>OU975441.1:1370703-2867161 GCA_918857605.2 Philereme vetulata
TGTATGTATGTATGTTTGTTTGTCCGAGGATAACTTTCGAAGCGTTGATCCGATCATCGTGAAATTCGATATATAGGTAGGTAGTATTAGCACTGTCCTGGTGCAACGAAAACATTTAAACTCATTAATTATGGTATGTAAATTGCAATGGTAATGTGCCAATAGTGAAACAAACAACATCATAACCATCAGTTCAGAATCAATGGCCCTGAAATATTTGAAGCTGAACAATCATTATCACTTCCAAAAGTCACAAACTTTAACCAAAAAGTGTAATAATAAATGAACTTTATATTGATGCGTAAATATATCAATCAACATACTATCTAACTAAGGGCAACCTGCTTAACGATGCCTAAATGTACTTAGTGCCTAAATATGATTCAGAAAGTAGTCAATAACACAAATTTAAACATGTTTAGTCGCTAAATACGTTTAGGAATCATTGTGCAAGCCGGGCTTAGTTTATATATTTTTTATGATTGATTCATTTATCATAAAAATTTAAGGATCCAATTGGGATGGGCCGTGTTCTGCAAGCTGGACGACATCCTTAAGTCGCCTAAAACTTCACAGAGTCTGAAGATCCACTTATTTATGCAATGTGTTCTGCCCACCATGACTTACGGTGTTGAGACATGGACGCTCACGCAGGAGGCTGTGTACAGGTTAAGAGTTGCACAGACAGCCATGGAGCGTACCACGCTCGGCATCAAACTCTTAGATCGAGTTCTAAACGTCGAGATCCGTAGAAGAACGAAGGTTCATTACGTTGGAAATCGAGTTATGGAGCTCAAATGGTCTTGGGCGGGACACTTGGCAAGACGTGGTGATGACAGGTGGAGCAGGGTAGCAACTGAATGGTGGCCAAGGATGGACGTCCGACAGCGAGATGGGTAGACGACATCGTTAGAGTCGCGGACCGTCAATGGGTGAGACTAGCGCAGGATCGTGGCGGATGGCACAAACTTGGGGAGGCCTATACCCAGCAGTGGGTGAAGTCGGACTGTGGATGACGATGATGATGATTCATTTATTTCCGATAAATGCGAAAGTAAGTTATTTTATTTTGTGTGCTATGCTTCTACGTCGTAACGGCTGATTTGATTTCGATGAAATTTGGGGTATATTATGACTTGGATTGAGACATTTTTTATTGATCTATAAAAAACTTGAGCAAATCGGCATTTTATGTATTTTTGGTTTGTCCTAGGATAATTTTCGAAGCGTTGATCCGATCATCATGAAATTTGATATATAGGTAGGTAGTGTTGGCACTATCCTGGTGTAACTAAATAAGCTAAAAAGGTGGGGGGGGGGGGGGGGGGGGGGGGGGGGGGGTTGTTGAAATATTGAGGTTCAAGAGGGGTAAATAATCATAATATGATTAATAGGTCAAATGGGACGTCTTTATTCTGTTATCGAACCACTAGTTTATAAACGAAGCCACAGGAGGAAGCTAGTTAATCATAATTCGAAAAATGTACCTCCATGGCTCGCTGGTTTGAAGAAAAGTTGGTTTTAAATATGATTTATTTTTGCTATAGGACAAAGTTTGCGTGTCTTGATATTGTGATACCAACGCTACAGGAAGTCCTAGCGTGGGATATAGACAAAACTATAAATAAATAATGCTGGATATTTCACATAGCGCTATCTAGTTCAAAACTTAGCAGAGTTTGTACTTTAGAAACCAGATAACAGATTGAATATTTATATATACTTTTTTTGTAAATACATAATTAAAATATATAAACTAGTGGTTCACCCCAAACTGAGATTTTGTGAGTGTCACACATAACAAAAAAAAATATATTATTCATAATCTTTGACTAATAAAATAGGGCCACGAAATACACAACCAACTAACTTGACCTACAGTTTCATTCAAATTCTAATATTCTTTTTAATGGTATAAACATTCTGGATTGCAGACTTTTTCCTATATTTGTGTCACATAAGCTACACGAATACCAAACTTCTGCACTGTGGGGTCACTGGTGTACGCTGTGAATTTCGTCAAACTTCAGTTTTTATTATGGCTAATAACTTCAAAATACAAGGTTTAAACTAAAAATAAAAACAGGTCAAAATTTACTGAATACCTTTCATTAGACATCCTATTTGACCTAATAGTCTCATTTTGATTTTTTTCCCTATTGAACCCCTATATCTCAACAACCCTACAACATTTTTATATCATTTAGTCACACCAGAACTGTACCAATACTATACTGTACCTACTAATAGGTATTTTATAGTATTGGTATCAAATTTTACAATAGTCGAATCAACGCTTTGAAAGTTATACTTGGACAAACATACAACATACATACAACGCCGATTCGTCCAAGTTAAATTGGAGGTCTCGCTTCGCTCTATCAAAAAATACCCAGAGCTGAAACAAAGATCTGTAGATACTAACTATCCAATGGGTTTTATAAAAGAAGTGCATATACTATTTTAAAAACTAAAATGCTTCATTCAGCAACGTGACCAAACAAGCGCAATGAAAATCCTTTCTTTATGCCTTGGCTACACACTTGGCTGCGTACAATAAACAGAAAATCTCACACAGCAGTGTAACCAAACTAATAAAAACAAAGCCAGTGCTAGACTAGTGAACTACATTATTAAGCTGTGGCATTTTATTGAATTATAAGGGCCCAATTCTACTCTTCGTCTTCTTTCTTCTTTTAAACAATCACTTCCCTACAGACAACGGTATCGCGCGTCAGTTGTTAAGTCTTGTTAGGAGACGCACCCACCAACATCTGATTTTGTTACTCCGCAGGAATACCTCACCCCAGGTCATAATCCGCCTTGGTTAGTCTGGAAGTCAATGAACTGTCTCCGGACCCAAATTGGCCACTGCAGACAACGCCTATGTAAATCTTTACATAGAATAAAATGAAGTCGCTTCCGCTGTATGTTACCTTATAGCTTTTAAACTACTAAACGGATTTTAATGTAGTTTTCAGCAATAGATAGAATAATTCAATAGAAAGGTGTATATGTATAATACATACATAACTCTGTTTGTTCGTTACCTTTACACGACTAAACGGCTGAACGGATCGTAATATAATTTTGCAAGGAGATAGATTATATCCTGGGACATAGGCTACTTTTTATTCAACTGCGCAAAATGAACGTAATGATTTTATTGAAAAACCACCCGTACGAAGCCGCGGGCGGGTCAGCTAGTATAAGATAAAAGAGACTCCTCCCGGACTGAATGCGACTGCGGAGTACTGATTCACTCCATGTCTCATCTGCTCTCGTATCCCTTGTGATCTACCACCTGCACAATGGATGATCTCAACAAAGGCTACTACTACTCTAAAATAGTTTTGGGGTGGGTATGTACAGCAGTGGATGTGCTACGGTTGAAATGAGAATTATGATGGTTTGTGGCTCGGAATAATTATGAAGAAAAAAGTTAACAAGAGAAAAAGCAAGAAAATATCGTGTACTCTAGCCAAGGTTCCGTGTAGTCAAAGCTTATATACGCGTACGTAATTGAACTATGCTATAGTTGACTATGTGGCGAGGTTTGTGGTTGCCCCACGTCCACTCGCCCCTCGTGTGGTCAAGGCTTTATCTCGTTACCCAAAATGTATAGTAAAATGATCGAACTGATCCGATTACACTGCAGTGCACTTTAAAATGGCGTGAATTTCCCATTTTAATTCACACATGCGATTTATTTGCACGCCAGTTCACAACTGTTTAATCGAATGCTTTGAATTACTGATAGTGAGTTTAAATTTATTTCGATTTGTTTGATGAGCTTAATTAAATGTTATAATACTTATCTATCAATTTGTTGTAATTAATCGGTTGTTACTAAACCGGTATTTATCGTGTATTTTTACCTTTTCACACGACTACGGCAAAGGCAAAACGGAAAGGTTCGATTTTTAACAGTCCATGTTTGTATGTATGCTTGTATTTACCTATGTTCCACCGTAGCGCCTAAACTACTCATCTGATTTTAATGAATGAGATGTCAATCGGTTCGTTATTATAGTCCGGGTGGTACAGGCTACATTTTTACCCAACTTTGGCAAAGACAAAGGCAGGGCTATGTTTTTAGCAGTCTATGGATGTATGTTCCACCGTAGCGTCTAAACTACTCATCCAATTTTAATGAATGAGATGTCAATCGATTCGTTATTATAGTCCAGGTGATATAAGCTACCATTGACATAGGTATTACGTAGTGAGGTTTTAGTTTGTATACTTACATAGCTTGTTATTTAGAATTCTCACGTTTCGAATTGCAAAAATTCGAATTGAGAGCCATATACTCTCAGCGTCATTTAATCACGTTATTAGTGTGTTAGTCCTATTGGCTCATCTCAGTGCGAAGTCAATTAGTTTGGTGTGTCGTGATACGAACGTAGATATTTCTAATTGTAAAAACCAAGTGAAGGTAGTTGCTGCAGCTGGCATCACTTCTCGACAGTACTTCCTAGTAGTCTGTCCGTGCTGTTGCAATACAGTCGAGTTGGGATTATAACAAGTAACTTTTAACAAAAACATAACCGACTTAACCAAACTACTGAACTGATTTTAATAAATGTTGAGACCAATATGAAAGTATATCCTGTCAAATAATAAATAAAACCAAATCCAAAAATTTCTCCATCATTAGATCCATGACTTGGTGCCAAAGGCACCGCCCTCTTTTAAACAAAAAAATAATTTCTCAAATCGGTTCAAGCATCTTCTTGTAATCGGGTAACACATATAAAAAAAATATTCTGACTAATTAAGATCCTCCTCCTTTTTTTGAAGTCTGTTAAAAAAAGGTAAAACCATGCGACGAATGCGCGTTTAATAACCATAATTAAGTATATCATCATTATCATATCAACCATACTGCTGAGCGTATGCTCCCCCCCCCCCCCCCCAATACATTTCCAGAGGTGCCGATCTTGTACGACCTGCACCTAGCGCAACTAATAACCAACCATAACCCTATAACAATAAAGTACACTAATATATTTCGTAAACAGAGAACTATTAACTGTACCTGACATTTTTATTAGGTACCTAAATATGTTTCACGACTACCGATTTTCACTTTTTTTAAATTGTATTTAACAGTGGAATGTGCATAATAAACTCGATTGCATGAAAAAACTGAAATTGTAAAAAAAATTGATTCCAATAGAACACACTTAATGTCTGGCTCCAGTTGTTTCTCAACACAAGCGCAATAACGATAATTAAAAACAATTAAGGACCCCCCATCCAATAAATATTCTCAACCGAACGAAAGAGATAATTGAAGAGATACGAAGAGTATTATAATCTTTTCTCTCTTTCTCTCGTGTAGGAGAGCTTGCGGAAAATGGGATGTTTTCATCTGATTGGTTTTTCGAATTGTCAAAATTTACTGCGTCGGGGATTGTTAGACAAGGATCTTGAAGATTGAACTTCGATTGGAGATGAAAAAGTTTTCAATCATTTCAAGGAGCGAATATTACGACTACTTTGTTCTGAAGTATATATCATCTATACTAATATTATAAAGAGCAAAGATTTGTATTTTTGTTTGTATGTTTGTAATGAATAAACTCAAAAACTACTGAACCGATTTAAAAAATTCTTTCACTGTTGGGAAGTTACACTATCAGCGGGTGAAATAGGCTACTTTTTACTGCACTTCGCTGAAGGAGGGTAATGTTTTATGGAAAAACTACGCGTGTGAAGCTGCGGATTGGTCAGCTAGTAATATTTAAAACAAAGTCGGGGTTGGTCAAAGCTCAAGGTTGCTCAAGGTGCTATGGAGAGGGCTATACATAAATAAAATAAAAATTGTTTATTTCAAGTTATTTCAACTCATACTTATTACGTATTCATAAACTAAATAAGATGAAACAAAACCAAACAAAAATTATATAAAATTAAAATTAAATCAGATAAAATTAAACAAGAATTAAATTAAAATTATACAATTAAATTAAATGACACATACACACATAAACACATACCAACATAATACATACACGTACGCGGACACGAGGGACTATCAGTGACCGGGGCAACGTCCCTTATAAGTGGGTTGCATGGAGGCTTAATCAGTGCCCCAGAAACGGAGAGTCCCACCTGTCCGCCAATGTGCTCAGAATGATGTTGGGGCTGCCACTCAGGCGTTTTAAGAGCGACGCACACCGCTTTCTTATAATGGCGTGGAAGCCATCCGTGTGCGCCAAACTGAACATACCTGATGCACTGCAGAAACGTGGCAACCCCATCAGCACTCTAAACCCATTGTTGTACTGTACGCGCAGCGCATTGTACGCCCTCTGCGTATAGGCTACCCACAGGCTGCAGGTGTATAGTGACTGACAGTAGGCTTTAAAAAGCGTCACCTTTACCTCCCTGGAACAGCGAGCAAACCTGCGAGCCGCCATATTACATCGGACAGCCAACGCCCTGCGCTCTCTCTCTCTATATCATTATTGTCCTCTAGGTCCTCGGTGACCCAGTGGCCTAGATATTTAAATCTAGTTACGCGCTCGAGAGTAGTTCCGGCTAGATTGATAGGTGGCACATTTTGGGGCCAGCCCTAAATACCATAAACTCACTCTTCCTAGCATTATATCTGAGCCCATGGGCCTCCGCATAGGACTCACAAATTTTCAGCAGCCTACGTAGGGCTTCGATCATGAAAGGGCTCAGTAACACCATATCGTCGGCATAACTAATGTTATTTATACAGACCCCATCTATGTGACAGCCAACTTTAGTGTCACTGAGCTCCCCAATTAAACTGTTCATGTACAGGTTGAAAAGACCCAGAGAAGAGACCTCCCCCCCCCCCCCCCCTGCCTCACCCCGCACTTCAACCTGTACATATCCGAGTAGGAGTCCGCCCACTTTACTCTGTTGGTTTGGTGAGTGTACCAGTAGCGAATTAGGGACGTCAACTTTCTTGGCAAGTCCGACTCACGTGCCAGCTTCTCCCACAGTAAATTATAGGATACTAGGTCGAATGCTTTGGAAAGGTCCAAATAACAGGCGTATACTGGTGTTTTTCTAGCTGTGTAGTACTTAACAGCCTGCTTGAGACATAAAATAGCACTCTCTGTTGATAAGCCTGAACGAAACCCAAATTGAGCACCGTTCAGTTAAACATGTACGCGAAGGTGTCGATCAAGCAAGCTGTCCAGCACCCTAGCCACAATAGTAGCCAGCGATACAGGCCTGTAGTTGGACATGTCCAAAACATCGCCAGTTTTATTCTTTACAATGGGCACCAGTGCATTAGATTATCTGGTAGATATGAATGACTCAGACAAAGATTAAAAAGTAAAGATAGCACTCTCGGTAAATGAAACCCGGCGCACTGCAGGTGTTCGATGCTGAGATAGTCGTATCCTGGAGATTTACCACGTATCATCTTTTTAATTACGGTCCCAACATCCTTCGCAGAAAATCTGACAGTCAGTTGATCAGTACGACACTCATCATCAACTACCGCAGGCGATGACGGTCCTAGGGGCGAATCAACTTTAAAGTGCGCCTGAAAGGCACTAGCTATCCTAGCAGGCACACCAGCGACGCTCACGGGAAGGCTCGGCTTCGGACTAAGTTTATTTGTCGTTTTCCAAAAGAGTTTAAAGTCCTTGTTGGAGTGGTGTTGTGAGATACTGTCCATTTTATGTTGTTTCTGGTTGTTTTGACACCATTTCAACTTAGACTTGAAAACTCTTCTCGACTCGACCATCTCATTATAAACCCGCCCAGCACTAGGTTTACCATAAAGCTGCCACATCTTAAAACAAAGACGAGACATCTCGTGCGCGGCCCTAACGTGATTATTCCACCCATCTACTTGTTTATACTTTTTACGTCTTATTCTGTTAAAACAGCTTACTGCACTCTCGCTCAGACAGTTTACAATGTCATTATAAAACTTATGAATTAACAATTTGTGCGAGGTATCCGAACAATTTTTATCGGCACAGTCTGCACATTCCACTGGAGAGTGCATATCCTTTAATTTAGAGTTACAAAAATTATAATATTTTTCTACTTGAGAGTGATCCCTATCTCCCCAAATTATATTGTTATGGCAATTATAAGAAAACACGATTTTAGGCTTAATCAAATTGATGTTACATTCTATCTGTAAAGGACAATGATCAGACCAGTAGGTATCATTAAAACCCTAACACCAACAACGGTATGCCGCGCGGCACCTGTCACAATGCAGTGGTCCAACAGTGGCTATGCTTGGTGTTTTAGTACGAGAACATTGGCCTCACCCATAGATTTCTAAAACGATTTACCAGATTTATCAAATTACATACAAGTAATATCTACACTCAGTAGATGAACACTACGAAATACAGGTCGGTAACATCGCGGGAATACCGCATTTATACTACCAATTTAGCCGAGTAATCCAACAGATATACCGGTATATTCCTGCCGGTATACAGGCCGTCAACTTTGTTTCACAACCGGATGACCTCGTTACAACGTACTGTCTTTTTATACATCAATAAAGTTTAACGCAGTCCTTGATCGAGCACTCACTTTGGGCGCAGTTGAAATAACAGTAAAATAAAGAGAATTTTCACTCATATATAAATTTTTTTTCACTCTTATATAGAGACGACCTCCGTAGTGCAGTGGGCGAATAGCCGGCTGAGACGCAGGAGGTAACGGGTTCGATTCCCGCCGCGGAACAAATGTTTACATGATCTACAGATATTTTTTCCGGGTTTGGAAGTGTTTCTATATATTATAATGTGTATGTATTAAAAAAAAAGTATATACGTATTCTATCAGTTATCTGGTTCCCATAATACAAGCTCTGCTTAGTTTGGGGCTAGATAGCGTTGTGTGGAAATGTCCAGTAATATTTATATCACAAAAATAGTACATGATACATATCTATAACATATTTTCTTATAATTTGCAAGGCTAATGACCGGTTTCTGTTTCCGTCGGTAATCGATAACGACTCGTTTCTCTTTGAAAAAGTGGCAAACTTTTGACACGAGAAAATAATAATTTAGAAGGATGAAAATAATAAGAATACTCCAGAAAATAACGAGGAGTGTTTTAAGTTTGACACCTGTCTGTCTGTGAGTCTGTATGTCTGTGGCATCGTAGTTCAAAAACGGACGGACGGATTTTGGACGCCTTTTTTCTTAATAGAGAGCTAGTTTTACACGGGTGGTTCTTAGCTATGTTTGGTGACATTTTTCCTTTTTGGTGTCGGGATCTTAACTGTAAAATGGATATTTATTACGAATTTTATAGATGATGGAGTTTTTTTTTATTTATAATATATATTTATAATAATATATGCAAATCGGAGATCGAATAAGCATATGGCCCACTTGATGTTATGTACTTACCATCGCCTATAACAAAGCCCTGCTATCCAGCCTATGTGCTGCTGTTTCTTGCATTTATTTCCTAGCTTGGTCGCAAAGGAACAGGTTGTCAAAGTGATCTTTGAGTAAAAAGAATAATACATAAAAATATTTTGTATTGAATTTTGAATTTTGTCACACACCATAGAAACGTGCCCGAACGATGCACTGCTCATCGAGTTCATATTGAGGCATACAGGTGTAAAGCCTCAATTGCCTATAATTTCACTGACACCATTCAACCCTTTCTTTTCTTAAAAGCTCAAGCCCAAATTGAACCTTAATGCATTGTGATAAAGCTTATTTTACATTGCAAGCCGAATCTAAGTGAAAGCTGATTCGGGTTGTCACATCCTTGAGCTCATGAAACAATTTGACGATAACCCTTCGCTGTTTGCTTTACGGCTTCCGCTGTTGGTTTAGGACATCTGCAAATCGGTTTTTTATATTTTTACATCCGGATTAAACTGGTTCTATTTATATAGATAACATAAATATATTTATTTGTGGCGGTAGAATACAATACAAAAAAAATACTAAGTATTTAAACAAACAGGTTGCTTCGGAATTAGGTGTGTCATGAAAATGCGTGATCCTATGGCCATGAGACTCGAGAACTTTCATCAAAATTAAGTTTAAATTGAGCAACACTTTTGCACATTACAATATTATGGTAATTATTATTTACAATTTTTCTATCTAGCCTATGCTGTCCCACTGCTGGCCTCCTTATCTCTCAACTGTTCTTGATCTTGTACTAAATCCCGCCAGTCCCTATAAAAAGCTTCCAAATCATCGCGCCACCGCTTCTTAGGCCTTCCACGGTGTCGCTTTCCATCCACAAGGATCCATCCAGTTACGACCTTAGCCCACATATTTGGTTGTATGCGGGAGACATGACTCGCATTATTTACAATAGTTACTTATATTTCAATTAGGTCTTAAATATATAAAAGATCCAACTTCCGTGGCGCAGTAGGCGAATAGTTTAGAACGGAGGATTCCAACCATGGGACAAATTTTTGCATAATTCATATATTTTTGATCTTGGGGTTCATATCTCTCTATATAAGTATGCATTGTTTCGCGGGAGTTTAATTTTGTAAAAACTATCCCTAAAAAGGGTCTTCTTGTTACCAGTTAGCTGTAATTCACGTTCGGTTGCACGCGGGTATCGATCAGAGGCTTCTGGGGCACATGCTCATCCAAAATTTACCGGCCGTGCGTGCCGATCTACCTACGTATCTGCCTGGTAATATACTGTACTGTGGAGGATAGCAATGTTTGGTACTCAATACTGGGATGCCTATATCAAAACTAGTGGCCTTCCTTCACCATATAAACTTTAGCCATGCCAAATCTCACTTTTTCAATAAGTTCTCTCTTCACGGAATTATATACAAAATCTGTTATGTGCCTACTGTATTTCCTTACATTACTCACTGCCTACTATTAGGTTAGATTAGATAATTTCTTTAGTGCACACCATTAAAAAATAAAATAAACAAAAGAGGATACACAATTAAATCAAAGTGGTTAGTGGGCGGCTTGATCGCTAAAAGCGATCTCTTCCAGACAACCTTTGTTAACTATTGTTACTTCAACCTAATATGTGGACAAAGGTGCTTCTTATACCTATAAAACAACGTATATTATATAATAATTAAGCCTAGTAATGTTTAAGTACAATTGTTTGCTGTCTCAAATAAACTACTGGTTACGTTGGTAACGAACTGAGATAAGATGAGATATTTGTGATCTTTGCCCATCAAAATGGTGCCACGAAATGCATAACCAACTTCAGGGAAAAACAGGTTCGAAATGTACTCATGAAACCTATTATTAGACGTGCCATTTGACTGAATAGTTCCACGTTGATTGTTTTTACCCCTCTTAAACCCCAATATCTCAACAACCTCCCACAACCCCCCACATTTTAATTTATTTACTCACACCAAAATTGTGCTATCACTACACCTATATACCAAATTTCACGATGATCGGATAAACGCTTAGAAAGTTATCCTCGGACAAACAAACATACATACATAGATACATACAACTCCGATTTACCTAAGTTGATTTTGAGATCTCGCTTCGCTCGACCAATAAAAATAAATGACCTACTGCTAACCAAGCACTTCAACTTGCTGGCTCGGAATATGAAACAAACCCAGCCTGTTGACTTGCATCTGTCGTAATACGACATTTTTTATAGATATATACAATATATATTATATTATATGCTGCGGTACTCTAGACGTTAAGACAAACGAATATTTTTCAATTAATCTCACTAGTTAACCCGCCCACTGCGTGATCTCCACTCTTTCCTTTCCTTTCTGTCCCAATGGCCATCAGTTCTTCGAACTATGTGCCCCAACTGCCATTCCGCTTCCTAATCCTCTGGGCTATATAAATGACTTTGGTTTTTCTACGAATCTCCTCATTTCTGACTCAATCGCGTAGAGAAATACCAAGCATAGCCCTTCACAGCACGCTAAGTAACCTTAAGCCTTCTTATGAGGCCCTTAGTGAAAATACATTGATTCATGTCGGGAAAAGTTTAGTAGTGTACAATAGAATACCGAATAATGTAATATGTATGTCAGATAATTCATTTAGATCATTTATAAAAATACATCTTATTTGCAAAAGTTATTATAAGTTGGACGAAGCTTTTGCTGATAAAACAATATTTAAATATGATATCTAATGAAGAATTGTAGTGATTACCTGACATATAAAAAAAAATAAGCCATATTCAGATTTTAAGATTTCTGAAACTTAGATACATTGGTAACCTTCCATTTCTCGCTACAATTTGTTGTTCTTGTCCATAGTTTGCCTGCCGTATTTTCAATGTCGTCTTTTCAACGTTTGTATGGTCTTTCTCTACTTCTATTCCCTTTTCTTGGGTACCAAACTGTAACACTCTTACTCCATTAGTCAACACCTCTTTGTGTGTGTCTTGCCCATCTCCATTTTAGTGATTTTGTTTTAGTCAACACGTCAGTCACCTTGGTCTCGCTCCGTATGTCTGCGTTCCGCTTTCGATCTTTCCTCCTGACGCCCAACATGTTTCTCGCCATCGCGTGTTGGCAGACCGAAAGCTTACAAAATTGTGTGTTCGTGAGGGCCCAAGTGTGACATCCGTATGTAAGTACAGGCAGAATACAGGACTCGTAAAGTTTCCGTTTCAGCTTAATACCGAAGTCTTTGTTTTACATTGTTTCTTTCAGGGACCAGTATCGTTTCCAAGAGTTGGCTACCCTTCGATTACCTGACATATATAAATATAAATATATTTTTCACATTATTATTTACAATTGGATGCTTTTGCAGACCTTAACATAAGGTGGTATTATTTAGAACTGTTTCATTCTTTTCTTTTTATAAATTGTATTAACTATAAGTATGTATCTTTGGATTATGTAATTATGTGACATATTTTAATTGTTTGATCTGACTAGTCCAAGCACATGTAATTTGTCAAAGGATATGAAATAAAATATTATAGTAATATAATTTCTCAGACAAAGTAGCTTTTAAGCAAGTATCCACGAAATGACATTCGTTAGTACCTTAATAGAGTTCTTCAACATTTTTCTTGAACTTGGCTCGTGGGTTGTTAAAGCAAGTTAAACATATAGTTACCACAACTCGGCCCCGGGGTCGACTTAACTTAAGTTAAGTAACAAACTTAATTTTAAACTGCGCTTTGCTTGTACGAGTGTAAGTAGAGTTGTTAATGAAATAAGACGGACAAAATCAACTCTTAAATAATTTCAGTAATTAAAAATAAAAATAAAAAAAAAATTCAGTAATTAATTTTCAATTATTTATTATTCATAATGTTTTTCAGTTATATACTAATAATATAATATAGCTCACGATGTTATTATTCCCCTAATATACAAACTTTGATCTCTTACTCAGTGCGTAGACCCATGAAGATATGCCACAAAGGTACAGTCAGAGACAAGTCCAAACATTACATTACAAACGTAGCCACTTTTTGAAAGAAAGAAAGAAAGAAAGAAATACATTTAGTTGTGACGGTACAAAACATACACAGCACATAAGTAAGATACACGCAATATAACAATATAATACACACAAAAACAGCAATACCCAACAAATGTGTGTCTCACAATTACCTATATATAAATGACCGACGTCACAAAAAGGCGTCCAACTCAGCATTTGTTGTGCTTTTGGCACAACGCTGATCATCCGTTGGAACCATTTAAAAGTAGGATGTCACCGATGACTTACCGCACAGTACCACAATTACAAAAAATAAATAAATAAAATGTATAAAAAAGTGGCGAAGGATATTAAGTTATAAAAAGTAAAAGAATAAAAATGTAGAGGATTGTGGAGAACTAGGCGAGAATGTGCATTAATCAGTCCCACTGCTAAGCAAAGGCCAATCTGCTAAGTAATCAGGCTGTCAGAAGAGAGGAAGAATATTATAAAGGAGTGGATAAAATGGGAAAACTACAATATGGAAATATCGTTTCTATTAAGTTCGTGAGACCTTTGGAAATCAAATAGGAACAATCTCAGTTTAGCTCTGAAACCATGGACGCTTTTGCATAGTTCAGCATTAACGTGACAGATTGCAAGCCCATCCCGGTTATATAATTAGAGTCTAAAGAAATTTAAACATTCATTCTAATATTTGGTTCTAGGACATGCTGGGTTTCATCAAGATTTTTGTTCCATCACCATTTTTTGCAGGTGTAAAATGTGCAAATACATTTTCGAAGTAGAAAATTCAGTAGGTTACCACGGCTTTAATCCTAATATTGTAAGAGAGTAACTATGATAATTTTATCCGGACATGAATATAATTTTGCCGGACAATGCTGGTTCTTCTTCACCTCTACTCGAAGCTATTTAACTTTTGCGAACAGTTGCAGAAATGGATATCGAAATTTAACTCAATTTGAGTTTCTTTTGTGTCAGTTGAACACCGCAGAACAGTTATCAAGTTGAATTTCAGTAAAGTTTAAATTGAATTATAAGTGGGGGATGATAGCGAGTTTTTTATACTGAATATATAGGTAAGTAACTCGCCTAAAATATTCGTACAGTGTATATTTTTAACAATGTTTTTTTTTATAATTTACATAATTAGTTTTCTGGAGTAGTCTTCTTATATACTGTATAACGAATGTTAACTAACTAACTAATTTAATTAGAATGGTCTAGATAGGACAAAAAAATAAACAATTTTAGAAAACGCAGTCTCAAAACTGTTTTAAAGTTCTATCAAACATTATTTCACTATAATAATATAACGTTTATTTCAGGCAACAATGTGCACATATAAAATAATATAAGGCTCATATCTACAGATACCTTAAAGACTAACATACATAAAACAATAAACTTAAAATCTAACACTTACTTATTTGAGGGATTTTGCTTCGTAGACGCTTCCCTGTAGCGCCTGTAAACGATGCCGACTGGCCAGAAATCCAGATCAACTAACACATCTTCGTGCTTCGCCAGAATCTGGAGAGCGTACGAGTAGGATTTGAAGTTAGTAGTCCTACTGGACTCCAGTCTCTGGAGAGACATTCGAAACGTGCCTGTAATCTGGCCCCGGGTCCTCTCTCTCTCTCACGAATCAGAGTACATCATCTCCTGAAGTAGTCTCATCTATTTGGGAGAGGTAGATGTTTATGGTCTACCTGTTTATGGACTCAGTCGGTACCGCACCGGTGCCGCGTTAATTGCGGTACGATCTTGGACGTCCTTTCTTCTCAACGAGGGTGAAGCCATCCACGTCGACCTTCTGCGGTTTTGTATAGGGCTTCGTTACTTGTGCCACTCTCCTCCGAGCTGGCTCGATGCAAGGCGCTGGGTGCGGGAAATAAACTAAGGGTGACTAAGCCTTAACGTATCCAGTGGCTTAATATGATGTAGAGATTTGTCAAATCATAAAAATACCTCAAACTTAAACATGTTTAGTCACTACATACTGAAGCCCAACTGAGCAAACGTGAGCGCCTTCAAAACCTCTGTATATTCGGTTCATATTTGGCTTGCGCAAGTATGACCAAGTCTCTGATTTTCGCGCAAAGCTAAAGTGGCTCCCCATCTGTCTTCGCCGGAATGCACACATACTGTCACTTTCGTTTAATATCCTTTTTAACCCTTTTTCTCCTTTCTATCTTAAGGAGCGTTTTGAGTTTCCCCACCAGGCTAATGATCGCAATTTGTGTTCTTCAGATTTCCTCCAACTTAAAACTTCTGTCCATACAACAGAGTTTTATTATCGATCCTTCACTGTAACAGCCGTACGATTGTGGAACGCTTTGCCCCTCTCTATAAGAACATCCAAGTCTATTAGTAAGTTTAAAACAAAAGTTCACATCCATTATCTGTCCTTGTGTTGAAGTTGTAACTGCTTGTTAATTCATCATAACCATTTTTATAGTTGCTTAATGTATTATAATTAAAATTGTGTTAATACTAGTATTTTAGGTTTATAGTATGTAATAACATTTTTAAATGTATATAGATGCTCCGCCGTCATGTGATACATTATAACCCTGCCCATACAAAGTTTGCCAGGAAGAGATCGCTTTTAGCGATAAGACCGCCCATTGTACTAAATCTATTTGTAAGAAACAATACTAAATGTATTTGTATGTTCTGTATTTTACTTTGGTGTATAATAAAGAGTTATCTTATCTTACGTACGTTTAGAGATCGATGAGCAAGACGGGCTTAATATATACCATGATTTGTGAATATTTAAATGTGGTTATGAAGTTACATTATAGCTTGTAACGTATAAGCAAGAAACATAAACAGAAAATTTGATGATAATCTACAGCTTACTGAAGTGAGCTAAAGTTTATCCACAACATCCATGCTTAAGTATCTTGCATCGTAACTTCATACCCAGTCTGTTTACTCTCGCTTCTACGCCAATGACATTCTACGAGCCTTACAAACTGTTAGTTATTCTGCGGCGGTGTTTGCTACGAACGCTACGAGGCGGTACTAACTATTAGTAGCGGTTCCAGATACTGTCCCTAAATCTGTGTCGATATTTGCTACGAGAGCGATAGAAACTGTCAAATAAACTATGATGGCTACGAGTAGAATAATTGGCTATTGGGTAAGCTGTGCTACTGTTTGCTACGAGCGAGCTACGAGGAGCATAGAAACTGATAGTTATGCAATGTTTGCTACAAAGTAGAGTTTTGGTGAACCGTTTTCTAGGCTATGAATATTATATTTATTTTATTTACATATACCATGTGGCAGACCACCCGCCCGATGGTCGAATGTGGTTGTGAGCGTAGCTGGGTGTCAATGGATGAGACTCACTAGGGACCGGAAAGAATGGCATAATAAAGAGGCCTATACCCAGCAGTAGGTGCAAACAGGCTGACATGATCATGCTGATGATGATACCATATGGATAGATCCCAGAATATAAACAATGGCATTTATGGTTTTCATATTTACACTATTAGTATCGTACTAGGCTTACAAAACACCCTTAACTAGACTGAACTACGCTGTATTTAATGACCCTAGCTAGACAATTTATACAACTACACTATACAAGTTTTGTCGTCTACGAAATGATTAAAAGTTGCCTGGAAGAAACCGCTTTTTAATATCATTGAGGTGTCAAATAAACATTCAGGCCACCTGATGCTAGTCGGTTTTTAGCTAACAGTTGACCCGTTTTATTTTTTTAATAAATCTCATTTTAAAAGAATCCTGGTTTACTATCTTGACTACCTCCGTGGTGCAGTGGGCGAAAAGCCGGCTGAGACGCAGGAGGTAGCGGGTTCGATTCCCGCCGCGGAACAAATGTTTGCATGATCTACAAATATGTGTTCCGGGTCTGGTTGCTTCCCTATATATTATAAGTATGTATTTAGAAAAAAAATGTATTTAAGTAATCTATCAGTAATCTGGTTCCCATAATACAAGCTCTGCTTAGTTTGGGGCTAAATAGCGCTGTGTGAAATGTCCAGCAATATTTAATATGTCCAATATTGTCCAATATTTATCTTTTAACATAATTAATTACAAGTGTTAATCTATCTATCTGAGGAAACTAACTAAACTATTCCAAAACGAAATCATATACAAAAATATGACGCTAAAAGTTCGATGGTGAATCGAAGTGAACTGAGAGATATTGCCCATGAAATAAGAAATAGCCCAAAAGTAAGTGAAATCATTGATTTACAAGACAATAATCGCCATAAGGCGGGCAATCGAGCGAACGATCGCCTATTGCCGTTCGTTTGAGCGATTCTATTGCCCCCGACCATACAAGCGAATACATATCTGAGTTGTTTTTAAATTAAATGGTTGCTATCTTATTTATTTATTAATTAAGTGTTGGAAAAAATGTGTAACTGGTCATTTGTTTATTTAACTATTTATGTATGTGGACAAAATGAAAAATAAAATTAAGTACTTGACGACATTTTGTGTTTTTTTTATACTACTTATATGGCAAACGAGCATGCAGTCCACCCGATGTTAAGTGGCTACTGCAGCCCATGGATATCCACATAGAATTCAAAACAAGCTATTATGTTGTCTTGATGTATATGTGGATACGTTGCCATACTATAAGACTTATCTGTTATGGCTATGTGCCAGTAATTACAGGAACATACCATTACCGGAACACAGCAGCACAAGTACTGCTATTTGGCGGCAGATAAAGGTAAGGCCACTTCCTCGAGTCCGTTCACAAAAGCTTTACCACCAGTTGTGTATAGGTTAAAAAATAGGTGGTGTAGGGAATCGTTTAATTTTATATTTTATTTATTGCAGATCAAGTGCATACGTCTAAATATAACAAATTACATTTTAAATTATACAAAAACAAAATAAGACAGAAACATAAATAAATCAAATTTATCATTTCAAAAGAATTAAAGTTGGATTAAATTAAAATAACTAGTGGTTCGCCCCAAACTAAGATATCGCAATTCTCCAATATTAATTAGCAAAAAAATATTAATCGTAATCTTCGACTATCAAAATACTGCCACGAATAACATTACCACTTAAGTTGATATACAGTTTCATTCAAATTACAGGTAACGGGAGTTCATTTTAATTAAATTTCTTTTTTGGGATAAAAATTGCAGTTATTCTAGATTTCAGACATTTATATTTGTGTCACTAAAGCTACAAGCATACCAAATTACAGCACTGTGAGGTCACTGGTGTACCCTGTGAGTTTTGTTGAAGTTCAGTTTTAATTAAGGCTAATAAGTTAAAAACTACAAGATTTAAACAAAAATAAAAACGGGTTCAAAATGTACTCATAAAGACCTTTTATTAGACGTGACATTTGACCGGATAGTCCCACTTTGGTTTTTTTTTTTACTACTCTTCCACCCCATTAACTCAACAACCCCCCCACCCCTCATTTTTAACTGATTTAGTCACACCGAAATTCTTTCACTTTCTACCTATATACCAAATTTCACGATGATAGGATAAACGCTTCGAAAGTTATCCTCGGACAAACAAACATACATACATACATACCTACATACATACCTACATACATACAACGGCGATTTGCCCAAGTTGATTAAGAGATCTCGCTTCGCTCGATTAAAAAAGCCAATACTAAATTATCTATAATAGATCTCGTTATGATCTGTTATTGCTACTCACCAAATATTGCTAAAAAATAAGGCTCAAGTGGGAATAGACAATTGAATAGAAATGAAGTGACCACAGACAAGGATTCAAAGGAAAAGGTTATGAAAAGAAAACGAGGTCATCCTTAGGCCTATGTAAATATGAAAATCATATTCAAATGTATTTGCACAAACATTTTCGGGTACGAATGAGATTGTGAAAGGCGTGATGTTCTGTTTGGCAATTTTATAAACTTAGATCTTTTACGGTAAAAGGCTGGAATATAAGCAACACACGGCTGAAAATTAAAAATGAGAACTTACGGATGATGGTTGAGATCATCACAGGATACTATTGTAAGATTAATAAGTATGTTGATTAATTGAAGAGAGACAAAATGTATAAGTACTTGTATAATTAGTTCAAATTCAATATTGTCAAATCTGGTTTTATTTAAATTGTAATATTAAACTATTTCCGGATTAATAAGATAACGTTGGTAATTAAACTAAGATGTAACACTTGCTGTGTAAAACGGTATGAAGTTGTCGTCGACCGGAAACGACCGACAACGAAGTCGTTGTCGGTCTAATATGTCAGAAACTGTTTTACACTAGAAGGCGATGAGTTTGACATAGTGAATATTTTGTTCAGTCTTCGTTTAGTCATCGGGGAGTGAACTAGTGTGAAGTGAAAGCGACAATATATATTCAGTTGAATAGCCGACGTGTTTTATTAGTCCATGAGGGCTAACACTATAGACTAAATCACCATCACCTGAAGATAGGGGCTATTTCTTGTGGGCTATGTCAAGATGAAGAGACTTATGCTGCTGCATTGAACGGCCATACAAAAAGCAAGATTGAAGACGGGACTGAATGAAGTAATCCAGTAATTTTCGACAACAGCATTGACCTCGGAGATTCTGGAAAACTGCTGCCATCAAAGTCCAATGCCGCTACTTCAAGGAGTTAGGATGGCTGCGGTCAAGTTAAAAGGGGGTAATTCACAATACACGCTTATGCGAGACGTCAGTGCAGGTCTTATGCCCCCACTCTAGAATTAAAAATACAGATTTTACGTTGAAAATTATTTTTTTAACATGGATAGATCTTTTGACCACAATCTCACCTGATGGTAAGCGATGATGTGGCCTAAGATGAAGCACGAGGATCTGGAAGACACCTATTCACTCTTACCTTAAAGAGGCCCGGAACGTCGTCTTTAGGAAAAACAGACGACGGCAAAGTGTTCCGTACCTTAGCATTATGAACATAGAACGAAAACGGTGTGTGCGGATGGCTGGTATATAAACTAGGTACGGTTGGTACTGAGCCGTGTACCTGCTTGTCTTTAAATGGAAAGGAGGTGGCAGGATCATTGTATAGGTCCTGGGTGCATTCTCCAAAATATATTCTGTAAAAGATCGATAGGCTTGCAACTTTACGGCGGTGTTTGTAGTGGTAGATTATTTACTTTGTTGAAGTACTAGTTCGGTGAAGGTTGCAGCCGCTATAGTATCTTGATTAGGTTTAATTAGGCTGGCCAAGAATATAAATAAGTAATAATACATACTTATAATATACTAGCTGCTACCCGCGGCTTCGCACGAGTAGGGTGTCAATATAAAGCTTGTCTCAACTCAGGTCGTAAAAAATCTAATATAATCTATCTGTAAATCAATTTTGAAAAATATTTCACTGATCGATATCTAAACTATCCCTGAGTGCGGTAATTACATTTTTTTGATATTTAATTTATTTATTAAGTCACATAAAATAGAATTTAATAAAACAGATACAAATTATAATTATCAACTTTTAGACCTAGATTGTATGCCAAAGCATGTGTACACAGCATGCCAACTCTAGAGCAGTTCTGTGTAGACTAGCTGAAGGGAAACATTTACTTACATAAACAAATAAAAGTAATAAAAAAAATAAAATAATAAGATAAATAAATAACATATAAATACTTTATACAATTACTACATAGAAGCGCTCGAGAGGCTTCGATTTCATATTATAAATTTACGTACCTAATTTTTTTGTTTTTTATTTTGCCATTGACATTTTGGATAATAAATGATTTAAATTTAAAAATATTACTACACTATTATTTATTAACATATTATTGTAGAGACGACACATTCTGACTCGACGATTATAAAAGGACCGCATTATTAGAATACGGGTGGCTGCCGCGTGGTAGGCCCAGCCGGAGATGGAGGGCTGAACTGAATGCATACCATAAACAGTGGCTCAATTAGCCAATAACCGGGACTAGTGGAAACAAGAAAGGAAGGTACTGGGAGGTTTTACTGGTGGTAGAGCTTTTGTGAACGGGCTCGAAGAAGTGGGCGCCACCGCCTTACCTTTATCTGCCGCCAAATAGCAGTACTTGTGCGGCTGTGTTTCGATTAGATGGTAATGGTATGTTCCTGTAATTACTGACACATAGGCATAACAGCTAAGTCCTATAGTATGACAAAGTATCCACATAGAGATCAAGACAACATAATAGCTTGTTTTGAATTCTATGTGGATATCCATGGGCTGCAGTAACCACTTAACATCTGGTGGACTGCATGCTTGTTTGCCATATAAGTTGTATAAAAAAAACCAAGGGAGGCCTTTTCCCTGCAGTGGAACTCTACGGGCTGATGACAATGATATTTTTTATTGATTAAGCCAAGCGCTTGACCACTACCTCACCTGATGGTAAGTGAAGGTGCGATCGAAGATGGAGTCGCTTGCTTAGAAAGAACCTATTCACTCTGGACTTGAAAACTCCAAGAATTAATATAATTATTAGAATATACCTGTAGGGCGAAAGTATTCTGAGCTTTTAGAGGCGTGATAATAAATTTAATACAAGATAATAAGTTAGATGGTAACAATCCGTGCGAAGTCGGGGTGTTTTCTAGTTTTGTATAAGATGTTCGTCTAGGATTCCATGCACATGCTCACGGCTCTGTTTGATCCTGTAATTAGCCGTTCTCGATCACAACTCAATTTATATTCATAAAGCGGGCTTGTCGCTTGATGCCGACTGCGTCTGGCCCAGTTTTGTAGTATAAGCGGAAATGGTGGCTATTGAGGCTTTTCGACGTTCACATAAATATTATAAATCAATATTACAGCATACATGATTGGCTAAGGATCGAGAAGGGTGGAAAAAATTGGGGGAGACTTTTGTCCAGCAGTGGGACAGCACAGGTTAAGAAAAATTTAATTAAAAAATACTATTTACTACGTATACAAAATGTGGGCATGTATCAGCTTCTGGCTACTCCCAAAAGAGTTATCTTCACGGGTAGTTTTAAAAATATCATGGCGATTAACAAAATTGCGAGTCTATTTGAAATCGTCTCATCAAGATTTTTAGCACTACTCATAATAATAATATTACTTTAATGATAGTAATACGATTAATACGCCGGATAATTATAACCCTTCTTTTTTTGCAGTCGGACAAAAATCCGGTAACAAGTTCATCTTCATTACTTGTCAGTGTCCGTTTGTATGCAAACTTTTGTCCCACTGCTGGACAAAAGTCTCCCCCAATTTTTTCCACCCTTCTCGATCCTTAGCCTACTCTACCATCTAGTAGTTGAAGACATCTAGGTCATCGCGCCAGCGTTTTCTCGAGCGACCGCGTCGTCTTCTGCCGTCTACGGGTGTGATATCCTGTGATTTCTTCTGCCCATCTATCTTGTTCCATGCGGGTTACGTGGCCCTTCTACTCCCATTTCAGCTTGGCTACCTTGCGATTTACTACAGCAATACCAGTCTTCGAGCGCAGTGTGGTATTTCTAACTCGGTATGTTCTTTTAATACCCAAAATGCTGCGTTCCATCGCTCTCTGGCAAACCCCGAGCTTGGTCTTCTGTGATTCCATCAGCGACTACGTTTGAACACCGTAGGTCGGGACAGTTAGGATACATATCAACGAGATTACGCTTCAGAGACAATGGAAGAACGCCCTTCATCAGCGCTTTCATTGACCAGTAGCTCTTTCAGGTGTTATCGACACGGCCGCCGACTTCCTTATCTTGCCTGTTTTCGAAGGATGCTAACTGGCCGTATAAGCAGTGTATATGCTGTCCGTCTACCTCGACCCTACGTCTCGTGTCATGAGCTGTGTCTTCGACTGATTTATCAGAAGACTAACTTCTTGGCTTGTCGTTCTGAGGTCTAGCAATATTATGTAGCTCGGGTACACTTTGGGCGAAAAGGACAATGTCGTCGGCAAATGGCAGGTTCGTAAGTCGCTTATCACCAACTAAAATGCCCCTTGCGCACCATCTTTAAATACTTCATCTCTCTTCAAGATACCCAACAAAATTGAGCACTTTATGTAGATATATTTGTGTATTTCGTTTATGTATGTGTATTATTATTATTTTTAATTTTTGTAAGTTTATTTCTAAGCTAAAGTTTGATTAAATTTCCTTTTTCTGGCACTACCACTTTCTCCACACTACACAAAGGTTAGCTGGAAGAAAATGCTAATTAGCATTAAGTTCGCCTATGTATCTTTTTATTAGTGCAATAAAGAATTTTCTAATCTAATCTAATCTTTTAATTACAATTAAAATGAAATTTAAAAGCCATAATTTTAGTCAAATTATCTGCCGCCAAATAGCAGTACTTGTGCTGCTGTGTTCCGGTTAGATGGTAATGGTATGTTCCTGTAATTACTGGCACATAGGCATAACAGCTAAATCCTATAGTATGACAACGTATCTACATAGAGATCAAGACAACATAATACCTTGTGTTGAATTCTATGTGGATATCCATGGGCTGCAGTAGTCACTTAACATCTGGTGAACTGCATGCTCGTTTGCCATATTAGTTGTATAAAAAATAATACGATTTATGAACATAAACTTAGCAAAATTAAATAAAACTATATCACTTGAACCAAACACTTACAGGCGAGAAATAACGAAACGCACGCATAATAGTTAACATCAAATATCAAAGCCTTCGCCGCATCCACTATTAATCTCTCTAAATTGCTCATAGCATTAACCCAAATATGGTTCACTTGGATCTAAAGGGTAGAGACTCAGCATACAAACTAGCCAATTTAACTGAAGAGCGGTGAGAATGAACAATCAATAAGGGTAAATAGATGTTTATTTATAACTATCCGGGCAGGAATATTTGCACATCATGCAAACATTGGCCCCACAGCATTATATATGTTATTGCGGCCTTCTAATTCTAATTCTAGAGTGGGGGGAATAAGATCTGCACTGACGGACGTCCCGCATAGGGGTAATGCACACCGCATTACCCCCTCCCCCCCTTTGTAACCTGACCCCAGCCATCCCAAAACCTAAAAGCAACGGAGTAGGACTTTGGGTTGGCAGCAGCAGTTTACTAGCATCCCCGACATCGAAGATGACTCGATGAGTTCGTGCAGTCCCGTCTTCAGTCTAGCTTTGTGGATGGCCGTACATTGCACAAGCACGTACTCCGCTCTCTCTCTTCATCATGTAGGTATATCCATACTGCGTCCTTATTGTCGTGAAAATTATCTTTCAGAAAACTCGTAGATCCTCACCCGTAAGTAACGTACGGATCCCAATTTAATATTTTTATATTACCAACCTACCCTTAATTTTTCTTTACTATTTAAAGCACGTATTTTATTCAAGGCGCACCCTATTTTTTACCAATAGCAAATATTACCTCAGACATAACCCTGAATTTATTTGTAAAAGAAATAAATGCCTTAGCAACAAAACGGTAATCATTTGATTCCTATACAGGGGCCCATAAACGTTACAACAGTCGCACGGATTCGTCGACGGTTCGATGACAATTAGACATAGACATACATTTATTCAAACTTTAGGATCTCTAGGAACGCTTAGTTACGTCAGGTTACAAACAAATGTAAACTTATAAGCACAAAGTGAAAGATGCAGCTGTATAGGGGTTTTGTCAAATAATATTAAATTTTAAATACAACATTATCATCATCATCAACGTATCAACGGACAACCAGACGCTCTGCGGTGCGCCACCGCTATATGGTAGAAATACCTTCCATTCGCACAAAGCGGTTCTCTTCGACCTATATTATGCGCACCGCCAAAGAGTGGAATGCCTTGCCAGAGTCTGTGTTTCCTGATAGCTACAACCTGGGTATCTTTAAGTCGCGAAAGAATAGGTTCTTCTAGGCAAGCGTGTACCATCGTAGACTACATCATCGCTTACCATCAGGCGAGATCGTGGTCAAACGCAAGCCTATAATATATAAAAAAAAAAATCATCCACAGCCCGACTTCACCCACTGCCTCTCCAAGTTTGTGCCATCCGCCACGATCCTGCGCTAGTCTCACCAATTGACGTCCCGCGACTCTAACGATGTCGTCCACCCAATATAACAAATAATTAAAATACGAGCGGCTGTAAAAAAGCCTTGTCCGATAAAATACAAATTTTGCAGCTGTACAGGGCTTTGTCAAAACTAAAACTATTCATTCCAAATTTCTGAGTCTAAGATAAAGTCATTGATGCTATAATATGCTTTTTTCGTTAGGTGATTTTTTATATATTTCTTGAATGCATTTTCTTTTAATTCTATGACATGTTTGGGTAATTTATTATAGAACCACACCGCATTGCCAACAAAGCTTTTGTATGATTTATCTAATATAAAGGCAGTGTTTATCAACTTATCTTTATTACGTGTATTGTAACTGTGCTCATCAGAATGCTTTTTATAAAGTGTGATATTTTTGCGAGTGTACATTATGCTCTCATAAATACAATGAAGGTAGGGTAAATTAATATTTATAAAAACCTCTTTGAGTGAATCTCTATGTCTTAGATTATATATAGCCCGAATAGCCCGTTTTTGGAGAATAAAAATTGCACTGCTGTCAGCACCAGTACCCCATAATAAAATGCCATTGCTCATAAAAAAATAATATAAAAAAATTAAATTCGATTATTTCAGGCACAAAAATACGGCCTATATCACATACAAATGAAAAATACACTAAAAACAACAAAATTGAGAACCTCCTCATTTTTTGAAGTCAGTTAAAAATACTGAACATGCCACGTAGCAGATGCTCCAGTGTAGTCATTTTTTATTTCCGTCCAAGTGGACGGAAATCCAATATTTATAAATTCCATTTTTATAAATGTGGTCAGAGACAGCCCTCAGTACGCTATTGTTGGAGCGACTCAGCCTACTTCAAAACGACGCTACGCGAGCTCGGATGATAGCAAAAAAGTAGGGAACACCCGCCTCGGAGAACATTCTCGACGCACTGCAGTATCTCGGCAACCTCATAAAGCCCGGTAGGCATCATTGTACTAAACCCTTATGATGTTGATGGTCTTTCTAGTAAAATTAGACCAAAGTTGGCATGTGTACATACCCAGACAATATGCCCGGAATTGGGTCTGTTTTACGTCTGGACTGCAGTTTGTAAAGCGGCCTACGAGTATGTTACCCCGGACGGCGAGCGCTCTCCGCTCTCGCTCGATGTCGTCATAATCTCTCAGCGTCTCCGTCAGTAAGTAACCTAGGTACTTGAACTGTTTAACTATTTTAATGGTTGTACCGTTCATGTGTACCTCGGGCACACGTCCTGGACCTTGTCCTGACCTGAATATCATCAATTCGGTTTTCATAAGGCTATACCTGTGACGGTATAGCTTTAAGACCAATACATACACGATCAAACTTGTCACATTACGACCGAAGTCCGTCGGACGGTCCGTGCGACTGTTGTAACGTGTATGGCCCCTTTTAGATATAATAGCATGCCATCTGTCTGTAATTCGCTGAGAACGACAAATGTATGTTTGAGTCGAGTTTGATCGCGGTTACAAGTGTCATCAATATTGAGCTCAGGCAATCCACAGTCACGCGATGCAAATCTATTGCCGGTACTTGAACAACTGTTTCTAAAGGCACGTTTATAAAGACACGGTGCGTCACACGGCGCGTGGTGCGTTGCGTCGCGCTGTCAGCTCGAACATATGGTCATGTATGAGAGCGTTCATGCAGAAGCGTTTGTTTGATATATACCGCCGCTCGCGGTGGAGTAAGCCGCGTAACACCACTTGGCATCGTAAGCGAGACAACATTATTGGCATATGTATGTATTTGCACCTGTGACGCGGCAGGCACCGACGCAGGAATTGCCATGTTTCACATGCTGCCACTCCATGAACGGAGAATCGGGTGACGCACCGCGCGATACCACGCATCACGTGTCCTAAGGCATTTTTCACATAAGTGTTTGTTTTATCTCAAATATCCACAATCTCACCTAATAGTAAGCTATAGTCTAAGTTGGAGCACGATGATCTAGAAGACATATATTCACTTTTATCTTAGCCAGGAAAAAGAGACAGCGGTAAAATAATAAAAGGCTTACATGTACGTATTATGAACGTAGAGCCAGGACAGTGAGTGCGAACGACTACGGGCTTAATACAACAAAATACTTGTATAATAAATATATTTACACGTTTTACAGGCAAGTGTCTTCAGTAGTGGGCCAAGGCATTCGGACACGCGATGCAAATCTATTGCAAGTGGCGCGTCGGAAATGTACAAAGAATTTGTCGGTTCGGGCATTGCCATGGGCTTCAACCTATGTCAAATAATCAAGTGGGTACTAAACCTTTGCATTTGATAAAGTTTGCTTTTTAGAGTTCCGAAGCCAAATGGCAAAAAACGGATCCCTAATGGATTCGTCAAGTCTGTCTGTCTTTTTTTTTAAACTACTTATATGCCAAACGAGCATGCAGTCCACCAGATGAGAAGTGGCTACTGCAGCCCATGGATATCCACATAGAATTCAAAACAAACTATTATGTTGCCTTGATCTTTATGCGGATACGTTGCCATACTATAGGACTTAGCTGTTATGTCTATGTGCCAGTAATTACAGGAACATACCATTACCATCTAACCGGAACACAGCAGCACAAGTACTGCTATTTCACGGCAGATAAAGGTAAGGCGGTGGTGCCCACTTCCTCGAGCCCGTTCACAAAAGCTCTACCACCAGTAAAAAGTGTCAGTATCAGTGCTAGTGTCTGTCTGTCCATCCGTATGTCACAGCCACTTTATTCCGAAACTATAAGAAGAATACTGTTGAAACTTGGTAAGTAGATGTATTCTGTGAACCGCATTAAGATTTTCACACAAAAATAGAAAACAAACAATAAATTTTGGAAGTTCCCCATACTTAGAAATGAAACTCAAAATTTTTTTCATCAAACCCATACGTGTGGTGTATCTATGGATAGGTCTACAAAAATGATATTGAGGTTTCTAATATCATTTTTTTTTCTAAACCGCATAGTTTGCGCGAGAGACACTTCCAAAGTGGTAAAATGTGTGTCCCCCCCGCCCCTGTAACTTCTAAAATAAGAGAATGATAAAACAAAAAAACCACTGAAAATTGGTTTGAACCTGATCTAGTAAGTTGTTTTTTTTTAATTCGTCATAAATCGTAAACCGCAATTTACCTTTCATTCAATCAACTCAAATATAAAAAAAGTTACAACGAACTACAAGAGTTTTTATATTATGTTACTTGCTGCTACGGAACCCTTCATGGGCGAGACTGACTCGCACTTGGCTGCTTTTATTAGATTGTAATTGTCATTCAATTTTTTTATAATATTAAGGCGTAGTTATGATTTTGGAGTAAGGTGACAACCGAATGGTGGGCGAGGAGGGGCTATAGAGACGAAGAACGTCCGATAGTGAGATGAGTGGACGACGCAGTCAAAGTCACGGGGCCGTTATTGGAGACTAGCGCAGGATCGTGGTGGATGGCACAAACTTAGGGAGGGTAAAGTCGGACTGAGGATGATGATAATGAGTTATTGACATAACTAATACAATAACTTTACAATAAATCACCTTATTTCTGATTTGATCTTATAAAGTAATACCAAGCATAGCCCTGTCTTGATAATAAAGGTAGACTTCATTGAAAACCTTTTTTTTAAACTTAGTACTTTTTAGGGTTCCGTAGCCAAATGGCAAAAAACAGAACCTTTATGGATTCGTCCTGTCTGTCTGTCTGTCTGTCTGACCGTCCGTATGTCACAGCCACTTTTTTCCGAAACTATAAGAACTATACTGTTGAAACTTGGTAAGTAGATATATTCTGTGAACCGAATTAAGATTATAACACTAAAATAGAAAAAAAAATCAATAAACTTTGGGGTTTCCCATACTTAGAAATGAAACTAATTTTTTTTTCATCAAACCCATACGTGTGGTGTATCTATGGATAGGTCTTTAAAAATGATATTGAGGTTTTTAATATGATTTTTTTCTAAAACGAATAGTTTGCACGAGAGACACTTCCAAAATGGTAAAATGTGCCCCCCCCCCCCCCCTGTTATTTCTAACATAAGAGAATGATAAAACTAAAAAAAAATATGTGACGTACATTACCATGCAAATTTCCACCGAAAATTGGTTTGAACGAGATCTAGTAAGTAGTTTTTTTTTACTACGTCATAAATCGTAAACCGCAATTTACCTTTTATTCAATCGACTCAAATATAAAAAAGTTACAACGAACTACAAGTCTGACTCGCACTTGGCCGGTTTTTGTATTGTAGTTTACATTGAAACGAGTGTTCAACGGAAACTATCAGACCGATTATTAAATCCAACGCTTCGGAACGACAACAGTTTTTATTTAAATTGTTAGTTTTTGTACTCCAAATACGCTGAAGGTTGTTGAGGTAACCGCAGTTAACAAAACAGTTAACCGACTGCCATTGATTGGTGGATGACTGGATTGTTTCTTTTGTTTTAAATAAAATATTTTACTTTGCTCTGGCTTTAAGTTTTGGAGTCAAAATAGTTTGATTTTTGATTTGATGTTATTAAATCCATAATTATTTTAAACTACGCCATAACTTCGAATGAATTAAATGAATTAGTTTTTTATTTATAGTAAACCAGAACCAGATGTTACAAACGAACGAAAAAAACGTGACGTGCTCCGGGAGTGCGGAAAAAAGTGAAAACTTGAACAATTACGAGATACGTTTATACAGAGGTGTCGGTAACGGTAACGGTAAAAATGTCGCGAGTTCAATGGTTATTTCCCATCTCAAAAAACTCTTAACGCGCCTAAAGACGTTTTCACTTCATATACTGAGGTGTCGGCAACGGTAGCGGTAACAGTGTCGCGAGTTCAATGCTTTTTTTTTATCTCATAAAGTGCCCAACGCGCCTAAAGAAGTTTTCACTTCAACAATGTAGAACATGTCAAAGTCAAAATCTTTTATTCATTAAAATCACAAGGATCACTTTGAAACGTCAATTTTACTGCCTGTTCCTTTGCGACCAAACCAAGAAAGAAAGGCAAGAAAACAAGGCTGGTTGTTTTTTAATGATCCTTTTAGAATACTTAATAATACAGGTAATAAATTACATCTAAATTGTAACATTTTGAACGAGTTGGAGCAATTTCAATCCCAAGCTTCTCTATCATCTAAATAATCCGATTTTTTATCGTAGGATTTTTAATACAGATTTTGTTTAATTGCGTTTTTAAATTTGTTAATTGTCAATTTTTGTACATCACTTGGGAGTTTGTTATAAAAGCGAACACATTGCCCTTTAAACGATTTACTATGTAGGTATTTCAATCACGTATTTTGGTAACATCATCCGTAAATTTAAAATTACTGTTTTGTTTTTCATGTTTTCATTGGATCATGGCGGAAACCATTGATTAAAACGTTACGCAAATATTATTTAAATTCGAGAGTGGTGTCCATTCAATTTAACTTTATTGTTACACTTAATACTATTTTTAACTATTTACATGAGCAAAGTATATTTATAGTAATGGTGATTGTTCGTGTAGTTTGAGATAAACGAGTTACATTAAAAACCCTACAAAATCACGTAAAACTTACACAGTTAAAAAGCACTCCAGATAAAATGACTTTGTATTGAAAAAACCGCGTCTGTATCGGTCGTTTCATTTGGGAATTACGATGCCACAGATAGACAGACAGGCGTTAAATCTATAAAACTCCTTTTTTTTAAATAGGAGGTTAAAATACCAGTAGACACGTACGTCAACCTTACATTAGGACTCCCTTTGTCGTGGGTATCAGGAGTTACAAGTAATAAAAAACAAGCAATTACGTAGCTTATTTCATTAAATCTAGACACGCGGTAGCGTGTCTAGTCAATTTCAAGCTAACAGAGCAGCACCGTGTGTAATAGTACACTAACCATTTGGAGCCACTTTTTACCCCCTCATAACTTAAAAACTATTTCACATAAACATGTCAAATTTGGCTCATACGAGTATATTGAGACCTATGTGCACTGTGTGACTTGTGTGCTTATGAGATACATATGTGTTCCAAATATCATAAACACACCTCAAACAGTTATTTGGATATTAACGTCCAAAAATCGTCATTTTTATCACTGACTGACGGACTCTAATATTCTGACTCTATAGATCAGTACTCTAACCCAGTTACATGAACCATTTGGAGCTACTTTTTACCCCCTCATAACTCAAAAACTATTTCACATAAACATGTCAAATTTGGCTCATACGAGTATATTAAGACCTATCTGCACTGTATGACTTGTGTGCTTATGAGATATATATGTGTTCCAAATTTCATAAACATACCTCAAACAGTTATTTGGATATTAACGTCCAAAAATCGTCATTTTTATCACTGACTGACGGACTCTAATATTCTGACTATATAGATCAGTACTCTAACCCAGTTCCAAATGACCTAGAAAATTCAAATTTGGCATCCAGATAGGTAATTGGGTGAATACAAAGGATTACTCTTAAATCAGAAACAAGTAAATTTTTATCATAATATTATAAATTTTCAATTAAAACAATTTGCTATTCATTTTATTATGAATAACCTCTAATTATTTCTGTACAAAAAGTAATGATAGCCCATCAAAAACTTAAATGTGAAATTAGAGCCAAGTTCAATATATGCCTTGGTTGTTGACATCAACAACAAAAGATGTGAGCTCTAAATGGGTGCCAAGTTCAATAGTCAATCCTGAAATTTATTTAAAACAATGTAAAATATTTTATAACAACTTCAAATATCATTTTTTCGTATAACTTAGGATTATATTGAAGCCTAAGGTCTGACTTAGCTAGTTTTAATATTAGATTTATCAATTATGTGCCTTTTTTTAAACAGTCAAAACGTCGGGGTAACAAATAAAAGTATATAATAGAAAGTATATATATATAAATAAATAAATAACTAAAGTAAATAAATAAATAAAGTTAAATAAAGAAATATAAAAGTACATAAATAAACGCGAAAGTCTGTATGTATTTGTGGATGTTTGTTACGGCTGAATCGATTTCGATGAAATTTAGGATGTACGTAGATTATAACTTGAATTAATACATATGCTACTATTTATACCATAAATCATGTCTCATGGGATAAAAATGAGGTGTCAAGTCAAGTTGCAACAGCGAGTTTAGCTATATTTCTTAGTTACCTACACATTTAGTAGTGTAACGCGTACGAAGTCACTGGCAACAGCTAGTACTAGATACTGAACACAATGTTTTCATAACCTTCTATAAGCCTCACTAAAGAATAAAACCAGGTGATATTAAGCCCCATTTCCGTACGTAAACAACCGAAACTGCATTATACTGTAAAAGCGAACGCAATACCTACAGCATCCGCCATTTTATAAACAAAACGCGACGTCCTCTATTAAAAAGAGCACAATGCCGGGAACGGATGTGATGTTATGAGTAAGCAGGCATAGATACTGTAGATAGCTGGGCAATTCCAGATTCCCAAAGAGAGTTCCTTGTGAAAAGCCTCGCCCGGAAAAGTACTTCCACCTATTTCGACAGCCAAGCAGCATTGCTGTGTTTCAGTTTGAAGGGCCTGTAATTTCATCGTCAACCATAGTATGGTTGCCGATGAAATTACAGGCACATGAGGTTTTACACCTGTATGTCTCAAGTTAATGAACGCAGAGTCATCGTAGGGCACGTATCTAAGGCGCGTGACCTACAAAGCAATACCTAGTTATATGCAATCAGGTAGGCCATAAGCTTGTTCAAACTCCAGGTCGTATAAAACAACAAACCGGCCAAGTGCGAGTCAGACTAGCGCACGAAGGGTTCCGTACCACCATCAATAAAAACAGCAAAAAAATCTCGTTTGTTGTATGGCAGCCCCCCCCCCCTCCCCCTTAAATATTAATTTAATTTTAATTTTAATATTTCTTTTTAAAGTGATTAATATAACTCAATATTCTGTGAATATTTCAAGCGTTTACCTGTTGAATTATAAATATAACTATTATATTAAATATAACTCAACACCTGTTGCCGTTATCAATATCGAGCAATAACAAGCATAAAAATCACGTTTGTTGTATGGGAGCCCCCTTAAATATTTATTTATTCTGTTTTTAGTATTTGCTGTTATATCGGCAACAGAAATACATCATCTGTGAAAATTTCAACTGTCTAACTATCACGGTCCAAGAGATACAGCCTGGTGACAGACAGACAGACAGAGGAGTCGTAGTAATAGGGTCCCGTTTAACCCTTTGGGTACGGAACCCTAAAAATAAAAAAAGATATTAAAAAACACACTTAATGGGTAAACTTACTAACAAAAAAAATATACTAAACGGAGATGGTGTAATATCGAGAAGGTAACTCCAGATGTGGGTCGAAGTGGGCTGAATAGATAGTCACATACACCTTCGGTCATAACTTTTCTTACATATGCATGTAGTTGACCAGCTATTCTTCCAAGTTTCAGGGTAGAGGGGTAAAAGGGGCAAGTAATAGTTTCCGGTAGAACGGGCGAACTTATTACGTCCTTCCGGTCGGACGGTGACCATCGATGACGATAATCCATTACGAAGAGTTAATTGAAAGTATTTACCCAGACATTTTTCTTTGGGGATTTGCGGATTCATTAATGAAGAAAGTAATTGGGAAGCGTCTTAGTGGAAAAATTGTAAGCGGGGTATAATCTAGGCGAAGTGGAGGCGGGTTATATTTTTTTTTTTGTAATTTCTGACGCAAATTTAAAATACAGTCAACATTTTTGGTTGATACTCACGAAAGCTTTAAAAAAAACGAACCAAAGTAAATAAATGAATGATAACACTTTATTACTCGCCATAAAACAATGAGATAGACAAATTTTTTCACACCACCTTCCTGACAATCTCAAATTATATGTAAACCTCACCGAAAGCAGGTGATTAAATCCCTACGGCTAAGCCGGGAGTAAAGTTGTACAAATTTCATTATGTCGTGACTTGTATTTGGAACCTCATCTGTATCAAAATTTGAATCTAAGGACCCACACAGTAAGAACTTATTCGTATATCGAGCTAACCTCTGCACAGAATGCACCAACCTAGATTTGATTTTTATTGTCTCGCAAAAAGTGTGAAAAGTAGAGTATTCTCCGCGTGCATGAATCTGTCTGCTTCTTGGGCATGTTTATATCTCTCTCTGCACTCAGGGTTCTAGTATCTCCCTCGCTCAGCTCGTGAGTTAACTCTAGAGTGCTTCGTTACGTTCGGGATTCAATGTAGCGCCCGTGACGCAAGACACTGCTTTATCCCCTCGTTTAATAATCTACCATTATTTGTCACAAAACACATATTATAATACATTTACAACAGACAAAAATAAATATTTTACAAATAGCTGAAAAGAAGATAACTTAAATAAACATACTAGACAAAAAGAGTTTAGTTAAAAAAATTTCGTGATTGATTTTAATCATTATTATAAATACGGGATTTATCACGTACCGTCTTATCGGTTTATAGATCGACAATGTTTCGGTTCAATTCGTGAACCTTCATTAGGATGAGTGCGATCTGATCCGAATAACGTTTCCTCGCACTGATTGTCGGTCGAACAAATAAGACGGTACGTGATAAATCCCGTATTTTTATTAATGACAAAAAGATTGGACGATAAATAAAACAGGAAGTGAAAAGCGAAAAGTATAACTGGAAGTCTTATCGCTAAAGTGGCTCAAAGCGATTATGACGCAGTTTGGAAAAAAATCTCTGAAAAAATAACATACCGTTCCTATAACTCAAATTCTAAAATTTAAAATAATCTTAAGTATAATTTAAATTTGCCTGTTCCTCCAAGACCAAATAAAGCCAAATAAATAAATAAATAATAATGACTAGACATTTCACACGGCGCTAACTAGTCCCACAATTACACAACTGGTTTAACTTGTACTATGGGAATCATCATCATCATCATATCACGCTGAACATAGGCTCATATATTAGATTTCCAGAGCGACCTATCTTGTGCGGCTCTTAATGGCTCCCAGCAACCCTTTTCAACTCATCTTTCCACCTAGTGGGGAGCCGTCCTTTTTCTGCCCCAACGTCCACCTTTTGTTCGAGTTTTGTGCCCTACCCATTGCCACTTCAGCTTGTTAATCCTTTGTGATATGTCAATGATTTTGAGAATACAGATGAAAATCAACTCTGGTTGTAACGTGGTATAGCATTGAAAACTTTCTTATTCAATTTGCCTTAGCCTTTAAAAGTACTTAGAGCGTATGCCCAGGTAGTAGAGGATCGGAAGCGGGGATAGCCGGAGATTGCTGAAGGTCGGAAGTCGAGCCCTTGGCCTATTCCCCACTGTCGGAATGCCAGCAATTTCGTGATTTGTATTCTTATGGGATTTGGAAGATAGATTTTAAAGTGATTTGATGAGACGACGGCACTAGCCTTGTCTATTACCTGTGACTATAACAATTGCATTTCTTACGTCCATCACCCTGAGACATCATTATCATCATCATTGTTAGTCCCACTGCTGGGCGTAAGCCTCTATTCGTTGTCGACATTCACCGCTATCTTTTATATTTTATAATTTCTAGTTCCATCTTTGGGCCACCACTCAGTCTGCACTCTACTCCTGTTTTTGAGTAGTAGAGTTTCTTATGCTAGGGCTTACCCGGAGAAATATTACCACCCTACCTATTTCTGTCACCAATAAGCATTGCTGCATGGAAGGGTTGTCGGTGAAATTACAGGCACATGAGGCTTTACACCCATATGCCTCAAGTTGACGGACGCAGGTCGCTTCTAACCTGCATGACCTACTAGGCAATTCTCTGTTACAGGCGATGGTTACCACCTAACATCAGGTGGGCCATAAGCAATTCCATCTCAAGGTTGATATAAAAAAAAAACGGAGTTTTTTTTCAAACGGAGTTCCGTTTGAGACATACTATGAAAAATCTGATATGCCTGTAATTTCACAGGCACCTTTCAAACCAGAACACAGTAATACGAGGCGGTAAATATAGGTAAGAATTATTCTTCTAGTATCTATGTTGCTTGCTTTGAAACTTTCTTACGTAAATTCAACATAATTTATGTCCAAATATCACACACGCTCTGATATAAGTGAAACACATAATTAAGGCAGTGCATAAATTGCTCAGTTAAAATGAAAAATGTCCCGAACGGGGTGCCTTGCCCTTAGGGTTCCGCGAAAAAATTAAAAACCCTTGTCACGTGAACGCTTGCAGTGATTCGCAAAATTAATAATAATACAAAAATGTTTGGTTCCGAGACATGGCCGCTCACAAAGGAATACATGCATAAGATTAGAGTAGCTCAGCGGGCAATGGAGCGTGCCATGCTCGGTATATCATTCTTGGACCACATACCCAATGTAGAAATCCGACGTCGCACAAAGGTTGTGGACGTGGGTATGAGGATCGCAGGGCTGAAGTGGAGATGGGCTGGACACTTGGATAGGAGGTATGACGGGCGTTGGACGAAGGCGATTACAGAGTGGTGGCCAAGGGATGCTCGTAGACCAAGAGGCAGACCCTGGTGATATGACATTAAAAGCGTAGCTGGGTGTCAAATGGATGAGATTCGCAAGGAACCGGAAAGGATGGCGTAATAAAGAGGAGGCCTATACCCAACAGTGGGTGCAGACGGGCTGAGACGATGATGATGATGATAAAAATGTTCGGTGTTGTCTGGTTGTTAAGTTGACGATTGAATTTTCAAACTGTTTCAGTTTTTTGCTAAGTATATGTATTATTCATTTATAGTGATTCTTTTTGCAATAAAACACACGGTCTTATCCTAACTAATACTTCGTCATACGAGTATGTATAGGGTGTAAATATTACTACTGATAAATAAATGTAAGTTATGATCAATTTTAGTTATTGACCACTGAAAAAAGGTTAACATGGAAAAAGTATTTCTATAAATTTAGTCTGAGTACATATAATGGCTCTTTCTGACTGGAGTTTTTTTCTATGCGTATTCCGGCGTGTTAACATTTGAGCTAACGTTAACGTTGAGTCAGTCAGGGATTCTGACGATGGAACATTGCTTATTGCGTTACTTATACGAGAGTTCAGGCGCGTCAACGCTCATACGAGCTGCACGTGTGACAAAAGGCACGCCTGTACGCGCAGAAAAAATGCCCCATCATATCTTCTGAAGTAGTGTACATACAAAAAACGGATACGTACACGTTTGCCAAGTTCTTTCTGGGCGTCTAGTCAAAGCGACGTGTGATCCAAGAGCTGGCGCTTAGAGACACTTCCGCCTGGTAGTGATCTATAGATCGTTTGCAACGGTCTTTAGATGATTCATCTATTTCTTCTATATTTTAATATCGTTAATAACTCTATGTTCTTTACGTTATTCAATTTATGTTTTCGGCGATAATACATATATATATAAAACTAGCTGACAAATCCACAGCTTCGCGCGCGTAGTTTTTCAATAAAAACATTACCATCCTTCTGCGCAGTTGGATAAAAAGTAGTATATGTAGCCCGGTGATAGTGTAGCTTCCCAACATAGAAATAATTTTTCAAATCGGTCCAGTAGTTTAGCCTATTCAATATAAACAAACAAATCTTTCCTCTTTATTTCCTCTTTACTAGCAAACCAACCCGCAGCTTTGCACGCGTAGTTTTTCAATAAAAACATTACCCTCCTTCTGCGCAGTTAGGTATAAAGTAGCCTATGTCACCCGGGGATAGTGTAGCTTCCCAACAGTGAAATATTTATTTTAAATCGGTCTATTAGTTTCGGAGCCTATTCAATACAAATAAACAAATCGTAAATTCAAAATATAAGTATAGATATAAATATGATAAAGATATATATTGCCAATATTTTTGATGAAAGTATCCGGGGTGTAATCGGCTAATAATGCATATATAAGCAAGTATGGCCATATAGGTTCGGAATGTAACCCATCATTCCCCGGAAACCGGATAAGCTTCACCCTTCGATATTAATAATATCGATTAGAATAACTCCTTTCGGCCCTTTTATTTCTGATATGACTCATGTACAAAATAAATTAATATAGATATACCTACTCAACTATTTGGTATAATCCGTAATAATATAGATAGATTATGACCGGGACTGAGACATAGGCTAATATTTATCCAATACGCTGAAGGAGGGTAATGTTTTTATTGATAAACCAGGCGTGCGAAGTCGCGGACATACGCTTGTCATATATAAATGGAAGGGCATGTAATTACATTGTAAATAAACATGTAGTCACGTAAATTTTGTCGTTGAGCCTTATATATACATATATATATTGTAGATAGATTATGACCCGGATTTGATATTTTACACTATTGGCAAACTACGTGGCGAAACCACGGGTGAAAGCTTCTATGTAATAAGTTATTAGACGTCACATAATATCTAACTTACGATAGCATAGACACATTATTATCTACGTACATATCGTCGCTGTTTTATGTAAGTGACGTAACCGACATTTTAGAAAATATTACTAAAAGTCGTAAGTGCACTTACGACACTTCGAATGATTTCTAATTTTAAGATATGTAGATACGCTAAACATACATCAAGACGTAGAATACAGATACGCTGATTAAACAGATCGGTTCGTCTTCAAAAGTAGATAAAAGTAACATTACAAATGTCAGTTACGCCAAAATGTCGATTACGTCACTTAGAACAGTGACGATATGTAATCAATGAATAGGCGAGATTGTCTCAACACAAGATCGGTTGGTTTGGACATCTATGAAAAATTCCTTTATTAAGCAGAACCCAAACTGAGGTATAGAGTGAGAAACTCAAAAAAATATCGTTTTTGGCTATTATAATAATGCCATGTAAACTTTTCAGTGTAATGTATCCACGCAATGCAGAACCAAACAACTTGACCTACAGCTTCATTCAAATTACAAGTAACTGGAGTTCATGTTCACCTTTTTGAGTTACAAATTGCAGTTATTCTTTCTTTTATATTAGTGTTTACAAAAGCTACACGCATACTAAATTTCAGCATTAGAATTACTGGTGTAGCTTGTCAATTGCGTCAAAGTTTAGTTTTTATTTTTCCTAATAACTTTAAACATCAAGGTAAAACTAAAAATAAAAACGGTGTTAAAATACACTGACAAAGACTTTTTATTAGGTGCACCATTTGACCTCATTGTCTCATTTAGAATTTTTTTTACCCCTCTTGAACCCCAATACAACTCTCCCACAATTGCACTCATTTAGTCACGCCAGGATTGTGCCATCACTACTTATCAATATACCAAATACCACGATAATATTGATCAACGCTTCGAAAGTTATGCTCGGACAAACAAACGAACTGACATACATACAACGCTAATTCATCCAAATTGATTTGGAGATCTCGCTTCGCTTGATAAATAATAAGCAAAGGTTACAATGTGACACATGATTGTTGAAAATCCAAACTGCTTCTTATGGAACTACTAGTAGGTCAAAATATTATTATTAAACAGTTAGTAAATCTTATTTTAACTGATCCACAAAACCACCCTATTTTGAAATAAAATCGATTATTCAGTAATCGAATGCGTGCAGCTAATAGATGTATCGAGAATGTGCGTGATCGTTGCACACCCTATATAGTGGCACACCCTATATAGTGGTACATCCTATATTAAGGGACCCCCTGTAATCAACTTTATTATTTTATAACTGGTATTATTTAGATACTATAATTTAGGTCAGATGATGATCATAGCTAGAAAAACTAACAGCCGTTGAAGCAGAAAGATTCTCGACTAGAAACCATGTACTAGTAAAGCGCATCATACGACGGGTCAACTAGATGGAAAGACGACTTACTAAAGGTTTTTGGGAGCCGTTGGGTACAAGCCCTGTTTACACACAAATACGGACAGCGCCGTCACCCCCGCGCGCCCGCGCACCGTGGGGACTTAGCCGTCGAGAGCAACCTACTATAGACGTAATTTATACAATAATTATTATATAAAAATTATATACCTTTCCGTTCATTAATGGACTATTTTAAATAATATTTGGGCTCTTTATTTCAATAAGCCCCTATACTGAACAAATTTTGCGACTGTTTAACAAAATACACGAAATTGCAATCGACACGGTGGCGTGGCGGACATCTTGGACGAAGACAAACTTGTTCAGTATAGGGGCTTCTTGAAATAAGGAACCCTAATATTATTTAAAATAATCCTTTAATGAACGGGTACCATTTCGTTTATATAATAATCTATACTAATATTATAAAGAGGAAAGATTTGTTTGTTTGTTTGTATTGAATAGGCTCCGAAACTACTAAACCGTTTTAAAAAATTCTTTCACTGTTGGGAAGCCACACCATCCCCGGATGACATTGGTTACTTTTTACCCAACTGCGCAGAAGAAGGGTAATGTTTTTTATTGAAAAACTACGCGTGCGAAGCTGCGGATTGATCAGCTAGTTATTGTATAAATTACGTATATCGTAAGTTGCTCTCGACGGCCAAGTCTCCCCGGTGCGCGGGCGCGTGAGGTGACGGTGCTGCCCGTATTTGTGCGTAAAGGCCCCAAGATCGGGCGCCCTGGAAATCTACTGAGGAGACCTACTTTCAGCAATGGACGGCCAATGGCCGATATGATAATGATGATGTTGTAAAAAATTATTAAATTCTTCGTCAGGGTACGAAGCGACGCACATCATATGTTCGTTGGTTGTGTCATTGTTTTTTCTTAGCCACGATCGCTATATATCGTAAGAGATAAATTAAAACATAATACATTCTTAAACTTACATATTAATATTTTCATCTCATCATCATCATATCAGCTGTAGCACGTCCACTGCTGGACAAAGGCTTCCCTCATTGATCTCCAGGAACTGCGGTTGGAAGCAGCCTGCATCCAACGCCGACCTGCGGTTCTTACCAAGTCGTCTGCCCATCTTGTAGGTGGTCGTCCCACGCTGCGCTTGCCGGTCCTTGGCCTCCATTCGATAACTTTCCGGCCCCATCGGCCATCTGTTCTGCGCGCTATGTTGGTGACTTGAGTTCTCCTACGTATCTCCTCATTTCTGATTCGATCCCGTAGATAAACCCCGAGCATAGCCTTTTCCATAGCTCGTTGAGCGACTCTGAGCTTATTCATAAGGCTAATAGTGAAGGACCGCGTCCCCAGTTCCATATGTCATCACTGGTAACACACACTGATTGCGTGAATTTTCATTTCACTTGATTACAACTTTCTACTGAACAAATACGTGGTAAATACGACATACATTTTAAGAACACAGCCGCTAGTTCAATAGCCAATAAAAAGCTTAAATTTAGTTTTTCACTAAACCTACTTTACTGTTGGAGCTATTTAATGTTGGCTGTGCGAGAAGGCAATGAGGAAAACTTTAAAAGCAATTCAAGTTTTTCAGTCTCCTTCAAAAGATACTGCAGTGAAGTTCAAAAAATCAAGTCTCAAGGCAAACTAAACAGACTGTACTCATTGTATAAGCAAATGTGCCTGTTCGATACAAACCCTATATACGAGTATTACTTTGTGAACGCTGCAATCAACTGTATTAATTTATTATTGGCTTTAGTCAAATAAGGTTTGATTTCGGAGCTATAATTTGGGTCATGACTGGTGTTTTTGTATTATGACTCCCGATTGCACACAGTTCACACAGTCCAAGAAAATAAATAACAGACATAAAAATGTTGTACAGTTTTATTATAAAAAAAGAAAATAAGTGAAGTCACCCATCATCTTTTCATCTGTTTATTACTCCTACTAGATTCAGTAATTTATGTAAGTAAGTTACAGAGCAGTGTAGGAAATTTTAAAAGGAAACCAAAATGAAATAATCGTTAGTATGTAAAAAAAATATCAGCCGGTTGTTGGTACGCCAATCAAATCGCAACTCAGTTTACACAGTATTTAACTTAACACTGTTGTCAAATAAATCAAGTTGCTCGAAGGTTGATTAGATTTCACGTTTGACAAGAGATTTTGTATGACTGAATTGACAACCTGATTAAATAATCTCTGATTAAAATCAAATGAGGTAAAATACGTTGCAGCAACCGTTGCACTTGTCAAGAGGTTTGACCAATGGTCAACTGATTTTCGAGTTAATCATCCTTCCAACAACCGGCAGTAAATCTATGTATTACGTAATGTGGGTAGGAAGGTACAAGGCGTTTAGTGTTACACAGTTTAGTCAGCGATGTCAAATTTAATAAATACCATTTTTTCAGTTTTATCTTGAATATACCAGAAATAGACCAGAAGCTCTAATACAAACGCAGAAAGTTTGTAATATATGTACTAGCTGACCCGCCCGCGGCTTCGCATACTTGAAATTTCCCGTTCCCGTGAGAACTTTGGAATAAAAACTATATAAAAGATTCTTGTTAAAGTGACGCGACACTTCATGTAAATGACTTCACGTCAATGAATATCGGTTAAATTATACGGATATTTTTCATACAAAAATACTAAAATTGCGATAAAAAAAATCGGGGGGGGGGGGGGGGGCTAGGAGAGTGAAAATCACTTTACAGTCTATTTTCATACCTACCAAATACACAAAAATAACATTAAAATCGTTTCGGAAGGAGATTCTGCTTCGGAAGAGTGTGACCACTAAAACTGTGACAAAAGATTTTTATGTATTAGAAAATATACGGACAGCCATAAAGATAACAACAAATTTTATTATGGTGGCGTTTGCTGTTACGTTGCATAAAAATGTCTATATTTGTTACTAAAAATATCGCAAGTTCATAAATGTAGAGATTTAAGTTTTCACGATTATGTGGGCATGGGAAGCGGCCATCTTATTTTGCGTGGCACAGGTAGGTACTAGGCATACAAGCGCGGGCGCTTAAAGGGATAATCAATGTATTCTAAAATAGAGTAAATAGTTTTTGTCCATTACAATACTACGGCCCACTAGAGCAGGGGACAGAAAAACTGGAATGAAGGGAGGGAGCCTTTGCCCTGCAGGGAGACAAATACAGGTTAAAAATAAATCTATACTGATAATAGAAAGAGGAAAGATTTGTATTTTTGTGTGTATGTTTGTAATGAATAAACTCAAAAAGTACTGGTCCGATTTCAAAAATTCTTTCACCGTTGAAAAGCTACATTTACCATAAGTAACATAGGTTACTTTTCACCCAACTGCGCAAAAGAGGGTAATGTTTTTATTGAAAAACTATGCGTGCGAAGCTGCTGATTGGTCAGCTAGTATATAATAAAAATAAATAAAATACTACGAGTATTAACAGATTTAAAAGGGTTCATCACAATTTATAAATCAACTTATTTCACTGACTGTTAGATACCTGTTTAGCGAGCTGAACATTTCACCACCACAAAAGATAGTATTCGGTATTCTATTGCACCCCTTTGCAAATCATAACTCTACGCGATACATGTAAGATATGATACCCATTATCAAATGCCTGGAGTAATACCCGTTGTTTGGCTTCAGTCGGAACTAATTAACAAACAACAGTGGAATTGATGTCTTGAAAATACCGAGTTTATTGAGACTATTCTCGTTAAATTGTATTTTTTTTTATCGATCGAAGCGAGATCTCTTAATCAACTTGGGAAAATCGGCGTTGTATACATGTATGTATGTATGTTTGTTTGTCCGAGGAAACTTCAAAGCGTTTATCCGATCATTGTGAAATTTGGTATGTGATGGCACAATTTTGGTGTGACTAAATGAGCTAAAAATGTGGGGGGAGGGGGAGGCTGTTAAGATATGGGGGTTCAAGAGGGTAAAAAAGAGACTACACGGTCAAATGGTACGTCTAATAAAAGATCTTGTGAGTACATTTCGACCCCGTTTTGATTTTAGTTTAATCCTTGTAGTTATTACGTTATTAGGCATAATAAAAACTGAACTTTGACAAAATTCACAGGGTACACCAGTGACCCTACAGTGCTGAAATTAGGTATGCATGTAGTTTTAGTGGCACAAATATAGGGAAAAATATTAAATCCAGAATAACTGTAATTTCTACCCCAAAAACGGAACCAATTTACATGAACCTCCATTACCTGTAATTTGAATAAAACTGTAGGTCAAGTTTGTTTGGTTATTTATTTCGTGGCACTATTTTGATAGTCAAAGATTACGTACAAATAATTTTTTTATGGTAGGCTCGCGCGATCTCAGTTCGGGGCGAATCACTAGTTATAAATTATAAGCTAGCGTTTGACCACGATCTCGTCTGATGGTAAGCGATGCAGCACGCTTGCCTAGAAGAAACCTATTCAGTCACGACTTGAAGACCCCAAGGTTGTAGTTATCACGAAACACAGACTCAGGTAAGGCGTTTCACTCCTTGGCGGTGCGCATAATAAAGGTGGAAGAGTACCGCTTTGTGCGTATGGGAGGTATGCCTACCATTTATCGGTGGCGCACCGCGGAGCGTCTGGTTGTACGATGATAGAATCGGAATGGTGGGATCAAATTTCCGCTGCACACTCTCGGAAATGCATCCGTATTAGTATAGTTTTAGAAGTGTAATGATGAAAAGTCCCAATGGCCAACCTTTTACCGGGTAACTCACTTCTGGCGTCTATTTAAACATTATTATCTCAGAGACTCAAGTCCAGAGTGAAATGGTTTATAGGCAACCGTGTGCTATCTTCAACCACAACATCACTTACCATCAGGTGAGATGGCGTTCATCATCATCATTAAATAATAATACAATATAAAAAAGCCGGCTTATGTTATTATTCAAAAGAAAAAGGGTAGGGTAGGTTGACTGTGTTTTCATAGTTATTACTTGTAAATGAGTGTCTAATGCAAGTAGAGACTGAAAATTGATTTTTTGTAAATTCGTCACAAGTTGGTCTCAAAATTACAATAACAGCCTCAAAATTAAAAAAAATACCTAGATTAATTCTAAGGTATCAAATTAGGTTACTCAAATATATACAAACTTTCGCGATCACTGTACATAATTACTGATTAAAACGGGTATTTATCGCGTATGTACTATTTTTATTTGTTATCCCGGCAAGTAATTAATAATAATTATTAACAAATAAAAAAGGTACATACGCGATAATTACCCGATTTAATCGGTAATTAGGTTATTCCAGGTATTTCATTATAATTTTGAGGCTGCAGTTTTTGGAATATACCGCTCTTAATCAGTCTTTACTTTCATTAGCCAGACTCTAGTATAATTTGTCAGGACTATTACAAAACTAAATACAATATATTTACATTCAACGACAGATTCAAAGTAAGTGTGTGTTATTTCATCAGTTTTTATTAATTATACAACATTCAGATGGAAAGGCATAATGCCCCACCTGATTTTAAGTGTTAACCATCGCATAAAAAGCATTTTGTCGTGGGTCACGCGACATTATGATTAAAGTGCTTATAGCACAATTTTATTTATTTACCTTATTTGAGGTTGCTGCAGCTTAAGCCTGTCCTATGAATTATATAAGCGCCCATACAACTCAGACGACTATCTTAATTGGCGTCAACTATGTATGTATGGGGACACCTTTTAATTTTCAACTTTAATTTCTTTAATTTTTTTTGGAATTTTTCCTTTATTTGTGCTGTAAAAGACCTTGCTTTTTGTAAAATTTCGTGATTCTGGGTCAACGGGAACTGCCATAGGTTTTCGACCCAAAACCTATAGGGTACTTCCGGTTAACCTAGAACTGTTACTTTTGGGTAAGGTCTTAGAGCACAAGTAAAGGGAAAATTCCGAAAAAGTTGAAAGTTAAAGTAAGTTTTGGTGCTTACAAGTTTTCGCTAAAACCTAAATTTGCCCATATCTTTTTATAGTGTTGACTCAGGACCTTCATTTTTATACACCTAATAGGGACTATAGACTTTAGTATCCGGTATAAATTTCAACTTGCTAGATTCACCCGTTCCTGAGAAAATCGGTGGTGACACACGGACAGATAGGCGGATAGACGGACAAAAGAGTAATCTTATGAAGGTTCCTTATTTTTGAAGTACGATACCCTAACAAACGGATATAAGTAATCTGAGGGCTATTATTGAATAGCCATTAGAATAATATATATTTTAAGATAAGATAAGATAACTCTTTGTTGTACACCGAAGTAAAATACAGAACATAATTCTTACAAATAGATTTAGTACAATGGGCGGTCTTATCGCTAAAAGCGATCTCTTCCAGACAACCTTTGTATGGACAGGATTATAATGTAACACATGACGGCGGTGCATCTATATAAATTTAAAAACATAACTACATACTATAAGCCTAAAATACTTGTAATAACACATATTTAATTTAAAATAAGCAACTCTAAAAATGGTTCTGATGAATTATCAAAGAATTACAACTTCAACACAGGGACAGATAATGTGTCTGCACTTTTGTTTTAAAATTACTAATAGACTGGAATGTTCATATAGAGAGGAGCAAAGCGTTCCACAATCGTACGGCTGTTACAGTGAAGGATCGACTATAAAACTCTGTCATATGGACAGGAGTTTTAAGTTGGAGGGAACCTGAAGAACGCAAATTGCAATCATTAGCCTGGTGGAGAAACTCAAAACGCTCCTTAAGATAGAAGGGAGAAGAAGGGTTAAAAAGGATGTTATACAAAAGGGACAGTATGTGTGCATTCCGGCGAAGACGGATGGGGAGCCACTTGAGCTTTATGCGAAAATCAAAGATATGGTCATTCTTGCGCAAGCCAAATATGAACCGAATAAAGAGGTTTTGAAGGCGCTCAAGTTTGCTCAGTTGGGCTTCAGAGATGTCAAGATAGCAGGTGTCGGCGTAGTCCAGGATTGGAAGTAAAAGTGTCTGTGCAAGCATAACCTTGGTAGCATTTTAATTGATTGAACGGGGTTTCTTTCATGTCATTGGGTATCTCATTATTATTGGTTGGTGCTGCAACTAACAACTAGGTTACTTAAATTATAATTTTGGTTGCTTTCACACAATCGACAGTTAAGTCTTGTACAATGTACAGTTAAGAGATTAATGAACGAAACAGCGCAATTACCCCGTTCATTACGGTGTGGGGTTGGGAATCGATCCGCCACCCGATACTGAAGCCGTAAAGATACATCGCTATGCGAGAGTAACAATAGGTAGTGCAATTTTATTGGTCCTTAAATCGACAGAATCGGCAGGTTTTTTAATACGTTAATTCAAAAAATTTAAGCTTCTGGCCAAATTGGTTGAACATTGTTTGTTACACTGTGAATAACTGACCAACCTAGACCCAATCAATATAGAAAACGTACATGATCATCATCATACACAAGATGTATATGTTTTTATTCGATTTATTGTATTTTTAAAGTTCAGGAAAAGTCATATCATTTGTCGAAAACGAATCGTAAGACTACGTAGTATGTTATTTGGTGGTAAAACACTTTCTGAGACATACTCTACTGATTTTTTACTGAATGAGTATGGCACCCACATTCTGGTGCGTTCGCTTATCTTCCTCACTGTTCGGTTGATGGTAAAAATGACGCCTAGAACCATTTCGCAAATACTAGAAATCAGCAAATACATCACTTTATTTCATTTATTCATATCCTTTGACAAATTACATGTGCTTGGACAAGTCAAATCAAACAATTAAAATATGTTACATAATTACATAATCCAAAGATACATATACATAGGTAGGTTACCTATAGTTATTAATTTTATGGAAAAAAAACTTAAAATAAGGTCTACAAAAGCATTGTCAAATAGTAATTAATAATAATAAGAAAAAATAATAATAATAAACTTATATATGTCAGGTAATCATTACAATTCATCAAATTTAAATATTGTTTTATCAGCAAAAGCTTCGTCCAACTTATAGTAACTTTTACAAATAAGATGTGTTTTTATAAATGATCTAAATGAATTATGTGACATACATATTACATTATTCGGTATTCTATTGTACAATTTAACTGCTGTACAGTAGTAGCTCTTTGAAATTTCGGCTAACTTTGTTTTAGGTAAGACAAGACGATTTCGACTAACTATAAAGTGAGTGGTCGGTCAAGCGATTGACTATCACGAATAAAAAAACCCATTTCCAACTAGCCACAGAAACACACAGGTTTTAAACCTATATACCTATAATGTTCCTAGTTTTGCATCAGGGTATAAAAACAGAACTGTAACTACTAGTTACTGATTTAAGCGGGTATTTAACGCGTAGTACCTTTTTTACACTAAAAATCTGCTCAAAATCGGCAGTTGCAATAAAGTCGAAACGTCGGGATAACAAATAAAAAGGTACGTACGTGACAAATACCTGTTTAAATCAGTAATTATATACAGTGATTGCCAAAGTATGCAAAATACTTTTAAAACCACTAAGTTCTGTTTTTCGGTCGCGATAGTGTTGGAATAAGTCGACCAGCGGAATGGCTTTAAACAAGGTGAAATAACGTGCTCTCCGAAGCGTGAAAGAGCTGAGTTGTAAATTTCTGGTTTGACGTGATATGCATAACTAAACATAATACATAAAATTACAGGCACATAAGGCTTTTAGTATGTCTAAATGTAACAAGACGTGAGTTATACTGTTTGTGTTACAAACATCCTTAATCTATATTACTTCTGACCATCAGGTAGACCTTATGCTTTTTTGGCACCGTAGTGGTATAAAAAATACCACAACTAACAATAAGATCCTAAAATAGTATCAAGAGCTGCCAAACATTTGATAAAGAAAGAAAAACATTAAATTTGACGCACACATAGGACAGACCATTCAGAACATTAATATACTTATTATATACTAGCTGACCAATCCGCAGCTTCGCACGCATAGTTTTTCAATAAAAACATTACCCTCCTTCTGTGCAGTTAGTTAAAAAGTAGCCTATGTCACTCAGGGTGAATGTAGCTTTCTAATAGCGCAATAATTTTTGAAATCGGCTAAGTAGTTTTGAGTTTATTCATTACAAACATACACACAAAAATACAAATCTTTCCTCTTTATAATATTAGTATAGATTAGTATAGATTATACAATTTACTAGATAAGATATTATAAAAATATATACATTAAATCAAAAACACAGAAATTACACATGATAATGATTAAGTACATAGGTAGACGAGTACCTAGATATAGGTATATGTAACACTAGTTACACCAGCGTGTATGTAACACCAGCGGCTTCGCCCGCGTTGTTCTGGGGTGTAAAATACATATATTAAATTTGACAACCCATTTTTATCCCATGGAAACTGATTTATGGGATAAATGGTAGCCTATGTGGTGATCCCGGTTATAATCTACGTTTTTACCAAATTTAATAGAAATCAGTTCAGTCGTTACGGAGTGATTGAGTAACAAACAAACAAACATCCAAACTAACATCTAAACAAACATCCAAATTTTTGCATTTATAATATGTTTGTTTGGATGTTTGTTTGTAGTGTTTTTTTTTGTAATGTGATTAACCCCTTTAAACGCATAAAAACGTGATGTTATTTTTAGTAAAACAAAAAATTCTCAGATGCAATTAAACTTTTTATAGTATTATTTTTTTAGAATTGGACAGAGGCAATTTACCAGGGATTATGTGAGCAGAGAGCTCCCATTGTTGATCTTAAATGGTTTATAATGATCACATACATATTTGCACCTACCTTAATACCACTTAATATTAGGTACATTGTAGTATGATTCGAGTTTTAAGTACTGATACAACGAAGCTACTTTTCATTTCATTAATTTCATAGTCATCAACAATTTTGATCCACGTAAATTGTCGGTGTCTACTTTGCAGCCTAATTAACATTACTATAAATCGTTTTGAAAACAAAACTACTATCACTATCACATACCTGAGAAATAAAAACCTGTCCACACATGTTCTCGCACATTCGCATCAAAACACAAAATCAATCTCCATGGAAAACTATCTTCACTGCACTGTTATCCGACCACAACACTCAAATATCTACTCCATACAATTTATTCAACATTTACATTCAAAATTATCTGTGGCGCCTGCTAACCGTTAAAGTTGGAAACTTACGCACTGCACATGGAAACGTTCGCGAGAGGAAATATGGGGAAGAAATCGTAACCCCTAACAAGTCCGCTCGCCGCAAACGCGCGGCGTACACTGAGTGGCATTTCTAAACAGCCCTAGCAGTTTTCCGGGATGAAAAGAGACGGGAGTAGTTTAGTGCCGGAAAATGTTTAGGTGGGAGCGAGAGGGAGGAAGGAAGGTTTTGTCTGGTGCGATGCGGTCATTGCAATGCTGTTCGGTCATTGCCACAGTGCAATCATTCGTCTAATCAAGTAGGTAACCCTTTTGTACGTTTTTGATAGCAGTGCGAGTTCTAATTATTAGGGGTGTGCTTTAGAATAATTAAAAGGAATATCTATCTTATTTCGTTGTGTTTTCTATGGCTGAATAAATTATATTTAGTTCATGTAAAAAACTACATGTAATAATTTTCATAATTTTAAGCTGTTGGTACACGATTTCTTATAAACACTCGTTGTAGGTGCTAAACTAAACTTATAAATACTGTAGATACGACAGTTGATAGAGCTTTTTCACAATAATGAATCGGCTTTATCTTAATACTTTTAAGCATTGCTAACATATTTTAAATTTAAATAACCTACCTAAAATCGTTATAGTTTGAGTGAATTGGTACCTACTTTTGGAAAACCTTTGATTTACAAGTTTCTACAATGTTTTAAATTAAATACCTACATGATGAATGCATGCTTTGTACACTAGCCTAAACTTACTGTTATAAATTAAATATATTTAAGCTCATTTTAAGTGAACTGTAATTTGTTCTTCTGAGAAAAAACTCTTTAAACCGACTTTAATATCTTCACAAGAACCATTGTAAAGCCCCACGGCCTGATATTACCACCCCACAGGAACAGTTACTACCCGGGCACGATCTGCTGTGGCCAGTCTGGAAGTCCTTAAACATGCTCCGCACCCAGGTTGGTCACTGCAGACCACGGACTCTGCAGGCTTATTATGTGCAAATGGAGATCCAGGGACCCTAACTTAACGCTGTGCTACTGCGGTGATCCCGCACCGTCAATGCAGCTTGCTATTGTGCCCTTTGTGTCCGAACACCAGCACGATGGAGGACCAAATAACCGCCTCACCTAATGCTATTGTTGTGGCCAAACATCTGTCCAACATACTATAAATTAAAACGTAGAACTCTTGGCACGCTAAGAAGAAGAAGAATATTTTCACAGTACAAAACATAGTGTTTTTGTAATAATCCCTTTCGCAACACCTTATTAACTCGAATACAAATGAAAGCAGAAAGAACTTATCAAGTACAGTGATCAGGAAACAGGAATGTAAGTTTTACAGTTGTTTGAGTTATCGTCGGAGGGTAGATTACATTTAGTAGAAGCGATTGTTTCCCTCGGATTAGTGCGGCCGCTTCCGGTAGCACGTGTAAATGTTAGTTACAGTTATTTTCGGTGATTTATTAAATGATTTGTTAGTGACGCGTGATCTACCGGAAATTACTTCCTGTGTATTTTTGACCCTTGCTTGTCTATGATTTTGATGTAAGAAATTATTAAAATTTTGGTTTTACATATATGAAACATAATAAAGATTTGAAATCATCTCTAAAATTACGACTGAAGGTGAAAAGGGTCCGGGGTGGAGTGGTCATCTCGCCTTCGTATGCAGAGAATATCGTGGGTTTGATAACCGACTGGTCCGTAGTTATTGATATGATTTCCTATAATACTTGTTTAGTCCGCAATTTATTGTCAACGGAAATGTATCTCAAGTTGATCGATGCCCACATATTTATATTGAGGTTGACTGATTCATAGAACACCGTAAAACTATGTGATACAATTGGCGGTCTTAACGCTGAATAGCGATCTCTACCAGTTAACGTTTGGATGTAATGGACTGTGTGAACATTACCTGGGGTGTAATAGTGTACCTAGATACTAAGTTGGGAGGAGCTCGCTTCACACAGGTCGTCCTGGCGCTCTACCATCTATAATAACATAAAAACTTTCAAAGGAAACCGACATCATACAATCGATATAAAGCGACAGATACGTAAAGAAAGATCTAAGCCCTCGTATTCTTACACTTATAACACAGAAGGCCAACTCTGTGTCTTAATAGGATTTTTAAAACTAAGTTTGGTCTAGCAAGCCATATTAAGGCTCACACTAGAATTTAAATATAAGGATAATTAAATTTATTGTAATTTTTATGCATTTATTAGCATTTTCTTTAAATTTAAGTATAGTTAGGGTCGCCGTCTTCAAAATCGATGAGGAGGACTGTATATGTACACATACTAATACTAGTGATATAAAAATAACATACATGAATGAGCCTAAATAATACTCATAACATTTTACATATAAATACTTATACTTATTTATGAAACACTAGCTGACCTGCCCGCGGCTTCATACGCGTGGTTTGTCAATAAAACATTACCCTCCTTCTGTGCAGTCGCGTAAATTATACTTATTCTATGTCTCAAGTCCATTCATAATCTATCTAGGTAAATAGGTACAAGATTCCATCGAAATCGGTGCAGCCGTTAAGTCGTGAAAAGGTAACAAATAAACAGAGAGACAGATTTACTTTTAAATCGGTATGTACGTAGATTATAACCTGGATTAACACATAGGCTACTTTTTGTTGACAAATAACGCGTGCGAAGCCGCTGACAAAAGCTAATTATACATATAAACCTTCCTATTGAATCACTCTATCTATTGCTGAATACTACATTAAAATCCGTTGAGAAGTTCAAAGATCTAAGTGAACAGACAGCGGAAGCGATTTCATTTTATACTATGTAAAGATAATAATTAATAATAAATACCTCATCATCATCCATAGCCTAACTTCACCCACTGCTGGGTACAGGCCTCCCCAAGTTTGTGCCATCCACCACGATCCTGCGCTAGTCTCACCCACTGACGGCCCGCGACTCTAACGATGTCGTCCACCCATCTCGCTGCCGGACGTGCAACCCTTCTACAGCCATTCCTCGGCCACCATTTAGTTGCTACCCTGCTCCACCTGTCATCACCACGTCTTGCCAAGTGTCCCGCCCAAGACCATTTGAGCTCCATAACTCGATTCCCAACATCATGAACCTTCGTTCATCTACGGATCTTGACGTTTGGAACTCGATCTCAGAGTTTGATGCCGAGCATGGTACGCTCCATGGCTCTCTGTACAACTCTTAACCTGTACACAGCCTCCTGCGTGAGCGTCCATGTCTCGGCAGCGTAAGTCATGGTGGGCAGGACATAGATATTTACAAATACTTTAGTAGAGTTCTCTGAGCATACGTTTAAAAATGACCTATGACAACCATATGTATTGCAGATAAACGTGCGGTTCAATTATTTCAGCTAATGAAAACGAAGCCATGCTCTGGAAATCTTCAGGGCCTTTTATGCCCTCAAGGATGTTCTCACCGATAAATTAGGAGAACAAGCAATCTTGTGCGACCTGCATCCATCAACATATATTAGGTCACCTTTGCATTGACCGTCCTACGCTGCGCTTTCCATAGTATATCTAATGCTATGTACGTAACTAACTCACAAACCGCTATGCAAGAATAATCAAAACGGAAAGGTTTCCTCAATCAAATATCACACAAGATTAATAAACCTACCGTAGCGATCTGCTACGCGCTACGAAGACGCTACGAGCTGCTACGAGAGCGCTACGAAATGTATTTTACACTCCAGCGAGCATCCTTTCTAGTAATTCTAAACGAGTGCCTTTCGAAAGAAAAAATATTTCCAATAAAGAAGATTTAGACTTTAGACGTTATAGAAAAAAATAAGTCTAATCTAAGGTATAATATATTTATCGTCGAAATACGAGAAAATGTATAAAAACATGATTGAAGACATGTTTTTGAAACTATCATGTATTTTACCATTATTATAACTAAAAAAACAGGATTTTAAATTTTATAGACTTTATAAGTTTTTAAGTATCCCACTAATTCAGTATAGTTGTTTGTTCCATGATCACTGGATAAAAATATATTCAGTTTTTAATATAAGACTTTGAACAATGAGGTATAACTTACAATTGATTTATATTACTTAACCTAGAAAACTCAATGACTATGTAAATAGTAATGAATAAATAAATAAATATTGCTAGACATTTCACACACCGCTATCTAGCCCCGAACTAAGCAGAGCTTGTATTATGTGAACCAGATAACTGACAGAATACTTATATAATTTTTTTTTGGAAACACATACTTATAATATATGGAAAAACATCCAGACCCGGAACAAATATCTGTGGATCAAGCAAACGTTTGTTCCGCGGCGGGAATCGAATCCGCTACTTCCTGCGTCTCAGCCAGCTATTCGCCCACTGCGCCACGGAGGTCGTCGATTAATACAATTAAGTGTAGGCTATAAGCACTTTCATACTGAACATTTTCAAGATCTCTTTTTACGAATATAATAAACACCCGAATCTTTTCTATTACTCAGGACAAATCATTCAAAAAATAAATCTGGCCGCGTAGTATTACAAAGGGTAGACAACCCAATAAGGATAACTTGAAACTAAAAGAGACACAAAAGTAACAAAACACTGGATTGGTTACAGTTCAGTTCTTGTTTGTGGGTACTGTGACTAGGAAGTATCACAATTCCTCAAATGTCAATGTCACGATATTTTCGTAAACTTATTAGGAGATGGTGTAGGTCTGGATTGGTTTATAGCCTGAGCCTTTACTACGAGCTGTCAAATACGCAAATATCAATAGTTTTCGTGAGCTCGCCTTTGGAATCTGCGAGGAAAATGCTTAAAGAAACTTTGTAGTCCATAATGGGTGCAAGTTGGATGCAATTCCCGCTGTGGGAATGTTTGCATGAGATTCAAATGTTCTACAACATCGTGAATATTGAATATAGGATTTATTATTGGTATTTATAAAAGCATATGGTTATTCTTAGGTAACAAGATCAGGTAACTTTCTTTTAATTTAGGTATAGGTTATAGGTACAACTAAAAGGCAGGCACACGCAACAAACGGGCAAACTTTTCTTACAACCCTACCTTGTTAGGAAAGCTCTTACTATTTTGTAAGTATCGACTTATTTTTGTGTTTATTAATCAATTTTTCTATTTCTTTATACAGTCAACGACTCCAATATTATAAAGATTATCTTTGACATTATTATTAATGTTTTTTTTTTAATTTGACTTGTTTGAAATCAAGTATTATCATTATTTATATTTGTAGTCAGTTTTATCGTAGAGAGTTTGACATTTTTTAAAATTATTATTTTTATCTTAGAATTTCGCGCGCCTCGATGAGGCAAAATGTAACTAGATCATATTTATAACTGACATACGAACTATTGTACATGCATTAATGCGAATAAATGATTATTAGTTATATATTTTTTTTTTCAGAATGGTTCCTTTTCTCGCCCAGAGAGTAAGGCTCCTAGTACCGCCCTGCGTTTGATCGGCGACGCGTGTGCCTCCAAACGTGTGGGAAGCTTTTTGCGGCACATTAGCGTTAGATAGCATAGGGTATATAGGGCGCAGGGCTAAGACTGCAGTTATTTTAGACCAATGCTTTTATATATAGTTGAGCTCAAATTAATGCTAAGTCTATATTTAGCTGTAACGCATTAACCTGCCAGTTGTTCTCTCAAGGTAGGTAAATATCGTATATTATACCGTTTTTACTCTTTTATGACCTCTGCATTTGTAATTTTGCATGTTTTCCAATAACTACTTATGCGAGGCTCAGTGCGAGGCGAGACGTTATTCGAAGCGGATCGCACTCACCCTGATGAAGGTTCACGACTTGAACCGAAACATTGTCGGTCGAAACACCGATAAGACGGTACGTGATAAATCTCGTATTTATAATAATGAATAACTACTTATATTTAAAAGTATATTGAATGAAACATCTTATAAAAAAAATGTGTCTGTGTGTACTTATGTATGCACATAAGAAGTTAATATACTTCTTTGGCGTAACAGAACAAAAATAACTAATGATTGTATCCCGTATGCCACAACTCTTTGTTTGTGAAAGGAATAATAAATTAATTAAAAAAAACTACTGTAAATATAGGCTGAATTCCGAATCACACTAAATCGAAATCATCGCGCTAACAAGCGTACTGAGTCACCGTGACCAACGATGTCCCGTGAATGAATGTCTGTAGATGACGTCATTATATCCGACACTTCACGCTAACAACGTCCATACTCCATACCAAAATCACCGTCATCATGGGGTCTTCAATACTTCGACCATTTTTGTTTGGGAAGTGTGGGTAAGGGTCTTTTTTAAAGGGTTTGAACTTTCGTGCTTAACCATGCCTTCAACGTCAGAGACGACTATCTCTGAGTCACGGGGTGATGTCCGGAGTGCCATCCTGGCTTGCAGTTTGGCCTCTCAGACGTTACGTGGCTGACGTCTCGGCTAACGTTGGTCCTCTTGTAATATACGCTATGGAGAGGAAGGTGAGCACAGGAGTTCCCGCGGTAATGGACGCCAGGGAGTTCGAATGTCAGGTGACCGTGCGTGCAGCGGAGCGATGGCGTTGTGGTGAGCGTGGCGGCAATTGTTGGCGCGATCGTACATACGGCGCGCTAACATTACCCAAAATCACCGTGAGCCTCCCTATCAAAATTGATGTGGCAGCTGGTTTGTTGATTGCTTGTGAGTAATAGTGTTCTGTGGTTGGTTGTTTCTAATGTTGTTATGAAAATAAAGGAACACTGACTTTCAGCGCTTTAATGGGCGCTCAATTGTCATCAGCGCGATAACTGAATCGGTACGCAAAATAGCTTTGTGAACGCTAGCAGCGATTATGTCGTGATTCGGAATGCAGAGATAGTTATGAGTTTTTACGGAAACTTGAGAGACAGTTATCAGCTAACTTCATCATGTCACTTTTTGGCTGTCGGTGTGCGCGCGCATCGTATCGTCATTATTCACTGTATTGTTTACTTCTCCAGTTCTCACTATAATCCATCTATACCTAGTTAAATGTAATAATTGATGTGCCCTCACAGAGTGTATGTTTGAAACTCCATTCGACAGAATGTTTTTCTTTATCCCTTTGTTATCCAACATATTTGAGCAATAAACGATATTTATGGAGTTTTATGTTCAGAATTACAGAATCCCTCAAACTTTGTAAAGATAACAAAGTCAACATGTATACACATAATAAAACTTTACGAATTTATATTTGATAGAATTATATCAGGTGAATTCTTTTTATGATGAAATAAAGTAGTTGAGGCGTAAAGGCCGTAAAAATATTTAATCGGAGGGAGAATGAATGCAGTATTTGTTTACTGTGAGAATAAAATGTAAACGCTTGAAGAAAATTCTAAATGAATAAGAAAATGGAAATTTGGTAAGAAGTAAGACATGTTATTCCAAAATAAAGGATTTAGCACGTTTTATGATGTATAACCAGACAGTTGTTTGAAAATCTAATAAGTTGTAGGTAATAAAGAAATTTCTAGTTTCGAGTACTTAAAGTGAAAACAGTTATGCGATTTTACTGGAGTAGGAAGGTTCCTTAGTAAATAATACTGGATATTTCACATAATGCTCTATAGCCTCAAACTAAGCCAAGCTTGTGCTGGGAACCAGATAACTGATGGAATACTTAATATAAGAAAATAATGAACAGATTCTAAAAAAAATATATTTTATGTTGATAAAAATCCATGCGAAGCCGGAGCCGCGAGTAAAATATAATAGACGTTGAATTGAAACATCCTCTTTTTTGCATTGGTTAAGAATCATATTATCGGTTAAGATATACAAAATCAATAATATTTATTTGCTGTAAATAGTTTTTGTCAGTTATTGGAAAAAATCTCAGTGTAATTACAGCATATATGCATGGTTAGGTAGATAGTGTACATGTCTATGATTATGTATTTCTGTTAGTTTTTTTCTATCGATTTAGTAAATCCATTTTAGGCCGTATGCTACGCTTAGTATAAATTTGTATCTTATATAATAAGGGCTGTGGATTTTGTTAAATAAATAAATACACTACTATATCTAATCATATATGTTCTGTGTTCATGTTTGTCTCAAATAAGTGGATTCTGATAGATTCTAATACATTAAACTTAATACTTCGCAGCCTGATAACGAAATCTCTCGGATAAATACTAGCCCCCCGGAAATAAAGGGGAGAAGACAAAGTACCAGAAAGACAATACAAACCAGTTGACAAGTAAAAAGTAGGACATCTCAGCATATGTACCGTTCCGTCACTTAGCTTTTTCGCATCCCACTGACCCTATTAGTAAAGGGAGGGCATTGCCATTATCCCTGTGTCGTGAACAGCAGCCCTTAGGCAGGGATCTAAGGCACGTTTTAAACTGAGCTAGTGTTTTGACAACCTCGGGCGTCGTCAGCGGGATACGAGAATATACTGTTTCGATTTTGAACGTATTTTATTTAGATTTGGGTGATTGTACTTATCTGTGTTGCTCGAAGTTCCTATAACCTGGGTACAGGTTATCATAGTGATAACTCTATGATTGTGATTCATCATCATCATCGGCCATCATCGGTGTTCACGGGTGGAATTCAAAGGAATTTCCACCCACAAACAACGTGTGTGGAATGGTCTCCCTGCCGAGGTTTTCCCCAAAGACTAGAGTATGGGCTTCTTCAAAATGGGCATGTTTGAATTTTAAGGTACACTAAAGTGTCTTCATTCAATAATCACACTAATATACTTATATTATATACTAGCTGACCAATCCGCAGCTTTGCACGCGTAGTTTTTCAATAAAAACATTACCCTCCTTCTGCGCAGTTGGGTAAAAAGTAGCCTATGTCACCGGAGATAGTGTAGCTTCCCAACAGAGAAAGAATTTTTTTTAAATCGGTCCATTAGTTTCGGAGCCTATTCAATACGAACAAACAAATCTTTCCTCTTTATAATATTAGTATAGATGAGCAAGTTTGGATGTTTGATTATTTGTATGTTACTCAATCACGTCGTAACGGCTGAACCGATTGCGATTAAATTTTATTATGACATGGATAAACACATACTTTTTGTTTACAAACCTCGTGTGCGAAGCCACGGGCGGAAGCTAGTTTATGTATACTCGACCAAACACTAGTACATAGTAGAGCAGGCCTAAGACCGTCCCTTCACACGCGACATTGGACTCGTTAATACAAACCTGATGGTGAGAGTACTCGAGACCTCTTGACTCGTATTTTCTTGTCATTACTAGTATATTCCGGTTCAGCATTTCCAACTTTGATTTGCTTTTGTAGAGTTATTCGAGTTCCGGTGAGAATAATAATGTTTGCTCCAGCAGTTTTGATGTACCAAGAACTTTATGTGCTACGTTGTAATAAGTTATGCTTAAGTTTTACTTTACCTGTAGTTTTGTTGATTTCAAAACGTGGTAAAATATAGGTAAAAGCCATGCCTTGGCAAATATTCTGTTTTGCAACATACTAATGGCGGTGTCGTTGGCAACACGTTTATGTTTGAAAAAGTGGCTGGCCGTAACTGTAAACCCATCTTAATTACCTAGTGATACGCGTACCCCCAGTTGTACGACAGTTTTAGAGTATTCATGTATTTTTTTTTGTTAATTAATTTATGATATTGACATTGTTACATAAATATTATACTTACCTAATAATATAATATATGTATAAAACCTACAGACAAGTATTAGCACACCTGCATGCAGGTAAAATACATTGACAAGAAAAGACTTTCGAATGTAATTTTCGCGATCACTGTACACACGGCTACATATCCAGCTATACAATTTCAGTATAAGCTGACCTCGCATTGTGTATGCTTTTCGTAGAATGAGAGGTTAGCTTATACTGGAATTGTATAGTTTGATGTGTAGCCGTGTGTACATAATAATTATAGATTAAACGGGTATTTATCGCGTATATACCTTTTTTATTTGTCATCCCGACTGTTAGCGACGCTCATGCCTACCTAATTTTATGTATGGATTTGTGTACTGTAGCTACCTTAATATAATCACGGTAGATATAGAAATAAATGTGTGAGGGTAGGAGCAGTCAAGGAAAGTCCCACGCAAGGCAACGTATGTGCGCCTCAATCAGTGCGTTTTATCTGGCCTCACCTGCGACCACATCAGTAACACCGACGTTTCGGCTGTGTTGCAACAGTCATGGTCTCGGGTTGACTGGAGTACTTGGAGCTACCGTCGAGAAGTGTGGGTAGCTGCAGCAACTACCCTATCTTGGTCTTCAGAATTAGAAATGTCCTCGTTCATATTAGGACCGATCACGACGCGCACACCTAGCAATCACCGGGTTCCAGGACGCTGAGAGTCTATAGCCATCTTCCCGATTGAAATTTCTTAATTTCAATCGCTTCACGAACCATTCTCTTGTAATAATAGTGTTAATGTTATAAACGATTGAATTTGAATTTAAATATAAGAAGAGAGTAAGAGAGTGAGGAGAGTAGATGGGTCTAGATAATGTCCATTTTTCAGTGTTATATCGTACCTTGAAGTCCTTGTGTATGTGCATCATAGTATTTAGCTTATATTCTCAAATTTTCAAAACATGGTATCTTATGAAGCTATCTTTGAATTTTGGCCACTATTGTGAGAAACAGTACATACAAATAAGTATAAAACATCAATACTTTTAACGGAAAATCTAAATTTTCATTACGCGGCGCTTCTGTCTGTTTCAAGATACACCGGTCGTAAAAAATATATAAAGTGAAACCAAGAATAATAAAGAAAAACATACAACATGTCCCCACTTGAAAACATGAAGCAAACGCGCCAAGTTCTCGCCAAACATCTCCATATCTGACAACTTGACAACAGCTGTCGAAAGTTTGACTTATCGGCTTATACGCAAATACTTACAGAAGCCGATAACTTTGGTTTGAAGAAGTGAGTGGAGACGTCACTGGCACGCGTGACTTGGACTCGCCTAGAATTATGATTTTACTTTTTTAAATGGCTTAACTTGTACTGTTACAGCCATTTATAATCTTTTTTGATAATAATCATGTTGACATTTTTTTCCTAACCTGTACTGTCCCACTTCTGGGCAAAGGTCTCCCCCAATTCTTGGCATGAACATTTTTTAGGGTTCCGTACCAATAGGGTAAAACGGCACCCTATTACTGAGGCTCCGCTGTCTGTCTGTCTGTCCGTCTGTTACCAGGCTGTATCTCATGAACCGTGATAGACAGTTGAAATTTTCACAGATGATGTATTTCTGTTGCCGCTATAACAACAAATACTAAAAACAGAATAAATATATTAAAGGGGGCTTACATACAACAACCGTGATGTTTTGCTCGTTTTAGCTTGATATTAATAACGGCAACAGGTAGACGCTTGATATATTCACAGGATATTTAGTTATATATTCACATTAAAAATAAACAATTAAATTAAAATAAAACAGATACTTAAGGGGGGCTCACATGCAACAAACGTGATTTTTTTGCCGTTTTTATAGATAATGGTATGGAACCCTTCGTGTGCGAGTTGACTCGCACTTGGCCAGTTATATTTTTAAATTGCCTGTGTAATGTATAGCCTGACCGAATGACAGCGGACATAAGGCTAGTCTTTTAAATAAGAATCAATGGTTGTTCTATTCTTGCTTCACCTTAGTTTGTCCACATTATCGCTTACCATTATGTGAGAGTGTGGCCAAACTAGATATAATTTTGTGTTAAAAAATACGGCATTTCAAAATAATTTCATTGTCTTTAAACTGGATCTTTTTTTTCCACCACCAGATGTTAAGTAGCTACTGCAGCCCATGGATATCCACATACAATTCAAAACAAACTATTATGTTGCCTTGATCTTTATGTGGATACGTTGCCATACTATAGGACTTAGCTGTTATGCCTATGTGCCAGTAATTACAGGAACATACCATTACCATCTAACCGGAACACAGCAGCACGAGTACTGCTATTTGGTGGCAGATAAAGGTAAGTCGGTGGTGTCCTATCTTTTTTATGTTACTCTGTTTTAGATGCTTGTTCAGTTTGGTTTTGAGAAAAATATAGCGTGGTAAAAAGTTACGCAATGTAGGTGCGTAAAGGACGGCCTGAGACGAACGACAGGCGGACGACAGCTTACGTAATAAAGTTACTGGATTGTAGTCTTCAGGAAAAGAAACGACGGGATCAGTTAAATCAATAGGCGTGGATAGGCGTGAATAACTTTAAATACAAACAAACAATCATTTAGCTACCATTTGAGTGTAGAGCGGAGATTTACATAAGGAATCAAGTATTCGCAGAGCGTCGGCCGGCGAGGCGGCTGTCGCGAACAAAAGTTATTATAAACGAGATACCTACGTGCTGTAAGCTGTCTGTTTGTTTATTGTTGGTTTAACTAATCTATAATTAATTAATAGCTTCCTCCTGTGGCTTCGGATGCGTAGATTGTCAATACAAAGTCATAATCTATCTATATACCAAATTTCATCAAAATCAGTTCGTTTAGTCGTGAAAAGTAACAAACAGACAGAGAGACAGGGTCACTTTCGAATTTGCAATATTGATTCCCCATTAAGGTGCTCCCTCACCGGGAGCATTCCCGTGTAATGTAACGTTACAGATTCGAGCATTACATCAGTGAGGAAGAAAAATAGCGCGCACATTGTAATGATACAAAACGAGCTTACATCAGTGAAGGAGGAGAACCGAGCATTACAATGCGCACCTTGTAATGATACAATGTATAATATCTATACACAACTTGTAACATCAATGCGCTTTTTTGTAGCGGCTGGTTAAAATAAATCTATACTAAATGTTACATTATACGCGAATGCTCGTCAGTCAGGGAGGTAGTATTGTAATGTAATGCTCGGAGACGAATCTATAATGTTACGTTATACGCGAATGCTCGTCAGTCAGGGAGGTAGTATTGTAATGTAATGCTCAGAGTCGAATCTATAATATTACATTATACGCGAATGCTCGTCAGTCAGGGAGGTAGTATTTTAATGTAATGCTCCAAGTCGAATCCATAATGTTATATTACACGCGAATGCTCCTGGTGAGGAAGCACCTTTATACAAGCGGTAGAATACACTGAGCGATCCGATGTCATGGCGTTGACTCAGCGGTTCCAGCCTACCGGTGAGTTTGGGATCACCGAGGATTCTAATGGATCTTCTCTGAAGGGAGTCAAAATGAAGCAATTGGTACTTTGGAGCTCCGTGCCAAAGATGAGAACAGTACCGGCCGAACTTGCGCTTGACAGACTGCGCGGACTTACAGAGCCGAAACGAACCGATTGTCTTTTTCTAAAGTTAAATCGGCATTATTTTCTACCTCTATTAAACCTGTATATTTTTCTTGTTATGTAATTCAATAACAAACAACAGTATTCCCTTCGCTTTCTCCCGGGGATGGTGGTCAACCAAATGAAGCGATCGCGTGCTGAAACTCAATTCCTCAACATCGTGCCCTTCGCTATACAGGATGCTTTGTTACTCATCTTATGCTCTCGCTGAAGGAAGTTTTACTTAAATAAGTACCTAACTGTGCTATAACTGAAAAGCTTTTTTGTCATTTCTCACAGCGCCCTTTAGCCCCAAACTAAAGCTTGTATTCTAAGAACCAAATGACTGAGATGGAGAGGGAAATAGACGGAAAGATGACTACTAAAGGTTACTGGGAGTTATTAGGTGCAGATCACACAAGATCGGTCGTCCTGGAAATCTATGGGGAGGCCTATGTTCGGCAGTAGATGATGACCCAACGGCTCCCAGCAACCTTCATCAGGTCGTATTTCCATATAGTGGGGGAGCATCCTACGTGTGCTATCCAGTACGTGATCTCCACTAAAAAACCTTTCTGCCACAACGGCAGTCAGTTCTTCGAGCTATGTACCCGACCCACTGCCATTTTAGCTTTCTGATCCTGTGGGTGACTCAGTGACCTGGGTTCGTCTAATCTCCTCCTTTACTAGAGGGCTATTCATGGTATAGCCCTCTCCATACAACTCTGAACAACGTTTCTCCATATGTGCTTTTTTATGTAAACTCATAACTTTGACGACCTCCGTGGCACAGTGGGCGAATAGTCGGGTGAGACGCATGAAGTAGCGTGTTCGAATCTCGCCGCGGAACAAATGTTTGCACGATCTACAGATATTTGTTTCGGGTCTGGTTGTTTCTCTATATATTATAAGTATGTATTTACAAAAAGAAAATAAAACAAAAAGTATAGTATGTATTCTATTCTATCAGTTATCTGGTTCCCATAGTACAAGCTTTGCTTAGTTTGGGGCAGATAGCGCTGTGTGAAATGTCCAGCATTATTTAGTTGTTTATTAAAGATTAAATTGGTTACATTACTTGTCATTACATTTAGCAACTTTTTTTCTGAACCACACCCCGTATACCACGTCCTTGCTATATCTAAATTGCGGTACCGCTGACGTGCAACGGTTAAAAACGAATTATAACGCACCCTGTAGCCATTTGTCATACCCGCCTGTTGGAAACCTTTGTCACACTCAATCCCTTTTCGGAGGAAAATAAGCTTTAGATAGTTGAATTTTGGTATAATATGGCTTGAATATGCAATCCAGTGAAATGTTGATACTGAAATTATTGAGGGAAGTCGGTCGATTTTTCATTGTTCCTTTTATTTCATTATCCTAAGGTATGTATTGGGTAGGTGACGTCTTTCAGTAGATAATTATTTATTTATGTGATGTTTCCACGAAGAGCTAAATCCTATCCTTCAAAAGCTAAATCACCGTTTTTACAGCGAAGGCTAAAGATCCTTGTGATTTTTAAGAAAAATTATATGAATAATCGATATTATGAAGTGAACACTCTGTTCAATTATTATATTCTATGGTATAGTCTCGGAGACAGCGCACTATTAATTCGCAATAAACAAAAGGAATTGACAGGATAATAATTAACGAACAGGATTGATGATTGGCAAGTTTCCTGCTGACGCGACGGGGTAATGGTTTGTGAAATAAGTATGTTTGGTTGCTCTGTCAATGTTGTTGCGAAGTTTATCAATCAATTTGTAGTTTCCGAGATATTTCGTTTGTTATTTATATTTCATAAACTCAATTACTTCCCAGCTATTCAAATAATAGGCCCGTAGTTATTTAAACTAAATTATAGTTTCAGGTAAAAACAAGTAACCTTTTAACAAAAATATAACCGACTCAACCAAACTACTGAACTGATTTTGATGAAATTTCTATAAGACCAATATAAAAGTATATCCGTTTAAATAACAAAAGAATTTTCCGAATCGGTTGATAAATGACGACGTTCTGAGGTAAAAACATAAAACCGAATTGCATCCCATTAAAATTTAAGGGTTGCCTTTTTTTGGGGTTTCATCATCAGATCATGACTCGGTGCCAATGGGACCACCTGGGAATTATACCTTTGAAACAAAAAAGAATTTCTCTAATCGAAGCTTCCGACGAATTGTGAAACTTCTCCTTTTTTTGAAGTCGGTTTAAAAGGTAAGAATCAAAGCGCGATAAATACCTATTTAGTAATAGTAATTATGTACAAGGATCGCGAAAGTTTAAAAAATACAAATATATACCTTCTAATCCGTCCTATCTCAAAGAACGCTTTGACTTTCTTCACTTTTCCAACTCTCGATCCTTACGTTCCTCTGAAACCCTTCAATTAAAAACTCCCCATCATACCTCAGTATTTTATAGTACATCTTTTACTCTGCAGGCTACTAGGCTCTGGAATGCTCTACCTGTCTCAATTCGTCACGCTAAATCTCTCCCTATCTTTAAAAACATGGTCAGACAACACTATCTGTCATCCATCGCTCACTAGGCCACTCATTAATTTATACATTTTTATAATTTATATATTGGTATATGTAGGTATGACATATATTAATATTTATGGAATTTTAGGTAGGTATATTTTTCTGTTTTTTAATTGTAACTTAAACTTATACTATAATATCTGACCATCCGTACCTGGTTGATATACCATCCATTCGCACACACCGTTTTGGTTCTACGTTCTTGATGCGAACAACTGAGGTATGGAACACTTTACCGTCGTCTGTTTTTCCTAATAATTACGATCCGGGCCTCTTTAAGGTAAGAGTGAATAGGTTTCTTCTAGATCTTCGTACTACATCTTAGACCACATCATCGCTTACCATCAGGTGAGATTGTGGTCAAACGAAGTTCTATAATGTGTAAAAAAAAATCTGATTTACGCCGCCGTCCTTATTTGTTCACATAGATCCTGTCCGTCCAAAGGTTGCCTGAAAGAGATTGCTTTTAGCGTTAAGGCCGCCCATTGTACCTATTATTTAGAATTGTTTTTTTTCTGTTATATGTTTATATTTAATGGTGTGCAATAAAGGAATTATCTATCTATCTATCTATATACCTGAATTAAAAAACAATTAATACAACAAACACTGATACAATTATAGAAAAATGTTTGTCATCGGTATCCTACACTACAATATAATTCGTACGTCCACGTTTTTAGCCGCGCGTAGTTCTGCCGCGCGGTTATTAAAGGCAAGTATCAGCTAAGTAATTTTTAATTACAGGCTTAATTGGTTTTGGTTTATTTAATCAAGATCCGTGTACGGTCAGCAGGTAACTAACACGCTCCTGGACAACAGCTCAGGGAAATTACTTCCTGATTTTTATTGTTTTTTTCCCAAAGGTTAATAAGATAAGATAAGATAACTCTTTGTTGTACACCAAAGTAAAATACAGAACATAGTTCTTACAAATAGATTTAATACAATGGGCGGTCTTATCGCTAAAAGCAATCTCTTCCAGACAACCTTTATATGGACAGGATTATAATGTAACTCATGACGGCAGTGCATCTGTATAAAATTAAAAACATACCTACATACTATAAACCTAAATTACTAGTATTAACACAAATTTGATTTTAATACAATATGCAACTATGCTCGGGGTTTCTCTACGGGATCGAATCAGAAATGAGGCGATACGTAGGAGAACTCAAGTCACCGACATAGCCCGACTGATTAGCACGTTGAAGTGCCAATGGGCAGGCCATATAGCGCGCAGAACAGATGGCCGATGGGGCCGGAAAGTTCTCGAATGGAGGCCACGGACCGGCAAGCGCAGCGTAGGACGTCCACCTACAAGATGGGCAGACAACTTGGTAAGAACCGCAGGTTGGCGTTGGATGCAGGCAGCTTCCAACCGCAGTTCCTGAAGATCAATGAGGGAGGCCTTTGTCCAGCAGTGGACGTCTTACGGCTGATATGATGATGATGACGAAGCAACTATAAAAATGGTTATGATGAATTAACAAGCAGTTACAACTTCAACACAGGGCCAGATAATGGGGGTGCACTCCACCATGTTTGGTTAATGTTGTTCGTATTGACTATGTGGCGTAGTGGGTGAATAGCCAGCTGAGACGCAGGTGGTCGCAGGTTCGATTCCTGCCGCGGAACAAATGTTCCCATGATCTACGGATATTGGTTCCGGGTTGTTTTTCCGTATATTATAAGGAGGTGCTTACAAAAAAAAATGCATATTAGTATCAGTTATATGGTTCCCATAGTACACACGTCTACACATCAAGCTATATCACACAGTGCTATCTCGCCCCAAACTAAGCAGAGCTTGTACTATGGGAACCAGATAACTGATACTTTTTTTTTGTAAATAGGTAAACAGGTATAAGATATAGAAAAACATCCAGACCCGGAACAAATATCTGTAGATCATGCAAACGTTTGTTCCGCGGCGGGAATCGAATCCGCTACCTCCTGCGTCTCAGTCGGCTATTCGCTCACTGCGCCACGGAGGTCGTCAAATAGATATGTATGTACTTACTTAGATTTTGCTAATCAAAAAATATTGGATTCATACATACATTTCCACATAACTCTAAACCGGTGAAAGAGCATTAGGTGTAGTATCCCATTCAAAACTTGCAACATTTATATTAAATTTTCCATAAAACGTTTTTGCACAAAATCTACATCGAACCGATCAAATCGACCCATATTTCAAGCATTGTTTGCATTCACAAATGCAGGAGGTCGAAAGTAGTAGAGGTTAAAGCAAAGGTTAAAGAGTGCAATCCAGTAATGGAGGGAGTAAGTACCAATTCCGTGCAGTTCGGAGTAAAACCGTTCCAACAGTAAATCTCAATACGGACAAACGCGTTTAGACTGCTGGCTGGCAGCCAATACTTCGAGCAGCTCCTAGCTGGATACGTACAATAGATAGCTCACTATCTATTTTTTTAAATAATAATTATATATATATTATGCGTTTGACCACGATCTCGCCTGATGGTAAGCGATGATGCAGTCTGGTATGGAACACGCTTGCCTAGTAGAAACCTATTTACTCGTGACTTGAAGACCCCTAAGTTGTAGTTATCAAGAAACACAGACTCAGGCCATGCGTTTCAGTCCTTGGCGGTGCGCATAATAAAAGTGGAAGAGTACCGCTTTGTGCGTATGGGAGGTATGTCTACCATGTCGCGGTGACGCACCGCGGAGCGTCTGGTTGTCCGATTAGAATGACATTTAAAGTGAACTTTCGTTTTGAAGTTTTCTAAAATTAAATATTTTTTACTAAGATGCGGTGTTTGCGGGATAGTTTTAGTCAGCAGTCAAATTGGTGCTGAATAAAACTTGCCCAAAAACACGCCATCTTAGTAAAAAATACTTAATTTTAGAAATGTCACTTTAAATGTCATTCTAATTTGATCTTTAGCGTAAACAAAATAAGACCGTTCGTATTTTACATAATTTTAGTTAGTCAGCGTAAACAACAGAATCGCCACCAATGACTGATTCCCGTAACTAATGTTCTTCTGTAAAGTTAACAAAGTCTATAAAGCTAATACGAGGGATGCCTTTTAAGTTTTGTCGTTTGAAGAAAAATCACAACTAGAACCTTATAGTACTTTTTATTGTTTTTCAAAGTATTTACCACGTAGCTTAATACACTTTTCCATTCGCTCAAACCAGTTATTATAACATTTATTCAATTCTAAAGTGGGCGTGTTCAAAATGGCTGACTTGAAAGCGTCGAGTACTTCTTCACCGGACTGGTACCTTTGACCACGAAGACTTTTCTTAAATTTAGGAAATGTAAAGAAATTATTAGGGCTTAGGTCAGGGCTGTATGGAGGATGATCAAGAATTTTTACTTTTTCCTGCTTCAAATACTCAATCGTTTGACGAGCGCTGTGTGAGCTTGCGCTGTCGTGGTGCAGGGTGATGCGTCGCTTTGAGTTAGATTTTCGAAGTTCGGCGATGACTTGTGGTAAACAAACTGTTGTATACCTCTCTGCGTTAACCGTTCTACGATCTTCAAGTGCAATAGTCGCACCATGACCGATCTTTCTAACGAACGTGGCCATCATCTTCTTTGAAGTGCTTCGAGAACGAACAACTTTAGTCGGCTTTGGCTCGTCTTGAAAGACCCAGATTGTAGATTGTTGTTTGGAATCAGGATCGTAGACATAGATCCAAAATTTGTCACCACTGAGGATGTCGTAGACGTGATTTGACTCTCCTCGGTTGAACCTTTGCAGAGTATTCTTACACCATGTGACGCGGGCCGCCTTGTGATCGTCGGAAAGCAGATGCGGTATCCAACGGCAAACTAGCTTTCTCACACCAAGCACTTCATGCAAGATCTTCTAAATGGTTGTCCTTGAGATGCCTAATAGAGCCTCTATCTCTCGATATGTCATATGACGATCTTCGAGAATTAGTTGTCTCACAGCAATGATGTTATCTTCAGTGAAGGCGGATTTTGGGAGTCCTTCGCGAGATTTGTCACTAACACTGGAATTCTAAATACCAGCGTTCGACAGTCCGCAGACATGGGGCTTCATCACTGAACACAGTTGTTAGCTCTTCAAAACACTGAAGCCGTGTCAGGCCTCTTCTAAAGTTGTAGAAAATTATTGCACGAACATTTTCCTTAGAATAGATTCATTATCGTACGTGACCTGACAGATTCCCATCAACGCTGTGACTTAACAATAGCATTAATCCTAATACATTCAACTGTTTTGAGATTCAAAATTTAAACACATTCGAATATAGAACAGTTTCAAATTCAAAATTGTCGGGAAATATGGAAACGACAGAACTTAAAAGGCATGCCAGGTATGCTACATTAATAATAACATACTACTAATATTGTAAAGTATGGATGAGAACAGCGAGAGAGAGGGATGTATGGAGAGATTTAGGGGAGGCCTACGCCGTGGAGGCGACTATTGCGGAAGAAATAGATACATAAGACCAAAATAGTGATTTTTTTTTATACATTTATAGGCTTGCGTTTGACCACGATCTCGCCTGATGGTAAGCGATGATGCAGTCTACGATGGTACACGCTTGCCTAGAAGAAACCTATTCACTCGCGACTTAAAGATACCCAGGCTGTAGCTATCTGGAAACACAGACTCTGGCGAGGGGTTTCACTCTTTGGCGGTGCGCATAATAAAGGTCGAAGAGAACCGCTTTGTGCGAATGGGAGGTATTTCTACCATATAGCGGTGGCGCACCGCAGAGCGTCTGATAGTAGTTAGTTAGTTGATAGTATAATTAATATAGTATGTAAATATAAGTGATAATGTAAGTAATGTAAGAATACGCAGTAGAAATAAAGGCTTTTCTATTTATTTTATTAATATTGTAAAGTATCTGATAATTTCGGAGTCTCTTAAGATTTTAAAAATCATTCCAAAAATATGAACCCTATAGTATTAGAAACCGGAATCTAAAGGGAAAGCTACGGGGATACGGGGAAGCGATACCAATTTTGTTACCACTGCTCGTCCAGCGCTAAATTAACTGGTGGTTTCTGTATGGATGACGAATTCGGCCTAAATGTCTCAACAATACCTTGCCCTATCCAGTCCACTACGAATCCAGTGTTTAGCCCAAGTTCACGTTGAAATCTTTACAGCAACGCTGCGAACGCCACTTTTTCTACCACAATACAAATCAACTTGAGAGCTACTGAGAGCTCGAGCTATGGCCAATTTTCAATTAGATTTTGGACTTTCACTTTAATAAATCTAATCTTTCTCTTTATTTAGGTATTCTGTCTTCGTTGGTGACGTTGTTGGTTCGTAGGAAGAGATCGCTTACAGCGATAAGACTGACCATTGTCCTAAATCAATTTATTTTAAATTTATTTTCTGTAATTTATTTTGGTGTACATTATAGAGTTATCTAACCTATTAGTATGATTATGAGGTCGTATCAAAGTTGGAGTAATCAATTTGAACAAATACTTTCCAGTGCCAATGCTATCACTCACTTATAAATGCACACGCGATGATTACAAAACCTCCAAATATTAAAACGCCAATGTAAAATAGACAACAAGGAAAAACGCTGAATGGGTAAAATACCGAAATATTAAATCAGTTTTAAGAACTGAAGCCTTCAAACAAGCTGCAACAAAACATTTGTGTATCACAAAACAAAGAGACAAATTAAATCAGTTCCATTTCCCCTTCAAAAGCTAAGAATTTAATATATCCAATCACATGCGGGGGAGGGAGACCGAGGTTACCTCGCGCCATGTCACATGCCACTCATAATTCGTCACGGATCGTGAGCGGACGTCAAATTTATTACGTTGGGAGTCGAATTGCATTTTAGGGCGCAGTATTTAAATTGGAGATGCGCCTATAAAAACAACAACAATATTTATAATGAAGCCTATAGGTTTGTACCGATAGATTGCGCAAACTCATGAATCCTTGATAAACTGATTAATAGTTCTAATCTATTCAGTAGCGGTGAAGCTTGTTTGCTGTTGGAAACTAGTTTGCTTATAAATAGAAAATCAATTTACTCAGTGATTCAGTTGACGAGCCATTCTCAACTTCATAATATTGATACAAAAGTAGGTACATACCTAAAAGAAAATCGTTTTCTCAAAGCAGAGTTTGATTAAATATAAGTTCCGGGCCATTTGCTAATTGGAAATCTTGGGATCGTTGAAAAATATCTTAAAATTAAACGTTGCAGGAAACAAAAGTTGAATTGGCTCGTGCCGAGTCGCACAATAATGGAGTTAAATTGACTCTGCGTTAATAGCGCGAGCGAAACCTGTCAGTCATTATTGAACTTAGCAGTTTTGTTTTATATTTCTCGGAAGATAACATTTTTATTTATATTTTAATATAAAAAATATTTCTAGCCCGCGGCTTCACATGTGTATTTTGTGAATAAAAAGTTTGAACCCAGGCCATAATCTACACCAAATTTTATCGAAATCGGTTCAGCCATTATCTATACTAATATTATAAAAAGGAACGATTTGTTTGTTTGTATTGAATAGGCTCCGAAACCACTGGACCGATTTAAAAAATTCTTTCACTGTTGTGAAGCTACACTATCCCCGGGTGACATGGGCTACTTTTTACCCAACTGCGCATAATGAAGGTAATGTTTTTATTGAAAAACAACACGTGCAAAGCTGCGGATTGGTCAGCTAGTGACGTAATATAGCAACAAACAATCAAATATCCAAACTTTCGTATGAATAATATTAGTGTGATTTATTTTTTTATTTCTTATGAACACTTATGAACTAAAAGATGTACGAGATAAAGAGTAAATTTGTGATAACATACCTATTTTGGAGCACTCTGTATTAATTAACCTAGTGGCACCTAGTACCTAGGTAAAGAACACAGATACTGTGACAGGATTTCAGATGGAGTAGACTTACCCAGCACCTACACCTCTCAGCTTAGTCGGCCTCCACGTAAAAGATTGAATCAATACACGCAGAGTTAGCGAGTTTCACGATGTTTTTCTTAGCCGTTAGGAGTATGACATGTAAATGCACATACATTTTCGTATAGTATTGTCTATTGATTTCGGTCGGGGTAATTTTAACCTCGAGGTCGTCACGCCAAAGCTTCCCCGGCCTGCCCCGGCTGCAGGCGACCATTTCGGGCGACCGACAACCCATTTGATTCTCTCATAAAAATAACAATAGTTTATTTCAAATGAGACTTAATTAGTACCTTCCTATATGGTAAGGGAGTCTATCTATGAAAATCTGATATATGTTCACAAAAAATATTAAATGGTTTATGAAAAATAGGGATAATTGTAGACTTGTAGACTCCATAAAGTTAGTACATCATTTAAAGGGCAAGGAGGTGTAAGCTTTTATAACAAACTCCCAAGGGATGTACAAAAATTGACAATCAACAAATTTAAAAATTAAATTTTTAAATAAGATCTTTATAAAAAAGCCTACGATAACATATCCGATCATTTAGATGATAGAAAAGCCTGCGATTGAAATTGCTTCAACTCGTTCAAAAATGTTACAATTTAGACGTAATTTATTGTCTTTATTGTAGGTATTCTATGTTCTGGATGTTCTGCTCTAATGTTCTGAAGAGCTGTTCAATTTAATTCCTGCTTCCCACTTCTACCATCGAACCTCCCGCAACCGGCAACGAGCTCACCCACATATTGTAGATGCGTGGAAGTCTCACACGGTGAGTTTCACCCGCTCGTTTCTTCCACGCACCTGCAAGATGTCGAATGACCTTCCTCCGGAGGTTTTTCCGGTGGGCTTCAAAATGAACGCCTTCAAGAGAGGTGTAAATAGGGTATTAAGTGCTAGGCAACGCGACTGTGGTACCACGAGTGCTGCAGGAGTTTATAGGCGGCGGTGACCACTAAACATCAGGAGGCCCGTCAGCTTGTGTGTCTACACTACAAGATTAGAAGAAGAACAACCAGCCTTATTTCTTGCCTTTCTTTCTTGGCTTGGTCGCGAAGAAATAGGTAGTAAAATAAACATTTCAAAGTGATCCTTGTGATGTTAATAAACAAAAAGATTTTAATTTTGATTTTTTTTTTTATTTTGGTCGCAAAAAATGCATTAATTATTTTAAAAATATATTTTACGAAACTATTTAGTTACATATGTTTATTAAAAGACCAAATTATCTATAAAAACTTAATCTATAAAAACTATAATCTGTAATGACTCTAGTATAAGCATTTACATTTTAAGCCACTTATAATCCAGGTACTTGTAAGCGGAGTCGCCGGCGGAACTCTATATAATAGATAATGCATTAAACGATACGCAATAACCGCACGTACTCAGCAGCTCAGCATAATCCGGTGAAATGTTCATGAACTTGCAATCGAGTGCATCGCGTCATTATAGTGTTGGTATTCACTAATGAAACCTGGCTGGATAAAAACTTTATGGAAGCAGAAAACCTGTTGCCCCACGTTATATGGGATAGAGGCAGGGAGAGGATAAAAAATCGCATACTCCTGAACTTACACTAGCATTCTGCGTACTTCAATACCCAAAAATATTTACAGATCATGCAACATATATATGTTCCTCATTAGAATCATCATCTTCATCATCAGCCGGGAGACGTCCACTGCTGAACATAGGCCTCCACCTTAGATCGCCACAACGAGCGGTTGGTAGCCGTTTGCGCCCAACGGCTCCCCGCGATTCTTACTAGATCGTCGGTACCCCTTGTGGGGGACCGGCCTACGCTTCGTCTTCCAGTTCGTGGTCTCCGCTCGAGAACCTTTCTTCCCCAACGGTTATCGGTTCTACGAGCGATGTGGCCTGCCCATTGCCACTTCAACTTGCTAGTTTTGAGAGCTATGTCGGCAACTTTAGTTCGTCTGCGTATTTCCTCATTGCGGATTTTGTCACGCAAAGAGACCCCGAGCATAGCCCTTTCCATAGCTCGTTTTGCGACCTTGAGCTTGGTCATGAGGCCATGAGTATAGGACCACGTTTCAGTGCTATAGGTCATCACACACACTGGTTGAAGACTTTAGTCTTCAGGCTCTGGGGAATTTTGGACGAGAAGATATCAATAGGAATGGCACCTGCAATCTGGTGACTCAGGCTATTCGCCCTTTTCGCCACAACGAAGGTCATTTTATTTTTGCTTTAACCCTTTGAGGATCACGCCAATACATTTCTGTTTGGTGCCTGACCGCTTACATAATATAACCGACTTCTTAAAACAGAAGATTAAAACAATTTGCAGATTGTGCCTTGAAAAATTTTATGATTTTCTCTCGAAAACTCATTGAAATCAGACAACATGGTAAAGAATTATCAATCACCTCCTTTTTAATAATTATTATAAATACGGGATTTATCACGTACTGTTATATCGGTCCCTTTTTAGGGTTCCGTAGCCAAATGGCATAAAACGGAACCCTTATGGATTGGTCATGTCTGTCTGTCTGTCTGTCCGTCCGTATGTCATAGCCACTTTTTTTCCAAACTATAAGAAACTGGTAAAAAACTGGTAAACTGTTGAAACTTGGTAAGTAGGAGTATTCTGTAAATTTTTCAAATTCAATAAATTTTAGGGTTTCCCCACACTTAGAACTGAAATCCAAAAATTTTTTTCATAAAACCCATACGTGTGGGGTAGGTCTTTGGATAGGTCTTTAAAAATGATATTGAATTTTCTAATATCATTTTTTTCTAAACCGAATAGTTTGCGCGAGAGACACTTCCAGTGGTAAAATGTGTGCCCGTAACTTGTCGTCGTGTGTCCTGTAACTTCTAAAATAAGAGAATTTTAAAACTAAAAAAAATATATGATGTACATTACCATGCAAACTTCCACCGAAAATTGGTTTTCACGAGATCTAGTAAGCAGTTTTTTTTTAATACGTCATAAATCGTAAACCGCAATTTACCTTTTTTTATGTTATTTGTGGGGAAACAGCCTTACGGCCCACCTGATGGTAAGTGGTCACCGTCGCCTATTGACACCGGCAACACCCGGGGTATTGTCGATGCGTTCCCTACACTGAAGAAACCTCTTTACATTTCTCTTGAAGCGTGCCATGTCGTAGTCTAATGGGAAAACCTCAGATGGTAGCTCATTCCACATCTTGCCAGTTTGGGGTAGAAAAAATCGCGTGAAGCGTGTGGTGCGCGATACCCAATTGTCGATTATATGTGGATGAGCTTTATTACGTTGTCGAGAAGTGCGATGGTAAAATCTCGACGACGGGATGAGATCAAATAGCTCCTCAGAACATTCCCCATTATACAGGCGGTAGAATACACTGAGCGATCCGATGTCACGGCGTTGACTCAGCGGTTCCAGCCTGTCGGTGAGTTTGGGATCACCGATGATTCTAATGGCTCTTCTCTGAAGGGAGTCAAAACGAAGCAATTGTTACTTTGGAGCTCCGTGCCAAAGATGGGAACAGTATTCCACGTGCGGCCGAACTTGCGCTTTGTACAGCAATAGCCGTTGTTGTGTAAAATACTGTTTGGCACGGTTAAGGACTCAAAGTTTTTTAGAGGTGAGCACAGCTTTTGCTTCTAAGTGACTCCCATACTAGACCTCATTAGAAATTTCGACTCCCAGAATCCTTATATTCGCCGAGACGGGGAGAGGAATGCCCTGGAACCGTGGAGCTATTGTGAAAGGGCCTTCTTTGTGGTGAACGCACAGACTTGCGTCTTGGTTGGGTTAAAGGTGACCAGATTAAGGTTACCCCAATCTGACACACGCTCCAGAGAGCCTTCAACCTCAGACACAAGTCTTTGTCTGTGGTCTTCCACTTCCGACCGAGATACATTAGGGCGACCAGTGTAGAAAGTATCACCCGTAATATCATCCGCATAACAATGAAGGCCGCTTATGTGCAGCATATCATTGATGTGAAGAATAAACAGTGTGGGCGATAGCACTGACCCTTGGGGTACACCAGAGTTAATGGGCATTGAGTCCGAGTAAGAACCATCTACAACAGCTCTTATGCTCTGCCCGGATAAGAAACTGGCGACCCAACTGCAAAGTCCCCCGGGGAGGCCGTATGAGGGAAGCTTCGAGAGAAGCGCCTTGTGCCACACCCGAACGAACGCCTTTGCGATGTCTAGATTAACAGCTAGAGCTTCCCCCCTACTCTCAACGGCTTCCGCCCAGCGGTGAGTGAGGTAAACTAGAAGATCACCAGCTGATCGCCCATGACGAAAGCCGTATTGGCGGTCACTGATCTATAGCTGGTGTTCCTCAAAATACCTAAGAAGCTGAGTATTAATTACTCGCTCCATCACTTTACAGAGTATGGAGGTAATTGCTATAGGCCGATAGTTAGACGGATTGGTTCGATCCCCTTTTTTAGGGATTGGGTGGTCATGGGTCACTTTCCAAGAAGGCGGCACGATACCAGTGGTATAAGACAATTCAAAAAGGGACGTAAAGACAGAACACAACTCAGGAGCACACTTTTTGAGCACAATGGCTGGAATGCCATCCGGCCCACTCGACTTTCTCACATCAAGGGAAAGGAGTTCCTTCCGTACCGCTTTCTAATGAAAACGTACCTCTGGCATGGAACTCGGACACCGAGGTATAACCTGTGCTGAAGCATTTCCGTCGAGGAGGGTCGAATTGGAGGCAAAAAGAGATCCAAAGAGATCGGCTTTCTCTTTTGCACTATGGGCCAGAGATCCGTCCGACTTGAGTAAAGATGGTAAGCGGGACTGGCAGAAGTTGCCCTCAGCAGCTTTGGCAAGAGACCAGAAGGCTCTACTTCCGGAAGGATACCCCACCAACTGGTCGCCAATTCTGCTGATGTGCTGCTTCCTCGCTATAGCCATGACCTTTTTGCTCTGTCTGGAGGTAGCATTGAATTTTTTCCTCAAACGGGAAACTTCGGGATCCTGGCACTCACGCGCTACAGTCCAGCTCTTAAAGGCAGCCAATTTGCTGCTGACTATATCGGCACAAGCCCGGTTGAACCAGCCTTAACTCCGGCCACCAACACGCACCACAGAGTTGGGGATGAAACATTCCATACCCTGAAGTATGACATCAGCGACGGAGTCAGCGCAAGTGTTTGGATCGTCCGTTGAGAAACATAGCTTCCTCCACTGGTAGGATGCGTAGAATTCGCGTAATCTATCCCAGTCGGTTGTTCCGAAATGCCCTTCGCTTCCCGGGTTTACTAGATAAACTAGGACGAACATTCCGCACTGACGTGGTTACCAGGCAATGATCAGAGGATCCAAGAGGAGCCTCCACAGAAACCTGGTATTTATCCAGATGTGAAGTCAGCACGAGATCAAGCAAGGATGGTACATGGTTATCAACATCTGGAATCCTAGTTGGACAGGAGACCATTTGAGTAAGGTCATGAGAGATTGCAAAATCATGGGCAGTTCTCCCAGTATGATCAGTGTATCGGAAACCCAGCCACTCAACGTGGTGATCGTTAAAGTCCCCGAGAACGATCAACTCTGCATTGGAGTACTGCCCGAGTGCACACTCTATCCCTTCAGCGATGTGCTCAAATAGTCGAGTTGTGTCTGAATCACCACTATGTGATCTGTAAAGGCAAGCGTAAATACGGGTTCGACCCCCGTAATCGACGCGGGCCCAAAGACACGACAGATCTGTAGCTTCAAGGCCGTTGAGACGGCGACAACAAACATCCTCCCGAACGTACATACATACCCCAGCTTTCCGGAGAAAATGCTCTTCTAGTATATAGCCAGGGTAGAGGAGATAAGATGTATCAGCCGGGCAGGAGATTTGAGTCTCCGTCAAAAAGAGCAGGGCAGTCTTGGCTGTCTCAAGATGATGATGCACAGCATTTAAGTTCGAGTGTAATCCGCGGATGTTGCAGAGGTCAACTCTGAGAGTGGATTTTGAAGTCGCTGGTAAACTTTTACCTGTATTTTGACTGGCCATGAGAGATAAAATAAAAAGGGAAAGTAGTAAAGAGTACTTCAGCCAGAAATAAAGGCAAACATGGCTTATACAAGGGCTCAGTTGTTCCAGATGTGGATGGCTGGCGTGATGTACGGAAGAACCCCGATCCAACCTGAGAGCAGCTGCCGGGTTCCACTCCGGTCTCCTACTCCGGCACGACAGTCACTCGCAAGCTTTTTTCGCGGATTGGCAAGACAGCCCCCAGGGCGGAATTTGAAAAGTTATCCCTGGGTTCGGGTCCCCTACTGACCCACGGGCGGCCAGCGGGCAGCCGTTTCATCGGGGTCTCCCTGGACACCACGCCAACCCACCATCCCGGCCCAAAAAAGGCCCTTGCTAAGACAAACCAACGGTCCACAGTAATGACAGGAGTACTCTCAACCTGTGGGGGGGGGGGGGGGGCACTGGCACTCCTACACTGATACCGGAACACGCGTACGCTAGAAGTTTCGGCGTTTGACGGTAGACTCTAGTAGGAGGGTGGTAGCTAGCCAGACGGACTCCTTTCGGAGCCCTACCACCAGCAGGTGACCGGGTTAGTCGGCTCTTACGACACGCTACTCGGCGGCGGAGGGGAGAATTGTATTCTTTCTCCGTCCCACTCACGGATAAAAACTCCTACCTTTCATTCAATCAACTCTATTATAAAAAAGTTACAACAAACTACAAGAACATTTATATTATGTTACTTGCTGCTACGGAACCCTTCATGGGCGAGTCTGACTCGCACTTGACCGCTTTTTTTATTTTAGCGTTGTCCCTGCACAGTTGGGCAACTTGTTGTACCGAACTGCAAAAATCGCGATCTAATCGCAATACCTAGCGATCACTTTTGTAGTTTTGATCGGCTGTCTTATCACACAGCGTATTACATCGTGGTATCATAGTGAATCGTAACACAGAACACATTGGTATTTGTTAATTCACTCATCGATAAATCAAACAACAAAATATGCCCGTCCTGCCAAATCTACTCAGCAAATTATTAATTGGACGGAAACTATACAACGGATTGGTGATAGAATAACGTCATAGAATTGAGCAGACCGGACATACAACGAACACCATTGAAATTGTTGCCAGTCTTTGACAAATTATGAAAAATACCTATTGTTGGACAACTCCAGCGCTGATAATAGTGACCAAGACCGACCGAATATATAGGCGCTGCGCAGACCGCGGTCGCTCATGAAAGTTGCTGCTATTCAGACAGTACAAAATCGTTTCTTGCGAAAAGCCGCAGGCTGGCCTTGGTAGTTTCGCAATAACGATCTACACCGTGAATTGAAAATAGAGTCAATAGCCAAGTTCATCAAGCTCGCTTCTAAGCGACATTATAAACTTGCCACTCATTATCCGAATCCTTTGCTACATACCATTCCGGACTACCCAATAGATCCGCCCGCGAACAAAACCCTCCATCGTCCGAGACACGTTCTCGGAGACCCGGATGACGAAATCACCTCCGCTAATGCGAAAGAGATTTTTGAGTTATCTACATTAGACAGAGCAAACAGTTCACAGATACCGGCGAAGTCGACGAGTCCCTTCAGTCGCCGCCTATACGAGGTACAAGCACGTACCCGGGCGTTTCTCTCCTATCCCCACTCTGGCAACAGCTCAAGCCGAGGTTCGTACCTAAGTGGTGCCCTTGCGCTAGTTGTCTCACCAAAACTTACAGGGCTGAGCGCCTTCTGCGCTCGCCAAAAGCTCCGTTAAGTTTCAACGGCCTCAGAGGCCAACAGCGAGGTAATCCCGTTCGAAAAAAAATAAAAAATGCGCGCGTATGACTTATTCGAGACTTTGTACTGTGCTGACGTGTTTTACGTTCTTACGTGCTTATTTGTTTACGTGTTTTAGTGATCACGTGGTGTTTTAATTAAAACAGGACGTTAGTTAATTTGTTTGCAATAATTGTTAAAATAAATCACTTTGTGTTTATGGTCGAGCGCTTAAACTTGTCCTTGAAGGAAATCTCCAACTGGGGTGATGCCAATCTGGTCAAGTTCAATGCTAATAAGACCCAGGCGTGTCTGTTCTCCGCAAAACGAAGTCAATTTAATCTGACTCCTACTTTCCGAAATGTATCCGTGCCGATATCTGACCACCTCGAGCTTCTTGGTATCACATTAACTCCGACTCTCAATTTCGGCTCCTACATTGAGTCGAAAGCCCAGTTGGCTGCTAAAAAGCTTGGTATACTCGCAAAGGTGAGGCACTACTTCACACCGGGACAGTTGCTCAACTTGTACCAAGCACAAGTCCGTTCGTGTTTGAAGTACTGTTCTCACCTCTGGGACAGATCAGCGAAGTACCAACTTGAAGCTCTAGAATCAATTGAGAGAAGAGCCAAGAAGCTCATAGGCAACGATGAGCTAGTTGATGCAAGGCTCCTCAACCTGGAGCATCGACGAAAGGTTGCTAGCCTCTCGGTTTTTTATCGAGTACATTTCGGGGAGTGTGCGGCGGAACTTTTCAACCTGATCCCACCATCTCCTTTCTATCAACGGACAACTAGACGCTCTGCGGTGCGCCACCGCTATATGGTAAAATACCTCCCATTCGCACAAAGCGGTTCTCTTCGACCTTTATTATGCGCACCGCCAAAGAGTGGAACGCCTTGCCAGAGTCTGTGTTTCCAGATAGCTACAGCCTGGGTATCTTTAATTCGCGAGTGAATAGGTTTCTTCTAGGCAAGCGTGTACCATCGTAGACTGCATCATCGCTTACCATCGTAAGATCGATCGTGGTCAAACGCAAGCCTATTATATAAAAAAATGATAGTTTCTTTTAAAAAAATATTTTTTACCTTTTGTTTCTAAAACTATCATAATTTATTTTTTGATTGCAGACTTGAGTTTGTTCCCGTGTCTGGTAAGGTTAGATTATTTATCAGCCGGGTATGCTACTCGTAAGTACTCGTAATAGTAGTATTAATAAGTTTGAGATAGTAGCCAACTCTGAAATTGGAGTTTTAAGGTTTGATGGTTATAACCGCATTAAGTTAGCTTTATGCGGTAACAGTCACCTATATATGAAGGTGCTCTTAACTTAGCCAATTTGCCACTTAAGCAAGCTATACATAGAGCACTGGTATTATAGTGTGACCATTAGTGATGTGCACTCCCTGAGGTATGCGCGCGGCGAGACGGGGGGGAGAATCGGCTGCTGCGCTCTGTCAGTTCGCCGTCAACGCTCGTGGCGGCAGGTAGTGTTATTTGTATCGGACTGTCTATGTCATGTTGTATCGGACTGTCTATGTCATGTGCGTCTGACATAGACAGTCCGATACAAATAACAGTACCTGCCGCCACGAGCGTTGACGGCGAACTGACAGAGCGCAGCAGCCGATCCCCCCCCCCCCCCCCCGTCTCGCCGCGCGCATACCTCAGGGAGTGCACAGCACTAATGGTCACACTATAGCTTAGTCATTCTAATTTATTGTCAGAGATAGTAAAGACGCAATAATTTACCAATAGTCTTGAGAAACGTCATGTCTATACTAATATTATAAAGACGTAAAATTTGTTGAATATAGATTTTTATGTCAGAATGTAATCTCAGACACTACGTTACCGATTCTGAAATAAATAAATTATAAAATAAATAAATATGGCTGGATATTTTACACAGCGCTATCTAGCCCCAAACTAAGCAGAGCTTGTACTATGGGAACCAGATAACTGATAGAATACTTATGTACTTTTTTTCTTGTAAATACGTACTTATGATATATAGAAAAATCTCCAGACCCGGAACAAATAGTACAAACATTTGTTCCGCAGCGGGAATCCAACCCGCAAGTATTTTACTGATAGATAGTACTCTGAGTAGTAGAGTGAAAGCTTCTATTTTATTTTGCCATGGCGGATCAGTAAGTAATAAAGTATGCCTCATCTATGGCACTAAAAAACACATGTATTTATAGTCGCCGTACAGTTGTCGCGGTGTGGAGCGCCACTCATTTGTTCACTGCAGAATAATTAAATAATACCCTGCAATTTCGCAGAATGTTTTCAATTCTAACAGTTAATCTGTGTTATTCAAGATTTATTATATGTGTTTTGCATAGCTTTGCCTGTATTGAGTGGTTACACCCTTTGTTTCGTGACAGTCTAAAAGCCCTGTCATACCCTGTCATACTCATTTTTTGACCTTAAAAATGCGCGCTATACAAAGTGCTCATGGCAACTTTTTTAATAAGTACTTCTGGAAAAATGTTGGCTACATAAAATTAAGAAAACTGATTTATAAAGTGTAACTCTCATAAATACTAAATTTATCAAAAAACTTATAAAGGTGCTATAGCCTGCTGAGTTATTCTAATTTAAGATACTATTAAGCTAAACTGTGTTTAGTGGTAATACGCTGTAAACATATATGTATGTTCAATAAAGACCTTTTAAAAACAAAAATAAATACTCATTTTTTGGATCGGAGTTTAGACATATCACACTTATATTATAAATGTGAAAGTTTGTTTGATTATTTGTTTATTTGTTACTCAATCACGTCGTAACGGCTGAACAGATTTCGATGAAATTTAGTAGATATGTACGTAATTTCTAACCTGCATTACCACATAGGCTACTTTTTAGCCCAAAAATCAGTTCCCATGAAATAAAAATGGGGTGTCAAGTCAAGTTGTTGTGTGTTGTTGTGTGAGTGAGTTTAGCTTTATTTCTAGGGTACCAACACATTTAGTAGTGTAACGCGTACGAAGTACCGGGCAAGAGCTAGTTAATTATAAGTTAACTATCATAGTATCAACAGTCAGCAAATAAATTGATTTGATTAGATTTATTTGGTGTAAAATTGCAGAAATAGCTACCAAAACTACTATAATTGCGATGAAATTGAAAATTAAATTATAAGGTTGAAGAGATCCCTTTTAGCAATGACTCCGCCCATTATTGTGTGCCATTTAGTGTTTTACTGTTCTTCTTTCGAGTCAACGGTTCAATTAACAATCACATTATGAATGAATAAAAATTTGCCACTTTTATTGCATAGTCAGTGGCTTGGTTTATGTTGTCCTTTATGCAGGCGGTAGGGTATATAAGTATAGGACCGTTGAACATGTGAGCCATGCTTTGGATGCAGGGTACCCCCCAGTTTATAGAGAACCAGAATCAGTACTTAATAATGTAAAAACCTATTTACATAAACAGGCAACAGGATTTCGTATTGCGCCAATACTGAAAAATTAAATGAAAGCTCCATGATGTTTTAAAAGCATTTGGTTCCGGCAGTTTTTTCCGAAATTGAATTGTAAGAGAGAACGCGATAGACAATCCTTTCGTGACATCAAAGCGAGCCGCCGGTCGGCAGATTTTGTCAAATCTGGGCATATTCAATAAATAATCGGTCATGTGAGATACAGATGTGGGCGGCCCAAACTGTAAACTCATAACGGAAATTCAGTTAATTCCTGGAAATCTTACTTATATTTTGTAGTATAATTATTCACCTGTGTTTTTATCAAAGACATATCTGTATGTCTGACACTTTATGAAACTCATGCACATTTTACCTTAAAATTGGTCGAGTTTTACAAAATATACATTATATATAATATTCCAACTTTGAGGATTTATTACATTAATTCCCAAAGAACGTTTTAAGGCTTCTGCCAGTTGAAACAACTTTTCTGGCGGCACGAGTCTATTTTATAAGTATTTTAAGTATTAGGATTAAAACTTTATCATATTTTACTGGTAGTAGAACTTTTGTGAACGGGCTCGAGGAAGTGGGCACCACCGCCTTACCTTTATCTGCCGCCAAATATCAGTACTTGTGCTGCTGTGTTCCGGTTAGATAGTAATGGTATGTTCCTGTAATTACTGTCACATAGGCTTAACAGCTAAGTCCTATAGTATGGCAACGTATCCACATAGAGATCAAGACAACATAATAGCTTGTTTTGAATTCTATGTGGATATCCATGGGCTGTAGTAGCCACTTAACATCTGGTGGACTGCATGCTCGTTTGCCATATAAGTAGTATAAAAAAAAATATTTTTAGTATACCTAAGAATATATGTGTACCTAAATGTATCCTACAAAGTACACCGCACTCCGTATCTTCGTAAATTTCGCTCCATCCAAAGGTCGCTATCAACAATAAGGCCGTCCATTGTATTGCCTTATTTATTCTAGCCTAGTACTTGTTTTGTATTATTTCTGTTTGTTTGGTAATTCAATAAAGAGTTATTATCTTATCTTATCATGAGAGCTTTTGCCGGCGACACGAGAGCCGCGGCATATTTAGCATGTGCCGTTTGCAGTTCTTCTCGATGAAAGCTGGCGGGCTACTGAGTAAGCGGACCAAAGGCCAACGCGAACAGTACGTACGACACACTGGCATAACTGTTTCAAATTATGCGCACGGAGGACCGACCCGCCGGGTTGTGACTTTGTGACGCCGCTGGGACGCCGCTGGCTTTAGCCAAAATCGAGGTTTAAACGTAACAGTTCATAAAAACAATTATAATATTTCCTTCCTACAAGTGGCGTATCAATCCCGCCATATCCCACGCCTTCAGTCCACATTCCCACATAAAAGTCCGCGTCGGACCTGCATCCAATATCCGTCGTCGCGTTAGGCGCGAGTGCTGGTGACGTGTACAAGATTATATCGCGTCTCTACTCACTGATCATTTCACTACACTCTGTGCACTTACAGTTCTCATTGTATTTTCGTCACGAGGAAAATAGCATTATCGAGCACAGGGTTCGAACAGATCAGCCTCACAGGAGACATGCAAAATAACTTAACTGCTATACCTAATCATAAAAACAAGTTAGCTCTACCATACACAAAATATCAGATAGGACAGGCACTTACCACTTAAAATAATACCGTTTAGTAAACTGTTTTTACAACTTGCAAGAATATTTTGATTGTAGAAAAGAGGAAATGTTAGTATTATGAAATACTAAAACACAAATAACAAGAAAAAACTAGCTAGGAATAAAAATACTCTTCCAAGATGGCGGTGGGACGTTGCAAGTAATCGTGAGATATGGAGGAACATGGGGGAGATCTTTGCCCAGCACTGTGAAAGTATAGGTTAAAAAAACACTCTTGTCAATGTGACGCGACACTTCCTGTAAATGACTTCACGTCAATGAAATATATGGTAGGATAGTTCATACAAAAATACTAAAATCGCGATAAAAAAAGTTGGGGTGGGGGTAGGAGGGTAAAACATACTTTACGACCACTTCTCATACCTACCAAATATACAAAAAAAAACTTTAAAATCAGTGGACCCGTTTCGGAGGAGTGCTACTTTGACACGATATTTTTATAATTTAGAGAAGATTAAGGAATGAGTAAGTTGTTTACAGAAGCCGGTAATTTATTAAATATAGTGACACAAAATGCAAATCACTTCATCATCGTCATCATATCAGCCACAGGACGTCCACTGCTGGACAAAGGCCTCCCTCATTGATCTCCAGGAACTGTGGTTGGAAGCGGCCTGCATCCAACGCCGACCTGCGGTTCTTACCAAGTAGTCTGCCCATCTTGTAGGTGGACATCCTACGCTGCGCTTGCCGGTCCGTGGCCTCCATTCGAGAACTTTCCTTAGAAACTTTCAAATCACTTATTTTTATACAATGTTGGGTTCTGGGCTTAATATCTAAAGCCAGTCTTTCTCCATTTCTCGTATTTTGTCGTTAAATGTAGCTAGCTCTAGTGAAGAGATCAGGAAAGTACTAGCGGTTTCACTTAGTTATTTAAAATAACTAAACTGTGTTTAGATATATTTTGTTTCTTATGTATTTCTGTTAATTAATTAAATTACCTTTGAAAACCAAACTAGCAGTTTGACTTATGTAACTAACACCCATTTTTTTGAGTATAGGAACACTACAAGATAAATACTATTTGCAATATTGAAAAATAAAAATAAATTGTCTCGTTTTGATGCCTACCAAAAATTGTATTAATTACGTACAAAGTTGACTTTCCTAGTGAATTATGGCATCTTAATTTTTGCACATAGATTGTAACGGATAAATTAAAGTGATGAGATATAAATAAAACTAGGTTATGCTTTTAGTACATATAATAGAAGGAACAAGAGAAGTCGGTAGAGCGAGTAGGTTCTTCGATACTATTTCCTATACATGTGGCAAGATAAACAGAGGTTATATCAGAAATGACTTGGTTTACGGTGTAGCTATTACTTAGATTAAAGATTAAGGCTAGAGATTACAAATTTATAGAATTTAGATTTCAGATTTACAGATATGAGTTAAATATATTACAGCGAGGGTAGTACAGCCCGACGCTTGAAGAGCTTAGAATTCTACGGCTTAGGGCCTACAGTGCAGCAATTACAGAATGTTTGAGCAGCTGGTACTGCAGTTTTAGTTAATTGAAGAAGTGGGTGCCATCTGACGTTAGCGTCAGAAAAAAAGAGAATAAAGTTAGAAGGGCTCAACCCGAATAAATATTGGAATAGAAACACCTGGTGGTATTTTCGCTGAACGTCCCTGGAGTCTGCTCGGAGAGGTGCAGTGGGTTTTGAGCTGCGCAGGCGTGGTCCTTGTCGTCTATCGAGGCAGGAAGCAGGTCGTCTGGAGAACGGGCTCGTGGCGGTAGACTTGTGAAGGAGTGGTTTCAGCTAACAGGGCGAGTGAAGAAAGCACCACGCTTCTCGATGGCTCCAGTGATAAGCTTTGACGGGCGTCAGGTGTATAAATCCACAGTAATCGGAGAGACCGTCAAAGACTTCGCGACTTGGAATTGATCCGATTTCACGATTAAAAAGACAAGGAAGTACTGTCCAAAGAAATAAGTTTGTAGCTCGTAGATTAGAAGTTTCACAGTTGAATCTAGGTGGGGTAAAGAGACTGAGCACAGACGACACTGGCTTTATATACCCGATAAAAATCTACCGGCATAATATTTATTAAAATCGAATATTCTTTCCAAAAGGTTATACGCAATAATATCTTGGTGATACCATACAGCAAAATGTTGACACATATCTTGCGTCACTCTAGGCAAAGACAACTTTCACATCCGTCCTGCTTTCAGTCATAGACACTGATTGAATTCTGTCATTTATTATTTAAGATTTTATTTTTATTTTGTTTCTAATAAAAAAAAGGATTCTTTAATTTGGTAAATAAAGCTGATTTGAATAATTAAAATAGATTATACATCCATGAAAGTAAGTATTGAATTTTTACAAGGTGTATGCAACGCCATCTGCGGTAGACTTGGCGAACTGCGTTGAGAGACGCTTGTATCTCGATGTTTGAGAATCGAGTGTTTGGGCAGTGAGTACGCTGCCATACCGCTAGATGTCGTGGCATATGAGTGTAATAGTGGTTTCGTATTAATGTTTAGAAGTGTTTATGTTTGGTTAAATTAAGGATGTAACGCGGCATAAAAAATTGTCACGTTACAAGATAACCGACAGATATATAGATTAAATCTATAATGTACATATCACTAATTTCAGAAATAAAAATACAAATAACAGAAACTAATAACAACAGAAATGCACAATTCCTTAGGATGGAGATGATTTTATGTTAGAAAAAAGCGGCCAAGTGCGAGTCAGACTTGCCCATGAAGGGTTCCATAGCAGCAAGTAACATAATATAAAAGTTATTGTAGTTCGTTGTAACCTTTTTTATATTTGAGTTGATTGAATGAAAGGTAAATTGCGGTTTACGATTTAAGACGCATTAAAAAAACTACTTACTAGATCTCGTTCAATTCAATTACATCATATATTTTTTTTAGTTTTATCATTCTCTTATTTTAGAAGTTACAGGGGGGGCAGCACACTTTACCATTTTGGAAGTGTCCATTGCGCAAACTGTTCGGTTAAGAAAAAAATGATATTAGAAACCTCAATATCATTTTTAAAGACCTATCTATAAATACCCCACACGTATGGGTTTGATGAAAAAAAGTTTTGAGTTTCAGTTCTAAGTATGGGAACCCCCAAAATTTATTGTTTTTTTTCTATTGTTGTGTGGAAATCTTAATGCGGTTCACAGAATACATCTACTTACCAAGTTTCAACAGTATAGTTTTTTATAGTTTCGGAAAAAAGTAGCTGTGACAGACAGATAGACAGACAGACTTGACGAATCCATATGGGTTCCGTTTTTTGCCATTTGGCTACGGAACCCTAAAAAGGCATAGAACCTTCTATAATATTTTATAATCAAACCTAATTATTTTTCACTATCAAAGTGTAATTCCCTATTCCTCACTAGTTTTCACCAGCTCCGGAACCATCCGTTAATCAGACGTCGATCGGCGCGGGGCGGCGCGCTGAGGCGGCTGCTTTGACAGAGATCAAAGGGCGCCGCTGATTACGCCGCGCCTGAAGATTTTCACTTAGCGCGCGCGAGAATTGAACTAGCTCTGATGTATACATAGTTAGTTTCATGAAATTATCTGATAAAGTTAGTTGATTTATTACGTATGTAACTGAAAATATTTGGAACAATGACATTATTACCGTGAAACAGTTAGTAGTTCAAAATATCGTTAAAAGATGGGGTCGTATTTGAGTAGAACTTTTTTATTCTTGAATTTATAAAACTCTCTCCTTAAAAGGTTTTGACTTTAGCTGATTTTAGAATAGAATAGAATACTCTTTATTGCACACCAACAAAATTCAAAATACAAAGAAATACACAAAAATATAGGTAAGTACAATGGTCGGTCTTATCGCTAAAAGCGATCTCTTCCAGACAACCTTTGGATGGACAGGACAAATCAAAATCAAAAAGACGGCGGTGTATCTATTTATATTCATAAACCTACATACTCATACTCATTTATTCAAACCGTAGGGACACAATGGAACACTTGATTACGTCAATAACAGTACTTACTTAATTACATGTCTTTATCTAAGTAGAGGTGCCAGAAACAGACAAGCATTTCATACATACCTATTTACATTTAAGCTTAAAAATACTGATTATAAATTATGTACGTACATAAGATTATAGCTGCTGTAGAGAGGCATTGTTAAAGAATTGATTATAATAGTACCTATTTTGCGTTCTAAACTGCTGCTTATGTGAGTAAGTAACATTAATTTTATTAAAAACATTGAATTGCATTAGTCATTGAATAAAATATAAGGAATGTCAAGCTATGCAATAAAAAATTTCAAATCGTAGCTGCTGTAAAAGAGCATTGTCATCTTACCTAAATAAATCATAACAAAAAAATGTATATACCTTATCCTAATATCACAGAAATAACAATTTATATAAAAAAAATATCAATACATACCTACTATCAAGTAATTTCCTGTGAAATGGAGTCATCCTTGAGAGCTTCAATCATGCTATAGTAGCTTTTCCTAATTAATACTAATTTTAAGTTTATTTTGTATATGGCATAGTCCATTTCACGCAAATCTTTATCTAATCTATTAAATAGTTTGACTCCATTACAAAGAAAGCTCTTTGAAAGTTTAGCTAACCTAATAGTTGGGTGTCGAATGCTGCCACCATGCCTTGTTTGGTAGGAATGGGTAGAATTCAAAGTTGGAAAATCTTGTATATTTTTTTTAATATACAACAGGCACTGGTAAACATACGCACTAGTCAGCGTCATTACCCCTAGTTGAGAAAATGCATTTCGGCATGTTTCTCTTGGTTTTAGACCTAGTACGTATCTAACAGCTCTTTTTTGTAGGATGAAGATTCTGTTGAATTCCGCCGCATTCCCCCACACTAGAATATTATATGTCATAATGCTATGAAAGTAAGAAAAGTACACGGTTTTGGCAGCATTCAACCCACACAACTCTTTTATCTTTTTGATAGCATAGCATGCCGAGCTTAATCTACCAGTCAGTGTATCGATATGTTTGTTCCACTTCAATTTATTGTCTAGTTTTAATCCTAAAAAAGTAATACAGTCAGTTGGCTTGATTAATAAGACATTGCCGTCTGCGTCAGTTAGAGTATAGTAATATAGTTTTAGAGAGAAGTCCATTAAATTGGTGTTACCAATGTTAAGTTGTAGATTATTACATTCGAACCATGTGGTTATATCGTTTAATGCACGATTTATTTTTGTTATAATGTTGTCTTTTTTGTTTGAATGTATAAGTATAGATATATCATCTGCGAACATGTAGAGGTCCACATCGTTGTGTCAACGCTGACGCTTATATCGTTTATGTATAATAAGAAGAAAAGTGGGCCTAGAATCGATCCCTGTGGAACTCCGCATTTGACAATCTTCTCCTTAGATTTTGTTCCATTAACCTCCACCACCTGCATTCTGGCTGACAGGTAAGAGCGGTATAAAAGTAGGACACATGCATGAATGCCGTAAAGTTCGAGTTTGGAAAGGAGGATGTCATATACCTTTACTTTATACCTTTAGATGCTTTTTCAATGAAAAATATAGAATTTTTAACAACCGTATATAAACATAGTTCTTGTAAATGATGACAATTATATTTTTTCAACATACTTACCCACGTAATAGAAGCAGAGAATGGAAAAAATCTCAAAGCGTTTTTCCAATAGGAAGAAGTCATCTCCTAAGTAGATACCTAATTTATTAAGGCACTTGCTTAAAAAATGCTTAACCCTCCATCCCGGCCTGTGGTTTATCCCTTTAAGGGATAGTCTCCATGCAAATACGGCTTGTTAACAAAAATAAGGATAAGGGTGTGTGGTTTTAACTAAATCTGCTAAAAAGCCTTTAATTTCTCGCGGTGTAAGTCCGCTTATTTATCTTAGCATTAAAAAGTAAATTTATTTTCAGAAAAAAACCAGGTGTGGTCGTTAGTAGAGTAAATGTGAACATGTGTATCTTTCGAAGATTCTAATTAGGTAAGTACCTTAATAATAAATACTTTAATTAGGCTGATTAGGTAGAACTTAATAGATTAAGTCCCATTTCACAAGAACTTACATTCCTTCTAAGTTATCTATTTATCTTCTATTTACATAAAACAAAAAGGCGGGTTAGTTACACCATTTATAACTCAAGAACGGCGGGACCTATATTGATGATTTTTGATTTGTTGGTTTTGCCTCCACCCCGAAAAGCAGAATAAATATTAAAATATCGGAAATATTCACGCAAAAAGAAATTATAAAGAAAATTCATTTTCTCATTCATAGATGCAGCTAACGATAGCTGATAGATAATTCTACCGGGGAGACATATTATATGACATGCATATGACGCGGGCTGCCACCGCGTCATATGCATGTCAAGGCAGTACGAAGTTCGGCGGGTCAGCTAGTTTCAAATAAAATATATGTAGTATACACGGACAAGTCAAACTCTTAAAATCACAAAATCCTTACTTAGGTTAGGAGCTTGTTTGTAGTGTTAGTAGTATTAAAAAAACCCTCATTAATACCCTTATTAAATACATATCAAAACGCAAAAAGACATCCTTTACATCGCTAAGAAAGATAAAATTACTTTACTAAAATGCACAAATCTCTATTGAATTTCGTGAAACTCGAATAGTCGAGTGGACGTATATCTATCTCCTCCTAAGCACTCTTTGAGAACTCTTTGCCTTTGGACCGAGCCAACTAGTCAGAACTTTAAACCGTCAAAACATGTAATTGAATGTTTCCATGCCGTCCGGATAGACCGGACGCCGGAGTCCGGACCGGACGGTGACCGGATGGTGCACACATCCATCTTCTGCTAAATACTTTTTGACCACCTCACGTTTCCGTGACGGCTAGAGCCGATTGCCTGCAGCGACACTGATGCAAGATGCACTTGGATGGATGTGGTAAATGGGTATTTGTTAGGCATGAAAGGTTTTCAAGTGGAGACCACGCGCTGGAAAGAGCAGCATGTGACGGTCTTGCACTAGCCTCGCAATAGTAGTTTTTTCATCGCTTTGAGCGCTACGCGAAATCGCAAACGTTGCTCATCAAAATTACACATATGACTTTTAACTGACGGCATGAACAATCACAATTGTGTATAACAACAGGAGTTATTATCCACAGTCTATATTTACCCAGCAGAACTCTTCTCGTCCTGTGCTGTACGCATTCGTGAGCTGCTCGCGGCCTATTATATTTTGTCAACGAATCGCGCGATCAGACGTTCCGTAGCATTGTTACGTAAGCCAATTGCTCTTGCATCGCAGTCGTTGATCAGGCGTCGTGTGTTAGGGACGACCTGATCAGCAATAACGACGTGACAGCAATTGGCTTTCGTAATAATACTACCGGACTTCTTTGGCTTGTTTTTGGCCACCATTCGGTCATAAATCTATCCACCTGCCATCACCGCATCTAGCCTAATGTCCTAACAATTTTTACTTGAGTTCCACCACCCTAGTTCCGATATCTAGATAAATCAGTATATCTAATAAAATAAAAAAATAATAAGTTTCATAATAATTATATTTCTCAATATGCCACATCCAAAACTTTCTGAGAGCTAGAATGCAGGCTGCAGTAGCGGGCGATTTAATCGAGTACCGTGGAGCGCGTTGCGGTTCCGTACATCATACATGGGTTTGCATAGCCCTGCCCGGGGATAACATCTACTGTCCGGTATATGCGCCGCCGCTAAATAGAAAAGGTTGCTCAATATTGCTACCTCGTAAAGAAGGTACAATATTGAGCAGTATACCTGACTTAGCTAGAGGCTAACTTTGGTGTCGCAGAAAACCGGATGGTAAATGTAGCACAAATAGTAGGTTAGAACGAAACACTTCTAGAGATGAATCAACCTGAGTAGTAAGAACTACTTATTATATTTAATTTTAGTCTAATACTGGTGGCGATTCTGTTGTTTACACTGACTAACTAAAATTGTGTGAAATACGAACGGTCTTATTTTGTTTACGGTAAAGATCAAATTAGAATGGCATTTAAAGTGACGTTTCTAAAATTAAGTATTTTTTACTAAGAAGGCGTGTTTTTGGGGCTGGTTTTAGTCAGCAGTCCAAATGGTGTTGATTAAAACTAGCCCGCAAACATGCCATCTTAGTAAAAATTACTTAAATTTAGAAATGTCACTTTAAATATCTTTCTAATTTGATCTTTAGTGTAAACAAAATAGGACCGTTCGTATTTTACACAATTTTAGTTAGCCAGTGTAAACAACAGAATCGCCAAAATTGTGTATGCGAAAAATCGAACCAGTGGATGTGGACTGAGATTACATCTATCTATCTAGATAGATAGACGACTTTGAAAATCCCCCTTCATTACGGCAACCTTAGACAAACTGTTAGAAATATGAAAAGCGGTTTGTATAAAAGAGTGAATAGGTGTCTTCTAGATCTTCGTGCCATCCATCTTAGACCACATCACCGTTTACCATCAGGTGATACTAAGATCAAACAAATAACTATTCGTGTATTCAGATGAAAGTTTTGCCTAATAAATATAGGTTGGGTTTATAAATAGCTGGGAATAGCCCAGCTATATATAAACCCAACCTATATTTATTCAGAAAATAAGTTTGGAATATGCTTTCATATATTCCCAGGAATAGTCCCGAAAAGGACAAAAGACTGCACAAAGCCGGTGGTTGACGTGACGTCATCCGCGAGTGGCGTCAGAGTGACCAATCACCATCCTCTCGAGCGATGAATGTTATGAGAGGACCTGCATTTTTATTCGCATTCGTTCTGAATTTTATGATGCTGCTACGAAATTCTATTTTTACAACCAGAATTTTTCAATTTGGCGTTTAAAGTATAAGTTGAATCATCATAAATATAAGACGTAGCCTGCTCACGGTTGAGTATAATCCTTCTGTCTCAACTGCCACTGCCTCGTATTATGCTTTTCCGCTTAACACGGTAAGTGCGAAACAGGGCTTGAAACACCCTGTCCGTGTCTCGTCTTTATAGCGGTAAGAAAACACTTAAATATCTCTGTCGTGCGGGAGGCATAACTTCCATCTGGTGCAGTATAGGAAAAAGATAACTATATATCTGAGATTCGCTATTGATTCCTAGTTCTATGGAATACCAACCTCAATGCCGGGTTTCTTAAACCTCGGGCCGCACACATAAAAAAACCGTACACTTTGTCTTATTTGGCGCCAAAAAAAGGCTTTTGGTCTCCTACGGGCGGCGGGGTTTAATATGCCTCGTGCCGCCACAATCTCTGGTTTAGGACAAGGTTTAAAACAACCCGTAACGCAGTAATGGAAAGTACAGATAAATCAGTGCCGCTAGGAACGTGTTAATCAAGCCCTTTACAGCTACCTCATTTGATGGTATACTTAGTAGTTAATGTCACGAAGTCCCCTCAGCCCTGATGCAAACTGCTGCATCGACGGGTTTCGGAGAGTTTTAGGTAAGCCGTGCCCGAGCGGTAGGCTCTGACCGTAACTTTGATCGTATACACCAAAAATTATCATAAGTTTGCATACCAGAACTAACAAACGAACTAGTGAAGCTTTTACTGTGATTATGAAGCACACAGAACACAAAAAATTGTATATTCTGTGATGAAGCAGTATACACGTGCATGCACTACAACAAATAGCCGGACTTCTTGAAAATAACATGTCTTTATTTATGTTATACCTAGTCAGGTCATAAGTATTGTCACACAGTAAAAACTTTTCTTTTAGAATGCTGGCCACAAAAAAGTTTATAGAATTCGAATTTCGAATTGTTCATGAAAATAAAAATGTATACTTTTTAGAATTTTACTCATTTTTAAATATGGAGTGGACGCTTAAAGATGACCGTGTTGCAGTTATTGCGTTGCATCGTTGCGGTTACGCGCCAATTAAAATTTTTGACATACTGAAAAATTTGAATATAACCAAAAGATTCGTTTATCGCACCATCAAACGATACAATGAAGACTCTAGTGTAGATGACAGGTCAAGAAGTGGTCGCTCTCGGTCTGTTAGGACTCCAGCAGTGATAAAAGCTGTGAAGCCGCGAATTCAAAGAAATCCCAAACGTAAGCAGAAACTGTTGGCCCTTCAGATGGGGTTAAGCAGAACCACGGTGAAAAGGGTGTTAAGTGAAGACTTAGGGCTTCGGGCATATCGAAGAAAAACAGGACATCGTTTGAATGCTCGTCTAATGGACCTGAGACTGAAGAGATGCCGCGCTTTGTTGAAGCGGTACGCGGGAAAAAAATATCGGGAAATTCTTTTTTCGGATGAAAAATTTTTTACCGTAGAAGAGAGCTACAACAAACAAAATGATAAGGTGTACGCACACAGTAGTGAAGAAGCGAGCAACCGTATTCCGCGTGTCCAACGAGGTCATTTTCCATCCTCGCTCATGGTATAGTTGGGAGTTTCTTATTGGGGCTTCACAGAGGTACATTTTGGTGAGAAAGGTGTAAAAACGAATGCAGTTGTGTATCAAAATACAGTCCTAACGAACCTTGTGGAACCTGTTTCTCATACCATGTTCAATAACAGGCACTGGGTATTCCAACAAGATTCGGCGCCAGCTCATAGAGCGAAGAGCACACAAGACTGGCTGGCGGCGCGTGAAATCGACTTCATCCGGCACGAAGACTGGCCCTCCTCCAGTCCAGATTTGAATCCGTTAGATTACAAGATATGGCAACACTTGGAGTAAAAAGCGTGCTCAAAGCCTCATCCCAATTTGGAGTCACTCAAGACATCCTTGATTAAGGCAGCCGCCGATATTGACATGGACCTCGTTCGTGCTGCGATAGACGACTGGCCGCGCAGATTGAAGGCCTGTATTCAAAATCACGGAGGTCATTTTGAATAAACTTTAGTGTCATAAAAATCTATGTTTTGTTAAGTTCATTTTGGTATATAAATGGTTACATAATGAATAAACTTGTTTCAATTATTTTATATTAAATATGTGACAGAATTTATGACCTGACTAGGTATATGGTCTAATCTCTTCTTAATAAAAAAAAACAAACATTAAATTCGCATTCGAAAACCATATTTAAGTACTTTTAAATTGCCTTAATTTGAGGCCAAATGCTATTAGTCTTAAGTAGAGGATGGATTCATATGCCACGATGGGTGAATAGCTGATTGAGACGCGTTGACGCGCAAGCTCAGAGTTGCAGGTTTGATTCCATCTGTGAAACAAATGTATGCATGATCTGATTTGTAATTACACGGCTGCGAAAAAGAAGAGTAATGTTTTTTATTCTATTTAATATTTGATTTGGGGCATGGGTCCACAAAAAGGTTCAACATTAGAGGATTATTATGGTATCTTATTATTATTACGGTTCCATATTCTCACTCCCCAAGTAGGTCAAAAATAAACGAATAATCCCCACATTATCTTCCACAATTTATTCCAAAAAACACGCAGAGTACTTAGGTCACTTAAGCAACTTTTCATTTGCGGGTTAATAAGGTAGAGATCATGTAATAAAAGCGGGCGATTTAAAACAGCGATTACGGGTAATAACGCGGCGATAAATATCCCGAGCCACTCCAGGTAGGCCCGAGTGTGCCCGCGGCTAGAGCTCAAGTCATAAGAGAATGCGTTTACAAAATTTCTTATTTATTTATTATTTATATCCAAATTACATTTATTTTGATTTGGATTGTCTATGTTGCTAATGTAATAATAATAACTTTGGTTCATGCAACTGTAGACTTAAAAACAAGCACAGAGTTCATATAAAAACCTAAGAACTCAAATACATAATATTATACTTAAAATCAAACAAACATATTTATTTAGAAGTCTAATTATTCTGATGTGCTACACGCTGGAAGCGGGTATAGGATCATATGATTATTAAAACTTGGTGTCAATAAAGCTAGTCTCCTGTGTAGAAAAAATAAGGTTAAAACCTGATTTATACAGATTTTTTTTATTTATTTATCACTTAAAATTTTTACATACAATAATGTTTAAAAAAATAGCACTTAAAAACCACTAAGGTTTGTAGGGTAATGCTATCTTAATTAGAGTCTACATCATAAAGGAACTGAAGCTCGGAAGCGCTCAGTCTATAATACACTTAATATTATATACATAGCTTAACATAATACATGATTTGAACCAGTTAAATACATAAATACATTATACTTGGTACAGCTCTAAATTAGATAAAAAATATGATTTAAGTTTAAATTTTATGTTTTTTAACGTAATTGTATCAGTTAGGTCAGTTGGTAGTTCATTAATTAACCGGGGAACTAAGTAGTTAGCTGTCCTCTCGCCGTATGCATTGTTTGCGCGCGGCGTATATAACCGGTTTCGAGCAACTGCTCGCGTGTATACCGGGTGTCTAATGACGTTCCTAAGAGTTTCATTAAAGAAGTGTTCTTTTAGTAACATATATTTAAATTGAGTGTGAAAGGGTAAAACTTTACAATGCCTAAAAAGACCAATTTCATCATTTTGAAACCGTAGTTTAATTTTAGGAGATACTATACGTTTAAGTATTTTTATTGGAGCTTGTAAATTTGATTAAGATATGTCGTATATGTACGACCATAGCTGCTGAGACCATATTGGATATAGGATTCAGCCAGCGAGTTATAAAGCAATAACTTGACCTTGAAAGGGATACGATCATTAAGAATTGTGATGTTTGCTAAGAATTGCCTTAATTTACTACAAACACGATCAGTATGATTTGACCAGTTAAATTTATTGTCAATTGATAAACCAAGATACGTCTGGCAGCTTACAACTTCTATATATGGGCAACTACACGTGTTTATATTATAAGTATGCAAGCAGCTATGATCGTGTGCGACTATGTTGTTTAGAGGAGAATATTTTATGTAAGGAGATTTTATGACGAGTAGTTTGGTTTTGCTTGCGTTCAACACCAAGCCAACATCGTGACACCATTTTGTTAGGGCGTCCAGGTCTAACTGCAAAAGGTCACAAGCTTTCAATGGATCTTTATCAACTGCCACCAGGCACGTGTCATCTGCAAACTGATAGCAAGTGCAATATCTAATGCAGTTACTCATTTCATTAACATATGATAAAAAATGAAGAGGGTCCAAGACGGAACCTTGGGCCGTACCCTCGGTTGCTTTTATGGGATCGCTGTAAATATCATTTACTTTGACGGTCGATGTCCGATTCTCCAAGTAATTTTCACACCAGCTCAGCAAAGGGCCACGTACCCCACAGTTATCTAGTTTATTTACCAGTTGCTTATGCTCCAGGGTGTCAAAAGCACGTGAAAAATCAATAAATAAAGCTAGAACGTGACTCTTTTCATTTAACTGCTCGTTAACTTCATCAGTAAACCTAGATAATAGGTCAGCTGTGCCTTTCTCTGTTTGAAATCCAAATTGATTGCGGTATATTACATCATGTTTTTTACTTTAAAACTTGTGTATTTGTTCACTTACATATTTTTCAACAATTTTATCTATAGAAGAAAGGATTGTAATAGGGCGATAATTTGAGTAGTCATCACGCTTGCCCTTTTTATAAACTGGTCTAACACAACCAGCTTTTAGTTCATCTGGGTAAATACTACAATCAATACTACAATTTATTAAATGTTGTGAATAGTCCAGCGCTTAACCTACTTTACTCAATAGTAAGTAATGGTGACTTATAAATAAACTGTTTACTCTAAACCTGAAGACTCTGAGATAAACCGGAAAATCACGACTATAGTGTTATTTAGTAAGTAGGTAATACGTTTACTTATGTTAGATTATATAAAACGCTAATTCTTATGAATTATACCTCCCATTTTTCCCCCCACTCGGGGTTCAACACGATAATTTAGGCCGTAATTAGCACTCTTCGTATTAAAACAAAAATGTCTCCTCTTAACTCCCACTCCCACTGTTGGGTACAATTATTTTTATTTATACACAATTTAATCTTGGCAAAGATCTCTGACCCGCTTTGTTCGGGGATTTCCGGTGTACGACGGAACCCTAAAATGTAATAATTTTTGTTACATTGTAATAAAAATTGTATGAACTTATTTTACTTTAATACGTAAATGCTCATGTTATTCAACGGTTTAAATCACGCGTTCCGAAAACTAATTAGACCCTACAACTACATCAAACCAACTTAAAACCATAGGCTAAAAATGGCTAAAATGATAGATGGTAGGTGCTGGCCAAGCCTACTCCATCTTTGAACCAGCCCCAAGTGCTAAAGCGGCTGAAACATTGAAATGAAAAATATTTAATGTCATTTATTGAAGGTGATTAAATGAACATAAAATTGAGATGTCCATAATCATAATCTAGGTACACATAATATTATAAAGAGGAAACATTTGTATTTTTGTATGTTTGTAACGAATAAACTCAAAAACTATATATCCAATTTAAAAAATTATTTCACTATTAGAATGCTACATTATCCCTTAGTAACATAGGCTATTATTTAATACTAGAAAAAATAGGGATCCTTACTAAAGATTCAACAATGTAAACCAAGGTGTAAAAGAATTTGCTTTACTTATAGAATGTTTAAAAACTAGTTGTCCACCCGTGCAAAGCCGGGGCGAGCCGATACTAAATTATAAATATGATTATTAAATTCAATTATTAAAAATGTCAATGGATTAAACAATTACAACTAATACAATTAAAATGTCAACAAATACAATTAAAATGTCAACAAATACAATTAAAATGTCAACAAATACAATCAAATGTCAACAAATATCATAAAATATTAACATCATCATCATCATCCACAGCCTGACTTCACCCACTGCTGGGTATAGGCCTCCCCAAGTTTGTGCCATCCGCCACGATCCTGCGCTAGTCTCACCCATTGACGGCCCGCGACTCTAACGATGTCGTCCACCCATCTCGCTGCCGGACGTCCAACCTTTCTACAGCCATTCCTCGGCCACCATTCAGTTGCTACCCTGCTCCACCTGTCATCACCACGTCTTGCCAAGTGTCCCGCCCAAGACCATTTGAGCTCCATAACTCGATTCCCAACATCATGAACCTTCGTTCTTCTACGGATCGGAATAATGGAGCCCCTAATAGGGTTGCCAGGTCTTAAAACTGAAAAGCCGGCCAGTCCAGCTTGTTTAGACGGACATTTGGGTAAAAAAGCTGAACACCCTTAATGTTTTAGTCTTAGATAACACGATATTTTTTTTAAAGTAGAACAAAGTTGTGTCATCATTTATCAAAAACCTTCATAAATTTTAATGAAACAACAATAAATAGTGCAGTGCGCCTGCGTACCCGCCGATGATCATCGTGCGCGGAATTTAAAAAGCCTAACAAAAGCCGGACAGGCCGGACACCGTCTGATTTATCCGGACACGGAATCAAAAAGCCTGACTTTGCCCGGCTTTATCTGGACGCCTGGCAACCCTATCCGGAGAGGACACGGGGTAGAGGTCGGCCTCTTGCTACATTGTAGAGTAGCATTGTCAACGTTTTAAAAAAGCTCATTTAGAGAACTCAACAACCCAGGACAGAATATCCTGGCGCACAAGAATTAGGAGAGCTGACCGCGCCTAACGCGGGAATAGGAAAAGAAGATGGGCCCTTTTCTAATATAAACTTTAACCGTGCCAAATCTAACACTCCTTCGTGTGCGCAATCAGCGGTTCAATGTTTTCTCTTCACGTATTTGATTGGTATGTATTATTTTTTGGTAATAGATCGTAGACAATAATTTGGGTTGTATAGGCGGTTGGTTGAATGATTGTGTAACTATAAAGTTATGTTTAGGTAAAGGTGAAGGGTTTTATAAGTATTTATATAATATTGTGCGGCTCGAGTAACTCTAAGCATAAGCACCGAGATAAAAAAAAATATTGCTGGACATTTCACATAGCGTTATCTAAGCCCAAACTAAGCAGAGCTTGTACATGGGGCACACAAAAAGTTTTGCACTTCTAGCTAATCGGAACTATTTGAATTTCGAATGTTATATTTTTAGAAATGTTGCAACCTTCTTAGTAAAAAAAAATTGGCGGGAAATCATTTGTCATTTGTTTTTTATCACACATCAAAGATCTACGTACGCAACGAAAATGGAATTAGGTCGAAAGGAATTTAGGGCGATGATTTTTAATGATTTTAAAAGTTCTCTCTCTCCGCAAGACTATGCCGCTCGTCTTCAAAATGCTTTTGGGAGAGAAGCACCTTCTTTGAGTACCGTAAGGCGATGGTTTGCTGAATTTGAAAGAGGTCGGGTTTCTTTACATGACGAATTTCGTGAAGGGCGGCCTTCGACTGCCGTCAACGAAAATAATATGGCTACTGTTAAGCGGCTAATTGAAGAAAACCCGTGGATTACCTATGAGACAATTCGAAGACTATCGGGGATTGGTATGAGCCAAATTTAGAAAATTTTACACGAAGAATTCAAAGTTCAGAAACTTTGTTGTCGTTGGATCCCTCATGAACTGACAGCGGAGCAGAAGCGGGCTCGCATAGAATTGTGCTCACAGATGTTACTGAAATACGACTACGGACATTCTAATGCTGTTTATGACATTGTCACAGGAGACGAAACTTAGATTTATTTGAGAACTTGGTTTTGAACCCGAAAAAAAAACAGCAATCTTGTGAATGGGTGTTTGACAATGAGAACAGGCCAACAAAATTGAGGCAGGCGAGAAACGTTGATATAAAAAAGAACGCGTTTTTTTTTCTCAGCTACGAGTCCCATCTACACAATTCTACTTGAAGATCAAAAGAGTGTTAATGCTGAGTGGTGTTCTACCATTTATTTACCCAGGGTAATAGAAAAAGTTCGCGAAAGACGACTAAAAAGCCGCGATCTCCTACATCATGACAACGCTTCTTCACACACGGCCAACCAAACAAAGTCATTTTTAGCTTCCGAAGAAGTACAACTCGTCACCCATCCTGCACATAGCCCCGACCTAGCACCCTGTGATTTCTGTATTTTCCCCAAAATCAAAGATGAGAGGTTTCACATTTATCAACTCCGAAGAGGCAGCCATAGCGTTCAATCAGCACGTAGAAAACATGCCTTCAGATGAAAAAAATGATTAAAATGTAAAGGAGAGTATTTTGAAAAGCAATAAACATAATATTTTGGTTATAACATGTTGTTTTTCTAAGTTTCAAAACTTTTAGTGTGACCTACGTATTATGGGAACCAGATAACTGATAGAATACATATATAGATTATTTTTTGTAAATACATACTTATAATAGGTATATAGAGAAACAACTAGACCCGGAACAAATATCTGTAGATCATGCAAACATTTATTCCGCGCCGGGAATCGAACCCGCTACCTCCTGCGTCTCAGCCGACTATTCGCCCACCGCGCCACGGAGGTCGTCTGTAAAACCTTTTTACAGTGCTTTATGTATTACAATGTATGTAACTTTTTGTCGAATAAATGAATTAAAACGAATGAATTAATTACTTAAATTTTATACCAGTTTCTGCATCCTGTGCATCAATTCAGCAGAGTAGCTTCCATTGACTCCACAGAACCAAGACGAAAACGAACCAAATACACTTTTAAAAATGTGTTAGTTCACAAGTATCTATTTTATGAACTGGTTCAAAATATATAAACTCATTTGCAATATTCCCGCGAAGGACTTGTTATTTCACTCAAGTTTGTTTCCGCAGAATAAATTATAATAATTATTAATATTTCCTGGCGCAAGTACTCGACGTCCTTATTAAAATATTTACTGCTACTTTAAGTTTAATAATTCTAATGAGATACTAACGAGCATTTTCTAAAGTTTCAAGATCCGTTTCAGCATAATGAGATGTCCGTTGTGCCGTATGCGGCACGAAGCCGTGTGCTGTTCAAATGTTAATACATTATTAGAATACTATATGAAACAAGACCAGTCCAGTACGAGTTGGACTTGCACCCTGGGTGGTTCCGAACCTAGATAGCCTAGTGGCCACTTTAGACCCTGTATTCCAGTTTGGAATACAGGGGTCAACTATAGGTATTTCATATTAAATTTCAGTTATGATGGTTCTCATCTAAATTTATTTTATATTAAAAGAGTTCTCAAAATGATTCAGATGTACTTGCCTTCCAACTCATCTAAAATGTAAGTCCATTTTATGAATAACTAGTTTCCACCCGCGTCTTCGCACGCGTGGTTTCTCCATAAAAAGTAGCTTATGTCTCAGGTCATATCTACGTAACAAATTTCTTCGAAATTGATTCAGCCGTTGCGACATGAAAGCATTTAACAAACAAACTTACTTTCGCATTTATAATATACGTAAGATTAGAAGAGCAAGATAATATCTGCTGGTAATGCTGGTAATTCCTGCTAATTAAACATTATAATGATTCGCCTATGTGGCCACAGACACTTTTTATACCACCAAGTTCCTTCTTAAGCAAGTTGATAGCAAAAGGGATAATCAAATACGTAAATCTTTAAATAAATAATTTAATTCCACACGTACATAATAATTTCAGTTAAAACAATCATAGCAAATAGTCTCAAAAAAGTCACAGCACTTTTACCAGCTCGCTTTGCCGAAGATATGGTTTCCTGGAGCGTTCACATCCTCAGTGGAGAAGTACTCCTTCCACAGTTCCTGGAACTCAGCCCAGGATACAGAGGCCTTGCCTTTCGACATCTTCTGGAAGGCACTAGAAGCTTCTGCCTTAGTCTGGCCGAACGCGGCGTACACGGAGGAAAACTCCTCACTGTCGATAGAACCGTCGTTGCCTGAATCTTCTAGTTGGAAGATGAACTTGCAGTAAAGGTCCTGCCATTCGGCGTTGCCACCCTCCCATAGAGAGATCCATTCATCTTGAGACACCTCTCCGTCTTTGTTGGAGTCAGCGCTCTGCAGACCGTTCCAGATCTTCTTCAAGAGGTCTTCCGCCTCCTTGTACTTCGCGTCTCCAGCCTTCCATCCAGATATCTTCGAGACCTTCTCTAGAAGTTGATCGAAGTCAGCTTTATCAATGTTCCCACTGCCATTGATATCGAAAAATGATTTGAATACAAAGAGAAGCTTGTTCTTTCTGAAGTCGGACACCATTTTGCCTGATTATTTGCGAGTAATGTTAATTATGAAGTGGAGGAGTTCTTTTATATGTCCAAGATTGTGGTTATCTGTGATGGAATAGATCTTAACTGACGTCTGTGTTATCAGACGTACTCTGTTGTTATCTTGCTGCATTGCGGGGAAAGTGCCTGCTAATTAGTGTTTGTTGTGGAGATAATGATGTCATTTTTAAGACTATGCAAGTGTCATGCGTATATACTTAGGGTTGGAGTAGCCAAAGTTTTATTGGCTAATCTATAAAAACAGCCTCTAGCATTCTACCATCACTGTTTTATTATATTCACAACACCAATATCTTCCATACTAATGTTATAAATTTGAAAGTGACTGTCTATTTGCACTAAAAACGGGATATTTACCATGATTTGTGAATTTTTGAGTATCCCGATATTTAGACGCAGTTGCATGCGCCATGATCACGGGTAAACTAAAGTCTTTGCGAGTGTGTTGTTATTGGCAGATATAACGATCTACCCTCTTTCTCAGTCTTTTGCTAGGAATGAATTCACTAATACTATTACTACCACCGGCTTCATTCTCGATCATCACTCGATTCCGACACACCACACTCACGGTATCGGGACGCGTAATTGGCACTAATTTTGTGCAAATAGTGTTCATAACCATGATAGTTTCAAAAGTTATATTGTAACTATCTCTGTGTGTTTGTTACGTTTTGCACGACTGATCTTGATAAATAAATAAATAGATAAAATTTGGTATACAGATATATTATGATCAGGATGGGGACATAAACTATGTTTTTTTGTTATATAGATAGCTGGAATAAGATATAGGCTACTTTTGATTAATAAACCACGCGTGCGAAGCCGCGAAAGAAATCTTGTATTAATACAAATTAAACTCTGTGTAGTGTTTAACTCTGTGCCTCTGTCTGCCTGTTTGTTGCGCTTTCACGACTGAACAGGCTGGACAGATTTTGCAAAATTTGGATCGTTAAAAGATTACTAAGTACCTAGATTACCTAAATTAAGACAGAACAAGTTTTTCCCACAGAGGCTTGCTTGTGTGGGCTCCATTATTATTCTGTGGTGATAAAATTGCCCTAATAGCCGTGTGGTCGTAGTGAGGGCGCGAATTCATGCATCTGTCATCATAGATTATACCATTCACTGCGATGTGAGAAGAATCGATAAGTCTATTTTGTACTTTTTAACAATGGTATCTAGATCCAGCGTCATTTCATACGGTGATTAAAATACGAATTGTAAATTTCAATCAAGCGTGCTCCATCTTCGATCACACCTTCACTTACTATCTGTTAAGGTAGTGGTCAAGCGCTTGGCTCTATAAAAAAAATACTTTTTTGTTATTTTATTTTTCACTTTTTATTTTAAATAATCTTTATTAATTACTAATATGGATAATTTTGTAATTTCTTCTAATTTCTAAGTTTAATTAAACTTAAAGTAGATGGAGAAGCTTGGAATATTCACCTTGATTGAAGATGGTTTACAGACGGCAGACAAAAATTGACAAAAAGAAACAAAAAAATGGCACTCCAGGAGTGCCGATAGAAGTGAAAGCTTGAACAGACTACACTACATATACTTATATATAGAGGTGTCGGTAACGGTGACAGTGTCGTAAGTTTAATGGTTTCACCCTATGTCAAAAATGCCCAACGGGCCTACAGAAGTTTTCACTTCAAAAACTTTATAGCTTGCTCAAGTTCACTATTTTTTGATTCCTAAGTAGGTACATGGTCAAGCGATGTTTGATACCTTATCCAAATCGTTCTAACTTCATGTAGCGTGTAGGAGACATGGAATGCCATGACGAATGCTTACGATCTGTCTTTAGCAGACTCTTGAGGCTGAATGTATGCTATTATAGTCTGACCACGTTCATTTTGCATGATGATATTTCTTATGTAGATTTCAAAAAAAGTAATTGAAAATATATTCAATGTTTCCATTTAGTGTGGCGTCACAGAAAACCAGTGTCACCGTTCGGATTAGCCGGCACAGCGGAACCTCACCACGCGGTTTCATCATCATCAGCCACCGGACGTCCACTGCTGAACATCGACCGGTCTTGTGTGCCCTGCACCCAACAGCTCCCAGCAATCTCTATCAGGTCATCTTTCCATCTAGTGGGGTAGCCCCCAATAAAACGGACGCTGCCCTTTCCAGTGCGTGGTCTCCACTCGAGATCCTTTCTGCCCCAACGGCCGTCAGTTCCTATAAATTTATTTATAAGTGATTTTTACTCTCGCGGTTTATCCGTGTCAAGTTTGTATGAAACAGATTTTTATTCGCGAATTTTAAATTGCGACTCCGATATTACTCCATATGTTACAGAATTTCATAAAATTCAGTTGCGAGTTTTTTTCCCTGTTTGAGCTAGGCCTTACACAATTGCAAAAGGCTGAGTGATGTGATGACCAGTATTTGTTGTCAATATTGATTTGAATTAAGGACTTAAGAATTAAGGACTTTTGATGCAAAATAAATATATTTGTTTATTCAGATAATTATGTTATAATTATTTATTCAAGCCTAATTATTACTAGCTCACCTGATAGTAATTGATAGTGCGTGGTCGAAGATAGAGCACGCTTACCTAGGAAGAACCTTTCATTCTGGACTTTTAGTGATTTGTTTTATGGTAGGAACATCGATATAGACAAATATTCCTACAGCTATGCAGAATTACCGTGGCTGGACTATTTATGTGCTATTTATGACATTGCATAATGTGCTAAAAGTGGGTGAGAGATAGGAGCTAGCTCACAGTTCAAGAGCTTTGAAATAAAAGTGGCACTCCGGGACTGCTGACAGAAGTGAAAACTTGAACATATTAAACTGTATTTTTTGAATCATCAGGAATGGTGTCCGTAATGGTAACTGTGTCGTGAGTTCAATCGTTTTTTTCTCATCTCAAAAAATGCCAAACGCGCCTAAAGAAGTTTTCACTTCAAAAAGACTTGAATCATCTTATAATTTAATTATATACTGTTCAATTAGTAACAATGATTTTTGTGTTGTTGCGCAAATTGGAACAACTGATAAACTGTTGAATAAAATAAATAAGATAATGAATAATTCCCTGGATTATTCATATTCGTCATACAACGTCTAGAGATACTAAAATATTGTAAGTACCTAACTCTTATACAAAATACTAAACGAATTTATGTTGTAACTAAAAATAAATAGATTCGAACTTCAATTAAGCTTTGTCTACACGAACAAACTAGTTTTTTTGTCAACAGCAAATTCTTGTAAAAAGGAAACTCAGGGTCATTTTTAAATCATTACAAATAACCTCTATTATTTGATTTTACTTATGTACGACATATCTATAAAATACCTATAATTATAGATGTAAAACAATGGATCTGAAACTTTTTATATAAAATATTGCCGTTTTAAACCCTAAACATCGTTTTAAACGGTTGAAACCTCGCCTACAAAAAGAACGGTGTTTTTGGACTTCATTATGGGCAATTTTTGGTCATCTGACGTCATTAGTTTATAGAAAATCTATGGAAAATACCTACCTACATTATCTACTAAACGAAAACTTAAGTATTATATCTATCTATACTTATTTAAAATATTATACTACACATACTATAGTCTAACTTTTTATTAGCTGCAGTAAAATGACGTTTCTAAATGTCATTCCGTAAAATAATGTTGCCAGCTTAATCTCAATAGGGATGTGATTCAGTTCACAAAAATTAATTAAATAACATTATTATGACGTTTTTGTTTCATTTTGAATGTACCTCCCTATACTTCCACTAAAAAAGATCAATCCTCTAGTATAGTAATAATAATAGGTTAAAAAAATACATTACAACTTAATATTAAATCTCAAAAAAAAAACCAAACTGATTATTCATTTATGATTCACTCATTTAGCTACATCCCTATTTATTTTTCTTCAAAAACCGGCAACCCACAAAACGTCATTTTACTGCAGCTAATAAAAAGTTAGACTTTAGATTAGAAGACATCATTAACACAATGCCGTCCGTTTTACTTGCGCATGAAAGAGACAACGTTATGTCTTCAAGGCTAAGTTTATCAATATCAGTATACCTATCACACATTTTTAAAAAATTTACACAGTTTATAGGTACTCCGTTATATCCCTACCTCGGTAAAATCAAGAAAAGGTAGTTATAATTAAGAAAAATATAGTCGTCAACAGCAACCGTTTTAAATCGAAAAAATGGTTTATTTCTGTTTTAAACGGATTGGTTTAATTGCTTTTAAAACGGCCTTACATCTATACCTATTTTTTTATCACCAATTTTTTGTTTTTTGTGTTTTATATTTACTTTTGAGTCATTGTTTTTAGATTTAACCCATAGAACTACATAGATAGATGATTCGCCTTAGACTGTTAAGATACGTTATCAGTAATGTTAGGTTAGGGATTAATACACACCATTTTGATCTGAATGTATCATTGTTTCATTAAAAAAAGGAATATAATATAGGTAAATAACTCACTGCTGCTAAAAAAGAGTCACCCACAAAATCCAAAAGTCTGTATCATTCTAAATCTTCAATCGTCAGTGCTCAGTTAGTAAAATCAATTTTATGCTCCAAACGCACTTCTCCCCATTGTCCGCCACATTTAATTTCATATTTAATTAATTTGATTTTGTAGTATTTTGAGTATTTGTCTGATTGATATCACACTAATATTATAAATGCGAAAGTTTGGATGTTTGTTACTCAATCACGTCGTAAGAGTCGTAACGGCTGAACTGATTTCGACAAAGTTTGGTATATACGTAGATTATAACCTGGATTACCTCATAGGCTACCTTTTATGCCATATATCAGTTCCTAAACATCTAGTAGTGTAACGCGTACGAAGTCGCGGGCAACAGCTAGTCTGAGATAAAAGATAATTTCTATTTGCAAAAGCGTTGTCTTAAGTTGTTAAAATTGTAGATATGTATATAATATTGTTTGATTATTTATATTTTATTAGGGTAAGGATAGGTTTATAAAAACCTTGGAGCTTGATATCAAACAATCTTGGTTCTAAGAATATAGAAAGAACTTAGCACATACCTACATAAAGAATCAGTAGATAGGTGAGTTCATATCAGGATAATCGGGTTACTAGAGCCGACTCTGGTGTCATAGATATGAGACCAAAGGCTTTACAAGTATCTGTGTTGTACCAAAATATTCAATCACAGACAGTTATTGAAACAAATAGAAAGATTTACAATAAACGTATGTTATAAACCTATTTATCTTTATAAAAAAAATGCACTAATGCGAGTGCGATTGAGAAAGCTTGGACAGACTGCATCCAAAGATGAAGTTTCCTGGAGCATTTACATCCTCGCTCGTGAAGTATTCCCTCCATAACTCCTGAAACTCCGGCTAAGAGATTGATATCTTATGGAAGGCTTCGATAGATTCCTTCTTATCAAGACCAAATGATACATACACTGAGGCGAACTCCTCGACGTCGCTTTCTCCGTTTTCGAGTTGGAAGATGAACTTGCAGTACAGGTTCTGCCACTCCTGGGCCGAGGCTGGGTTCTTTATGTCCCACAATCATGAACAATGAATGTGATCTACTCATCTTGAGAAACTTCTTTGTCGTTTTCAGCATCCGCCCGGCTTCGGCCTCCCGTCCGGCCGGCCTGGAGGAGGATTTCTTGCGTGTCATTGTATCCAGCGTCTCCTTCCTTCCATCCTCTGAGCTTGGAGATGTTGTCGATAGCTAACTCAAAGTCATTTTTATCGACAGTTCCACTTGTCGACTTAGGTTGCTATCGAAGAAGGCGTTGAAAACGTGTAGCAGCTTCTTTTTTCTGAAGTCGGAGACCATTTTGAACGTTGCTTCGAAACGAATGACTAGAATAGTAAAAAAACTCGGTTTAACCTCATTAAATAGACATTTGGCTCGATTGGAGATTAAAGTATTAAAGATTACGCTGTTTATCGCCGTTTAAAGCTCGTTCAATTCGTTAAAAAGTGTCGTTATCGTAAGTTAGTAACGACGACGTCGTAATTAGGGCCTATTGTTTAAAGTCTTTATGATAATTCTAATCTAACAGAATCTAGACTATAATTTTGTCAAGTTCTCATTTAGCTAATAAATCACCAAATCAGGAAAATCGTTTATAGGTAAGATGTTCTCGTATGTCTCTCAATTTTAAAAGATGTATAGAAAGTAAAGCTTTCCAAAACCCGAAATAAAAGGCATCGCGTAAGCCACAATCCAATTTATTTTCACAGGATTGTATATCATAAAGTAGTATTTCATAAGTACTTTCTATCATCCTAAGCTATTTTGAAACGTCGCGTTTTCGCTCCGTGCAATACGTCACACAAACGGACAGACACATAGACAAAGCCACACGTCCCTTTGTCCTGCTTAGAGCCTCGAAGCCGCAGGGAATTGTTTTTCTCTGCTCTATGAGCTGTTTTAATTTCTTCCTTGTTTTGTTTACACACAAAGGAAGATTTTGTATCTACCACAAACTCTTATGCTTTGAGACACTTTTACCTATATGCTGAATTCTTGAAATAAAACAATGCAAAAATATAAATTCAATGCAATACTAACGGGCTATGGGAGATGAGATCGGCACCTACCTACCCTGTAATATCAAGAATGATTGAGGCAGGTGGCGACTGGCCGGGGCGCGGTATCATTGAAGTACAGGTTTAATGATGATACAAAAAAAGACAGTAACGAGCGGGACAGGCCCGTTTTTCGGGCGATGTAGGTGTTTCTGATTGCGGCTGGGAGTTGCAAGCAGAGAGACGTTGCCCTCTTGTCCTCTAGGAGTATGATGTGCCATCATGTTTCTGGAGGACGAGATGGCGGGTAGGTGGGAAGGTCTCTTTTCAGATCATTGATTAAGTCCCGTTAATGATACGGAAAGAGACCCTCAACGGGATGGGCCCTTTTGTGGGCGTGTGAGGCCATACGATAATGGTATGGGTGTAGCTTAAGCGACACAAATATATGCAAAAGTCTGAAATCCAGAATAACTGCCATTTGTACCCCTAAAATGAGGAATCAAATATCATGAATTCCCGTTACCTGTAATTTGAATGAAATTGTAGGCCAAGTTAACTGGTTTTTGCATTTCGTGGCACTATTTTGATAGTCAAAGATAACAAATAATATTTTTCTGTTTTAATCGGAGAATCGCGAGATCTTAGTTCGGGGCGAACCACTAGTTATTTTTGCACCTAATGGTAAGTGATGGTGTTGTGTGTGTGAGGTGGAGCACGAAGAACTGGAAGATATGTTTTCGCTCTTATCATATAGAGCTCCTGGTTGTAGTACTCAGGAAATTATAAAGAACAGTAAAGTAGGGCTGAGATAAGCTGGTTCACTTGGAAACCAGCTGTCAATCGCCAGGCTCGGTTCGCGTGTTACAGAACTGCAAGTAAGAGCCACTTCCATCATTTAATGGCGAATGCACTACCTACTTGCAGTTTACGGCACAGTAATAATTTAGCTAAGAACAGACAGTTAATAACTAACAATAATAAACGGGTTTATTACATAATGTTCCTTCTAACGATAGCTTAATATACCTAGTCAGGTCATAAGTATTGTCACAGAGTAAAAACTTTTCTTTTAGAATGCTGGCCACAAAAAAGTTTATAGAATTCGAATTCCGAATTGTTCATGAAAATAAAAATGTATACATTTTAGAATTTTACTCATTTTTAAATATGGAGTGGACGCTTAAAGAAGACCGTGTTGCAGTTATTGCGTTGCATCGTTGCGGTTACGCGCCAATCCAAATTTTTGACATACTGAAAAATTTGAATATAACCAAAAGATTCGTTTATCGCACCATCAAACGATACAATGAAGACTCTAGTGTAGATGACAGGTCAAGAAGTGGTCGCCCTCGGTCTGTTAGGACTCCAGCAGTGATAAAAGCTGTGAAGGCGCGAATTCAAAAAAATCCCAAACGTAAGCAGAAACTGTTGGCCCTTCAGATGGGGTTAAGCAGAACCACGGTGAAAATGGTGTTCGAAGAAAAAATCGAAGAAAAACAGGACATCGTTTGAATGCTCGTCTAATGGACCTGAGATTGAAGAGATGCCGCGCTTTGTTGAAGCGACATGGTATGGTTGGGAGTTTCTTATTGGGGCTTAACAGAGGTACATTTTGGTGAGAAAGGTGTAAAAACGAATACAGTTGTGTATCAAAATACAGTCCTGACGAACCTTGTGCAACCTGTTTCTCATACCATGTTCAATAACAGGCACTGGGTATTCCAACAAGATTCGGCGCCAGCTCATAGAGCGAAGAGCACACAAGACTGGCTGGCGGCGCGTGAAATCGACTTCATCCGACACGAAGACTGGCCCTCCTCCAGTCCAGATTTGAATCCGTTAGATTACAAGATATGGCAACACTTGGAGGAAAAGGCGTGCTCAAAGCCTTATCCCAATTTGGAGTCACTCAAGACATCCTTGATTAAGGCAGCCGCCGATATTGACATGGACCTCGTTCGTGCTGCGATAGACGACTGGCCGCGCAGAGTGAAGGCCTGTATTCAAAATCACGGAGGTCATTTTGAATAAACTTTAGTGTCATAAGAATCTATGTTTTGTTAAGTTCATTTTGGTATATAAATGGTTACATAATGAATAAACTTGTTTCAATTATTTTATATTAAACATGTGACAGAATTTATGACCTGACTAGGTATTTCTGATTAGGTCAGAAGCCATGATTGATAGGCATCGGTTCAGTTATTTAATAGATGTCGTAGAGGCTAGACTGTAAAAAATGCCTAAATGATAGGACCTACTTTTACAATGATATCATTTAAGTAGCTCATTTTTACATATTTCGTCGTTACACTCGTTGTTATCTGCATTAATAAAAGGCACTTATTCTTATCAATAGCTGTATTAGGCACATGTCTTTGAGAATTATGTTCATAAATGAAGACATTCATATCGCACAGAATCATATGAAAGATAGATGATGACTTTCTACAAAGTTGTTCCTAACAGGGTTTCAGGGAAATTTTATTTCTGCTAACAACGCAAATAAGTAGATTATCTCAGAAATGGTGAAGAAAACCACACTGAGAATGTGGTACATAGGTGGATTGCGCTCTTTCTTAAGTTCCAAGAGGGAACCATTTGCATAGCTTGATACTATTTTATAGAGAGAACATAGTAAACAAGCAGAGCAAACGATTCCTGCACGTAATGTATCATCTTGAGATGACGTCATCCGGCGATAAAGCCGCGCACACAGTGTTGGCATTATTTTTAATCCGGCACAGAGTGCAGAACACGAACGCGAACGTGCAAGGCTAATCCGAGGTAAACTGTGTTTCCATTGCTATAGCCCGACAATCCTATTCATAGTTCATCATCATCCATAGCCCGACTTCATCCACTGCTGGGTAATAGGCCTCCCCAAGTTTGTGCCATTCGCCACGATCCTGCGCTAGTCTCACCCATTGACGGCCCAAGACTATAACGATGTCGTCCACCCATCTCGCTGCCAGACGTCCTACCCTTCTACAGCTATTCCTCGGCCACCATTCAGTTGCTACCCTGCTCCAGCTATCATCACCAAGTCTTGCCAAGTGTCCCGCCCAAGACCATTTGAGCTCCATAACTCGATTCCTAACGTCATGAACCTTCGTTCTTCTGCGGAAAACTATATTATATATTATTCATAGTTAACGCCGTCAAATTGACAGCCCGGCACGGGCTATGCTAGCGTGTAGATCCTGTATCCCGAGAGCTGATGACACATTTGGAGAAAGTATTGTAGGCCTCATGAAATCTTAAAAAATAGTAGGTACTATATATCTATGTAGTGAATAAAGATTCGGGCAGGGCATTTCTTGTTATTACGTTACTGCGCATAAAGGGCAAACCAGTAAAATAAAGAGGGGCTCACTCCAGTAACAGCTAGATCAGCTAGGTAGGTACCTACAGTAACGCAGTCTCTGCCTAATCTTTCTACCATGATGCAAAACAATAGAGTGAACGGTATTACAATGGAAACGAGCTGTAGATACCATGCAGTGTTCACATCAGCGATCGCAGTAACAATATGCACATGTCTTATAGGTACCTATTATATTACCTTCCAGCATCGCACATATTGTTACACAAGGAAATATTTATTTTTCTGTACTTGCTTCGTCCTACCGGGGTATTCAAAATCGTTGCTCTGTCTGATGTTGCACTATGTGGAGAAGTTATAATAAATTGCTTTGCAAGAGGATGGTTCGTAATATAGCTTGTAATATCTCCAGTGTAGTATAATAAGAGTCAGTGTTGGAAATCTTATACCGTAAGAGACAGAGAAATATGTTTGTAGAGACAGACCGTCGAAGGGATCTACGAAAAGAGACAAATTAGTAGGTACGTTTTTAAATAAAAAAAAAAATTAAATAAATATTGCTGACATTTCACACAGCGCTATCTAACCCCAAACTAAGCAGAGCCTGTATTAAGGGCACCAGATAACTGATAGAATACTTATATAATTTTTTAAGTAAAACTTCTTTACGCACGCTTGACTTAGGGAATAAGCTGGTGAATGCGTTACGAAAAGTGCGAACGGAAGTTGAGAGGGAGATATAAGTTAGTGAAGATAGAAAGAGACAGAGTTACGTTTCGTATATTACTGTAGGGGCAAGAGACGGAGATGCGAGCATACATTTTCTTTCCCTCATTCTCTCATAGCCAATTGATTTGTCGCATATCTCCTATCCCAAATTAGCCTAAATTATACAAACTGCAATAACCAAACACTCCTTCATGCTATTCATTTTCATTTTGTTCATTTTGCTATAGACGTTTCGTATTTTGAATATACCAGCTTCGATTTACGAAAAAGTTCAGCTATTCCACAACACATGGCAGGCAGCAGCAAAAGTTTTACTTCAGTCGTGTGGTCTAAAGCAGAGGTTCCCAATTTTATTTGGCCATGGAACCTTAATTGATCATACTTTTTTTGACGAAACCCTAGCTGGCTATTTTGATAACTAAAGTGTTTACCTTGTAGTTTGAATATATTCATGTTAGACTCGAAGAACGAACAATTGTAAATGAAAATAATTAGTATAAGTATTGCAAATAATTTATTATAAAAAAGAAATACAATGTACCTAGGAAATGCAATAAATTATAATTATAAATTAATAAATTTATTGTAGAAATACAATTTATTGTGAAGAATTAATTTTTTTCACATTATTTCTTATAATAACCGTAAAATTAGGCTTTATATCTGACAATTGAACGCAAACCAATCTCGCATCGGTAAGTCTTTACAAACTGAATCAGAAACCAGGACAGCTTTCTCAACGATTGCCGGGTACAATTGTAAATCTTGTACAATTCAACTTTAACTTTCGGACAGACCGTGGAACCCCTGTGACCCATCCACGGAACCCCAGGGTTCCGCGGACCACCTTTTAGGAATCACTGGTCTAACGCACACTCTTTTTTTTGTAAATACCTACTTAGGTATAATTATATAGAAAAACATCCAGACACGGAACAAATCCCGCCAATTTTTATTTAATAGATTGGGGAAATAGTCTTTTCGCATTATAGTATGTATGAACTTGAAATAAAATCTCTTTGGCTATACTATTTGTATCTGGCTGTTTTTGGTATTATTTAAAGTTTAAATTTTAAAGAAGATAATTCCAAATTCAAATTAGGAAAATGTGTGATTTTTATTTGTTTTTCGTATTGTAAAGATGAGTGAATCTAATGAAGAAATTCGATACATTTTAAAATTTTACTACAAAAAAGGTAAAAATGCAACGCAAGCCGCGAAAATTGCGATGTTTATGGACCTAGTGCAGTGTCTGTGAGAGTAGCACAAATTTGCTTTAAGCGTTTTCAATCCGGAAATTTTGATGTCAAAGATGCACGTCGCTCTGGTCGCCCTATTACGGATAAATTTGATGCCATTTTTGAAAAAGTGGAGCAAGATCGGCATAGCAGTAGTTACGACGTAGCTGAAGAACTGGGAATTGACCACAAAACAGTTTTGGCGCATTTGAAAAGAACTGGGTACACAAAAAAGCTCAATATTTAGGTACCCCACGAGCTCACTGAAAGAAATCTAATGAACCGTGTACTCATTTGTGATTCTTTATTACGACGTAATGAAACCGAACCATTTTTGAAGAACCTGATAACTGGTAATGAAAAGTGAATCACGTACGACAAGAACGTGCGAAAAAGGTCGTGGTCAAAGGCCGGTCAGGCTTCACAGACTGTGGCGAAACCCGGGTTAACTCGCAACAAGGTGATGCTGTGTGTGTGTGTGGTAGGATTGGAAGGGCATTATTCATTATGAGCTGTTACCACCAGGCAGGACCATCGATTCTGAACTCTACTGCGAACAACTGATGAAATTAAAGCAAGAAGTTGAGAAAAAGCGGCCGGAATTAATCAACAGAAGGGGTGTGGTTTTTCATCATGATAACGTTAGACCTCACACATATTTAGCCACTAAGCAAAAATTAAGAGAGTTTGGCTGGGAGGTGTTAATGCATCCGCCGTATATTCCTGACCTTGCACCTTCAGATTTCCACCTGTTTCGGTCTCTTCAGAATTCTTTAGGCAGTGTCAGGTTAACATCACGATAGGACTGCCAAAACTACTTGTCGCGGTATTTTGATTAGAAGCCCCAAAATTTATATAGCAATGGGATCATGTCCCTACCTACAAGATGGCAAAAAGTTATCGTACAAAATGGTACCTACATACTTCAGTTAAATGTAAATAAACTATATTAAAAATGTTATGAATTTAGCAGAAAAATGCGAAGAAACTTTTTCCCCAACCTAATATTTATTGCAAAACGACACTAAATAAATTAATCTTAGAGTTACCCAATCTAATGGACGTGTATAACCTGTAAAGGTGTATACTGAATTACGTGAATTGGGCACAACTCCATGCACTGCGAAGTCCAAGATTTTTTCTTGATTTCGACATTTCCCATTTTGGAACCTATTTTCGAAAGACGAATCGATTTTTGACAATTACTAGAAGCTATCAACAAAAGTCAGAGTCTCGCTGCAAATTCACGTCTAATTTGAAAGAGTAAGTTTACTAAAATCTAAATCTTAGGGTACCTACACAAAATATTTTATATTTTCACTTACGCATAGTATGCCTGTTAAAAATCTTCGCTTTAGTCAGAGTAATATTATCCAATATATAACATTACCGTGCTTTAGTGTCGTTTTACGCACTGTTAGAATACGTTACATAAGCGTTCTATAAAGGGTTGTCTCCACAGTGGATCCATCAGCACACGCCATCAACGCGCGGCCATCAGGCGCAATCACCGCGCGTCCTATTTCGATAATCGCCGTATAGTGCTTTACGTTGACGGAACTAACGAGGACCTAACAACATATAGAGGGAATGTTTGCAATATTTGGTTTATAATGTAAAATGTTATTAGTGTTATTACACTATTTTAATAAGTCTCATCGCGAAAAAATAAAATGTAACTTTATAATAGGTACTTTAAATCTGCACAAAAATGTTAACGGGTACATACCTACCTAGATACAAGCTTGTATCTCCAAATTATAGAACTAGATTTCTAGAATTTTCTAGATTTCGCAATTCTAGAACATTTGGGCGCCACTGAACTGTCTTAGAAATTAAACTTAGTTGTTCGCCCCGAACTGAGATCTCGCAAGTCTCCAATAAAAACTAACAAAAAACTAAAGTTTAGGTAAATCTAAGCGTCGTCCTACCGAGGGTAACTACAACAAATACGTAGAGCGCCGAAAGCTCTGCAATAAGGTATGCAATACGGATGCACAGCGCCGTTTCATTCACAAATCTGTTGATAATGATGACCCATCCAAGGTTTGGAAGTTTCTGCGAACTTTAGGGATTGGTAAATCACGTCTTGATAACTTACCTAAAGGTTTAAATATAGACAAACTAAACTAGTGGTTCGCCCGGAACTGAGATCTCGCGAGTCTCCCAAAACACAAAAGAAAATACTCTTAAGCGACTCCCGCAACGATGCCTAAACGTATTTAGTGGCTAAATATGATTTAAGGAGTTGTCTAATCAAACAATTACGTAAAATTTAATGTTTAGTCGCCAAATACGTTTAGGGATCGTTGTGCAAGCCGGCCTTAATCTTTGACCAATAAAATAGTCCCACGAAAAGACAACTAAATTACTTGACCTACAGTTTCATTCAAATTACAGGTAACGGGAGTTCATGTACTGTGGTCATTTTTTTTGGGGTACAAATTGCAGTTATTCTGGATTTCAGACTTTTGCCTATAGTTGTGTCACTTATGCTACACTCATTCTAAATTACAGCGCTGTGGGGTCACTGGTGTACCCTGGGAATTTTGTCAAAGTTCAGTATTTAAAAGCTAATAACTCAAAAACTTTTTTTACTTAAAACAAAAACGGAGTCTAAATGTACTAATAAATACCTTTCATTTGACTTCCCACTTGACCTAATAGTCTCATTTTAACTTTTTTTTACCCCTCTTGAACCCCAGAATCTTAACAACCCGCACACATTTTTAGCTGATTCAGTCACACCAAAATTGTGCCATCACTCCCTACCTATATACCAAATTTCACGATGATCGGATAAACTCTTCATAAGTTATCCTTGGACTAATAAACATACATACATACATACAACGCCGATTTACCCAAGTTGATATTTGAAAGTAATTTGTATGGTAAACATTTCGTTCTATTTATCACTGTGCTCGACAGAAAGCTTACAGCAAATTTTAAGAAATCTCTTTTTTGATTGCAGACACGAAATCAAGTCTGTATCTAGAAACGACGATGCAGAGACGCCTCTGCGTTTCCTAGCTCTATGTCGTAATCGGCGTTTTAGTTGCAACCGTATTTAAAACCTTTTAAACGTTTTGTAGTAATGGTTTTCATGTTATTGAAAAAAGGATTCTGTTGTTTTCAGAAATAATCGGAGAAATTAAAAAGCTTTAAAGAAAAATATATTTTAGGAAGGTATGTAGGTTACATTTAATATATATCGTGTGAAGGTATCGACTTACTCCTTCACGAGTACCATCATACAGTGCGTTCAGCGTTATTTTGCCTCTGACAGCTGTTTCTGTTAGGTTGGCATTACCCGCCATTTTTGCTAGGAAGTCAACTATCGTAGTGTGAAGTTCCATGCGTTTTTCTTTAAAAAATAATAATTTTAAACGTGTTAATCATGCCAAAAAGGATTCAAAGTAGTGGCAGAAAAATTGTATCCTCAGTTCGTAATTTTTGTGAACGGGAAAAAGCTAATGGAGGACCAATAATACCATTTGAACATGTTCGTCAACGTGTAGCCGCCATGACTGGTAAGTAAATTAGTGTTACCTGCTATTCATAGTTTCCCGTTATTTAAGGATCGAAAGTTATTTGTTTTGCTAATAGATTATTGTTTGTATGTAGGCACGATGTTTTAATTGTATAATACATTCCGTACATACATATGTATACATATGTATTATTCAGATATTAGATATTTGTTATAAAAACATAGTATTTGATTGTTATTGTATATACTAGCTGCGCCCTGCGGTTTCACCTAAGCAAGTTCCGATCGATTTTTTTTCTTTAATACAAACCTTTGTTACATTATGTATTTTTTAATAAAAAGATAAATTTAAAAAATGTACCTACATATGCATGTAAGTAATGTAACGTTGTTGTGTATTTCAGGCGTTTCTGAGAGAACCGTCACCACTATTACCAAAGAGTGTGAGGTTGCTGCATCCACGTCTAAGAAAATATCTACTCCCAGGAAAAAACGCTGCCAATCGAATAAAATTCAGTTAGATGATTTTGACCTATGTGCAATCAGAACTAAAATTCATCAAATGTACGTAGTCAGAAAGGAGGTGCCTACTTTGGGCAAGCTTTTGGCTGAATTAAAAAATGAAATTAACTTCAATGGAGGTCGTACCACACTATGGAAAATAATTCGGCAAATTGGATTTAGATTTAAAAAATGTGGCTGTAAAAGAAAACTTTTAATGGAACGATATGACATTGTAGCCTGGAGGTACAGATACTTAAATATTTTAAGACAAAATCGAAATGAAGGCCGACCTATTGTATATCTTGATGAAACTTATATACACGCTTCATATTCTGTCAACAAATGTTGGCAGATGGAAAATGAACAAGGCGTTTTAAAAAGCGATTCAGTTGGTGCACGCTGGATCATCGTTCATGCAGGTGGCGAAATGGGGTTTATACCAAATGCACAGTTAATATTTAAATCGCAGTCGAAATCAGGAGATTACCATGATGACATGAACAGGACGAATTTCATGAAATGGCTAAAAGACAAACTCATCCCCAATTTACCGCCTAACAGTTTAATTGTTATGGATAATGCGCCCTATCACACTGTAAAGGTGAACAAGGCACCAACAATGAGCTCTACCAAAACTGATATGCAAAATTGGATCACAAATAAGGGGTTATCTTATCTTCCCACTATGGTGAAATCCCAATTATATGAAATAATAAAAGAGCATAAAGAAGCTCCAATATATGAAGCTGATCAACTACTTGAAGAGCATGGACACAAAGTGGCTAGGCTACCACCATACCACTGCGAACTTAATCCCATAGAATTTATGTGGAGCCTGTTGAAAAGGCGAGTAGCTGCTAAAAATGTTGGACAGGAAGCAGACAAGATACTACAATTAACAGAAGAAGCGTTCCAATCAATCAGTGCAGAAGACTGGCAGAAGCAGTGTCAACATGTGTGCCATATTGAACAACAGTTTATTAAAACAGATGGAATTATAGGCTCCGAAATCGATAAATTTATTATAGAATTAAATGACGAGTCTGATACAGAATCGGACAGCAGCAGTTCCGACGATTCACGTTCATTAGCAGACAGTGACGAACCACTACCACTAGCGACCCGCTTAGATCACTCTTATTCAAAATAAATAAAACCTATAAAAATGTTGTTTTAATTTAGTCGTTTATTACCTATGTTTATAGATAAATGCAAACTTGAGGTACACAATACTAATTCAAATACCTATCCTAATTATTTTACCTAACTATCGGGGCCGGCGCCCTGCAGTTTTACCCGCTGATCCCGTACTTGTGAATGATGGGATAAAAAGAAACCCACATACCAAATCACATCAAAATTGGTTTAGTAGTTCTAAAGATTACAAACTTACATTCTAACATCCAAACTTACTTTAATTGAGAAATTTAACTACGAAAATATTTCGCAGTTTCATACTGGGTATCTTCAAAGCCTTAAGCGGCAACACAGAGCTCAGATTAGCCAACATGACAGCCAGAGGCAAAATAACGCTGAACGTACTGTAACTATTTCTGCCGCCAAGCAGCACTGCTGTTTCGGTTAGATTATGGTTGCCGGTGAAATTACAGGCACTTGCGGCTTTACACCTGTATACCTAAAGTTGGTGGACGCAGAGCAGTGCATCGTAGGGTAATATTTTGTTATAGGCGATGGTTACCTCTTAACATCATGTGGGTCATGCATGATCATAAGCTATCACCAAGTCGTATAAAAAAATATTTGAGCAACTTTCATATACTAATATACTACCTAATACTAATTGTTCGCCCCGAACTGAGATCTCGCGGGTCTCCCATAAAAAAAAATATTATTCGTAATCTTTGACTATCAAAATAGTGCCACGAAACATAACCAACTAACTTGACGTACAGTTTCATTCAAATTGCAGTTTACAGGATTTCATGTATTTGGTTATCCTTTTTTAGGATACAAATTGCAGTTATTCTGGATTTCAGACTTGCCTATATTTGTCTCACTAAAGCTACACGCATACCAAATAAATACCAAATTTCACGATGATCGGATAAAAGCTTCGAAATGTATCCTCGGACAAACAAGCATACATACATACATACATACAACGCCGATTTCCCCAAGTTGATTTGGAGATCAACGTTTGGTATACGATTGACGAGGTGGATTCCCAGCATGGCCCGTTCTTCGTAGCAGCAACTCTGATGGTGTAGGTATATATGCTTCGATGTGAGGGACCTAGTTTCGGATCAGTAAGTCAGTATGGGCAGCACACATTGGTTAAATTTGTTCTGAATTAGTTTGTTTTAATATCTTGTGACGTTAATAGCTAATTCATGAGTGGTAAAGGCCAAGTAAACCGCGCGTTTCCACGTGTCGAACGTCTCAATTGAAAGTTGTTTGTGTTCTTTGATATAGTGGGCGAGTCCTTTAGCTGGCCGCTGTTTTGCCTGCGACACGATTTTCAGATGGCCTTGCTGTAAACTAGGGAATGCAATCCCGATCCCGCGGGATCCCGATCTCGCGAGATCTCGTGTAATTTTTCGGGATCAATCCCGACGCATCATATGACGAGATCCCGTTCGAGATTGACGGGATTGGGCGGCAGTGGTAAGCGACGCTACACACGTCCACTCGGGGCGCAAGCGGTGCGCTGACTGACGGCCGCGAGCGACAGGAACGTCAAACAGCGTTAGAAAACTATTCCGACTATTTCCGAATATTAGCGACAGGTGATGATAATTATTTAGTTGGTAAGATTAAAGAATAAAGTTTTTTATTTTCTTTCGAGTAATATGTTATTTTAGTTAACCTCACTATCACAAACAAGCAGTTATTAGCTTTTTCAGTCATCCGAATTTAACATTTTTTTTTAAACTAGACGGGATCCCGAAAATTCCGGGATCCCGCGGGATTGATATTTCTAATCCCGCGGCATCTCGAATTTGCAATCTCGAGTCGGGATTGCATTACCTACTGTAAACATGTAAAAGTAGGTTCTTAAATGCGCATTGATTGGTTTGTTTTGTTGTGTAATTTTTTTTATTGTAAACTAGCTGACAAATACGCAGCTTCGCACGCGTAGTTTTTCAATAAAAACATTATTCTCCTTCTGCGCAGTTGGGTAAAAAGTAACCTATGTCACCCGGGGATAGTGTAGCTTCCCAACAGTAAAATAATTTTTTAAATCGGTCCAGTAGTTTCAGAGCCTATTCAATACAAACAAACAAACAAATCTTTCCTCTTTATAATATTAGTATAGAAAAGCGCCCTCAGTGATCAGTGGTTGCGATGCTCGTGAAGGGCAAACAAGTATAAAGTGCCATTACCTAGTTTAAGGACCTTTTATGTCTTACCACTTGTCTTAGCAAATATGTTGTATCTTGTACAGCACCTACAACATCTAGATCCATCCGGCCTCTAATGGGAAAGGTATAAAAATAAAACTATGCAAGTAATTCTAAAATATATAATTTAATTTAATCAAAAAACTATAGTACATGTTAAATTATAAATGAGTTAAGTTAAAGCACTCGATAAATAACTGTTAACATTCAAATTATGATTCGTCTTTGGATTACATACGACAAATTAATTAATTTAGTAATATTTTGGCAAAAAATACATATCCTATTGTTCTGACAGCTGAGAATAAGCCACTTAGGAAATGCATTGCTTTATTTATAAAATGTATACCCATTTCTTCAAATTTATTTTTTAAGTGTAGCATTTAAATTGGTATTTTTTGTATAAAGTATAGAAGAAAACTACTAAAACGTCATGGTATAAAAGTTGTTAAATAGTCTTCTTACACACAGTTTTTTTCTGGTTTTGTACAGTAAAAGTATAACTGTTTAGTATTAAAGGCACTCTATTAAATATAACATTATATTATATGTTATAACTAGCTATAAAAGTAGTATTTTAATTATATAGATTGTACTCTTTATTGAATTACCACACAAACAGAATTAATACAAAAATAAGTACTAGGCTAGAATAAATAAGGCCTTATCGCTGAAAGCGATCTCTTCCAGGCAACCTTTGGATGGAGCGAAATTTACGAAGATACGGAGTGCGGTGTACGAAGGAAGATATATTTACACATATATTCTATTTTAGTGCATTTTAACAGGCAAATTATATATTTTATTAATTAAAAATACAAAATAATCATGTACCTAGTTTTAAGTAGATATTATTAAAGGACTTAAAAAAATACGGTTTTAAATAAACAAGAATTACATTTGCTAACAATAAACATACGACCAAAGCCTCATATTAAGTGTCTCGCCGGGTATTTGCTGCCTTATTGTTTAGTGAATAAGGGTTAATATGCGCGGCTGTAACAGCAAAAGTATAATATGGCAAATATAGAGTCTAGAAAACAATATTTGATATTTAAACAGTCGGTTGTTTTTAACCTAAAAGCATTATTTAATATAACTAGTAATATATTATTATCTTTTTCGTAGTCAATACGTCATATATAAATAATTGGGGGAGAGGGGGGGGGGGGGGCAGTTGACCTATGTTCGTTGATGACATCTTTGTTAAGTGGATTACCGCTTAGAGAAAATATGACTACTCATGTAGTTTTATATACTACGTGTCTTTTTATGTACGACATTAATTTTAAACACACATCCAGAATCGTATTAACCGCTTTGAGTGGTGAGAGAGGTGGGTTTAATACAAGTCGCTTGAATATTCAACTAGTAATCGGTACCTTTCCAATAAACAATTTCTGACGTTAATCGGCGGCGCCTTTTGTCCCCCTACACATCGAGCTATACATTTCCAGTATAAGCTGACCTCTCATTCTACAAAAAGCTTACACAATGCGAGGTCAGCTTATACTGGAAATGATAGCTTGAATTGTAGCCGTGTGTACCTACATGATGAATGAATATGATTTGTTTATCTATTCTATACAGGTTGTTCATTGATATTTTAGGATTTGATATTAAGAATGGTTGAAATTTTAAAATTTTATTAGTTATTAATTTAAAAAAACCTATTTTACAACAATACTAGCCATTAGCCGTACCTGTGTTTTAATTTAATGTCTTAAATAACCAAACACGTGGTATAGCTAGTGCAGATTGATCAGTTATACAAGGAATCACAACGATAGTCGCAAGTGCAGACAGCAGCAGCGTTAATTGATAACCTTTTCATAAATTCAGAGATTTTTTAAACACATTTAATAATCTGCATATTATTTAGATCAGATGTCGTGTTTATACGACGACCTCTGTGACGCAGTGGACGAATAGCCGGCTGAGACGCAGAGGATTAAATTCCGCAGAACAAATGTTTGCATGGTCTATAGATATTTGTTCCGAATCAGAATTATTGTCTATAAAAAAATGTATACATATATGTATTCTATCAGTTATCTGGTTCCCATAGTACAAGCTCTGCTTAGTTTGGGGCTAGATAGTGCTGTGTGGAATGTCCAGCATTATTTATTAATAAAATCGATATTTAAGTAAACATTTTTTTAAATATCCATCTACAAGTTTTCATGTCAATTTTAAAAGACACAGGGGGTTAAATTAGTGCTGCCGTAATACAAGTCGATCAGGTTATTAAAATTTGTTTTTTAGCAAAAATCAATTAACTTACTGGAGTAAAAACAATTATGGTTCCTTCTATAATCTGTGAAATACAATGGTGTTCTAGCTTCCTTTTACAACATTGGTGCTTACAGGTAAACAAGACCATCTATATCAGGGATAAATGCACAGTTTTATCACATACACATCCCGGTCCACGTGTTCAGGTAAACGTGTCAGGTTACCGTTATATCTAAAATGTTATCAACGGCATTCACGTAAAGACAATACAATAGTACGAGTCGACTGGCATGCAATTATAGTATTTATTTATATCAAGCTAAATTGTAATTTTAATGGAGCAGAAAGCCAAAATATATTCAATGAATATATCAAATCTTGTTTGGGTCAACTGTCGCGATGTTTTAATATATTATTACGTGAATTGTCCCCCAGGTCAATCGCCACATTCTATATTTTTGTAGATGACTCTAGCTAGTTTAGATTCGCAGCTGTCCCCGCATTTAGCATAGTCCCTTTAACCAGCACAGCGTCCTCTCCCTTAAGACAGATAAGACTATAGTACTATATAACACAACCCACCTTCCCCTAGCTCGCATACAGTTACAGAATTGTCTTCTAGTAGTTTAATCTCTGTAGAGTTTCTCTTAGCATAGAGTCCACTTAGCGAGCAAAGAGTCCGCTTAGCTAGCGAAGAGTCCGCATAGCTAGCAAAGAGTCCACATAGCTAGCGAAGAGTCCGCTTAGCTAGCAAAGAGTCCGCATAGCTAGCGAAGAGTCCGCTTAGCTAACGAAGAGTTAGCTAGTGTAGACCTGTCGTACAGTAGAGTAGAGTGTCGTAGCAGTTGATAGACGAACCTAGCTAGTGTAGACCTGCAGTTGGTGCGCCAGCTGCAGCAGGCCCTTGAGTCCGGGCAGGAAGGTGGCAGCGGAGGCGAAGTCCGCGCCCGTGGCCAGCGCCGTGCACGCGCCGAGCGCGGCCGCGTACTCGCGCGCGCGCACGCTCGCAGCGCACGAGTGCAGCGCCTGCAACGCCGTCTCCGACAGCTGCAACATACAAGTGTTCTTTTTATTTGTTCCGGGTCTGGTTGTTTCTCTATACCTAGTCAGGTCATAAGTATTGTCACACAGTAAAAACTTTTTTTTTAGAATGCTGGCCACAAAAAAGTTTATTGAATTCGAATTTAAAATTGTTCATGAAAATAAAAATGTATACTTTTTAGAATTTTGCTCATTTTTAAATATGGAGTGGACGCTTAAAGAAGACCGTGTTGCAGTTATTGCGTTGCATCGTTGCGGTTACGCGCCAATTCAAATTTTTGACATACTGATTAATTTGAATATAACCAAAAGATTCGTTTATCGCACCATCAAACGATACAATGAAGACTCTAGTGTAGATTACAGGTCAAGAAGTGGTCGCCCTCGGTCTGTTAGGACTCCAGCAGTGATAAAAGATGTGAAGGCGCGAATTCAAAGAAATCCCAAACGTAAGCAGAAACTGTTGGCCCTTCAGATGGGGTTAAGCAGAACCACGGTGAAAAGGGTGTTAAATGAAGACTTAGGGCTTCGGACATATCGAAGAAAAACAGGACATCGTTTGAATGCTCGTCTAATGGACCTGAGACTGAAGAGATGCCGCGCTTTGTTGAAGCGGTACGCGGAAAAAAAATATCGGGAAATTCTTTTTTCGAATGAAAAAATGTTTACCGTAGAAGAGAGCTACAACAAACAAAATGATAAGGTGTACGCACACAGTAGTGAAGAAGCGAGCAACCGTATTCCGCGTGTCCAACGAGGTCATTTTCCATCCTCGCTCATGGTATGGTTGGGAGTTTCTTATTGGGGCTAAACAGAGGTACATTTTTGTGAGAAAGGTGTAAAAACGAATGCAGTTGTGTATCAAAATACAGTCCTGACGAACCTTGTGGAACCGGTTTCCCATACCATGTTCAATAACAGGCACTGGGTATTCCAACAAGATTCGGCGCCAGCTCATAGAGCGAAGAGCACACAAGACTGGCTGCCGGTGCGTGAAATCGACTTCATCCGGCACGAAGACTGGCCCTCCTCCAGGCCAGATTTGAATCCGTTAGATTACAAGATATGGCAACACTTGGAGGAAAAGGCGTGCTCAAAGCCTCATCCCAATTTGGAGTCACTCAAGACATCCTTGATTATGGCAGCCGCCGATATTGACATGGACCTCGTTCGTGCTGCGATAGACGACTGGCCGCGCAGATTGAAGGCCGGTATTCAAAATCACGGAGGTCATTTTGAATAAACTTTAGTGTCATAAGAATCTATGTTTTGTTAAGTTCATTTTGGTATATAAATGGTTACATAATGAATAAACTTGTTTCAATTATTTTATATTAAACATGTGACAGAATTTATGACCTGACTAGGTATATTATAAGTATGTATTTACAAAAAAAAATGTATATAAGTATTCTATCAGTTATCTGGTTCCCATAATACAAGCTCTGCTTAGTTTGGGGCTAGATAGCGCTGTGTGAAATGTCCAGCAATATTTATTTATCCTACTAATATTATAAACGCGAAAGTTTGTATGTATGGATGTTTGTTACTCTTTCACGCCGGAACGGCTGAACCGATTACGATGAAACTTGGTATGTACGTAGATCATAACCTGGATTAACACATAGGCTACTTTTTATTGGCAAACCACGCGTGCGAAGCCGCGGTTTGGTCAGCTAGTTTATTTATACAGAGGGGATTCGTTTCATTAACCCCACCGCTTTGCCACACAAGTGACATTTATGAAACTAATCAAAAAGCGACTCGCAATCGGTATTGAAGCGGTGGGTTTATGAGCATAATGAAAAATGTTTGATGTGAAACGTCTATTGGCGCGCCTACGACTAACCGACTCGTATGCCAGCACGCGTATTTATATTGCGCATGATAGTATGATTATAAACGTGTTTCGTTAATTATAAATTATTTCAATACCCATCAATTTAAATGTTTTACATCTGCCGCGTGCTGTGACGCCCACATATTTTAAATTATAAACTTTACGAAAAGTTCTATCGGCTATAACATAAACAATGTATTTGTATAACTTTTAAAACTACCATGATTTTGAACACTATTTGTACTAAAAACGAGATATTTACCTTGATTTGTGAGATTTTGAGGTAAGTTATATCAGGATACTGAAAACTCACAAATCATGGTATATACAAATAATGTATTTGTATTTCAACTGTAGTGGCTTTCAAATACAGGAACGTATCATTTGATTTTGATTTGTTTCAAAAGCCCCACTAAGGGTGTGGTTTATGAATCATTTTTTTTATTAAGCTCATAAATTCCACCGCTTCAACACTGATCGTGCGGTGGGGGTTTATGATAGCGTGTTTTTTATTTGTTTCATAAACCCCACTGCTCTGCCACACATGGGGTTTATGAAACAAAATATCCTTAAAGAGTACTTATTTTAAAACTTAGTTTAACGAAAACTTCATATATTGCTCCTACCCGCAATTTTTACACCTTAAGGTAAACCGTCAGTGTAACCACAACAAGTACTGGTGTGGTCGATGACAGAGACCTCGACATCAAGGAGATATATCTGTTATGATAATGCAATACTAACCCTGTATTCGCGCAGCAAATCGTACAACATTTCTAATCTCCTTTGTACATCTTCTAATTTCCTCTTCATTTGCTGAAAACCAACAATTAAATTTTACAACAATTTTACAACAAACAACCAAAAACAATATTTTCCTGATTTAGAATTAACGGGATTCCAAACGGTTTTTTAAATATTTTACAGAGATCAGTGATCAAGATTATCATTCTAACAAAAATTAGATAATAAAAAATTTCAATTTCAATATTTTGTTCAATGTTCTGTAATCTAATAATCAATTCACATTTATTAGAGTTATATCTAAGTTATTACTTATATTATAAATGCAATTTCTTTTGTAATTACTCTGAGTGCATCAAATGGCAGCAATGAGGGGGTTTCACGGCCATGTTTTAAGAACCGCTAACAGATGGCGCTGCTCTTTTATAAGCAGTTATCAAAAGAAAGCCAATTCTTTAAATTCTGTGTATTTTTACTTCAATAAAATTGTGTTTATTTAGTAACAGACGAAGTAAGATAGTTTTAGACAAATTTTGGTAGTGTCTTTGAGAGTTTGACATCATCATATCCACAGCGACCTATCTTGAGCGGCCTGCACCCAACGGATTCCAGCAACCTTTATCTTTATCAGATCTTCATTCCATCTAATGGGGGGGGGGGAGTCTTTACAGCTATTAAGCTAGTTGGGACTAGTTTTTTTTTTAACGTAAATGAAGAATCATCTTAGTATAGTCTACTTACAGGATTGGCAGCCCGCTCGCTGCACTCCGCTCTGATGGAGTCGAACACTGTTTGTAAAACTAAATGTTCTTCCGGGATTGGCCCCTTCTGTACGGGGGCGGGGGGCTCCGGGACCGCGGTGGCTTCTTGAACCTATATATAAAATCACCTTTTAATATATACAGAAAAATGTATACTGGTATACTACGTGTTTTGTTAAGTACGACACTTTTTCATTAAATGAAAACACGGGTAGGGCTAATGGCTAGTATTGTTGTAGAATAGTTTTTTTTACAAATTCATTAACATAGATTTAAAAAAAAAATTATCAATCTTAATATATAATCCTAAAATATCAATGAAACAGCCTGTATAAAATAGGTAAACAAATCATATTAATTTATCATGTAAGTAGGTACCTGCTAAACTGACTAAGCGGAATAGTGACAAAGGCGCCGCCGATTTACGTTTATTGGAAATGTATCGATTACTGGATAAATATTCAAGCTAAGCCGGTATTAAACCCACCTCTAAAATCTGTTAATAAGATTCCGGATGTGTGGTTTAAGTTAATGTCGTACATAACAAAACAGGTTGTAATAGGTTGGGGCAAAAGTATTTTCGCATTATAGTATGTATGAACTTGTAATAAAATCTCTTTGGCTATACTATTTGTATCTGGCTGGTTTTGGTATCATTCAAAGTTTAAATTTTAAAGTAGATAATTCCAAATTCAAATTAGGAAAATGTGTGATTTTTATTTGTTTTTCGTACTGTAATGATATTGTGATGAGTGAATCTAATGAAGAAATTCGATACATTTTAAAATTTTACTACAAAAAAGGTAAAAATGCAACGGAAGCCGCGAAAAAAAATTGCGATGTTTATGGACCTAGTGCAGTGTCTGTGAGAGTAGCACAAATTTGGTTTAAGCGTTTTCAATCCGGAAATTTTGATGTCAAAGATGCACGTCGCTCTGGTCGCCCTATTACGGATAAAACTGATGCCATTTTTTAAAAAGTGGAGCAAGATCGGCATATCAGTAGTTACGACGTAGCTGAAGAACTGGGAATTGACCACAAAACAGTTATGGCGCATTTGAAAAAAACTGGGTACACAAAAAAGCTCGATATTTGGGTACCCCACGAGCTCACTGAAAGAAACCTAATGAACCGTGTACTCATTTGTGATTCTTTATTATGACGTAATGAAACCGAACCATTTTTGAAGAAGCTGATAACTGGTGATGAAAAGTGGATCACGTACGACAAGAACGTGCGAAAAAGGTCGTGGTCAAAGGCCGGTCAGGCTTCACAGACTGTGGCGAAACCCGGGTTAACTCGCAACAAGGTGATGCTGTGTGTGTGGTAGGATTGGAAGGGCATTATTCATTATGAGCTGTTACCACCAGGCAGGACCATCGATTCTGAACTCTACTGCGAACAACTGATAAAATTAAAGCAAGAAGTTGAGAGAAAGCGGCCGGAATTAATCAACAGAAGGGGTGTGGTTTTTCATCATGATAACGCTAGACCTCACACATCTTTAGCCACTCAGCAAAAATTAAGAGAGTTTGGCTGGGAGGTGTTAATGCAACCGCCGTATAGTCCTGACCTTGCACCTTCAGATTTCCACCTGTTTCGGTCTCTTCAGAATTATTTAGGCAGTGTCAGGTTAACATCACGAGAGGACTGCCAAAACTACTTTTCGCGGTATTTTGATCAGAAGCCCCAACATTTCTATAGCAATGGGATCATGTCCCTACCTACAAGATGGCAAGAAGTTATCGAACTAAATGGTACCTACATACTTTAGTTAAATGTAAATAAACTATGTATATAAAAAAATGTTTTGAATTTTCTTAAAGAATGCGAAGAAACTTTTTCCCCAACCTAATATATCTAACTAATATCTAATCTAATAATATAATCATCATTTAAAGGTTTTTTTTCTCTTTCACGCCAAAACTACTGAAACATTGAACAGAAATTTGGAATATAGGTAGATGATGGCCTGAATTAGGACATAGGCTACTTTTCATCTCAGAAATCAGTTCTCGTGGAATGGAAATAGGGGCGAGGTCGCGGGCGGCAGCTAGTAATATATATATATATATATATATATATATATATATATATATATATTACTAGCTGCCGCCCACGACCTATACATATATATATACGTATAATATGTACGTGATCCACTTTTCATCACCAGTTATCAGCTTCTTCAAAAATGGTTCGGTTTCATTACGTCATAATAAAGAATCACAAATGAGTACACGGTTCATTAGGTTTCTTTCAGTGAGCTCGTGGGGTACCCAAATATCGAGCTTTTTTGCGTACCCAGTTTTTTTCAAATGCGCCATAACTGTTTTGTGGTCAATTCCCAGTTCTTCAGCTACGTCGTAACTACTGATATGCCGATCTTGCTCCACTTTTTCAAAAATGCCATCAATTTTATCCGTAATAGGGCGACCAGAGCGACGTGCATCTTTGACATCAAAATTTCCGGATTGAAAACGCTTAAACCAAATTTGTGCTACTCTCACAGACACTGCACTAGGTCCATAAACATTGTAATTTTTTTTCGCGGCTTCCGTTGCATTTTTACCTTTTTTGTAGTAAAATTTTAAAATGTATCGAATTTCTTCATTAGATTCACTCATCACAGTATCATTGCAGTACGAAAAACAAATAAAAATCACACATTTTCCTAATTTGAATTTGGAATTATCTTTTCGAGAAATTTGACCACATTTAGATTGATTTCTCTTCCCAAAATTGTGTAAATTCCACCAAAATGTATTATTATTTTCAGAACAGTTTCGGGATTAGAAAAAGAACAAGCGTGGTGCGTTTAAAAATAGTCGTAATAAAACATACCTGCTGCGTATACCCAGGAGGTACACCTTGTTGGTATTGCTGATCGTATTGTCCCTGGTATTGCTGTTGCTGACCCGGATATTGTTGTTGCTGACTCGGGTATTGCTGTTGCTGACTCGGGTATTGTTGTTGCTGACCCGGGTATTGTTGTTGCTGACCCGGGTATTGCTGTTGCTGACCCGGGTTTAGTGGAACGTGTTGTGGAGGCTCGGCGCCGAAGAGTGGGTGGGTTATGGGCGCTTGGTTCACCACTTCTTGCTTTGCCTGTGATAAAAAGATAAGGTTCAAATTTGGGGGTAACTTGGAATTAAAACGGTGAAAGGAAAGGAATAAAACCAACCAGCAAAACACAATCGATTATCGCATTCATTTGAAATGGATAATTTATAAAAAAAATATGCCAATCTGTATGTAAAAGCCTGTCTGAGTAACCTTTTAAGAGTATGTTTGAATGAATTCATACAAATAATAAAACAATGTACATTTGTTATTATTCTCTATAAAAACATCATCTTTAATGCTACTAAAATAGTGAAAATTTTATATATTATGATTTTAATGGCAAATACAACAGCTATAAATCAACTAAATAAAGGACGACTGTGGCGAAAATCTAATTTTAATATCACCCTTTACTTAGAGCGTTTATTTAACAACACTAAAACCGTTATACTAGGATTTACTTTATTAACAAATAATGGAAGATAATTCACAGAACGCATGTACAATCTGACGACAAATGATAAAAACCATGATTTTGTAAAGGCGTGCGATAAAACAACTTCTTAGCTTGTCAACGCCATTAACATGGCCAAACATGTCAAAAAGGTCACTCAAAAACTCACAAATCATGGCATACCCTGTTTTAAGTTAAGATCCTATGTGACAGGTGTTTGACCACGATAAGGCCAGTCAACTTAGGGGTTTCACCTCGGAATGAGAGATAATAAGCTGGAAACTCATACACACCTTCATTTTGGCGTTCTAAAAGTTGTCTCAAATGTCTCATAAAATCTCGTGTCTGCGTCGTAAGTTATTCAAGGTCAAAGTTCAAAATCGTTTTTTTTTTCGATTATCTCGGTATCTATAGCTCCAAAGATGTCAACAGCTATACTAATATTATAAAGAGGAAAGATTTGTATTTTTGTGTGTATGTTTGTAATGAATAAACTCAAAAACTACTGTGCCGCTTTCAAAAATTCTTTCACCATTGGAAAGCTACATTCACCCTGAGTGACATAGGCTATATTTATTGCTGGAAAAGATTAGGGATCCTTTACTAAAACTTAAGTAACGTAACCCAATGCGTAAAAAAGTGCCCTAAAACGTCTTTCGTCGCATGCGCTGCGGAAACTATTGATGATAGAACAAAAGTATGTTCTACAATATTAAAGAACATATCAATATCTACAAAAAACTTCGCAATATTATAAAGAGGAAATATTTGTTTGTTTGTATTGAATAGACTCCGAAACCACTGGACCGATTTATAAAATTCTTTCACTTTTGGGAAGATACACTATCTCCGGGTGACACAGGCTACTTTTTACCCAACTGCAGAGAAGGAGGGTAATGTTTTTATTAAAAAACTACGCGTGCTAATCTGCAGATTGGTCAGCTAGTCTATTATAACATTGTAGAGCATACCCCTATTTTTACGTATGTGACTGCATTACTAGTGTTTATAGCCATGATAGTTTCAAAAGTTAGGATATTAGGTGACTGCATCTAAGAAAGTAGAACTAACTAATGACGAACTCTCCTCGCGTTTACACATTCGCGACAGGCGAGTGGGAAGACGAATAACAAGCGGGAGTGTGCGACATCACATTTTTTACGACACCTTTATAAAGTCATGGTTATTATGAGAGATTTGACGTCATCTCGTGCGGTATCTATCTGGAGGCATGCATTGGATCAGTGTTAGTGTGGGTCACACGGGGTACCTCGCAGCCCCTCCTCTGGTCTATGATGTGCCCCCAGCGCCGCGTGCCGGCGTGTGTGGCGCACATATCCTCCGTACCTAACTGCTGCTACAGAAATAATACTACTACATACAGAAACCTCGCACACCGACACTTCATTTATTTGAGCCACGCATGAAATATCAATGTGTTTTTCTGTAACTGTTTCTGTCTGGACAACCTAGTGGTACTGTTAAACACCTTCAGAACGGATTTTAGGTTGCCACTTATTCAAATTACTACTAGACCTATATAAGAAATCCAAAACACTTCGATAGCGCGATTCGAGAATCGGTATTTTTAGCAGCGCCATCTAGTTTGGTTTTCTAAATTACAAATTATAACAATTGTCTATTATTAGATTAGATTAGAAAATTATTTAATGCACTAATAAAATAATACAGGCGAACTAAATGCTAATTAGCAGTTAACTGACTTTGATCTACTGAACAGTTTATTTTATTTATAGGTATTTGTCTAGGATACTTTCTCACCAAACACCCATGTCACCACCAAAGACAGAAATGTTTAAAAAAATCTGCGAGTCAAAATCTAACGCATATCTTAAAATTAACCAAATAAACATATTTTGTCCGTATTTAGTGTGGAAAAAATGTACTTTTCAACCAACCACAGTTTTGTATAGGCTGTGCCAAAATATTACCTTTTCAATAAAAATATATTACCTTAGGCTTAGAAGACATCATAGGCGGGTCATTCCACCCCGGAGCGGCGGGCTTGCTCGGCAGCGGCGTCGGCATCGCCTCCACCGCTTGCTGCGGGGTATAATAGCTGCCGTTCACAGCCGAATTCACGGGATTTAGTGGATTTAATCCAGGATTTAGTGGATTTAATCCAGGATTTAGTGGATTTAATCCAGGATTTAGTGGATTTAATCCAGGATTGGGTTGATTCAGTCCAGGATTGACGGGATTGATAGGCGCGAAGTTGCTAACGCTAGAGTTGTGGTATTGGTCGGGGATGGGACTGTTGTAGCCGTAGCTCGGCTGTGACGTCACAGGGTTGTTGTTGAAGCTGTAGTTGTTGTAGAGGGGGGAGGATTGGACGGAGGGGTCTACCTTGTACTTGGACCGGGAAGTAATACCACCTGAAAGAAAAAGTACGTTATCAAAACTGGATGCATGAGACTAAATTAAAAACATTTGTACAGTTCGCACGATGCATCTTTGGCGACTCGTGAAGTTACCCATTAATATACCAAACTTGCTCTTCACCAAACACTAACGATATTTATCGCCACATGAAAGAATAAATAAAAATTCTTTGCAAAAAACAAATCTGTACACAGGCGAACCTAATCATTAAAATAAATAAGAAATCATTTATTTCAGGCAACGATAAAATAGTTAAAGGACATAAAATAACTTATTATATGGCCCATACAGTTTACCTTAGCCTAAAAAACATATTATAATAAAAACGTATATTTATTTACTACTACATAAACACATACAGATCTCGGTGTTCAGTATCCGTCCTCGGAAACGACGAAATACCTAATGCTAAATTCTCTTCCAGTTAACCTAATTGGAACTATTTGGACATTAGGCTAACATACATAGAGAGCGTTAATAAGACATGGAACGGTGATCTAACTGCAAATGAAAGCACTTATTTGAGATCGCGCCCACGTTGTGTTCTAAGAATCAGAGTATAAATAGTATTTCTCAACACGCCATTTTGGTCCTAGGACTTCAAGTCAAAGTTCGCTCGGTGGACACCACACCTTTCGTCTGTCAAAAGACCATTCTACTAAAATTGCAGTCAAAATAAATCACGCTTACTATAAATACAATGTTATTCACGACTCACCAATATCGATAGAAGCTGAAAGTAAATATACTAAACATTAACAAAACCCTCTAAAAGTTGTTCATTGTTAGCTCGATACCTGATGCGTAAATGCGATTTCCGCCCCTAGGGACGTAAGTAAATTTGAAGATGGAATGAGGCTCATTGCATTTATAATATACTAAAATGAAATACAACCTCCATGACCAGTCCTTATTTCTATTAAATAAAAGAAGTCATTAGTTTAGTAGTGAATAAAAGTGCTGTATACATCATTTTTACTAGAGGTAAATGCCATGTTTTGTAACAAGTGGGGTTGTATTATCTTCTTCACATAGTAGTCTGAAATCGCTTCCGCAGTCTGCTCGCTTAGATCTTTTAAACTACTCAACGGATTTTAATGCAGTTTTCAGCAATAGATTGAGCGATTCAAGAGGAAGGTTTATATGTATAATACATACATATTATAGTACAGAAAAGCCGAAATATATATTATTGTGCTCTTAAATCGCAAATGCTGGCTAAACCTTACGAGATAGATCAAATTAATGTACTACGGAATTGTATATCTCCCTGACTGCGCAGGAGGGTAATGTTTTACGAAAAAACGTGGGCGAAGCCGCGGGCGGGTCAGCTAGTTACAAATAAAGCCTTAATTATTGTAACATGTGAGGCAAAACAACTTACCAGATTGAGAACCCACACTGCCCGGCCTAGGCGGCTGTGGAATCTGTGGTGGCTGAGGTTGTGGTTGTAACGGCTGGGGTTGTAACGGAGGAGGTTGTAACGGTTGAGGCGGGTTGTGTAACGACTGAGGTTGTTGGAAGCCGCGTTGGAATGATGGCTGCGCTGGGACTGATGATTGTCCCCATGATTGCTCGTAGGATGAAGGCATTGCTGATAGAACAGTTTACATGATGTGAAAGAGTGAGTGTGTGGAATGCAGAAACCATTATATTACTAATAAATTCTGACATCCTAAAGATTAAAATTTAAAAAATTAAATTAAAAATTCTGTATTTCATAGTACATTAGAAATTACAATTTAGCCTTGCTTACCAAACTAAGTACTTAAAAATACTTGTGTTTTGGTAATTAGTGCTATCCCTTTGATATCATTTTAAATGTACATTTTTCATGGAAGTGACATATTTATAATACATAGTTACAATATATTAAGATAATAAAATACTAATACTATAAATTCGAAGGTAACTGTGTCTCTCTGTCTGTTTGTTACGTTTACACAACTCCTGCTGGACCGCAATTAAATTTGGTATATAGATAGACCATGATCGGGATTGAGACATAGTGTACTCGAACTTTTAAACCAACTCAAAAGAAGAGTAATGTTTGCATAGGCAAATTTAAAATTAAAAATTACTAGCTGACCGTAAGCGGTTATGGAGACGTTGTTACTGTAAGAACAGATTTTTTTAACCATTCTTTCTTCTTTTATTATCTCGCAATTAAAGTATGTAATCACAACATTTATTAAGTGCCAATTTTAAATTATATTATTTAACTATGTGTAGTACATGTAAGTATGTGTCTTACCTGCTCCGTAACTATTCGAGACGTCGTTATGTCCGGGATGTCCCCTCTTCGAGTGACCACTGACGGTTCGCGACCGACTGTTGAACTGTTGTTGCTGTTGTTGTTGCTGCAAAATCACGACTTTTTAAATGTTTATGATGTAGAATAATCTGCAAGTTAAGTTGGACGAACCGGGGTTTGTTATTGGCTGATCTAATTGAACTCAAACATTGAATTTTCTGGACTAAAATGGAGAATAAATAATGTATACAAATATATGAAATTTAAAAATGTATTGAGAACGTAAATAGTCGTAATAGCTAGTAGCCTTTTGACAGTTAGGACATTGTAGACAACCGTTCACTCTGTCCTAAGCTAGGGGAGGCCATGACGTCGACCGCGGAGGCACTTTTAAGTAGCCCGCGATAGTGGAGATTATACAATAAAACGCGAGGCGGCACGCGTATTCATTACCTGCGGTCTCCTAGCGTCAGTGTGTATCAAGCCGAGCGCCCGCATGAGGCGGTCCCGCAGCTCGGTATGCAGGACGCCCTCCAGCGTCCGCAGCGCGCTGTTGAGGCATCCTTGTGCCGCGAGGCGGGACGCGTATTCATTCAGTACTGTTTCTAATTTCCCGCCCGCCTGGAACACAATCAATCATTATATTATTTTTGACGACCTCCGTGGTGCAGTGGGCGAATAGCCGGCTGAGACGCAGGAGGTAGCGGGTTCGATTCCCGCCGCGGAACAAATGTTTGCATGATCTACTGATATTCCGGGTCTGGTTGTTTCTCTATATATTATAAGTATGTATTTACAAAAAAAGTATATAAGTATTCTATCAGTTATCTGGTTCCCATAATACAAGCTCTGCTTAGTTTGGGGCTAGATAGCGCTGTGTGAAATGTCATTCGTAAAGTCACGACCTTTGCAAACCGCAGCGCTTCTACATATCCATGCAGGAAATTTGTTCAGGTTTGAGGGCAATCGCTGTGCGTCTCATGACTATTATTCCACTATTTTATATCACCCAGAATCCGTTAATTAAATTTATGCTGTATTGTCGAGAATCTTTAAATAATGTTTAGTTCCGTGTTAATACGATAAGTCCATACGATAAGTCATAAGTGTATTAAACTAGTTTGATGAATTGTGCAAATTGTGAAATTGTGCACTGCATCAAAATAATGTCAACGCGTCGCGTCGTGCGCTCACGGCAGTAAGCACTAATAACTACTAATAGCTAGTAGAGAGATTACGGACTAGTATAAATAGGACACGACGGATGCCGAGCTGACACGCTCACTTGGCTATAAGTACGATACTTATAGCCAAGTGAGCCTGTCGGCTAATTCAAGAGACTTTTTAGTAGTTTTATGTGTTGTATTGTGATTGACGTGTGTACTGTATGTATGTACCTGTATCTCCCTCTGTCGTTGCTGTGCCGCCCTCCGCGCGAGCAGCGCCAGCGTAGTGACGGTAGCGAGTGAGTCGACGTCCGGGGTGCGGGTTCGATTCCAGCGCGACACCAGCGGCTCCGGAGACATGCCCACCAGGTAGCAGATGGTAGCGGCTGAAGAAAGACTAGGATCTGTGTCTTGGGACAGCTTGTCACCCAACATTTCTGAAAGAAAAATATTGAAAATGTAGATTTGTGTTGTTTATGGTTCGATAATTTAGCCCTAATTCAAACGACCGCTTTGCCAATTTATGTCTGTTAACAGCTGACCAACACACACGCCCTACATCCAACGTCATTATTCTAGCGCGTGATAAGACGTAATTGGTTCTATCCCTAATAAATAAATTAAATATCCTTGTCTGCCACATGCCACCGAATGGGACGATGGCTACAAAGTTAAGATGAGGAACACGGATCCCTGATAAGTGACACAGCCTAGGGTGCTGATGAGGGACATAGGGTTCTATGAGTCGGGTCACATGGTCCTATGGTATGGGATACAAGGTCCTATGAGTCAGGGCACAGGGTCCTATGAGTCGGGGCACGGGTTCCAATGGTAAAAGATACAATGGTTTAATCCCCCTTCCATCAAAGGACAAGCAGGCGCACGGCTCAGTACCATTCGTACCTGGTTGATATACCACCCATTCGCACACACCGTTTGGGTTCTACGTTCTTGATGCGTACAGCTGAGGTATGGAACACTTTACCGTCGTCTGTTTTTCCTAATAAATACGATCCGGGCCTGTTTAAAGTAAGAGTGAATAGGTTTCTTCTAGATCTTCGTGCTACATCTTAGACCACATCATCGCTTACCATCAGGTGAGATTGTGGTCAAACAAAGTTCTATCACGTGTAAAAAAAAAATACAAGGTCCTATGAGTCGGGAGATGTCTCACCGCAGTAGTGTGCCAAGGCCTCGCCCTCCGTGTGCGTGAGTATGGCTGCGAGCGTGTGCTTCCAGCTGTGCGCGGCCGCGCTGTTCACGAGGCTGTCCCACTGCGACGAGAGCACGCTGCGGGTCACCAGGGACACGGGGTCCGCCGCCGTCAGCTTCAAGTGGTACTTCTGCACCTTGTATACTAGCTCTTGGCTCCCTGTTAACAAACGTACACGATTCAGAGATAAACCAAAACACAAAATGAGATCTAGGACCGAATGTAATTTGTAAATTTTTTTAGTAAATAAAAATTATATAAATATATACATCCCACCGTTTCGTATTCATGTTATTTATTAGCCGTGACGTGTCAGAGAAATATTTTTGTTTTAGAAGCTTTTATTTAAATACAACAACAATTTAAGTACAAGCTCTGCTTATTTTGGGGCTAGATAGCGCTGTGTGAAATGTTCAGAAATATTTATTTATTATTTATTTATTTAACTTTTATGTGTTTGTTTAACCCCATGGACGCCTGAAGATGGAAAGCGACCGACGTCGGGGTCGGCCGAGAAAGCGTTGGCGGGACGATCTCGACACCGTCCAAAGAGGATGGTGGGAGTTATCAACGGATAGGGATGCTTGGAGAGGCTGGAGGGGGGGGGGGGGGGGGGGGGGTACCTTTGCCCAGCACGGCGACGACATAGGTTAAGAAAGAAAGAAAGAAAAATATTTATTCAGACCACCACAAATGGACACAAAAAATATGATCTAAAAATTAAAAAAAAAAATTAAAACTCTAAAAATTAATATCTAAAAATTGTAAATGTGGTGGCGAAAGGGTCCTCAGCTCAGCATTTGCTACAGCATGTTGCCATACTGCAGCGCTGGTATTCTGCTGAGGCCAGTGTTAACCTCACGGACACCCAGACATTTATACAACTATAAGATACCACCTTCTACAGATCACTAACTCAAAAAAGTCATACAAACCATGACTTACAATTTTTTATTAATTCGTGCCAAGCTATAAACAGAGTGACGACAGAGGAAAGTGAGTGGAGAGTGAGAGAGACACTACTATGTCTACTATGGTTGGCAGATTTGAAGGGCAAAAACATGGACTTTTAACTTTAACCTAAACACGTTCACATTATTTATATTTCTTAGAGGTGGTGGAATAGTGTTCCAACACCTGGTAGCGGCATAGCGGAAGCTGCCATGGAAGGCTGCAGAACCATGTAATGGTGTTGCCAGTAGAAGTTGAGAAGCAGCTCTTGTGTCATACTTTTTCCCGTCTCGAAACCACCCCAGTTTGTTGAATAGGTACTCAAGTTTTCGACTTTTAATAACACCATAAAGAAGAATAGCAAAATGAAGATAGCATAAAGAAAAGGGTTTGTTTAGGTCAAATCTTAGAACTGAATTTAAAGCCAGTTCCCCCCAACCGATTGAGCCAAAATTTAGTATACATATGTAACTTCGGTGACGATGCAATAATATGGTACCACGGACGTGGTCTCATGATGGACACGGATGCTGAACAACAGAACACCTGAATGTATTATAGTAGGCTACTAGTGTTTGGGCTCATTTGAATCTGCTTGCGGTTCCGATTATGAATTTTATAAAATGTTCTTTTGAAAAAGTAACTGTTTAACAAAAACACTTATTTTTTTGTAACTTAACTGGAACAACATATTAATACAGTGACCAAACATTACTCTATGCCCTACTCCTAACTTCCTAAGTGGTCATAAATTAAACTCATAGTATACCCGTTGAGGTCACCATATTGGAGATCACAAAGTTGAGGGATTATTAAGCTGAAACTTACCTCACATAAAGAAGCAAAGTGTGTGGCACTGCAGACTCTTATGCACTGGGGAACACTACATTGAGGTCAACATACTCAAGATCACCAAGTTAAGAGTCACCCAGTTAAGGGCTCTTTAAATTCGATGGTCACTAAATAAGGGATTACAATGCTGCCAGGTAAAGTTTGACTTTATCTTACCTAGCGAAGCAATTACAAGTGCATCTGCAATTCTCTTAGAGTCCAAACACAATTCCACCGCTTCCTCCAAGTTCCCGCAGACCAATGCTCGGCAGATCAGGCCGGCGGGGTCGTCTCCCGTGGGGATCGCAACGTTGGATACTGTCGGTTCGAGGTCGATGTTCGCTAACTTTCTCTCTATCAATGTCTGTGCATCCTGATAAACAAATAATATACTTATTTCTGTACTCTTCTCACACATAGATAATCTTGAGATAAATAAATATGGCTGGACATTTCACACAGCGCTATCTAGCCCTAAACTAAGCAGAGCTTGTACTATGGGAATCTGATAACTTTTCCAAAAAAAAGTATATAATTATTCTATACTTATATACTTTTTTTTTGGAAATACATACTTATAATGTATAGATAAGCATCCAGACCCGAAACATTAAAACGGAACGTGATAAATCCAGTATTAATAATAATGATCTGTAGATCATGCACACATTTGTTTCGAAGCGGGAATCGAACCCGCTACCACCTAGAATAGATAGAATCCTCCTCCTAGAAACATACATACTTAAACAAACTATTGCGTCGCCGCACAATCTACGACGTGGGCCTTAGGTTAAATCTTACTCCTTACAAACGAGGCGATTTGTTTTTTCAAAACAAGATTTATATCATTTTTGTAAATGGATAATGCCATATTTTAATGAAAGTCGTTTTAGTTACTGCTATTCCCAAATAATTGATATATATTTTTTTGGAAATATCACTTTTATTTTCTGTATTATACCATAAATAAGTGTACAATAAGGTCTTAAATATAGATAATGGCACTTTATTTACTCTTTACGAGCATCACAGATGTACTATTATTAAAAAGAATAGCCAGCCTTGTTTCTTCTAGCCTGATTAATTCCTGGATTGATGAGGAGAAACAGGCGGTAAAATTGACGTATCCTTGTGATTTTAATGTTTTTTTAAATATCGAGTTTGACTTAACGTCAAGTTTAATCAGCATTGGGTGCATAACATTATGCTGAGCTGAACGCCATGCCATTCTAGTACGCAGACACATACGTCGAACTGTCTTAACGACCTCCGTGGCGCGCCATTCCCGCCGCGGAACAAATGTGTGCATCATCTACAGCTATTTGTTCCGGGTCTGGATGTGTTTCTATATTAATGTATTTACAAAAAAAGGATATAAGTATTCTATCAGTTATCTGGTTTCCATAGTACAAGCTCTGCTTAGTTTGTGGTTAGACGAGTGAAATGTCCAGCAATATTTATTTATTTATTTAATAAATTAATTTGTACCTACTGTTCTGTATATATGACATATATATATATATATATATATATATATACATGAGACACACATTTATTTGGTGCACATACCACATGATTATTATATTCTATTCTTTCTAATCTAAGTTACTGTATTTATATATCTAAAAAAAAATTATGTAAATTATAGGCCAGCGCGCAGCGTTTAACCACGATCTCGGCTGATGGTCAGCAATGAAGCAGTATACGATGGTACACGCTTGCCTAGAAGAAACCAATTCACTCGCGACTTGAAGACCCTTAAAAAGTTAAAACTAAAACTTTAAAAGTAACAAAGGAAAGTACTACCATGCTATTACAAATAAGTTAAACACGTGATTAACGCGTGTTTAAAAAATCCCTTACCAATTTTTGTTTAGGATTTTTTCCAGTGTTTAGCGGGTGTTTAATTTTTTTGTGGTAAGACCCCTAATGTTTAGGCGGAGGTACTTACCGATAGATCGGTGCTTGTGTCTGTGGATAGCTCGGCTTCGGTCTCCGTGGAAGCGCCCTGTGTGCGGTCACCCATCTCACGATTACACAACCAATGTTACTATTACACAGTATTAGGTAGCCAAGCAAATACACATTAGAAATATTAATTTAGGGGTGTTTTAGCAAGATTAATAACAAAGTATACAGTGGAGATTAATGTAAGAGGCTCGGAGGGAAATGGAAGGGATAAAACAAGTGACTAGAGATCAGAAAGTGTGTGTTCATAAAGTGTTTCTATTGTTTTTGATATTGAAATTTAAAACAAGAAAAACCACTGTGATTATTATTGGAATATATGAGTACCTAGTGTTTAAGTACAGATTTTTGTTTATAAAATTTAGGTTAAGAAGGGAGCTTAGCAGAAAAGTCAAGGCATCATTCAAGATGTACTAAGCATATATGATATTTTACGTTGTTCTTACCCGACTGAGTCCAGCTGGTTCCGTTTGAGATTCTGAAAGGTTCTGACTCTTGAACTTTGACGGGATGTCGTCTTGTTTGAAACCTGCACACAGACGAGTGGTTATCGTTAGGTCGTTTTTCCATATAATTTATATGCTTCCCACTTCTACCATCGAAGTGCTGATCACCGCCAACGAGCTCATCCACATATTGTAGACTAGCTACCGCTCGCGACTTCGCACGCGTGGTTTATCATAAAAAGTAGTCTATGTTTCAATCCAGATCATATTTTTTCTATATACCACATTTCATCGAAAACGGAATAGCCGTTACGATGTGATTGAGTAACGAGTAAACAAACATCCAAACTTTCGCATTTATAATATTAGTAGGAAGTGGGATGCAATGGTGTTTGTTGGTAAGCACATAACTTGAGAACAGCTGGACTAGGTTTTTTTTTTAGTTGTTCATTATAATTCGAATTGTATACAGCCTGTTTTGTTACGTACGACATTATTTTAAAACACACACCCGGAATCGTATTAACAGATTTTAGAGTTGGGTTTAATACCAGTATCTTGAATATGGTATACAGTAATCGATACATTTCCATTAAATAATTTTAACAAAAATAAGCACCGCCTTTACGACGATCACGCTTAGTCAGTTTTACAGGTACCTAGTAACATAATGAATGAATATTATTTGTTTACCTTTTTTATACAGGCTGTTTCACTGATAATTTGTTTGTTTGAAAATTTCAAATTTTCTATTCTTACGAATTAAAAAAACCAACTTTATAATAATACTAGCCATTAGCTCTACCCGTGTTTTCATTGAATGTCGTACAAACACGTTTAATAGATAACAATCCATGCGAAGTCTGGGCGGGTCAGCTAGTATAAAAATAAATAAAAGCTTACCCAATAGGTTAAGTGCCTCAGTGCGGAATTGGGGCATAAAACTGGCTCTCAGGAAGAACCACGTGTAGCGCTCCTGCTGGTCCGCGGCCGCGTCGCCGCGCTGCAGGCAGTAGCTGCAATATGCACGCCACATCAACCAACTATATACTGATAGGTACGAGCTGGGGGCTCCGAATCTTATTATTAAAACCCATTTAACCAAAATAACGCATCTATTTGAATTCTTCTTCTTCTTTCGTGTCAATGGTTATTTGAATTGTAAATTTGATTAGCCCAATAGAGAGCAACTTTCACACCCCTTTCTGTTGCCTGGTACAAGTCATTCCGTGTGCAGGTGGTTGGGCATAGAGGGCGTGAGAGCAGGTGGGCCATTGTTTGTGTGGTGGCCCCGCAGTGGCACTGGCTCCGGAACGGGTCGATGTAGCCCCGCTTGCCTAAATTGTCTCGGCAGCGGCCAACTTGAGTGCGCAACCGGTTTGGGAACTAACAAGCCTAAATAAAAAACACTATACACTTAAAACCACTAACAAGTCGTTTAAATATATCGCACTCATAGCTAAGATAAACCAGTTCGCTCGAGTTCCGAAGCTTCCTTATATACCCGAGCGCATCCAGAAAAATATGGAATATTCTAGTAAGCGCTAGTACCGTTGACTTATTTACAACGCGGCCGGCTCTGTTCCTCTGTCTGTTTGTTGCGTTTTCATGACTAAACGACTGAACCAATTTCGATTTTGTATATGGATAAAAAATTACATGGATTGAGACATAGGGCTATTTTTATTGACATAACACGCGTGCGAAGCCACGGGCAAAGCTAGTTGTGTAATAAATTTGTTACAAGCCTACCTACCATAACTTGAATACCGGCGTAAAGCCAGCTTGTATCAAAAATTAAATTAAAAATAAGGTCACCAACGAAGAACCGATTATTTCTCACAATACAACTGTGAAACGATGACACAGAATAGGGAGACAGACGCACGCGTACGGATCAACTAGGTCGAAGCTTTCAACAAGTTGCTTTCGTTTGTTGTACTAAACTTAAGAATCCGTTCCCAAATCTGCCGCTGTCAAGTTTAGGTATTTACGAAGTCCGGCAGGCACGTGACTCGTAAATGCGCGGCTACCGGAACTTAAACACCTCATTACTTATAGGACAAATAAATTTTGATCCTTTGTCATGTCGATCGAATGAAAATATTTATTTATACTATATTGTGTATCTTCGTATCTTCATTTGTTCGTTTTTTTTTTTGTTTTATTTGTTAAGCGCTTGACCACTTAGGTATTCATCTGATGGTAAGGTCGAAGAAGGAGCGAGTTTGTCTAGATAGAATCTGTTCACTCTGGACATGAAGACTCCCGAGATTATAATGGTCTGACAAGATTTCTACAAGTTAAATAACTAGTGGTTCGCCCCGAACTGAGATTTCGCGAGCCGCGAGTACAAAACAAAGAAAATAATAATATTCACGATCTTTGACTAATTGATCGAGCGAAGCGAGATTTCCAAATCAACTTGAGCAAATTGGCCGTATGTACGAATGTATGTTTGTTCGAGGATAAGTTTCGAAGCATTGATCCGATCATCGTAAAATGTGATATATAGTTAGGTAGTGTTGGCACAATCCTGGTGTGACTAAGAGAGCTAAAAATGTTTGGGGGTTGTTGAGATATTGGAGTTCAATAGGGGCAAAACAACAAAAATAAGATTATTAGGTCCAATGGGCCGTGAAAGCCAATGAAAGTTACATTAGTATATTAGACCCCGTTTTTATTATTGCATCCTTGTAGTATTTGAGTTATTAGGCGTCATAAAAACTAAACTTAAACGAAATTCACAGGGTACACCAATGGCCCCACAATGCTGAAATTTGGTATTTGTGTAGCTTTAGTAACACAAATATAAAGAAAAGTCTGTAATCCAAAATAACTGCAATTTCTGTCCCTAAAAAAGTAACCAATTAATATGGACTCCCGTTACTTGTTGTTTGTATAATACTGTAGTTCAAGTAGTTGGTTGTGTATTTCGTGACACTATTTTATTAGTCAAAGGTTATGAATAATATTTTTTTTATTTTTGTTGAGACTCGCGAGATCTCAGTTCTGGGCGAACCATTAGTATAATAGTGCCACGAAATTCACAACCAACTAATTTGACCTACAGTTGCATTCACGTTACAAATAATGGGAGTTAATCAGTACTCTTTTTAGATTAGAATTTGCAGTTATTCTAGATTTCAGACTTTTATCTATATTTGTGTCACTAAAGCTACACAAATCATGGCTAATAACTCAAAAACTATAAAGAAAAAACGAAAAATAAAATAATAAATAAACGGAGTCTAAAAGTCCTAATAAATACCTTTCATTTGACGTCACACTTGACCTGATAGCGTCATTATAATTTCTTTTACCCCACTTGAACCCCAATATCTCAACAAGCCCCCAACATTTTTAGCTCATTAGTCACACCAAAATTGTGCCATCACTACCTACCTATGTATTAAATTTCACGATGATCGGATAAACGTTACGAAATCTATCCTCGGACAAACATACAGACATACATATAGCGCCGATTTGCCCAAGTTGATTTAGAGATCTCGCTTTGCTCGATCAATTAAAGTAATGTCATTCGAATTTTACCGGTGTGCAAAGTTTCAGCTCAACCAGACAATTTTCTGAGGAGTTCCAAGGAACAGCTCCTGGCTCCATCATCAGATCAAACCGTTTTTAGTATAGTAAAGATTTTTATTTAAATTCTACCGGTATGCATAGTTTGACCTCAATCGGACAACTTGCTGAGGAGTTCCACGGAACAGCTCCTGACTCCATCATCAGATCAAAACGTTTTTAAAATAGTAAAGTATTTTTATTTAAATTCTACCGGTATGCATAGTTTGACCTCAATCGGACAACTTGCTGAGGAGTTCCACGGAACAGCTCCTGACTCCATCATCAGATCAAAACGTTTTTAGTATAGTCTAAAATTTTTATTTTAGTTCTACCGGTGTGCAAAGATTTACATCAATTGGATAATTTGCTGAGTTCCATAGAACAGCTCCTGACTCCATCATCAGATCGGAGCGTTTTTAGTGTAGTCGAAAATATTCATTTTAGTTCTACCGATGTGCAAAGTTTTATTTCAGTCGGACAACTTGCTGAGGAGTTTCATGGGACAGCTCCTGACTCCATCATCAGATCAGAGCGTTTTTAAAATAGTAAAGTATTTTTATTTAAATTCTACCGGTATGCATAGTTTGACCTCAATCGGACAACTTACTGAGGAGTTCCATGGAACAGCTCCTGACTCCATCATCAGATCAAAACATTTTAATATAGTCTAAAATTTTTATTTTAGTTCTACCGGTGTGCAAAGATTTACATCAATTGGATAATTTGCTGAGGAGTTCCATAGAACAGCTCCTGACTCCATCATCAGGTCGGAGCGTTTTTAGTGTAGTCGAAAATATTCATTTTAGTTCTACCGATGTGCAAAGTTTTATTTCAGTCGGACAACTTGCTGAGGAGTTTCATGGAACAGCTCCTGACTCCATCATCAGATCAGAGCGTTTTTAAAATAGTAAAGTATTTTTATTTACATTCTACCAGTATGCATAGTTTGACCTCAATCGGACAACTTACTGAAGAGTTCCACGGAACAGCTCCTGACTCCATGATCAGATCAGAACGTTTTTAGTAAAGTATGGAATTTTTATTTTAGTTCTACCGGTTTGCAAAGTTTTACATCAATTGGATAATTTGCTGAAGAAAAAAGTGTTTCAAAGTGATTCTTATATGTAGATGTCGCATATACTTGAAAATTTACTAAGAAAGTTGCCTCACACCCCCCCAAAAACTAAAAAAAAAATATTGGACGTTTCAAAGTGATCCTTGTAGATGACGCATATACTTAAAAATTTACTAAGAAAGTTGCCTTATGCCCCTCCGAAATCTAAAAAAAAACATGGGACGTCTCAAAATGATGATAATGGATGTCGCATAAACATGAAAATTTACTAAGAAAGTTGCCTTATGCCCCTCCAAAAACTAAAAAAGGGACGTCTAAAAATGATGATGATGATGATGGATGTCGCATAAACTTGAAAATTTAGTTATCTCACGCCCCTCCACCAATAAATAAAATACAGTAATATAAATTTCACAGTACCCACAAGCTCCCTACAAAAACAGTATGAAAGTTACGGCAAACAAAATTATACGGTGTACGGTATTTGCACAAAAATATTGTGTATGGGACAATTTTTTTATTGTATAAAAGTACAATTTTAAGATTCGTATATAAAAAAAAGTCCTGAGCAACATTAGTTTTGGCGCTAATGCTCTAAGTCTTATACTTTCCGAGATACGAGGTGGATGGGAGCGAATGGGGGACAAAAGGGGGACTTTAGGATTTATTCCCAACTCACCGAAACTCCCTCTATACGATCATACCAAACATTTCTACCCTACGAGGGGGCATCTGGGAGAACAATGATATCAATGAGTTTTATAGATCTGTAAGTATCCATACAGATCAAAACACTCGGTCGCGCTATAATTGTATGCTGTTGCCTATACTATTATATATACGTAACTATGTATAGTGCTCGTGACAAAGAGCGACACGTCCTCCCTCCAAAAGCGCTCGGCGCAGACTGCCAGTGGCCGCGTTGCGTTTCATCATTTTATATGTGATTTTAAAAAAATCATATGATAATAATTAATTCTAGTTTTTTTTTATATGTAAATAAAAGGATGAACTTTGTTATAGTATGTGAATTTTAACTTATAAACTTTCTACTTTCGAATAAACGACATCTTTTGAAGCATAAAATTGCGCAGTTTTTATTCGAATTTTTTTTAAATATTAAAATTTTTTAAACGCATTTTAAAGAAGACAATATTTTTGTTGTAATGTTATTTTTGTTAAAAACTTTACGACTCGTTTTTGGGTGAAAACAGGGTTAGACAGTTCACTCAATTGCTCATTTTACGAGAACTCGAGTTACAAATTAATTTATTTGACGAATGTGATATGTTAAAATTATTTTTTTTTGCTCTTTTAAGTTTTGATGAACAAAACTTTGAGTGTATTTATTTTTGTTTATCTTTCTTTATCAACCGAGCCACAGACATGTTCGAAATATTCGCATAAAACGGGTAACAGAAGACAGGGTCCTTAACTTCTGTCCGTATGTATATATGTTGAGTGTCGCCGAGTACTACTCACTCGGCCAGTCTCTGCGCGGCGTCGGGCTCGTGGCTCAGTACTGTATCTATAACTCCCTCTAACTCCGCTGCCTTCTCTATTATCTCCGGTTCACTCACTACCTGCAAACAAATCTATACTTAAATACCATTCTTCAAACATGAGCCACAGACAAACCCAATTCGCTGACATAGCCCAGAAGATTAGTAAACTGAAGTAGCGTGGGCGGGGTACTTAGCTCGAAGAACTGATGGCCGTTAGGGCAGAAAAGTTCTCGAGGAGATCACGCCCATTATGACGGTCCCCATTAGATTGAAAGACGACCTTGGTTGCAAAAACATAAGTGTCTGGCATTCCTGTTTGTCCCTTTGTCAGATTTTTCTCACGATTTCCCGAGCAAACGGGAAACATTCTACGTGTCTACCCGGTGTAAGTAATATTACTTAATATGTTTGTACCTGGCTAATGTAGATTTGTTTGTGTGAGTCCGCATCTTGCGGACATCTTCCGAACGTCACCAATTTGCCGCCGAACTGGAAATAATAAAGTTATATAAATTATCGTATTAAATAATAATATTAATGCAGCCCCCCCCCCCCCCCCCCCCCCGCGCACCGTGTTTTTTTTTATTTTGATATATATACGAGTGATAGAAAGCAATGAAGCAATGGAGAGTGCCATGTTAGGCATCTCGCTGTTGGAACATATACCCAACATCGAAATACGACGCAGAACCAAAGTCGTGGGTCGAAGGATCAACCAGCTGAAGTGGAGATGGGCTGGACACTTGGTAAAGAGGAAAGACGGAAGATGGACGAGGGCAGCAACTGATTAGAGGCCGCGAGAAGGGCGCAGATCAGTTGGCAGACCCCCAGGCAGGTGGTCGCACGACATCGCGCGAGTTCCGAGAAGGCAATGGATGCGCTTGGCACAGGGCTGTAGAGAGTAGCGTGATAACGAGACCCAGCAGTGGGTGGATGTGGGCTGAGATGATGATGACGTGTGATAGAATCTCAGTAGCCGCTGAGGGTAGTTTTAACCGATTTGGAGGGTTAAGTAATCGGTACATCACGGGTGCATTGGAGTCACAGTTGCTCTGGTAGTAAGGACTCTTATTTATACGGTAAAAATAATAATTTTATAAATAAGCAACGCGAGATCTCTAGTCAATGTAATTAACTGTAAACTTGGTCATTGGACAGATGAAAACTATAGTTTCCTCTGTTTGAGCTAACGGTGCTTTAAACCGTAAATTAAATAGTTCCACACCTGGCAAGCAGTGAGCCCGTGGCGAAATTGTTATCGCATCATCAGATCAAAAGGAAGGTTGCGGTTTGAAGTCCCGTCAGACTCGTAATTTTTTCTATCATTTGAAAAACCCACAGAATATAATAGTCACGTGTTCCAAGCGCCTTGAAAATAGATTTGCTCTCGCAAAGTGAACTCTACAACAGAGATAAATAGGATGAGTATACTCATACATAACTATTCATACCGTAGGGACACATAAGAACACTTGGTTACGTCAATAATACTTAAATAATTACATAGGCTTTATCTAACTAGTAGCTCATTGCACATCATTTTTGAGCTGCTAGAAACAGACAAGCAATTCACTATAGACATTAAACACTTTTTAGAAAACTTTCGCGATTTATTTCAATCATTATTATAGATAGATAGATAATTTCTTTATTGCACACTATTAAATACAAACATATAAAAGAAAATACACTTTCAAATCATCGGTACAATGGGCGACCTTATCGCTAAAAGCGATCTCTTCCAGGCAACCTTTGGATGGACAGGATCTATATGAACAAATAAGGACGGCGGCGTAAGATATTTACGGAATCCCTAGAACAAGTATATTATACAATTTATAAAAAATGTAGATAATATAAAATAAAATGCTTAATTATATTACATAATATAAACATAAAATTACATAAATATTAAGATGGGGATACATAAAATATATATTGTCATACCTATATACATAAATTATAAAAAAATATAAATAAATAAATGAGCTAGTGAGCGATGGATGCCAGAAAGTCATTTAAAAGTAGTAGTAGTATAAATACGAACAGAAGTATTATAAATACGGTCAGAAACATTGTCGGTCGAAACACCGATACAACGGTACGTAGACTGATTAATAAGTAGTTAAGATTATAAGAGTACTCACAGAGAAGTTGGCCGCCGCAGGTCGTTTGAGCCAGCACGGCGGATGCGGCAGCTGCGTGGTCTGGGGCGCGCCGGTGAGCGAGGCGCGCGGGACGGCGGGCAGCTGGCTGAACGAGTCCGCGCCGCCGAACGAATCCATAATGTTGCTCTGCGATTGCGGACTCTGCGCCCGACATTATAAGGGTTCAACTACTAATATTTTGACAACCTCCTCGGCTCAATGGGCGAATAGCCGTGTGAGGCGCAGGAGGTTGCGAGTTCGATTATTATCAGGCCACGGTGTCCCACTGCTGGGCAAAGCCCCCCCCCCCCCCCCTCCCCATTCTTTCCAGACACTTATTTCAAGCGCTAAAATGGTCCAGTCCGCTCGGAAACTAGTGAGCTCATCCCTCCAACTCTTCTTTGGTCTGCCACGACGTCTTCGGGCTGTGTCGGGGTTCCACTCAGTTTTCCTATATATTATAACTAAATATGTATTTACAAAAATAAAGTATATAAGTATTCTATCAGTTATCTTATTTGGTTCCCATAGTACAAGCTTTGCTTAATTTGGTACTAGATGGCGCTGTGTGACATGTCCAGCAGTATTTATTTATTATTATAAGCAGCGATGGACTTGAATCCTGTCAATAACAGGTTATACGAAGTTAAGCATATGTTTAATTAATTGTTTGGACCTCCTTTTTCTATGTTAGCAAGGGAGAAATCAAATAGCACAAATAGATAAAAAAAAATGAACAGTAATTAATTTCGAGGACTGTACTCTCTGTAAAAACATGTACACACGGCTACACATCAAGCTATACAATTCCAGAATAAGCTGACCTGTCATTCTACGAACAGTCAACACAATGCGAGGTCAGCTTATACTGGAAATTTATAGCTTGATGTGTAGCCGTGTGTACCTATACTCCCAACAAATATTTCGATTAATATTTTTGACGTTTATGAAATGTCAAAACGCGTAATAAAGTTGGCCAACCGCTGCACTAATCGTAAACATGTGAAGAGCATCAAAGTCAAGGTCAAAATCTTTTATACATTAAAATCACAAGGATCACTTTGAATCGTCAATTTTACTGCCAGTTCCTTCGCGACCAAGCCAAGAAAGAAAGGCAAGAAAACAAGGCTGGTTGTTTTTTTAATGATCCTTTTACATACATTTGATCCATAACAATACAGGAAATAAATTACGTCTAAATTGTAACATTTTGAACGAGTTGGAGCAATTTCAATCCCAAGCTTCTCTATCGTTTAAAAAATCCGATATTTTATACGAGGTTTTTTATAAAGATTTTGTTTAATTGCGTTTTTAAATTTTTTTAATTGACAATTTTTGTACATCACTTGGGAGTTTGTTATAAAAGCTAATACCTTGCCCTTTAAACGATTTACTAACTTTATGGAGTCTACAAGTGGCAACAGCGAGTTTATCTTTATTTCTAGTATTAAAATTATGATTATCGCTATTTTTCTTAAACAAATTAATATTTTTGTGAACATAAATCAGATTTTCATAAATGTATTGACAAGGGAATGTCATAATATTTATTCCTTTAAACTTATTGCGTAATGATTCTCTGGGGCCCATATTATAAGTGGCATTGCAATAGTTTTAATGTTATTCAGCTTTCTAGAACGTTAAATAGAATTCCCACAATTATCTTATAACAAATGTGGCAAGTGAAGTACTCTACTAAGGTTGCTGGGAGCCGTTGTATGCAAGACGCACAAAATCGTGCTGGAAATCAATGGGAGAGGCCTTTGTTTAGCAGTGGACGTCCTCTGGCTGATATGATGATGATGAAATGGTACTCACACTCTCAGCCCTGGATCCTCCGAACAGTGAATACACGTTCAGCTGGTGGTCGAACGACGTGGACACGAAGAGCGCGGGGTTCCGCGGACTCCAGCACACGTCAAACACCCACTGCGATTGCTGACTCAACTCGGCTAGGAGAGCCCCACCCTGGAAACATATAACAATAAAAATATTTATTTGACAAAATATACAAATACAAAAATTCAATACATAATTTTATTATACATTTATACATTTTTTAAGTAGACGTTTATGCTTTTTTTAATATAAAATTATTACTTTTTCGGAAAAAACTAGATATATTTAAAAACGAATAACATTTAATTTCAAATGAATTATTAAAAATAACTTTTTTAATTAATTTTTAATTATCTACATCTTGCCGAAATTATTGACACTTTATATCAAAAATTAATATTTTGTATTGTATTATAGACATGTGTCGTCGTGTATTGTGAGACGTGGTCCTTCACTATTGGCCTTATGAATAAGCTCAGAGTCGCTCAACGAGCTATGGAGAGGGCTATGCTCGGGGTACGTAAATACGAACTCAAGTCACCGACATAACCCGACGGATTAGCACGTTGTAGTGGCAATGGGCAGGCCATATAGCGCGCAGAACAGATGGCCGATGGGGCCGAAAGGTTCTCGAGTGGAGGCTACGGACCGGCAAGCGCAGCGTAGGACGTTCACCCACAAGATGGGCAGACGACTTGGTAAGAACCGCAGGTCGGCGTTGGATGTAGGCCACTTCCAACCGCAGTTCCTGGAGATCAATGAGGGAGGCCTTTGTCCAGCAGTGGACGTCCTACGGCTGATATGATGATGATGATTGTATTATATGACAACTTTATTTCTGCTAAAAAGCTTATCACCCTGTATCAATTCATTTAGTCAATGAAGTTAGCCGCATGTCGCACTGCTATGCCTCAATCTAGAAAGCCATTGTATTCATACGCATGAAGGTCGCGCTATCGCGCATCCCGCTCACGCTAAGCACTCGAACGCTTGCCTGATTGGGATGGTCGACGGGTCAATTGCCGCTGCCAATTCATACAACTTTATAATATATTTAGTAGTACACTAGGTGCTCATTCGCATAGCAAGTGTAGCAAGTGGATTGAGCTCTTTAAGTATGGAGTAATACTGTCTTGTGTGATGCTAATGTATAAAAGTTACGTAGATTATCGATGAATGTAAGTACCCAGACAAACCTTACACGGTTTTTAAGGTATAATATTAAGGTTATAATGTACTTATGTGTAATAAATAAATTTAAAAAATAAAATGTAAGTTACTGTCAAATACCAGACTGACAGAAACTCTTCTCTCTCTGGTTCTCGGATTAATGATTAATGAAGTCTCGAATAAACTTAATCTTGTTGTTATAACTAAATCCGGCTTATATTGCCATAATCTTACAGTTATGCCATTATTAGAGCGCTATATTCTTTATAGTTATATGATTGCTACATTTTTTTAAACTTATTATTATTATCACATATTTATTTTAAAACTCGTTTATAAAAAATACATTTTTCACTACAACGTATCATAAAAAACTAAACATTATAGTAAAAAATACATTTATAAAAACTGTAATCCACCGACCGCGAAGCAAGGCCCAAGCGATCGGTGGCTAGGGCTGCAGAGACAGGAACCTCCTGACTATGCGTGCCGAGTCCAGGAGTACCGCCTTCTGTATCTGACCCTTGAATCAACTTCCTAGCGAAAGCCTCTTAAGGTATTCATCGAGGCTCTTCGCTATCAGTCCGTTTATTATTATTATTATTATCAGCCTGTAGAGTCCCACTGCAGGGCAGAGGCCTCCCTTCCCTCTTTCCACGAACCCCGGATATTGGCTAATTGGGGCCACTCTTTCAGGAATGCATCCAGTTCATTCCTCTATCTCCGCCTGGGTCTACCACGAGGCCGCCGCCCGTATGGAACCCATTCTGTAGTGGCTTTTAAACATGTTACCAAAAATTTTTTTTAAATGTTATGATAAAAAGTCAACTAGTAAACGTAAAGTAGTAATGTCGTGAGGCGATGGAGTCAAATGTTGACAATATCTGCGAAAAACAGGCGCAAGTTATTGAACCCCACATACTATAAAAGTGAGGGGCTCATAGATAACATAATCATAGAATAAATATCATGAATAACATGTCATAGAAGACACAATACTTAAAACTGCATCCATATCTCACAAGCCCACAGTTTGTCAACATTGCAACTTTAAAAAAAGTTAATAAAAAAGCTGAAGCTATATATAGAATAAACCTTGACCTAGACCGTATTCTGGACTGGAGCAAGGCACATGGTCTAAGAGTTAACCCACTCAAAACTCAAGTAATCGTCGTTGGGGGTTCTAGGATGATATCGAGGATAGACTGGTCTTGCCTTCCACAAATTGTATTTGATGGCACCTACGTTAAGCAGAGTGAGACGGTGAAAAATTTAGGCGTTCTCATAGACAGGCAACTGTCATGGGGACCTCAGATATCTGAAGTCAGTCGTAAGATGTTTGCCTCAGCGGGTTCTCTTAGGAGATTGCGTAACTTCCTTCCGACTGCCACTAAAATTTCGCTTGCGCAGTCGCTTCTTCTCCCGATACTAGACTATGCTGATGCTTCTTATCTAGATCTCACTGAACAGCAACTAGATAAACTAGAGCGCTTGCAAAACTTTGGCATCCGGTTCATCTTCGGCTTGCGGAAGTATGACCATGTGTCCGAATTTCGCAGTAAGCTCAAGTGGTTACCCATACGCCTTCGCCGGGATACTCACATCCTTCAGTATTTATATAACATCCTGTTCAACCCTTCCTCACCTTCCTATCTTAAAGAACGCTTCCATTTCCTCTATCAATCCAATCCTCGATCCTTGCGTTCATCTGAAACACTCCAACTCAGGACACCTGTACACTCCTCCTCCTACTTTGATAAGTCTTTTACAGTGCAGGCTGTCCAGTTATGGAACGCGCTGCCGGTGGCTATCAGATGTGCTAAGTCACTTGCCATTTTTAAACGTATGCTCAGAGAACACTATCTGAGTATTTGTCGCTAAACATATATGTATTTATTATTAATTATTTATTTCTTAAATAAGTCTAAGTATGTATCTATAAATTATTATGAGTAGTTATTATTTAGATTCATGTAACTTTCATTTATGTAAGTTTTATATATTTTTTTTTTATATAATTAGTATTAGTATGTATGTACATGTAGTATGTTAGGTACACCATTACACCCCAGGTAATGTCTACACAGTCCATTCCATCCAAAGGTTGTCTGGTAGAGATCGCTAATTAGCGATAAGACCGCCAATTGTATCCATAGATTTACGTAGTCGTTTTTTATATGTATTTGATTCGTGGTGTGCAATAAAGTATTATCTAATCTAATCTAATAAAGTAAAAACACAGTTGACTGACCGGTCTAGTGTCGTTAGGGTTCCAGCACAGCACCCTGCCGTCTTTCCCGGCGGAGAGCAACAGATCCGGGTCTTGTCTAGACCAGGACAATGACATCACGCCCTTGTTGTGACCTTCCAGGGTCACTAGGGGGGATGCTGCTAACCTGCAGAAATAACAACAGTCACAAACCTAGTACAGAGTCCTTTGGACTACCTGTATCATCAGTACCAGAAGCTAAAACACCCATGGCTCAAATTATTTACCCGTTCTTGGAACTTTGGACGAATATATACAGAAGTATTGACAATTAAATTACGATATTTCGTTGTAAAGCACTTTGTAAATAGTTTTTTGTTGTAAAATTACTTTTTCACAACAAGCTTTTATAAAATTCTGAATAAAAGAACTGCAAGCAGATTCAAATGAGCCCAAACACTAGTAGCCTACTACAATTCATTCGGAAGTTCCGTTGTCTAACATCCGTCTCCATCATGAGACCACCTCCATGGTACCATATTATTGCATTGTCACCGAAGTTTGTAACGATGCTTTTAGTCTCGTTACACGAATTCTGATTTGGGAGGTGTATTTGACTGGATTTTTGAGCAGTAGTGCTGTAGTAGTAAACATTGTTTTGGTTCTGACGTTTTGGTTAGGTCTTTGACACTAATAGTTCATTTGTTGTCATGCAATCATTCACCGGTTTTTTAAAAAATAAATTTTTCCTATTCGACTGTTTCAGGAAATCTTTACCGCATCACTGTTTTTGGAAGAAAAAAAAACCACTTTTCTCTCTATCACAATGTCGTAAGGACGTTGTTTTATTTTTCAAGATTTGTTTTATCAAATTTAATCTCCGAATTTTAGGGAGGTTAATCATGTTTTGTGTTAGAAATTGGTTTGAAAGGGCTTGGTGATAATGCCGGTGTAGAAATTTTGGAATTCGATTTCAAAGATGTTTTCTACGTATTGGATTTTTGAACGTTGTTGCTCGTTTGAGACGAGTCTTTCGGGGTAACCCTACGGTTTAATTTTCCCTGGTTTTCTCACCTATTATTTGGATTTAATTTAATTTACCTACCTCATTGGAAACCCCACGTTTTGGAGGACAAGATTTCCAATTTGAATTTGCAACTTCACCCTAGCTTATTAGATTCTAATTAGAATACACTAGGAGTTAAACCTACCTACTACTAGCCTTCTGCTAATTTCCTTTTTATTTTTATTGGATTGCAATAACGACAGTCAACCACAGTTTACAACTTTGTTTAGTTTTTAACCTCCGACACCGTAGGTTCTAGGATCTACTGGTTTAATTAATAAGTAAATTTGCCACATACAGTGTTCAGATTTCCACGGGCAAAGATTTACAATAAACTCTAAAAATGATATTCAATCTTTCATAGCCTCCCAGGCCTTGTGATTAGAAGCCCAATCTCTTCGGCAGATTTATCCAGGTAATTTGTTTTTCAAAATTCAACTAGGCATGGCGCCCGAGATTTGTTTGCTATTCGTTTTTGTATTTTAGTTTGCCTACCTGTACCTTTATTAGTTAGATTCACTTGGCACTTAGCCAAGAAATCAGAAATTAAACTCACCTTATAAACATTATTATAATTATTATATTATTATATATTTTTTATTTTTTTATATTACTAGTTACATAAGTAGTCCAAATTACCGCTCAATCGGTTGAGGGGGGAACGGGTTTAAAATTCAGTTGCAAGATTCCACCTGGACAAACATACATACATTGCAAGTTAATAAGAAGCTTGTAATAATTATGAGCAGAGTTAATAGACTGACCTCAAATCCCACAGCTGTATAACCGGAACTTGGTCCTCTTCCGAGGCGATGCACACCTGAGTGGCCACAGACGGATGCCACGCGAGCGAGCGCCATCTAGTTCGCGATTGAGAATCACTGAAAAATTAAGTTACATTTAAATATTTTCGTTCATTGTAGAAGATTTTTATATTTGATTTTTATAGATGATCTACTAAACCTACACGAGAATAGTGCGTCCGCGCTCCTTGGCTATGTTACAAAATCAGAGGATATTTTTACCCCCCACAAGTTATCATTACGACATTATTGCATTAAGGACCTACTTACCTTAGTTTCATAATAGGTTCATTCTTTCTCAAATCCCAAACGACGCATCTTGAAGAAAACGTTGAGCCAAGGATGTGTTGCACCTAGAAGAGAGAAATACATTGTGATCCAGTTAGTATGAACCAGAGGCCAACTGCTGCTATCAACCCAAAGTCCTACCCTGTTACTTCAAGGGGATTAATACACAATACACCCCAAATTTTGACGTCAGTAGAGATCTTATTTCCCACACCCTAGAATTAGAATTTGCATCTAACTATAGTGTCAAAATTTTAACGTTGCTCCAATATGGATTAGATTTTTTTTTATTATAGCCAGAACTTTGACATTGTAATCTTTCCCAAGCACGACGCTCAGTTTTAAAAGCTACCAGAGGTCATTAAAAAACAAGCAGGAATCAGTATGAGGGCTACATGAATGTCCATTTAACCTGCTGGTTCCAGGCGAGTCCTTGCACGTGGTCGGCGGGTTGGCTGCGGTTGCCGGGCGCCATGGGCTGGCTCGTGTTGTTTAGGTCCCAGATGAAAATCTCGCTGTCGGACGCTCCGGTTGCAAGCAGGTTCTTCTGGTACGGGTTGATGTCCAGCGCGGACACATGACCTGATAAATCAAAAATTTATTTATTGACATCAATAGAGTAACTTACATGATCTTAGATCATACAATGTTTGTTTCATCTATTTAGCATCCTAAATCCTGTAAGTTACATTGCTTCTAAAGGCTGTTTATATTCTTTTTTTGTGTCAGTAATTACATTTAAATGTTATTGTACCAGCCCTAGTAGCATGACCTAAAAGTCTATCTTTACGGAAGATTAGAGTAAATTGACTAAAATGTCATTTTAATTGGTTTTTTCATAGAGATACATTTTTCTTTTGCGGTCATGCTAGCCCAGCTGTAACGTACATGTATACACACACACGCAGACATGTAATTTAGCTGAATAGCACGTTTGGTTCGCGACTGACACCCTTTCATGGAAACAACTCAGTCTTCAGCTAATCACGATCAGCACAGGTCAATAAACCCAATTAGTATTTTGTGAGCTTGTGTGAAATAATAAGAAATTCAGTGTTTAATTTAAAGCTTCACATGTCACAGCTGAGTAGAGGTAACATAATATTAGACACCCAATTTGTTAAACATCAATAGAGAGTATTTTTATACTCGTGTCTATTATATTGTTATATATTCAATTATTGCTACCAAACTTATATTTTAAAATATAAATTCAAAAAGGTATGTTTATGCTAATTGTAATGAATGAATGAATGAAAATTCTTTATTATACCTTACAAGCTAAACACAACAGATTTAAAGAAAAAAACAAATAAAAGTAAGCATAATGGCCGGTCTTATCGCTTAACAAAGTGATCTCTTCCAGACAACCTTTGGTAATGTGCATGGTGTATTCGTCTTTAAATGAAATGTCATGTAGTAATAATAGCCAATACCTAGTAAATAAGCACATACTCATGTACATTTTGTTGATGAGCGAATAAATAAAATAAATTCAATTATAAATTGATTTTCATCCAGTTTTAGTTATTTGAGCTGAAATTATTTAACATTAATGCATAATGTATAGCATCTTTACAGTGCAAGCTGTGGGGCTGCAGAATGGGCCCTTCCCTCTAAGATTATCTAAATCTCTTCCTGTCTTTAAAGCTAAGATATGAAACACATTATGTACTTATTTATATGCGCAGTTGTTTTAGTGCATTAGCAAACACATTAAAATGTATGAGAAATGCTGCAATTCTTCTAGACTAAACTCTACTGGGGCAGAATAATATAATTCTTTTAATTTTGACTAAACTCCTAAGCTTTTTTATTGCTTCATTTCAAGTGCTAAGGTTTCGCAAATTAGGTAGCTTGAAAAGTAGGTCAAATAACAAAGTTATTACTTGCCTTGCCACTAATAAGAATGCCTGTTTAACAAAAATGTTTTTTTTTGTTTACTCAACACAGAACAGTTTTGTAGATAACATTATCAGTCAGTAGCAAAGTAGCCAATATTTTGTATTGAGATAAGAGTGGACATTCATAGAGCAATAAAGGTAAAATCCACTCTATTTATATTAACAGATAAAAGCATTGATCCTCAACTGAGCAAAAATTTAATAAACCATTATGTGTCTGTTTTAATTACAATCAAGTTATTTTTTACTCCAAACATACTACTGAAGCAAGAAAACCTCGTTATTTAATGTATATTATTTTACAGTTTGCTATGTGTACTTATTTGTTTTATGCAGTTTATTTCTGCTGACTATTTCTTTTTTCATGTTAATTATTCGTAAAATTTGTTACTAGAATCTGGTTTCCTTATTAGGTAATCATCCCTAACAACAGCATTGATCAGACAACATACCACTATGTTTAGTGTTGCTACCAAGCAGGGAGTCCGGAGCATTACTGAGTAGTTTATCCACACTGTAGAACTGCAGTAGACCTCCATCACAACCACCAACTATGATGTTAGCTCCAGACCAGACAAGCTTTTGAAATCTGTAGAAGTTAAAATGTGGTAAGCATCCAAGTTTATCAACTGTACTTATACAATTATTAGGAATTGTTAAGTCATATCAAAAACGCACAGTTAAATCAATTTTATCAATGATGAGCTGATGGGGTCAATGTATTCACCCCACTACTGCACCCACTGTTTTTAAAGCTCTACCCACTATGTCTATACAAAACTGAGTTGTTTTCAGTAAAATTATGGGTCGAATCTTACTTGTGCTCTGTTTGGAGACTGGTTTTCAGTTCCAAATCCTGTCCAGGGTCTTCCAAATTCAAAGAATAGAGCTCCAAGTGTGAACTGGAGTTGAATGAGGCGTCGACCTGCTGTGCCGCCGAGCCGGCCGCTAACATCACCGGGTGGTGCTCCGCCGGCGACCAGCATACGTTCACTGTCCTCTTCAACTCTTTTAGCTTCATCTTCACTCTTTTACTTCACTAAAACAAACACAAACAAGGCTAAAAACTTGATCTATTTACTCGGGCAATTATGTCACAATTTTGGAACTGTTCCCTGGATGAATTTACAAAACAAATCGTCGTAGTATCGTCTGTAGGCAATTAGTAAAGGTTTTTAGAATATTATATTATGATAAAAATGGATGTTTCAATTAAAAATACTATAATTTACCATAAAAACACCAAGTTGGCACTTCCAACGTGGCTGACGTAAATAATTCAATTTGACAGTCAACTGACAGTAATGACGTAGGCGAGTGCGTTCGGAAATTTTAAACGTAATTTGTATTATATCGTTCAGAAACTGAGTGGGCAAAAAAGATAAATGGATGTTTATTTCCTTGACAACAAACTTGTACACATGGCTACACATCAAGCTATAAATTTCCAGTATAAGCTGACCACTCATTCTACGAAAAGCCTACACAATGCGAGGTCAACTTATACTAGAACATTGCTTGATGTGTAGCCGTGTGTACTTATGTATATTTATTTATAACTCCTGAACATTTGGACATAAAGGTACCTCTGAGGTATTTTTATAATACCTACTCAATAGAAGAGGTCAAGAGGTACTCAAATAGACACTCATCCTTTTTCCTTTCGTTGGATTTCGAAAAGATGCCAGCCAAGTGACAGAAAATCATTAGCATTGATAGAAATTGTCAAGAAGTTTTAATTTACTGAGTGTACCTATCTGTTTATATAAAATTAATTATAGGTAAGTACTTACCTATGACTTCGGATAAAATGTTTTCTGCGAGTATGACGGTCTGGATATTTGTGTCTGAATTCTCAACGGTTCTGTGGTGTAGAGGTATTGGGAAATATTTAAAACAGAGTAGGTATGTTTTATCCTTAAATAAAAACAAAAAGGCGGTCAAGTGCGAGTCGGACTCGCCTATGAAGGGTTCCGTAGCAGCAAGTAAAATAATATAAAAGTTCTTGTAGTTCGTTGTACCTAACTTTTATTATATTTGAGTTGATTGAATGAAAGGTAAATTGCGGTTTACGATATAGGTATGACGTATTAAAAAAACTACTTACTAGATCTCGTTCAAACCAATTTTCGGTAGAAGTCTGCATGGTAATGTAGGTACATCATATTTATGTATATTTTTTAGTTTTATCGTTCTCTTATTTTAGAAGTTACGGGGGGGGGGGGGGTCCGTTTTTTGCCATTTGGCTACAGAACGCTTAAAAGGGAAGATACGGCTTATGCGTCTCGCACGCAAGTGGCCAGCTCAAATTAGGTCCACGGATACAATTCGGTCACAATCGTGTGCTCGTACTACGGCGACTCGGCGCCGCAACTGGCTCTTGATTCTCTCTCGCTTGCACTAAACATAGGCTCTTCGCTCTGTCTCGCTCACAGGGTTGACACTCCACGTAATAACGTGATGTAAATTACTTTTCAACACACTTGCTCGTAAAGTGAGCCATAGTACATCGTTATTAGGGCCATAAACCGAACTGTAACTAGAGATGGGTAATCACCCGAGTTAAAATACATGAGTGGGTTAAAACCCAATTATCACTCAAGTCATTCCACCCACTGGGTTGTTTGAGCGGGTGAAAATGAAATAAGTAGTAATTATTAACAATGACGACTAATAAAGTACCTAGGTACCTTTAAACTTATTTAGCTCCATCTATATGTATGTATATTTATACACAGAGAGTTTTTTTTAACTGGGACATTACGGCAGCACCCATAACCAGAGGTGCAGTTTCTTTTATAACATCAGCTCGTTTTTGAAGAAAACATTTTGGCATTAAATTTTTTTTGATCAAGCGTAAGTAGCGCCTTAAAATGAATCAAGTTGGTAATTTTTTTTTATGCCGATCGATGCAGTTCTATGTAAGAATCATTTTATTGTATTAGATGAAAAAAATCTGAGCAGCGAAAGTTAGTCAAATTTGATAAAATGTACTCTCATACAACAGGACAACATTCCTCCAACAAATATTTTATTAGATTCTAATTACACAATGAAGAAGTATTAATACCGTAGCGATTAAGAAGTTAAGGAACTCCATGCTCTCATGAGCAATTCAAAAACGTCTCGTATTTCAGAACAATTTTGAATTTCGAACATGGTTTTTGCATCTGTCGGACTTTTTTTTATCAGTCATTACATCATCTTATTTGTCCTATCATGGCATTGGCATATACGCAAAAAGTAGACTTAATTGAATCATACTTCTTCGGGTAGCGTTCCTTATACCACTTCAACGCATTAGTTGGGATTCGTCGGTTGAGGAAGTATGCTTCAATTAAGTCTACTTTTTGCGTATTTGACAATGCCATGATAGGACAAATAAGATGATGCAATGACTGATATAAAAGTCAAACAGATGCAAGCACCATGTTCGAAATTCAAAATTGTTCTGAAATACGAAATGTTTTTGAATTGCTCAAAAGAGAAAAAGAGAGACAGAGTTCCTCAACTTCTTAATCGCTACAGTATTAATACTTCTTCAATGTGCAATTAGACTGTAATAAAATGTTTGTTGGAGGAATTTTACTTTGTCCTTTTGTATAAGAATACATTTTATCAAATTTGACTAGCTTCGATGACTTAGATTTTTTTATCCGATGCAATAAAATGATCCTTACATATGACTGCATCAATCGGAATCAAAAAAAAATTACCAACTTGATTAATTTTAAAGCGCTACTCACGCTTGACCAAAAAAAATTTAATGCCATAATGTTTTTCTTCGAAAGCCAGCTGATGTTTTAAAAGAAACTGCACCTGTATCTCCTCTGGTTATGGGTGGTGCCGTACTGTCCCAGTTAAAAAAACACTGTATATACATATATAATATGTATAAAATAATGTTTTATGGAAATGTCAACCTTATTTCGAGGTGCATACAGTAAGCACATATGTTATCTTCTGCTGCTGCCTGCCATCTGTTGTTGAATAGATGAACTTTTTCGTAACGTAACGTAATAGCTGAACTTTTGTGTAATTAGAATCTAATAAAATATTTGTTGGAGGAATGTTGTCCTGTTGTATGAGAGTACATTTTATCAAATTTGACTAACTTTCGCTGCTCAGATTTTTTTCATCTAATACAATAAAATGATTCTTACATAGAACTGCATCGATCGGCATAAAAAAAAATTACCAACTTGATTCATTTTAAGGCACTACTTACGCTTGATCAAAAAAAATTTAATGCCAAAATGTTTTTCTTCAAAAACGAGCTGATGTTATAAAAGAAACTGCACCTCTGGTTATGGGTGGTGCCGTACTGTCCCAGTTAAAAAAACACTGTATATATATAATATGTATAAAATAATGTTTTATGGAAATGTCAACCTTATTTCGAGGTGCATACAGTAAGCACATAAGTTATCTTCTGCTGCTGCCTGCCATCTGTTGTTGAATAGCTGAACTTTTTCGTAAATCGAAGCTGGTATGTTCAAAATAGAAACGTCGTTAATAATTTTTTTATCTATAGCAAAATTAACTCCATTATACAAGCATGAAGGAGTGTTTTTTGCGGTTTGTATAACTTAGGCTAATTTGGGATAGGAGATATGCGTTCTGGAATATACTCCGCTACTCAGTTAGTGATGTAGTCTAATGCGATAGCAGTTTTATCGATCTGCCATTTATATTAAAATTCTCACAAAAATTAATAAACGTTCATCAAATGGTTTTACCCCTTACCAAAATGAAGGGTTGTTAAAATTATAACTTGTACTGGTAATTTAGGAGTCTATGTTTGTGTCATCGGGTAACCTCAAAAGTAACAACTTTTGTATGGTGTTATTTGTCAGATAGCTATGTGGAACTTTATCAGGAACCTGTGAAATGGGCCCTAAGTGTCAAAAACGACGAATAAAACATATGTCTTTTAGTTTTCAACTGGTAATAACGACATATATTTATTCATGCGCATTATTATTTACATCATGATCTTCGCAAAAAATAGTTTCATTTCTGTAAGGAAATAATAACGATTTTAGTAAGTTTTAGTCAAATATTGAACTAGATGATCCTTAGATTATAGATAACAGCACCCTTTTGTATCCTATAATAATTTAATCAAACCCAAAATCGGGTCCAATCGATAATGACAATATTTTGTGTCACCGCACTGGCTGAGTAGTGATAAAAATAATGTTTTATGGAAATGTCTTGTCTATTCTGTTTCCCTATTTTTTATTTGCCAATGGCAAATGCACAAAACCGTGCGACGCCAAGAAAGAAAAATAAAAAGGAAAAGTCAACCTTATTTTGAGGAGCATACAGTAAGTAAGTACATAAGTTTTTTTCTGCTGCTGCCTGCCATCTGTTGTAAAATTGCTGAACTTTTTCGTAAATCGAATATGGTAGATTCAAAATACGAAACGTCGTAAATACTTTTTTTATCTATAGCAATTCGTCAAGTCAAGTGTGCGTAAAGAAGTTTTATTTAGTAATAAATCGATCTAAATTTAATTCCGACTTTTATTAATTTTCCAGCTTTAAGTGTCTATTAGAACGCTGCTATTAATTTAATATTTTAATTACGTACCTAGTAGGTACCTACCAAAGTGGGCACCTACCTTATTTTAACTTTGACATTAAAATAGCCAAACACCCATTTTCACCCAGCAAAATGGGTTAAAATCGGGTTAAAACCCAAATCACCCGGTTATAACCCAAATGGGTAGAATGGGTTTTTACCCATTACCCATCTCTGACTATAACACACGCGTGCGTAATAATATTACACACTAGTGCATAATAGAATTATCCCTACAAAGTTAAGTTAGTACCTAACTGCAAATTATATGCGAGTAAACAGAGCATTTTCAATTTAATTGGGTAATACAGTTTTTGTAACAACTAAGAGGTTTTATGCCGCTGAAAATTCTATGAGGTACATTTTTGGAATAAATAAATGTATCCCTAATTAAGACGAAAAAACATTTATTATTATCAAATTACTTATAATTCACAATAATTTGCTATAAAATATTTGCATTTTAACACTAAAATTATAATTTTGAAGTAGGCTGTAAGGCTATAATGTAATCAATCACCGTACATTTGGCGCGTGCAAAAAAGAACTTGCGCGCCATTTCCCATTTTTTTGTTTGTATCTCATTTGTTGCTGCGTGGTAATTAATTGTAAAAAATGTCAAGCTTTAGTACAGAAGATTTGTTTTTTCCTCGCAAGTGTGTTGAAAAAGTGCCTATGAAACTCGTAAGCAACTTGCTCACTAGACACTCTGCTGGTTTACGACCTCGCCTACGGCTCGGGCTGCAACCCACAGCCTCGTGTATAGTAATGAATGACTAATGAGCAACTTAGCTCGCTTGTATCATACATAATATACTACACTCATGGACAAATTTAAAGGAACGCAACTTAATAAAGACAGATTAGCATAAAAATCGTCGTGTTTGTGTTTATTTGACTTTCAATAGAGTTTGATTAATAAAATGAACATTTTTGAACAAAACTAAAACTACCTGGATAAAAAATAAACAATTTAGCGACTTAAGTAATTATCTTATTGCAGTAGTCGTAAGGAAAATTAACGCTTGTATCCTATCTTATCGCAAATTGAATAGTGTTTAAACGAGTTTAACGTTTGATTATTTATTTATGTGTGGCACACTCCTTATTTAGTGTTACCTCCTCTTGCTGTCAAAGCTGACTGCAAACGTCTTGGCATACTTTTTATTAAATCGTAAATAAAAGTTTGTGGGATGAGATTCAATTCTTCTACCAATGCAGTTTTGAGATCTCTCAAGTTAGCTGGTGTTGGATTTCTCTAATTAACTTGCCTTCCCAGCTTATCCAAAACGTGTTCTATCGGGTTTAGGTCTGGTCAGCGGGCTGGCCACCCCAACACTTCAATTTCCACCTCTCTTAGATACTCCAAAACTATCGCTGCGGTGTGGGGCCGTGCGTTATCATCGTGCATCAAAATAAAATTATCTTCAACATATGGGGCAAAAGGCATCACAATTGGTTCCAAGATATCTGTTACCGTGCGTGTCCCGATACAAATGCCACCCCAAACCATTACTGACCCTCCACCATAAGACTCTTCCGACAATGTTACACTGAGCATATCTTTCTCAGGTTCGTCGCCATACTTTGACCCTTCCATCATCTGGCTTAAGGCAAAACCGGGACTCGTCAGTGATCAATACCTTGCTCCAGCATCATCATCCCAGTTTCGGTGTGAACGAGCAAAGTTGGTCCGAGCTACTCGATGACCTGTGGTTAGTAATGGGCCCCTGGCAGGCAAATAGGCCCCTATTCCTGCCGCATTAAGTCTTCTTCTTATGATTTTGGTGCTATCTGCCACTTGCCGTACATCCTGGAGCTTAGTTTTGACCTCGGAAGAAGTCGAAGTGCGATTTCTTAGCACGTTGTTACTTTTTTACGACCTTGTTCTTTGCGTTTCGTATACTCTCCAGTCTGGCAGTATCGTATCACAATTCAAAAAATGACAGACTTAGATACTCGTAAAGTTTGAGCCACGTGATTGTAAGTGTTTCCATTTTCAATCAAAGTCACGGCTCTAGAGACTTGAGCCACGCTGAGATCCGGCATTTTAACTTAATTCATTTAAATGATGTGTACGTAAGACGACCACATAGTTTTTTTCATAAAAAAATTTAATAAAAGACTGTAATTTGTTAAAAAACACAACCGCGGGAATATTCTTGCAGTACAAATCAATGAAATTAACACAAAGCCGAAAAAAACGAATGCAACTCTGGAACATAAGACGATAAAAATCCTTCTTTATTCAAATTACATGCACCGGTATATGTGGCCAGTGCGTTATATGAACATCGTAAAAATAACAAAATTTTTGTTGCGTTCCTCTAAATTTGTCCATGAATGTATTATAAACGTGTGCGTGAGATTATCTATGTAGGATAGAATTGGGCAATGCCGGTCACTTAAGGAAAAATGAATACACAACGAGTATAAATCAACTGTCCTATAATGAGATTACCACAGCCTAAAATATAATTATTTTTCTATCAATGGCACACTAATTCAGATCACTATTAATCATAGTTTTAGTACAGTAAACATTTAAAATAAAAATGTGTTTGACCGGTATTACACCCAATGTCGCATAAAACCGGTCAGTACTTGGTAAATACCGGTCAAACCTAATTGGCGCATAAATCACATTTATAGTCTTTATCATTGTCACGTCCTGAGCATTCCGAGTGGGCCCAACGTCCACATAGTATACACCTGTACCACAACTCTTTGTCGCGTCCAAAATCATCGCAGATTAAATATTTGTCCTCTATATTTTCGTCTTTTTTTATGTTATTTGTGGGGAAACAGGCTTACGGCCCACCTGATGGTAAACGGTCACCGTCGCCTATTGACACCGGCAACAACCGGGGTGTTGTCGATGCGTTCCCTACACTGTAGTTACCTCTTTACATTTCTCTTGAAGCGTGCCATGTCGTAGCCTAATGGGAAAACCTCAAATGGTAGCTCATTCCACATCTTGCAAGTATGGGGTAGAAAATATCGCGTGAAGCGTGTGGTGTGTGATACCCAATTGTCGATGATATGTGGATGAGGTTTATTACGTTGTCGAGAAGTGCGGTGGTAAAATCTCGACGACGGGATGAGATCAAATAGCTCCTCAGAACATTCCCCATTATACAGGCGGTAGAATACACTGAGCGATCCGATGTCACGGCGTTGACTCAGCGGTTCCAGCCTGTCGGCGAGTTTGGGATCACCGATGATTCTAATGGCTCTTCTCTGAAGGGAGTCAAAACAAGCAATTGGCACTTGGGAGCTCCGTGCCAAAGATGGGAACAGTATTCCACGTGCGGCCGAACGTGCGCTTTGTACAGCAATAGCCGTTGTTGTGCCGTAAAATACTGTTTGGCACGGTTAAGGACTCCAAGTTTTTGGGAGGTGAGCACAGCTTTTGCTTCTAAGTGATTCCCATACCTCAATAGAAATTTTGACTCCCAGAATCCCTATACTCGCAGAGACGGGGAGAGGAATGCCCTGGAACCGTGGAGCTATTGTGAAAGGGGCCTTCTTTGTGGTGAACGCACGGACTTGCGTCTTGGTTGGGTTAAAGGTGACCAGGTTAAAGTTACCTCAATCTGACACATGCTCCAAAGAGCCTTCAACCTCAGACACAAGTCTTTGTCTGTTGTCTTCCACTTCCGACCGAGAGTTATTAGGGCGACCAGTGTAGAAAGTATCACCCGTACTGTCATCCGCATAACAATGAAGGCCGCTTATGTGCAGCATATCATTGATGTGAAGAATAAACAGTGTGGGCGATAGCACTGACCCTTGGGGTACACCAGAGTTAATGGGCATTGAGTCCGAGCAAGAACCATCTACAACGGCTCTTATGCTCCGCCCGGATAAGAAACTGGCGACCCAACTGCAAAGTCCCCCGGGGAGGCCGTATGAGAGAAGCTTCGAGAGAAGCGCCTTGTGCCACACCCTATCGAACGCCTTCACGATGTCTAGACTAACAGCTAGAGCTTCCCCCCTACTCTCAGCGGCTTCCGCCCAGCGGTGAGTGAGGTAAACTAGAAGATCACCAGCTGATCGCCCATGACGAAAGCCGTATTGGCGGTCACTGATCAGCTGGTGTTCCTCAAGATACCTAAGAAGCTGAGTATTAATTACTCGCTCCATCACTTTACAGAGTAGGGAGGTAATTGCTATAGGCCGATAGTTAGACGGATTGGTTCGATCCCCTTTTTTAGGGATTGGGTGGACATGGGTCACTTTCCAAGAAGACGGCACGATACCAGTGGTATAAGACAATTCAAAGAGGGACGTAAAGACAGAACACAACTCGGGAGCACACTTTTTGAGCACAATGGCTGGAATGTCATCCGGCCCACTCGACTTTCTCACATCAAGGGAAAGGAGTTCCTTCCGTACCGCTTTCTGATGAAAACGTACCTCTGGCATGGAACTCGGACACTGAGGTATAACCGGTGCTGAAGCATTTCCGTTGAGGAGGGTCGAATTGTAGGCAAAAAGAGATCCAAGGAGATCGGCTTTCTCTTTTGCACTATGGGCCAGAGATCCGTCCGACTTGAGTAAAGATGGTAAGCGGGACTGGCAGAAGTTACCCTCAGCAGCTTTGGCAAGAGACCAGAAGGTTCTACTTCCAGAAGGATACCCCACCAACTGGTCACCAATTCTGCTGATGTGCTGCTTCCTCGCTATAGCCATGACCTTTTTGCTCTGTCTGGAGGCAGCATTGAATTTTATCCTTAAACGGGAAACTTCGGGATCCTGGCACTCACGCGCTACAGTCCAGTTCTTACAGGCAGCCAATTTGCCACTGACTGTATCGGCACAAGTCCGGTTGAACCAGGGTTGACTCCGGCCACCAACACGCACCACAGATTTGGGGATGAAACATTCCATACCCTGAAGTATGACATCAGCGACGGAGTCAGCGCAAGTGTTTGGATCGTCCGTTGAGAAACATAGCTTCCTCCACTGGTAGGATGCGTAAAATTCGCGTAATCCATCCCAGTCAGCTGTTCCGAAATGCCAAACCCTTCGCTTCCCGGGTTTACTAGATAAACTAGGACGAACGGTCGGCACTGACGTGGTTACCAGGCAATGATCAGAGGATACAAGAGGAGCCTCCACAGAGACCTGGTATTTATCCGGATGTGAAGTCAGCACGAGATCAAGCAAGGATGGTACATGGTTATCAACATCTGGAATCCTAGTTGGACAGTAGACCATTTGGGTAAGGCCATGAGAGATTGCAAAATCATGGGCAGTTCTCCCAGTATGATCAGTGTATCGGGAACCCAGCCACTCAACGTGGTGAGCGTTAAAGTCCACGAGAACGATCAACTCTGCATTGGAGTACTGCCCGAGTGCACACTCGCAGATCCCTTCAGCGATGTGCTCAAACAGTCGAGTTGTGTCTGAATCACCACTATGTGATCTATAAAGGCAAGCGTAAATACGGGTTCGACCCCCGTAATCGACGCGGGCCCAAAGACACAACAGATCTGTAGCTTCAAGGCCGTTGAGACGGCGACAACAAACATCCTCCCGAACGTACATACATACCCCAGCTTTCCGGAGAAAATGTTCTTCTAGTATATAGCCAGGGTAGAGGAGATAAGATGTATCAGCCGGGCAGGAGATTTGAGTCTCCGTCAAAAAGAGCAGGGCAGGCTTAGCTGTCTCAAGATGATGATGAACAGCATTTAAGTTCGAGTGTAATCCGCGGATGTTGCAGAGGTCAACTCTGAGAGTGGATTTTGAAGCCACTGGTAAACTTTTACTTATATTTTGACTGGCCATGAGAAATAAAATAAAAAGGGAAAGTAGTAAAGAGTACTTCAGCCAGAAATAAGGGCAAACATGGCTTATACAAGGGCTCAGTTGTTCCAGATGTGGATGGCTGGCGTGATGTACGGAAGGGCCCCCGATCCAACCTGAGAGCAGCTGCCGGGTTCCACTCCGGTCTCCTACTCCGGCACGACAGTCACTCGCAAGCTGTTTTCGCGGATTGGCGACACAGCCTCCCAGGGCGGAGTTTGAAAAGTTATCCCTGGGTTCGGGTCCCCTACTGACCCACGGGTGGCCAGCGGGCAGCCGTTTCATCGGGTCTCCCTGGACACCACGCCAACCCACCATCCCGGCCCAAAAAAGGCCCTTGCTAAGACAAGCCAACGGTCCCCAGTAATGACACTCTCAACCTGTGGGGGGGGGGGGGGGGGGGGGGGGGGGCACTGGCACTCCTACACTGATACCAGAACACGCGTGCGCTAGAAGTTTCGGCGTTTGACGGTAGACTCTAGTAGGAGGGTGGTAGCTAGCCAGACGGACTCCTTTCGGAGCCCTACCACCAGCAGGTGACCGGGTTAGTCGGCTCTTACGACACGCTACCCGGCGGCGGAGGGGAGAATTGTATTCTTTCTCCGTCCCACTCACGGATAAAAATCCGTGTCATCATCTTCGCTTAACTCTGTTATCTCTATTTCCGAGTTTGATGTATCATCGTCTATGGTCTCGTCCTGTAATACATACTTTTCTCTTCACCCTTTTCAACTTTTTACCTTTCTTCAAATTATTTTTCACATCTGTTGATATATTTCTTCGATTCTCTTTTTCGGTATCCAGATCTTCACCTATATCATTTTCAGCATCATCACAATCCGTCTACTTTGATACTTATTTCTTCACTCTTTTAACCTTTGTACCTAGCTTTAGATGTTCTCTCTTTTTATTATAATGTTTTTCTTTGTTTCTATTTTTATCTCTGTTTCTCGACATTTATCTCAACTTTTGCTAATTTTGCAATTTTTTTTTGCTTTTTATGATATAAAACTATTTTATTTGGAGTTCCTGTTATAACTGTAGCATTCTGTTTACGATAAGCTTGTGTATTTAATATAAATATAAATAAATATAAATATTGCTGAACATTTCACACAGCGCTATCTATCTTATTTATCTTTCCATAATATGTTTTTGGGATAGGAAGAAGGTCCATCACACTCACCGTAACTTTTTCAGTATGGGTCTTAACCGAAGATATTACGGACATTGAGGGGATGGCGTTGTCATCATAATTGGCGTTGAGCTCAGCAATTTTATTAGTTGGTGGTGGTGGTGTTACGTTACGCAAGTCAACATAAGAGATATCATCAATTGTGGAGTCTAGGTTGTCGAAATCGAAGTTCAGCTGTAGGATGGTGGGTGCTAGCGTTGTATTGTGTGAAGCAACAGAAGAAATTCCGGAAACCGAGAGGTCTCTGCTGGCACAATCTAAGTTAGATTGCGAGGTTTGTAAAATTACTGTTGGATCATCATTAAGCAGGGATGGTGAATCTTGTATTCTATTATCAGGATCGCACTTCTCTTCAACATCAAATTCGGTGTTGTTCATCATCTCAGCTGGTAGAAAATCGTCGTCAGTAATTATATTTGGATTGTAAGGATATATTCCCGAGGCAGCAAACCCTGCTTCAGCTTTCGGAATTGTTGCTACTCTTTGATAAGTATGTTTTTTTGAAAAGTGAAGCGATGCCATTTTTGGTAATTTTTCGTCCTAATTGGCCTTTTTGCATCCCTTTTTATGCTTTGGTGGCATTTTAAAACAACCCTGGAAGATCAAAATTAAAACTTTTAAAAAATCTGATGAGTGTATTACCTGTCAATCGTGACTGGTATTACCCGATGATACCTTTTTCTAAATATTTTAAATTTGTGGAAACTTCAACAGGTTAATGTACAAAAACCTCCGGTTATGACGACCTCCGTGGCGCAGGTGGCGAACAGCCGGCTGAGACGCAGGAGGTAGTGGGTTCGATTCCCGTAGCGGAACAAATATTTGCATGATCTACAGATATTTGTTCCGGGTCTGGTTGTTTTTCTATATATTATAAGTATGTATGTATTTACAAAAAAAAAGTATATAAGTATTCTATCAGTTATCTGGTTCTCATAGTACTAGCTCTGCTTAGTTTGGGGTAGATAGCGCTGTGTGAAATGTCCAGCAATATTTATTATTTATTATTATTAAAACGATATCGATGTTTGCGCACAAATAGTTTTGCAACATTTATGTGAATTTACAAGGCAAAATAACGAGTAAAATTCCACTCACCTCTTATTTTCGAACCTCCAAAAGTTATAACAAAATGGCGCGAAAATTAAAAACATGCAGTCCACCCAAACGCGTGCTAGGAACTGAGCGGGAGTCGGTGCTCCGGGGCAGGGAATAGTCACGCCACCCACTTTGTATTTGTGTGTGCGGGTAAACACTGTAATATGGGTGAAAGTGTGCTGACCGGTATTGACTCCTGACCGGCATTACCTCATTCTACCCTAGTGTAGCAGGGCCTAGTTTGACTATTAACAATGTAAGTGCGTACCGTATCTTCCCTTTTTGTTTTTAACTAATGTTTTATCTCGCAGCTCAAAAATAATAATTCCTCCCCTAATCTGCGCGAACAGGGCTGGATTCAGAATAGGGTTCTAGGGTATAGGTACCGGGCGTCTGGCACCCAAACTCCGGCGGGTTATAATTTACTCGTAGTTCTTCAACAAAAACATTACCCTCCTTCTGCGCAGTTGGATAAAAGTAGCCTATCTCACCCGGGGATAGTGTAGCTTCCCAACAGTGAAAGAATTTGTTAAATCGGTCCAGTAGTTTCGGTGTCTATTCAATACAAACAAACAAACAAATCTTTCCTCTTTATAATATTAGTATAGATTTAGTCATCACCCACCAACACAATGTAGGAAAGACGAAAATTTACCTGATAAACGTTGTTGGGAGCCATTGGATAGGTACAAGCCGCACAGACCGGTTGCTCTGCGGAAATCTATGGGGGAGGCCTATCAGCAGTGTACGATGTCCTGTGGCTGATATGATGACAATGTAGGTAGGTTAAGTACCTACAGTACGAACAATATTTATTAGAGAAAAATTCATCATAATCATCATCAGCCCTTTAATCCCACTGCTGGGCATAGGCCCCTTTTCGTTGTTACAATTCATCTCTGTATTGCGGTGTTATTTTTATGGAAGCATCACACTAATAATATAAATGTCAAAGTTTGTATGTTTGTCGTCACGTCGTAATGGCTGAACTGATTTCGATAAAATTTGGTGTTGACCTATGCTTTCAAACATAGGCAACTTTTTGTTGACAAACAACGCGTGCGAAGACGCTGGCGGAAGCTATATAATTATAATTAAAACTAAGTAGGTATAATTAGCCGTTTGATGTGAGATTGGCTACCTAGGACGTTCTCAGCACACCCAACCACACGAGTCTATCTGCTTGCTTGTGGCTTGCTTCCATTATCCGACTGATGCTAGGTAGTTACAATCAGTGTCAATTTTGGTTTAGACCAAGGAACTTATAGTAAAGCGTTCCTTGGTTTAGACTAGTTATGTATGCTATTGTCCACAGTAACAACACCATGCCAATTGTTATGAGCAAAGACGAATGGGCGCGCATTGCTCGCTGGACGGAGTATGATCGAGAGGATCCTGATGCCGTGCGGCGCCGCGAGTATGTGCGGTTTCTGACTAAGAACAGCGATGACATGACCAAGAATTGGCCTAATTCTCTCGAGGTACCTTACGTAACTAATACTTTAGTTGCACACAGGGATGTGTATGATGGTATGTGACATAGCATCTTCAACATTCAATTAACATGTTATGTACCTATACGAGTAAGTACTTAATTTATAGGTAGGTACATAACTCTTATTTAGAATTGTACCCAGAAAGTACCTACACTAAGTACAGTAGGTACTATTATAAATATATGTACCTAATATTCTTATTAAATAAATGATTATGATTTCTTAGCCTTGTGGTACATAATTCCTCTACGTTCCTACTTGAAAGGTTCTCTAGTTACGGATGGCGTGTAGGTACGATTAGAAAAAAAGTCGGGCGTTCACAAATCGAATATTTTTTGTTTTTTATTACTGGATTGATATCCGGCTCTTAAAGCCGCAGCACCTTGCAGTCGAGAGTACCTAGCGTTGCTTGGGTAAATAATTACCATTATAAGGGTACCTACAGATGATGACTATCAAGACACAAACCAAGGGCAGATCCAGGGGGAGGGTCCTGAGAGTCATGATCCCCCCCCCCCCCCCTGGGCTGGGTCCAGGACCTAGGTGGACCACTAATTAAAAATGTTAAACATAATGTTTTAATGTATTTTTTTGCCACAATATAGATTTTATATAAGTAGGCACATTCAAAATTTAATATAATATTTTGATTTGAAAAATTGATTTTGTTATTTATAAGTACAGTATGTAAGTACATTAATAAAATACCTACATTAATAAATAAATAATATATGATTATAAAAATTAAATTATAACTTCTTGTGACTTGGCTACGACTATGTGACCCCCCTCCCCCCCCCCCCCCTGGCACCAAAACTGGATCCGCCCTTGACACACACACAAAGACACATTTCACGCCAGAAAGTCCAGTGCTCGGTACAAATTCTTCTTTTTTACAATGACGACGCTCAGGGGATACCTAGGTAGGCACTCATACGATTGTCTTGTTATCGTAGTGATGATGGGTAGGACATATTTTTTTTAAACGAAATCATAATCATCGTCATCCACAGCCTGACTTCACCCATTGTTGGTATGAACTACGTAGATAAATAATAATATAGTGAGTTGCCGTTAAATGTTGATTATCAGAATGTGAGCAAACGCAACGAAGAGCTACGCCGCGCTCGCATAGAGACTGCCGAGAAGGCCAACAGTAAGTTCTACAACCGTTACCTGAAGCGGAAGAAAGAGGAGCAAGAACGTCTCATGTACAGCGCCAGGGATGTTATATTCAAGAATAAAGACGGGCCTAAACTGTTGCTAAGGTAATCTTCCTCAGAAGGCCTGTGATAAACTTGCTAATTTGGTCATAGTGACCTAGACTAGGCACCACACACAGACATGAGAAATAAGCACAGCTCTAAAACAAAAAAACTCAATGGGCATTATAAGTCTTAGCGGTTCAAGTTCATAGCAAGTGTGCAGTATCTAGCTAGATAGTTATAGAAGAACATCGTGACCTTATCCCTTATCCCTCTTATCTCCTCCCTTATACCAAAACAACCTTGTCCCTCACGTACCGCATTCACTCCCGAAGCGTCATGTCCGAAGCGAATCGGTGTTTCTGGAATGAAAATAGACGGTCTTGCAAGGATTAACTAACTTGCATTTTCAGCATTTCTTCTGCGTCACTAGTTCCTTCCGAGTCACCTGCATTAAATTAGTCCACAGGGGAGGGTGGGACAAAAAGTGATTCCTTTTTAAACAAGTTCGTTTAACAAAGTGACTTCCTTTTTTCAGTGCCGTAATAGAAACCTGTATCCAGAAGGAGCGTCTTGAACAACTCAAGTTTCTAGGTGAGCTTCGTCGACAGGAAGCGGAACAGAAGAAACAGGACAATGTCGAGATAATTCAAAAGGCGAAGGAGTGGGAGCAACTCTTGGTGAACAAGAAGAAGAGGCGATTTGATGTCAACAAACAGCATCAACAGGAGATTATTGATCAGTAAGTCTTAGCAAACGCTAAATAAACCCGATACATATCTACATACGAACAAAGGTTATCTGTAATTAATTTAAATTAATCAGAGAAGCTAAAAGTCTTTTTCTGTGCAGGGCCAATGAAAGATCAGAAAGAAAGCGCAAGGAATACGAGGAAGAGCTCAACATGCAGAAGCTGGATAATCTTGAAGCCAATCAGCAGATGGATGCCATCAAGGAGTTTGAAGAAAAGTTTGTAAGAACCCTCAATAACAGTATAACACTAATGAGTAGAAGAGTGGTCTCTAAAGCGTACAGTCACGACACGAGCAATAAGTTAGTTGTTTTACCTCACGATGGCGGGCGAGCCATATTAATAGGTAGTTGTGATAGGTATAAACACGTCCCCTGCAGTTGCGCAATTACAGGTAGCGTCAGCAAGCTCTTCGTAATTGATCAAAATAATTTAATTAGGTACCTTACCTACCTAGTAAGATTTGAGTTTCTTTACAGTTTGTACTATGAAGAATTATAGTTACCCACCTGTTTAACGACCGCGCTAAGCTTGTCAGTAGTAAGCGCTCAAAAGTGTCTTACAAGTGTGACATGGAACCTACTAAACCTTGTAAATCTTATTGCCCGTAACTGTACGTTGGTACCTAGGTACTACCTATATTTTCAGATCAACGACTGGAACTAGATGAATGGCAAAGCATGTGCCATTAAAAAGGCATCGATATACTTAGGTGTTGTTTTCTTAGTTGATAAGTACCTAGTAGGTAAGTACCTACCTACCTATCAGATACTTTATGGGAATTACTAAAAATTTCGACGACTAGGTACTATAGGTAGGTACATAATTTTCATAACTAACTGATTATTATTTTCTTACTTTTTACTTTCAGAGAGCCGATGAAAAGGCGCGTATATGGGCGGACATGGATCTAGCTAAGCGCGAGAACGAAGCGAGACGCGCGGAACAAGCAGCCAGGGACCACATGGACGAGCGCCTCATGGATGTACTGTTGAAGTCCCGAGCTAGAGTTGAAAGAAAGCGAAAGCAGACTGAAATCGCTGTGAGTAAACAACCTGTTGCCCTTAATATAAATACCTACGGGATTTATCACGTTACCTACCGTTTTATCGTATTTAGAATAATGATTGAAATTACTCACGAAAGTTTTCTAAGTAAAACACCTGTTGGCCATCAAGTTAAAGGTTTTTAATTTTAATTTTGGGGCTGCCATGCCATGTTTATATATTTTTTTTATTTGCCGCTCTTTTTCAGTCACTACTTTCATTAGCCATCATACTCTAGTCCAAATTTGATTCGCGTTACAAAATACTTTTTTGTTTATTTTTGTGATGCACAATCAGTTAGTGGACTATAGGCAAATGCGTAGTCGGAATTTAATTTTGGAATTCGGGATCCAGCTATATTAGTCCTAGTTTAGTTTTTAGCAGGTGTATTGGACAACCTGCTAAAAACTACAAATTATTGAACCATTTTTCTACCTACAGATAAAAGCTGAGAAACAGCGCGTACTAGATAGCATAAGCGCCAAGCTGGAGACAGGAGAAGCGGCGCGCGACGCCAAGGATCAGGCGATATTGGTCAAGGCCATTAAAGAAAAGGATGACATGTGAGTTGGATGCCAGTTTGACCCAAGCATATTACCAGCGCTATACTTTATAGAGTCAGCGCAGTTTTCGATATCTGATAAATGAGGAGATTATTTCATTTTCCTATTTATTTTATTAGAAATCGGACATGAAGGTAATCTCTCGATAAGAATCACAGCATCTAATAGGTTGGGGAAAAAGACTTTTCGCATTATAGTATGTATGAACTTGTAATAAAATCTCTTTGGCTATACTATTTGTATCTGGCTGGTTTTGGTATCATTCAAAGTTTAAATTTTAAAGTAGATAATTCCAAATTCAAATTAGGAAAACGTGTGATTTTTATTTGTTTTTCGTACTGTAAAGATAAGTGAATCTAATGAAGAAATTCGATACATTTTAAAGTTTTAGTACAAAAAAGGTAAAAATGTAACGCAAGCCGCGAAAAAAATTTGCGATATTTATGGACCTAGTGCAGTGTCGGTGAGAGTAGCACAAATTTGGTTCAAGCGTTTTCAATCCGGAAATTTTGATGTCAAAGATACACGTCGCTCTGGTCGCCCTATTACGGATAAAATTGATGCTAATTTTGAAAAAGTGGAGCAAGATCGGCATATCAGTAGTTACGACGTAGCTGAAGAACTGGAAATTGATCACAAAACAGTTTTAGCGCATTTGAAAAAAACTGGGTACACAAAAAACTCGATATTTGTGTACCCCACGAGCCCACTGAAATAAACCTAACGAACCGTGTATTCATTTGTGATTCTTTATTACGACGAAATGAAACCGAACCATTTTTGAAGAAGCTGATAACTGGTGATGAAAAGTGGATCACGTACGACAAGAACGTGAGAAAAAGGTCGTGGTCAAAGGTCGGTCAGGCTTCACAGACTGTGGCGAAACCCGGGTTAACTCGCAACAAGGTGATGCTGTGTGTGTGGTGGGATTGGAAGGGCATTATTCATTATGAGCTGTAACCACCAAGCAGGACCATTGATTCTGAACTCTACTGCGAACAACTGATGAGATTAAAGCAAGAAGTTGAGAGAAAGCGGCCGGAATTAATCAACAGAAGGGGTGTGGTTTTTCATCATGATTACGCTAGACCTCACACATGTTTAGCCACTCAGCAAAAATTAAGAGAGTTTGGCTCGGAGGTGTTAATACATCCGCCGTATAGTCTTGACCTTGCACCTTCAGATTTCCACCTGTTTTGGTCTCTTCAGAATTCTTTAGGCAGTGTCAGGTTAACATCACGAGAGGACTGCCAAAACTACTTGTCGCGGTATTTTGATCAGAAGCCATAAAAATTCAATAGCAATGGGATCATGTCCCTACCTGCAAGATGGCAAAAAGTTATTGAACAAAATGGTACCTACATACTTTAGTTAAAGATAAATAAACTATATTAAAAAATGTTTTGAATTTTCTTAAAAAATGCGAAGAAATATATTAATGTTTCAGAGCTGCTGCAAAACGTGAGGCTGAAGATCGCCGCAACGCTGCAATGAAGAAGGAGCGTATGGACACCCGAGCGAAGTGGCTGCGTGATGAGGAGCAGCGGCTGCACGAGTTCAATAATATGCAACATTGGGAGTGCATGAACAGGTGTGGAATGGAGCTCGCTTATTGAAAAGCTGAAAAAAAGAATGCCCCACTATTTCTGCAGTTTGTAATCTAAGGTTCTGATATCTGTTTCTCAGTATTTACTTGTGAAGTCCCAGCTGGTTACTAAAGAACAGATGTTTCTTTCATCGGCAGAATTGTCTTATTTAAACGATTTTTCTTCCAGATTCAAGAACTTGGAGCTTTACGATGACTACAAAGAGAAATTGCGCAAAGAGAACGGACGGAAGATCAAGGAGTTCAGAGAGGAAACTCTTCGTCTCTGGGTAAGGTACCTACTTACTCTAATAGTTTTTAGAACTGCAATAATTTATGTCACACTCTCAGAATAGATCATAAATGAGAAGTAGTGAGAAAATTAGAGTAGGTAAACTTACCTTCCGAATGTCTTGTTGAATAAAAATTAATGTTAAATTTGTACCTACTAAAGAAAGAGCGCGACGACCGCGAAGCTCGCGAGCGCGCAGAAACTCGCTACTTCTACGGAGAGCTCGCCGAGAAGAAACTACGAGATGCCGATAACAAGTTGCTCACACATGCGGCCGAGCTGCTGCAAGAGGCTAAGGAGAACGGCAGGCCGGACTATGCGCTGCATCAGGCGATTCACGTGAGTAGTTTACCCCTGGGCGATTCCCTAGATGTCCTGACCACTGCATAAAATAGAATGAATAAATGAAAAATTCTTTAATACACAAAATAAAAATAATAATCTGTAGGTACGATAGGTACAAAGGCGAACTTGTACCTACAACAAAATGTATACAAAATAAAATACTTGCCTCAGTCTTTAAAACTAATGAGGCAAAGATAACAGGAAAATTATAACGAAGTCTCTATCTAAAACAGTTTTTAGATATCTGTCTTAAAGGTTTTCTTGGTGTACCAGTCACATAACTAGATCGCGCTGCTTCATTAACATACATAAACCTATCTAGATTCGGAGCCCTCGGTGCGCCAGTCCTACTCGTACACACTGTTACACATCAAGCTATACATTTAAAGTATAAGCTGACCTCGCATTGTGTAGGCTTTTCGTAGAATGAGAGGTCAGCTTATACTGAAAATGTATAGCTTGATGTGTAGCCGTGTGTACTTTACCGGTCTTATTTTATTTTTGTAATTACAGCGCTACTGCAAACTCTACCGCCTCTACCCAATGCCCGAGCTGCCGAAGTCAATCGCGGAGCACTTCAAGAAGTACGCGCCCTGGGACGGGTCCAAGCCCGACGCCGACTACAGCGCCCCGCCGCGCCCGCACCCAGACCTGGGCCCGGACGCTCCTGATGAAGAGGATCTGGCTGCTATAGCCTCTGCAGCTGGCACGACCAGGAATGGACTGAATCATCCTATAATGGTATGTACTACTATTACTAAGGCTCCGCTGACTGTCTGTCTGTCCGTCTGTATCTCATGAACCGTGATAGTTAGACCGTTGAAATTTTCACAGACGATGTATTTCCGTTGCCGCTATAACAAAAAATGCTAAAAACAGAATAAAATAAATATTAAAGGGGGGCTCCCATACAACAAACGTGATTTTTTTGCTCGGTATTGATAACGGCTACAGGTAGACGTTTGAAATATTCACAGAATATTTAGTTAATATTAATTTTAAAATAAATAATTAAATTATAATAAAACAAGTATTTAAGGGGGGCTCCCATTCAACAAACGTATTTTTTTTGCCGTTTTATACATAGATAATGTACGGAAGCCTTCGTCCGACTCGCAATTGGCTGGTTTTTTTTACGACTTGAAGATCGAACCAGGATAATATGGCCCAACTGATGTTAAGTGGTAACCATTGCCTATATCAAACTTATTAGGTACCTATCTACTTGTTTTTAATTCCAAAAGCCAATACCCATTCAATATACTCATTTATTCCTGTTGTTTGCTATAACTTAAATTTGTAATATCATGTTTTTTTAATAAAATAAATAAATAATAAATATTGATGGACATTTCACACAGCACTATCTAGCCCCAAATTAATCAGAGCTTGTACTAGGGAACCAGATAACTGATAGAATACTTATATATCTTTTTTTTGTAAATACATACTTAAAATCTATAGAAAATACATCCAGACCCGGAACAAATATTTGTAGATCATGCAAAAATTTGTTCCGCGGTGGGAATCGAACCCACTACCTCCTGCGTCTCAGCCGGCTATACGCCCACTGCGCCACGGAGGTCGTAAAATGTGCTAGTAATAACGCTTTGATCTTTATAAACTGTTGTTATTTCTAGAGTTTGAATATGCTAACTGCCCCCCTCTGTAATCGACTATCCGAAAAGTCATACTCGGATTGTTTGATTAATAATATCCTCTGTTTTTGTAACGTCTCTTCAAAATCACTTGACATCATTTTCGCGAACTAACCCCGAGGATTACTGAATATATTTTGTAAACCACGCTATGTTTTATATAGATGTTATTATGGCCACAAAAACTATTTTTTTTAGCCATCAACTTTTAAAACAAGTAGCAAGAAAGAGAAAGAAGAATCGGTTGCAGACTATAAGCGAGCCAGCCGTGCCAACGGACTGCAGAGGGGATTGGTACAGGTAGGTATAAAGGACCCTAAACATTCCTTTAAAACTCTGACCTTGTTACCACAAAAAAGTTTAGAAAATTCATAACCAATTTTTGTATATGAATTTTTTAAATATGCGCTAAACATTTTTTTTGTGGTTAAACGTTTTGGGTGTTTGCAATAACTGAATGTCACGGACTTTAGAGCACTACGAGGGCGGCACTGAAAACTTCGGGAATCAAGGAAGTGACACAACATTACTATTTAAAAATGTATATATTGCTTTTCGAAGTATTCTCCGCGAAATTTGACACATTTTTCTATACGATGGAACCAATCATTGAAGCAACCATTCCATTCGGAAGTTGGGGTCTCCAAAATGGCCGTTTTGTAGGCGTCCACAGCTTCTTCAGGTGATGAAAATCTCTGACCACGCAATTTATTCTTTATTTTAGGGAAAGTATAGAAATCACTAGGGCTTAGGTCGGGGCTGTACGGCGGATGGTCTAATAATTCTGTTTTCTTGCTCTAAAAACTCTTGTTCTGTGCGCGGTGTGAGAACTCGCATTGTCGTGATGGAGGATGATGCGGAGGTTGCAGTTCTCTTTACGGAGTTCAGAAACGACCTGTGGCAAACAAATGCTAGCATACCATTCTGTATTAACCGTTCTTTGTCCCTCAAGAGGAATAGTCGCAACATGGCCGGTTTTGGAGACAAACGTGGCCACCATTTTTTTTGCAACACTCCGTGAACGAACAATTTTTGTTGGCTTTAACTCATTTTCGAACACCCAAACTCGTGACTGGTTTTTTGTTTCGGGTTCGTACGCGTATATCCAGGACTCGTCACCTGGTACGATGTTGTATACAGCATTTGAGGATCCTGCGTGGAATCTTTCGAGAGTTCTGACGCACCAAGTAACGCGAGCCGCTTTTTGCTCTTCACAGAGCAAATGCGGTATCCATCGGGAAAACAACTTTTTTACACCTAATTGTTCATGCAAGATTATTTGTATTTGACTCATGCCAATGTCTAAAGTAGCCTGAATTTCGCGGTATGTCACATGTCGATCTTCCCCAATCAGCTTACGCACAGCATCAACGTTTTCTTGAGTGACTGCAATTTTTGGACGACCTTGACGGGGATCATCACTGAGCTTGACACGTCCACGTTCAAATTCAGCAAACCAGCGATAAATTGTGGTTTTGGATGGGGCTTCATCACCAAATGCAGAAATCATCCGGTCAACACACTTTTTTTGTGTTAAACCACTTCGAAAGTCATAATAAATCATCGCTCTTGAATTTTCTCGAATCAATTCCATTTTCTCAACGACTAAACAAGTTTGACAAGACCGAGAATATTTTTTTAAATAAATAAATGGTATTCGATTTTTAAAACCAAGGAGTTTTCAATTAAAAAGATTTTAATATGATAGGAACAGTGGAAATATTCCAGTCCCGATACTTTTAGTGCAGCCTATGTATTCCGTTTGAAATTACACCTCGTCAAAGTAATACTTTTAACCGGTCTCAGGTCTGCAATTCGTGGACAGTTGTATCACATGTTATTCATTTTGTTGTATCTAGCTTGTAAAGTATAATAATAGTAGATTATTAACCAAGGGGATAAAGCAGTGTCTTCTGTCGCGGGTGACGATTTAAATCGCGAGCGTTACGAAGGACTCGAGGTTTACTCCCGAGCGTAGAGCGAGGGTTTAAAAACTTAAAACACGAGCGAAGCGAGGAGTTTAAGACGAGTCCTGAGTGTAGCGAGGGATTTAAGTTCACCCAAGACTAAGACAGCTTTATCACTGAGGAAAATACTCTACTTTACGTACCATTTGCGAAAAAATTAACACAATAATAATATGTCACTGTCGCTTTGGTTTAACATCGTAACGTATTTTTAGAACATTAACTTATTTATAAAAATAAATTATAATAAACTTAACGTTTATGTATTTGAAGAAAACAAAAACGCGGCAAATTCCTAGACTAATATTTTTTTGTCGGAAAAGCAAAGGCATCAAGCTCATACGGCCTCGTCGGTTTTCGTAATTTTATTTATTAATCATAACTGCACAATAAATGCGTATTCCTTTTTCAAAAAGATGTATAATGCTTTATATACAAACTCAATGGTGTAATCACAGATGTAGTTCAGTATAAATTTCGGTAAGTATTCCAAATTTAAATCACATTCTCCCCCTAGAGGATGAATGAAATTCAGTACAGTGTTCTTTCCCTGTTTTTAACAGATTAAAAATGACTATTGTTATGTTCGCTTTTTGTGGCATAGAATGTCACTTTTTTGAGCAAGTGGTACGAAAAGAATATTCCTTCATTGTATGCTTGCTTACCATACTGAATAATCTGAATAAACAATCTCAAGCAAAACTGCCATTTTTGGTAGTGGCTGTAAAATTTGGACCGTGGATAAAATGCTGAGTCCGCCCCTGTTGCCCAGTTCATCATCGCCACAGCCATAAAAACGCCGCTGCGGACTGCATTTTTCTTACATTTTATATGAACTCGCCGCACACGGTTAACGCCAGTGGGCGGTACACATACGCCACGAGACGGCCCTTCTTGTTTCTTGTAGTTGTGTGGCCGTCAGAGCCCGCGAGACCTTGTTTCTTGCGGTCGTGTGGCCTCCACCGACCGAAAATGAAGAAAAAAGTGGCACGCGCTGACGCTACTAAGTAGCCGCTTTAGAAGTCGGGGGCGGCGCGCGTCTGTAGCGTGACTCGTGTGCGGCGAGGCTAAATATAAAATGCGTTTATTTTGGGAAATAAATAAATATTGCTGGACATTTCACACCGCGCTATCTATCCCCAAACTAAGCAGAGCTTGTACTATGGGAACCAGATAACTGATAGAATACTTATATACTTTTTTTTTGTAATTACATACTTATAATAAATAGAGAAACAACCAGACCCGGAACAAATAACTGTAGATCATGCAAATATTTGTTCCGCAGCGGGAATCGAACCCGCTACCTCCTGTTTCTCAGCCGAGCTATTCGCCCACTGCACCACGGAGGTCGACCTGAGTTATATTCCTGAGTTTTATATTATTTTTCAATTCCTTCCTATATGTTCCTTTAGCTAGATTGTTTTATACATTTATGACTATTCTATGTATTTCAGCATGAGCTTACCCTTCCCCCCATCACGGTGCTTCCCTGCAAGACTGACGCCTGTCGCTGCGACCTCAAGCAATGAAACAACAACTACAAAATAATCAACTTTATTTATTCGTTTACATTTACACGTCTGTTTATTTAGTTATTGCTTAGAGAGCGTTTATGGCACCTGCTTCAGCTGGCCGCATTTACACAAAACATACAGGCATGGTACCATGCTACGGCGATACACCAAAGTCCGCCATCAATCGCCATTCATATCTCAATTGAAAACAAATGATGAACGCCTGGTTTTATTATCAGTTGTTTAAAATAGTGCCGGTAGAAAAGATGATAAAAATCTGCTTTACACGTAAATGCAGCCTGTTTTGACTAGATATAATGGTTAAAATCAAAATTATGCAATTTATTATATTGAATAATGTGTACTCTGTGGTTTTATTTTAAAATTAAATTTAGCTTAATTAGATCTTTGGTCGAGATGAGTGTAGCTACGTCTATGTTCGCTGTTGTATTGAGAAAGAAATTAGATTTCCTACTGAAGTACTGACAAATGGCAAAGCGAAACGAAAGCGTAGAATATAGAATAGAACGTATAGAATGGCATGCTTGTCAATATTTTGTATATCCATACTATTTTGACTGCGTTACGATAGCAGCGGTTCTCCGCTTTCAAAACTTTGTAACTCAATTTACTTCAGTTGAAATAAGGTCTATATTTCTTTAACAATACCAGCTTATAAAATGTACAACGAGTTAACCTGTGCATGTAACAATGTGTGCCCTCAATTAGAATATGTATATGAATCTCTCTCTACAGCTTCGTAATACTTTTCGTTTGCTTTGGCTTACAATATTGTCTATCTTTCAACTAACAATTTGTTATTGCTTACGATATTTGCTTTTGGAATGATTTTGGCAGTCAAATATCTCAAACACGAGGCGAAAGCCCATTTGCAATGTTAAAAAATCTGTTCAGTTCCACTTAACTCTGTATTTTGGTAGTAAAATTATTAAGTCACAAAATTTTGTATTATTTTAATTCTTTTTTAAATAATTACGTAAACAATATCAAAATGTTTTACAAATAAAAACTGACGTCAAGCGTCGCAGCACGACTGCCGTCTTTAAGCTTCTAGCGTTCGAATGTATCGGTCGGGACTCGATCGTCACTTATCTTATCGCACTTGAGACCACGAGAATAACAAATTATTTACAACTTAACTAACATTTTATTACGTTTTTCAGAAGGGTTTATTGAAAATTGAACTTTATTGAGTTGGTTTAGGGTTTCTCGCAGCCTCAATTACACACATACAAACTTAATCTAACTTGTACTTTTGTGCGTTCGAATTAAAACTAAACTTATGTCATGGATCTAAGATAATGCTAAAATGGCATGAGTTTGTGCTGGCATCGTGTCGGCCGTTATTTTGACTACTTAAAGATACAGAAATGGTTACAGGATATGAGGTATTAAAGACATGGACTTAAAGCCTGTTTTACAATTAATCATAATTCGCTGTTCAGTAATACTGCAATTTTCTTACGCAATTCTAAACACATAATAAATACGGGATTTATCACGTAATCCCGTTTTATAATGATCGAAATAAACCATGAAAGTTTTCTTAGTAAAAATCCTAAACCCCTATAAAATTCTATAAGAATAAATTACAAGACAAAATATATCTAAATCTATAAAGTACATATTCCCTAAGATCTATAATAGCGTATATTCATACAACATTTTATTATCATTAAATACTAAGGCAAGGTCGGACGACTCTATATCTAGAACACTAAAATGTACATCGACACTCCATACACACAAACTACATATATAGGCGGAGTGAAAAACAGAACATGGAATTAAATTAGGTCCTCCGACTTAAACGTACCTTATTCTAATAAATAAATTAAGTAACACAAATAAAATAATTCGTTTTGGCACTAATCTAACTAAACTAATGGCCAATACTGGTGGCGATTCTGTTTATTGATTAACTAAAATTTAATAAAATACGAAACGTTATTTCGTTCACGCTAAAGATCGAATAAGTATGACATAGAACGTGACGTTTCTAAGTTTTATTAATCGGCGTCTTTACGGGTCATTTAAAGGCGGGCGGGTTCCTATATCCGTCGGTAACCAGCTACGACTCGTTTCTCCTTGAAAACGTGTCAAAAGTTTGACACTAGTTTGACACTTTTTCAAGGAAATACGAGTCGTAGTCGGTTATCGACGGATATAGGAACCCGTCATAAGTCAGCAAGAACATTTTTGTTGACAGAACATGCTAATTCTTCTTTAGCGTGAACAAAATATGAACGTTCGTATTTTAAGATATTTTAGTTAGTAAACAAAAAAATGCCGCCATTGTCGAAATGCAATAAACAATTTAAATTGAAATGCTTTTTCACAACCTAGCGAGACAAACTCTACTACAGAATACGAAAATTTATAAGAACGCAATAAAAAACACCCTTGTTACCACAAAAAAGTTAAACAACTGTTTAACGCGCGATTAAAAAAGTCCTTAGCAATGTGTGATAAGGTTTTTTTAAATAAGCGCTAAACAGTGTTTAATTTTTTGTGGCAGAGCCGCACATTTTTATAACACTGTTCTACTTTTTCAAATCTGAACTCTATTCCGTTTTCATAAGACTTACTATTCTGCATTTGTCTTCGTACTAGGCCTTACAATCACTCTTACGATAAACAGTTGATAAGTTTTAGTATAGTGTGAGGGGAGTGGCGCAGGGTGGAAGGGGGAGCAAAGCGCATATTTAAGGCACTTGTCGATGTGTAAAAGGTATAACAGTGAAAAGTGTAAATAAAAACACGAGCTGTAAATGTTAGGCAGTTTGTTCAAGTTGAGTTGAAGCTGGGCCGAAATCTAGAAATATTAAAACTAAAATTACTGTAAATTTATAATATCGATCGATCAACAATCGTCTCTATAATTTCCTTAAATACAGTATAAATCATAATCAAACTAATATAAAACATTACAATAAATTGTTTGAACATTTTCATAACAAATTCATTGCGTTAAAATTGTAACATGAATATACTATGTTTGGCATTGCAGCCGTGTCTTGGACAGTTGGCTTATCTATAGATATTTTGCAACTCTCTTTAGATAAATCGACTATTTCTTTTTTACATTTGTTAATATTCGTATTCTTTCTGTCACCTAGTGTGTATTCGGTCAAACATATTCAAGACTAAATTCCCGTTTGTAAGCATCGTTTTAAAATGGAAAACACAATTGAAATGTCCGTCATTCGAGCCAGCTTCAAGGTACCCGACTAGACTGTGGTGCAGAGCCTCGGCCCCGGTAGGATGCGACATGTCGTCACTGTGTCGTCAGGCGCGCGTCACGGCACGTCTCGTGCGGCGTCCATGGTCTGGTTGAGGCAGCGGCTGACGAGCTCCAACTTGTTGAGGTATGCCGCTGCCACTTCCCCGCGCGGCGAACTACATCCAACATCATCATAATATAGCGGTTATTTAAGGCAGCAATGTGCACATACTAAATATGATAACCAGGCCATAACCTTAAAGACTGACATACATAAAACAATAAACTAAAAACTTAGATTTATTTTGATATAATGGTTTAAGACATATTCTAAACTCAAATACTATTCAGATCAAAGCAAAAAATTCTTTTTATATTTTGCCACATCAATTTTCATATTTGAATTTGGAACATCATCTGTATTAAAATTTGAACCAAAGAGACCCACACAATAAGACCTTATTCGTTAATCGAACTACCCTCTGCACAGAATGCACCAACCAACCTAGATTTGGTTTTTATTATCTCGCGGAAAGTGTGAAAAGTAGAGTACTCTCCTCGTGGATAAAGCTGTCTGCATCTTGGGCGTGCTTATATCCCTCTCTGCACATAAGATTCTAGTAACTAGAATCCTTCGTTACGCTCGGGATTCAATACAGCGCCCGTGACGCAAGACACTGTTTTATCCCCCTTGTGGCGTACCTATTCCGACGCGCGCGCGCCACCGATCCGAAATCTGTATTGTAGGATGTTTTTTATTTTTTTATATATATTATAGGCTTGCGTTTGAGCACGATCTCGATGATGGTTCTATTTTTATTTTACTATTAAATGTTTGCGTTTGGACCACACGTACAATACAGGTTTCAAACCGATCTACCTACCCGCGTTCGCGCATTTTGTTTACCCACAGACTTGACTGGCGGCCGCTCTGCCTACCGCGCGCTCGCGTATTTTGCTTTGCTTTGTATTTTATTTATCGTGATTTTATTGTATATTTCTTTTCATTAAATTCATTTGTGTTATACTTCTAATAATATTATTCATTTTTCGTTTAAACCATCATTATTCATACCTTCATCACTTGACAAGTTGATTAGTTCGCGTCCACACCCTCGTTTAATAATCTACTAGTATTTATTGTGACAGCAATCATTAAAAACATTATTATTATTTCAGCCCTCTATGATTGATGACACACTGCTAGGCAATGTCCTCTCCTAAAAAATATCTCCTACTAACTAAGCGCACCCACGCTACTATTCACCCATAAAGGAGAAAAGTCTCATGTCCCTGTCATTTTACCGACACGAGTACCCTTCAAACCGAAACAGCAATGCGGAACAGGTACGGTGGTAGAGGTAGTAAATAGATGGTTATAATAAGGGCGGAAAAAAACAGAAACAATATAAATCTAAAAAGGGATTGGGTGACCTTATCGCGAGAGCGATCTCTTTCAGGTAACCTAAGTGTATATCCTTAACAGACAAAGTACCTTACCTCAATATGAAGGGTTCTTCCCGCGGAGAGTTGTTAAAAGAGGATCGTCGCACGAAGTCGCGAACTGAAAACGATTTCAAGTTTCAAAGCTGTAGCATACCTAGCGTATGCAGTTTACGCCTTAAAGATTATTTATTTTTCTAAGAATTTACGTAATAAATCACTTACTGAGAAAACATAAGTCCGTCTACTTCATTAACAAATATTGTGATTTTTCATTTAAAACTATTTTTATCAAACTGAAATATAGCCAGCGCTTAGGGAAAGTGAAACAATTTTCAGAATGGATTCAGTGGTTTATGAGATTATTCCCTACAAACAAAAATATATACCACAAACTGAACCTGTTTATAAATTCAAAACATTTTTTTCATAATTAAAAAATCACCGACCTCCCCTCTTTTTACGTGGGGAGTAAAAGTTAAGAACCATATTAGATAAACTAGCTTTCTATTCAAAAAACTTCGTTCGAATCGGTCCATCCCTTTGGGAACTACGATACCACAGACAGAGGACAGACATGTCACAAGCAGGCGTCATACTTATGGCACCCCTCTTTTTTCCTCGGGGGTTAATAAGTATGACGTCAGTATGACGTAGTGTACGTACGCTGTGGCGAGGCGGGCACAGGCAAGTTGAGCCGCAGCTCGTGTTTGAGCAGACGCCGCGCCTGGCTCGGCGTGCCGGGGGGGAACGCACGCTCGCGGGAGGGGGGCGACGTACCCGCGCCGTACTGCTGGCTCCTGCAAACAATAGATATATACATATTTTTTTATTGTTACACCAAATTACAATGATTTAACCTAGAAAAATTCAAGACTAATACATGGTGGCACAATGACCGGCCTTATCGCTCAAACCGATCTCTTTCGGGCAACCTAAAATACTTTACGACCTATTCTTATACCTACCAAATATACAAAAAAAAAATCATAAAAATAGGTCTACCCGTTTCGGAGGAGTGCGACCACAAACACCGTGACACGAGATTTTTATATATTAGAAGAAAGATAGAGAAACAGTCAGACCCGGAACAAATATTTATAGATCATGTGCAAACATTGGTTCTGCGGAGGGAATCGACTCGCAACACCGGGGTCGTCAGTTAATTTATTTATTATTATGGCACACAAAACAATACAATCCGTCCATTGTACTATTTGCTTTGTGTTATCCATTTTGTTTGTAATTATTTATTTATATGGTGTACAATAAAGTGTTTTGATTCATTCATACAATCAAACAGATACAAAATAACTTTTAGACCTAGATTGTATCCCAAAGCATGTGTACACAGAGCATGACAATTCTAGAGCAGTTCTGTGTAGTTAAGGTATAATGATATATCCTTTACGATTTCGGTCACGGCGCAGCGACTGCATTCAACTTGGACAGGCATTATTTAACTCTGTTAAGGGGATCGTCAATACAATTTTCTAGTCAATGAGGTCCGCCCCTCGATGCGCCCTATCGTGGCTGATATAACAGCTTGTTGAGGTAGAGTATACTCACGGCGTGTGCTTGTGCTCGTTGTCCCGTGCAGGCGCGGGCGAGTGCGCAGGCGCAGGGCGCAGTATGCAGGCGGCAGACAGCGCGCGCACGTGCATGCGGCGCCGCACCAGGAACTGCATGCGCAGCACGCCCACCACGCTCCACGCCACGCTCCTAAAACAACACACATTATTTTATACCACCGCTATAAGGAAACTCACGCGCGTGCAGACAGAAATAATAAATAAATAAATATTGCTGGACATTTCACACAGCGCTATCTAGCCCCAAACTATGCAGAGCTTGTACTATGGGAACCAGATAACTGATAGAATTCTATTATACATTTTTTTTGTAAATACATACTTATAATATATAGAGAAACAACCAGCCCCGGAACAAATATCTGTAGATCGTGCAAACATTTGTTCCGCGGCGGGATTCGAACCCGCTACCTCCTGTCTAAGCCGGCTATTCGCCCACTGCGCCACGGAGGTAGTCGTAATATCGTTATATTTTTGGGCAGCCGTGTCAAATGCACCTATTGTTTTGTAAAAATGAATAACCAGCCTTGTTTCTTACCTTTCTTGCCTGGCTTGGGTCGCGGAGCAACATGCAGTATATTTGGTTTAAAAATGATCCTTGTGATTTTAATGAATAAATGAATGTTGATTTTAGCTCCTATTTCTAGTACTTCTCTCCCGAAAAGAAGGCAAGTTGATATAAAGGTGAGATTAAAATGGAATAATCACTAAGCCGCATTTGCTACTGAACCACGAAAAATTGCAAACCTAACCTAGCTTAAGACAATATACAAATTTAATTTCGGTGACGATTGGGCGGAGCATCCGTAAATGCAAGAAAGTGACAGTGCTATTTACTTGCTTAGGTGAAGAACGAGACAAACATGTATCATAGCCGCGTCGCATTGTCGCAAGAGTAAATGACGTAAGTGACAAAAGATAAAATCTCGAATTGCAAGAGAACCAACAAATTAAGAAAAAAACCTTTTTCATTAATTTAGGTACCATTAGTACCTACATAACTATGTAAAAAATACTTTAAATCTTTTCTAGAGTCGGAGAATGAACGACATTAGTGTTTTAGAAGAGCCGATTTTGACAAATAATTGTATCGAGAAAAGTTTCACCAATTGCGTTTCTGACTTTCATTTATGTAGTTTAAATCCTCAAGTAAATATTGCTTAAATATGAAATCAGTACTCTTTTTAGTTATTGAATACGACAGTTACTTAGCGGCTCAATTTTTTTACATATCGCCTGAACATACGTTCTACTTTCATACATAACGTCAATTATCACATTATCAAACAAAATAAAAAAATATTTAGCATCTTTTTGATGCTAAACATTTAGCAAAAAAAATATTTAGCATTTTTTTGATGCTAAATATTTTTTACAAACAAAACCTTATCACAGATTCTTTTTAAAACAAATAATTTTAAGTCAACAGAATGTCAAGGCTTAGTAACTTGGGGTCTTACCACAAAAATAATTAAGCAGTGTTTAGCTCTTATTTAAAAAAATCTTATACAAAAATCGGTAAGGAATTTTTTAAACACGCGTTAAACAGTCGTTTCACTTTTTTGTGGTAGCATGGGTAGTTATTTAGTAGGCGGTCTTCACACTAGCCCAAAGCTGTATCATGAAGGTCTCGAAATTCTAATGATCAATTGCTTGTACTTTGGACTTACAAATTAGTGATGATACGAGACCTTTATTTGCATAAACAAGTGTACAACTAGTGGTTCGCCACGAACTGAGATCTCGCGAGTCTTCTAAAAACCAAAAAAATACACAATAATACCAAAAAATACATCTTTGACTAATAAAATAGTGCCACAAAATGCTCGACCAAACAACTTGACCTACAGTTTCAGTCAAATTACAAGCAACAGGGGTACATAGGTTGATTGATTACTCTTTTTAGGGGTAGAAATTGTAGTTATCCTGGATTTCAGACTTTTCCCTATATTTGTGTCACTAAAGCTACACGAATACCAAATTTCAGCACTGTGGGGTCACTGGTGTACCCTGTGAATTTAGAACTTTATTATAACTCAAAATCTACATGGATTAAATAAAAACTGTGTTGAAATTTACTAATGAATACCTTTCACTGAACGTCCAACTTGACTTAATAGTCTCATTTTGATTTTGTTTACCCCTCTTGAATCCCAATATCTCAATAACCCCCAACATGTTTAGCTTATTTAGTCACACCAGGATTGTGCCATCAATATTTATATAAAATTTCACGATGATCGGATCAACGCTTCGAAAGTTATCCCCAGATAAACAAACATACATACATACAACGCGGACTTGACAAAGTTGATTTGGAGATCTCGCTTTGTTCGATCAAGTCTTAAAAAACTAGGTAATGGCACTTTATGGTAATGGTAATGGAGGTCTCGGATTGGATCACTAAGCTTCTAAGCTGTCTTTGATATTAAATTGGTATAATGAAGTTGAACTTACTTGAACCTGGATGGTTTCCGCTCCGTCCCCTTCCCGTGCGTGAGTTGGAGCGTGCGCTCGACGGCGGCGTACCCCGCCAGCACGCGCTGCAGGTAGCGCTTTTGCCACACCAGCGCCTTGCGACAACTCTCTAGCCGCAGGCAACGACCGTGGAGGTAGCGGATCTAACGACAAAATTATTAGATTATAAGACAACCGAACCGACATTATTAAACGAATATATGTCTTGTAGGTCACGCACCTTAGAAACGTGCCCTATGATGCACTGCCCTACATCCATCAACAGGTGTGTAGCCTCACGTGTCTGTTATTTCACCGGCAACCAAACCCCATTAACTGGAACAGCAATGCTGCTTGGCCGTTTAAATAGGTATGGAGGAAGTACTTCCCCAGGCGAGCCCTCTTCAAGGAAGGAACCCAAGGAAACAAGGAACTCTTCTACTCTTTTAGGTTTTCTAATATAAAACCTGAATGCGAGTAGAAAATATTTACATAAAGAAGGAGCTTTTGCTCAACAGATGGAATACGGGTTATCATATGTAAAAAGGTGATCCAGTTCCATCAACCAAGTCTTTCTCCGTTACTTTAAGGAGTTAGGATGGCTGGGGTCAGATAAGAAAGTGGGTAATTTTATTTTATTGATCGAACGAGGCGAGATCTCTAAGTCAACTTGGCAAGTCGGCGTTGTACGAGTATGTATGTATGTTTGTTAGAGGATAACAATCGAAGCGTTTATCCGATCATGGTGAAATTTGATATATAGGTAGGTAGTGTTGGTACAGTTTTGGTGTGACTAAATGAGCTAAAAATGTAGGGGGGTTGTTGAGATATTGTGGTTCAAGAGGGTAAAAAAAACAAAATGGGACTATCCGATCAAGTGACACGTCTACTAAAAGGTTTTAATGGGTACATTTCGACCCCGTTTTTATTTTTAGTTTAACCTTGAACTGAATTTTGACAAAATTCACAGGGACCACAGTGAAATTTGATAGCGTGTAGCTTTATTGGCACAAATACAGGCAAATTCTGAAATCCAGAATAACTGCAATTTGCACCTCAAAAAAAGTTAACCACAAAACATGAACTCCCGTTACCTGTAATTTCAACGAAACTGCGGGTGAAGTGAGTTGGTTACTCATTTCGTGGCACTATTTTATTAGTCAAAGATTAAGGCCGGCTTGCACAATGATCACTAAACGTATTTAGCGACTAAACATGTTTAAGTTTTACGTATTTGTATGATTTGACAACTACTTAAATCAAATTTAGCCACTAAAATACGTTTAAAATATTTTTTTTTGTGTATTTTGAAGACTCGCGAGATCTCAGTTCGGGGCGAACCACTAGTTTATAAAATCACAAAACAGATCACAATCCACCGATCCACGATACAAAATATTATTTCTGATAACACCGATACAAATTATACCGATAAACATGCCCCAGTACAACAAGTATGGTTTGCCATTTATTTTCCTTCACATTGACACGGCTAAATTATACTTAAGCTGTTGGCGTCCCTATTTTAAATAAAAAATAAAGCTCAAAACTTCTTACTTCTATTAAAAACTTCAAAAGAAAAATATAACAATATGTATGTCAGTCTGCAGTCAGTGAAATCTGTCACGAAGACGTAATGGAATGCTGTTTTTATTCCGCGCCATATATTTACCCTTTTTATCATAATTTGTAGTGCAAATCCTGTTATATCATGAAAAGTCAGTAAGAATAATATACTGGAGCTATGGAGCCAGCGATAAGCGACGTCCCGAAACTTCCCAACATGTAAGTAGCTAGGTATTTCTTTTTCAAAAGCACTTAGAATTCTAAAGAAGAGACAAGAAGCTAATGTAATTACTGATTTAAACGGATATTTATCGCGTATGCACCTTTTTTATTTATTAAGAAGGTGATGATTTCTTGACAATTATTTTGCGTGGTCCTGTTTCCCGAACAACAAATAAACAACAAGTTGTTCAGTATTAAAACTTTTTGTGAACTTTCAGTATGTGCGGAGATCATCCTTCGTTAACGAAGACTGTGCTTAACGCCAAGGAAGAGAAGACGGAAGGTGTTCTAGACAAGAACAAGTTTCTTATGTCTTACGGAAAAATATCGCCAACGGTAAGGACCAAGGACAACCTAATAAAGGTTGCTGGGAGCCGTTGGGTGACGCACAAGATTGGTCTCTCTGGAAACCCATTGGGTAGGTTTATATTCAGCAATGGACGTCCTATGGCTGATATGAGGATCATAAAGGCAACTAAGTATCTAGTTTATTGGGTATAGTATATACACCATCTAGCATACTGAATAATTCTATCATCGGAATACGAAGGTCACAAAGCACCAAACTCCAATCCCATGCAAACCACTTGATGGACTGAACGGATGACTGACAAACCAGTTGACGATACAAACTAACAATTTCAGGCTCTGGGATCAAAAGGGGCGAGGGGTGAGGCAAAAGTAATATTGCAACGTTTTGTTTTTGTTTGTTCCGCCTGTTTCCCCTCTGCATATTGCAACGTTTAGAACGCAGTAATGCTCGGCAACGCAAAGATTGCCTTCTTTCCTAGACTGATAATATTGATGAGACTGAAACTGTCATTTCTATGTATTTGTCAGACATCAGGCGCTGAAGAGGACCGCAGCCGGGTGCTGTCTGAGCACGCACTGCGTCTTATCGAGGCGCGGCGCCACGTGCGCTCGCTGGAGGGGGCGGCGCGCTCTGACGACGGAGCGCCGGGGAATAGGGCTTTGGTACAAGGTAAAACAAACCCATCTAACAAACATTGTAGACAGAGTAGAGGAAATATTGAAGAATTTTTTTGGAAATATTGAAGAATTTTTTTAAAGGTCGGCATTGTGTTAGTTATATACCTATTTGGTGAAACAAAAGCGCCCATGGGCTTCGGTAATCTCTTACCATGGTGGTCAGTATGCTTGTTTGTCATCTTAGTTGTATTAAAAAGAATCTCCACACTTCGACTACAAAGGAGTCTAGAAATAGAAATTGATCACAAAGTTGTGACTTGTGATCTATTTAGAGTTCTAAAGAGAAAACCAATTAAAGCTACCGTGTGATTGTGATTCTCGAAAATATCAGAATTATAATTTGTATGAATATCGGCACTGGTACTCGTGATCGAGATTTATAAGAGAATAATTTGATTCTGGATAAAGATTAAAATAACAGAAAGTCATCCCGGGCATAAAAACTTAATAAATTGAGAAGCAAACTCAATACTTCCTGCAGATTTCGGTGCATGAATCGTATTGTGTGGGGACTGGTTGGCCTCTTACTATTATGCAAAATCATTTTCGGCCTTGAGCAAGTCTCATTATATTTCTGTCTAAATGCCGCTACCTGATTGCGACAATGGCTGCAATGTTTGACCATTGCAGATAGTCCTGACCATTCCGATCCTGCCTGTTTAATTCCTAATATGTGTTGATGTTATTTTAGCAGCGCTTGGCAGTTTCCGCTGGCCTCCCTACCTAGTGGCAGTGTGGGTGTTGGTGCTACTACTGACCCACGCCTTGCATTGCCTCGTCACTTTTCTAGAAAGATCGCTACCCAGTGTCAGGTCGGTTGCACCTCAGTTTCAATATTATATTGCCTATCCTGGCATTACGGACAGCGGCCATCATTGCTTGACAAACATCTTATTACAACCTGTTTTGTTATGTACGACATTAATTTAAAACACAGATCCAGAATCGTATTAACTAATTTTAGAGGTGGGTTTAATACCGGTAGCTTGAATATTTATTTCGTAATCAGTACATTTCCAATCAACAACTTTTAACGTAAATCGGCGATGCCTTTGCGACAATGCCGCTTAGTCAGTTTAACAGGTACCTTACTTACATGTTGAATGAATATGATTTGTTTACATATGTTATACACGCTGTTTCAATGATATTTTAGTACAGGATCTTATGGTTGTTTGAAAATATAAAATCTTCTATGGTAATGGATTTGAAAAAAACCTATTTTACAACAATACCCCTACGCGTGTTTTCATTTAATGTCGTACATCACAAAATACGTAATAAACTTATTTAACTTTCAGATGTATCAAAACTAGTTTTTTCTGTTTCTAGAAAGTTCTGCCAATACTTCCGCTCGTGGACCGAGGAGTCTTGGAAGAGCGAGAGCGAGTTCAACCACCGCATATACCCGCTAGGCCTAGCGTGCGCCACCGGCTTGCTCTACCTCCTATACTTCTGCCTGTATGCTCTCTACTCCGTCACGGTGTGGGCTATAGAACCGCTGCTGACGGAAGACGATAAGAGAGATGTAGAGACGAAGGTCACAAATTACTTGGAAGAGGTTAACAGCAAGACGAATGCTACTTCTAAACAGTTAACTTCGCTTTAAAATTAAAGAAGAGCATGCTTTAAATGTGGCTTTATACGCGGGCCATTAAACGGATAAATTTTTAAGATGATAAACAATACATACGCGTGATTAAATCGCAGCGTTTGAACTACGTGCGGCATGTCGAGGAATCACATGCCGCGTACATTCAAATATTTTATTACTTTTTAAAAATCGAAATGTAGCCAAACTATTAAATAAAAACAACAAAAACTATGTACTTTTTTATTCAGATAAAACTATAGGAAAACCTTTCTATTGTAAAATATTTATAAGAAATTACACATAAATAACAAACGAGCTAATATCTAAAAACACTTCCCATTTGGTTGGCAGTGCCATTATCCCGTCAATGTCTGAAGCCAAGCACTTAGCATTGGGTTACAGGAATGCGATTCAATACGATTCGGCTGGATAGGAATGAAAAATACTGTCAAGCTCTCGTTTGCTGGAGGAAATCATGCTAGAGGAAAAGGTTTACAAGCACTCTATTTTAATATTCCAAAACAAAATAATTTTCACACCAGCAGTAAATAGAGGAAACCCTTTTTTATTTCCCCTTGAAGTTAAGTCAAAGGTTATTGAAAACAATACCGGCGGCGTATGTTTATACGACGTCATTATAACAAAATGTTTGCGTGGAGGCCCAACGTTAGGTAGGTATCTCCATCATTTATGAGGATAGGAAACCCTGATGTTTTTCATATCTAGTTTAAATGGAGATTGATTGAACGTTACACTATAACTTCATCAACGCATCATTATCATTATATCAGCCATAGAACCACTACTGAACATAAGCCGCCCCAATAGATTTTCAGAGCGACCGATCTTATGCAGCCTGCACTTAACGGCTTCCAGCAACTTTTATTAGCACTCTTTCCAGTGCTTTCCAGTGCATGGTCTTCTAACCTCCTGGGCTCTAAGTAATTTTGGTTTTTTGACGGACCTCAGAGAAACGCTAAGCATAGCCCAGTATACCACGACCAGAGCGACGCTCAGTGAGGGAGCACGTTATTGTCATCACCAGTGTGTATGTGTTGGTGTAAGTAGACTTGATCCTTGTCGTCGGCAGGTCGGGCCTGCAGCTCCTCCTCCAGCCTCTGCCCCTGGTCGGAGAGCTGCTGCTTGTCTTCCTTCAGAGACGTTAGCTCCACGCTACCACTCACCGCTTGATCCCTGTAGTCGGCAGGGCGGGCCTGCAGCTCCGCCTCCAGCCTCTGCACCCGGGCGGAGAGCTGCTGCTTGTCTTCCTTCAGAGACGTCAGCTCCACACTACCACTCACCGCTTGATCCCTGTAGTCGGCAGGGCGGGCCTGAAGCTCCGCCTCCAGCCTCTGCACCCGGGCGGAGAGCTGCTGCTTGTCTTCCTTCAGAGACGTCAGCTCCACACTACCACGCACCGCTTGATTCCTGTCGTCAGCAGGGCGGGGTCTGCAGTTCCGCCTCCAGCCTCTGCACCCGGGCGGAGAGCTGCTGCTTGTCTACCTTCAGAGACGTCAGATCCACACTACCACTCACCGCTTGATCCCTGTAGTCGGCAGGGCGGGCCTACAGCTCCACCTCCAGCCTCTGCACCCGGGCGGAGAGCTGCGGCTTATCTTCTTTCAGGGACGTCAGCTGCACACTACCACGGACGTCAGCTCCACACACCCTACCACGCACCGCTTGATCCCTGTCGTCAGCAGGGCGGGTCTGCAGATCCGCCTCTAGCCTCTGCACCCGGGCGGAGAGCTGCTGCTTGTCTTCCTTCAGAAACGTCAGCTCCACACTACCACTCACCGCTTGATCCCTGTCGTCAGCAGGGCGGGTCTGCAGATCCGCCTCCAGCCTCTGCACCCGGGCGGAGAGTTGCTGCTTGTCTTCCTTCAGGGGCGTCAGCTCTACACTTTCACTCACCGCTTGATCCCTGTCGTCGGCTGGGCGGGCCTGCAGCTCCGCCTCCAGCCTCTGCACCCGGGCGGAGAGCTGCAGCTTGTCTTCCTTCAGGGACGTCAGCTCCGCGCTACCGCTTTCTGCGAGACACTTCTTCAGGGAGGATATCTCGCGGGAGAGTTCCGACTTGTGGCTTTCAATTTCAGTCTGCAAATGATAATAATTTTTGTAAGGATAGACAAAAACTATATTTTGTGTATGTTTTAAATATTGTTTGTTAATTGAAATGTGTACGATAAAGCCTTTTCTATCAAACTATGATAGTCATATACCGAAGATAGTAACAACAAATTATTACTCAGTAGACAATGTAGTCTCGTAAAAAGCATGGTGTATATACAGGGTGTTTGGTAATATACTGACGATATTCAAGTGACGGTTTCTCAAAACATGAAAAAATTATTCTCGAAAAAAAACAACTAGAAATTATCAAATTTAAAAGAAAATCGACTAAGTTTAGGTGATTAATTCGATATAAAACTTACTCCATACTCTTGCAATCGATATCCAAAAATAAAGGCCGATTTGATATCTCTTTCGGAAATGGCTGCGGGTTTTGGGTTAGAAAGGGACAACAAGAGCTATCTCGAGACGTCACCAATACAGTATCTGTGGTTAGATGGCAAGCATTATGCAACAGCACAACATACGTTTAATAAAGTGTTTGTTTTTACATGCACAAATTAATATCACATTTCTATGGTAAACATTTCACAAATTTATTTGTTATGCTCATCAAAATAACCCCTTTCATTTTTGTGCGTGTATTATCAAACATCCTATATACAGCTTTGTACCAATATTTTGTCTACCATAACAGATAAGTTGATCACCCACTCTCTAAACTAATTTCCATCATGAGAGATGACCGACGGAAGTCTTTATGGTGAATGATGGATTACGGAAATCATGTGGGCAAATTTCGTTTGTCCGAAAGAGATATTTCTATAGGTAAATGTTTTTTCCAAAGAACCTAACTTCAAAAGTCTGAATTTCTATGTCTAAATTTGGGTTTCGATCCCGTGTGATGGGTCCGTGATATAGATTGAATGTGGGCCGCTTTGACAAGCCGACCGACATTACAAACACAAAAAATAAAAAGGTACATACGCGATAAATACCAGCAATTATGTCTTTATGTTTAAATCAGTAATTATGACAAATGGGGGGTTTTTTTTAACATCATCATAGTATACATTAACATACCATAACAAATCAATTAATATTTTTACCAGCTAAATGTTACTACAATTACAGGTGAAGACCACATTGACTAATTTATTAAGCGAGTACCAATAAAAAATTGAGTTGACGGATAAACGGACTTATATCGATTTCTAGATAGTATGTCATGCAAATCGTGCAATAAGTGACTTTAGTAATGTGAATCCCAGTTGTGGGAAGCGTCATAGACTAACCATAGCGTCACTGATAGGCCTCTGTCGTATCTTATCCGTGGTGAGTTTCCGCTCCAACTCCACTATGGTGGCGCTCTGCGTGTTGAGCAACTCTTTAGCGCGCAGGAGCTCGATGCTCGCATCATGTTTCAATCTGTAAAGTTATAGCGATATTAATTCATTTGTGTGGAAAGTTCTAAGAAAGGAAAGGAAGGAGACGTTTACCCAGCAGTGAGACACACGCAAAAAACAAAGTTCTAATTATTTTAGTGAACTAGCTCATTTTTAAAGCCAGCGGATGCTGTAATTTCCATCAAGGTTAGTAAGGAACCGTTTCGCAAACTTAATTGTAAACGGGTTAAATTATTAAACGGGTGTTGGACTCAATTACAGTTTTAGGGGCATTCATAAATAATATCAAAATATTTTTATGATTTTTGACCGTTTAAAGTTTTTTGTTAAGAGTTGAAGTTTAACACTTTAGATTTTGACCGTTTAAAGTTTTTTGTTAGAGTTGAAGTTTAACACTTTAGATTTTGACCGTTTAAAGTTTTTTGTTAGAGTTGAAGTTTAACACTTTAGATTGTAGCACGTTGTCACACTTTGTTGATCCTCTTAACGTGTGATGTTATTTATAGATAGCCCCTAAGTTGGTTGACAAAAGTTAGAATTAATTTCTCCAAAAGACTGCTACAATTTTTCTTTAACTTTCCATCCTGAATAAGGTTCAGAGCGGAGCGAGTGAACCTATATACTGTCATTATAAAATGTAATTATAATAATAATTATTACTTTTAATTTTGTTATTTTTTTCACGTAATTTTTTTAACAATATTAAATATATTGTTTGTTGCACTATTAAACAAATATATTCATCAACGTTTAATCGATCGCGGCACTGATAAAACCGTCATCATCTTTTATAACAACCGGCTATTTGCCTAAACGCTCTTTTCATAAGCAACTTAGAAAGATATGATACCTCTTTTGTTCAGCGAGTTCATTCTTGAGCTGCGTGGTCTGATCGTGCGCGGCGCGCTGCTGCTGCTGCGCTTGCGCGTGCGCGTGCTGGAGCAGTGCCTGCGTCTCCTGCTGCCGAGTCTGCTCCACCTCCAGCTTCGACTTGAGGAGGGATATCTCACCGAGGAGACGTTCGTTATTCTCCAACTAGGGGTCAAATAATCATCAAATATAATATTCGCCTTTTATAATCATCATCAAGTGGTGGGTTCTAAATAGAGACCTTTTCTATTTCACAAAAAAAATTGATTCCTTTGCAAATTGTAGAGATTGTTTCTTTATTATTTATTTTATTGCACACAAGAAAATACATTTAAAAAATACAGTAATAGAGGTCATTAACAAAGGCGAGCTTAACCCTAAGAGAGAGTTTTCTTCCAGCAAGATTGATGATTTTCTTTCTGAGAAAAATTAAGATCCCATCATCAGATTTTGACCAAATTTATATGGGACCAGCCCTGAGGTAATACGTTTCTAAACAAAAAATAACTATAATTGAAATTGGACAAAATCATCAAATCAAGGAAAAAAATTATCGCAGAACGTACATAAAAAATGTGACGAATTGAGAAACACCTCCTTTTATTGAAGTCCGTTAAAAATAGGTAGCGAAATATTGATTGTATGCTTACAATCACACTAATATTATAAATGCGAGAGTTTGGATGTTTGCTTATATATGTGTTACTCAATCACGTCGTAACGATGAAATTTGGTATGTACGTAGATTATAACCTGGATTAGGCTACTTTTTATACACATACCACGCGTGCGAAGCCGCGGGTGGAAGCTAGTAACTGCAATGAAGCTATACCTGTGTCTGCAGCTGGTCCCTGGCGGACTCCTGGCAGCCGGTGTGCATGCAGTCCAGCAGTTGTCGCTGCAGCAAGCTATACCTGTGTCTGCAGCTGGTCTCTGGCGGAGTCCTGGCAGCCGGTGTGCGTGCAGTCCAGCAGTTGTCGCTGCAGCAAGCTATACCTGTGTCTGCAGCTGGTCCCTGGCGGACTCCTGGCAGCCGGTGTGCGTGCAGTCCAGCAGTTGTCGCTGCAGCAAGCTATACCTGTGTCTGCAGCTGGTCTCTGGCGGAGTCCTGGCAGCCGGTGTGCGTGCAGTCCAGCAGTTGTCGCTGCAGCAAGCTATACCTGTGTCTGCAGCTGGTCCCTGGCGGAGTCCTGGCCACCGGTGTGCGTGCAGTCCAGCAGTTGTCGCTGCAGCAGGGTTGCGCGCGCCTTGTGCTCCTGCTCCCTCTGCTGCAGCTCCAGCTCCGACGCCATCGCGCTTTCCAGCCGCTTCTTGAGGATCTGTATCATGTTGCTGTCTTGATTCTGTCGGGAAGGAATTCTATATTCTTTATTGCACACAAGAAAATACATGTAAAAATACGGAAATAGAGGTAATATAGAAAGGCGAGCTTAACCCTAAGAAGAGTTTTCTTCCAGCAAACCTTTGAGGACAGAGAGCGAAATGATGTTTAAGGTAGGTGAGTGTACATAAACATAAATAAATATATACCCAAAACTAATATGAACTATACCTAAAGTATGATATAATATTATAATTATAATAAATTAGTTATATGTAATAATAATACATATATACCTATTATAATTTTAATATTATAAATAGTATGTTTATACAAAGGGCAAATAAAAAATGGACCTGGCGACACCCGAATGGAAGGAACTTCAATGAAATTGATTACATGCTAACAAATCGACCGACCCATGTCCACCAATTTGACATTATAAGCAACAAAAATTTTAATACAGACCACAGGATATCAATTACACAAGGAATCTATCAGTATTCACTGGAGAAGGTGCTAAATACTGGGAAAGTAAGTTCATGGGATCAATAAAATCATCAAACGAGGTACAACAACAATACGGCCACCTAGAGCATGAATTAAAGCTTTTACTAAAACAACTACCGAAAATGAATAGAAGAGAAAGGATACATAAATCAAGAAACAAAAGCGCTTTTGGAAGAAAGGAAGTTATTGTGTACAGAAAAAGAACAAAATAAATACAATCAAATATAACAAGAATAAGTAAAAAAATCAACAAAAATATAAACCATGAAAAGAAAAAGAAAAGACAAGAAATATTCGAAAAATACATAAAAAATTAGGAGCTCTGCAAAAAGCCTATAAGATGCTGAGCGACAAGTCGGAGTGGGCAGCGAACCTGACAAATAAACGCGGTAAACTACTAGCTACACGTCCGGAGATGATAAAGGAGGCAACATGTTTTTATAAAGAGCTCTACGCTAAAGATCATAAGGCAAAACAATATGATCCTGATCCTGACGAATTTACCTTACTACCAGTCTCTACTATAGAACCAAAACCACAGAATATACTAGTATCGGAAATAGAATTGGCTATAAAAACGCAAAAGAATGACAAGACTCCAGGAAACGACAACATCGCAAACGAAGTGCTAAAATTCCTATGTCTACCGCTACTAAAACCACTACAATTACTGTATAACAATATTTTAGAGACCGAAACTATTCCAGTACAATGGTCGAAATCAACAATAACTCTGATCCACAAGAAGGGAGATCGTTCTGACTTAAGTAATTACAGACCGATCAGTCTTATGACGAACATGTACAAAATATTTTCGAAAATTATGCTTCAAAGAATTACAAAAGCTCTAGCTAGACGAACACCAACCTCGCGAACAAGCTGGTTTTCGAAAAAGATATTCCACGATGGATTATATTCAGGTCGTCACGCAAATAATAGAAAAAACAAACAAATATGGCAGTACATGTGCTTCATCGACTTTAAAAAGGCTTTTGACTCGTTAGACCATGAAGCAATATGGACCGCACTTACATGCCATGGCGTCGAAAAAAATTACATAAATCTGATCCAAAGCATCTACTCGATGTGCTATGCTAGAGTACGGCTAGAACGGGAAGGCAAGGAGTTTCCAATACGAAGAGGAGTTCGACAAGGAGATCCGTTATCTCCAAAAATCTTCTCAGCTTTGCTCGAGTTCGTCTTTAGGCAACTTAATTGGGAGCGTAAGGGAATAACAATTGATGGTGAAGTATTGATTTGGTTATTATATAACCGACCTGCTTCAGGACTGATTTATAAAGAAATGGTCGAGTCACGAAAAATTTTCAAAAGTCGCCTGAGTTGGTGTCAGAAAAACCAGGAGCAACTAAAGATGGACATTTTGGCTAAACACAGATCGGCAAATGACTTTAGTAAGTTTTGGAAAGCTACTGGAAAGCAGGAGATTGGGCCTGGCCTCCCGGTGAGTGTGGGTGGAATGAGTGAAGCTGTGGACATCTCTAATATGTTCATGGAGCACTTCAAAGTGTCCTCGCCGCTAGGACCCTCATCTGCCTCGATGGATATGTCTGGGTGTGCGGGCGATGAGCCGCTTGTTCTTTTTACTGCAGGACAGGTTAGGGAGGTCCTGAGGAAAATGAGCGGCGGCAAGTCTCCCGGGCATGACGGGCTCAGTGTTGAGCATTTGAGGCATGCGGGAGTACACCTTCCGAGCATTTTAGCCGTGTTCTTCACAATGTGCATTAGTCACTCTTACTTACCACCAGACTTAATGAAAACTATCGTAGTGCCCATTGTGAAGAACAGGACTGGGGATGCCGCAGACATTAAAAACTACCGCCCAATCTCGCTGGCAACTATAATTGCTAAAATACTGGACGGTTTGCTTGATTCTTGCTTAGAAAAACATTTAAATCACCATGACGCCCAGTTCGGGTTTCGGCCCGGACTTTCTACTGAAAATGCGATTATAAGTCTCAAGCATACCGTCCAGTATTATACAGACCGTAGGACGCCTATATACGCCTGCTTCCTTGACCTCTCCAAAGCCTTTGACCTTGTGTCTTATGATGTGCTCTGGAGAAAGTTGAAGGACCAGGGTATACCCGCTAAAATCCAAAATATATTTAAATTTTGGTATGACAATCAGACCAACTATGTGAGGTGGGCCAATTCTCTCTCAAATGCATATAGGTTGGAGAGCGGGGTGAGACAGGGGGGCTTGAGTTCTCCCAAGCTCTTCAATCTCTATGTAAACGACCTCATCGTCGGGCTGAGCAGCATGCGTGTCGGCTGCCGGATGAACGGCGTTAGCATCAACAACATTAGTTACGCCGATGGCATGGTGCTGCTGAGCCCGACGGTGGGGGGTCTCAGGGAATTACTGAGGGTCTGTGAAGCCTATGCTCTTGAGCACTGGCTTATATATAATGCGAAGAAGAGCGAATACATGGTTTTTAAGGCCGCCGGTAAATGTCCCGGTTATACACTGAATATAACCCTAAACGGCTTGAACTTAAATCGTGTTACGAAATTTAAATATCTGGGACATTTTCTTGCCGACGACCTTAAAGACGATGCAGATGTTGAGAGGGAGCGTAGGGCCTTGGCGGTCCGAGGTAACATGTTGGCCCGTAGATTTTCCCGTAGTACTGAACAAGTTAAAGTTACGCTTTTTAAAGCGTACTGTCAGAGCTTTTACACGGGAAGTCTGTGGGTCCGAAATACCAAAAGATCATTGGAGGACCTACGCATCCAATATAATAACATCTTCCGGATGATGTTGCGGTTGCCTCGATACTGCAGTGCATCGGGGATGTTTGCCTACTATCACACAGATGGCTTTCACGCCATCATGCGCAAAAAAACGGCATCGCTGATGAGCAGAATTCGGGGCAGTCGCAACAGCATCCTGAGCACAGTGGCTGAGTGCTGCACATCTCCGCTCTGGAAGTGTTTTGTGCGGAGGGTGATTAATGAAGGAAATAATTTCCTCAGTTAGTCACCCTTGGCACAAAATGGTGTTTTCTATTTTCGCCCAGTGCCTATTTTTTATTTTTGTATATTTAGCTGTTCTTCTTTGTTGTTATATTTTGTTTGTGTGTATGTTAGTCTTAAGATATGGACTCTTAGTTGTCTGAAATAAAATATTTTTATTTAATTTTTTTATTTATTGAGTCACCTTCGCTTTGCGGATGACATCGTTGTGTTTGCCGTGTTGTGCGCCAGAACTGGAGATGATGGTGAACGAACTAGCAAGAGAGAGTAGAAAGGTGGGGTTGGTACTAAACTCATCTAAGACGAAGATTATAACAAATGGAGACTTTGAAGATATAATTGTAGAGGGCGGAAAAATTTAATACGTGAAGGATTATGTCTATCTTGGACAATTAGTATCTTTTGAAGGCTCTACCGAAAAAGATGTTCAACGAAGAATTGCTATGGCATGGAAGAAGTACTGGGGACTAAAGGAAATAATAAAGCTATAGAGACAAACATTAAGAAAAAGGTTTTTGACATAGTGATACTCCCATGTCTCACGTACGGTTGTCAAACTTGGGCACTAAGAAACGAAGACGAAGAAAAATTAGCTGTTTTCCAGAGAAAAATGGAGAGGAGCATGTTAGGACTAAAAATATCTGATCAAATAAAGAACAGAGATATAAGGAAAAAAACTAAATTAATAGAAATAAGAAAACGTATGAGACAGTTAAAATGGCAGTGGGCAGGACACATCTGTAGATTGGAAAACGATTGGTGGACAAAACTGGTGACAGAGTGGATCCCACTGGAAGAAAAAAGGAGACAGGGTAGACCAAAAAGGAGATGGAGAGATATTTTTACCCAACGATGTGGACCGGTATGGATGAGAACAGCGATAGAGAGCGATGTATGGAGAGATTTAGGGGAGGCCTACGCCGTGGAGGCGACTATTGCGGAAGAAATTAGATACATAAGACCAAAATAGTGATAGTATAATTAATTAATATAGTATGTAAATATAAGTGATAATTTAAGTAATGTAAGAATACGCAGTAGAAATAGAGGCTTTTTTATTTTATTTTATTTTATCTATTATAAACATAATCTATAATAATATAAAATTACAGAGTAAGATAGTGCTCTTTAACTTTCCGTTTGAAAATGTTCAGTGATAGGCTAGCGCGAACTTCATGAGGAAGGGCATTCAAATTTTTTATCGCATAAGCGGTGAAGGAACCCCTATATCGGCTAGAAGTGTGTTATGGTGTTTTGAGGAGAAGAGACTTGGAGGACCGGCATGGCACACTGCGAGGAACAAGGATTTCAAAACGCTCACGGAAGTAGGGCGAAGAGAGTGGACAATGGAATGTGGAATTACTAGAGTTAACACCGGTACATGGTGATTTCGATTATTTTGAAATGTAGATTTTATAAACTTCAATATTTAACTGAAATAAGCAGATTATAATTTGATAATTTTTTTTATAATTTGATAAAACAATTTGACATTGTGTGCTATGTAGTGAATAAATGATTGTCTATAAAAATACTATTTTCAATAAAAATGGGATATTTATCATGATTTGCGATTTCGGAGTGTCGAAGTATTGGGTAAATCAAGAACATGAAATGTTTTTCTATAAACCAAATTTCTTGAATGCGACCAGTCTTCATTGTTTCAGCACAAACTATCAAAGATCAGATTAAACTAGGGATAACTAGGAGGGATCAAAAAGTAGTGAGAATGAGATAGAATATAATGACTATTGATAACTTAATAATTTATTTTTCTACATAGTCTCAGAGTCTCTCTACACACCGAGTCCAGCGCTTTTTCAAGGCTTCAATCCCTTTCAAAAAAAAAGTTTTGTCTCGGTCCTGCAAAAAGCTCTCCACGGCATCCATCACCTCGTTATCGTCTTCGTACCTGTTTCCCCTTAAGTATTCTTTCAACATGAGGAACAGATAAAAATTGCTAGGTGCCAGATCTGGTGAATAAGGGGGGTGGTCAACCAATTCGAAGCCAGCTTGCTGAATGGCAGCCATCGCAACTGCCGACCTGTGCGCGGGTGCGTTGTCGTGATGAAACAGCACGCCCCTTCGAAGTTTCCATCTCCTTTTCTCTTTGATGGCATTCCTCAACTTGGGAATTAAAGCTGCATAATATTGACCTGTAATAGTGGTTCCACGCTCCAGGTAATCAATCAACAATATCCCTTCTGAGTCCCAAAATATTGAGGCAATAACCTTGCCAGCCGATGCCACGGCACGAAACTTCTTCGGGGTCGGTGATGATGACCGTTTCCATTGCGAAGATTACTGTTTTGTCTCGGGATCAAAATGATGGACCCATGTTTCGTTCATTGTTACGCTAAACGAGTAAAAGTTTTCAGAATGTTCTTGAAACTTGTCCAACAATATCTTCGAAATGTCAAGTCGATTTTGTTTCTGACTGTCGGTTAACATTCTCGGTACCCATCTTGCGGAGACTTTTCTCATATTCAAAGATTGTTTCAATATGGATTGAAAACTTCCATATAAAATGCCCGTTTCTTGAACTAAGTGTCGGATGGTAACTCTTCGATCGCTCAATATAATTTTCTCGACTTTCGCAACATTTTCTTGGGTGACTGATGTCGATGGACGGCCGCAACGATGTTCGTCTTCCGTGCTCGTTCTCTCTACTCGAAATTGAGAAGCCCCCCTTGCGACAATGGAATACGGCGGAGCAGACTCTCCTAATGCTGCCTCCAAATCGCAATGAATCTCTTGCGTCGTTAACTTTTTAAAACAGAGCTATTTATTAACGGCTCGCATTTCGTTTTTCTCCATTTTCGAGAACACGTTTCGACACGAAGCAAACAAATGACTACATTCAGAAAAAACAAAAGAGAATCGAGGATCTGTTTCTTTATTAATATTACAAATATGTATCTGAGCTATGCCTGCCAGTATTTTTTTTTACCAAGGAGTATGTCGTTCTCACTACTTTTTGATCTCTCCTCGTACTACTGGGTGTCTCAAAAGAAAGTTCACATTTGTTTTGGTTATTGCGTGAACGCAACTATTCTGAGGGGCGCGGGGGGAGTGTCAGTCGGTAGCCTGGCTCTTGGGAATTTAGTCGCTATGGAGCGTTTCTCGGGAGCGGACCGTGCGTTGTGCGTACGCGAGTTTTATAAAAACGGTAATTCGGCGACTGTAGCGCGTAGAAAATTCTGCAGCATTCGACATATTCGTCACTTGAATGATGCGCCAACCACTCGACTCATTGCAAAATGGGTCGAGAAGTTTGAAGAGACCGGTTCAATACTGGAAAAACCAAAATCCGGGCGTCCAAGATCTTCGAGAACGGTCGAAAACGTAGACAGTGTCGCCCAGTCTATTCGGGACGATCCGAACCTTTCAATTCGGAAGCGTGCTGTGGCCTTAAACGTGCACAGATCGTCATTATGCCGCATTTTGCATAAAGATTTAAAACTGCACCCGTACAAAATTCAGTTGGTGCAAGAATTAAAGCCTCAGGATGCTGGTCAGAGGCTTGACTACGTAAACCAGATGATTGAGCGCTTTCCAACGTTTACCAACATCTTCTTTTCGGATGAAGCCCATTTTCATCTTACTGGATATGTTAACAAGCAAAATTGCCGCTACTGGAGTGCAACCAATCCAAAACAAAAACATCAGACACCCCTACATTCGCCTAAAGTCACCGTATGGGCCGCAATGTCGGCGCGAGGAATTATCGGCCCATACTTTTTTGAAGATGGAAGGGGACGCACAGTTACAGTGAATTCAGAGCGTTATGTGGAGATGTTAGACGTTTTCTTCGTGCCTGAGCTGCAGCACTTTCCTTGTTATAACCAAAGAACATGGTTCCAGCAGGACGGAGCCACTTCACACACGTCCAACAGGTCTCTGCCAAGAGTTCGTGAAATTTTTCCTGGCAAATTGATCTCCAGGAGAGGTGACATAAGTTGGCCTCCACGCAGTCCCGATTTAACACCTATGTACTTTTTCCTGTGGGGTTATCTCAAATCCAAAGTTTACGCCAACAAACCGACTTCCCTGGCACAATTAAAAGAAAATATCCGTCACGAAATCGCAGCCATCTCGGAGAATACCTGCAGAGCCGTCATAGCAAATTTTAGTGCTCGAATAAACGAATGCCGTGAACGCAACGGTTTACATTTGGACAATGTCATTTTTAAAAAATAAATTCCCAAACAGTGTATTTTAATATGTAATAAACATTTTTTCAATAAACATCTTACTTTTTTTTTAATGGATTTTTTAAATGTGAACTTTCTTTTGAGACACCTTGTATAAATAGAAGACTACCAGTCTCTAGCAGAATACCCGTAGCAAGCGACAACCTTATCTTCTATCTACAAAATATATATTTACTATCATTACTAGGGAATGCAATCCCGATTCCGCGGGATTCCGATCTCGTGTAATTTTTCGGGATCAATCCCGACGCATCATATGACGAGATCCCGTTCGAGATTAACGGGATTGGGCGGCAGTGGTCAGCGATGCTACACACGTCCACTCGGGGCGCAAGCGGCGCGCTGATTGACGGCCGCGAGCGGCAGGAACGCCAAACAGCGTTAGAAAACTATTCCGACTATTTCCGAATATTAGCGACAGGTGACGATAATTATTTAGTTGGTAAGATTAAAGAATAAAGATTTTTATTTTCTTTCGAGTAATATGTTATTTTAGTTAACCTCACTATTACAAACAAGCAGTTATTAGCTTTTTCAGTCATCCGAATTTAACATTTTTTTAAACTAGACGGGATCCTGAAAATTCCTGGATCCCGCGGGATTGATATTTCTAATCCCGCGGGATCTTGAATTAGCAATCTCGAGTCGGGATTGCATTCCCTAATTATTACCTGTCGCGATCACTACTGGTCGTAACCAAAAGTAAACTACCAATTTTTCCCTTTAGTGTCAGTAGATCGTTTGTTTGTCCAGTTGACAGAACTACTGATACTTTTTGATGTCAATAGTCCGGTTAGTACAAAGCACCGAACTACTGATACTTTATGGTGTCAAAAGTCAGTCAAAATGGTCTCTTTGGCATTTGCTGTTGATCGGACAGTTGCTGTTACTTTTGACATTTCAGACAATTCCAGTGTTTTGTACCAACCGGACTATTGACAAGAGAAGGCCATTCACGTATTACAATTTAAAAATTAAAACATCGAAAGTAGACTTAAATGAGATGATTATGAACTTAACATATTTTGGCATACTGCTCCATTAATATTACAATATTAACTTGATATTAATAAAGTCTATAATCGCGTGTTAGTCAACTAATACCGTTTTATTATAAGTTACTTGAATACCTTTTAGGACATTTAGCATAACGAGACTAGATCGATACTCGAATTTTACTATTTTATTTTACTGGAGTTGGGTCCCCAGAATGTATCAGTAGTTCGGTCAACCGGGCTAAGAAACGAACTATTGACTCTAGACGATTTTTTCTCAACAAAAACTAGAAATGTTTAGTTTAACACTGATCATGAATGTGTTTAATCTATAGCTAAGCTAGAACTAGGTGGTGTACTAGGCAGCTGCGTGCGCGATCAGTGTTCTACCTGCAAGCTCTGTGCCGTGTCCTTGTGCGTGTCAAGCAGCAGTGCGAGGCGCGCGCAGTTGTCTCTCTCCGCGGAGTAGCGCAGCTTGCAGCTCTGCCAGTCCTGCACTAACTTATCGCGTACCCTGCACAGACAAAACACACTACATAAATACATTTAAAACACTTTACCCTCGTTTATAGATCGGTCAAAAAGTCTAGAACAAATAAGGGCCTATTTCCAGCGAGGCGATTTATGAACGTGTTCGCAGCGAGTGCGTCGCGTTCGCTCTGCCAGTAAAGACGCGCGCCCACCACAATTCAGCAGCACAATTCAGTCATAACGGTAACGTCACGGTTACAATACGTTACAGTCCGGCTCGAAGGACCATGTAGAAAGCAAGACAAAGGTGTATCTGCTTTGCCCGCTCCTTGCATCTTATATTGGTGGTAGAGGTTTGGTTGTAGAAATCAGAAGTCCAGATCATAGTAGATGTTTGTATAATATTATTGTCAATGGTTCAGGCTTACAAACTAAATATTGACTATACTGATAATTGCCGTGGGGCGCCGGCAATAGAATGTTGCCCCTCCGCTCTTGCCCGTGGATGCAGTAGGAGTCTGCTAAGGGATACCTCCGAAAGATGGGCAGCAGCGTCTTTTCGTGTTTCAATACCTATACTGCGCTCGCCAACCCGCCTGCCAAGCGTGGCGAGTATGGCAACAACCCCCTCATGGATATACAGCATAAAACCAGGCCCCGAGTCCCCGGCGGCCCCGCTAATCCTGGCTACGGTAGCAGTCATGGTAACGGCGGGGCCAGGGGTGCTAACAATCCCCGGGAGACGATCGGCTACCAAACCCTACGACGACCAGTGGCCCTGGTAACACATAACATCCGCACTTTGAGGACAGACGAAAAGATTGTTGAGCTGGAAGAAGAAATTAGTAGATTACACTGGGACATTTTGGGGTTATCAGAAGTCCATAGAGAGGGCGAGGACACGATATCCCTAAGTCTGGTAACCTACTATACTACCGGGAGGGCGACCAACAGTCCCAAGGTGGTGTTGGGTTTCTCGTTCACAAGTCACTCATCAACAACATTATCACCATCGACAGTGTGTCGAGCAAGGTCGCGTACCTGCCACTCAGAATATCTAAGCGATATTCGCTGAATGTCGTTCAGGTATATGCGCCGACCTCTTCACACCCAGATGAAGAAGTAGAGTCCTATGTATGAGGACATCAGTAGAGCCATACATACGAACAAAACTCACTTTATTGTTGTTATGGGGGACTTCAATGCAAAGCTAGGCATGAGAAGCGATGATGAGTTGAGAGTGGGGCAATTTGGATATGGGCAACGGAACCCCAGGGGACAGAGGCTGGCCGATTTTCTGGAGAAAGAAGGACTCTTTATGATGAATTCTTTTTACCAGAAGCCGCCTCACAGGAAATAGACCTGGATGAGTCCCAACGGTTCCACGAGAAATGAGATTGATTTCATCTTGACCAACAAGAAACGGATATTCAATGATGTCTCTGTGATTCACAGGGTGAAAACCGGCAGTGATCACCGAATTGTTAGAGCCACATTGAATATGAACGTTAAACTTGAAAGGTCCCGTTTGATGAAATCTACGCTCCGACCCACTCGCGCACATATCCAAAACCTCGAGAGCTTTCAACTCGAACTTGCAAATCGCTTTGACTGTCTAGAAGTAGATGCATCAGAGGACGAGATCAATAACAGGTTCCTAGAAACCGTCCATACGGTGGGGTCCCAGTTCTTTAAGACCCCCCGTACCAATAGACCTCAGAAACTCTCTGATGACACCCTTAACCTCATAGCTGAACGACGTTCTTTGCAACTGCAGTCCTCCGATGATGCTCAGTCACATAGGCAGCTCAATAGACAGATTTGGAAATCCTTGCGGCACGATATTCGTACCTTTAATACTCTCGTATTAAAGATACGATAGAGCGGAATAAAGGCTCCGAAGTGTTCGCGAGAGATAATTCTATTGGGCAGAGCCGCATGACGAAGCTGAAGAGGGAAGATGGCAGCATAACGTCAAGTAAAGCGGAAGTGTTAAGGGAAGTCGAAAGGTTCTATGGACGGCTCTACGATTCGGTCACTAAACCTGTTTGCAGTGCGGCCAACGACCCAAGAGCCAAACTGACCCGACATTATACCGAAGGTATTCCGGACATCAGCCTGTATGAGATCAGGATGGCCTTGAAGCAGCTTAAGAACGACAAGGCGCCGGGTGAGGACGGAATCAATTCAGAGCTTCTGAAAGCGGGTGGATCACCGGTACTTAAAGTCCTTCAGAAGCTCTTTAATTCCGCCTTGCTTGAAGGTACGCCGCCTAAAGCATGGATCGGGGGCGTGGTGGTTCTGTTCTTCAAGAAAGGTGACAACACCTTGCTTAAGAATTACAGACCCATCTCGCTTTTGAGTCATGTTTATAAACTGTTTTCGAGGGTCATCGCGAACCGTCTCGAACGCAGGTTTGATGACTTCCAGCCTCCCGAACAAGCCGGGTTCCGTAAAGGCTACAGTATCATAGACCACATACATACGCTGCGGCAAGTCATACAGAAGACCGAAGAGTATAACTTGCCGCTATGTCTCGCGTTTGTGGACTATGAGAAAGCCTTCGATTCGATCGAAACATGGGCAGTGCTTGAGTCTCTCCAACGATGCCGTATTGACTATCGGTACATCGAAGTGTTGAAGTGTTTGTATAAAAACGCCACTATGTCAGTCCGAGTACATGAACAGAGCTCGAAGACGATTCCCTTAAAAAGAGGCGTAAGACAGGGAGATGTCATTTCTCCGAAACTGTTTACGACCGCATTGGAAGATGCCTTCAAGCTTCTGGAATGGAAAGGACTGGGCATCAATATTAACGGCGAATACATCACTCACCTTCGGTTTGCCGACGATATTGTGGTCATGGCAAAGTCGATGGAAGAGCTCAGCACGATGCTCGAAGGCCTCAATCGAGTCACCCAACGGGTAGGACTTAAAATGAACATGGACAAGACGAAAATCATGTCGAATGTCCATGTCGTCCCTGCCCCAGTTATGGTTGAGAACTCGGCTCTTGAAGTTGTCGACGCGTATGTATACCTAGGACAAACAGTCCAATTAGGTAGGTCCAAGTTCGAGAAAGAGGTCAATCGTCGAATCCAACTCGGATGGGCAGCGTTTGGGAAACTTCGCAACGTCTTTTCGTCCAACATACCTCAGTGCCTTAAGACGAAAGTCTTCAATCTGTGTGTGTTACCAGTTATGACATATGGAACCGAGACGTGGTCCTTCACTATTGGCCTTATGAATAAGCTCAGAGTCGCTCAACGAGCTATGGAGAGGGCTATGCTCGGGGTTTCTCTACGGGATCGAATCAGAAATGAGAAGATACGTAGGAGAACTCAAGTCACCGACATAGCCCGACGGATTAGCACGTTGAAGTGGCAATGGGCAGGCCATATAGCGCGCAGAACAGATGGCCGATGGGGCCGAAAGGTTCTCGAGTGTAGGCCACGGACCAGCAAGCGCAGCGTAGGACGTCCACCCACAAGATGGGCAGACGACTTGGTAAGAACCGCAGGTCGGCGTTGGATGCAGGCCGCTTCCAACCGCAGTTCCTGGAGATCAATGAGGGAGGCCTTTGTCCAGCAGTGGAGGTCCTACGGCTGATATGATGATGATGATACTGATTAATGGGTAAATGGTGATAGTTATGGTGGGTGAATACGCGTCGCAATCGCGGCGGCTGCTCGCGTACTGGTTAGAAATAAGTAACTCTACATATTTGCTTGTAAGAAAAATACACAGAATCGCTGTTGTGTAAACCCCAACACTATGACTGGTGAGTCACGAAAATGGAAAGGAGCTAGGAACTCGTCTAGTTTGTAATAGAGTGGTAGGTACCTGTTGAGCTCAGTGATGAGTGCGTCTTTGTCCTTGAGCCTGCACTCGAGGTTGTTCACCTGCATCAGCAACTTCTCGTTCTCGGAGCGCAGCCGCTGTACGCGTTCCGAGGACGACGACTGCATCGAACTGGATGATCTACAAATACAATACCATTTTTCATAGTTCTTTTCATTGTTTTTTTATCTCGCCTATGCTGTCCCACTACTGGGCAAAGGCCTTTCCCTCATCTCTCCACTTATCTCGATCCTGTACCAAATCCCGCCCATCCCTATAAAAAGCGTCCAAATCATCGCGCCAACGCTTCTTAGGTCTTACACGGTGTCGCTTTCCATCCACAGGGATTCATCTAGTTACGAGCTTGACCCACCTATCTGCTGTCATACGAGAGACATGACCCGCCCAGTCCCATTTTAACTTGGCAGCCTTGATACATACGTCAGCGATACCGGTCTTTGAGCGCAGCGAGGTATTCCGGGTCCTGTATATTCTCTTGACATCTAAAATGATGCGCTCCATCGGTATTTGGCAAACTCCGAGCTTGGAATTTTGAGATTCCGTCAGTGACCAAGACTGGGCACCGTAGGTCAGAACAGGCAGAATACACATGTCGATGACTTTTTCTAACTATCTGATTATATATTATAGAACAAGATAAAAATCAAGGCAAAAAGCAAAGTTCTGATTGTTTACCGCGCGGAAAAACTTGAGTTTAGTGGAACTTTAAACCTAGATACTGTAAATGACTTTATAAATGCCTAGGCTCTAGTATCAGCAAGGGCGGCTCTTGTGAGGGGGAAGTGCGCCGATGTATATGGATGGCCAAGAACGCAATGTCTCAACTGATTAACGCCCGTAAGATCAATAGCAGTTTAAACTAAAAATCTTAGCTTAAACCATCACTGACAAAGGAATGTTTTAGTTTAAGCTTATAATATTAGTTTAAACTGCTATTGATCTTACGGAATGGGATCTAAAATATGGAACGATAGACACGTCACTAAGAAGACAATAATCAAACTGGTCAACACCTTGGTCTTTCCCATCTTCTTTTACGGAGCAGAGACATGGACATCCAAAACTGCTGATCGGAAAAGAATTGATGCGTTCGAGGTGTGGTGCAAGAGAAAGATGCTTCGCATACCATGGACTGCTAAACGAACAAATGTGTCCATTTTAAAGGAACTAAATTTTTCGAGGAGGCTTTCGACCATCTGCTTTAGCCGCAGCTTAGAATATTTTGGACAAATAATATGACGCAACCCTGACAACTACGTAAAACTCATAATTACCAGAAAATCGAGGGACGCAGACCAACAGGACGCAGCCCCATCCGCTGGACCGATCAGATCCACGCCGCTCTCGACACACAACTACACAACGTTATTCGTCACGCCGGAGATCGCAACAAATGGAAAGTCATGCAATGTGGTCACGACCCTCTACATTGAGGAAACCATGCACAGAGAGAGAGAGAGAGAGATGATATATTAATAACAAGCTGTAGACAAAACGATTTGATTTCCATCTATTAATAACTAAGCTAGCTGTAAACAAACTTACTTTGAAGTATTCAAAACGAGACGCGGTATATCTTCTCGTTCGTCGCTGCTCCCCGATAGTATCTGGAAATAATAACATCAATAAGTTTTTTTTTATACTACTTATATGGCAAACGAGCATGCAGTCCACCAGATGTTAAGTGGCAATGTAAGTTACAATTCTATTGGGTTTAGATCGGAATCACGAAAGCGTCCAGGTATTAAACTTGCAAATGGCATTTACCCATCTGGGCACAAAGCGGAATAATGCGTGCTTAGTTAACGTGTTAAAAATGGAGCATCTTCATAACTCCATTTCGCACTCGAGATAATGACATGCATACTTGTAATTTAACAATTGCTTGTTTCTTTCAAAGGCGTCCAGCTGGCAAACTGGCGCCAGTGAATGGCGGAAATGGTGAAAGGCCTTTGACTTACAATGAGACAATATGGGCTAATAGTAATAATAATTGCTTAATATTTTTTTATGTGGTATACCATCAAGTATTTTTGTATCAATGTGGCGCGAAAATGTTCTTTATCCATCAAAGGGCAAGCAGACGCACGGCTCAGTACTCTCCATACCTCGTTAATATACCAACCTTCTATAAGGTTAGAGTGAGGTAAGGTGAGTTAAGGTGTCCTCTAGATCTTCGTGCTTCATCTTAGATCACATCATCGCTTACCATCAGGGGAGATTGTGGTTAAACAAAGATCTATTCGTAATAAAAAAAAGATTACCTGATCCATAATATCCTCGTCCAGTGTGTGCGAGTAGTGCAGCTGGTCTCGCACAGCTCGCTCCAGCTCCGCGGTGGGCGAGCGCGCGTTCGAGCGCTCCAACGGCATCGCCTCGCGCGCGGGGCACGGGGGGCTCCTATACGAACATACATAGCTCACTCAATATACAGTCTGCTCATAAACTTTATATACCCCGATAAGGAAGTGGAAGGCCTAAGCGGCAATGGCAAGCTAAGTTAAACTCCTACGATTAGGACTGGTAAAACATAGCATAACGTAGGTATCTATGGAATAAGAGAGGACTTTGCCCCTAAGTTCACTCAGCGCTAACTAGCCCCAAACTAAGCAGAGCTTGTAATATGAGAACCAGATAACTGATATAATACTTATATACATTTTTTTTGTAAATACTCACTTATAATATATAGAGAAGCAACCAGACCCGGAACAAATATCTGTAGATCATGCAAACATTTGTTCCGCGGCGGGAATCGAACGTGCTACCTTCTGTGTCTCAGCCGGCTATTCGCCCACTGCACCACGAAGGTCGTCTTGCTACAACATGACTTGCTACTGTACTTCAATCGTGTAAGCTGTGCACTGTGCGGCGAGCTGAATGGCACTGTATTGCGTCGTATCAAAGACTGGCTATTTACTTAAACTAGTTGCCCGCACAGAGGACGAAATTCGACCGTAATTAAGATACTTATTTTTTGATTTTTAGCTTTCTGCACTTTTTCTCCATATACACTTTACAACTCCTCCATGCGCGCAATATGCTTAAAAAGAGGTAAGTTTTCTCTCAACGTATTAAATATATAGATGTCTTTGCGGATTGATCCTTCTGTACCTGTTCTATGTGTTATATGCCTACGAACTAAAACGTACATCGGGTTTTGCACCTAAACTGAACCTAACGTTTATTTTATGTAACATACCTTTCAAACATTTCTCTCAACTCGTGCAGTTCAGCTTCCAGCTCCTGGCAGCGTTCAGCTCGTTGTTTCAGCTTGGCTTTCAACTCAGACACGTTGCTTTCTTCTCGCATTCTAAAATAACAACCAATCATTTGTGTAAGCAATAGATTTTTACGCATTTTAACTATAAAAGCGCCAACAAAGAAAACACCAAAAGTTAGCTTATAAAAAATTCGAAAAAAATAAATTTGTATGAAATTAATATTTCGTTCAAAATATAGTAATCATTGAAATAAGCATAGCTTTTTTCCATTCTAAATCATGCGAAAGATAAGACTAATGTTTTGTGTTAAATAAAATAAGTACAAAAAAGAGGTTTGTTCAAATTCAGTTTTTTTTCACCTATGTTATCCCACTGCTGGGCAAGGGTCTCCCCAACTGTCTTCCAGGACTTTCGCTCGCGTGCCAAATCTCACCAATCTGTTTCGAAGGCATCGAGATCGTCACGCCAGCGTCTACTAGGCCGTCCTCGGCAACGTCGCCCGTCTTCAGGCACCCACTGCGTGACGATCGTTGCCCATCTGTCTTTCAAATTCTTTACCATAGAATATTTTAAACAACCTTAATTTTAAATCCTAAAATATCAATAAAACAGTCTGTATAAAATAGGTAAACAAATCATGTAATTCATCTTGTAAGTAGATACCTGTTAAACTGACTAAGCGGCCGTCGCCGATTTACGTTAAAATTTGTTGATTGAAATGTATTGATTACTGGATAAATATTGAAGCTACCGGTATTAAACCCACCTCTAAAATGAGTTATTACGATTCCGGACGTGTTTTAAATTAATGTCGTACATAACAAAACAGGTTGTATACGACAAGCTGGTTATATATGCAAAAAACTGTTAGCTCATCGGCCAAGCAAGCGTTGGCGAGACGATCTTATTGCCTTGGAGCAGGAATAGTGGAACATCGCACAGTATAGACACAGGTGGAAGGAGTTGGGGGAGACCTTTGCCTAAAGGTGGGTCAATGTAGGTTGAAAACCAATCGCGTCACATCTCTGTTTAGAGTTTAGGCCCTGCAATGTTACCTCGCGACGACGAACTCCATCTGGTGCTGCAGCTTGGCCTTCTCGTCCAACAAGTCCGTGAGCTGCAGCTGCAGCTGCGCGTTATGCTGCGCGAGCGCGGCGCTACCCGCCTCCGCGTCTGAAGCCTGCTTCAACGCCTGGCTGAGGCTGTTCTTCAGCTCTGTGACGTCTAGCTTTGCCCTTGCTAGCTCGAAGGCCTGGAAAATAGATAAACAACTTAGAAAATTTTCGTGATTTAGTTCGAACATCCGACCGACCTCGCACAGCAGGGCGAGGCGAGACTCGGGAGTGCGGAGCGGATTGCACTCACCCCAATAAGGTTCACGAATTGAACCGAAACATTGTTGGTCGAAACACCGATAAAACGGTACGTGATAAATCCCGTATTTAATATAATAATATTTAGATGGATAACTCTTTATTGTAACACCAAATTACAATTTAAGTTTTTAAGTTTTGGAATTGTTTTTTATTTTAATTTGTACTGAAGTACCTATTATTTCCTTTTATTATTTACTTAATTAACTGTTGTCTGTTTCTAATTGTATTGTAAATGCCTTGCATGCCAGTTATTGGCACACATTTTATAGAATTGTTTTAAAAATGCTTTGTAATATTGTTTTCACTGTGTGCTGTTGGCCTTGCCTAATAAATAAATAAACAATTACTAAACCAAGTGTTCGCGATTACGCTCAATTGTTCTTCCTTGCGATGTTAATATTCTACCAATCCACGCAAGCCACCATCACGTGATTATTTTAAACTTATTTCTATTGGTTGTTATATTAATGTTCCGTTTACCCGCTCTTCGAATTTTGTACAAAATATATACGCCATTACACGCATTGACAGCCAGACAAAGATCTCTGAAATCTCTGAAAATATCCTGAAATCCATCAAGAAAGTATTCAGTAACTAGGTCAATCGTCAAAATAAGTACCTGGCATCGCACAGTAGGTACACCAAGAAAATTTAAGCTAATACGTTGTGTTTCAATGGGCGGTCTTTTCGCTGAAAGCGATTTCTTCCAGATAAATTTAATAAAGATTCAGATAGTTTTAATGATGAGATAAGTTGATTTGAAAAATAGTTACACGGGACATCACAAAAAGAGTTTACTACAAAACATCGACGCGACGTTAAAATGTTTTTCGTTGATTAAGAGAATTAAACAAATAGGAGTAAGTGCTTTTTGTAATTTACACTCAAGGAAATCTAATATGTCGGGTTTGACGTCTATCATTTTTCATGCCGTGATAACTTTGTACGAACGTCTTCATAAGAAATCTAAAATCAACCAAATATTAATTATATTCCCAGAACAATAAGTATAATTAATTATTATTGATAATAATGCTAGTATAAAATATTTTCTCACCTGATCATTGAGTTCCTTCCTGTTAAAGTCCAGCTCGTGCTGCATCAGCGATATCTGCTTCCTGATCTTGACCAGCTGCTTCTTATCCCCGCTCAGCTGCCGGTCCCCACTTCTCCTCTCATCACCGCTCTTACTCCTCGGCGATGGACTCCGGGACGCCATCTTCAGCTGCTCTTTAAGACTAGCTATCTCTTCGTGGAAGGAGTTTATGTCTTCGTGGAGTATTTCAATCTCCGTTTCTTTGTCTTTTAGTTTTTGAGTCAGAAGTTTCAGTTCTTCGATTTTGAGCGTCATTTCGTTGTTCATAGAGTTTACTCTATCGAGCTCGCTCTCGCTGCTTTGCAGTTTTATTGATGCGTTCTCTTGTTCTTTCTCTAGCTTTGTCAATAGAAGCTTTAATTCCTTGTTGCTAGAGTTCAAATTGTCGTTATCTTCATTAAGTTTTGTCATATCAGCCTTGAGCGCTTCAACTGTGTCTTGTAGTTGGAATAGTTCATTAGATTTCTCTTCGAAAGCTTCTTTGAGATTGTCAAATTCTTCTGATTTGTCGTTAAGGCAGCGCTGCAGGTCATCAAGCCTGTCCAAATGTTGGTTTAAGCTGTCTATCTGATGGTTCTTCTCACTGACCAGTTGTTCTAGTTTCTGTAGTTCGGAGACTTTGTCTTTGAGTTGGTGGTTTTCTGAGTCGCACTTCTCTAACGTTGTGTTTCTGCTCTGCAGCTCATCAATTTTAACTTCTAGTTCAGTCATTTTATTAGTCAAGTTGCGTTTCTCTTTGGCTAGTTCTAATATCATGTTTTCTCTCCTGAGAATATCTTCTTTAAGCAAATGTAGGTCTTTGGATTTGTCATTAACCTCTTGTGTCAGTTCTGACAATCTCTGTTCGAGTAACTTTTTATTTGACGAGAAATTTTCCAGTTGGTTTTCATAGAACTTCTTATCATTTTCCATCGTCGCCATGGTGTTTTCTAGAAGACCTTTTAGTTCCTCTACTTCTTCTTTTAGAGCTGGGAATTCGCACAACTGTTCCTCTGCGTTCTTGAGCTCAGATTTACAGTTCTCCAATTCACTTCTCGACTTTTTGATTTCATGTTTCAATTGCGTCAGAATATCGGGAAAGTTCTCTTGTTTGATATCTAGGGTTATTCCCAATTCTCTGAGCGAAGTGAACTCCTCGTCATTGCTTTTGTTGTCAAGAGTCGGTTCTAAGGAAAAGTTGATTTTCTTCGGTTCTACGCTATTGTCCTTACTCTCATTGACTTCCCTGTTGGGGTACATCGAGCAGTTGTCGTGTATCTTTTGAGCTGTCGAATGTTTTACGTCCGCAGCTCCGAAAATTGTCGTTTCATTGACGTTCCTCTTGTATTCTTTAAGGAAGTCTTTGTTCTGTGTGGAGGTGAGATGCGCCGGGAGCGAGTCGGCGCGAGGCGTGCAGTTGGGTATATCGAAGTGATCCGCGTATTCTATTCTGAGTGAGCTCATGTTAGGTTTCTGCAGTTCAGGCGGTAAAGTCCTATTCAGCTGAGCTTTTCCTCTAGTATCATTAACGTACGGCGCGCCCGTTAGACTTAAGTTGTGAGCTTTCATTTCTGCGCGTCTCATCTGTAAGTCTTGTTCGTCGAACTCTGATATAGAGACGATATCGCTGAGTGTCCGCGCGGACGCTTTTCCTTCGTAAACGTCGCTTCTATCATCCTTATGGTTGTCATCGTCTAGTTTTAAGGCTGCGGAAAAAATAGCCATGAATCATTAGAGTTCTAAATAAACTTTAGCGAATTGGAGGATGTCCAAATTTATGTCTAGACGCCGGTTAGGTTTCAATAGTGTTTGGTCAAATAACTTGTGAATTCTGTCAACATTCGTGTTTAAACATTTATGATTACAATAATAATTTGGGGTTTGGACATCTTCACAGGACATTTTTTTAACTGTTAGTTAAAAAGGTAGCTTCGCTAATTTTTGTGTTTTTAAATGAGCTCGCTAGCTCATTCGAACCTGAACCAGTCTCATTAAATTGTTTTTTTACAATAATACTAGCAATAATAAAAAAAAACGTTAATCTTGTCCAATCTAATCTAGTCGGCGTTTAAAGTCCAAATGCTCACTCTTCTATAAAGTTCACTTACCAAGTAACTCCTGAAGTTGGTCTTCTTTCTCTGCCAACGCTCGCTGATGGTCCCTCAGGTTTGATTGGAGCTCATCCTTGTCTGTCTCTAGACTCCTGGCCAGCTGCTCCAACTGACCGATACGAGTTTGAGCTGATGATAGCTCTTTTTCTAAGATAACCACCTTGTCTTTTGGATTGCCTGTAAGAAATTGAATGATGACATGTAACAAACGAAAATGTTAGTTCTTCTTCCTGCCTTTTCCCAACATTACGCGATAACAAACGAATATGTTAGCTGTATTAAAATTTAGGGCTGTTAATGCAATAAGCCAGTTTTGATTTATACCACACTTACATGAATTTCCATACAAAGTGTGATGCTGATCGTTCAACTTCTCTCGCTCTTCTAGGTTCTGTTTCAGTCGCACGAGCTGTTTGTCTTTGGATTCCAGGTCTTCTTTTAGCCTTTGCACCTGTATACAAGATTAGGTACATGTGAAATATAGTATAAAGGTGCATCCACACCAAACTTCATTTTTGTGGAGCTACGTTTCGCATTAGTAACATTCTAAAACATTTTCAATGATTTATTAATGTTACTATTACTGCATTGCAAAATGTTGCTCTACAAAAAGTAACTTCAGTGCGGATGCACCATAAGAGTTTATGAATATTCAAAAATTGTGTGTTGTGTGTAAGTTATGAGTGCCATTCGATAATTAAGTCTCTGATTAGAATAAAGAGAAATGTTAAACACATTTAAGAAACCGATACATAATAATTTAATTATGTTATTAAAACTGGAGCAAATGTGAAGGGTTCCTTTCTGAGACATCTTTATAATTCTACTCATGTTCTGGCAAATAAACCGATCTTTATTAATCCATAAAAAATGCTTGTTTTTTTTATTAATGTCCATAAACGACTCAGCTTTTTAACAAGGAAAGTTCTAGGTCTTAATCAATTGTGAATGATATGAACCTCAGCCAGTGTATCATGTAGCTGCACACTGAGCTCGCTGGTGGCTTGGTGCGAAAGGGCCTCTGCGTCGTTCCTCTGCTGCTGCAGTCGAGCTGACAGCGAGGAGATGCGCAGCGCCTGCTCCGACATACGCGCTTGCAGTACATCTCGCTCGGCGCGTACTTCCTGATTACAAAAACAATACTTTACAAACAAACAGGATTATGATACCAATCCAAACTCTCTCTCTCTTCCAAGTTATGTATGCTATCCATGGTGGTGGAGCCAGCTTTCCTTGTCGTTTTTCTCCATTTCACTCTATCTTCGACGTCGTCATCAGAGCCTTCAGCAATCTGGCATGTCCTTTGACAGTACATTTTTCCACCTTGTCTTGGGTCTACCTCTAGCTAGATCTTCGACCGGGGATGGAAAGTTTTAGTTCCAAATTCCCGACGTAATCCACACAATGCAATTAATAATAAAGAATGGTTTGCCCTGCAAGCGTGTATAAAACAATGTTTTGATGGACTCAAATGCATACACGGTGTTTAGACGGTTACGCACGTAATTCGCTCGCCGGAATGCTTGCGTAAATGAGCCGACGCGAGCGTTCATTTAATCTGTGTTTACGCATCCACACTCGTTAATCGCGAGCAAGACGAGTGACCGACGTACCGTTTCCACATTTTCGCTATTCGGTTCGTCACTCGCGCGAGGCGTAACCACTGTATTAGACTAAATTTGTGATTATCTGCCAGTCACTGGTTCTTTCTGAGTCACCATGTATCGGTCAATCATCAGTTTAAACTACATAAGTCAGCCTGCTATGGTACCAGCTATAGGATTAACTGTCTCAGTCGTGATCTGATTGAAGGTTGAGATGGAGATCGTGTAAAATACTGAAAGAACCGCCCCCTTATTACCTAAGCCAAATTGCTGTCGTGTCGCTATCGCTAGTCGGGCCATCCCTTTCACACGTGAGGTACGTACTGTACGTGTGAAAGGGATGGCCTGACTAGCGATAGCGATGAATTCTTTGGAAATTATGTAAATCATATTGCCACTCCACAGCAATTTGGCTTAGATAATAAGGGGGCCGGAGTGGCAATATGATTTACATAATTCCCAAAGAGTTCATCATTAACAGCCATAGTACGTGACTGCTGAACATAGCCCATAGATTTCCGAAGCTACCGATCTGGTAGGGTCTAGCTCCTAGCAACGTTTATTAGGCAATTTTTTCCCATCCACAAACCAGAACGTGACATCGTGGTGGGTCAAAAAATGTATATAACTTTATTCATGCTATTTATTAGTTAATATGACTCATACATAAACTTCTAAACGCACATGCATCACAGCCGTTAGCCACACTTGTCATAAACAACCCACTTAAATACATCCCAAAGGCACTGGTTATGCTTTGAAGTCGCACCTGCACATTAAACCTGTCGCAGTACTAAAATGAAACCACTTGTAGCTAAAGTTCAGTGCGGTTAGTCAGTTCCGCTATTTTTATCACCTGACCCCGTTAGAAGGTCCGAAAAGATCATTAGGACAAACTTTGACCCATTTAATAATTTTATCAACGGTAACAATATGGTGGAACACGAAACGTAATGAATATTATGTTGGATCTATGGATCTTAGTCTGAAATAAATGAGTTAATAATAGTTATGACAATCTTGGTAGTTTCCTAAATTAAACTTCCAAAACTCAAAAGAACCATCTAGGTTATTCTCACGTTTTGATTTTTTGGTCTTTGTGGTAAAATTTATGCTAACCTTATGACGATATCAGGACCTCGGTTAATGGTGCCTGTATCAGCTGATTACAGAACCATTTTTAGCTCAATGGTAATGGATGATAGTTTACGATGAAACACGCGTGCCTAGAAGAATCTGTTCACTCGCGACTTGAACCCCCCCCCCCCCCCTAGATTGTAGTTATTAGGTAGTGAAATTTAGGTTGCATAATTATGTCCGATGCGCCTTGCAATAGCCATTTCTTGGCATTGAACATAACATTGCAGATGGTATTTACATGCGACTGTTTGTTTGGTTAAAATCATGCGTCATCTGTTTTGATGAATATTTTCGTAAGCTTTTAGCGGCGCGTTTTTGCGCACCAATTTTAACGTTTAAACGAACTCTTTCAACCGCATACTTTCAAAGCTGTTATGTGACCTCTTTACAGGTATTTAGCAAACATTTCCTGTTTGATGTAGATTTGATGCATAGCATGAAATCAAGCAAATAAATCACTTAATATTGAATACTACAGTTAGGTCTCTTCTGTTAAGTCAAACATGAGGAAGATAATAATGTTAAATTATGGAAATTTATAAATAGGTAGATACAGGAAAAACAAGGCAAATGTAATAATAAATAAATGTCTCGAACCATATGATGTAAACAATAAGTCCATGTCGCCTTAAAGTTGACTTGTGCGACAATCGCATAGTCCATTTTCCATCTGTTTGTAAGCGATTCTTAGTGTGACATGGTACAACATTGTTAACATCTTATTGCTCGTGACAAAATTCATGATGGAGATGACTCTGAACTAGAATTCATTTCAGATTGACATAAACAATAATTTATTCACTACATTAGCACATAGCATACAACAATACTCTTATGGGAGTTTCAATTGAGTAAAAGTACAACAGGCAAAATAAATTGGACTAGCCAATGCTTCAATTGGGCTCGATTGCATGTATACATTGCATTAAAGTAAGTAAAGTAAACTCGTACGAGCTAATGGCCAACTCTAGTGTCAAAGCTTAAGCCCGCCGGAAGGCCTGCTACATGATAAGTTTTGTTTTTAACTTTTACGTGTTTGAATCAAACTGTTTGGCCATTTCAGGGGCCCTTAAGCGCTCAGTTTAAAATGCATCTGTAGTGCGCAGAACATATCTAATCAAAAAAAAAAAAATATAATCTCTTAATTAATGTATCAAATTAATAAATTTCTAAGTCTAACTTAGTTGATCTGATAAGAACGACTAATCTATACCAAGGCCCGTATCTCAGATCTTTGATCGAACGTTAATCGATCAAGCTTAGACTTTTTTTAACTGTTTTCAATGAAACAACTGCCGAAAATCAATGTGTGTGAGTCTCCAGTGAGTTTTAAGTTGAGTTCTAGAATGAATGAAAACACTTTATTGTACACATTAAAAAAATTGAAATTACAGACACAAAGTAAATAGTACAATGGGCGGTCTTATCGCTTTGAAGCGATTTCTTCCAGACAACCTTTGGATGGAGAGGATATAGTAATGCCAAAGATGGTCGGGGTGCACTTAAGATATGGATGAAGAGAGTGCAACTAATACCTGAATTAAAAATAAATAGAATAGTAATGTTATCGTACAAATAATGCAACGAGAGAGTAGCGCAATCGACAATTTTATTACTCTGACAGAGATTGAATGCTTCTTTAGATGGTTTATCTGAGGTTTAACGAACAAAAAGGTTGTAAATTGTCATCTGCTAATTGACTCTATTAATTAAACGAAATCAGTATTATTTTCGTAATTTTAATATCAGTCAGCATTCGCAACACATAAACAGAGGTAGCATCATTTTAGATAAGTACATTATACATCGCACTGACAGGCATCGAGATTAGACTAAAACTAGAATTTGGGATTCCATTATGGGAATTGGTCTTCTGAATGCGATTCTATTCTGATGTCGTGGATTTTAGTAGGACAGTAAAACTAGCAGCCTTATAGTCAAAACAATTCCTTTTGTACACACACATAACATGACACTACACGTTCGTAACGTTCTCGGTGCAAACCGAATTACATCACGTAAACAAAATGTAATCGATGTAAACACGCAATAATAGATATCAATGAAAAAAACGATTTTTCTGTTTCCAAAAATATTAGTATACAATATTTATTGTTTTTTATTAATAATCTTGTAATATATTTCATACAAATAGTGATTGATAGCATTGCTTTAGTACATTTTACTTTATAGTACTATAATTTTCACCAAAAACTCACCGTCATATCAGGCAGCCCCATACTGAGATACTTTCTAACGTACCCCCAAACAAACATCACAACACCACACTATTACAACGTCCTCGCTACATTGCGGGCTCCCTACATGGTATTGTTACATTCTGAATGAAAGATGCAATGGGTATCGTACAGTGAAGGGGAACTAGAGACCTTGTGGCAGCAAAACACGCTCTGAAGCATCGGAGCAGACTGAGCGATAGTCGCGCGGGAAGCTGTATGAAGCGATGTGGGAACTGTTTGTGGGTGGGAATTGGATGCGGTACTTATGATTTTGGCTATCATTGACCCTACTTTATTGGTTACAGAACAAATCAAACGTTTTTGATCGTATTATTTTAAGGTAAATCTTAGAATCGGCACCAATTTGAGTAAGAAAGTATTTGCAAAGGAACCCCGTATCTAACCAAATTTGTATAAATTTATCTTTATTTTTTTCAGTTATTTGAAACTTCTATCAAGTTATAGTAGCTATCAAGGGTATCGAACAGATATGATGGCAAAATAAGTCTGGAAAATCTGGCCAAACAGGAAGACGTCTATTACCTCTCAAGTACCTACCAACAATACATCTGTTGATTGGATTACTAAAGAGTAAGTTCTGACTAGACTACTAAATATGAATTCATGTTACTGAAGACATAAACTGTTTTCAACACAAGGTTAAAACTGTAGTTATAAAGGCAACGACCGAACTTTCAGCCGATAATCCGATCGAATGAAAATTCCACTAGCCGCCTCCACAAATTCCTGCTTCAATGAAAATCTCCCTATATTTATCTGATGACACACACATTGACACAGTGTGAATACACGTGTGTGAATGTACCGCACCTAGGGTTGACACAGGGATCTAATTCTCACTCTTAGAAAAAAAAGTTGAGTTCGGCATTTATATAATTTTTTCTGACAGTTGTGGTATGAAGTGAAGATCTATTTAAAAGTGTCAGAACAAATGGGTATTTTTGATTTCGATACGAACGCGAGAATAGAATTCGGTCTATTTATATCCCCTTGTTTATCTTCCTACTTGTGCAACCGGGTTTAATTACCGACCAAATAGGTTACACGACTCACGTTTATTGTTCGCTGGAGAGTCGAAAGTTGTAACTTTTACTGGCCATAAGAAATTGATGGCATTTTAAATTGACTGTTTTTGCCTTCGTAAATCAGCTATTATGTGAAATGCTATTAATGTAGAATAAAAACTATAATTCATATTTAAGCTTCCTACCTCAGTTGCAAAGAAGTAACTAAATATTTTAGTACAAAATATCCTAATTTGCCGTTCATTCTTTTAGACAAGCGAAGATCTGAGAAATTACAATAGGACCGTTAAGGGTAGTATTGAATACTCAGATTTTAGACGATATTGGTAAGAAAGGAGCGTCTGATAGAGAGGTAAGATAAATACAAGTGATGTGGGAAAAGAGGAGGCAGGTGATGATGTCTTTTATGGATTTTAAGTTTTATCTAGTAGGTAATAATGGTGGCTGAAGTCCGGCCAGAGAAATCCGGGTCGTCCGAAGGCGAAATGGGTAGACGACTTCGTAAAGACCGCGGGGAATAGGTACCTGGATGAGAGATGAATAGGATAGAGAATACTGGCAGAAAACAAGGAAGGCCTATTGCGGGCTGAGATGATGATGATGAGGTACTTTTTTATATCTGACCTGACTGTAAGCCACACATAATACATACATGACACGAATGTCGAAACTCCTAAATCGTCGAACGACCTAACTGGATGTCATATCAACCTTTTTTCCTAAAATATCAACGTGTGTCAAAATAATTAATTTTATCAGAGCTTCAACCATCTTTAGGAAAAACTATTATAACAACGGTGATGATGATGATGATGATGAAGTAACAGACATCCCGGGAAAATGAAGGAAGTGTACGACGATAGCGAGATGGGCGAATTACATAGTCAAGTTGCGAACCATCGATAGTTCAGTGTAACGCAGAATCGTGGTGGAAACCAGAAAGTTAATGGAGGTCTATGTACTCTACTACACAATGATTATAGAAATCTACATAAAATCGGATTTGCTGTAGCAACCCTACTGTTAAAACCAATAAAAGCCTATAATACAAATTGGAGGAGAGAGAGTTCATACGCATTAGGGTCGTCACAAATTACGCCTCCTGTCCCGTAGCTAGATGGATGACTCATTTGCAGCAGTCCAGTCTACATTGTACGAATCTAGTACGAATAGTGTGCACAATAAATAACTGAACTAGCCTTCAATCGTAATAAAAAGGACTTTTTTATATTTTGAAATTTTTATTATTATGGAAGACAACTCAACAACATAATTCATGGTAAATATCCCGTTATGGAGCTCAAATGCTCTTGGCCGGGACACTTGGCAAGACGTGGTGATGACAGGTGTAGCAGGGTAGCAACTGAATGGTGGCTGAGGAATGGCTGTAGAAGGGTAGGACGTCCGGCAGCGAGATGGGTGGACGACATCGTTAGAGTCGCGGGCCGTCAGTGGGTGATACTAGCGCAGGATCGTGGCGGATGGCACAAACTTGGGGAGGCCTATACCCAGCAGTGGGTGAAGTCGGGCTGTGGATGATGATGATGATGATGATCCCATTTTGGAGAAGAGAAGGACTGTTGAAAACTATACTTTAAATTTAATTTACGTTGCCATTGGGTTTCTACAAAAGGTTATTGGTCGCGGGAAAAAAAATAAAATTGTAAACCACCACTCACTGTAAAACCCGATATACATAATTAAAAATTTGGGTTTTATTTAAAACGTGTATTTTTTATTTTGCACGAGACCTTCGCCCTTCAATAGGATCAGATATTTTTTTATTTTTTTTAATAAATTTGAGTATAGATGATCTGCAAATAATAGTCATCCAGGCGGGAATAGAACCCACGACCTCTTTGGACTTATTCGACTATTCGCCACTAAGGTCGTCAGATTATACACTATCTCTGCATTTATGACTGTACTCATTAAAAATATTTAGGTTTGCTCAAACTACACTTTGTTGTCGATTGTACTGAGATTTGGCGTCGATGTGAATTCGTCTGTTGGATAAAGTCCATAGATTAGCGATGGGGAAAGGGGCTTTGCCAAAACCAATTTACTGTAGAACTGATCTCGTTTGAAAACAACAGATACTTTGTTACAAGAATAGCGAGTGAGATTAGTCGTGAAAACTATAGAGAAACATTTGATCCATACCGTAGAGATTATTGGTACGAGTACGTACTTCAGTAGATTCAGTCTTGAGAACAGTTTTAGAATACGGGCCCTAGTTTCTAGTTATTGATGTGGCACATTATGTAGAGGGATAATGATGATTTTAGATATTCTACTGATATTACACTTGTATGTTTTTTTAAAGATTTATTTATCACTTAATTTTTTTAAACTATTTTCTATTAAAATAGTAATGCTATCATAAAAAGAGTCTTACTCGTAAAAACCGAATCCAAAAATCGAACCGAGCTCGTTGGTAGGAAGAAACTAGTTGCTAACTTCTGGCGACGGAGTTTTTGAGATGATTTAGAGATTTTTCTAGCCGGGATGGACATCTGTACCCATTGACCGAATCTATTAATTTATTTTATTTTATTGCCACTATCGGTTACCTATCAAAAAGTACGGATTAATTTAGGTGGATACTTCAGTTCATTTACTTCAGTATATAGTTGATCATAAATGTGTAATCTCAAAGCCTAGTGCTGAAACGACTTTGTGGGTTGGTTCTCTTTATCATCCATTTAACGGAAATAACTCGCACTAAACCCAGTTCTGAGAAACGTATGATTTATATGATGATGCGAAACGTAAGCTTTGGATATTGAATTGATTTACAAGTACTTATTGGGCTAATAAAAACGGCATAGGGATAGATTAAAAGATGTTATTTTATAATCATGTTGGTTTGTCATGCCACTTAATTGACTTTAAAAAAATGAGACCGCCTGATGGTGTCAACGTGGCTGGGAATCAATAGACATAATTAGCGGGGGACCGAAGGAATGAAGTAATAAAGTGGAGACCCAGTAGGGTGTGAAATTACCATTAAAATTATTGAATTTCAAGCCGAGAAAATTGGAGATTAACGTCAGTATTTCCTCGCGGCAAAATGAGATAATATTTAAGAATTGATTGATAGGCCCAAGCGCAAATTTGTATTAACCCTTCAATATCATTTTATTGTGCACCAAAGGACCCTACTGAATCTTATCGTTATGAAATAACATAGAAATAACATGTAAGAATAAGACGAATACATTTTCACTAGCACGATGCTACGAGGTGGGTTTTCTCAGAATGTTCTTTAGTAAGCCAGCATTTCCCGGATGAGATCATCGCAGTTTCTGGACTCTGTAATGGATAACTCTCTCATGCGGTATCATTAACTATTTTAATACTCGTATTAAATTTTTTGAAGATTAGATTTTCTTGTATTTCTTGCTTGGCAACTAGCAATGCAAAAACGATGACTAAGTGAAGGTAAAAATGTTTTCTCAATGCTCTTTATATGCGAATCTTCAGTACCTTTCATTGAAAGGGTAGACGGAGCGGGTTTTTAGTTGAAACAATATTAACTCATGTATTTTGTTTAGAAATACATAGAACACAAAAAGAGTTTTCCGGCATCTCATAAAATAAGCGCCGATTTAAAGTTCCGGGACTAATAAATCCTCTTTATTTGATTTACAAGTAAAATTCTCACGGAAATAGAACCAAAAGTAAATAATCAAAGTCGATAGATATCATATTGTAAAGAAAAGCATTTGAACTCGCTCAAATGACAGGTGATTGTGAAAGCGTGACGCCTGCGCCGAAATAACGCTGGCGCCGCGCCAGATACAGCACCAAGGTCTCTGGGACTCCGCTACTACGCTGCAAATGTCATAATAATATACGCAATAGGGAAACGCAATAAGCTGACACGACCTACGAAGAATAAAGTTTCCGGCGTGGAAACATTACAAATCACCAATTACCCTGATTTTTGAAATTTAACTCAGTCTACTTCGGCTGCGTTAGACTCATTGTAGCCAAAATTCACGCATAATGGAGTTTACTACCTTGGAGTTCCAGTTATTTGCAGGGACTTGAACATTAAGTATTAGCAGAGTTCATATAGAACGTATGAAGAATCTTGCTAGACAGTAGATTGTAACCAACCATGCTTTATAATGAAGTATCTTACGTTATTTTACATCCGTGTGTGCTTTATATTTTTGAATAGAAAAATATACTTTATTTTGACCGAAACGTTGCAATTTTGCCTACAAAATACAGAGACACAAACTGAAACTCGATCGAAACAATGTTAAAGTTCAATAGACTGAGTGCGAACATTGCGCTCGATAATACTATTTTATTTTATTTTATTTTCTTCGGAAAACATACAGTGATAAAATACTTAATAATTAGTTTATACTTATAGCTAATCACCATTTAGACGTTTTCGCATATTGAGTTTATTTGCTAGCTTGAATGTTAAAGAAAAGATATTACATGTAATTTAGACAAGACATACAAAAAAGAGTAACGGACAGTTAAGAAGTCACATCAAACCAGTTCTTTGAGATTATGTTTTTAAATGTATTTGGAGATGAATTAAATAAGTCAATTTCGGGTGAGTCATCCAGTTTGTTTATGAAATTTGCTGATCTAATAAAAAACGAGTTCTGCCTATAGTTCGTTGAACAAGAGGGAATGTGCAAGTAAGTCTGATGCTTGACAGACCGTGTAGGTACTCTCAGACTTATCTGAGAAAGGAGATGGGGAGAGTCGATTTTATTTTGAATTAATTTAATGAATACAGATACGTCAGATATGTTGCGTCTTATATAAAGTGGTAGTATATGATGTCTCCTGCATCTTGATTCATAATCACGGTCATATTTTTTGCATTTAAATTGTAAGTGTTTCATAAATCTACGTTGTATAGATTCTAGCCTATTAATATAAACATCGTAAAGCGGATTCCAAATTTGTGAGCAATATTCGAGTATAATACGCACATATGAGCAGTAAAGGGTCTTAATGAGCTTGATGCTTTTAAATTGAGAGCTTGATCTTAAAATAAATCCCATGCACTTGTTCGCTTTCTTCGCAATAGTATCAATATGACTTTCATAAGTTAGTTTAGAATCGTGTATGACGCCTAAATCTCGTACCTCGCTTACGTTCATAAGATGTTGCCCTTTAAGTGTATAAATAAATTTAGTTATATTAGTTTTACGTGTAAATATTATTGAGTAACATTTTGTGACGTTGATATCAAGTTTATTTAGACAACAATATTCTTCAAACCTACTGAGATCCTGCTGTAAAAGATGACAGTCCTGGGTGTTATTTATTTGCCTGTAAATTTTCATGTCATCAGCATACAGTAAAAAATTTGAGTGTTGAAAACAGGATTTAATGTCGTTGACAAAAAAGTTAAACAACAGTGGCCCCAATATCGAGCCTTGAGGCACCCCTGAAGGTATAAAATTCCATGTCGAAAAGTAACCATTAAGTACGATAGCTTGAGATCTATTTTCAAAGTAAGAAGTAAACCATCTAAACAGGTTGCCATGGATTCCAGCACCAAAAAGCTTTTGTAAAAGTATTCTATGGTCAATTTTATCAAACGCTTTACTGTAATCTGTGAAAATAGCGTCTACTTGGCCCCAAGCATCCATGTTTGAAGTTGTAAAGTCTATAAATGTTAATAGGTTAGTCGTTGTTGAGCGATTTCTGAGAAAACCATGTTGTTCTTGAGTGAAAGATGATGAGAGGCTATTATAAACTTGGGTGTAAACTATTCGTTCGAAGATTTTAGCAAAAATACATAACTTGGATATAGGCCTGTAATTTTTTACATTATTTCTGCTTCCGCTTTTGTGTATAGGGCTTATAAAGGCAGACTTCCATATTTTGGGGACAATACATTCTGTTATTGAGCGAGAAAATAGTATAAACAAAGGTTGTGTTAAGACTTCAGAACATTTACTTATAAATACTGGAGGTATTTTATCTGGACCGGCACCCTTCTTTAAGTCAAGCGTCGTGAGTAGTTTGTGAATGACCTCTGGGGTAATTTCTATGTCACCTATTGTATTTGTGTAGCTTAAGCGCAATGCGCTAGTCTCGAGAAGAACGTCGGGGATATTCGAGTTGGTGGAGGGGGTAAGAAATGTTGAGTGAAAGTATGCTGCAAAAAGACGACACACATCTTCTCCTGAATCAGCCGACTGCCCTTCATAGGAGAGAGAAGAGGGAAGAATATTTGAACCATTTTTATTTGACTTTATGAATGACCAAAAAAGTTTTGGGTTTTTTGTTATAGATTCTTCGCAATTTTGTACATATTTTTTATAATATTGACCTTCTAACAGTTTAGCTCTATGCCGAAGTAGGGAAAAAGTGTCATAATCAGCTCTGTTGCCATATCGGTTATATTTTTTTAAGAATTTAACTTTTTCTCTAAGTAGTTTTTTTAAAGAAGCGTTATACCACGGGGGAAATGATGATGTTTGATTTAATAATTTGTGAGGTATGTACTTATCAATAACATCATAAAGGTGTTTATAAAATACCTCTACCGCTTCCTCTAATGGAATTTTATATAAACAATCTTCCCATTTATTAAAGTATAAGTTCCCGTATGCCTTATTTTCGATGGAGATGTGAACAGCGCCTCTAGCAGGAAGTTTATACAACTTATACTATTTCCATTTCTTTATTTTCTCGATGACAGCTCCTGTGAAAACTTAAACGAGCGTCCTTTTTACATTATGTGTGCATTATTTTATAAAAATATGACGCTTACGCACGTACAAGGTTATACCAAAGTTGGAGAAACTGATAGGGATGGAGCTATCGATAAACGTAACACGATAACAGACCCGATATTTTCGGCATTTTGATATTTGACAGCTGGGCAGCAATCAACACGGAGGAACACAAAATACACAACGTAACCTATAGATAATGTGAAAAAACTCAGTGAACAGAAATGTAGTGACTAGCACGACCGTCTTGTTGCGAGTGACAGATTAAAACAAACAAAATGCCGGTGGGCCATTGAGTGTTCCCTCCTTGAAAAAATATATTTGAATGTTTTTGTTGTATTTGTATTAGTTCAAAATATAATAAATATATGCGATCGATATTAATATATGCGACTTATTTGGTCACAACACTACAACTATAAAATTAGAACCGTCATCGAGAAAATAAAGAAATGGAAATAGTATAGTTATCTATACTTCCTGCTAGGGGCGGTGGTTCACATCTCCATAGAAAATAAGGTATACGAAAACTTTTATAGTAACAGTATAAAAGCAGCCTGCCGATGAATTAACTGCGCTGTTTAGTTCTAGTTTAGTTTTGAGTGTACAATTTTGTAAACACAATACATACCTACTTTCAGAGTGTACTTTTTTCAGCGACCGTATTTTATTTTCTAGCCCTTGGAACCAGAAATACGTTATTTCTTAAAAAAAAAGGTGGCAACCCTAATTCTAACCAAGTTTTAGTTGCTGAAATCAGGGGTTTTTTAATATCCATCATACCGTGTTTGGATGAGGTCTTTGTCCGACTAATTGAGGCCGGGGGATTGCCTTGGACCCGCAGGCACCGCTATGCTGTAGTTGGATCCAATGGTCTAGTATCTTAGAAAACTATTAGAATACTATACCCCGTGTATACAAGTAACATACGTTACTTGTGCGACACATAGCGTGAATTGGGGTAACACGATAATTGATTATGATCTGATTTTAATGCAAGTTCATTCTTATGACGATGTCAACAGTAAATCGTGAATGCGAAACGCGTTAGCGTGTGGTCCATTCCAAGTTTGTGTCGGGGCAAGGGGTAATAATATTATAGTATTACGCCAAGCCTCGTGGCAGACCGGGTCAACCAATAAACTTGTTTGTTTCCTTTTCTATACCATTACTGGTATTATCAATAGGTACTCGGAGCATCACTAACGGCTCCCGTAGGGGCTGCAAGATAGCAATATCATCGTCACTTGTCCCACGTTTTATGAGCCCGTCTGGCAGGAGCAGTGGCGTCTAGTATAGTGTTACCTGTGCCACGTCCTTCAGCTGCTGTCGTTGCATGTCGAGGTCAGCAAGCCGCTTGAGCGCCGCGTCCTCCGCGCGGCACAGCGTCTGCACGCACTCCCACACGCCGCACAGCTCCGACAGGCGCGGGGGCCGGGGGGTCAGAGCATCGGGGGACGCGCTCTGAGGAATGCATATATTCTTAAAGTAGGAGCCAAACTGATGATAGAGACGTCACATTTCGGCAACGGTGACAAATTTCTATTTACACAGAGAAGCTTCGTTGGTATGACCCTAGGGACCAGAGTACTGTTTGTGAATTAATTACCCTACTTTGGACGATCAACATTCTGTGTCTGGTATATCACAGCTATAACTTATTCAAAAGCCCAAACTTACACAGTCAGTAGTCAAGAATTGTAGTATAAGTTGGTATCCAAGTGATTCTCAAGATAGAGAACAAGGGGCATGCCAGTTTAGCGTGCGTTCCCGTTTCACGAGATTTCTTCATTTCAAATTGAAACAATCTCATTTAATTTTCACCTTATGACACGAGTCACTTAGTACTTTTATTATTGCCCCTAATTGAGCAGTGGGCTTCTAGTTGCTAAAGTATTTAATTTTATTAACAAGCATTATTATAAATACGGGATTTATCACGTACCGTCTTATCGGTGTTTCGACCGACAATGTTTCGGTTCAATTCGTGAACCTTCATCAGGGTGAGTGCGATCCGCTCCGAATAACGTCTCGCTTCGCACTGACAAGACGGTACGTGATAAATCCCGTATTTATAATAATGATTGAAATCAATCACGAAAATTTTCTAAGTAAAATTTATTAACAAGGTTCATTTATTGCTGGTGAATGAAAATTAGTGACGTCACCTTTTATCAAAGAATGAAACATTAAAGTTATAGTTATTTTCATTATTGCCCTAACTGGGCAGTGAGATTCCAGATGCTAAAGTATTTAATTTTATTAACAAGATTCATTTATTGCTAATGAATGATAATTAGTGACGTCACCTTTTATCAAAGAATGAAACATTAAAGTTATAGTTACTTTCATTATTGCCCTAATTGGGCAGTGAGATTCCAGATGCTAAAGTATTTTATTTTATTAACCTGTTATCAAAGAATGAAACATTAAAGTTATAGTTACTTTCATTAATGCCCTAACTGGGCAGTGAGATTCCAGATGCTAAAGTATTTAATTTTATTAACAAGATACATTTATTGCTAATGAATGAAAATTAGTGACGTCACCTTTTATCAAAAAATGAAACATTAAAGTTATAGTTACTTTCATTATTGCCCTAATTGGGCAGTGAGATTCCAGATGCTAAAGTATTTTATTTTATTAACCTGTTATCAAAGAATGAAACATTAAAGTTATAGTTACTTTAATTATTGCCCTAATTGGGCAGTGAGATTCCAGATGCTAAAGTATTTAATTTTATTAACAAGATTCATTTATTGCTAATGAATGAAAATTAGTGACGTCACCTTTTATCAAAGAATGAAACATTAAAGTTATAGTTACTTTCATTATTGCCCTAATTGGGCAGTGAGATTCCAGATGCTAAAGTATTTAATTTTATTAACAAGATTCATTTATTGCTAATGAATGAAAATTAGTGACGTCACCTTTTATCAAAGAATGAAATATTAAAGTTATAGTTACTTTCATTATTGCCCTAATTGGGCAGTGAGATTCCAGATGCTAAAGTATTTAATTTTATTAACAAGATTCATTTATTGCTAATGAATGAAAATTAGTGACGTCACCTTTTATCAATGAATGAAACATTAAAGTTATAGTTACTTTCATTATTGCCCTAACTGGGCAGTGAGATTCCAGATGCTAAAGTATTTAATTTTATTAACAAGATTCATTTATTGCTAATGAATGAAAATTAGTGACGTCACCTTTTATCAAAGAATGAAATATTAGAGTCAAAGAGCCTTACCTCTAGATGCGGGTCCCGCTGGTCCCTCAGGGAGACGTCCTCGCTAGGCTCGCTGCAGCTGGTGGAGCACACCTCGTGCACGCGCTCCATCTTGCGCGTACGCCGGTGGATCGCCTCTTCCAGGTATACACTCTGTTAACGGACAATACTGTTGGAAACAAGCATAACAAGCATTTTTTTTTATACATTATAGGCTTGCGTTTGACCACGATCTCGCCTGATGGTAAGCGATGATGCAGTCTACGATGGTACACGCTTGCCTAGAAGAAACCTATTCACTCGCGACTTAAAGATACCCAGGCTGTAGCTATCTGGAAACACAGACAATAACACATAATTATTATTTTTATGTTATTTTTTTTCTAAATAAGGCACTTTAATTGGCGTCCGTGACGTCAATGCAGGGCATGGCTGAAAAACAGCGTTGAGCAATAAGTGTATGATTCAGCATAATGCTGAGCCATTCTCCTTTTCCGGCACTGAGTATGAGCCGATACTGACCGGATAGTGGGTACGTATCTTTTGTTTTACTTTTATTTTATTGTTTATGTTAACGTGTTTTTGATTGTCTGTCTTTAATTATCCACTGTATGTAAACTACTCAAAACAAAATAGGGCCCACCCAATAAAATATGATTTAAATTAAAATAAAAAAAATACGTACAATTTATTTCAAGTTTAATTTTAGAAATAGGTTGACACGTTCAGAATCATTAAAAAAACATTACAATGCCTTATTTTTGCCAAAAAAATCGTCAAGAAATGCACGTTTTACACATTAACTTAAAATTACACGGTTTTCCAAAACAACACGTTGAAGACAAGAGCACATTTTTTTAAAAATATGTTCTTAGGGTTGCTTCAATGCCTTATGTTTAGTAACGCGTAGGTCCTCCCCTATTGCGCACACACTCTCTGAGTCGGTTCGGAACACTCTCTATAAGGTGGATGACGTTTTCATCTGGAATTTGCTCCCAACACACTTTTAAAGCAGTTATCAACTCCTGTCGGCTATGAATTTCAGTGTGGTTGTCTTTAAGGCTTCTTTTCAACTGGTCCCAGATATGCTCGATCGGATTCAGGTCCGGACTCATGGCAGGCCAGGGTAGAACTGCGATACCAGCTTCGGAGATTGCACTTTAGGTCACTCTGGCAGTATGATGGCGAGCGTTGTCTTGTATCAGAATAAAGTTAGGGCCTACTCGCTGTGAATATGGGATCACATGAGGTCGGATGACATGCTGAACATAGCTGGCGGCCGTTACATTGCCCTCATCCAAAATCACTAGCTCGGTTTTGCCCATTATGCTAATCCCACCCCATACCATAATACTGGGTCCACCAAAGCGGTCAGTTTCACGAATACATGGTTCTGTAAAACGTTCTCCAGGTCATCGCCAAACTCGTACGCGTCTGTCATCATTAAAAAACTTTACTTTAGATTCATCTGTAAAAAGCACTGTCCTCCAATTATTCATGGTCCATTCGAGGTGATCACGTGCAAACCTTAATCGCGCTGCACGGTGGGCTCTGGTCAATTTGAGCCGAACTGGCATTCTGGAGCGTTGTTGGTCTTCATGAAGTCTGTTGCGAACAGTTTGGTCACTCACTCGCGTTCCAGTGGCATCACGTAAGCGGTTTCTCAATATGCGCGCAGTTACAGTTCGCTCACGACGTGCAGAGAGTCGGATGTATCGGTCTTCTTGGGAGGTTGTCGCTCGGGTTCTACCTGAACCGCGCCTCCTACTCACACTACCTGTCTCTTGAAAGCGTTCCCATACATTTCGAATAGCTCGTCTTGACACACCTAAGCTTGAAGCTACCGATCTTTGCGAATTTCCCTGCTGAAGCAAAACAATGGCTCTCGTCGCGGATTCCGTGTCCATGTGATGTCGAGAACCAGGCATTATTTATGCAAACAGTAATGTAATCGATAATTAAAGGTAAGGTTACGATAACTTCTTCGTTAGACACAACAAACCCCACTGAGCAACAATGTAATGGCACTCACAGATTCTGCGGTATATCGTAAGATTTTGTTTCTTGTCTACCCACTTAAGAACTACCCTAAACTTGGCGTTTAAGTGTTAATTTATGATCAATAAATATGCCTACTTAACATTTCCATACATCAGTATGCCAACAACTCGCAAAAAAAAATGTGTCGTGCAAAATATCGAAAGATTTCAAGTGGGCCCTATTTTGTTTTGAGTAGTTTAGTTTCTGTGTGTTTGTTACTTGTGTCGAAATAAATGTATATATCTATCTATCTATAACAGATCTTGCTAAGATTAGCCTGGTGTCTCCAATATGACAAATTCCTCATTTTTTATTTTCTTCGTTGATGTGACGGTCATACAACTTCAATCTACGTACAAAGACATTTTATTTTTAACAAAGAGATTCCTTACCCTCCCACAACCTAGTTTATACAGTCAATAGTGACACCTACTGCATTTAAATGGCGTTTAAATACCTACTACTGTTTTTAAGCGCTGTGATTTTTTTTATAAGTATTTTCTTTCATTACTACAAAAAAATATAAATATTTTTATTCTTTAGTACTTAAAGATTGAACTGAAATAGCCGAAAAACTACGTTCAAGTTGAGGCCCGAAATAAAGTATTTATTTGAAGTATGTAAAAGCGCATTTATTATGAGTAACTACGAAATAAATTGTTTTTTTTTTCTTTTTAGAAGATGTCATAATGGGATCCTAGAATTGTAGGCATTTGACACCGATACGTAATGAACCCGCTTATTATAAGAGAAGCTGAATATATTTATTAAGAGTAGTAAACATTTTTACTTTAGTAACACGCACACAACAACGATTGATGCCTTTGCCCGTTGCTGGCCCTTTTTGAAGGTTCCCCCTTACTGTAGTCTTTGGGCAAAACCCTTTAATATTTTTTTTATTTATTGAAGAGACCAACAGCTTTAATAATACAAAGTGTCTTGAATATCTAGTTAAAGATTATACAGCCAATTACAGGTCTCTCTCGATAGAGGTAATTTATCACTAAAAAAGATCCTACAACAAAAAATCATTTAAGATTTTGATAACCATATATAAAGTTAGTTATTATTGTAATGAATTACTATGTGTCAATAATTTACAAAGATACAAAGTTCAGCGTTCCGTGTCAAGCATGATGCCCATAATTTTATTCCGATACGATTGTTTGCTGTTATTAAATATATCTACATTCGAGAAGCGCTTATTGTATACAGTACAAATTATATTTATTAACATATTCTTAGCATAGTTAGTACTATTAAGATTCGGTGAAAAAAGTGGCGTGTGACGAGTACGCTTTCCAGGCACATTAAAATTGATAGATAAAAATTAATTTATTTGCAGAAAGTTAGTTAATTTTACACTGGTCTTAATGTACAATTTAAGCTCTTAACATTCTACCAGATAGTGTCTTGGTGTGCAAATATTACATAGAAAATAATTAAAAATTAAAATTTACTATTCCTACACAACATAAAAATGTCAATAAAATAAAATAATGTCATGTCTAGTACCTACTTATCATTAAAATATTCCGCAATAGTATAAAAACATTTTGTTGACAACCATTTATTTATTCGGCGTTTAAATAAAGTCAAAGGTAAATCTTTTAATTCGTCTGGTAATTTATTAAATATTTTTAACGCCATGCAATGAGCGTTACTGTTAATAAATGATGATTTGTGCTTTGGTAAATAAATTCTATTTTTATGTCTAGTGTGTCTGGCTAACACTGCTTCATGTCTTGCAAAATAGCTAGGAAACTGTTTTACAAAAATACAGATTTCTCTGATGTACATGCACGGCAAAGGTAGTATTCTTACTTAGAAAACTTTCGTGATTGATTTCAATCATTATTATAAATACGGGATTTATCACGTACCGTATTATCGGTGTTTCGACCGACAATGTTTCGGTTCAATTCGTGAACCTTCATCAGGCTGAGTGCGATCCGCTCCGAATAACGTCTCGCCTCGCAGTGCGAAGAGCGGATCGCACTCACCCTGATGAAGGTTCACGAATTGAACCGAAACATTGTCGGTCGAAACACCGATAAGACGGTACGTGATAATTCCCGTATTTATAATAATGGTAGTATTCTTGTTTTTTTTAAAAAAGAGGCTTACAGCTGTCTAAGAACCAAGTAGGGTCGAGGATTCAAGATTGTCGTTTAAAATGTTATAGAGTAAGATCATGTCTAAAAGTGTACGTCTATCATCTAATGACAAAAGTTTATATCGCACGCGACCTTCTTCATAAGTACAAAATATTCTTTGACAATAATTCAAATGTATATTAACAAAATAACAGAAACTCACCTGTTCCTTCACTTTCTCCAACAACTCATTGTATCTATCCTCCTCCTGCCCACATTTAACGCATATAACATCACTCTGTTCGGCTCTTTCACTCCTCATACTTTCTAACTCTCCGAGCAAGCTCCTCATCTTGCTATCTCTTTCTTCGATCGTATTCTTCATAGTCTCTAGCTGTTCTACTATTTCCTTTTCGTGTGAGTTTTTTTGTTCGAGTTGTGATTCTAAATTGGCGATGATGTCTCGGAGTAGGACGATCTTTTCTTCAGTGGCTTTGAGTTCGTCATCCGTTGAGGCTTTACGGGTTTCTAGGTCCGAGATGAGTTGGTTCATTTCTCGCGTTTGGGCTTCAAGTTGTTCCACCTGCACACGATACGTATTTTACATAGGTGTTAGGTTTTGTTTTGTATTGTGATTAGGTTATAAAATGCATAACATGATGACTTTTATTTCCACGGTGAGAATTGTCCAAGTCCAAATATTAGGTTAGATACAAAAGCAACGTTTGAACTTGAGATCTTAGAGCTATACTGCAATAAAATGCTGCTGCTTCGGTTAAAATTTAAACGAGATACTAGACTTTGTGTATAAGGCTAAGGTCTCAATGCAGGGTGCATTGAGACCTTAGCCTTATACACAAAGGGTCCAAATTACAGTGCATAACAAAACAAGCATAGACTTACATGTGCATCGTGCTCACGACAGTTGCAGTGAGAGAGACGAAGGCAGCGCATCTGTGACACAACACACAATCAACCACTAAAGTCGACCGTATTGCCAAGGTTTAAGGTGCATTCACACAGATTTTAAGACCTTATTTTGTTGTAGGAATTTCAAGTCGTATTTTAAGTAGTAGTCCATTGTGATAAAGTGCAAATTGGTCGACTTTTATGGTTGACTGAATAGACGCACACCAAAAAAGTTAGTGAATGAGTAGGAAAAACAAGCGTTTTGGGAGAATGTGTCAGTAGGGGCTCGATAAAAACGTTTTTTTTATTTCCGTTAGGGATCTTAGGAAAGAACCAGAAAAGTAAACCCAAATAGATCGTATTTTATGTAAATATTTAAGTATTCCAGTTAAAAGAGCTACTAATACATTTCCTTCAAATAAAACGCAAAAATTAGTGTGAAGTGCAAATAAACAAGACATGGTGCAAATTAATAGTTAGCTTGTTCTACAGTAAATAATACCACATAATAGTTAGCAACAGAAATTAAGTTTAGTACAACGAATGCAAACAGGCGCACGCTGCACATAGACGCGCGCGTACGTTCATCTCAGATCAAATCGGTCTAAGCTTCAAACAAATTGATCCGAGATCCTCGTACGCGCGCGTCTACATATGTGTGCCTGTGCCTGTTTTCACTCGTACTAAAATTAACTTCTGTTCCTATTTTGTGATAATACAACCCTTCAACTAAAACCCTTACTAATTATAAACAACTTTACACCAAAATTTGAAAGTATAGATGTTAAGTAATTAGCCCTCATTTGTGTCCAAAACTCATAATATTCAGGACGAGACAAATTACAACATAAACTAGAATTTTAGTAAAGGTGTGATCCCGAACGCAGATGCAAACGGTAAACAATTTGTTATGCTACACGACAAGATTTTTAAAACCGTCTCAAAAACTTCCAAGCCAGACGGGACTTAAACCCGCAACCTTCCTCGTGATACGAAGATGCACTGCCAATTGTGCTTAAGGCTTGTCACGTCATGGTCAAAATTAGTCAGATTAGCTCCATCTACAAGAAAACTTTTAAGAGTTTTGAAAACCTTAAAATTTTCCGTATGTGTTCGGATAACACTATAAAAATAAAATACTAGTACACTACAGTCTGCAATTTAACTTTTGAAACTATCATGGTTATGAACACTATTTATACTAAAAACGGGATATTTACCATGATTTGTGAGTATTTGAGTATCGGGATATTTCGGCGCAGTTGCATGCGCCATGATCACGGGAATTTACCCGTGATCATGGCGCATGCAACTGCGCCGAAATATCGGGATACTCAAATACTCACAAATCATGGTAAATATCCCGTTTTTAGTATAAATAGTTTGCAATTTGTCTTTGCTTTTGGAATCATACCTTTACAGAGTTATTCAAATGGTTTAACTAACCTTTCGTCTAACTGGCTTTCATTTGAGGAATAAAAGCGAAAGAAAACTAAACCAAAGGTATATTTTACAAATACAAATTCAAATATATTTATTTTGTGTCAATTTTAAATTATAACAAAATATCGTCACTCAGCAGTGTGCCACTGTCACATATACTCGTAGCTGTAGCGCTGATATTGATAAGCCTATTTAAATTTTAACCAACCTTTTGAATAACTCTTTTAGTATGAATGCCATTAAATTTAGTGCTACACAGACCATCTCTCCAAACACCACAGATATATAACTAATTGTGCCAAGCAGTTTCTTTAGTTCCCAAAAAAATTACCTTTATTTGTACGGCCATAAGAAATCGCGTCACAGTTTTACTACTGCATTTAGTGTTCACTCTGTATCTATGTTTTAATTGTATTTTGTTCAACGACAAAGCCAGATTTCATAAATAAATATGATTTGAAAGGTACTGGTCAAAGGAACTATGTACTGTGAATAGATCTCTTTGCTAGAACCACGTCAATTGATTTAAAAGGAACTGTCAAAGCAAGTACTGTGACTAGATTTCTTTACCAGAACCACGTCAATTTATTTGAAAGGAACTGTCAAAGCAAGTACTGTGAATAGATCTCGTCAGTGGGACCGACCTCAGTGAGTATCCTCGCGTTGCTCTGCAGACGAGCGCCGAGGCGTGCGTTCTCGTCCCGGAGGTCGGCGAGTCGTCTTGCGAACTCGTCTCTTTCCGCCTCGCGCTCGCTCGCCTGCTCCTCCACGAACTGACGGGTCGAGCGGAGCTGCCGGTTTGCCGCTTCTAGCTGTTTAATACGTATATGGTTATTAGCTTGTATACAGAGAGGTAATTTGACTATGGTAGTTTTGGTCTCTTGAAATGTTGGAACGATTCAAATTGCGATCATCAAAACTTGGTTAGTGAATCGAATTTTAAGACATTCAAGATAATTAAAAGCGCACTATTTTTGTATTGAAAATAACTGTGACTTATGAGAAATAAAATGACGTACTCCATTATTATCAACAATCCACAAGTTTATGGCACAAAGTAAGAGAGACTACAACCTGTGGGATAAATTCAGGATGTGTTGTACGATGATGATGATGGTGATAAACTAAGAGACAAACTAATTATTTCACGATAAGTAAAAATTAGGTACCAAACTATATCGTACAATTTCTTTTATGGAGTAAATTCGTTTTCTATCATCATCCCACTGTCAGACTTAGATTTCTCGTTGTTGCTTTTCACCTCTGAATGAAATCTAGATGTTTTATTTGTCACTTTTCTATATAACAGATAAAAGAAAGAAAGCAACACTCGACGACCACAATACATTATATAGTAAACGCTAAGATTCGTGGCAGACGGGGGCAACTACTAAACATTGGTTTCCTTTTCAATACAATTACTGGTAATTAGTGATATCAATAGGTGCTCGGCGCAACACTAGCGGCTCCCGTAAGGGCTGCAAGAGCGAGATAGCAATATCATCATCACTTGTCACACATTTTATGATCCCTTCTGCCAGGAGCGTATGCGTCTAGTATATTCACACTAATTGGCTAATTCATCATGCTTTGCTTCTTCCTATATAAAAGTTGACAAAATAAATTATATTACACGATAAAATTTTATGTAAGAAGGAGAAGTTGTAGTATGTAACTATCATTGGTATCTATAATATAAAAATGAATCGCAAAATGGGTTGGTAAGCGCATAACTCAAAAACGCCTGGACCAATTTGGCCAATTCTTTTTTTGTTGTATTTCTTATTGTCAGGAGAAGGTTCTTATGAAAGAAAAAATTAAGAAAATTGCGCGCAAAATTAGAAAATTTAAGAATACTTAACCACCATATAAAATTATTTATAATCTAACCTTAGCGCTTTTATAATGTAACCTTATGACGTTTGACATAGAATTGACAGAATGCATGCTGCAAATATCGTCAAAGAGGATGTAAAAAAATGAATATCGTTTGAAACAGATGCTTCGGTAGGAGTTATCCCGAGATATATTGTCTATATATATAAAAATTAATTGCTGTTCGTTAGTCTCGCTAAAACTCGAGAACGGGTGGAGCGATTTGGCTAATTTTGGTATTGAATTATTTGTGGAAGTTATTCATTTTCTCATACATAATGATGGCCGGGGATAAAAATTGACAATTCTACCAGGGTGACTTATATTGACAGCCCGCGTTATACCTATGCATGTCAAGCCGATACGAAGTTCGGCGGGACCACTAGTTATAAATAAATATTAAATAAAATAAATACATAAATACTAGGCAATGTCAGGATTCATAATTGCAGCGTAGAGTATAACTAATAATCTTAAATGAATTCGAAAATAAATTTGTGTTACGTTTTCTCGGCAACTGGACAGAATTCGATGAAATTTGGTATATAAATAGAATATGACCTGGTTGAGACATAGGCTACTTTTTATTGACACACCACGCGTGCAAAGTCGCGGGCTGAGGCTTGTAAAATAGTAAAAACTGATGGGTGAAAATAGTTCGCAGCGGATTGACGGATCGTAATCGCGTCTATGCGATATGCTAAACTACTGCAGGAAATTGTGGCTGCGAACTATTAATCCACGCTTATACAGCTACACATACACAAAAACAATTTAAATTACAATACACAAAGAAGAAAAAAACATGTTTTCATATAAAATAAGCCATGCGACGACGACATTTATGTTTTCAGATTTTTTACCTTTTCACAGCACACCTTATGTACTGGGGAGTCAGTCAGCCTTCTAACCTGGCAGTGCGTGGTGCAAAATAATACATATTTATGATATTTGTATTATAAACTATTAATTATACATGTCACAGATATGAATAAATAAGATATAGTTGTTGTGTGTCAAATTTGTGATTTCTGTTTGCTCGTTATTTAAATACATGTTTAAGAAAATATATTTTTATTATAATGGCATGCAATCGTAAATGAAGTAGGTGTTATCATATCTTTACTCAAAACTCATTGGGGTTGATTCTTAGAGCAGCGTACGATATGACGTCAAATCTTGCATAAAATCCACATTTAGTATTTTACCTTGAGCAAGTGACAAGAAGGCTAGGATTCGGATAACCGAATTTAAGCAGAGAAGAGATGTGTAAAATCAGCCAATGGAATGACACGAACGTTGAACTTCAACGGATACCAGTCCAAAGGAACGCTTTCGAGTTTTCTGTGTATGGGGTATGTGTTGTCGCATACACCCCATACACAGAAAACTCGGCACGGCGGGACGGGCCAGACAGCATGGCTCGTGTTAACCCCCACCATTACGTCTTTGGTGCTGCAAGCGATATGTACGAGAGCTGTGCAGTACCTGCTGGTGCAAGTCGTCCCTCTCCTTGTGCAGCGCCTCCATGTCGTGCGCGAGGCTGTGCCGCGAGTGCGGCGAGCTGCTGTCGGGGGAAAGGGGCGCGGGCTCCGACGTGGAGCGGCGCGGACGCAGCGCCTCCGTCTGTATGCTGCCGGTTCCGTATCTGTACATACCATGTATTTGGATTACGTCTACAAGTGATAGTAAAGGGGCACAGGCGCTGACAAAACGGCCATTGCGTCTACATTGAAAAGGACGTCGTCCAAATTTGTAGCACATTCATGAGCCGTCCGCCGCGTACATCCACGATGCCAGATCAAGCCCGTCTCTCGTGTCGTGTGAGTTAATCAAAACGTTTTACGCAAAATAAATTGTGACGTGATTTTTGTGATCAAGATATTATAATAAGATAATAAAAAAATCGTCCATTCGGAAATCCACGGTGGAAGCAATTTCCAAAAACAGCGTTCGTTTTCGACGTTTACGATTAGTTTTTGGAAACCAACAACACCATTAGGGATATTTGGACGTCGCGTCGCGTTAGTGCCAGCCTAATAGTAGCTACAAAGAAAAATTCATTGCAAGGTGATTTTTAGAAATGACTGGGTCCGAGCAGTCGTCCACAAATTGCCTATTGCTGGGAGCAGGCTGAGAAATGTATCTTTTAAGATTTTCCTTCGACTTAATCCCTCACCTGATGGTCGTGTTTCTGCGGTATATGAGCATGAACAGTAACTCTTGCGCGGATTGAATATCTCCTAACCGATTGGTTGATGAATGAACGCTCACCCTTCAGCGATGACATCAGCGCTGGTCATCAGTTGAGCGATCTTAATCATTGCAGCTTCAAGATCAGAGCGCAGTAGACTTTCTCGTTGTAAACACTCGGACATCGCCTCCTCCATGTTCTAAAAAAATGAGACAAGACAATTGAGTTTAAATTGAAAGTCGAAAATAATCTTTACAACTCGTGGCGCAGACGACCTCCATGGCAAAGTGGCCGAATAGCCGGCTGAGACGCAGGAGGTAGCGGGATCGATTCTCGCCGCGGAACAAATGTTTGCATGATCTACATATATTTGTTCCGGGTGTGGATGATTTTCTATTTACAAAAAAAAAGTATATAAATATTCTATCAGTTATCTCCCATAGTACAAATCTTTGCTTAGTTTACATAGCACTGTGTGAAATGTCCAGTAATATTTAAAAAAACCGTACGTAGCCGGGCTGGTCAGCTAGGTATACTCCAACATATAATTTAATTCATAATTTTGAGTGTTGTTACAGCACAGATTTTGATGAAAGAATTCAGCTTCATAACAGTAAAATTTCCTTCAAATTAAGTTTTACGTCAGTAGGTACAGTCCCTTACTTACTTACTTTAACTTTTAAGAACTCAATCTTTTAAGAACTGAACGAGTCAATTATTAATTGTTAACTAGATTTATTTAGATTATGTATTGCCTTAAACACCGCATCGAGTCGTTCACCTGACGGATTTGTGGTTATCCGCGTGCACGTGTGCGCTCGCACGCCATTACACAACACCATTAATTAACTCGCACACGTGGTTTGTCAATAAAAACTAGCCTATGTGTCAATCCAAGTCTTAATCTATCAAAATATCAAATTTCATCGATATTGGTTCAATCATTATGACGTAATTGAGTAATAAACCAACATCCAAACTTTCGCATTTATAATATTAGCGTGATGCCTATTATTAAGATTAACATACTCTTGACCAGAACCCACGTTATCGAGAACCGTGTCTGGACAAACCTGCTATACATTTTAAGACATTATTTAACTATTGTATAACCAGCTTTTTGTTTGTATTGTTTGAATAAGTGGAACCACAAAATGTTTAATAACAACTACTTACACACACGTACACACTCTTTCTGGGAATAAATAATAAATTCTATTTTTAATTTTAATAATTGATAGATATATTCACCTTTCTGTGCAGTTCGCAGTTGTCACAATTCCGTGGATTGTCGGGATCGCGCACTAGCTCCGTGATCTGCACTGACGACTCCAGCATGTTGGACTCATCGTGCTTTTCTGCAATTTAATATATACAGGGTGTTTATAATATAAAAAGTACACATCCATATGTCTTCTAAGAACTATGGCACACTAAGACCTCTCTAAAAAAATGCCCTTATAACCACAAAACAATCAAACACGCGTTAAACAATTGTTTATTTGTTTTGTGGTAAAATATGAACACTTTTTAGAGAGATCGTTCTTAGAAGTTCTTAGAAAGGAAGTTCTTGGAAAGTTCTTAGAAGACAGCTGGATGAGTACTTTTTTATTTTTTAATAAATTCTAGACATGTGCCGACTAGAACAATGGCAATATTCAAACATAATGTCGTACAGATTTAAAAAAAATATAAGAGTTCTATGTGAAACCACACCTATTTATGCCAGCAAGCAGCATTGCTGTGTTTCGGTTTGAAGGTTATGATTGCCGATGAAATTACAGGCGCATGAGGTTTTACCTCAAGTTGATGGTCACAGGCATCGTAGGCCACGTTCCTTAAGTGCGTGACCTACGAGGCAATACTTTGTTATAGGCGATGGTTATAAACAAGGTGGGCCATATGTTTGTTCCATCTCAGGGTTAAATATAAAAAAAAACACTTACGCAAGGTAATTACGAGAAAACAGACAACCCCGTCTTTCCATTTATTGTCGTACATAACAAAACAGGCTGTATATATATTTATCATCCAACTCACTGTGCGTCAGCTTCTCCGACAAGTCCAGCAGCGAGTGCGCCTCGTGGCGCAGTCTGCGCAAGGAGTGCTCCAGCTCTCGCTTTATATCCGCGCTGAGGTCGCGCTGCTGTTGCAGAAACCCTATTATACCATCCTGTCAAATATTAATACATACGTTAATAATACATACAATGATTTTGACGACCTCCGTGGCGCAGTGGGCTTATAGCCGACCGAGACGCAGGAGGTAGCGGGTTCGATTCCCGCCGCGGTACCAATGTTTTCCTGATCTACAGATATATATATTTACAAAAAAAAAATAAGTATTTTATTAGTAATCTGACTCCCATAGTACAAATAGAATTTAGATTTATTCAGCACGAGTGTCAAATCAGCTAGACAGCGATTGAGCAAACACTTTTTTGTTGGCGGTAACGTTACCAACGTGGGTTAACGTACTAATTAGTAGATTATTAACATTTTACTATTTGGATAACTGTTTCTCCGAGTGTTGGTACAAATTATATTTTTACCCAGTTATATTGCTAAAAAGTTTCTATACGTGAAAACCTATAATTGGTTTTGTGTTTTGTATTAGTTAATTGTTAAATTAATATAGCTGTTGGTTTTCCAAATAGATAAATCTCGCTTTTTATCTGTGTTGAGGGTAGGCGCCAATACCTATCATACAAGATAATGTTTCCTCTTAGTTTAGGTATTAGCTGTAACACTCAAACTGTAACATTTTCCTTTTTAATTTACAAATGCACATTATTTCGATTTGTAGTTGGTGAAGTCTTCCGCCAAAAGTTCGCGATATATTTTTATGATGAATAGTCGGTAGCTTAATATCTATGATCTTACCTCATCCAAGTCCAATATAGAGTTGAGATCCGGCGCGAAATGAACATGCTTGTCATTTCTAGACAAGGCACTTGTACTCAACTCTAAGGTCAAGTTCGGAGATTCAGGTCTGGACTCATCCGAATGGAGAGTTCTGAAAAAAATTGTACTTGATTATCTATCTATACTAATATTATAAATCCGAAAATAACTTTGTCTGTAACGTTTTCACGGCTGGACCGATTTCGGTGAAATTTGGAACACAGCCAGATTATGACCAAGGATCGAGACTAAGGAATGCAATCCCGATCTCGATCTCGTGTAATTTTTCGGGATCAATCCCGACGCATCATATGACGAGAACCCGTTCGAGATTGACGGGATTGGGCGGCAGTGGTCAGCGACGCTACACACGTCCACTCGGGGCGCAAGCGGCGCGCTGACTGACGGCCGCGAGCGGCAGGAACGCCAAACAGCGTTAGAAAACTATTCCGACTATTTCCGAATATTAGCGACAGGTGACGATAATTATTTAGTTGGTAAGACTAAAGAATAAAGATTTTTATTTTCTTTCGAGTAATATGTTATTTTAGTTAACCTCACTATCACAAACAAGCAGTTATTAGTTTTTTCAGTTATCCGAATTTAACATTTTTTTTAAACTAGACGGGATCCCGAAAATTCCGGGATCCCGCGGTATTGATATTTCTAATCCCGCGGGATCTCGAATTTGCAATCTCGAGTCGGGATTGCATTCCCTAATCGGGACATAGGCTACTTTTTTTCCCGCGTAAACAGGGGAATGTTTTATTGATATACCACGCTTGTGAAGCCGCGAACGGGTCAGCTAGTTTAGGAAGAATTATGCCTCTAGTTTCTTAGGAACCTCGTACTTTGGGCATGAATGCTGTAGATCAATAAACAAATGATTTATGATGAGTAACATAGAATAAGGTTAACTATTAATGATATTATAATCTGATAAAACCTCGATTTTTGCCACATCCTAAAATATAATTTACAGCTGGTTTAGGTCGTCAAGGAATAAAGCTAATAACACTTCCTAGCATATTAATATCACCACCTCATGGCACCTCGCCAAGTCAGATCCGTTAATAATTTTCAGGTTAAACCACTTGCGAAAAGTAGCGATTAAAGAGAAATTAGAGCAACTTAGTTTAGAAATAATCGAAACGCATTGAAACATCCGTTATTTCGTTATCAAAAAGGTTTGTGAGTCAAGTTCATGGAAAGAAAGTGTTTTTTCTTCTGTTGTTTTATGGTAAAGTGATGGTGTGGTCGCAACTATGATTTGTTTTTAGAAGAATTATAAACGAAACTCAATATTTTCAAATTAATTATATTCAAGCGTTTATTGAGACTTAAGGGGAGACCGGAGGGGAATCGCCCATACAACACGTACTACCAAGATCATTTCTAATTGGAGCATATTTCTACCTTGATAAGGTATTATTTTAATTTGAATAGTATTTATCTAGGTTCCCAACCATATATTAGATCAAAATACTTACCTAAAATGAAATAGAAGCGTATCGCATTCTGCATGTTTTTACGTCATAAAAGACCTGTTTTCAACCTAATTGTTTCGTATTAAAAACAACAACATCTTACGTATCCTAGTCATGGAAACATAGATTATATCGTCTAGTTACAGAATAACAACACAATGAGAAAAATACAACAAGTTTTCAGTCATCATTTTTTGGTACTACGGAACACGGTCAAAATCTAATCAAATTTAGAATCGTTCTATTGCTATCACTGTCGCTCTGCGTGGCTAAACTTCGTCACTAAACAGGGATAGCGATATTCAGGCCGAAGTTTTTGACGCGGCATTTAACATTTCTAGTACTACAACTTCTACTTCTAATCAATACTTAAATTACAGGGACATTCAAATTTAATTTTACATTTCGACGTATTATAAATCTTATTAATATATTATCTTGTTAATATTCAATTCTTATTTTGTATTTAATTTGAACATCTGCATGCCTTACTAGGGTAGAACATAAATGTGCTTAACTTATAGACTAAAACCTACTGATGTATTTACTATATTCTAGCAAATAAACGTTATCTTATCTTAACAATAGTTGTAAACAATATACATGTATTTTGTTTGTAGCCTATAGAACTCCCATCATTTACGGACATAGTCATCCGCTGTCATCCTACTGAGAAGTAGATGCACATCATCGGCGATCCCAAACTCGCCGACAGGCTGGAACCGCTGAGTCAACGCCGTGACATCGAATCGCTCAGTGTATTCTACCGTCTGTACAATGAGGAGTGTTCTGAGGAGCTATTCGATATCATCCCGTCGTCGAGATTTTACCACCGCACTTCTCCACAACAGAATAGAGCTCATCTACATATCGTTAACAAGTGGGTATCGCGCACCACACGCTTCACGCGATCTTTTCTACCTCATACTTGCAAGATGTGGAATGAGCTACCATCTGAGGTTCTGAGGGTATGGTACGCTTCAAGAGTAATGTAAAGAGGTTTGTACAGGGTAGGAAACGCATCGACAATGCCTCGGGTGTTGCCGGTGTCAATAGGCGACGGTGGACCGTAAGTTTGTTTCCCCACAAATAACATTAATAAAAAAACAAAATAAAACCGGCCAAGTGCGAGTCGGACTCGCGCACGAAGGGTTCCGTACCATTATCTATAAAAACGACAAAAAAAATGACGTTTGTTGTATGGGAGCCCCCTTAAATATTTGTTTTAATTTAATTATTTATTTTTAAAGTGAATATATAACTAAATATCTTGTGAATATTTTAAGCGTCTTGATGCCGTTATCAATATCTAGCAAAAACGAGCAAAAAAATTACGTTTGCTGTATGGGAGCCCCTTTTAAATATTTATTTTATTCTGTTTTTAGTAGTTATTTTTAGTCTGTAGTATTTGTTGTTATAGCAGCAACAGAAATACATCATCTGTGAAAATTTCAACTGTCTAACTATCACGGTTCATGAGATACAGCCCGGTGACAGACAGACAGATGGACGGACGGGCGGACAGCGGAGTCTCAGTAATAGGGTCCCGTTATACCCTTTAGGTACGGAACCCTAAAAAGAATCCTCACTGCTCATACAATCGTCTAAAATCTATACCTCGATTAGTTTGGAGTTCTTATTCTAAAATACCAGCTTAATTCTCGCAAATTACCGCAAAAAAAGAACACAAAAAATGTATTTAACTAAGTCTTGCAATCCATCTTTGCTGAATGAGTAGCTTTCGCAAGCGGCATCACACGCGAGTTTGTCAAAAAAATATAGACCTTTATTTCCATCCAGGTCATAATCTATCTATATTTCAAGTTTTATCGAAATCGGTATGATTAAGTAACAAACAAACATACAAACATACGCATTTATCATATTAAGTGTGATTATGGATTTATCATATTAAGTGTGATTATGGATTTTGTCTATTACATTATTACACATTTATTTACGCACAAGTACGACAGAAATCCGATCAATTTCCTTCCCCCCCTGCGCGCCCGCGCAGCTCCGCCGTTAGTGACCAGAACAGTGTCATTTTTATTATTTCTATTTCTAAAGGTAGTAGTTATATATTTGGATTCTTTTATTGAAAAAGCCCCAATATTCAACAACTGGTATAAACAATGGGTCTTTGAATGTATATCTTACCCATCAGCTTCGTCCTTAGTGGTATCAGCACTGTCAGGCGGCAGCAGGCGAGGCAGCAGCTGCGCTAGCACGGTGCGGTTCAGTTCATCCTCTGCACTGGCACAGTAGGCTACTAGCTGCGTCACTGCGCCGTGGAGACTGACAGCCACTCGCTTTAAGTCGTCTCTGTCAAACGACCATTATGAACTTGCTAGGAATTTATTGGGTTTCTATTACAATGTATCTAAGAGTATTAAAAAGTACGTCGGTTTGTGCAATTATAACTCCAACAGATTCATCATCAACATCATTCACACCCACTGCTGGGCGTAGGCCTCTTTGGCCACTTGTAAATAAGGGTACTCCTTATTACGTAAGCCAATTGTTGTCATTCGGCCGGCCTTTTCATGCCTGCAGTGCGTATCTTACGTGTGTAAGGGACGGCCTGGTCGAACGACAAGCGGGCGACAACAACTAACTTAAGTAATATAGGTACCGGTCCTGTGTTGCATCCAGAAGCTGCCCGCTACTTTCTCAGTGTCGGCGACCCATCGCGCTGTCCGACGTTGCTTCTGACTTGCCCTCGGCAACCATCCAGGCAATTCCATAGTCCACCTGCCCCCTGTCACGAATGCCCTTCCCATTTCCACTAGAGTTCCACCACCCTTGGATTTCGTTGTAGATGGAGCTAACGGCGCATTGAGTCGTAAACTGAAGCATCTCTCTAATTTCGACCCTAACGTGACAAGTGCCTGCACAATTGGCAGTACATCCTCGTATTAAGAGGAAGGTTGCAGGTTCAAGTCCCGTCAGGCTTGAAAGTTATAGAGATGGCTTTAAAAATCTTAGGACTTTGCTTTCGTGCTACGTCATATTTTGGTAAGGACAGTGTAAGATTCGTATCTATAAAATATGTGAAGTGAGAATGCACACTGGCGCATAGAATTTATATGAGGGGGATCGGGGGCAAATACTAGTGAGGAAATATGCGCAGCGGCAAATTGGATTTAAGCGGCTCGCTAAAGAGATTACATAAAACGGTTTGAATAGTGAAACTATTATTATCCAGTAGCCGATAGATGACTAGTTAGGTTAGACAATGCATTCATTTTCACAATGAAACTTTAAGTCATAACGAGATTTAATTAAAAATGTTTGTACACACGGCTACACATCAAGCTCTATACTTCCAGTATAAGCTCACCACTCATTGTGTTGGCTTTTCCTAGAATGAGAGATCAGCTTATACTGGAAATGTATAGTTTGATGTGTAGCCGTGTGTACTTGATAATGTTAATGTTTGTGCCTTTATTACGCAAAATGTTAGAACAGCTGGTCAGGGTAATCTGTATCTTAAAATCACACGATGACTAACGCTTATCAACTGCTCATATTGACAAAAGCTATCAAATAAAAAAAGTTTTTATTTTTTATTTATTTATTTTATATATTTACCACTCAGATATCACCTCTCCTTGAGTGATTTCCAATAAAGGATAGATGTCATTTTTGTGCCATGTACCCTATAGCTACTAAGTACATAAATTCTCACCTCTCCTTAGTAACCTCTTCCAAATGTCTGTTCTGATCGAAGCTAACGTTCCGTCGCTGCTTCCATTTGTCCTCACCCGCCGTCAGCTCGTCTCGCAGGCTCGATAGCTGGAACAATACTTTAAGTTAGGACATGTCCTAGTTGTCAACTCTGGTCTAACACTTGGCATTAGTACGAGTAAGAGTGAAACTTGCTACCGGCGCGCCCCGTCTATTTCTCTGGACACTAATTTTAGTTATCAGCTTTTTCTAGGCAAGCGTGTTCCATCATCGACCACACCATCGCTTACTATCTATTTACCTTCAGCGTTTAAGTTTAATTAACCTGGTTTAGGAATAACTACATCATTAAACCACGCCAACGTTCGTGGTGTATCGAGAATAATCGTTCTTTTAAAATGTACTTATTCGCGAATGGGTATGGATTCGTTCTTAGGAAGGCAAGTTAGGTCTAAGTTAGGTCTGCTGATGAATTTTTCAAATGGATTCAACTACAGTTGATTTTACATGATGGACGTTTAGAGTGCCACTTTCCGGCGTTGTGCAACGCAAAAAGTAATAATTCATTCTGTAGTTTACGCAGTACCTATATGCGGTAGTGTTACCGATCGATAGTGGACTATCGATAATCTATCGATATTCACGAAAATTCAATAGTATCGATAGGTGTATTGATAGTATAGATACTATCGATAGTATCGATACTATCAATAGCGTAATATAAGGCAATAGTATCAATTTCGTATCGATTAAACGTCAATGGTGACGAAACTATCGATAGTATCGATACTATCGATAGTATTGCATAAAAACTATCAATACTATCGATACTATCGATAGTTGTGTGCTATCGATAGATATCAACTTGTATAGAAAGACAAATACTTTCGAAATATATGCTACTATCGACAGTACACAACTATCGATAGTATCGATACTATCAATAGTTTCGATAGTTTTTATGCAATACTATCGATAGTATCGATACTGTCGATAATTTAATCACCATTGACGTTTAATACTATTGATACTACCGATAGTATTGAACGAAATCGATACTATTGCCTCATATCACGCTATTGATAGTATCGACACTATCGATAGAACAATCGATAGTGTAACTGATTTATGACGTCAACTACTTATTGATAAGGAAACTATCGATATTTCGGCAACACTAATATGCGGTGATCTAATTCCTACGCATGTCATGAACCGAAAATAAAACTGATTGTATACTGAAATGAGCACGGAGGAAAACATTTAGGGAATATAATTTGTGTTGTAAACAGGATCGTATTTTTAGATTAAATCACTTTTTACTGCGCTTTTACAAATGTTGTTCAGCCTTACCTTTTTATTTCCACGGATAATAGGAAACACGCGCTCCATCAATCAGGTTAGACAAGCAACAACAAAAATAGTAATCTAACTAGATTTCAATAAAAGCGCAGTAACTATGAATGAATGATAGGAACTAAAAGCACGTAACAGTATCACGTGTAACTCTGGTGTACGCGTTATCAAAACATACCATTAGTTTCCTTAGCATCACCATCTTGTCACATTGTAATTGCACTAAGTCTTGAAACACCACAAATGTTCACAAAACAGCAACACTAATGAACACATTTTATATGACTACCTTCTTCAAATATTCACTAGAAAAAATAGTTTGACTTGTGAAATAATGTGAATGTGCCTCTCCAAAATACTGTTTTGCCCAACAGGGTCCATAATGATCATGTACCTATCAATTATTATCTGTTATTTTATTACATTGTAGAATAAAATAAATGATTGAGTATTGAACGATTGGTCGACATTTTACTAAAATAAACAAGTAGCCCTTTTCAGTCAAAAAACTGAAAGATTTGACATTGATTCGTCGCGTCTTCCTAGTTTTTTTAGTGAAGGAGCTTTCCAGTCACTCTGCCTAATACGATCAGTAAAGAAACTGCCAACGTTAGTTCGTTTGCTTCCACTACACACACAACAATGACCGATAACAAAACAACAAACAATGATGCACCTTCCAAATACCTACTTGAAAACTTCAAATATTAATAGACACTCTTGCTTGTTCTACACTTTTACAAACAAAACTCAATAACAAGTTGTAAATATAAATTTAGACACAGACAGTCACAAATCAGAACAAAACATACAACTACCCTAGTTAGAAAACAAAACAGAGCGCAGCTGCGTTCAGAAATAAATTTAAAAAAATAAGACCATGTGTGGGCCATAAGGATGTGTAGGGTTGCCACCTTGACGCACGTGTTTCTTTATAAGACAAGAGGTCATGGTTTTATTGGCCCACTTTGTTAGAGGGCATCCTTTATATTGCGTACTAAGGTTACTGTTAAGAATGCGACGAACTATTAACTTTTATTTTAGCGGACTGTATTTATGTTAACAAAAACTAGAACGATACGAAACGATAATCTGACCACAATGACACAAACTGTAAGCTGGTGTGGCAACTGTAATAAGCATTAGAACTTCACTAACCTTTAAACAACTGGATTGCCTTGCGTATTGCCGGCGTGCTCCAGAGGCTTCTTGCACCGAGAAACTAGGTTTGTACTTACCAAAGTAACCGCCGACAAGTTACCTCTGACCAGGCAAAATCCTTCGAAGAATAATGAAGTCCTCGCCTCATACACTGTCACACGTCGCGAACAGCTTATGTGGCCTTTGCGAAAATGTATAACGAATTTATTCGAGGTACTATATTTCCCTTCCACGACCGAACGACAAGAGAAGTGAACTATCAATCCACGCGAAAAAACTGTCAATTATTCGAATTGACGGTTACGCGTCAAACTAAGTTTTATGCTATGAATTTAGCGGCGATTGACCGTAGTGACGTGAAACTATGGCAAGACTAAACAGTTACAATACAGTATTTTATTTATTAGACAATCGTGTTTATGATATAAGCAGCAAAAACTATATTAGTGGAAATTTAATGTCGGATTTGACAGATGTCAAAATTATATCAAAAAACAACAGAACCACATGATACATATTGGAATCAAAATTTATTTATCAAAATAAATCTTATCAAAATATTGATCCAGGATTAACTAGTGTTTCTGAGTGTAATTTTTCAATATAAAGTGAAACTTGGTGCATATTAATTATACACATTGTTATACTGTATGTATAACATATTAATTATTTGGCAATATGTAGTTGATTTTAGATTACTTGTGAAGACGTTCGTACGAAGTTATCACGGCGTGCAAAATGATATACGTCATATCTGACCTATTAGATTTTCTTTAGCGTAGGTGCATTTTTAAGATTTTAGAAGATTCAGGTAATAGATAGATTTTGCAAAGATGTCAACCCTACACAAGTTCACCTCTATTGTGATAACAATAATGGTTATTTCGGCAAAACCAGAAGCAGTGTTGAGTGGCGTATTGTCTACAAATCAAGGTATTCAGAACGTATACTCTATTGTATTGGAAATAATGGTTGTTTTCGTTTGACTTAGCTCAGCGAAACCAGAACTGTTGAGTGGTGTGATGCAGTTTCTTGGTATGCGATAACAGAGTGGTAATGAATCGGGAAATGCATTGTCGGAAGTGTTGATTGGTTTGTTTCTTGTATTTATGGTTTTCTTTCTAAAAGCTTTGGGCAAATAAACACTGTCTCGTATGTATTTTAGTTTTTTATTTATGACCAAAATCAACTGCAAAATTAACTTTGAATTTTAAAATGATAAAGATACAGCCGCACTGAGTACGGAACCCTTCACTGTGCGTTGCGCTTGACTAATTATTTTATTAACGGTTAACTTCAGTAAGATCAACCCCGACGAAGAATGAACCAGGGTATTGAAAAGAACGATAAGGCTCTATAATTTCGATTGAAATGTATAACAATCATCATCATTATCCGCAGCCTGAGTTCCCCTATCGCTGTGAATAAGGCTCTCTTTGCCTGTGCCATTCTCGACGGTACTGTGCTAACCTTCTCAAGGTTCTACCCGCGATGTTTGCTACATCGTCCGCCCATCTCGTGGACTACAAACGTTTCGGTACCCTGTTCGCAAGGGCGGATCAAGCTTTGGTGCCAGGGGGGGGGGGGGGGGGGGGGGGGGGGGTCACATAGTTGTGGTTAAGTCACAAGAAGTTATTATTTAATTTTTATAATCATAGATACAAGCAAAAAGTAGGTATTTTATTAATATACTTAAATTTAATTGTACTTAAAAATACCTATATTTAAATAACAAACCAATTTTTCAAATCAAAATATTATATTATATTAATTAAATATGGAATGTACTTACATAAAATGTATATTGTGACAAAAAATATATAAAAACATTATGTTTAACAATTTTAATTAGTGGTCCACCGGTCCTGGACCCAGCCCGGGGGGGTTGAGGGGTCATGACCCCCATGACCCTCCCCCTGGATCCGCCCTTGCCTGTTCGAACAGGGTAAACCAATAATCCTCAACAACGTTTAACCATTCAAGTTCAACAGTTCCTATATTACAATAATTGAATCAACAATTGACGGCCGCAAACCTCTATAAACCCATTTCAACCATCATAACATTCAATAGTCAAGTGCATCGATTGAATCGAGCGCAATCAGAACCGAGGGGATGTATGATTGTGATTTAGTAGTATGTTTATGGCTTACTTAATGAGGTGTGCGAGTTTGCTATTATGTATAGTTAGGGGACGCTGGGAACCGTTTTAGTATTTTGTTGTTTGTATCAAACGAAATTCACTTTAAAATAACACAATGTTTTCTATACTGTTATATGGTTTTACTGTACGCACATTATGCGCCATCTAAACCAGTTTAAAACTGTATTTTGAATTGCTTGTTAAGTGTAATGTGTACCAAAATAAATAAAATATTCATAGTGAAACTGCACCAGAATTGATAGGTACTTTTTCAAAGAAGTCCCTCAAACAGAGTGTGACAAAAAAGAGACAAGAAGAACAAACGATAGTTATTATTGCGGACTACCAGACGCGCTCGGGACACTGTTATAGATAGGCGACGATAAAAGTTCATTGCATCTTACCATCCTTTATGTAAATCTAATACAAATAAAAATCTCGTGTCACGGTGTTTGTGGTCGCACTCCTCCGAAACGGATAGACTAATTCTATTATATATTTATTATGTATATTTAGTAGGGGGGCCGAAAGGTTCTCGAGTGGAGGCCACGGACCGGCAAGCGCAGCGTAGGACGTCCACCCACAAGATGGGCAGACGACTTGGTAAGAACCGCAGGTCGGCGTTGGATGCAGGCCGCTTCCAACCGCAGTTCCTGGAGATCAATGAGGGAGGCCTTTGTCCAGCAGTGGACGTCCTACGGCTGATATGATGATGATGATGATGATGATATTTAGTAGGTATGAGAATAGGTCGTAAGTATTTTTAACCCTTCTACCCCCCACCCCATTTTTTAATCGAGATTTGAGTATTTTTTTTTAACAATATCGACATAATTTAACCGTCTTTCATTGATGTGAAGTCATTTACCTACATGAAGTATCGCGTCACTTTGACTAGAGTGATTTATATAAGTAGTTTTATCCCGAAGTTCCCACGGGAACGGTTTTTAGTGTATTTACTGTGATGTTGCAAATAAATTTTTATTTTATTTTATTCTAAATTTCGTGCGATCGTGCGAAGCCGCGGGCGGGTTAGCTAGCAGGTAATAATATAAATTCAAACGTTTGAATATTTTAATGATCTTAAAATTAAGTGATGGTAAAACAGAATTTTTTGAAATGTACAATTGAAATAATTGTCCACACAGGCTACTTTTGAAATTAAGGGAAAATAATGCCGTCAATAATGCTGTCATGTAATTACGTTTTATCCGGCTCATTCAAAGGTTGCTAGGAAGAGACCGCTTCTAGCAATAACACCGCACGTTGAGCTAAATTAATTGTATTTTTGTTGGTTTAGCTCTAACAAAGAGTTTTTCTATCTATTTAATAATGAAGACAGAGTTTAATGAATAATGATATTTCTCACATACATAATTCATATCATCATTGCCTGATTTCCTTCCCGTAAGTACATTTATAGATCAAAGGAATACAAATATTCTAACAAGACGAACTACTAATCATTAGTTAAATAAATTACGTATTAGATCTTCTAAGGCCTCTTTACTCTCAAGATTAATGAACTCACAAAAATAACACACGCAACTTTATGACTTGCAAATTGTCTTTTTTTCAGTAGTGAACAAAGAGTATGTTCTTGTGAAAAGGATTCAAAAATACCCTTTTAAAAATTTCTTTTGTAGTTTAATAATAACACAAGTAGTGTCTGACCGAAACAGGTTTTACAGCCGAAACCGAAACTGAACTTTCGGCCTTGCTCTCAGTTTCGGCCGAAACCGAAACTTACTTAAACATATTTAAAAATTCTATTGTATACTGAAATCTAGTAAATTTTGCACACATTTATTTGCATATACAATGTATATTATACATGCATACAGTTAAATAGTGTTAAATAAGATGAAAGACAATTATTTAATTACGCAACAAATTGGAAATAAACTTTTCAAAAAACATCATTCAGTTAGACTTAAGACATATACTACATAACTACAGACTCTCAATTGAATATTTTAATTAATGTGTTCACAATATTTTTAAGATTAATCTAATATTTACTTTTTGAGATTTTTATTTACCACTTTGGTATTATACATGTAGGTTATCACAAGAATCAGTCTAGGTATATAATCTAATCATTAAATTCTCAGTTTCAGTTCACGATTATTCACGAAGGAATTCAAGTTTCAGCGCAATCTAAAGTTTTGGCCATTTTTTGGAACTAGATTTTTTGGCCGAAACTGGCCGAAACCGAAACCGAACTTTAGGTCAGTCACTAAACACAAGAACGGACAGAAAATACTAAAGAACCGAAGATCAATTATATGAATATATATTTCTCAAACATCGTATATTTTTCAATCAATTTATGTAGGTATTTTGAAAGATATTGTTTTGATCTCAATACGAGATAGGTCACGTATGTTTGTATTGTTATATTTTTCACTAAGAAGATAAAACAAATGGTCTTAAGAAGGAGCGAAAACAAACAGAGATAAATAAGAAAGCGGGAAAGCACATTTAGGTTAACTTGCTAGGTGAAGAGAGAGCGCCTACGAATGTCGAGAAAAACGTTTTACAGGTGGAAATCTTTATGTGTATCTTTATCTTTATCTTAAGATACTGGCTATAATTATATTTATTTTAAATGTCCATGTTTTCGGGGCTGCTTATCAGTTGTTAGAGAAAGTAAAGTACCTACCTAAATCACTCGCAAAAATAAAAATATTGGACCCCCGAGATAGCTAGACTAACAAAGGACAAAAATTCTTAATAATGCAACTTAGTTCGGTAATAAAATATCGTAGTTCTAAACGACACGTTGGGTACAAACGAAATTCAAAACAACAGATAACATCTCCTGAAACAGTAGACAAATTAAAAACGGTCATATTTTCAACACTAATTAGTCGACCAATCATCCCATCCACTAAGCACTAACGGTTTATCACCCACACAAACTACAATCCAAACCACTTTGTATTAAAGTTTATATTTGTCACTTCTGCCGTGTTTTATGCGTATGACATCACGGGACGTATTTGCGTCTGTACCGTTCGATGTACGATCCTGCACTAGTAGTCCCAACTCCCAGTTTTGATGTAGGGAAGGGAGTGTACGAGGGTCGTCCTCCTTCATCTGGTATGTTTGTTTAGATCACATTTTGTGGCCGAATCAATGGTTGTTTATCTGTTATCTGTAAATCGAGCATTGAGTGAGCTTTTAGAACGAGGGGAATATTTTTAGAGTTGTCTAGTCGATAAATTAATTATTTCAATTAATTTATTATTTGACGACCTCCATGGTGCAGTGGGCGAATAGCCGGCTGAGACGCAGGAGGTAGCGGGTTCGATTCCCGCCGCGGAACAAATGTTTGCTTGATCTACAGATATTTGTTCCGGGTCTGGTTGTTTCTGTATGTATTATAAGTATGTATTTCCAAAAAAGAAGTATATAAGTACTCTATCAGTTATCTGGTTCCCATAATACAAGCTCTGCTTAGTTTGGGGCTAGATAGCGCTGTGTGAAATGTCCAGAAATATTTATTTATTTATTTCATTTAATAGTCGACTGAGACGGATCAGCAGTTTAGAGTCCCGCTGTGGTACTAATATTTGCATGATCTTTAAATTTCTGCAATCTGTAAAGTTCTGTGTCTGGGTGTTATGGCACCCAGTACCAACTAGTAGTACTAGTAGTTTCCATGATACGGAACATTCTAGTATCCTGACTGGGGTCAAGACTATCTGTAGTTCTTCTGACCCCAGTTAGGACGTATATGGCTGTTGGTAGTAATTTACGCTTGTTATTAGAATAATCCGTTAAATTAATCGAGATTTAAGAACAAAAAATTGTGCTATTGAGAAGACAAATTCCATTTTATATCAATTTCTAATGAAAAGTAATGTTCACTACGGAAATTTTCAGTCCTTTCAATACATAGAAAAAATAAAGATATATCAAATGAATCATCAATTCCTAGATATCCCGGTAGATCTTTGATGAATGAGTTTGTTAATAGGTTTATAGCGTTGCATCTGTCACTTGTGATATCTTCCTGGCGCCCGTGACTCATCTATTTACCTGAGTAATGTGTTTGCGACACAGCTTCTATATTTGCTACCAGCTTTGTTGTTTAAATTTCAAACGAAAGATATTTTTCTTATGAACGTTATCTACAATAAGCCAGCTCCAACACCGTCTTGGCAATGATAGCCGGCAGAGTAGACTGCCCGTACACCAGATATTACTGTCACAGGCATGTTCTCAAAAACCCTGTTTAATATTGATTGATTGATTGAAAATACTTTATTGCACTTATAAAACGGCAACAAGGCGAAACAAAGGCGAACATAATGCTAAAGAGCATTATCTTCCAGATAACCTTTGTGTATTGTAGATAAAGATGTGCAGGCAATGCACAGAAAAGGAAACTAATGAAAATATGCACAGGATTAATAAAAATATCATATTATAGGTACATACTACAGAAATAAACCTACTTAAATACATTTCCTATATACCTATACCACTATCCCAATATCAAATAAAAATACATACATACTTAACAATAGAAGAAGTGATAAGGAAAGATTGTTGTTCATTTTTGGTCGGTTTGACCGAGAAGGTGCCTATAGATTCTCAATCTGAATTCTTCCACTGAAATAGCTTCGTAATAGTTTGGTAGAATATTATTCCAGAAACAATCCAGGTGCTTGTTTTCGTTTTGGTTATTTGTTGTAGTTGTGTCCTTATATGAGCCACATAACTGCTTGAAATAAAAATATTTTATTTTAATTTGATAAAGGGTCTGTTTTAAAAAAGGTGTTTAAGAGTTGACTATACCTCAGCCCAAACTCGAATTTCACCCCCGCTTCTCCGCGCACCGCTGCACGTCCTATCCCGCCGTGGATTATATGTTTGCCGGTTTTTTATCATTCAGTCCCTTCATTATCTTGTTGTGTTTTTTTCTCATTACTGCGTCTTTACAAAAACCAACTAAATATAAATTCTACCTAAGAATTACGTGTTCGTTTGGAGCGACAAGCGTCACGGGTACCCCGTCTAAAAGCCGAGGCCAGACTGAATCGCGGAACGGGCGTCCGGAGCGAATGGTTTAATTAGTGCAAAACTTAGATATTTTCATTTTATGGTAAAATCAAAAGGTATTTTGAAAATTTAAAACACAGGTGCCCTTACTTATGTTGTGTAGAAGTACTGTATAAAGTTTCAAGATCTAAATTGAAGTATTCATCGCATAAGAACGAGTTAAAGATAAATTTAGAGTCATCTTTGGATTTTTTTGCTATCGAGAAAGTTTTACGGAATCGTGTTTTCACAACACAGGCGCTCTAGCACGTATCCTTAACTATAACATATATGAATTACAAATTGAAATCACAAAATTTATTGAACAAAACATTGTTTAAAAATAAGCGATTTATCGTCTCCCCAGGTATAGTGCGCCCTTAACTGGGAGTTTCGGTGAGGCAACCCAAAAGGTACTAATACTAAAAATAAACACGAATTTAGTTTTTTTTTTAACTTGTTTACTCTTTTTTATTAACAGACAAGACCTTCCTTCATTGGATGAAACAAAACTCTAGTTTAGTAAAGTCATAATACAAACACTGTTTTATATGGGAGGGTACCGCAGTACCCTGTAGAAGTTATAAGTTCCTTATCGACCCACAAAACATAATTGAATAATTTCCCTTGGTGACCCCAATTTACACTCGAACTCTATTGAAGGGACTTAAAAGTACCAATTCTTTTAAATTCGATGGGACGTTCGCATTAAAAACCTAGCTGTAATTGTCCAAGACAGGATGTCTCGTTTAAATATAGCTTAGCTTCCCCACAAAATGCGACAGGACGAAATTTATGAATCTTGGTTCGCGACGTTTAAGACTTTTACCACGGTGTGCTTTAGGAAATGAGGTGTTGACGCTTTGGTATTGTTTTTAGGCAATGATTTCCGAATTTTGCTTATAGATCTTACAATCTTAAATTGAGCTCTTCACTGGGATCATACAGCATTTTTATGACTTAACAATGTAAACAATCCTTATAACTAATGCTTAATGCCAATAACAGATTCTCAATTTATAGACTTAACTTTTAAGAAATTAGTACCCTATAGAAAATTATTAAAAACATAGTACATATATTAATTAAATTTTCAAGGAATTTAGTAGGTACGCATTTGAAGAACGAAAGAGAGGGAGGGATGCTGTGTAAAAGTGTATACTTGAGGGGGTGAGGGAGAGAGTGTAGTGTGTCTGAATATTTTATGGAACGCGCTATATATAACTAAGAACAGATATAATTTGTTTCTTAAAAGATGCTTTGCTATTAGAGAAGATGTCTATTGACGAAAAAGCCTTGTAGCTATCTAGCGTGCGACAGATGACAGAGTTTTGGGCATAATTGGTGCGACTGAAAGGAACATAAAAGAGAGTTCTGAGTTTAAAAAGAGTTTTGAATAGAAGAACGAGAGACGCTAATTAGGGATTATCAATTATATTACTTCAAACGTCGTGTAAAAACAACATCTGCAGCAAAGAGCCGCCGATCCTTTAACGGCATGAGTTTATGAAACCTACACGATTCCTCGTAAGTCATGTTTCTATTACAATGGGTGCGATAGTTTAACGTTTTAATGAATTTGGATTGAATGCGCTCAATATCCTGCTCATATATTATGTATTGTGGGTTCCACTTAGTGCAACAGTATTCCAAGACGCTACGGACATAAGCATAGTAAAGTACTTTAATACATTCAGCGTCGGAGAACTGCCGATCACGTAAGACAAACCCTAGATTTCTGTAAGCTTTTGTAACCACTGCCGCGAACCAAGGTCTCGTGTTGCGTTTTTGCGTTCCAAAGGTACATATATTGTCTAATTCATATTGATAAGTGACTTTTTTTAATTTTACGAGTGAAGGAAATTTGGAAACATTTTGATGCATTTACTCCAATTCTATTATCGCGATAGTAGTTACATAGCCGTTTAATATTATTTTGCAGCTTCTGAAAGTCGGCTTCAGTTTTTGTCAATAAAAACATTACTTCTGCGCAGTCGGGTAAAAAGTCCCGATCCCGATCATAATCCACTTGTACACCAAATTTCAACGAAATCGATCCAGCCGTTTAGTCGTGAGAACGTAACAGACAGACGAGACAGAGTTACTTTCGAATTTATTATATTAGTACGGATTGGCGAACGAATACTTCCTCATATGAACGCGCTTCGTTTGCATGACTTTTATTTAGACGACCTCTGCGGTGCATTGGGCGAATAGCCGGCTGAGACGCAGGAGGTAGCGGGTTCGATTCCCGCCGCGGAACAAATGTTTGCATGATCTACAGATATTTGTTCCGGGTCTGGTTGTTTCTCTATGTATGTATTTACAAAAAAAATGAATATAATAAGTATTCTATCAGTTATTTGGTTCCCATAATACAAGCTCTGCTTAGTTTGGGGCTAGATAGCGCTATGTGAAATGTCCAGCAATGTGTATTTATATTTATTTATTTAGTACCCGAAGATAAGATATTTATAAAAGTCGTAAATTTGGGATTTTATAAAAAGCGGCCAAGTGCGAGTCAGACTCTGCCATGAAGGGTTCCGTAGCAGCAAGTAACATAATATAAAAGTACTTGTAGTTCGTTGTAACTTTTTTTTATATTTGAGTCGATTGAATGAAAGGTAAATTGCGGTTTACGATTTATAACGTTTTAAAAAAAACTACTTACTAGATCTCGATCAAACCAAATTTCGGTGGAAGTTTGCATGGTAATGTACATCATATATTTTTTTAGTTATATCATTCTCTTATTTTAGAAGTTACTAAAGTTACTAAGTTTACTCGCGCAAACTATTCGGTTTAGAAAAAAATGATATTAGAAACCTCAATATCATTTTTGAAGACCTATCCATAGATACCCCACACGTATGGGTTTGATAAAAAAATTTTTTTTGGTTTCAGTTCTAAGTATGGGGAACCCCCAAAATTTATTGTTTATTTTCTATTTTTGTGTGAAAATCTTAATGCGGTTCACAGAATACATCTACTTAACAAGTTTCAACAGTATAGTTCTTATAGTTTCGGATAAAAGTGGCTGTGACATACGGACAGACAGACATGACGAATCCATACGGGTTCCGTTTTTTGCCATTTGGCTACGGAACCCTAAAAAGCAACAGTTACTTATTGTAACTGCTTGATATGCATGTCTGATTTTTCTTTGTAGTAATTATGAAAGATGGAAGATTTCTAACGGAATTTCGATGCATATTGAAAAACTGTTTTAACTCATTTAATTCATCTGTTTCGATGGTGGCAATGCGTCCAGTCTATCTCAATATTTTACATTATATTAACCGCCTTCGCCGCCAAAAACAACATGAGATACACAAAAAATAGCAACCTACATGCCCCGATAATCAAACTTACATAACAGTGTCCAGGTTAACTTCCTTTATAATACGTCCAGTCGAAAACAAACGCGGAAGATAAAAGTTAATGCCTTTTAACATAACAGAAATGCATCTGACGCTGACGGCTGGCAAAGACCATGGTATGCGTAAACATCGTTAAGACGAACGTTTTAATGTGCTGCACGTTTTGATTAGAAAGCTGTTACAATTTCGTATTTATTTTAGCTTAAGTTTCAAATTTGAATAGTTAAATTCTTTAAGCTGTAATGTGTAGCAACAAGTTGATCTGAGTATCTGACCAGTAGTGGAGTGAATCAACTTGAAAAACAGTATAGCAATAACGGCCTCTTTGTTCGACGGATTTCGTCACAGAACCTTTGTGCCCTACGACTTGGCGATAAGTCCTGCGGCCTTTGGATCAGAGGGGTTCGCACTGCAAAACTCAGCGTAGGACGAGCCTCCGATGGAAGTCCAGCGGTGTGCCGCAAATATAGGATGCTGGGATACGTTGAGTGCAGGCCGCACAAAATCGTCTTCTGGAAATCTATGGGGCTGATTATAAAATGATCAGAAGTGTTTCCTATGGCAGATAAGATGATGATGACTTTTTTTTAATAACCTATACTGTCCCACACCTGGGCAAAGGTCTCCCCATTTCCTTCCATTCCTTGCATTCTTCAGAAATCTCCTGCCAGTCAGAGTGGAACCCATCCAGATCGTCACGCCCACGTTTTTGTGGTCTGCCTCGTTGGCGTCGTCCTGTAGGTTGCCAATCGGTGGAGATCTTAGTCCACCTGATGAAGATCTATACCTACTTATATAACCAGAAATCCTACAATCCCTTACGAATCCATCAGCGCATCAAGGATGTTTGCAGATGCGCGTACCGATGATTTCTACGCAATCCTACGAAAAAGAACCGCATCCCTGGTGAGCCGCATGCGTGGAGGCACCAACAGCTTCCTGACCGTAGTTGCCTTGAAAATGAGCTAATCTATCATGAGGCGATGGATGGCTGTGCTTAAGCCGATCACATGCCTGGTGTCTCAGTAGATGCGCTCGTGTTCCAATATTGCCGCATTAATTTTTTATCTTGTCTTTTTGTGTACCTACTAACAGTATTTTTAAGTGCGATTATTCTGTGTGACTAACAAAAATTATGGATCCCTGTCTGGTCTTAAATAAACCTTTTTTATTTATTTATAGGTGTATAGCAAATAGTTTAATATTGGCTTCCCATCAAATGAATCAAAAACCTTAGCATGTTGTTTTGCAACGGTTAAAATCAGAGTTCGATATTTGCTCAGTTTTTAAAGCTACTGATGAATACATTAACTTTATTAGGTCACATGAGGCAGTCGGGATTGCGGGACCATTTCATAAATATTCTTATCCCGAACTACTCCATTTTACATTAGCCAAGTCTTGTCTGAGGAGAAATTTTATGATACAATATAATATTTATAGGTATTGGCCAATAATATCGGTATATCGAAAGGGTTTGCAAATTGCACGGAATCCTTGAACGACCAATCACAATTTTAATTATATAATTATACTAGTGGTTCGCCAGATCTCGCGAGTCTCCCATAAAAACGAAAAAACGTTATTTGTAATTTTTGACTATTAAAACAGTGCCGCGAAATACAAAACCAACTTACTTGACCTAAAGTTTCATTCAAATTACAATTATTTGGTTCCTCTTTTTTGGGGTGGAAATTGCAGTTTAGAATAACTGCAATTTCCACCCCAAAAAGAGACTTCTCTTCTAAGACTTTTTTCTATATGTGTGTCACTGGTTCTATTTTCATTATGACTAATAACTTAAAAACTATAAGACTTAAACAAAAAATAAAAACGGGCTTGAAATGCACTAATAAAGACCTTTTCTTAGACGTCCCACTTGGCCTCTAATTTTGTTTTTTTACCCTACTTGAACCTCAATATCTCAACAACCCCCCCCCCCCCCCCCCCCCACACATTTTTAGCTTATTAGTCACACCAGGATTGTGCCATCACTACATATTATATACCAATTTTCACAATGATAAGATCAACGCTTCGAAACTTACTTTACTAAGTCATTCATTAGGTACAACGCCGATTTATCAAGTTGATTAGGAGATCTTGCTTCGCTCGATCAAAAAAGAGATCGTTTCTAAAGTGATAGACAAGACATTGCTAGCTCTGATGATAGCCCATTGTACATGTTATTCTTATAACCTACTCTTAAAACTTGCAATAAAAAGTTTCGTTCATTCTAACAAGATCGATCGTTTTGGAAATCTATGGGGAGGTCTGTGCTCAGCAGTGGATGTTCTGCGATTGACATGATGATGATTCATTCCGTTTGCAAAGAATTTGCATTCCGGAAACCGTTTGCAAAGACATGTTACACCGGTTAACCACCGGTTGACAAACGATCGATACACGTCGTGATAGAGATACAACAGATCTATCTCTGGTATGAGAGTGTCTAATACCCCATCCGACATACATACATATGTACATACACAAACACACTGTGTATGTCGGAAGGGCAGATAATTAATAGAGTGAAGGTGTGTCTGATTTCCATCCATCCGTTACGATTTGTTGCGCACGAACCATTCGCAGTGATGCTGATGACTCTCTAGGGAGCACTTAGGTATTTCATCTGTGGGGCTTGAATAATTGACCGTTACTGGCATATACTTCCGCTTACATAACAAATCCCAAGTGATGTTCAAAAATTGTCAATTAACCAATTTAATAACGTAACTAAACAAAAACATTATAAAATAAAACCGGCCAAGTGCGAGTCGGATTATCTATAAAATCGGCAAAAAAATCACGTTTGTTGTACGGGAGCCCCCTTTAAATATTTGTTTTATTTTAATTTAATTATTTATTTTTAAAGTGAATATATAACTAAATATTCTGTGAATATATCAAGTGTCTACCTGTTGTCGTTATCAATATCTAGCTAAAACGAGCAAAAAAATCACATTTGTTGTATGGGAGCCCCCCTTAAATATTTATTTTATTCTGTTTTTAGTATTTATTGTTATAGCGGCAATAGAAATACATCATCTCTGAAAACTTCAACTGTCTAACTATCCCGGTTCATGAGATGCCTGGTGACAGACGGACAGACAGACAGCGGAGCCTTAGTACTAGGGTGCCGTTTTACCCTTTGGGTACGGAACCCTAAAAACAGTCGTGGTCACGGGTGGACTGGAGTACTTAGAGCTACAGTCTAGAAATGATGGCAGCTGCAGCAACTACCCTCACTTGGTCGGGATAACAAATAAAAATGTACATACGCGATAAATACCCGTTTTAATCAATAATTATACACAGTGATCGCGAAATACTATTATAAAAAAAGCTTGTCGGATTATTTAGATGAAAGATAAACTTGGGATTGAAACTGCTCTAACTCGGTCAAAAATGGTACAATTTAAACGTAATTTATTTTATTTATATATTATTTATTAATATGTTGTGTAAAAGGATCATTAAAAAGAACAGGCAGCCTTGTTTTTGCCTTTCTATCCTGGCTTGCTTGCGAAGGGACAGGCAGTAAAATTAACGTTTCAAAGTGATCCTTGTGATTTTAATATTACATGGATTTTAATTATGATTAAGGTTTTAACCATTGAAAGCACAATTATAACAAAGAAAAACTATTTTCCAAGTAAACTTTATTAGGTAAATTCCAGACACAACGGAAGAAGCGTTCCTGTTCTTCTACTCTTTTGTCTCAAATTCCTTGAGTAACACTATACTGACATGTGAAATTACACAACAAATAACCCTATTATTTATATAAACTACTAGCTGACCTGCCTGCAGCTTCGCACGCATGGTTTGTCAATAAAAACATTACCCTCTTTCTGCGCAATCGGATAAAAAGTAGCTTATGTTACTCAGGAATAGTGTATCATTCTAATGGTGAAAGAATTTTTTAAATCGGGCCAGAATTTTTTGAGTTTATTCGTTACAAAAATACAAATCTTTGCTTTTATAATATTATATTTTTGGTCGGCATTTCTATCAACTTTTAAAATGTAAAAAGTGGTTCTTGTGACATAACGATAATAGTGGGGCATATGGTATCCCGAAGTTTTTTGTAGATATTGATGTGTTCTTTAATATTTAAAACACACATTTGTTCTATCATCAATAGTTTCCGCAGCGCATGCGACGAAAGACGTTTTAGGGCACTTTGTTTACACCTTGGGTTACGTTACTTAAGTTTTAGTAAGGATCCCTAATCTTTTCTAATAATAAATATAGCGTATGTCACTCAGGGTGAATGTAGCTTTCCAATGGTGAAAGAATTTTTGAAATCGGCACAGTAGTTTTTGAGTTTATTCATTACAAACATACACACAAAAATACAAATATTTCCTCTTTATAATATTAGTATAGATGGGAGTAGAATACAGGTCGATGACCGGTACATTTCGCGTAATGTACTGATAAGAATTTGAATTGTGTCAGGTTATTAAGTGCAAGAGATTGCAGCTACATTAGATAGTTCTGTTTAGTAGCAACTGGAGTACGTTCCAGCTAGGAGGTGCAATTGTGTATATTATAATTCGGAATTGGAGCGATTCAATTTGAACAGTGCAGGCTCTGTTATATGAAATGTTTACGACAAAAATATGTCTGTCATACCGCAAGCACAAGACTTCGCTTTTTTATTTATTTTACTTGATGCCTCCCGGCTTCGCAAACATTTTAAAATAAAATATAGCCTATATGGTCTTGAGTTTAAACAAAAAACCCATAGAAAAAAGGCATTTATCTTTTTCCATAATTCCAATTTTTCGGGCAACTTTCTTTCCCTAAAAACCTTATTCAGACTAGAACTTTTTAAATTTACGCGAACTATACTCATGTTTTTAAGACAAAACGGGTCTTTTCGCGCACAGATTTATATCAAAATTATAATTTTGACTAACCTCGACGTTTCGGCCAAGCTACATCGGCCGTGGTCACGAGAGACTCTATTCAGACTATTACAAATATTGCATAAAAAAAATACCCGAATCGGTCCAGCCGTTCTCAAGAGATGCGCTTACCAAGGAACAGCACTTCCGTTTGACCAATACCTCATCAGAAAGCTTGTTGAAAACTTGAAACTAGCAAAGCTATATCAGGGTTCTACGAGAACTGTAAAGTTGATAATGCAGATATTAGTAATCAAAGTTTGCTATCCATATTCCGATAGATAGTTCTTATTAAGAAAAAAAATTTATTACGATAAGTATTGTATTGTAATTGTTATATAAATGTTTGTACGTTTAAATGGCAGAAACTAGAATAGTTCTATATTATACGTTCAACCATCAATTATGTACCTAGGTTCACGAACAATAAAGAATTATGAATTAAAGTCAGGGCATTACAATAGGTAACATTTGACGTCTGTTGACGTCTGTCAGTTCGCTTACAACTCGTACCGAACTCGTACTCGTATCGGTCATTATTATAATAAATATGTAATCGTAATTGAAAAAAGTTAAGCCATTGTGGAGTTCTAACAAAACAAAAAAATATATTATTTTATGCCCGCCGTTACAAGGTTACGTTGTTGAATTTTGATGAATTGTCAAATGTTACCTATTAAAATGGCCTGACTTTAGTTTACTTAACAAATGTGGCCAATACAAGTTTTTCAATATAATTTATGGTCAGTTGTAGCATTCGCTTGATAAAGGACGCGATTTCTTGTCGACAAGTAAGTCACCATGAAAAGAGTTTTTTTAAAAAAACGCGAATAATCATCTCATCACGCCATAAAACCAATGAAATAATCAGGAATGCAGTAACTAGAGAAGATGCGTAAACAGCTGCACATCACACGTAACAAGTATAACAACGTAACTGGACCAGTGTATCAGGAAACGAAAACACACGAGGAATATTCAACTCAATTGCTAAGAGATAGAATTGAAAATGTATGTTTGCGGGACGTGTGTAGGTGGCAGTGCAACACGTTTCACTTCGAATTTTCACAAGGAAGAGATTATAATGGAATGTTTGGGAAATTCTTGACACAGTTTTATGGCAAATATAAATTTAAATTCTTTCATTTTAATAATATTTTGTAAAATACATATTAGTACGAATTCAATTTAACAAAATGTCAAATGAATATTCAAAAATATTTGGCGCATAACATTGACAAAGGGTGTTTGCAACAGTTTTTGAACTCGCAGGGCAGAAAACACTCCTAGACTCTTAGAAAAGCAGACTGCTATCCACTCTACCTTCAATCTTAACGTCTAATAAAGTCTTTACCTCTCCCGATTTTACTCAATATTTTAGATGATAACGTATCATTTGTTTTGATTGATCGGAGATTAATACAAAATCTATACTGATAGTTTCGTTGAATCGAATTTTTAATTTACGTAATTCTTTGCGTACTTAATTTACGTAATCGACTAAAATCATCAAGTTAGAAGTCAATCGGACTCTAAATTTGTTGGTGCAAAATTTAGAGCCCGATAGAATTCAAACAACATTACACTTTAAATATAACCTGGTTGTAAGCGCCACGTGACAATTGTTAGACGCAGCGCGTGCTAGTAAATACATGGTACGCGTAAAATTAGACGGTTCACTCGCCCGACCGACTATCTAGATAGCACAATGGACTGGCTAGTGCTTACTAAATAGTTGGTCCTATATAATAGTAAGTAGATGTATTCTGTGAACCGCATTAAGATTTTTACACAAAAATAGAAAAAAACATTAAATTTTGGGGGTTCCCCATACTTAGAACTGAAACCCAAAATTTTTTTTTCATCAAACCCATACGTGTGGAAGATCTTCAAAAATGATATTGATGTTTCTAATATCATTTTTTTCTAAACCGAATAGTTTACGCGAGAGACACTTCACATTACCATGCAAACTTCCACCGAAAATTGGTTTGAACGAGATCTAGTAAGTAGTTTTTTTTAATACGTCATAAATCGTAAACCGCAATTTACCTTTCATTCGATCAACTCAAATATAAAAAAAGTTACAACGAACTACAAGAACTTTTATATTATGTTACTTGCTGCTACGGAATCCGTCATGGGCGAGTCCGACTCGCACTTGGCCGCTTTTTTTATATGCATTTACAGTACACGTGCTCAAAACGGGTAAGAAAACTTGGAAAAGGTATCTACCTACTAGAATCAAAACTTTGAAGAGTTTTGCCATCTCATGCAAAACACATGATACATGAGTCTGCCAAACTCATGTAACACTAACCTAGCTATTGAATCTTACTAACACCAAATCACCAATGACCATTCACTTGTCTTTGTAACTGTGAAAATACTAAGTGTGATATTTGTTTAGGTCACTAAAAAACTAAAACAATTACTGCACCGCCTAAAATCAACTAAAAAGTGCAAGCCAACATCCAGGCCTCGTTAAATTAGAATATTCTCAGAACCGTACCAATTCCAAGTACTACAGACGCCATACACAGAACACCAAACAGTTACTGCACAAGTTCAGTACTACCATAAGGTTATCTCAGTCTGTATGAAACCACAGATTCATAAACAGTTTGTACGTCACCAGCCACAGCTTACTATAAAGTAAGTAGGCAAGCACAACCACAGCTTCATAATCAGTCAGTAAGTAAAATGAAATCAAAAGGATGGCTCGCGTTAGAGGAGAAATAAAGTAAAAACGCGTAGATAACCGTCATGCGAGGGGAATCCGAGGGTGGTATTTATAGAGCTTTGGGACGTGTAGTGGGGATTTATAGCTGTCGTATGGGGTTTGTGGCGGGGAACTAAGGATTTGAAGGTATTCAATGACTAAACTTAGGGTTAAACTCTTAATTAATATATTTACAAGAAGCATTCTGTTTAAATTGTAAGTGTTTAGTTTAGTATAGAAATTACAAACATTATGAATATCTCGCGTAGAAATGATTCTACGTTCTACGCAAAAAATTTTTTTTATTATTTTTCTATACGGTGAAAATTTTCTTTAACAACTTAAGTAGGTACATTACATACTAATAACATTATTTATTTAAAAACTACGCAGAACACAATTACTTAAATCACACTATCACACTTATATTATAAACTAGCTGACCCGCCCGCGGCTTTTTTTTTAATTTATTCATTACAGAATCAACAGCACTTGTTAACAATGTAAACAATCCTTATAACTAATGCTTAATGCCAATAACAGATTCTCAATTTATAGACTTAACTTTTAAGAAATTAGTCACCTAGAGAAAACGCACACGCTTCGCACACGTTTTTTCGTAAAACGTAAAAAAAGATCGATTACCTGACTGCGCAAGAGGGTATCCTCTTGCGCAGTCAGGTAATCGATCTTTTTAACACACAGCACAGTACACAGCATCTACCAAGTTCCAACAGTATAGTTCTTATAGTTTCGGAAAAAAAAGTGGCTGTGTCATACGGACGGACAGACAGACAGACATGACGAATCCATAAGGGTTCCGTTTTTAGCCATTTGGCTACGGAACCCTAAAAAGGGGGTGTTATGGTCATTTCTTTATTTTTTACCGTTATGCAAACAGATTCTGTATTTGGCAATAATCTAGTTCGTTCAAACAGTCGCTAATAAACCACACTTACTTGTAAAGATAAAGAAAATGCCAAAGTTTGGATGTTTGTTTGTTACTCTATCACGTCATAACGGAAGAACTGATTTCGATGAAATTTGGTATGTGCGTAGATTATAACCAGGATTAGCACATAGGTTACTTTTTATTGACAACACACGCGTGCAAAACCGCGGGCGAAAGCTAGTATTAATAATATAAAATAACAATAAAATACATCATTGATGCCAGCCTGTCAGGTTACATGACCCAGATACAAAAAAAATGTTCAAGAGGTTGACAGCGAGACCCAAACTAAGCATGGAGCTCATATCTTGGACTTCGAGAGTGCAGTTAACAGAAGTAGGTAAGTAATATAATGGATAAAACACCCATCTCGGTTCGTAAACTCCTTAAAATGCCGACAAATATGGCCGAGGAAGACTGGGTGTCGACATAAAGTCGGATGCATACCAGCTATGGTAACGGAACGGTAAACCATAGAAACCAATAATGCATGGCATACACGCATTATTGGTTTTTATATGCGTAGCTACATCCTTTATTGCAGGATACGCGGTAACAGATACTTGCCAACCAATATAAACAGCCTATTCCATAATCCGCCTGTTTAGGGCAGTAGGGTTCACTTTCGTTTTAAGCCTATTTTAGTGAAATAAAAAACGTCCGTACGTAAGTGTGGTTTAATAGCGACTGTTTGAATGAACTAGATTATTGCCAAATACAAAATCTGTTTGCATAACGGTAAAAAATAAAGAAATGACCATAACACCCCCTTTTTAGGGTTCCGTAGCCAAATGGCTAAAAACGGAACCCTTATGGATTCGTCATGTCTGTCTGTCTGTCCGTCCGTATATCACAGCCACTTTTTTTCCGAAACTATAAGAACTATACTGTTGAAACTTGGTAGATGCTGTGAACCGAATTCAGATTTTCACACAAAAATAGAAAAAAACAATACATTTTGGGGGTTCCCCCCATACTTAGAACTGAAACTCAACAATTTTTTTTATCAAACCCATACGTGTGGGATGTCTATGGATAGGTCTTCAAAAATGATATGATGAGGTTTCTAATATCATTTTTTTCAAAACCGAATAGTTTGCGCGAGAGACACTTCCAAAGTGGTAAACTGTGTGTCCCCCCCATGGTAATGTACATCATATATTTTTTTAGTTGTATCATTCTCTTATTTTAGAAGTTACAGGGGGGGGGACACATTTTACCACTTTGGAAGTGTCTCGCGCAAACTATTATTAGAAACCTCAATATCATTTTTGAAGACCTATCCATAGATCTATGGATCTATTCCTAACCATACACGTATGGGTGTAATGAAAAAAAAAATTGAGTTTCAGTTCTAACTATGGGGAACCCACAAAATTTATTGTTTTTTTTATTTTTGTGTGAATATCTTAATGCGGTTCACAGAATACCAAGTTTCAACAGTATAGTTCTTATAGTTTCGGAAAAAAGTGGCTGTGACATACGGACGGACAGACAGACGACAGACATGACGAATCCATAAGGGTTCCGTTTTTTGTCATTTGGCTACGGAACCCTAAAAACCGCGTCCGAATCGGTCCATCCGTTTGGGAACCGCGACGCGACAGACAGACACACAGCCAGACATAGACGTCCAACTTATAACATCTTTTGTATCGAGGATTAATGGATTAGCTAGTAAAGGTTGCCCGGAAGAGATCGCTTTTAGCGATAAGGCCGCTAATTGTACTTTTGATTTAATTGTGTATTCTCTTTTGTTTGCTTTATTTTTAATAATGTGTAATAAAGAACTTATCTAATCTAATAATGAAATGAATGCAATCAACAGCCCTTCCTGCATCTATCATCCATCACCAGAAGCTTCATAGTATAGGGCTGAGTAAACTGGGTCACAGGGAGTCGCAGGGTGTGCTATACATAGAGACGACGGAAGGATTAATAACTGCTTGTAGACCAAACGGGTCCGCTTGTAGACCGTCGCGGTCGTTGTGGCGACGCGACGACTAAACACGATTATATTATGATGACTGAAAATATATGTTTGAAGCAGGCATACATAACGTGACCATTCGTCCCGCTTTGGGCGGGATAGTCCCGCTTTCAGGCTGTCTGTCCCGTTGTCCCCAACAAGAGCAAAAATGTCCCGCTTTTACAAAGGGGCCAAGTGTCCCAGTTCTGAAAGCCATTTTAATTACAAAGACTAACATCGACAAATCATGTGATAAGATCCATTCCTACTTATAAACTAGACCCGACATTTTAAAACTAATTTGCTCCACCGACACATACAAAACAGATGCTTCTTCGACCGCGATGTTATATCAAAACTTCATATTAATATACCGTTTTTCATTTTCTTTTATAATAGATACCTAGCAAAATAAGTTTTTTTTTGTTTCCGCAAGCGTCCCGCTCTGACAAAATAAATAAATGGTCACGTTAGGCATACACCACAGAATAGTTAAGGAATAGAAGTTAAGTACATTTATAAGAACAACCAGCCTTGTTTCTTGCCTTCCTAGCTTGGTCGCGGGGAACAGGCAGTAAATGAAATTTCAAATTAATTCTTGTGATTTTTATGAATAAACTAAATTTGATTTTGATATTTTTACAAGGAGGGAAACCAAGCGCACAGAGACATTTCACACAGCGCTATCTAGCCCCAAACTAAGCAGAGCTTGTACTATGGGAACCAGATAACTGATAGAATACTTTACGTTTTTTTTTGTAAATACATACTTATAATATATAGAGAAACAACCAGACCCGGAACAAATATCTGTAGATCATGCAAACAGGTTGTTCAGCAGCGGGGATCGAACCCGCTAGCTCCTGCGTCTCAGCCGGCTATTCGCCCACTGCGCCACGGAGGTCGTCAAAATTAACGTTATTATACTCAATGTTGTTTTTAACGTCTTTATTCAATGTATGTTTTAATTTATTACTGTGCTGTATTGTTGTTCCAAATAAATGTATGTACTTTACTTTATTGTAAGAACTTAGGGTCTTCGCACAAAAAGAACACTGTTTAGCTGGTGTTTAAAAAAGATCCAATACAAAAACTGGAACGGATTTTTTTTAAACACGCTTTAAACAGTGTTTAACTTTGTTGTGGTAATAAAGGAAACTTTTAAGCTTAAATTTAATTCAGCCGGTAATTACACTGTAGTAAGGTATAATCACATCTGTTGATACTGACGCTAAGAAAGTTCACATGGGTACAGTCTTACAATAAAGCATTTATAAACACATCTAACACATGTTTCACCATCAACATAAATCAATTAAGGGAGTAATGAACCTAGTTAACTTAACAGATTGCATTTATCTATGTACATCTGTTGACCGGCCCTTTAAGTTCACGATTAGATTATGTATTACCCGTGCGCGATAAGTTGGGACCTGAGCGCGGTGACGTCATATTGGCGTGTTTGTACCGCCCGCAAAAAAGCGAACATAACAAGCAGCCGCCCGCGGCTTCGTCTTTGTTTTTTTTAACCTAATTTATTATGTTACTCAGGGAGGACGCTGCTTTTTATCTAATCTTTTTTACACTATTTGAATAAAATAAAAATACAATGTTTAAGTTTATACATTTATTTTATCTATTATTTACATTACCTCATCTTCGTCACTACTTAGTGGATTTATGCCTTCTAGAGGTTGTTCTTCGTCCTCAGTCTCACTATAATCACTTGACGAAGAGGTATCCGATAAATTTACAATTATTTGCGATTCATTCGTCTCTTGTAAGAGGTCATCGTCCCAATACTTTTGTCGAAGCCTGTCCACATGGTTGACTTCTTTTTTCCAGTCACTCTCACTTATGCTGGTAAAACTACAACAACAAAACAATAACACAAACGAAAACTAAAAGAATTCCAGAGCGCGTCGTTACGTGACGTAGGCCAGTACGAGACTAAAAACCCTAGTAAAAAATAGTGATGCGAACGGTACAATACGGGCGCCATCGGGGAAGTGCAGGGGAAGCGGTCGGGGAGTCGCATTCCTAGCAGGTCCCAAGTTATCGCGCACGAGTAATACCTCGTATAATTAAAATAAACGAATGCAGTGTGTGGAACTATTTCTTTGGAATAATTTCGTTTCCTTAACTTAATCAATGAAAACTAAATTAAAGTCCATTTGTTTATGCCTGGAGGAGCTTCAGGTCCATGAAGACGCTAATGAAGGGAGACCTTCCATTGTCACTTAAGCGTAAACTCATCGACATGTGTATTCTGCCCGTCCTTACCTAAGGTGGGCACCTTAGGTAAGGACGGGCAGAATTTAGACGTAATTTATTTTCTGTATTGTAATGTATTCTAAAAGGATCATTAAAAAAAACAACCAGCCTTGTTTCTTGCCTTTCTTTCCTGGCTTGGTCGCGAAGGAACAGGCCGTAAAATCGACGTTTCAAAGTGATCCTTGTGATTTTAATGAATAAAAGATTTTGACTTGATTGTATATATTAATACGGGAAGAGAAAACATTGTACCCCTTTTTAAAGTTATTGTGCGCACGGAGGAGTTTGACATTTGGCATAGTTAAAATTTATGTGGAAAAGGAGGGCCGAATGCTATAAACAAGCTTTAAAAAAATTTAATTACGGTCGAATTTTGACCACAGTGCAATGGCACATGTAAAAAATATCTTCGCTAAGACTCACCTCTTTCTCCTGTGTAGTCTTGGAGTCGCCGTGTATCTTATCCCTCAACGCCACCAGCTCCAGAGGCCAGCTGGACACCTCCGCGTCTGGGTCCGACAGCAGCACCTACACAATAAATGCATTTACAAAATTGTTCATTGATACTGGTTAGGAGATAACCAGCTACGTAGATTAGGCTAGGGACTGTAAGACACGTTCAAGAAGTTCTCCATAAAGTCAATCAGCGCTAAAACTTACGCTAGGGTGAATAGTTGTTAGTAAGTAGGTGCTATGCTAATGCATATACCTAGTCAGGTCATAAATTCTGTCACATGTTTAATATAAAATAATTGAAACAAGTTTATTCATTATGTAACCATTTATATACCAAAATGAACTTAACAAAACATAGATTCTTATGACACTAAAGTTTATTCAAAATGACCTCCGTGATTTTGAATACAGGCCTTCAATCTGCGCGGCCAGTCGTCTATCGCAGCACGAACGAGGTCCATGTCAATATCGGCGGCTGCCTTAATCAAGGATGTCTTGAGTGACTCCAAATTGGGATGAGGCTTTGAGCACGCCTTTTCCTCCAAGTGTTGCCATATCTTGTAATCTAACGGATTCAAATCTGGACTGGAGGAGGGCCAGTCTTCGTGCCGGATGAAGTCGATTTCACGCGCCGCCAGCCAGTCTTGTGTGCTCTTCGCTCTATGAGCTGGCGCCGAATCTTGTTGGAATACCCAGTGCCTGTTATTGAACATGGTATGAGAAACAGGTTCCACAAGGTTCGTCAGGACTGTATTTTGATACACAACTGCATTCGTTTTTACACCTTTCTCACAAAAATGTACCTCTGTTAAGTCCCAATAAGAAACTCCCAACCATACCATGAGCGAGAATGGAAAATGACCTCTTTGGACACGCGGAATACGGTTGCTCGCTTCTTCACTACTGTGTGCGTACACCTTATCATTTTGTTTGTTGTAGCTCTCTTATACATCAAAAATTTTTTCATCCGAAAAAAGATTTTCCCGATATTTTTTTCCCGCGTACCGCTTCAACAAATCTCTTCAGTCTCAGGTGCATTAGACGAGCATTCAAACGATGTCCTGTTTTTCTTCGATATGCCCGAAGTCCTAAGTCTTCATTTAACACCCTTTTCACCGTGGTTCTGCTTAACCCCATCTGAAGGGCCAACAGTTTCTGCTTACGTTTGGGATTTCTTTGAATTCGCGCCTTCACAGCTTTTATCACTGCTGGAGTCCTAACAGACCGAGGGCGACCACTTCTTGACCTGTCATCTACACTAGAGTCTTCATTGTATCGTTTGATGGTGCGATAAACGAATCTTTTGGTTATATTCAAATTTTTCAGTATGTCAAAAATTTTAATTAGCGCGTAACCGCAACGATGCAACGCAATAACTGCAACACGGTCTTCTTTAAACATCCACTCCATATTTAAAAATGAGTAAATTTCTAAAAAGTATACATTTTTATTTTCATGAACGATTCGAAATTCGAATTCTATAAACTTTTTTGTGGCCAGCATTTTAAAAGAAAAGTTTTTACTGTGTGACAATACTTATGACCTGACTAGGTAATTTGTATTCATTTCATTTAAATATATCTCGAAAGTCTTCTGTATAATACTACTAGCTGTTGCCCGCGATTTCGTTCGCGTTACACTACTCATTGTGTATTTCTAAATGGTAAAACCGAATTAAATGAGTGATGGTCAAATTAAATTATTGACTCTGTAATAGTCTGCTTAGATAGTGAATACTTGCAAACATTACAAGAGCGATAACCCAGGATAAACCTAGCAGAATTAACGCATAGCTAACTGGTTAAAAATACACTCACTAAGAGATCTCCCATATTTCCTAACAATCGAAAAATAATCACTTCACAATTTCAATAACAAACTTCTATCCTAAAAACTTGTCGCAAATGCTAATATTCCATTATCAATACACACTGACGGTAGCATTACGCGAATAAAACTGACTCAAATCAAGGAGAATGTGTTGACCTGTCCCTTATCAAGGTCTGGACTGATAGCCTGTAATGAACGTCAGAACATAAACAGAAGACAATCAGCAATTAGCTAATGATGTTTGTACTAAGACATTGAAGACCTCTTCAATATTTCTAACTTAAGAAACAAATTAGATTTGAAGTAAACAAACTAAAAGGTCTACTAATGAATTCATAGAAGAAGACATTGTGATCATATTACGTGGTTTATTCAAATGTATTAAAAGGGTAAAGTCACAATTAAAACAAGTTTCGGAAACCAAAAAGCCCGACTCTATTAAAACGGAATAGTTATACTTATTGGGTACACCTTTATAGAATCGTCTCATTCAGATCTTTTATTTAGGAGTAGTGACTTACTCCTTCTCAAGTCATCTTCCACATAATCGTTCTACTAGTTCAAATGTATCTAGAAATCCTAGACTGAAGAAACCAGACAAAGATCATTGACCTAAAAAGGTGAAAAAAATCACCACACAGACAGCGTGGAGCTCAAAAATTAGGTCATACCCGCGAAAAATGTCGAACGAAGTTGGCGTCATTCCAGCGACCGTTGACAATATTTGAAAATGGCGGTGTATCGGAGTGACTGTACGGTAAAATTAGACGCAGTGAGTAATTCTTTCTTATTTTTGAGAATAATGGACTAAAGCACGTGTTGGTAAGCCGGCATTGACCTCAAACTAAAAATAAGATAAGTTAAGTAAGATAACATTGAGCTACGAGTATGTCATTGTAGGTTCACACGACGTTTGCAAGTTTTGATAATGTTCTTACAGATAATAAATAAATAAATAAATATTGCTGGACATTTCACACAGCGCTATCTAGCTCCAAACTAAGCAGAACTTGTACTATGGGAACCAGATAACTGATAGAATAATTATATACATTTTTTTTTGTAAATACATTCTTATAATATATTATAGAGAAACAACCAGACTCGGAACAAATATCTGTAGATCATGCAAACATTTGTTCCTCGGTGGGAATCGAACCCGCTACCTCCTGCGTCTCAGCCGGCTATTCGCCCACTGCACCACGGAGGTCGTCAATCATTTATAACATGTGTAAATATGCATAACAAGTAACAACAGATGATAAATATTAGTAATGTAGGTTCTAGACATATTTTACCAAATCAAGCGTTCAGATTCAAATAAAGTTCTAGCAAATTATATATTTATCTTCCTTCATTCGCAAAGGTTTTCTGGAACTAGTTGCTTAGTATTTCTGCGTATCTAGTTATTTGTTTTTAATCCGTCCATACTAATATTATAAATGCGAAAGGAACTCTAAAGGTAAAACTCTAAAGGTTTGTTTGTTATCTTTTCACGACTAAACGGCTGAACGGATCTTAATGAAATTTGGCAAGGAGATAGATTATATCCCGGGGAAGGGCATAGGCTACTTTTGACCCGACTGCGCAAAAGGAGTGTAATGTGTTTAATAAAAAAACCGCAGGTCAGCTAGTTTTTAAATAAAGTTGTTTATTTAATGGTGGTGTACAAAAGTTCTATCTATCTAATACCAGAAACAAAACGCATAGTGTATTTCAAGATTAGTTTGTAGCCCATAAATATTACGTTATGGGAAGAACGAATGAAATAAAATAAATATCGCCTCTTAAACTCTAGAACTAGAGCATATGATGTCATAATAGTCCTGGAGAATGTGTGATAAAAATATAAATTTGAACGAACGAAACTTTGTCACAGTGTTAATAAAAACTCAGGATGATGAAAGAGAGAATATAACACAGTTACAAAAACAAATCTCGATTTTTTTTAACCTGTGTTGTCCCACTGCAGGGCAAAGGCCTCCCTCCCTTCTTTCCAGGTTTTTCTGTCCCCTGCTTTAGTGGGCCAGTCTTGTAAATGCACATCCAAGTCGTCACGCCATCTCCGTGGTGGTCTGCCGCGTGGGCGAGTTGCGTTAGGGACCCAATCAGTTATTATATTTGCCCATAGATCTTCGGGCATGCGGCAGACGTGGCTAGCCCAATCCCACTTATTAGGAGTATTTGAGTATTCATTAATCTAAATTAGTATGGAACATTTTTGGAAAATGTGCCAAAACCATGTTGCAATAAGCTGGACCTACATTTGCGCAACGTCGAAACATGCTACCTCGTCCTGAGCGAGACGACTAACGAGGCCCCCGGCCGCAGCCCGAGACATTTTCTCAGACTCATCACAACCGTCTCCACAGCATCACACCGAGGCACCTTTTAGCACAGACATGTAACCGAAAGTGAATGGCTCGCCACGCGGTTTTCACGTTTGGTTCAAGTTGCGGCATACCTCAACTCCCGGCAGCGTCTCCACTTGTTATGCTGCGAGCTGAAGTAACCGCTCAATTCACGACTGCCTCTAGTGAAGTCCCGGCTTTATAAATGTGCCCTAATGCGGAATAGCCTTATGGGTAACTTACGGGGCGCCTCCAAGAACGAAGGTGGTTGCGATCCGGCATGCCTTCACAATCACATTATTTTGTCCATCAATAATCACACTATCTTTGTCACTTCACAAACGCCCCTAGTCTTTATTCAAAATCAAATTGAAAAACTATCAATTCACATCTTTCTTCTTCCAAATAATTCCAATAAGTTAAATAGATTTAAAATTGAGTCACTTCACAGCAAATACAAGTCACAACACACGAAAACTGCTAAAAACGGGATGACTAGTTAAAACCGAATCTTATGAATTTCTACTGGATAAAGTAAACGCTCATTTTACGTCAATACTTTATCAACAGTAGACATCCTTGGTACTAGTAGACGCACGTGTTAGCGTTAGCGTTAGTACATCGCTGTCGTTTTCAGTATAATGTCTCGGTGGATGGCGGGCCGCCAACGCGGGGGCATTGAAAGCTGTTTACTTTTAGCTTTCGTACACTTCACGTTCCAATTTTTTGAAAGGGCGCGTAAAAATGTACTCTAAAGCTTTCCGTGGAGTTATCGATTCTTGCTGAACGTAAAATAAGGATAAAATGTATGGACTCGTGTTTAGTGAGGGTAAACAAAACTAGATGGTGCCCCTAAATTTGTACATTTTCTAAATCACGCTATCGAAGCGTTCTGGGTGTGAGACAACGTAGAGTTCATTGGAAATAGATAAAATAAATAAATCTTTCATTTTTCATAGTGCTAAGAAAACGTAGAAACCTAAACCCTCCGTCGTCCGAGACACGTTCTCGGAGACCCGGATGACGAAATCACTTCCGCTAATGCGAAAGAGTCATCCTCATTAGACAGAGCAAACACTCCAGAAATACACCGACCTCGCCGGCGTGGTCGACGAGTCCCTTCGGTCGCCGCCTATATGAGGTACAAGCACGTACCCGGGCGTTTCTCTCCTATCCCCGTCCCTGCAACAGCCCAAGCCGAGGTTCGTACCTAAGTGGTATCCTTGCGCTAGTTGCCTCATCAAACAAATTACAAGGCTGAGCGCCTGCGCTCGCCAAAAGCTCGGTTAAGCTGCAACGGCCTCAGAGGCCAACAGCGAGATTAGTCCATTCGAAAAAAGAAAAAAAAACATAGTGCTAAGATTAACATTAGGGATTAATATCTACTTATAGGTAAGATTTTATACATTCATTGCCTGAACTAGGAAAAACTGTATCTTAGGCGAATATATATAGGCTGGACTGGGGTAACTTATGAATACTCAAATTAACAAAATTTAATTTTTTCTTACATAATGAAAAAAATAAAAATAACTAAGATAAGAAAACTAAGATATTTGCTTACTTCTACCAAGTCTGTTTGTTTTATTTACTAGCATTTAAAGCCAATTTGGTTTGGATCTGTAAGTGATTCTCAGTGAGAAATAGTTATAATGTTTACTTCAACTCCAAATATGTTAGAAAGCTCAATAAGCTGAAGCAATAAAGCTCGTTCGCTCCCTGGCCGTGGTCCACCAACATAGTTCACGCAAGTCCAATAGACCATTCTTCTTCTTCTTCTAAGCGTGTCAAGGGTTCTACGTTATCATTTATACTATGTTGGACAGGTGTTTGGCCACAACAATAGCATTAGGCGAGGCGGTTATTAGGTCCTCCATCGTGCAGGTGTTCGGACACAAAGGGCACATTAGCAAACTGCATCGACTGCGCGGGATCACCGCACTCGCACTGCGTTAAGTTAAGAGTCCCTGAATCCCCATTTGCACATATTCAGTCTGCAACGGCCAACCTGGGTGCGGAGCCTGTTTAAGGACTTCCAGACTGCCCACGGCAGATCGTGCCCGGGTGGTAACTGTTCCTGTGGGGTGATAAAATCAGGCGGTGGGGGAGTTACTTTTTATCCAGTGTGCGTCTAGTGGCAGTCGGGTCATCGCTCGTGGCCCTTGTGAAGCGTTGAAAGCTCTTACGACTTTTAAGGCGGCCTTGTGAGATGTGATGGTCATATAAGGGGTGTCGACAATCATGCTCTTGTTTGTGCTTTTCAATAGAGCAAGCCACATCTCGTCGCACTCCAGGTGGTAATATGCCTGCCAAAGGGTATACGAGGTTTAAAGGGTTGGCTTCAGACATCCTGTTATTATCCGGCATGTATCATTTAGCGCGACATCGACGACCTTTGCATGTGCGGACCGGTTCCAGACTGGGCAAGCATATTCGCCGGCTGAAAAGCACAGTGCCAGGCCTGTAGTGCGAAGAACGTCTGGAGCTGCACCCCATTTGGTAGTTATGAGTCGATGGAGAAGGTTGTTTCGGGTACCGACTTTAATCTTAGTCTTATAGCACTGTGCTTTATAGTTCAGTGACCTATCCAAAGTTACCCCCAGGTATTTTGGAAGGTTTTCGTGTTGGATAGGAACTCCTTGCCAGGTTATATTTAGTGTCCGGCTGGCTTGTTGGTTACGCAGATGAAAGGCACAGGGTTGGGTTTTAGATGGATTTGGCCTCAAGCTATTCTCTTCGTAATAACTCCCTAGTTGAGTCAAGACTTTTGTTAGCTTGTCTTCGGCATCTTCAAAGGTTGATGTTTGGGTCGTCAACGCTAGGTCGTCCGCATATAGAAAACGTGTAGTAGACGGACTGTTGGGTTGGTCATTCGTATAAATGTTAAAAAGAGTTGGTGCAAGGACGCTCCCTTGGGGAAGACCGTTTTTAAGACAGCGCCATCTACTTTTTTCTGATAGAAGATGTACTCGGAAGCGACGGTTATGAAGAAGTTCACCCAGCATTTGAACGAACCCAAGATCACAAGTCAGGTATAGACACAATAGACCATTGTAGTCAAGATACAAGCTCCAATGATATAATGCACTTGTAATTTACTTAGTATTTAATAATAACATTATACACTCGAAAGAGTTTCTGGCAAATAAATAATGGCAATGCCCGAGGACAGAAGCTTGTTCTAATATAATTGCCATATTAAACCTATTTCAATTATTTTTTATTTGTAACATAATGTAGGTATGGTCCGCATCACACATAGAGCACTGGTGCGTGGTAGCAAATCCTTCCTTAAAGGAAAGGGCGACCTCCGTCCCAGATAGTCATATGGGAAGTAGCCGTCTGAGACGCGGTATTGAACACGGGTTCAATCCCCAACGCGGAACAAATGTTTGCATTATCTCAAATACCTACATGTTCCAAGTCTGGTTGTTTCTCTACAAGTTTTCTATCAGTCAAATGGTTTCCATAGTGCTTTGCTTAGTTCGAGCGTAAGTGGAGCTGTGTGAAATGACCAGCATTATTTATTTATTTAAGTAGTAGGTTCGATATTTCGAATTCTATAATCTTTAATTTTTTATTAGAACAAACAACTTTAAATCAAACATAAGATATCCTTATTTTATAGAACCCAAACGGCTAGGGCGATTTAGTTGTCAATTTGTCAATGGTATTTGGTCAAAACATGTTTAAATAGTTACATTGGATTTTGCCTTTCGTTCAATTTTTCAATTGGCCTATGGTTCAACTCTCTCTACACTAAGGACTTGTACACAAAACTGGGATGCGACGTCGCATCGTAAAACTTTGCGAGCTCCCTCGACGCATCGCAAGAACTTGCGAATTGATTCGCATCTCATTTTTCCTGTATCTCCTTAGCAATAACAAAAGTGCACACTTCTTTTTACGATCCATGCCACGACCTAGTTTTCAAAATACGTTCAGTACGGTTCACGGTCGTCGAAGGAATGGTCACCTTCCTTGGGAGACGCCTTGCCGCACGAAATCGCGTCGCAGCAATTCGTGTCGCAATTTTCTGCGTTGCGAATTCGCATCGCGTCGCGTCGCAGTTTTGTGTACGAGCCCTAAGCCCGGCCTGCACAACGATCTCTTAACGTAATTTGCGACGAAACATATTTAAATTTGACGTATCTGTATGATTTGACAACTCTCTAAATCATATTTAGGCACTAATACGATGCGCATGTCGCCCTATTGTAAGTGCCTAAATGGCTTGCTCCATTACTGATAGCTAATTATTAGCTAATACGTATTTACCTCGTATATATTTATAAACGTAATGATACAGGTTGTTTGGTAATGTACTGACTGACTAATTACCTGACTGCGCAGGAGGATAATGTTTTACGAAAACCATGTGCGAAGCCGCGGGCGGGTCAGCTAGTTCGATGTAAAACTTACTGGCTACTTTTGCAATCGACATCCAAAAATAAAGACCGATTTGATATCTTTCGAAAATAGCTGCGGGTTTTGGGTTGGAAAGCGAAAACAAGAGATATCTCGAGACGTCATCAATACAGTATCTGTGGCTAGATGGCAAGCATTATGCAATAGCACAACATCAGTTTAATAAAGTGTTTGTTTTTACATGCCAAAATAAATTTCACATTTCTATGGTACACATTTCACAAATTTATTTATTATACTCATCAAAATAACCCCTTTCATTTTTGAGCGTATATTATTAAACACCCTATATGAAAGATAATATAGGTATTATATATGAAAACAGAAAGCACAATTAGCAGCATATATTATATATGTTGGCTGAAAAGTATAGATCATGGTGCGTGAAACTGAAACGCTTCTATACTGTCAAAAATATGCACATTTCAAAGCTTGCAGCTTTAAATTTTTTTTTATTTAGATTTCTTAATTACAGAATCAAGCACTGTGTATTAATCTTCGAGACTTTTCTGGCAGACGTTACATACCTGAAGTTGTTCCTGCAAATGATTGACAACATCCTGTCTCACTTGCTCCCTCACTTCCTCCAACCTTTGTTCAAGCTGGACTTCCATCTTCTACAGCGCCGCCATTTTGTGACGTCACGGTCACCATATTGAAACGTTGTCGCCATTTTGTGACGTCACGGCCGCCATGTTAAGTCACACACGTGTTAGTCGCATTCCAAGCATGCAGGAGAAAGAGGAATGTATTAGATATGAATAATTACAGGTGCCATTGGAGATGATACCTTATTGTGTGGGGTTTAGGGTTGTTTATAATCTATTTTTTATACAATTTGTTAGATTAATCTTGGTGCTTTTTGAAATTGGTCTTTAATGTGTAGAGAATAGGGAATATTTTACATGTTATGCGAGGGGACAAAAATCCCAGATAGTTATAATAGAATGGATAGAGTACTTAAAAGATTCCTCAGGCAACCGTAAGCTTAAGTTTAAATGAATATTACATGTAATGTAACCTTAATATTAAACAAATCTCTGTCCCCCGCATGCAATATTTATAAAAATTATTAAATCACAAAATAAAAACAGAAACGTTAAACATGTTTAAAACAACATCAAAGGCTTGACTTTTTAACTTTTATTGGCAACAGCAAACTTTTGAGAAGTAGTCACAGCTTCTATAGACAAATGGCAATTATTATCATGATGCTATTAGAGATTTTTCAATGATCTCATGTTCAACACTATTAGAACTTAGAAGTCATTTTCGATTGTCATTTGTCTAATAAGTAAAACCCGTGCAAATTAAAATAGTTAAGGGTTTTATTTCGCATTTTAAGTGAAAAATAGATATATAAAGAGAGTCTAACCTTTTCTAGCTCCAAATCAATATCTTGAGGATACATCACGTTAGACTCCGAGTTCTGAATGTGGGCCTTCAGCTGGGATATCTGGCAATTCAAGTTAACGAAAGTTAGACACGGGTCAAGAAACTTTATTTTATTTCTTCTTTTTATACTAATTATTTTTATATTAATTAGATGGAACAAGCTTAAGGACCACCTGATGTTAAGTGGTAACCATCAATCATAACAGAGACTCGCCTCGTAAGTCACGGACGTTAGAAATGTGCCCTAGTGCGTTCATCAACTTGAGGAATACAGGTGAAAAGTCTCATGTCTCTGTAAATTCACCGGCAACCATACCTTTCAAACAGAAACATAGCAATGCGGCTTGTCTACGACCTCCGTGGTGCAGTGGGCAATAGCCGGCTGAGACGCAGGAGGTAGCGGGTTCGATTCCCGCCACGGAACAAATGTTTGCATGATCTACGATATATGTTCCGTGTCTGGTTGTTTCTCTATATATTATAAGTATGTATTTACAAGAAAAATGTATATAAGTATTTTATCAGTTATCGGGTTCCCATAGTACAAGCTCTGCCTAGTTTGGGGCTAGATAGCGCTGTGTGAAATGTCCAGAAATATATATTTATTTAAATAGGTATGGTGGAAATACTTTCCCGGGTGAGTCCTTTCACAAGGAACTCACTGGCACTGATCGTACATAACATATTAAATAGGTTTGAGCAATGTTTCTTCTCTCTGTGTCCACTTGCATTAAAAACTAGACCGGTCAAGTGCGAGTAGGACTAGTTCACCGAACCGGGCTCCGAACCTAGATAGGTTTATTTATGTTAAATAAGCAGCGCCATCTAGTTATGTGACCGGTAAACCAAGAAAACTTTTTTAGTTATCTAAAAACTGTTTTAGACAGTGACTTCGTTATAATTTTCCTGTGATTTTAACATACTTAATACTAATTTCAGATTTTTCACTTGGCAAACTTCATATTTTTTTTCTCTCTCTCTGTCATTGTTATATTATATATCTGTATATGAATACGTAAAGGGAAAACTTTTTACCACTTTTTAAGCTTATTTCGAGCACGGAGGAGAGTGAAATTTGGCATAGCTAAAGTTTATATAGAGCAGGAGGAGCGAAAGCTAAAATTAATTAAATTAAAATGAAATAATTATAAATAGCACACTTAATTATTACCTGGGAGTATTTGCATCCATATGGTAAGGGTGACAATTAAGCAAACAAAAATCGAATTTCCACCTTTGCGCACTGGCAATTAAGACTACTGACAGGCGAGCCTAACCAAAAAAAACGTGTTAGTTTCCTTTTCAATACAATTACTGGTAATTAGTGTTATCAATGGGTACTCGGCGCAACACTAGCGGCTCCCGTAAGGGCTGCAAGAGCGAGCGAGACAGCAATCAGTCGCTTGCCCTACGTTTTATGAACCCGTCTGTCTGCCAGGAGTATAAGCGTACAGATGTTTTTCAATTCAATTCATTTTTTTTTATTTTATTCTATTTTTTATTTGTTGGTAAAAAATGAAATCTTAAAACTATGTTAGTGCAGTTGGTAATTCATAACAAATTAATTATATAAACAATTCAAGTCAAATTCAAGTTCAAATCACCAATTTAAAATTATTTATACTAAAAACGGGATATATACCATGATTTGTGAGTGTCAGTTTACCCGTGATCATGGCGCATGCAACTGCGTCGAACTGGTAAATATCCCGTTTTTAGTATAAATAGTGTTCATAACCATGATAGTTTCAAAAGTTATAATTTAAAATTAGTAATTAAGGAAAAACAAAAAATAAAATATTAAAACTAATAAAATTTAAAAGATACTACTGCGCTACAAGTTGGGTGGGCTTGTGTACCTTTACCCAGTGTCTCATTATGTCGAAGCTAAAGTTATGAATAACTACTGTCAGCATGCTGTTGGTGCTGTCGCTGACCCGACGCATCAGAGATGCAGTTCTTTTCCGCACGACGCCAAAAAAGTCTTCAGCTCGCGCGTCTGCAAACATTCCAGATGCACTGCAGAACGGCGGCAACCCCAACAGCATTATGAAGCCGTTATTATACTGAACGCGTAGAGCATACTACTGAGGTAGCAAACAGGCATACGGCCCACATGATGGTAAGCGGTTACCGTAGACTATGCACGTTTGTAACGCCAAAGGTATCACTCGCGCGTTGCCGACCTTTTCGAAATTTTAAAACGCCCTTTTTGAACAACCCCCTACTGTAGTGAATGGGGAAAACCACGGCAGAGAGACCGTTCCACTGTCACTGTCGACTTAACACGCTAATGACGATATTTATTGACGTTTCAAAGTGATCCTTGTGATTTTGATTTCATGTTCCAGCTAGGGCTATGCGATACACAAGCCGGCAGATTCTGTAATGAGGCGGTAGAATCGTCTCTACACATGTTAGGCGAGTTTGCTCCACTAATGCGCAAACGTAGCATTCATCTGGACAAACATATTGTTAGCCCGGAGGAGCTAACAGCTCACCCCTAAGAATATCCTTCAGATTCTAACAGCTGAAATATAGGCGGTTTATACACAAGTGGCGATTAGAATAGGCCTGAAACGCGTTACCTGTTCTTCCATAGCGGCTACGGAGTGCGCCTGCGTGGCTCGCAGCTCCGCCACGTGCGCCGCGTGCTCCGCCTTCATCTCCTCTATCTGCAGCTCGTACTTCTTGCCGAGCTGACGCGCCGCGTGCTCTATGGGCGTCGACGTCAACTGAAACACAGACAACAAATAAGTGAATTCAATAATGCCAAACACTTTATCATAATAAATAATACTACAAACAAAATAGAAGTTATATCTGAATTTAATTATTTTTATTTAATTGTTGTTTTGATTTTGACATAATTTATAACAAATTCAAATTTGACGACTCCGTGAAGCAATGGGCGTTTAGCCAGCAGCAGTCTGTCAATCGCGGTCTGGGTAGCGTTCCTGATACCACTTCAACGCATTAGTTGGGCTTAGTCGGTTGAGGAAGTATGCTTCAATTAAGTCTACTTTTTGCGTATTTGACAATGCCATGATAGGACAAATAAGATGATGCAATGACTGATATACAAGTCCGACAGATGCAAGAACCATGTTCGAAATTCAAAATTGTTCTGAAATACGAAATGTTTTTGAATTGCTCATGAGAGCATGGAGTTCCTTAACTTCTTAATCGCTACAGTATTAATACTTCTTTATCGTGTAATTAGAATCTAAAAAAATGTTTGTTGGAGGAATTTTGCTTTGTTCTGTTGTATGAGAATACATTTTATCAAATTTGACTAACTTCCGCTGCTCAGATTTTTTCATCCGATACAATAAAATGATCCTTACATAGGACTGCATCGATCGGCATCAAAAAAATTTTTACCAACTAGATTCATTTTAAGGCGCTACTCACGCTTGACTAAAAAAAATTTAATGCCAAAATGTTTTTCCTAGAAAACAAGCTGATGTTTTAAAAGAAACTGCAGCTGTATCTCCTCTGGTCATGGGTGCTACCATACTGTCCCAGTAAAAAAAAACACACACTGTATACTAGCTTCCGTCAGCGGCTTCGCACGCGTTGTTTGTCAACAAAAAGTAGCCTATGTTTGAATGCATCTATCAGCACACCAAATTTCATTGAAATCGTTTCAGCCATTACGACGTGAGTGAGTAACAAATAAACATCCATATTTACATTTATAATATTAGTGTGAAGTATGGTTAAACAGCAAGTGAGTACCTCCAGTGACAATGAGGGCAGCTCAGCGCTTCTGGTCCTGCGTCGCATGTAGTCCCCGGCCGCGTCCGCCGCCGCCTCGAGCGACGACGCGGACCCCAGAGGAGACGCACACTTCCCGCGCCACACCTCTTCAGAATAGCTGGGAAATGTTTACGTCGGGATAACAAAACTATTTATTCATTTTGGCACTAAAACCGCACACAAGCCATGCCGCCACAGCCACTAAACGCCACCACATGTAGCTGGATATAAAATGTATAAAATCATATATTCATATAAAATGTACGAAAAATACAGTTCACAGCTCGGTGGCGGCGTTTTGTGGCTCGTGTGCGGCGACGCTAAGTGTACAGATCGACCAGTTGATCGCGTCTGTTTGAAGTTTACTCACAGTACGACTTCTAATGATCCCTAAGTTTGCAATTAATAAAGATTTATCCTTGACATAATAAAGTAGTCGGGCGCGCAGTTTTAGCCTTGAAGATCTCTTATATAAAAGTTTGTTTACAAACAATAAACAGGCCCTCAAAAGTTACTGTGATGTACAAAAATTGACAATTAACAAATTTAAAAACGCAATTAAACAAAATCTTTATAAAAAAGCCTACTATAAAATATCGGATTATTTAGAGATGATAGAGAAGCTTGGGATTGAAATTGCTCCAACTCGTTCAAAATGTTACAATTTAGACGTAATTTATTTCATTATTACGTAATTTATTCATATTCTTATTCAAGGATCATTAAAAAAAACAACCAGCCTTGTTTCTTGTCTTTCTTTCCTGGCTTGGTCGCGAAGGAACAGGCAGTAAAATTGACGTTTCAAAGCGAACCTCGTGATTTTAATAAATAAATAAATATTGCTGGACATTTCACACAGCGCTATGCAGCCCCAAAATAAGCAGAGCTTGTACTATGAGAACCAGATAACTGATAGAATACTTATATACTTTTTTTTGTAAATACATACTTATAATATATAGAAAAACAACCAGACCCGGAACAAATATCTGTAGACCATGCAAACATTTGTACCGCTACGGGAATCGAACCCACTACCTCCTGCGTCTCAGCCGGCTGTTCGCCCACTGCGCCACGGAGGTCGTTTAATGAATAAAAGATTTTGACTTTGACTACATAAATGATGTATTATGATTTCTAAACCTATTGTTATTATGATTTATGTATGAAGTGATTAGGTTGTCATGGGTTGATAACTTAAGACTTAAATTGCCATGCAGTTATCTAGCCTTCTATTTTTATATTAAAAGGTTTTCAGTGTTGTTGACAACCTTTTAATAGTTAGTGGTTGCCAGTGCACAGTAGTTGAAATTCAACAATAATTCATAATTTTATTTTCCATATTAATTCCATATAAACTTTGTATACCTAGGACAAACAGTCCAATTAGGTACGTCCAACTTCGAGAAAGAGGTCAATCGTCGAATCCAACTCGGATGGGCAGCGTTTGGGAAGCTTCGCAACGTCTTTTCGTCCAACATACCTCAGTGCCTTAAGACGAAAGTCTTCAATCAGTGTGTGTTACCAGTGATGACATATGGAACCGAGACGTGGTCCTTCACTATTGGCCTTATGAATAAGCTCAGAGTCGCTCAACGAGCTATGGAGAGGGCTATGCTCGGGGTTTCTCTACGGGATCGTATCAGAAAAGAGGAGATACGTAGGACAACTCAAGTCACCGACATAGCCCGACGGATTAGCACGTTGAAGTGGCAATGGGCAGGCCATATAGCGCCACAGAACAGATGGCCGATGGGGTCGGAAAGTTCTCGAATTAGGTCGACTATTAGGTCAAATGCGACGTCAAATGACAGGTCTTCATTAGTACATTTCGACTGCGTTTTTATTTTTAGTTTAGCCCTTGCAGTTTTTGGGTTATTACTAGTAGCTATTATAAAAACTAAACTTTGATGAAATTCACAGGGTACACCAGTGACCCCACAGTGCTGAAATTTCGTATTCGTGTAGCTTTAGTGACACAAATATAGGCAAAAGTCTGAAATCCAGAATAAGTGCAATTTGTACCCCCTAAAAACAATAACCAATGTAATGAACTCCCGTTACCTATAATTTGAATGGAACTGTAGGTCAAGTAATTTGGTTAACATTTCGTGGGTATAGTCAAAGATTAAGCGAGATCTCAGTTCGGGGAGAATAAATAGTGGTATTATATTTTAAACGGAAAAAAGGAAGTATGTGCCTGATAAAGTACAATAAAGAAATGCCAAAAAAATATGCCATGCAATTTTTAAACCCCACCGCAAAACGAGGGGTGTAGGTACGAGTAGGTATATGTCAGTCTGTGGCATCGTAGTTCCCAAGCTGATGGACCGACTCGGAAGTGATTTATTATAATAGAAAGCTGGTTTAAGTAGTGTGGTTTTAAATATGTCAGTCATTGTCAGTTATACATATACGAGGAGAGATCAAAAAGTAGTGAGAACGACATACTCCTTGGTAAAAAAAAATACTGGCAGGCATAGCTCAGATACATATTTGTAATATTAATAAAGAAAAAGATCCTCGATTCTTTTTTGTTTTTTCTGAATGTAGTCATTTGTTTGCTTCGTGTCGAAACGTGTTCTCGAAAATGGAGAAAACGAAGTGCGAGCCGTTAATAAATACCTCTGTTTAAAAAAGTTAACGACGCAAGAGATTCATTGCGATTTGGAGGCAGCATTAGGAGAGTCTACTCCGCCGTATTCCATTGTCGCAAGGGGGGCTTCTCAATTTCGAGTAGGGAGAACGAACACGGAAGACAAACATCGTTGCGGCCGTCCATCGACATCAGTCACCCAAGAAAATGTTGCGAAAGTCGAGAAAATTATATTGAGCGATCGAAGAGTTACCACACCGACACTTAGTTCAAGAAACGGGCATTTCATATGGAAGTTTTCAATCCATATTGAAACAATCTTTGAATATGAGAAGTCTCCGCAAGATGGGTACCGAGAATGTTAACCGACAGTCAGAAACAAAATCGACTTGACATTTCGAAGATATTGTTGGACAAGTTTCAAGAACATTCTGAAAACTTTTACTTGTTTAGCGTAACAATGGACGAAACATGGGTCCATTATTTTGATCCCGAGACAAAACAGCAATCTTCGCAATAGAAACGGTCATCATCACCGACCCCGAAGAAGTTTCGTGCCGTGGCATTGGCTGGCAAGGTTATTGCCTCAATATTTTGGGACTCAGAAGGGATATTGTTGATTGATTACCTGGAGCGTGGAACCACTATTACAGGCCAATATTATGCAGCTTTAATTCCCAAGTTGAGGAATGCCATCAAAGAGAAAAGGAGATGGAAACTTCGAAGGGGCGTGCTGTTTCATCACGACAACGCACCCGCGCACAGGTCGGCAGTTGCGATGGCTGCCATTCAGCAAGCTGGCTTCGAATTGGTTGACCACCCCCCTTATTCACCAGATCTGGCACCTAGCAATTTGTATCTATTCCCCAAATTGAAAGAATACTTAAGGGGAAACAGGTACGAAGACGATAACGAGGTGATGGATGCCGTGGAGAGCTTTTTGCAGGACCAAGACAAAACTTTTTTTTTGAAAGGGATTGAAGCCTTGGAAAAGCGCTGGACTCGGTGTGTAGAGAGACTCGGAGACTATGTAGAAAAATAAATTATTAAGTTATCAATAGTCATTATATTCTATCTCATTCTCACTACTTTTTGATCCCTCCTCGTACTAGTGGTGCGCCCCGAACTGAGATCTCGTGAGTCTCCCAAAGCACAAAAGAAAATATTCTTGGGGCGACTCCCGCAACGATGCCTAAACGTATTTACTGGCTAAATATGATTTAAGGAGTTGTCAAATCAAACAAATACGTAAAATTTAAACATGCTTAGTCGCTAAATACGTTTAGGGATCGCTATGCAAGCCGGCCTTAATCTTTGACTAATAAAATAGTGCCAAAACCAACTAACTTGACCTATAGTTTTATTCAAATTTCAGGTAACGGGAGTTCATGTTCCTCTTTTTTGGGGTACATGCTGCAGTTATTTTGGATTTCAGACTTTTGCCTATATTTGTGTTACTAAAGCTACACGCATACCAAACTTCAGCACTGTGGGGTCACTGGTGTACCCTGTGAATTTTTTCAAAGTTCAGTTTTTATTATGACTAATTAATAACTCAAAAACTATAGAGTTTATGAAAAATAAAAACCGAGTCTAAATTTACTAATGAATACCTTTCATTTGACGTCCCATTTGACCAGTTAGCCTTCATTTTCATTTTTTTTTACCCCTCTTGAACCACAATATCTCAACAACCCCCTAACATTTTTAGCTCATTTAGTTACACCAAAATTGTGCCATTACTACCTACCTATGTATTAAATTTCACGATGATCGGCTCAACGCTTCGAAAGTTATCCTCGGACAAACATACATACATACATACATACAACGCAGATTTTCCCAATTGATTTAGAGATCTCGCTTCGCTCGATCAATAAGCCCCCAACTATAAAGAGGCGTCGGATTTTTCTATTTTTTTAATTTATACTTATTCAGTCAGATCTATGTGTATCGAAACCCACACAAAATAAGAAAAGTACAACTTCCTCATTTATTTCTATTTTGTCTATCCAAGGAAAGTGTATTTGGTGCTGTTTATAAAGAAATTCGATCGTCTCTTCGTGCCTCATAGAAATAACAGAGATATTATCTAAAGCGGTAGGTATGCCGAAACTTCGCTAGTGTTTCTATTTTATCAATTTTATTACGTCGGGACCTACTGTCGCTGCCGTCTGCACGCAAAGCTTTGACCTTTTAAAGGGTAAAGGACACAGACCGATACCAATAGCTATAAAGCTAGATAAATAATTTCCTTCAGCCCTAGATTAAGATTAAAATTCACTTACTTTCTATTTAGCCAGGATAGCGTGGGGAAAGAAAAATATACTAAAGATTAATTGGTTTAATAAAAAAGAAAAGGACAACCGTATTGTAACAACAATAACAAGTTCAAGAAGATAAGATATTCAGAGCAATTAAATATTGTTATCTTATCTTCTTCAACTTGGCTGTTGTCCTTTTATTTCTTAATTGATAGAGGACGAGAAACAATAGCCAAGTGATGCTTACCTTCTCTCCATGTCAGAGCATTTCTTTTCAAAATAGGTCCTCAAATTCTCCATTTCCTTCTCATGTTTGATCGCCAGTTCCTGTCTCAGCACATCTATTTCAGCACTACCAGCTTTCACAGACACGAGGAGCTCTCGCAGACGCCTTGTTTCAATGGAATAAGACTGCTTATCCTGCTGCAATTGTGTTTCGAGCTCCTTCATCTCAGTCTCAAAATCAATCCTCATTTTCCCTATCTCATCGCATAAAACCTGGATTAAACTTTCTCTAAGCTTATTCCTCAGATTCTCCTCAATATACTCATCAAACTTATTTATCACAGTCATAATTTTAGACTCAAATCCTGTTTGGAAATCGTCAGAAGTGTCCGACGATTTCAGATCAGATTTCGAGTAATTGATTGTTATTTCTTCTCGTTCATTGTCTTTTTCGCTGTTAGAACTTTGCACGGACGATCCACCGCTCATGAGCGCTGAATAAAACTTTGTACTATCGTCTTTGACTAGCGTTTGATACTTTATGAAGTCCGACAGCTGCGCTTTGACAGTATCATCAGAAAATTCTCCTATTGTGTGCTGTAAGTTCTGTACTTCGTTTGTAAGGTGCTCATTCTCGTGCTGTAAGTCGTCCCGTTCCCGGACGGATCGCTGTAAGGAGACGGTCAGTTCTTCGATTAGGTCGTCGCGTTGTGTGATAGCCTCCTCCAAGTGCACAAGCTGAAAGACAGGATAGGCGTTACATCACAAGCGTAGCCATTCCAGGGATGGTAAAACTAACAAATAAGTATTAATAAATAAAGGATAACATAAATTAATGTAGGGATAGTAAAAGGAGGTGTTTCAGCCAGCGGAAAGACTGTGTTTTTTAAAGCAGGAAGTTATTCATAAATGGTTTAACACAATGAAAACTTAAACATTGATCAGAATGAGAAAAATAAACAGAGGCAGAGTGAGATGGTTATGGTTACTAGCTGCACTAGCACTAGCACTGCATATCACTCTCTGTCACGCGTGTTTTTGGGATACATTTTGGTATTTCATGCTTAAGTTAGTGATTGTGACAGGGAAAGTTCTAAGCAATGTCCTAAGTAACATCTATATCTCAATCTTATTAAAATTAAATGGGTAAACATTCTAAATATATTTGCAGCTTTTTTATATTAAGCTTGTAGGCACACAAAATTACGGCCCTCCTAATGTTAAGTGGTGACCGTCGCCTATAAACGCCTGTAGAACACGCGGCAGACGCGTTGCCTCGCACTAATGCCTTATTGACACCTCTCTTGAAGGTGTTCATGTTAAAGCCAAGCAGGAAAACCACCAGGGGAAAGTCATTTTTTTTTTAAATGAGTGTGTACCTACTAAAGCAACCAGGTGCTTTATAAATCAGTAATTATGTTCTATCTAAATTTATTGATTAACTTATAAATAACACAATCCATGCACAAAAGTACATAAACTAGTTAAATCCCAACCATCAAATCGAATGGACCACAGAATAGATCTTCCAATACAATAAATATGTTAGTATTATACCGAGTCAAGGCCAACAGTGTGTTGTGTGTTGGAAATAGACACCATGTGTGTAGTGAATTTCAGTATTGGATTATTCTGAGATCATCTTTTTTCTGGAATGTGTACTTTTATTTGTAGTATCTATTTTGTTACTTTTTAGGCTATTAAAAACTACTGTGCTATAAATTATAATGTTTCATTTTAAATTCTTACAAAAACCAAAAAGTCTAGTAAAACTACAAAATAAATTGCAAAATCAAATGTGCTCTAAAATATTTATTTCTTTTGAAACAAACTTTGCATCATATTATACTTAGTTCATAGGAAACTTCAAACTCAAGTTTATTAGAAAGTGCAAAGTCTGCCCCTATAACCTTATACTTGTTGGTAACTTAAGATTAATATGCAAAGTAGAACTAGATCATGCACATAAAAGCCCATTAAAACAGCCAGCACACACAAATAACAGCATGAAGTACCTTGCCATGGTATTCCTCACAAATAGTCTTATAATCAGTAGTCATAGTACTGAAGGAAATAGTCTCTGGCATGGACTTAGGAGGTAGAGAATCATCCTTCTCTTCTCTCAATTCATCTTCAACTGAAATCTCTTCTATCAGCAAATCACTCTGCTGTATCTTATCACTCAAGCTTTCTTTCAGTGATAAATCCCCAGACTTTTCTGGTGTAGTTTCTTTAGTAGGTACATCATAAAGCTCTTCAACTTTAACATCACTTGTACCAACAAGGAATGGAGAGAGAAGGTTTGAGAACACGGGAATGGGCTTAATTTGGGGCTCTATAATGGTGCTGCCTTCAGGAGGAGGCCCAAATATAATTTTGGCAGTTGGAAAAGGAAATTTGGGAGCAGCTAGACCTCTGATGTCCAGCTTTATCATTTCTTCTGAGTCGGAGCTTTTGGCAGGAGATTGCTCATTGCTAGGCCTTGGAGATTCCCGAGACAGGTCAGATTTTTGACTCGTCTCTTCATTTAGAGAGTCAAGGTAATTGTCACTTTTTGGAGATTCATGAAAACTTTCATGTTCACCTTTGGGAGATTCAATTTGTGATTTCTCTTGAGTCACTTCTTTAGAGAGATCTGAGGAAAGAGCTAAGTTGACTGGGCTTTCTTCGCTGATGTGATGGATATCAGAGACATTGATGTCTAGAGGCCAGGATGTGCTGAGCTTACTGGGATCTTGTATACTAGCATTGTCACTGGCTGGAGAGTGGAGGAAAGGCATCGCTGGAGTATTTTTGGCAACTTTCTCCTGTTCCACTTCAACTCTAAGCTCTTTGTTCTGTTCGTCATCATCAGAATCACTGGAATACTCCGCTTTAGAAGGTATGTGCTCGGATATGGACTCTGTTTGACTCTCTTCAACATCTTGATCACCGGTTTCCCTTCCACTTGTGTCTTCAGACACTATTTCATCTATAACAACCGCTCCTACACCGGGTATCTGTTGAGAATGCACGACATCCGGAAGAATGTTCTAAAAATAAATAAAAACCATAAATAAACCCCGTGAATTAATGTGAATAGCGCGACTTCAGAGGGTATTACTTTTGGTCAAGTTATGAATGATAGCGACGGTTTTCCTTGATAAATCTAAAATATAGGGCGCAGGTGAACCCCGCGGAGCCGGGTGGAGAGATGCAGCTATGCATTTCAATACTATTTTTAACGTGCCGAATTTAGCGATGAATAAAAATATCACGCGTAAAATAAATCACTTCACTGAAACAATGTAAAAACTATTGTTTACATACCTTGGCTTCTGCTGTTGGTGGTAAATAATTGTGAGGTTCATCCATAATTTAATAAATTCATAGTAAAACCAATCAGTACTTCATACAAAAACCACCAAATTCGTTGTCAAGACGACGTTTCTTCTCACTTTCAAACAAAATACAAACGCCATGCCAGCTTTACGGTCCGTTATACGTAACTCTCTCTTGTGTCAATGTCAAAAATTACGCGTTTATTTTTTACCCACATGTAATTGACTGTATTTCTTATTTTTAACAATAATTTACCTAAATGCTTTCACAATAATTTAGTGACTTAGGCATCTCGATGCCATTAAATATATATTTTAATCTCTAGTACAACATGAATTGGAACGTAATGTATTAAATTGTCTCCTCTGTGGCGCAGTGAAAAGGGCGGTTCGACACAGGAGGTTGCGGGTTTGATTCCAGCAGCGGAACAAATGTTTATATTTTCTACAAATATTCGTTCTGGTTCTGGGTGTATGTATTTATGTCATACCTATGTTTTAAGAATCAAAAAAGGCACAAAAATTGATTAATGGGGATTAAGAAACATTAACAATCGTGCTATCAAAATTCCCACCGCTTCAACACTAAGGGCGATTTGTTTTTTTTTTTAATTGAACTCTGCATACGTGCCACTACTATCTTAATAAGAATGCGAATAGGACACACGTGCACGCCAGCCTATCTGGCGCGGATGACCCATCTTGTAGTTGTGGAGATAAATTTGGTGATGTAAATCACATTTTTTTTTCGTGTATTAATAATAACCACGTTAAATTTTACAAAGATCAGGGTATCCCTCCATGTGTCGCTTCCATCGAATATTAAAATCCTTCTCTCCTCTTTCCATCCCTGTAGGTACCAACGTCTAGAATCATTTATTTGTACAAAAAGGGCGATTTGCGCAACGACACCTAAACGTATTTAGTGGCTAAATATGATTTCAGGAGTTGTCGAATCATACAAATACGTCAAAGTTAAACACGTTTAGAGATCGTTGTGCAAGACGGGTTAAGTAGTGAAGGTAGTCTTTGTGAAAGTTTCACAATTAAACAATTATTATTATTCACTCTGGTATTTTTGTATAAATGAAACATCAATGCAATATTTTTATATTTCTATTTATTTACACAGTAGGTACATTTTAGGAAAAGCTTCATTCTGTCTTCTGTCACATACAAATAAAACTTAATTTCGAATAAGGCAATGGTGTATTTTGTAATCGAATATAGGTAGGTACTTGATAAAAAATAGTACTAACTTAATCGTGTACAGTAAGTAAGTACATGAATAACTTGCACTAGTATTCTAAAATGTAGATGAGCGGAACACTTTGCAAGAAGAGATGACAACCCACCCACAGAAGGGTTAGTTTGATAGGGAAGAACGGTGGGGTACCGTCCTGCCCGAATAGGGTTTATGAAACAAATCAAAATGCGCGCTTTATTAAACCCCGCACGATCAGTGTTAAAGCGGTGGGATTTAGGAAACAAATCGAAATGCGCGCTTTATTAAACCCCGGCGCGATCAGTGTTAAAGCGGTGGGGTTTATGAAACAAATCGAAATGCGCGCTTTATTAAACACCGCGCGATCTGTGTTGAAGCGGTGGGGTTTTTGAAACAAATAAAAACGTGCTATCATACTCATAATAATCAACATTGACTGACGTCTTTGGTCAAAAATAGTTTGAATAATTTTCGCAGTTAAAATCGGTGATGACCGGTTATGAATTCAGACAGTAGCATCTTTCGTTTAGACATGAAAACTGTTATAGAGATAATGATTTTTATTAGTCAAAAAGAAGGAATTGATGTGAATCAAGTCCTTAGTGCAATGGATGGTAAAGCTAGCAATACAATTATGTAATTACCTAAAAAGGTACTAAATACTTAAATAAAAAGTTACAGATTTTTATTGCTGTTGTACATAATTACTCAAATTAGGTGCATTTATGAAAAACCATTTTTTTTTCATATATCACATTTGATTTGCCAATTTGTGCCTAAAAGCATAGTTACGTCTATGCTTGAAAAATTATTTTTCCCACATTTTATACTATATGCCTTTAAATCCAGCAGCATTATACTCGGCAAATCTTATTCACACTTTTAACGTATTACTAATATACTAGCATTATACTTGGAATAGTTACACCTTGTTCTTTGAATTGGAGTTTTTTTATACAACATGGAGATAAAACAAGCAAGTGGCCCACCTGATGTTAAGTGGTAACCATCGCCTATAAGATGCGTGACCCACGTGGCAAATGTGGCAATGCTTTGTTACAACAACGTGCCCTACGATGCACTGACACTGCGTTCATCAACTTCAGCACATTTGGTGTGAAGCGTCATGTGCCTGTAATTTCACCCTTCAAACCGTAACAGCAATGCTGCTTGGCGGCAGAATTAGGAGTTAGCACTTCCCTGGGCGAGCCCTTTCACAAAGAGCTTTCTAGCACTTTTATGGTAGTTTCAAATCCGACAAAAACCTATGTAACAGTTCCAAGTTTAGTACTAGTTTACTTAGTAAGCCTTTTCATATACAAAACAAAATATACATTGCTCTCATGAAACCTTTTCCTACATTACGTATTTTATCGTCACAATTATTTAAGTAGTTACATCATTATGTCCCGTTAGTTATTAACATTTTTAACAATATACATTCATGTGGTTTTAATTCAATTCCAATCAATAGAAAGTCGCCATCTATCGCACTAATTGTACATCTTCAAGCAGAATATTTACTAACTAGGTTTTTTTTTTCTAATACAATTTTTTTAAATCGATTTCTTTAGCCAAGTGGAACCCCCTTCTAATTCTATAATTATTGGATTTTATTTATGAATAAAATATCTGAAGAGCACACTGTCTAATGTTTTCCTCTATAAGGTTTTACAATTTTAGTTGTGCTGTAGCAAAAGTTAGCATAAACACAATCTCCCAATGTCCACGGCTTTTCAACCAGCAATTTTTTTTATCAAAAATATGCCACTCATTCTTTCCAAAACGTCACCTTCTGTATAGACTAGTACATTTTGTAAGTAACTATTTAAACTTTAAATCTCGCTAATATTGTTAACATTTATACTGCATACAAATTATATTGGCACATATAAATAATGTTCTGCAGTACCATATTTTTAAATATATAAACATGTAAAAGGAAAATGGAAGCAGTTTTTTAAATAGCTTATTTGTAAAGAAGACCATTATATAAGAGTATGGAACAAAGAAAACAGCTTTGTCCCTAAAAATAGACTAATAAAATAAATCTAAACCTAAAAAATATAAATAGAAATAATTGATTCTTGGATGAACGCAGGGTAGTGCATCGTAGGGCACGTTTCTAAGTCGCGTGACCTACGAGGCAATACTTTGCTATAGGCGATGGTTACCACTTAACATCAGGTGACCCATACGCTTATTCCATCTCCAGGAGTATAAAAAAAATTGTTACCCAATGCAATAAAGACGATATTTCTATAAAATAACCGCAAATAACGTCGTGACATTAGAATTAGTTATGAGAACACTTTGGTACAACCTTCGTAAAATGTGTTAATAATTCACACTAAACCTCGTGCGCAAATATATTTCCAATTTAAGAGAACACAATGCCTATGGCATAAATACCCCCGCGTTGAATTTACTACTGTAACAGTAACAAAGCCAGCGCCACGGACCGCATCTTGTCATAAATTGTCGGAGTAAACAAAGTTCCTAATCCCTTTGAAAACCGACAAGGATTTTGCACACAAGTGTGGCGCCGGCATAAGATTCTGAACGCGCCAATTTAAAATGGCGCCAGTTTCTTGACCCTCATTTGTCATTGAACCGTTATCATTGTACTAGAAACATATAAAATTATGTAACAGTTTTATCCGTTTTCTACTTATCTTACTGTAAGCTCTGGTATTTTTGTAAAAACACCTTCACATTAGGTGACTTAGCAGCAAAAGACTCCTTTATCACTGCAATGATAAAAGCTCGGTCATTCAAAATAGACTGAACTAAGCACATGCAACTGTACAGCCACTCGATCATTTCTTAGTATTCTCCAAATGTGAAGGTGCTTATAGGTCTTTGTAATGTTGAACGCTAAAATGCAATTTAATTTTAGTTTTTGTCACTCGATAAAACTACAACAGAATCAAGCTTGGTAATGGGATTAATTTAATATAGAAAACTTTTGCTTATACCGCGATTACACGACCGCGCGAATGACAAGGCGAATGAAGAGAAAAAATAGTTCCATCTGCTTGTTGTGAGCCCCGGCACCGGGGCGGATAGGAAAATAAGTTTCATCTGCCCCGGTAGCAGACGCTCTTCAGATTCTGGCCCCGGTAACGGTCCTCCCGTTGCGTGAAAAAGCATCGTCCCGGTGATATTAATATTAGGCTATAGCTTAGCTATATAACATAAAAGCTATATATAATTTTATATTAGCTATATAATATAAAAGGGGGAGTGAAGTACTGATAAATAATTAACATTATTTATTACGATTTTCATTATATATTACCAGGAACGATGCTACTTTTTCTCAACCGTCACCAGCGCCGGAATTCGAGGAACGTCTGCTGAGCGTGAACAAATCGCAGGGCCCGATGGCACTTATTTTCCTGTCTGCCCCTATGCTGGATTTTTTTGAAATGCAATCATATCTTGGAGCAACGACGTTACAAAGTGCAAGAGTGTAAACGCCATATTTATTACAGTTGTTTTTTAACTGAGCAAGCAATGACAGTGGAATTATTTCCGAAGTTCCGACGTCATTTCAAGTTTAACCTGTTCAACTCAATTGTCACATGTAGTTGGTTGCTTGGATCTAGGAGTCATGTCGACTTCTCTGGTTTGTCTTCTTCATCTACATCGTCTTCTTGTGCCATCAGTTGTCTTGCTAGTTGTAAAGCCTGAAATTGTTACAAACATAAATCAATCTAAGGTTTAGAAAATCAGTAAATTGTAAGTTATAAGAAAATCATCAACCTTGCTGCCTGTTTGCATCTACAGTCGAACTAGGAAGCCTTACCGCCATTTTCATCTGTCTGTCTGTCTGATACGTTACAGCCATTTTATTTTATTTTATAGACTATTAGTTCTATTACGCTGAAATTTGGCACGATGATACGTGTTAGGGATGCATAATAAATGATGACATGATTATGACACAAAAACCATTTTTTTATATGTATACCTACACTATCTAATAATTATAAAATCATTAGTTTAAGTTAAGGGCGTCCTAGGAAGTGTGAAAGCCAGTTTTAATCACTTCTTATCTTCCATAGACTAAACCAATTACTTACAAGCTAATCTAAGAACACTTTCCAAGAACAAGTGCTCACTGATTGTAACCTAGGATCAGTTATTTATTAGAGGTCAGATAAAATTAATAATTCCATAATAAAATAAAATTAATTAATAAGTCAATTTAATTATTTACATAATAATCAAAACAAGCTGTTAAATACTTTTACTTTAATGTGTGGGTTTTTTTACTTTTGGACAAAAGAAATTTACATTTTTACTGATCAAGATAATCAAGAATACTTAACTATTAAGTAAAAAACAAATCATATGCAAGTTATAATATATTTACTTCAACTAATATGCTCTATATAGAATGACGCAAGATCCTTATACAATAGATTTAAAAAAAAAATGTTTTACTAGGAAATATGTAGGAAGTTTTAAATGACATTCGACTCTTGCTTGAACCATTGTTTCTTAAGAATCAAATGTAGAGCCAGACTCAGATTGATGACTAAAATGCAGTACTTATAGTAAAATCCTTCATGTATCTACATACACATTGTTATTTTACTTCAGTTAACTTTGGTTTGCATTACAATCTATATTTATTTATTATTTATATTTAACCCGTGTTGTCCCACTGCAGGGCAAAGGCCTCCCTCCCTTCTTTGCAGTTTTTTTTGTCCCCTGCTGTAGTGGGCCAGTCTGGTAAATGCACATCCAAGTCATCACCCCATCTCTGTGGTGGTCTGCCGCGTGGGCATGTTGTGTTAGGGACCCAATCAGATATTATCTTTGCCCATAGATCTTCGGGCATGCGACATTACAATCTATTTGGCAGAATTATTTTTCAATCAAGAATTGCATAACAGCCATAAAGACTGATTCAATTCAATTTCAATTTTAAAAGTTCTTTATTAGATATTAAAAGCTTAACTAGTACAATTCCAGTGTGTCTTTAATCCTAGAATAAACAAACATATTATAATAACATTAATTAAGCTAAAACGCTTCTCAAAACTCATACAAATAAAATTTAACCTATAGTAGGTATTTACTTCGTGTTACGATACATATTGTTTTAAATTCGATCGAGACTGATTGAATTTAACTAGATTAATTTATAGAATAATGTGAGGGGCCCTAGCCTTGACTGAGTGTAGGCGAAGCAGTGTGGACAACATTAATCTATTACAGAATAATACCATGATTTGAATTGAATCTTCCTAGTTATGATATCTTCACATTGTCAAGGTACTACAAGCTTGTATTATGTTTGTAGGCATTTTCAACTAAAGTTATGAATGCTGTGAATACAAGCCTTCATTATAAATTCAAATCATGAACTTACATCTGAGATAAAACAATGCATCATTACAAACAGGTGAATGGGTAGTTTCACAAGTACTATAATTAGAATTAACAATCATTGTTTACAACAAGAGTTCAAGTTAAGTTAATTCATGTTTTTATTCCTGGATTTATGTAATTTTTTTGTCAGCAGAAAGTGTACAATGTTTTACAAGACCATTATGCCATAGAGCTATAAATAGCTTTACCCCACAAGTTGTTAGGCTGCAATTACATGCAATGATAAACTTCGCATGGCGTTCTGAGATCACCACAAGTGAATCACAAGTGTCTATATAGGTACCTGAAACTCGTTGTAGTGCATTTTCCGCTTCTTCTCGAAGTCGAGCCGGCGCTCACGCACTTCCTCCGGCTCCTCCATGTCCTCGTCACTGCTGCTGGACTCCAAGCACTTCGGTGGCTTGTTCATACTCGCCGCGAGTTTCGCCGCGAGAATGTTCGCGTCCAACTCGTCTGTAGGCTCCAAATCTCCTTCTGCCGGCTCCGAGAATGGAGTCTTCGGCTCGTTTACTTTCATATGCCCGTAATCTTTATTCGCCGGATGAAACGTCTCGATTATATTCATCTCGTCGAACCTCTGCTCTTTCGGTCGCTTGCTGGTGGACGGAGCCCCGTCCGCTGAACCGTCGATGCTCCGTGAAGTCTTCAGTATGCCCTTCGAGGGCTTCTTCTGTAAATTCGACGACATAGTTGATCTTTCACACATACTTAGGCATTGTACAACTTTCTGATGGAGAAAGAATCAGCACAAATTTTATAAAATCCCAAAGATTGACAAGCGCAAGCAAAGCAAAAGATTTGGTTTAGAAAGTACAATTACTTTTGACAGTGACAAACATTATTTTATGACATACGACATGTTAAAATGTTACCAAGGTGAAATAATTTTGTTCATGTACAGACGGTCAAAACGCATTTCAGTGGCGTGGCGCGGCGCGGACAGACGCGGCGAAATATTATTTCTATTAATTGCAATGATGCGAACCGCATTATGGCGGCGCGGCGTGACGAGGACCGGTGCGGCGCTGCAGACTTGGGTCCGAGAGAATATTTTATCGCGACGAGCCACGCCGCACCGCGCCTCTGCCGCTAGTGTGGTATAGCTCGCGGCGAGGCGCGGCAAAATATTCTAGTCAATCATATCTTTTAGTTCCATAAGAAGCTTCACAATTTTTAACAATTCATAGAACTTTTCTTTTGACATTCTTAAATAAGTATGAAAACGATCGGAGTCTTTTAGAAGTCTTGGGAAAAGTATGGTTTTCTCCCTCTTCTTAGCAAGAACTTGGGATTACGTGTACCTACCCGTTTGTTTTTTTGTTTTTTCTAATCATTCTGCCTCTTTGCAAAGTAAAGATACTACTATCGCTTTTTCCATACTTGCGTCCATCTTCAATGAAATTTTCCACGTCTGGCATTTTACGTCGCGCCGCACCGCTTCGCTGCCGCGATAGTGCGTTTAAGAGAGGCAGCGCCGCTCCGCTGCAGCGCCGCGCCGTGCCGCTGAAGTGCGGTTCGACCTTTAGAGACACTCGTCATTGGAAATAGTTTTAAACAGTTTGCATTCTACGTTGTTTAACTTACAGCATGTTTTAATACCACAGGAATGGATTTGTCAAAAATGTGCTCTTATATTTGTTTCTACTAGACTGTTGCTGGAGAAACTATTTCAAGATCTTTTTGACAGGAGACAAATAAATTACCATTAATGTAATTCTTCAATTCACTCACCATCTGAACATTCGATTCAAAATCAAAACGTCAAAAAATCTGTCATATCAAAAATGACTGCTTAGTGCTTTGGTGATTTGGTGTGGTGACATCATAAGATTTGTAAATAAACATTGCCAAACTCTCGATTTATTTACTAATTATGTACTGAGTATGGGCATTATTCCATCTGATAAATAATCTATTAATAACAAAATGGTTGAAGAATCCAGCTTAAATTCCAACAAACCCAAGGTATGTAGACATAAACAAGCGTTTTGTTTCACTTTTTATGTTTGGTAAGAGCTGACACCTTTAAAATATATTTTCAGACTAAAACCACCCGCCCGAAGGCTGTGTACCTGTGGACGGAGGCAGACGTGCAGAAGTGGCTCAGAAGGCACTGCAGTGATTATTACAACTTATATTGGGAGAGGTTTCATGAGGTAATTTTTCAGTTTCCATATTAAATATACGTGTATATATACGTAGTTTATACGTGTAGTTCGTGTAAATATAGTGATTCGCTGGGAGTGGTGACACATTGAGTGAGACGCATATTATTTTTTTTCTCAAAAACTATTGCCCCAAAACAAGCTTATTCTTAGAAAAGTATCACGTCCAACAAGTTTCCCTTACTTATGTATTACAGCATGACATAACTGGGCGAGCATTGGTACGGATAAACGACAACACGCTACTCAGAATGGGCATCACAAACAAAGAGCACCGTGAGGCCATCTGGCGAGAGATCCTGAAACTGCGGCTGAAAGCTGACATTGTAGAGATCAGGGACTTGGAAAGGCGGCACAACTACTTCAACTATGATTTATAGTGAAAATAAGGCTTAAAGAATGTTTGACTGCATGAGCATAAACTATGGCTAATTAGATTTTCATCATATCAGATTTATGAGGTCTGTTGTAAGCCTCTCCATTGTTTAACTAATATAAATTTAGTTACTCCTAAAATTGAAAGTATACCTACCTATGTAGGAGCAAATTGTACATTTACAATTTGCTCCATGTAGCAGCTGTAAATATTTATTTTATTTATTAATAATTATTTTCTAGACTATCCTGACCTGACTAGTTCATCTTTGCCTATGTATCCATTATGCAATGTCTACCCATTGATTTTAGGATTTTAAAGTCATTTGTCATCATCAATAATGTTATTATGATTGTATTGAAAATACCTGCTATCAATTTAATGATAGTTACTTTTTATGGATTAAAATAGATAGCCTTTATATTATTGATGTATGTTGAATTGTAAAAAGCTATATGAATAAATATGTTTTATAGTAAAACTCATTTATTTACAATTACTTCAACTAGGAAGTCAAAACAAACGTTAATATTAATAAGACGACCTCCGTGGTGCAGTGGGCGAAGAGCCAGCTGATACGCAGGATGTAGCGGGTTCGATTCCCGCCGCGGAACAAATGTTTGCATGATCTACAGATATTTGTTCCGGGTCTGGTTGTTTCTCTACATATATATTTTAATTATGTATTTACAAAAAAAATGTAATAAGTATTCTATCAGTTAACTGGTTCCCATAGTACAAGCTCCACTTAGGTTGGGGCTAGATAGCATTGTGTGAAATGTCCAACAATATTTATTATTAATTGTGTGAAAAAACTCGTAATCGTTTCTGGCTCATAAAATAAGATAAGAAACCTTACTTTGAATATAGGGAGTTCAAAAAATAACCAGTGACATGTTGTCCTCAACAAGGTAAGGAGATACTTCACACCGGGACAGCTTCTTAGTCTGTACAAAGCACAAGTCCGGTCTGGTATGGAGTACTGCTGCCATCTTTGGGATGGTTCGGCCAAACACCAGCTCGCTACCTTATACTCGATAGAACGTAGAGTTTTTAAGCTTATAGGTGAGCAACATATGGCGGAGACTAAGACCCAACGTCTCGAACACCGCCGTAAAGTTGCATGCCTATCAATCTTTTACAGAATACATTTTGGGGAATGTGGCCAGGAACTATACGATCTGATTCCGCCATCTCCATTCCATCAAAGGACAAGCAGGCGCACGGTTCAGTACCATACGTACCTGGTTGATATACCACCCATTCGCACACACCGTTTTGGTTCTACGTTCTTGATGAGTATGGCTAAGGTATGGAACACTTTGCCGTCGTCTGTTTCTCCTAAAGAATACAATCCGGGTCTCTTTAAGGTAAGAGTGAATAGGTTTCTTCTAGATCTTCGTGCTTCATCTTAGACTACATCATCGCTTACCATCAGGTGAGACTGGTCAAAAGAAGTTCTATGTTTAAAAAAATAACGCACTTGATCAGGTGCCATAATAATTCCTGTAACTTTAGTCATAGTTTTTAAAAGTTTGCTTTCAAATTGTTGGCATCTTCCTCTAATTAGGTACCACCGTCAATCAAGGTACTTTAGTAAAATTTAATTTAAGTATACTTACAGTCACAAGCAATAAACATGTACCTTTAGTGTGACATAGTATGATAAGCTTGTGACTGCACGATCGTAAAGATTCGTTGTGTACGAGTTATCGTAGTATACAATCTCAGTTATTCATTATTCAATTTTTTAGCGTTTGACCACGATCTCGCCTGATGGTACGACGAAACAAGCGTGCCTAGAAGAAACCTATTCACACGCGACTTAAAGACCCCTAGGTTGTAGGTAGTTATCAGGAAACACAGACTCAGGCAAGGCGTTCAACTCCTACTTGGCGGTGCGCTTAATAAAGGTGGAAGAGTACCGCTTTGTGCGTATGGGAGGTATGTCTACCATGTAGTGGCGGCGCATCGCGGAGCGTCTAGTTTTCCGATGATAGAATGGGGATGGTGGGATCAGGTTGAAGAGCTCCGCAGCACATTCTCCAAAATATATTCTATAGAACACCGAGAATTCATTAGTAGGTATACCAACCAACACCAGTTTACCTAGGTACCTACTTTCTTGTACTAGAATATAAATTCTGTATTGTACACCATTAGACAAACAATTCAATTAGAAAAATGTCATCATCATCATCATCATAACAGCTACAGGACGTCTACTGCTGAACTCAGGCCTCCCGCATAGATTTCCAGAGCGACCTATCCTGTGTGGCTTGCACCCAACGGCTCCCAGCATTTTTCTATGAGATCGAATCAAAAATGAGGAAATTCGTAGACGAACCAAAGTCACAGGCATAGCACAAAGGATTAGCAAGCTGAAGTGGCGGTGGGCAGGGGACATAGCTCGAAGAACTGACGACGCAGATAAGGACGGCCCCCCACAGATGGAAAGAATAATGTGAAGTTATGTATTTTAATCATTTTTATAAAAACGGGATTTATCACGTACCGTCTTATCGGTGTTTCGACCGACAATGTTTCGTACTACTACTTCTACTTTCGTGTGTCGACTATGTATTTTAATTTGCGGTCTTATTATTAAATAGCGATCTCTACCAAACAACCTTTTAGTGTAATATACCTACCTACTTGGGGTGTTGATGGACCACTTAATGTTACGTAGTAGGTACAACGTGTAATGTTTGACGCACGTCACCGCGGTAAGCATAATTTACTGTAAAACATTTTAAAACTTATATACCTACTTACATCGTATGCATTGATCTCATTGTCGTGCCAGCAACATGTTGGTCCAAGTCACTAGAGTTATTTTGCGTCCTTATCCTGAGGTTCCCAAGGAGGCGTTGAGGATAGACTGAAGTGGATAAAAACATCAACACCATGTGGATTGAGTAGCGTAGTCAGAATGCAGAATGAGACAGAGAGGAGTCTTGTAAGACCCTTTATAGCGCCTACATGATGTGATTTTTACAAAATTCAGTACACCCAATGATGATCCCGCCAATACATTTTTGTATGGTTGTGATGTAGGTAATCAATTTTAACCTTAGGGTTTAACATTATTATGAGAAATTACAGTAAGAAAAAAATTAAAATCACCCATAAGGCATAAGAAATCCATTGGAATGGTGAATAGAATAAATATACCTACAACGCTTACCTACTCATAAATAAAATCTTGAAAATCAATAAAAAAAATTTTTTTTTCTGATTTGCGACTTTTGTGATTCTCTTCTTGACACTTGCTTGCGATATTCTTCTTTATATTTGGGTTGCCATCTCCAAATTTTTAAATCCAGGTTTTATAGGTAGAAATACAAGGACATTTCGTTATAAAACCAGGACGCACTATTTGGAATCTTCATAAGAGCTCATACAAGCTTTTATTAGAAAATGTACAGAAAGCTTTCTTTAGGTACCTTACATATGTATATAAGAGAAACTTTGGATACTACCCATTCACCCCATCTTTTAGTTGTATCTTGTTCATCAAGTTGGAAGCCTCACCATGGAATTTGATAGTTTCAACTAAGCCAAAAAACTATGCTGAAATTGTGATAAATAAATAAATAAATAAAATAAATATTGTTGGACATTTCACACAGCGCTATCTAGCCCCAAACTAAGCAGAGCTTGTACTATGGGAACCAGATAACTGATAGAATACTTATATACTTTTTTTTTGTAAATACATACATATAATATATAGAGAAACAACCAGACCCGGAACAAATATCTGTAGATCATGCAAACATTTGTTCCACGGCGGGAATCCAACCCGCTACCTCCTGCGTCTCAGCCGGCTATTCGCCCACTGCACCTCGGGGGTCGTAGTATAAATATTGCCGCAAAGCAGAGTGACGCTGTAATTTAGGAGATAATTAGGTCATTCATGAGGGTTCTAACTTCACTTCAAGTTAGAAGTCTCACCAAGAACGGCTGCACGGATCGTGATGAGTTATACCTACACCAAAAAACTGTGCTGAAATGGTGCATGCAAATTTTAATAATATTGATTCAATTCGTCTATGAAATAAAGTGATAGATTGGTGTCTATTTTATTGATATATGAGTTTGTAAATATTTTTTGTATCATTAATTTATTAGTTTTTGCTCGGTGTATTTCATATTAAGTATTTTTAGTTTTTTGTGTTTTCTCGCGTTACTCGCTCACTAAACCAGACAATGCAATGTTTTCACCTGTAACATTTAGCTCGTAGAAATATTAATTGATATTGTTTTAATGTATGATTAATTGATTATCTTAATGTTAAAATAAATATGAATAACTAACTGTTGCCAGCGGCTTTGCCCGCGTTCTTTTGGAGGTGCAAAAATTTATATAGAAACTTTGACGTCCCATTTGTATCCCCTGGAAACTGATTTATGGGATAAAAAGTAGCCTATGTGGTAATCCAGGTTATAATCTACATTCATTTAAAATTTCATCGAAATCGGTTTAGCCGTTTTGACGTGATTGAGTAACAAACAAACAAACGTTCAAATTTTCGCATTTATAATCATCATCATCATATCAGCCGTAGGACGTCCACTTCTGGACAAAGGCCTCCCACATTGATCTCCAGGAACTGCGGTTGGAAGCGGCCTGCATCCAACGCCGACCTGCGGTTCTTACCAAGTCTTCCCATCTTGTAGGATGACGTCCTACGCTGCGCTTGCCGGTCCGTGGCCTCCATTCGAGAACTTTCCGACCCCATCGGCCATCTGTTCTGCGCTCTATATGGGCTGCCCGTTGCCACTTCAACGTGCTAATACGTCGGGCTATGTCGGTGACTGGAGTTGTCCTACGTATCTCCTCATTTCTGATTCGATCCCGTAGAGAAACCCCGAGCATAGCCTTCTCCATAGCTCGTTGAGCGACTCTGAGCTTATTCATAAGGCCAATAGTAAAGGACCACGTCTCGGTTCCATATGTCATCACTGGTAACACACACTGATTGAAGACTTTCGTCTTAAGGCACTGAGGTATGTTGGACGAAAAGACGCTGCGAAGACTCCCAAACGCTGCCCATCCGAGTTGGATTCGACGATTGACCTCTTTCTCGAAGTTGGACCTACCTAATTGGACTGTTTGTCCTAGGTATACATACGCGTCGACAACTTCAAGAGCCGAGTTCTCAACCATAACTGGGGCAGGCACGACATGGACATTCGACATAATTTTCGTCTTGTCCATGCTCATTTTAAGCCCTCCCCGTTGGGAGACTCGATTGAGGCCTTCGAGCATCGTGCTGAGCTCTTCCATCGACTTTGCCATGAACACAATATCGTCGGCAAACCGAAGGTGAGTGATGTATTCGCCGTTAATATTGATGCCCAGTCCTTTCCATTCCAGAAGCTTGAAGGCATCTTCCAAGGAATTTATAATAATAAATATTAATTCCCGCTCTCTCTCTCAGCTCGCACCCTACCGGCTGGTACTAGTACATTACTAGTAACACAGTAGTTAGTCGCTAGACGGTCCGAAATAGCAATTTTAACGACCCTCCATTGTTTATGACCCACACCCGCTAGACAACTGTATTGCTGCATAACTCGCTCAAGGAATTTGCTACCGACGACTTTCGTACGTTATAATTTGTCCATTAATTAGAGCAGTAGGTAGGTAGGTATAGATACGAAATCTTCACTGTGGCAGTCGCAGATTAATTAGTTACTCGGGCTTTATTTGTATTCGTGGGTTCGAATCTAGACATTTAGTGCACTGTGACGTTTAGTGTATCATCATCATCATCAGCCGGAAGACGTCCACTGCTGAACATAGGCCTTCCCTTTAGATCGCCACAACGAGCGGTTGGTAGCCGTTTGCGCCCAACGGCTCCCCGCGATTCTTACTAGATCGTCGGTCCACCTTGTGGGGGGCCGGCCTATGCTGCGTCTTCCAGTCCGTGGTCTTCACTCGAGAACCTTTCTACCCCAACGGTTATCGGTTCTACGAGCGATGTGGCCTGCCCATTGCCACTTCAACTTGCTAATTTTGAGAGCTATGTCGGCAACTTTAGTTTTTCTGCGGATTTCCTCATTGCGGATTTTGTCACGCAAAGAAACCCCGAGCATAGCCCTCTCCATAGCTCGTTGAGCGACCTTGAGCTTGGTCATGAGGCCATGAGTAAAGGACCACGTTTCAGTGCCATAGTTCATCACTGGCAACACACACTGGTTGAAGACTTTAGTCTTCAGGCTCTGGGGAATTTTGGACGAGAAGATATCTCGAAGTTTCCCGAACGCTGCCCAGCCGAGTTGGATTCTTCGTGCGACCTCTTTGTCGAAGTTGGAATTACCTAATTGGACAGTTTGTCCTAGGTATACATACTATACCTAGGTATACTAGGTTTAGTGCATCCATCCATACTATTATTAGAATTAAAATTAGAATTAAAAATTAAAAATTAAAATTAGAATACTATATTAGAAAATCGAGTAACTCTAAGAACTGTTTTTAGGGTTCCGTACCTCAAGAGGAAAAAAGGAACCAACCCTTAGGTATGGGATAACTTCGTTGTTCGTCTGTCTGTCTGCCTGTCCGTCTGTCAAGACGCTTTTTTGAGGAATACGTGGAGATATCAAGTTGAGTCTCCTTAACTTGTTATGTTTTGAGGACTTAACGGCTGGATTGATTTCGGTGTAATTTGGTATATTCATATAAGGATTGAGACACAGGTCTCTTTCTATTGACGAACCACGCGTGCGAAGCCGTGAGCTCGAGCTTGTTAACTAACACCCAATAGTCACTCTTTTCTACATAGTCCTAATTCCTGATGTCTTTGTTATCAGGAACTGCGAGCACCGTTGTACCACCGCACTTAGACCCGCGAGAAATATTCGCAGATCATGCAAACATTAGATTCGTGCCGGGAATCGAACCATCAACGTAGCATCTCTATTGATTCGCCCACTGCGTCACAGAAGTCGTCATATGAGTAGGTACCTAATTTAAAATAGTATCTGTAACAAAATCTACTTTAACAAAATTGAATAAAAACTGAAACCTTTCCACAACCTGTGAATGACTAGACTGGGTCATTGATCCATCGTTATAGGAACAACCATCGAACGTAAAAGTTGAAGACATCGCTTATCGTCAAATTAAACAATTTTTTTACTTGCCTCCGTATATCTATACTATATACTATATTATTAATATTATAAAGAGGAAAGATTTGTATTTTTGTGTGTATGTTTGTAATGAATACACTCATAAACTACTGTGCCGATTTCAAAAATTCTTTTAACATTGGAAAGCTACTTTCATCTGAGTGACATAGGCTATATTTATTGCTAGAAAAGATTAAAGTTATAAAACTTAAGTAACGTAACCCAAAGTGTGTGTTTGTTTGTTTGTTTGTATTGAATAGGCTCCGAAACTATAAGACCAATTAAAAAAATTATTTCACTGTTGGGAAGCTACACTATCTCCGGGTGACACAGGCTACTTTTTACCCAACTGCGGAGAAGGAGGGTAATGATTTTAATAAAAAACGTGCGAAGCTGCGGATTGGTCAGCTAGTTATAAATATTCAAAGACAGTTCAGTAAGCGAACGAGCAAGCAGGAGTTTAAAAACTGGTAGTTTGTGGCTGATGTCAGAATTTCTAAAACCGTTCTATACACGTGGCGAAGAGCATCATGACTAAGTACCTACCATAAGCTGAGAAGTGGACCGAAGTAAATCTGGATCTTGAAATATTGGCATCTCTCCCTCAAGTGTAATGAAGGGAATCAAAAAGCTCATTACTACTCCATGTTTGTATCATAATCGTCACGGGTATACATCACACAACATTTGGCACTCAGCTCTTGCCAAATTAACCCAAACAGTGTGTCAGTCTGTTAGTCTGTTTGCATCATTTGTATGGGTATTACGAAAGACGGGATCGAGTAAATGTTTTTATTGTAAAATCCTCAGTTTAGCGATGGTGGCCAGTGGCGAAGGCTGGCAAGTTATTCTGCCTCGGATTATTTTTTCGGCAGAATTTCTAAATCGACTTTAGTGAAGTGATTGACAGTTTTACTGTTTTACCGAGATTTGGAAATTTTGGTAATTTTCTGATATATAATTTATCTTCTGTTCGTTCGAGATTTGTAAGTATTTTATTATTACCTACGTTGATTTTAAATATACCAAAGCGTAACCTTATTAGGCTCTATTATGTATTAAATAATTAACATAGCCACTTCGTAGATTAGGTAAAGATTTTTTTATACATTTTATAGATAGAATGTCTACGCCTAAGCTAAGTTTTAATTGGATATAATCTCTGTGGGATAATGCAATCGTTATTATAGATAAAGATAACGGCTATAGCTTGACCACCCTAGAAAATATTCTGCGGAAGAATAGTTACATAGTGAAAGTAAAATGTTTATTACTAAATGTGTAAATGTTTAGCGTTGAAGAAACTTTCTACGTTAAAATGTAATTTTACTCTATTCTTCAATAGATAGTAAAGTTTATATAGCAGTCATTGCTACTAGTCCGTTTTTACCGTTTTCATCTCATTGAATTAAAAAAAAACTAGTGGAGCGCCCCAAACTGAGATCTCGCGAATCTCCCTTAATATAAAAAAATATATAATCCAATAGTGCCCTGTAAACTGAGTATCCACGAAATGCACGATTAATAAGTAGCTACCTATCTAAGGTACTCAATTATTTTGGTACATAATTATAACATATTTAAAATTATATCTAAATATCTAAAGCACTTAGCTATAAGTACTTACCTATCTTCCGATATTCAAGTGGATAATCCACTCGGGATCAACACCTTAGATACGATCGGCCTTAGCCAAGTTTAGATCATATTGAGATGAGAGGGATCAGTGAAGATCAGTATCACACTGAAAATACCTCTTTGAAAATTATAAATTTGGTGATGGAACCAACTAAATGGTGACGACTTCCGTGGCGCAGTGGGCGCATCCGGCTGAGACGCAGGAGGTAGCGGGTTCGATTCCCACCGAGTGCAAATGTTTGCATGATACAGATGTATGTTCCGGGTCTGGATGTGTCTCTATATATTATAAGTATGTATGTATTTACAAAAAAAAATGTATATAAGTATTGTATCAGTTATCTGGTTCCCATTGTTTAGTTTGGGGCTAGATAACGCTGTGTGAAATGTCCAGCAATATTTATTTGCTAAATAATTTCGCTTATTCGGGTGTAAGTGATCAATAACACCCGCGATTAGCGATTAGCACGATTCGCTCACATCCATAATTATATAATACATCTCGGGGTGTAACTACAATAGATCTCTTATAGCCCTCGTATAATAATGTACTATTATTGAGCCTCTAATACCAAAAAGCAAATTTTTCTTTCAATTTTATACTTTATCTTATGTATCAGACATTGTACCTAATCAGAACTGTATCACAATTTTTGTTGTACATTTTATTATATTGCATCTCTTGTCCGATAGTTGCCAAGGGGCGGACGCCGTGGCAGATTTATCTGCCGTATAGTCTGTTCGGACGAGCTGGGGATAAACTGGCTCCGTAACGCGACTGTACATTGTGAGCTCTACATGCATCATCATATATTTTTCATTATACTTATGTGCTCTAGGACTGACGAGTCGAAAATTCTTTCAGTCGCAGTTCATAATAATTTGGACACTGATGCAAAAGGATGATCGAGAAAGAACAAACCTATTGAAATTTTAGCTTGCACACAAAACAGAACACATCCAGCAAATAAGTATTTAATACAATAATAGTACATTATGATATAAGTGCGGTAAGTTGAAAATTACAGCCGAGGCGATATTATACAAGAAAGCAGAGGCTGTAATTATCAAAGCGCACGTATGTCATACGACGTTTTATAACATATTTGCGAGGAAATAAATAAAACTCCGACTTTCTTAAACGAATAAATCTTACACGGAATAATTTTTACTTGTTCACAAATTAGCGATCCGCGCGCATCAGTACTTTTACTTTAAAGGCAAAGGCACAAACACAGCCTGCATTAGATACTAATAAAGTAAATTAGTATTTTTTGTTTTTGTTACAGATGTGGTTGTAATTTATTGTCAAAATTAATTAAATTAAAGAATTACAATATATGTTTATTTTTTATATTTTATCTCCCAAAGTTAATTTTATTCATAAAATGTAGACCACTTTTCTGACATAAAAACTCTTTGCTAAGATTTAAAAAAGTACCTTTCGGTTTAGATGGAGCATCGTGATAAACCTTACGTTTTACCTTATTAAAAATAAACTCGTGCATTTTACATTACAATAACGCACAAGTAGGTACGTAATGACATACATTACGATATTGAAATTGGTGAAATAAGAGACCCTTTACGAGCAAATGTGTTATAATTTTTTTTTACTATCAAAAAGGTATCTATTCCATAATATGTAACGCAAACGCGATTTCTTCCAGGCAACCTTTGGGTGGAAAGTAATGAGGTAATAGGCTTATCGGTTTTTGTTAAGGCGTAACGCAAATCTATCAACTAATTAGTATCGTGTGCACACGAAAATCTATCAACTAATTAGTATCGTGTGCACACGATACTAATTAGTTGATAGATTTGCGTTACGCCTTAACAAAAACCGATAAGCCTATTACCTCATTACTTTCCACACGATATTAATTAGTTGATAGATTTGCGTTACGCCTTAACAAAAACCGATAAGCCTATTACCTCATTACTTTCCACACGATACTAATTAGTTGATAGATTTACGTTACGCCTTAACAAAAACCGATAAGCCTATTACCTCATTACTTTCCACACGATACTAATTAGTTGATAGATTTGCGTTACGCCTTAACAAAAACCGATAAGCCTATTACCTCATTACTTTCCACCACGCAAATCTATCAACTAATTAGATTCGTGTACACACACGATACTAATTAGTTGATAGATTTGCGTTACGCCTTAACAAAAACCGATAAGCCTATTACCTCATTACTTTCCACACGATACTAATTAGTTGATAGATTTGCGTTACGCCTTAACAAAAACCGATAAGCCTATTACCTCATTACTTTCCACCACGCAAATCTATCAACTAATTAGTATCGTGTACATACAATTAGTTGATAGATTTGCGTTACGCCTTAACAAAAACCGATAAGCCTATTACCTCATTACTTTCCACCACGCAAATCTATCAACTAATTAGATTCGTGTACACACACGATACTAATTAGTTGATAGATTTGCGTTACGCCTTAACAAAAACCGATAAGCCTATTACCTCATTACTTTCCACACGATACTAATTAGTTGATAGATTTGCGTTACGCCTTAACAAAAACCGATAAGCCTATTACCTCATTACTTTCCACCACGCAAATCTATCAACTAATTAGTATCGTGTACATACAGGATACTAATTAGTTGATAGATTTGCGTTACGCCTTAACAAAAACCGATAAGCCTACCTTATTACCTCATTACTTTCCACCCAAAGGTTGCCTGGAAAAAATCGCTTTCAGCAACAAGGCCGCCCATTGTACTATATTTATATTTTTTTACGTATTCCTGGTTTACAATAAAGCATTTATCTATTCTATTCTATTATGTGAAGTTTTAACGTTGTAAAATCACGATTATGCTTGTTATGCCCTTGAGACCACAACCTCACGTGGATGGCAAGTGACATGTTGTCGAAGATAAATCACGCTTACCTAGAAACAGTCTGTTCGCCTGGACTTAAAAACTCCTATTACTTACCATGAATAGTAGCGTTCTCCATAGCAATTGACTTTCGTAATTCGGGGGTCTGCCTGGGTTATTTGTATGTCGGATGTAGTGCACGGGTGCGCTAAGCTGAGCTTTATCAAATCGCTGCAACTGGAGTGGCTCAGTTATCTAGTTGACTAATCGCTTCTGTAATGTACTATTAACTCTAATCTGGCAGCGCATTAATTAAAGCATGTAAATTGCATTAATTTTGGTGGGTTGATGTTTATTTTATGAGACTAGCTTCCGCTCGCGGCTTTTGCATGCGTGATTTGTCAATAAAAAGTAATTATGTTTCGCCGGGCATCCAATGCTGAACCTGCCTCCCACATAGATTTCGAGAGTGACCGATCTCGTGCGGCCTGAACCCAACGGCTCCCAGCAATCTTTATCAGGTCGACTTTCCATCTAGTGGGGGGGGGGGGGGGGGGGGGGCGTCCTACGTTCCTACGATCAGTATCTTGTCCAATATATTCAGTGAATTCCCCTCTTCAGTTTTTCCCTTTTTCATTTTATTTTATTTATTTGGGAAGATAAACAGTTATACATTATGAAGTAGAACATAGTGCTAATAGTTACATGAATAAATGCATGACCCACGACATCATCCACCGATTAATTGAAGAAGTAAACAATATTAATAATTTTACAAACAGTAGGTAGGTATATTACCTAATAAACAGTGAAAAAACAGAATAAATGTGTAGTGGGTACCTACATTATACCCACTATCATTTTTGGGTCGAATAAACCTATAGGTCTGTGTATTGTATGAAAGATGCCTCTTTTCTTTTCTTCTTATTCCTTTCCTTTTCCCGCAATACGTGGGGTCGGCACAACATGTATTTTTCTTCCATACTTCCGTCCAACACCATCCAAGGTAATATTGGCAAAACTGGAGGGACCACCAAAGTCACAGAACAAATGCTCGGTTTTCGTTCTGCTGAAGATACCTCTTTTCAATTATCAATTTAATTCAGAATATACTTAGTTAAAGTACTGGCTGGACAAGTAATGAGATCACATTGCTCATCCACATTCATTATCATTACACATTATTCTTCCTTCGATCAGTAGCTAGGGCAGTGCCGGCGGTGCCCAGGCACAGGGCGCAGACCCTAGAGGGGCGCAGAAATGTCCAGACCGGGGCCACTAACAATACCTATAATTTATTTATTCGTGTCACCTAATTCGTAAACGCAATTTATTTGAACTTCCTTATTCAAAACTTTACCAAGTACTTAAAATTATGTTTACAAAAACTTAGTTTTTGGATTATAGATTTATTTTTCACAATCCATTTTATTGTCAGAACCGGTTATGATTAGAAAATATTTCAAGGGTGCGGTTAGGTTATAGCAGCTCGCACCGGGCGCATAATAGGCTAATTACGGCACTGCCTTCCATATATGTACTTGATAGTGTGTGATCTCCACGTGAACCGTCATCATCATATCACCAGCTAGCAGGAGCGACCGATCATGATCTTGTATTCATGATCTTGATCAAGGATCATACGTCAATAGTCGTAGTAAATATGTAATACCCACGTTCATTCACTAGCTAAGTATATTCTGTAGCAGCTGTCGGTGACTGTGACTGGCCAGACGCGGGGCATAAATCTTCCTCTGACCGGCAGGCACTAATCGACACATAACTAGAACTAATGCACGATTTGTGGTTCATTACTTTTCGGTACTAGTACCGTGAAGTAGGTTAGACTTGCGGATGGAAGTGAATAACGAAACCCGGCCCGTAACATTATTTTTCATCATCATCATCATCCACAGCCTGACTTCACCCATTGTTGGGTATAGGCCTCCCCAAGTTTGTGCCATCCACCACGATCCTGCGCTAGTCTCACCCACTGACGGCCCGCGACCTTTACGATGTCGTCCACCCATCTCGCTGCTGGTCGTCCTACCCATCTATACCCGCTCCTCGGCCACCATTCAGTCACTGTCCTGCTCCATCTGTCATCACCACGTCTAGCCAAGTGTCCCGCCCAAGACCATCCATAACTCGAATCCCAACGTCATAAACCTTCGTTCGTCTACGGATCTCGACGTTTGGAACTCGATCTAACAGTCTGATGCCAAGCATGGTACGCTCCATGGCTCTCTGTGCAACTCTTAACCTGTACACAGCCTCCTGCGTAAGCGTCCATGTCTCGGCACCGTAGGTAATGGTAGGCAGAACACATTGGTTGAATAAGCGGGTCTTCAGACACTGAAAATTTAGGCGACCTAAGGATGTCGTCTAACTTGCCGAATGCAGTCCATCCCAATTGGATCCGTTTAGAGATTTCCTTCTGCTGATGCTCTTTACCAAACGATAGAATATGTCCAAGATAAACATATTGGTCAACTGTCTCCAGCCTCTCATTTCCCACTATTACAATGGGGTTATTATTACATTATTTTTGCTGGTCACCTATTATTATATTCAAGCTTTTGACTTCTATACTACCCCTCATCTGATGGTTTGGTCGAAGATAAAATTAGAAGTAGTACAGCTCCTAGTGAAAGGCTCGTCCGGGGAAGTACTACCACCATACCTATTTCTGCCGCCAAGCAGCATTGCTGTGTTTCGGTATGAAGGGTATGGGATTACGGTGATTTTTTTTAATTTATTAAAGGCTTGTGTTTGACTACGATCTCGCCTGGTGGTAAGCGAATTACCGGTACATGAGGCTTTACACCTGTACCTATGCCTCAAGTTCATGGACACAGGGCAGTGCATTGTAGGGCACGTTTCTCAGTTGCGTGTCCTACGAAACAATACTTTGCTATAGACGATGGGTACCTACCACTTAACACCAAGTGTGCCTTATGCTTCTTCCATCGATAGTTAGTAAAAAAAGGCATCTTTAGAAATAACCTTTGACTTTGCCGTCGTCTGTTTTTCCTAAAGAACACAATCCGGTAAAAATGAATAGGTTTTTTTCTAGATCTTCCTTCATCTTAGACCACATCATCGCTTACCATCAGGTGAGATTGTGGTTAAACGGAGATCTATACAGTATAAAAAAAGCTTTTCATTCTTTACTCAGACTCCCATATTATAATAATCTGGAAAAAGAGACGAGATCTAGTAGCGAGATCCACTATTTATTCGTAGATTTCTAAGATGAAAGGGAATCGTTTGGTTTGGCAGGGTAGAACAATGGCTCACTTCAACGCCGCTGCCCCGCACTGATAGTCTGAATAGTCTGAAGCTCTTTAGCGCTTAGGTATTAAAGAGATGTGCTCTATCGGAACTGACTTTCAATAATTATTCACCCAATGTCTTACTCAAGTGATAGCTGCACGCAAAAGCATACGATAAGCAAGCATGTGAGTTTCGAATCTACTATAGACTATGAATCTGGACCTAACCACTGGATAGAACTTCACGACCCCGAAATTCTCTCCACCGAACGCCAATATTACCCAAGAATCGTTCGAGAAGCCATCGAAATAAAGAAATATCGCAATTTTAATCGTGAGGACGGCTTTAGATTATCTGCATCGTGGAATCCAGTTATAGTTAGGTGTTCACGTCGCGATTTAGATCCACGCGTAACTTCAGATACTGTTAATATTGTATGTTGAAACAGTGATACGTGCAATTCAGAAAACCAAGTGCGGGTAGTTGGTGACAACATTCGCGCTGCCTGGCAATGACACCCGCCCGCTTTCAGTTTCTCGCGACCACGGCAGAAACTTGGCCGAAACGTCGAGGTTAGTCAAAATTATAAATATAATAAATATTGCTGAACATTTCACACAGCGCTATCTAGCCCCAAACTAAGCAAAGCGTGTACTATGGGAACCAGATAACTGATATAATACTTGTATACATTTTTTTGTAAATACATACTTATACTATATAGAGAAACAACCAGATCCGGAACCAATATCTGTAGATCATACAAACATTTGATCCGTGGTGGGAATCGAACCCGCTACCTCCTGCGTCTCAGCCTGATATTATGATTTTGATATAAATCTGTGCGCGAAAAGACCCGTTTTATAGTTCGCGAAAATTTAAAAAGTTCTATTATAGATAAGTATTTACATTTATTTATGTATATTGTATGTTGGTATAAGCCCCAGTGCTTCTGATTACAGGTACATGGCCGTTATTATAAACAGTGGAGATTCATTCGATGTTTGTTTGACAACTAACTGCGATCGGTACCCAGAAAACAATCCGAGTTGTATTGAGGAAGTAAACGATTTATGACTTCCATAGCGTTTTGTTTCTGTTGCAAAATATAGCCAGTTTGTTACTAAGTATGGTTTATGACTAATTCTTCGATGATAAAATTGAATTGCTGAAACACAGCTAGGGATCTTCTAATACGCAAAATCGATCCCTGTCAATAATTTAAATTTATTTATTTATCAGTGACGTCATCCATTAGGTTTGTAAAGAATAATAAAACCTTAAAATTAATAAAATAATATATTAAAAATAAAATAAATAACTTCGGAAACAGGCAAGATAAGGAAATCGATCGCCGTATCGAGAATGCCTGGAAGAGCTACTGGTCCATGAAGGAGCACATGAAGGGTGACCTTCCTCTGACACTTAAGCGCCAACTCATCGACATGTGTATCCTGCCTATCCTAACTTACGGTGCGCGACATGGTCTCTGACTGAAGCCCAAAAGTCAAAGCTCAAGATTTGTCAAAGGGCAATGGAGCGCAGCATCCTCGGCTTTAAACGTGTCGACCGAGTGCGTAACACCATGCTGCGCTCACTTACCGGCATTGCACATGTAGGGAAGAGATCGGCTGGACTTAAGTGGGAATAGGCGGGCCACGTTGCCCGAATGCACTCCGAGAAATGGGCCCATATTGCAACACCATGGACGCCTGAAGACGGAAGGCGAAGTCGGGGTCGGCCGAGAAAGCGTTGGCGGGACGATTTCGACACCTTCCAAAGAGGATGGTGGGAAATAGCGACAGATAGGGATGCTTGGGGGAGGCCTTTGCCCAGCAGTGGGACGAGATAGGTTAGGAAAAAATAAATAAATAAAGATAAGTTAATTAAGATCGGAAGATCTCTACGGTAGACTAATTGTACTAAAAACGGGATAATTACCATGATTTCTGAGCTTTTGAGTATCGGAATATTTCGACGCAGTTGCATGCGCCATAATCACGGGTAAACTGAAGTACAAATAGTGTTCATAACCACAGAACATAAAAAAACAATAGAACTAGCATGATGACTTTTTACTAAGAAAACCAGTGTAGCTAAACCACAGAACATAAAAAACAATAGAACTAGCATGATGACTTTTTACTAAGAAAACCAGTGTAGCTAAACGCACACATGTAAAAATTAGCACACTTAGAAATAAAAGTTATAATTGGTTGAAAGAGAACGTTTAAAAAGGCCTAAAACCATAAAACCAATTTAACGGATATAAAACCTTAGCTACTATGGAACATGGTCTAAAATTCAATAAAATAAACAGTAACAAAAAATTTAAGTTTACTTCTTCTACTCGGCAAAAGATGGCGCTTTAGAAAATATTTTTATTTTAGTCTCTATTAATCAGAAATAAGACTGATAATGCAATGGCCGTTACTTGATTACCCACAAAACCAAACCACTCAACAACAGATGGCGCTGTCGCTAACTATTTTTGTTATAGTCTCTTACAGCAAAGTATAAGATCGATAATGCATTGGCATGCTCAAATAACAGTGATAACAATAACTACTCACTTAGTGATGTACCAATGAGCATACAAGACGAGTGTATCGATATCGATTATCACCTACCTACTACGGGTAACGAAATAGGTACGTCAGGTTATATTTGTGGTGGTCGAAATAAAAAGCTTTTCTTTCTTTCTTAACATAATCACAGGTATCCAACTCATAAATACTTATTTAAAAAAATATTATATTACTGGAATATTATATACTGAATTATTATTTGAGGGGCACACTAAAAGTTTCCGGAATCAATAAAAAAATACTAATAATGGTCAAAAATGAATTTATTGTTTCATACAATATTCTCCCTTTGCGCCAATGCACTTTTTCATAAGATTGAACAAATTTTGAAAACATTTGTGCCACTCCTCCGGTGGTGACGTTAGATACATGTTATTCATACTCTTCGACAGCCTGTTCTGGTGATGAAAACCGTTGATCGGGTAATTGGTTCTTAATTTTTGGGAACAGAAAAAAGTCACACGGTGCCATGTCATGACTCTGTATGCTGGATGACTTATAAGTTGTACGTTTTGTTTTATGTCTTGCGCTTATACACCTTTTAATAGGGGGTAACTAATTAAAGCTATCGATAACCATTCATCAGTATATTGGGGTCACATCCCTAATTGAGTAGCTTCAGTTGAGGTTTATGAGAAACGCGACCTTAAAGAGTATGATTCACAGTCTATTTTGTTTGACGATTTTGCATTTTAGACAAAACTAACAAAAAACAATAAAATAATACTTACCGGTAATAGGATATGCCCCCTTTTGTAAAATTTTTGGTTCGGCTATAATATTTACACTCCAAAACGGCACAATATGGCATTTTTATATTTTTTTGAAGTACGTTTACCCCACAGTAATTGAAACTCGACTGAAGTAAGCGAAGCTTGTAGTGCGCGGAACTCCGCGTACTTGGTGTTACGCGGGCCCCGCCTACTTACGACTTTTATTGTTTTTTGTGTTCTGTGTTCATAACCATGATAATTTCAAAAGTTATATCTCTACGGTAGATGCTACATTATGAATTTTTTGATTTGTTTTTTGGCTGTTACATTTCAGAAATCTGGAATTGTAGCATTCCATTTGATTTAGAAGCAGATTGCCAATGAGTGCAGAATGTCAGAACATACAAATGTGATTTTAAATTAGCTCTCTTTGAAAACTGTGTTATGGAATGGCATTACCACAGAACACAAAAACAAGAGAAGTCGTAAGTAGGTGGAGCCTTTTGTTCTTAATGTTCTGTGACCATTACAGAATTTACAGATACAGATGACCTACACACACAGCTTTTAGGAAGTACCCACGGGAATATCTATATATTTTATCTGAGTAGGATACTACGATATTATAGTTTTTTTTATTGATGATAGTCAAGCGCTTGACCACTACCTCACCTGATGGTAAGTGAAGGTGTGATCGAAGATGGAGCACGCTTGCCTAGAAAGAACCTATTCACTCTGGACTTGAAGACTCCAAGATTATACTGGTTTGGAAAAAGATACGCCGGAAGTGAGTTCCACTCTTTACTTGTGCTAACAAGAAAAGTTGAGACAAATCGTTTGGTACGGCAAGGTGGTATGCCGACCAGGTATGGGTGGTACTTCTCGGTACGTCTGCTTGTCCGGTGGTGGAAGGGGGAAGGAGGGATAATGTCATGAAGATCTTGCGCACATTCACCAAAATGTATCTTGTAAAAAACTGAACGCGGGTGTTAACTATCTTAACACCCGCGACTTCGTCCGCGTGCCCACTTTCCAAATTGGTTGGTTTAAATTATACCAAAAAGTATCCTGTGTTCGTTCTGTTCATATTCTTTCCACTCTCGCATCAAACCTTCTTGGTCACGTAGAAGAAGCATACTAATAGATTTCGAACTCGACGCTTCATTATTATCCTGTCCATTGTTAGACCTCAATTTAACCGATCGAAAAAACCGATAAAATACTCGAACTTTTTATCAAACGGCACACGACGACCCCTGCCCCCCAAAAACTGGCATCACTGGAGGTGGTTAAAATAAATTAGGGAAGTCATTGTTTTTACCCCAACCTCCCCCAGTAGTGATAACTAGATAGGTATCTTTAATAAAGGACATCAAAAAAATATTCCCGAAGACCCCTACCAAAACTGGCACAAGACAAAATCTTATGTTTAGGCATATAGACCACAACTGGACTTGATGTAAGAAAAACAACTGCAAAAAAGTATTCTGTACGTATCCTTAAAAAAACCCTAACGACCTACTGCCATCCACTGTGGTAGTGATGGAACGCAAACTGAAGTAATCACCAGTTCAGCCTTCTAAGAGATGATTTAAAAAAAATGCCCACGCAGGTGTTTTTCCACATATATCTTACCACCCCTTTTTCTAACTCTTATATAGATTAACTATTAACTATATATATATTAACTCTTATAAGGGAAGATTTTCATAAAAATCTATCTCATATTTCGTATCCATCCTAAAGTTGTCTGGATGAAATCACTTTAGACGATAAGACAGCCTATGGAACATTTATGTTGTTTTAGTACAATAAAATGTGAATTGATCTATACCAGGGATCCCCAAACTATTTTGGACAAGTGACCCCTTTTCCAAAATGAACTGTTACCTCAGACACCCATGGCCAAATTACCTACTTTTAAGATCAACCCCCTTATTCATAATGGCGCGCTAACTTAAAACAGCTGATACAGAGTGTTATTTTTCATTCTGACTTAAGTCAATAGAAGAAGACAGAGTGAGAATTAGCAAAGCTTTATATTAGTTAGCAGACTATTATGAATAAGGGGGCCTATCTTTCGTTTTTTCCTATTGATACAAAATACCTAGGTACTAAGGTACCAATTGGAAAACTTTGCACTAGGTTAAGTGAGTAAAGTTGACTTCATCAAAATTTAACAAAATAAAAAGACATACAATTCAGTAAATATCATGTTTAATTTATAATGATTATTACAAATTAAGTACTTAAAGAATCTTAAGTAGGTAGGAATTTATATTTAAAAAAGTATTCATTCGCAAAGATAAAATAAAACATTCAGTGTGATGGATGAACCTGGTGACTATCTACCAATCTAGCTACATCCGGTTCAATATTGGTTGTAGTCTTAAATCTCCAAGTTCGTTGATTTTCAGACGGTTTCTTTGTTTCGTCAAAATGTTTGTTACCACACTGAAGCTTTTTTCAACTAGGTATGATGATGGAAAAGCGATAATGTATTTTTCAGCAATGTTCCACAATGTAGGATACTGTGTTTCAATTTTGCGTTGCAACCAGAACTTCTGATAGCCTTGGTTGAACTTCTGCTTAAGCTCTTCGTCTGTGCTGATGGTAATCAACTCTTCTTGCATTATCACTTTGGCTTCTTCTATGGCTGTGGTATTGTACGGATTTATTATCCATTGAGGAATTTGTAAATTTAAAAGATCCTCAAACCTCTCCGTAAAATCCTTGTGTAATGCGTCCAAGTGAGTGACATATAATAAAATGTCATCATCTTGAAGCATTTCTGGTAATTTTAACAAATGCGGAAACTGCGAATATTCTTCTCTGCCTAAATTTTGTTTATAAAGGATTAGTTTACCCACGAAGGCCGATATTATTGATTTTGTTTTAATCAAGTTAAGATCGTCACCCTGCAGCTGCAAATTAACTTTGTTGAATATTCCAAAGATATCAGTCAAGTAATAAATATCTGTTTTACAATTGTTCAGATTTTCTTTCAAATCCGGATCTTTTTCTTGTAAAAACTCCGACACAGATTCAAAAATGCCTGAAAATCTTTCTAAGCAAAAGCCTCTTGATAGCCAGCGAACTTCAGTGTGCAGAAGTAATCGAGTAAAGACTTCGTCGTTTTCCTCACATAGCTGAGCAAATAACCGAGAGTTCAAAGAATTGCTTCGAATCTTGTTGATAGCATTTATTACATATTGTAAAGACTTATGCAATCTAGGACTCAGCTTTTTTGCTACTAAATGCTGCCTGTGAATCACGCAGTGAATGACCAGTACATCAGTTGTCGCTTTAAGTGAGCTATACAACCACGATGACGACCAACCATAGACGGTGCACCATCAGTCGCAACAGAAACAATGTTTTTCCATGGAATAGCTTTGTCAGTAAAAAAATGTTCCACGGCCTGAAAAATCGATTCTCCTCTGGTATCAGTCTCTAAATATGTAGCAAAAAGCAGTTCTTGGCACATATTTTCATCTTTGATATATCGAACATATTCTAACAACAGAGCTTCATTGCCGGGTAATGTAGACTCGTCCAACTGGAGAGAGAATCTGTTGGTCTGTAAGAACTTGCATAAAATGTTTTCTACATCCCGTCCCATCTCGTCTATGCGTCTCTGAACGGTGTTATTGCTCAAAGGTATTCTCTATAAAATATCATGTGCGGGTTTGTGCAATATATTGTTAAGGGCCTCCGCAATGGCTGGTAAGATAAGCTGCTCTCCAATTGTGTGGGGTTTCCCCGACTTCGCTATTAGTAAAGATATATTATAGGACGCTCGTAAATCATCATCGTCTTTAATAGATGATGATGCAAACATCGATCTTATGGATGGTCTTTTGTCTAGTTTTTCTTAAAGTGCTTGAAAAAATGACAAGGGCTAACTATTTTTGTCAGCATGTACTCTTGATAAATGGTCATCCATTTTTGAAGGCTTCATGGCATCGTTACTGAATACTTTTTCACATATGAGACACATCGGCAAGTGTTGATTTGATGGAGATGCAATAAATCCGAACTTCAAGTAGTCCAAACTGTATTGTCTGCATTTTTTTTTCATGTCCGCCATCATAAAACTCTCAGCAATCCTGCAAATAAAAAAATAAGAAACTACCTAAATAAAAAACAATAATAAACTGTTAAATTTACTGGTAATTTTTTACAATTGAAACAACTGAGGCAACTGCAAACTGTTGCAAACAATCTACACATAGCTCAACTGATCACTATCACACAGTGGGGAAATGCTGATTCGCTGTGCCGGATAAAAACTGTTTGGTACTTACCCTGTTAATTTTTCATAAACTGCAGATATTGTATGGTTACGATATTAACTCGCGTAGGGAGCTCAGCATTTTGTAAATTACTTTTCAATCACTTTCTTTCACTAAATTTAGCTATGTTATAACTTTGTAATCTCTTGAAATAAATGAGTACTTATATGAGTTATTATCGTTCAAGCTCCAACGAATTTCAAAACGCAAATGAACTTTCAACCTAAGTGCAAGCTCGTTAAATAGTAAAATATCGGGAACATGTTTGGACTTGCAACTTGATCATGAATTCGTTCGTATTTAATCACGTAAGCGTCAAATAGAGAGCAAGTCAAAACGCGCCTGAAAGACGTACGCTCGAACTCATTATCTTGCACAAACTTGTCCACACTGACTTGCCGAGTTTTTCATCTTGTACGAACTTGAGACTTTACAATACTACAACAATGCTATTTCCTACAAAAATATTAATTATTCTTAGTACACGTAACACCACATAAACAATACAGTACCTACCTACCTATCTTGAAAGATTTAAATAAGAATTTGTGTTAATTAAATAGGGGTCGATTTTTAGACCTCGTCAACCCCCAAAATCAATTTTCGTTTATGTCGACCACTTTGGGAATCCCTGATCTATACGTAAACCTATTGATCTGAAACATGGCATAAATACTCTTTTATATATATTTTTTTGAAGATCATCCCTTAAGCGAGTGAAAAGGGGTTAAGTTTATATGGAAAAATCTTAATGCGTGACCTAATTACGAGTAATTTGAAAGTTATTGATATATTTGAGTATTTATGCCATGTTTCAAATCAATAGGTTTACGTATAGATATATATATATTACGAGTAATTTGAAAGTTATATATATATATATATATTATTATTATATATATATTATATAACTTTCAAATTACTCGTAATTATAGTCACGCATTAAGATTTTTCCATATAAACTTTACCCCTTTTCACTCGCTTAAGGGATGATCTTCAAAAAAATATTGTTATTTGCTGTTATACTAGTCACTCTGAAGAATACTTACGTATGCCCAGTTTCAAATCAAAAGTTGAACATAATTAGTTTTTTTCCAAATAATAATAAACACCCCCGTTTGTTCTTGTAAGGGGTGATTTAAAAAAAAATATGTATCTCATGTATTATTATTTATTTTGGCATTATTTATTATTTATTTAGGCAAAGTTTCAAGTTAATAAGATTACGGAGTAAAATTTTTTCATATAATTTTTCTACCCCTTTTCACTCTCTTAAGGGATGATATTCAAAAAAAATATTTATCTGTTTCAATATTTACTTTAAAGAGATTTTTCGTACACACTTTACTACATCTTATCAACTACTTAAGAGTCGAAAAGGTGGAAAGGAAAAGGTTTAACCCTAATAAAAACCTAATGCAGAAGTTCTGGAGACGCTCAATCATATCTAGCTGCTCTTCTGTCAGATCTAGGTAGCAAGTATCCGCGTAGTCCAACATAGGTAGCTTCATTATGATCCAATATTTTTATCAAAAATACGACTGTGGTAATACTGTCTCATTTACTTCGAAATAAATACAATAAGTTAATGTTGAGGATAAGCTAAGTATTGTGTGAACCTAATAAGAATTCCCAGATGGACCATTAAAATTAAAACTGGAAAAACAATTTATTGCGTTTATTGTATGGTGACCATTATCCGAAATATTCCGAGCATTTCAATGATGTAAGCAATCTTCACACTCTTACACTAGTTTGGCAAAACGGCATATTTACTTACCATGATTGGTTTTATTTTAATTATAAAGTTTTGTATACATTAAACATAGCTATGCGTCTCAAATCGCACTGCGGTCAACAGAGGCATGTCATCTGTTGGTAATTTCCCCGAAAATAAACCCAGCTCGACCATAAACAATTTGAATGTTTAACACCTGTTATGATATGACAGAGTATTCTTATAACAAGAACGGCAACGGGTTTTGTTTTCCCGAAACAAGACGGCTTTATACATTACTAGTAACGTTTTTAAAAATAATAACGATTCAGATAACAGTAAAAACCAAACTACTCTACCAATTTTGATGAAATCTCCATGGGATCAGTCTACAAGTATATCCATTCAAATAGAAAACTAATTTTCCAAATCGGTTGATAAGTATGTATCGGTCATTATTATAAATACGGGATTTATCACGTACCGTCTTATCGGTGCGAGGCGAGACGTTATTCGGAGCGGATCGCACTCACCCTGATGAAGGTTCACGAATTGAACCGAAACATTGTCGGTGGAAACACCGATAAGACGGTACGTGATAAATCCCGTATTTATAATAATGATTGAAATCAATCACGAAAGTTTTCTAAGTATGTATCGGAGTTCTGAGCTACCAAACATAACATAACATAAGAGTTAAACAAATTTAAGACTTACATGGTTTTCTTATGGATGCCATTATCAGAACTGGACCAAATGGAAATGGGACTACACGGGAAGCATCAGCTTTCAAATAAAAAAAGAATCATCAAAATCAGTTCACCTAGTCGAAAGTTTTGAGGTAACAAACATAAAAAAAAATACCGTCGAATTGAGAACCTCCTCCTTTTTTTAATGTGGATTAAAGTGTAATTTGCACGGCTGTGCGTTTCATCTCCCAAAGAGTGTGCTAGATGCTCCAGTTTAAATGAAACAAGTAACTTTTTATAACTATAGTCTTTCCATTTCTTTATATTCTCGATGAAAGTTATAATTTGATAGTTGTAGTGTTGTGACCTCATGGTGAGCTCATCGAGTGACAGTGACGATTCATCAGATTTTGATTAAAATAAATAAATAAAGATTACCTGTCGTTATAATTATTTCGTTTCGTTGTCGAGTACCTACCTATACCTACTTATTTTACAACAGCTTCGAAAATTTTAAAGAAGTTGGCATTATCAATTAAGAATTAATACGTGTAACATCTTGTAATGAAATATAATATTAGAATAGGAACTAACCAATTAACTTATATCTTTTTCTTCGACTTCATCAGGGTAGTTCGCAGTAGATAGGCAAGTGAATGGGTTTATTACTCTAGCAATTCCTTTCGTATGTATGTTATTTGTTTTTTCTTTCTGTTTGCACTTCTTCTATTATAAAATTCTTCTATTTATAAAGCGCACGGCGCAGTCGCACTGACAACTATGGTGCCGGCACCCGTTTACGTGATGCAGTTGATTGACTGAGTGATCTAAATGTCCTGCCATCCTATAACTCCTTGTTAGCAATATTTTAGGGTCTTATAGTAAGTTTTGGCACTAAGCGCACTAATTAATTTTAATAATGTTACTTGCATATTTTTGTTTGTATTTATAATGCTAGTTGGGTTTTAATATAAGTACTTGTTTATTTTTATATTTTTGTATGTGTTAGCAGACTTCCGTGTACTCACAATGGTTCCAACGGAAGACCAGCGCTATGTTACCTTGCTGTGACATAGCAAAATGCTGAGTTGGAACCTTTTTGTGGCGGCTACTAATAACTAATAGCAATGTTATCTTTTGTTGTAATGTATTTTGTTTGAGTGTTGTTAATTATTGTTATTAGTGGTTGGCATAATAAATTATATTTTCTTTCTTTCTTTCTTTCTTCTATTAGTTAACTTGTACAAAAGTATCCGGCAGTTATCGGGTCTGTTATCGTGTTACGTTTATCGATAGCTCCATCCCTATCAGTTTCTCCGACTCTGGTATAACCTTGTACGTGCGTAAGCGTCATCATTTTATAAAATAATGCATACATAATGTAAAAAAGACGCTCGTTCGAGTTTTCACAGGAGCTGTCATCGAGAAAATAAATAAATGGAAAGACTACCTATAGTGGTTCTCCCCGAACTGGGATCTCGCCGAGGTTTTTTGATACATAAGCCCGTTTACGGAATATCCTAAAAAGTACATTAATAGCATATGTATATACTGTTGTTGTAAGAAGAATTAAGTAGTCGACCAATTATGTCTGTAGTTGGGTTTTTTAAAAGTTCATAATTATTATAATGTCTATACAAAATTACCAAAATCAACTGTGAAATTAACTTAGTTTTTTATAATCAACTAGCTGACCAATCTGCAGTTTCGCACGCATAGTTTTTTAATAAAAACATTACCCTCCTTCTGTGCAGTTGGGTAAAAAGTAGCCTATGTCACCCGGGGATAGTGTAGATTCCCAACAGTGAAAAAACTTTTTAAATCGGTCCAGTAGTTTCGGAGCCTATTCAATACAAACAAACAAACAAACGAATCTTTCCTCTTTATAATATGTTATCCCGAAGTTTTTTGTAGATATTGATATGTTCTTTAATATTGTAGAACATACTTTTGTTCTATCATCAATAGTTTCCGCAGCGCATGCGACGAAAAACGTTTTGGGGCACTTTTTTACACCTTGGGTTACGTTACTTAAATATAGCCTATGTCACTCAGGGTGAATGTAGCTTTCCAATGGTGAAAGTATTTTTGAAATCAGTCCAGTAGTTTTTGAGTTTATTCATTACAAACATACACATAAAAATACAAAAAAAATCTTTCCTCTTTATAATATTAGTATAGATAAGATACCGCCGTACTGTCTCCTTCACTGTGACTAAGGAATGCAATCCCGACTCGAGATTGCAAATTCGAGATCCCGCGGGATTAGAAATATCAATCCCGCGGGATCCCGGAATTTTCGGGTTCCCGTCTAGTTTAAAAAAAATGTTAAATTCGGATGACTGAAAAAGCTAATAACTGCTTGTTTGTGAGGTTAACTAAAATAACATATTACTCAAAAGAAAATAAGTATCTTTATTCTTTAATCTTACCAACTAAATAATTATCGTCACCTGTCGCTAATATTCGGAAATAGTCGGAATAGTTTTCTAACGCTGTTTGGCGTTCCTGCCGCTCGCGGGCGTCAGTCAGCGCGCCGCTTGCGCCCCGAGTGGACGTGTGTAGCGTCGCTGACCACTGCCGCCCAATCCCGTCAATCTCGAACGGGATCTCGTCATATGATGCGTCGGGATTGATCCCGAAAAATTACACGAGATCGGGATTGCATTCCCTAACTGTGACATGCGCTTGGCTAATTCTTTTATAGCCTTGTCTATTCCACTGCTGGTTATAATGTAATCTCCACATTTGAATACCTACATATGTAATTCCCTTTTTACTTCACATGCCGATATTAGGTTAAAGCCTGGATATCTTTAGGGAAAAGAGGGCCGATAATTGGAGAAACCGGTATCTTTTATAAAAAAACCGGCAAAGTGCGAATCAGACGCAAGGGTTCCGTAACATTATCTATAAAAACGACAAAAAACATCATGTTTGTTGTATGGGAGCTCCACTTAAATATTTATTTTATTCAATAGCACAATTTTATTTATTTACCCTAATTGAGGTTGGTGTCGATTAAGCTATAGTCCTCTAAATTGTATGAGCGCCCATACAACTCAGAGGACTATCTTAATTGGCGGCAACTATGTATGTATGGGGACACCCTATAATTATCAACTTTTTTTATTTTTTGGAATTTTTCCTTTATTGGTGCTGACCTTGCTTTTTGCCAAAATTCGTGATTCTATAGGTCAACGGGAATTTAGGTTTACGACCCAAATCCTATAGGGTACTTCCGGTTAACCTAGAATTGTCCATTTTGGTTAAAAGCAAGGTCTTACAGCACAAGTAAAGGGAAAATTCCGAAATATAAAAAAAGTTGAAAGGTACATTTTGGTACTTAAAAGTTTTCGCAAAAATCTAAATTTGCCCATATATTTTTATCGTGTTGACTCAGGACCTTGATTTTTATACACCTAATAGGGACTATAAACCTCAGTATCTAGTATAAATTACAGCTTGCTAGGTCCACCCGTTCCTGTGAAAATCGGTGGTGACACACGGACAGACAGACGGACAGACGAACAAGAGGTCCTTAAAATAAATCTTAAAAGAAAGATCTTAAAAGGGTTCCTTTTTTACCTTTTGAGGTACGGAACCCTAAAAACATAATAACTCATAAATTTGTAGGGTTAAGGCTACAGAATACTAGTAATGTTAAACTAAAATATCCTAGATCAATAGAATTTTATTTAATAAGCAATCGAATTCAAAGAACCGCTTAAGGGGCCAATAATTGGTAGTTTTACCCCATATCCTTTGAAACAAAAAAGAGTTTTCTTAATCGGTTGATAAATGATGGAGTAATTAATAAAAAAAATATACTTAACTTAATTGAGAACCTGCTCCTTGTTTTAAATCCTTTAAAAATAAACAAATCCGATACGCTAGCCTGGCTGTACGGCGCCGGCGGCGGCGGTCGCAAACACTACATACATTGCAACAATCAGAAAAGTCATAGATAAAACTTTTTGCACTTTTTACCGAGTTTTACTAAATTCCACCAATCTGATAGCCGGGAGTTGTACCGAAGAATCTTCAACGTAAAGTGCTTTGGTATCCTTTGTTGTGAACTAATTTACGACATCGTAAAGTCTCTCTGATGTTAGAGCGTTTGCCAGATAAAAGGTTCTAAGAAAACGAAAAATCTATCTGCGTTTTGAACGAGAGAAATACGGATTCTTAGAAACTGAATTTGATATGAATGTTTTGGCGCATTGTGTAAAACATAAATAACTGTGGATTGAAGCAAAGTAGGTACACACGGCTACACATCAAGCTATACACTTCCAATATAAGCTGACCTCTCATTCTACGAAATGCCTACACAATGCGAGGTCAGCGTATACTGGAAAATATAGCTTGATGTGTAGCCGTGTGTACCTAGGTATTAGTTATTTTCAAACTTTCGCAATCACTGTAGGGTAGACCGAGGCAATCGGATCATTTTTTTTTTCAAGCATAAACAGGCATTGTTTTGCAGAAAATATTATAATTAATGAAATCATTACAACCTACACATATTTGGTAACGATTAGACAGTGTCAAACACATTATTCTTTAAAGGTAAAAAAAAAATGGGAAATATCCGATTCGCCACAACTTTAGGGGTGAATCGGATCAAACAAAAATCTCTGTAACTATTCTAAATGATTCATAAAATCTTTATAAAAATCGTTCAGAAACAAAAATCCACCATGGCCAGTTGTCCACCACATTAATTATTGTTTAATTACACCCCTTCCTTGATAGTGTCACTCTCCTCTGTCAACTCGTGGACGGTACTCCGAAGACCTCAGCCGCCTGACGCACGGTTAGATTTTTGGTCAGGACTTTATTGGCAGCTTCTGTCATGGTTTCAGGAAGCCACTATCCTTGTTTGGTCTTCCTCACATAAGTGCAAACCATCTAAAATATCAAAAAATTAATTAAGTACCTACTACAATAAACGGAATAAAAATGTATTTTGTACTGATTCTATTCACCCCGAGCAACATGATCCGATTCACCCCATATCACATAAGATCATAATAAACAGTTTACTCGAATACTAATTAAAATTTTACTAAAACGCAAGTCAAACTACTTATAGAGATACAAAAGGCCTACCTAAGTTCAAAAGTAGGTACTTACTTTACTTCGGTGTCAACATTGCTACACACACGAGCGACCGCGCCATTGGCAACCGGCGCCTGAACTGATGTACAAGCCATCACTTTACACGACATGAGAAGCGGATTGAGGAGTATGATCTTGGACGGTGACTACTTGCAGATTGACACGCGGGAAATTTGAATTATTTAAATATTTCTTAATTTGATCCGATTCACCCTATGATCGGATTCGCCTCGGTCTACCCTATACAGTTAATGGTCGCGTATGTACCTTTTTATTTGTTATCCCGACGTTTCGCCTGTGTTGCAACAGCCGTGGGCGCAACCTGACTAATAAATAAAAAATAAAAAAACTAATAAAAAATGTACATACCCGTTTTAATCAGTAATTAGCTAGGTATTTATGGTGTGGTAATCCTATTGAGTCAATTATTGTAGCTCATCATTTCAACTCACTATTGGGTAAAGGCATTTATTACGCCCCGCGCCATTCCCTTCATTTTCCCGCGAGTCTCGTCCATTGATGCTGTATTTATTTTATGAACCTTTTGTGAAGAGAAAATAAAGTATTTGATCGAGCGAAGCCAGATCTCCAAATCAACTCGGGCAAATCAGCGTTGGATGTATGTATGTTTGTTTGTCCGAGGATAACTTTCGAAGCGTTGATCTGATCATCGTGAAATTTGATATATAGGTAGGTAGTGTTTGCACGATCCTGGTGAGATTAAATGAGCCAAAAATGTTGTTGGGTTGTTGATATATTGGGGTTCAAGAGAGGTAAAAAAATCAAAATGAGACTATTAGGTCAAATGGAACATCTAATTAAAGGTCTTCATTAATACATTTTGACCCCTTTTTATTTTTAGTTTAATCTAAGTTTTTGAGTTATTAGCCATAATAAAAACTGAACTTTGACGAAATTCACAGAGTAGGTACACCAGTCAAATCAAATCAATCAAATCAAAATATTTTTATTCCATAAAGATACATTGTTTGTACACTTGGAAAGGACATAATTTTCACAGAATATAATCATACGTACAAAATTCACATTATAACATATAAGGATAATTTAGCAAGTAAGTACATAAGTACAATCAGAAACACATGTCATAACAAAATAATTAAGGGTTCATTAATACATTCATAATTAAATAGAACTAAAGTCATCAGCAAGAACTTCGTCAAGGGTATAATAGGACTTTTCCATCAACAACCTTCTGACTTTATTGCTGAAGTCTGCAGTGTCAGCGTTTCGTACACCATGTGTAAGTTTGTTGAACAATTTAATGCGTACGCATAAGTAACTGTTGCCTATTTTGGCAAGTCTATGTGGAGTAATGGATATATTATTTTGATGTCTTGATAAATATCTGTGAGAGTCACCGTTTAATTTAAAATTATCAATATTTAATTTAACATACATCAGGTTCTGGTATATATATTCTCCAGCCATTGTCATTATTTTTAGGTGATGAAATTTATCTCTACAAGATTCAATGTTTTTCATCTATAAAATGGAACGTACTGCTCTTTTTTTGTTAAAAATTAAATTAAAAATAGTTAAAAATTAAAAATTCTAGAGGATTGTGAGGCATTTCCCCAAACAAGAATAGCGTATGTCATAATTGAGTGAAAATATGCATGATAAACACTTCCCGCTGATCTAATGTCACTTAGTTGTCTAATGATTTTAATTGCATAAACAGCTGATCTCAGTCTTCCGACGAGAGTGTCAATATGTATAATCCAAATTAATTTACTGTCAATATTATATATAATATTGTTTTATTATATTTATTAATATATAGCCTAAAAATGTAAAAGTGACAATAGTATTCATAAAATGTTTATCAATTTATATCTTTTGCTATGTCCTCATTCTTTCCAGTACCTAAAAATAATCTTACAATGTTAGTTTTATCTACATTTAGTAATAAGTTATTAGCAGTAAACCATTTCTTTATATTAATTATTAAAATATCTAATTTGGTGCAAACATTATCTTGTCACTTACAATTACCGTTGTGTCATCAGCAAAAAGAACTATATCCTTCTGACTTTCTACACAAACCACCAAATCGTTTATATAAAGAATAAACAACAAAGGACCCAAAATAGAGCCTTGTGGTACTCCCATTGAAATATGTTTTACCTCTGATTTATGTCCATTGCATTCCAAAACTTGTTTTCTATTTTCTAGATAGGACTTTCGTATGCATAGCTCTCTTTCCCGAATACCCTAATGATCCAGCTTTCCCAGAAGAATCTTATGGGAAACACAGTCAAATGCCTTTGATAGGTCGCAAAAAAGACTGTATGTATTTTTTGAGCTATGCAAATCCCATAGAATCCTTTCAAGTAGGGAAGCTATTGCATTACTTCTGCTTTTTTTCCTTTGGAACCCAAACTGTCTATCATTTATTATTTTGTGGGTTTCTATGAATGTATTACCTATTATTATTATTTATTATTATTCATTAGCAATATATTCAATATATTTTTCAAAGATTTTACTAAAGACAGGCAATTACCACACAGTGCATTAATTGGGTATTCGTGTAGCTTTAGTGACACAAATAAAAGGAAAAGTCTGAAATCCAGAAGAACTGCAATTTATACCCCTAAAAAGTATTACCAAGGAACATGAACTCCCGTTACTTGTAATTTGAATGAAACTGTAGGTCAAGTCATTTGGTAATGCATTTAGTAGCACTATTTTATTAGTCAAAGATTATGAATAATATTTTTTTGTTATATGGGAGACTCGCGAGGTCTTATTTCGGGGCGAACCACTAGTTATTTATGATGATATTATTTTCAGTTTCATTTAAATTACAGGTAACGGTGGTTCATGTAAGTTGGTTACTCTTTTTTGGGGTACAAAATGCAGTTATTCTGTATTTCAGACTTTTGCCTATATTTGTGTAATTTAAGCTACACGCATACCAAATTACAGCAATGTGGGGTCACTGGTGTACCCTGTCAATTCAGTTCTTATTATGGCTAATAACTCAAAAACTATAAAGACTACTAAAAATAAAAACGGAATCTAAATGTACTAATGAAGACCTTTCATTTGATGTCTCACTTAACCTAAAAGCCTCATTTTCATTTTTTTACCCCTCTTGAACCCCAATATCTCAACAACCCCCCAACATTTTTAGCTCAGTTAGTCACACCAAAATTATGTCATGACTACCTACTCATGTATCAAATTTCACGATGATCGGATCAACGCTTCGAAAGTTATTCTCGGACAAACAAACAAACATATACTACTCAAAACAAAATAAGGGCCACCACTTATTTTCCTATTATTTTTTTTTGACAGGATTTTTTGCTCTGATTGTTTTAAATTTAATGAAACAATGCTTTTTTTATTAATTTTAATGAATCTTAATGCAATTAGACAAAAAATACTTAATCTTAGGATGTTTTTGATTTTTATCACTTTTTATGGCTGTTTAACAATAACATTAAATTGTAGACTAAACGCACAGCTGAGTTGTTTAATTTTGAGGTGTTTAATAACGGGTATGTCCTCCCCTTTTCGAAACACATTCTTGTAGCCTCGATGACATGCTCTCAATAAGATGGCGGATGTTTTCTTCTGGGATCTCCTCCCAGCACCTTTTCAACAATTCAATCAACTGTTGCTGGTTGTGCACATCCTCTTCAGCTGCCCGGACTCGGCGTTTTAATTGGTCCCAAAGGTGTTCAATTGGATTCAGGTCAGGGCTGTTCGCAGGCCAAGCCCAAACCTGAATATTGGCTTAGTCCAGGACCGAGATAGTCGCCCGGGCTGTGTGCGGTCGTGCATTATCCTGCGTCAGGATAAAACCGTCCACCGCTCGTTGTGAAAATGGGATGACATATGGCCTGACAACCCGTTCAATGTAACTCTGAGATGTAACAGTGCCCTCATTCAGAAAAACAAGGTTAGTTTTACCTTGTAAGCTGATCCCGCCCCAGACCATGACATTGGGACCACCATGAGGTCTGTCATGTTCGTGAACGCAATGATCTGAAAATCTTTCTCCGCTTCCTCTCCACACTCGTATACGTCGATCGTCACTAGAAAACTTCACCTTACACTCATCCGTGAAAAGCACCTTACGCCATTCCTCCATGCCCCATTCAAGATGTTGGTGGGCAAACCTTAATCGATTTGCACGATGAGTCCCGGTCAGTTTAGTGCGGGGAACAGGCCTTCGTGAACGTTGCTGGTCTTCGTGCAAACGATTCCTAATGCTCTGGTCGCTGACAAGAGTACCAGTAGTCCGGCATAATCGGTTTTGTAATGCGCGCGCTGTCAGAGTACGATCACATCGCGCAGTAAGTCGCACGTATCGGTCTTCCTGGGCGGTGGTAGCACGATTTCTTCCAAAGCCACGACGCCGGGATACACTCTCGGTCTCCTGATACCGGTTTCAAAGGTTTTGAATAGCCCTTCGCGAATACTCTAGCTGTAAAGTCACGGAACGTTGCGACTGACCAGCCTCTATCATTGTCGTGGCTCTGGTAGCAGAAGCATTGTCCATATGGCGTCAAATTCTTGGCATTTTACGGTTAAATGATCAAATTACACGTTAAACTTCCAAAAACAACCGTAGCGGTCAGTAGACTTGTGTTAAACTAATTTTAAATCAAATGACAAAATAAACAAAACTCTACCCACTTCACGATATCTGAGACATCAACATACCGTCAACACCAATATCCCTAGTGCTTCACTGTTATCGTTTACTCGACACATAAGAACAAAGTGGCATTCATAAAAAATAATTCTCGCAACGAAGGTCAGCAAAAAATGGTCTCAAAACAAAAATATTCAGGTGGCCCTTATTTTGTTTTGAGTAGTATACATACCTACAACGCCGATTTGCCCAAGTTGATTTAGATCAAATAAAAAATTACAAACGAAATAGAAAACACAATATGATGTTTTGAGTGACAAGAAGTGAAATAAAGACTTTGTCCCTAATCTAAAGTCATTGAAAACTAACGGCTATAATAGCTAATATCAAAATATATTAACGAGATGAGTTTTATTTTATTTCATTTTATTTTAACTTTAATTTAAATGTATTTTTAATTGAATCAATACGGCAAGAGAGAACCAATTACAATAATTAAATAACCTAGTTACATATTTATATCAACAGTTTTTATAAATACAGTTCTGATAATAAATATCATGTCATGACATGAGTAAAATATAATAATAATAAAATTTAAATAAAGATATTATAAATTGAATTCATAACAAAAACATTAAAAGTGTTAAACTAACATGTCACAATCTTACAATAATTAATGCTCTGTCTCAAGAATAATAAACAATCATTTTCGTCAAAGATTTTTTTAAGTTCTAGTTATTCACTGAAAGCCCAGTTTTTGCGTGGGCAACGTTATAATTTCACAACTGCCCTGATTTTTGATTCAAGATGAGTCAGTTCTTATAAATACAGGGTTTCCCAGTCGTGAGAATGAAATTGCTAGGAGTTCGAATACATGGGACTTGCGATCTAATAATATGTTTGGAAGTAGTGTTGTAAATGTAACTCTACCACTTTAGTTTTGGCACTTGCTCTTTATTAGTAGTCGATATTAGGAGATTTATACAAATGTGCCAAATGCTTTACAGTACAAGGTCTTGGCATAGAATTCGTAGAATTTATAGGTTCACATTTCGCTACTTTTGCTGAAATCATGTGCCAATAAAAAACGGACAAATGCAGGGTCTGGTATCGCGTACCGAGGTTTCCGCAAAAAATATTTTATTTTCCATAAGCGTACTACTTGGACGGAAAAGGAGTCTGCATGTAATATTATTTGTGGCAATTGCCTCGTTTAAGCATTATGTTCACCATAATTTGCAGTCGACCTCCGGATTTTCCACACAATGTTCTCTTTTTCCGGCTGAAAATTGGCAGGATGGTTGAGAATGGAAAACTATTTGGACGCGCAGCCAACAAGCATTCTGTAAACATGGAAAAAGAGTAGCCAAAAGCACTTAGTTCTGTCGTGCTACGAGTATAGTATAACCGTACGATAATACGATTAGCGACGCACAGCTGCCGCCATTACCGCAGCTGAGCCAAATTAAACTAAGCGTTCTTTGTTTCAGGGCGGCCGAAATATGAATAAGAAGAATCACAAGAAGAAGGTTAGTTGCTTTACTTACCTACCAGATTATGTTATTAGGCTCTGTGGGAATGTAGCCTTTTGCGATGCAAGAGGTTGCGGGTGTGATTCCCATTACAGGACAAAGGTTCCCATTTTCTGAAAATAATAATGGTATTATCAGCAACGGCTAAAAAATCCTCTCCATCCAAAGGTTGTCTGGAAGAGATCGCTTCTAAGCGATAAGACCGCCCATTGTACTATTTGCTTTGTATTTTCTATTTGTTTTTATTTTTTTTATATTGTGTACAATAAAGTGTTTTCATTCATTCATTGTGTTGTGGCTTTTAAACACAGCGTTGAGACGACAATAATAAGCTATCCAAAGCCCAGATATAACAGGAGGATTTCTATATAGGAGGTATTTGGACGTCCTTTTCATAAACTTTGTTGGCTATTTATATATTTAATCAGCCCACATCCACTCACTGCTGGGTGCTCACTGCCTCCTCATTTTTATTTGCGGGATGTTGACGTTGTGGCCAACCCAACTTTTTTTTTTTATAAATAATAATTAAATATTGCTAGACATTTCACACAGTGCTATCTAGCCCCAAACTAAGCAGAGCTGTACTATGAGAACCAGATAACTGATAAAATGCTTATATACTTTTTTTTGTATATACGTACTTATAATATATAGAAAACCACTAGACCCGGAACCAATTATCTGTAGATCATGCAAACATTTGTTCCGCGGCGGGAATAGAACCCACTACCTCCTGCGCCTCAGCCGCCTGTTCGCCCACTGCGCCACGGAGATCGTCATTTCCATTGTTCCCGATTTGCGCGAATCCAGGTAAGGCCCTTCGTTAGCAACCAGCGAATAAACATGTAGGACTCACTCAATAGGAACCGGCAGCGTGTCGACTTGTCTTTATAAATTTTAATAAGTTTCAAAAGGTAGGCCAGCCAGTAAATCGTGAGTGATCATTGAGTGCGTCGTCGGCCCCAATGCCAGCGCCGCTGGCCGCCAAGATGCCGCGGCTGGTTCGCGTGCCGAGCTTGGCACGGGGGCCACATCTCACTGCACAACAACTATCCAGTCTATCCGTCTCGTCTTCACTAGGGTTGACTCTCGTGATGCTACTTGTTTAGGATGCTGACCACTAGTGGAATTTGCAACTGAGTCACGTTAACATGTCGGTTCCGTATATGACTAGTGATTCGCCCCAAACTAAGATCTCGCGATCTTAGATTATACAAAAAGAATATTATTTGTAACCTTTGACTATCAAAATAGTGTTACGAAACAAATTACCATCTAACTTGACCTGCAGTTTCATTCAAATTACAGATAACGGGAGTCCATGTAATGTGGTTAATTTTTTGGGGTACAAAGCGCAGTTATTCTGAATTTCAGACTTTTGCCTATATTTATGTCACTTAAGCTACACGCATACTAAATTACAGCACTCTGGGGTTAATGGTGTAGGTACCCTGTGAATTTTGTCAATGTTCAGTTTTTATTATGGCTAATAACCTAAAAACTCTAAGAACTTTACTAAAAATAAAAAAATAGTCTAAATGTAGGTACTAATGAAGACCTTTCATTTGACGTCCCACTTGACCTAATAGTCTCATTTTAATTATTTTTTACCTCTCTTGAACCCCAATATCTCAACGACCCACCAAAATTTTAAGCTATTTAGTCACACCAAAATTGTGCCATCATTACCTATGTATCAAATTTCACGACGATCGGATAAACGCTTCGAAAGTTATCCTCGGATAAACAAACATACCTACATACAACGCCGATTTGCCCAAATTGATTTAGAGATCTCGCTTCGCTCGTTCAAAAAGTCGTCGAGCTACGTCGGAGGTTTGGGTGTCCTAAGAATTGATACATTACTAGCTCATACTAACTTACTCATTATAAAGGCATTTGCCACTAGAGACTAGGGAGCTAAGGGGTCACTAAAGGAGCAAAAAAGACATAATTCTAGCTACAAGCGAGTAGACGCTTAAAACAGAAAATGTTTCATCTTTGTTTTGCAGTAGATTTTTGACTTGTTAGGACTATCTGTCCATCAATTCTGTCCGATAAAGCTGGTTTCTTCGCATACCTTACAGAGACTGGCGGGAAGGTTGCTTAAAGACTACGCTCGGCTCTGAAAGTACAGAGTGGATAGATGCCACATCCTATGCGAGATCTTGCTACAGCTGCAACGGAGACGATATCTGTAGCGTGACGGACGAGTAACTGACTGAGACACATGATTGCATCATCTGCAAATATTTGTTCCTGGTCTGGGGGTTGTGGTACCATGGTAGTCGTAATTCCTCATACCTACGATACAGAGAATTCCTAGTGTGGGTACTTTAGGGGAGTATTATTTCTTCTGTGGTTGATGCTAAAAACACGGTCTGGCTGAAGTGTTAGATAACAGCATGCTGTTTTTGATCCGAACTATTCACGCATGATGTCACATATTTTAAACTCAAGTTCTGTAACTCACTCAGCGCTATCAGCATCATTCTGTTCGCAGGTAGAACCCCGCCCGATCCCATGTTTCCAGTGTTCATAACTCTCACAACCGAAAACATTATGTCACATTAAATTAATATCACAAATAAGTCAGTCATCTGGAATAATTAGGCTATATATAGCTCGGCATAAATCCATTCAGCCCTTGATATGAGAAGCAAAACCATCTATTTGCAGTTGGCAGTCTTGGCTGTGGTTTCAAATAACCATTATCCATTAATTTATTCTCATGGAAGTATTTCGATCCCGGATTTTAGATTCTCCTAACTAATCTACGTATCACGATATTGATTTTTTTATGATTTAAGGATATGCTCATCATTGCCCCTCAATTAAGGAGATGATTCAAATTCGACTCATCTATATCTATACCTATATATATAGGTATACTAATCTTTTACTAATATTTTAAAGACGAAAGATTTGTATTTTTGTGTGTATGTTTGTAAAGAATAAACTCAAAAACTACTGTGCCGATTTCAAAAATTCTTTCACCATTGGAAAGCTACATTCACCCTGAGTGACATAGGCTATATTTATTGCTAGAACACATTAGGGATCCTTACTAAAACTTAAGTAACGTGTAAAAAAAGTGCCCTAAAACGTCTTTCGTCGCATGCGCTGCGGAAACTATTGATTATAGAACAAAAGTATGTTCTACAATATTAAAGAACATATCAATATTCACAAAAAACTTCTGGATACCATATGTCCAACTATTATCGTTAGGTCACAATAACCACTTTTTACATTTTAAAAGTTGATAGAAATACCGACCAAAATTATAATATTATAAAAGGAATGATTTGTATTTTTGTAACGAATAAATTCAAAAACTACTGGTTCGATTTAAAAAATTCTTTCATCATTAGAATGTTATATTATTCCTGAGTAACATAAGCTACTTTTTATCCGATTGCGCTGAAAGAGGGTGATGATTTTATTGACAAACCATACGTGCGAAGCTGCAGACAGGTCAGCTAGTAAGTAATTAGGTTTTCACTCTAAAAATAGCTTTCAGATGATATGAAGATTATACATAAGATCTAGGAAAGTAAACTTTGATTGACGTCAAAGCTGATCACATCACCTAAACGCGTTTATTTTTTTGCTGCCCATCACTCACTGTCTCTGCCTACAGAAATATTTTAATACGCTTTGTACAGTGCAGGATATAATAACATTTTACTGCTTGTTTACTGCCTGGAATGTCGCTTGCGGTCGCAGGACGTCATAGGACATTATGAGAATCTGCAGTCATGCCAAAATCTGCGATGCACTCTTTAATAAATGAAGTGAAATGACTGCTGGAAATATGACTAATCCTCTTCGATTACCGAGACGTATTTGTAATATACCTAAGCGATTCCAGCTCAAAAACTATCCTCTTTATCATCTGCTGATTACTTCGATCTCCTCTGGTCTGTGACATCCTCCCTAGTCTCCATAGTTACTGTTCCCAATTTTATTTAGATAATGCCAGCGCTATTGAAGATAGCAATTCTGTACCAAATAAATAGAGTTTGTTTAAACTGGGACTACTATGTTTATGATGTACGTTATAATTAGTCGGAGGGCAGTGACGACTTGACGAGCTGTCGATCGTGGATGGACGGCGCGTCGACAGCCCGTCGACGGTGACGTGGAGAATAGCACGCATACGTTGCTATTCTTTTAAAATCTTTTTTAGTTTTATGTGTCTGCTTGGTATTTTTTTTGTTCTAAGATACTTAAAAAAATCTTACTCCGTTGTCTGTATTGTTTGGTTCTCCGCAGATCGACACAGCAACTAGAGTTATCTTTAGGGCCCAAATGATTTCAAAAGTCTACTTAAGGCTATATCATTCATACTTTTTTTCCAGCAAATTTAATTGACGACAAATATGGATAATCCTGTTAAGTGCCTAGGTAAACCTAATTCGAGACGTGATAAAAATAAAATCGAGCTAATATGAGTTGAGTAAAATATTCACATGTCACGCTAAAACTAACTACGCTGCTCGGTTGTATAAAACCATCCAAAAAAAACTTCGCGTCTTCTTCGTTATAAAAATAATAAATCAATCAGATCTCTATCTTTCACGATAAAAATTTCAGGAGTAAAAAAACATTATATTTCAATACGCATCCATTCCATAATTCTGGAATCACCTCGTAATTCAAGACTAATCATATGTTTAGTGGGTACTAGCAAGTTTCATCTCGTACATCGACGGTGTAGTAAAGCTAGTTTTCATCACCTTTGGCGTTAAGCAGGCAATGAAAGAGGAAATTAGAGAAACATTCAACGTCCGTGCGGAACATGAAACAGCTCGACATGAGGCTGTCAGTGAGCATCTCGTATTTACTAAAGAAAAGGGCATTTACGACGCAACAGAAGATATTCATAATAACGTATTAAATGGAAACTATGAAGATGCCGTGCCAACTAACATAATCATTAAAGAGAAACATTTAAATAAATTCAAAAGTTTTAATGTTGAGAGGACAGATATTTATTCCTAATGTCTGATAAAATTACTGGAAGTCATAATATATTTCTCTTGGATTCATAAGATGACAATCAAGCTTAGTAAAAAGCCAGCGAATTCCAGTTTACTTTCAACCTATCTAATTCTCGAAATTTGACTATTTATTATTATTTATTAGGTAAATATGCTTCTTATTGTGAAACATGCCATCACCAGAAACCAGATAGGTACAGGTAGCTTGAGTTAGCTGCTTTTACATAGATAGATAGATAACTCTTTATTGAATTACCACACAAACAGAAATAATACAAAAAAAGGTACTAGACTAAAATAAATAAGGCAATACAATGGGCAACCTTATCGCTGAAAGCGATCTCTTCCAGGCAACCTTCGGATGGAGCGAAATTTACAAAGATACCGAGTGCGGTGTACCTACTTTAAAGGATACATTTACACATAATTATATTCAAGGTATAATAAAAATATGATGAAGTTTTAATCAAAATACTTAATGTACTTAAAAAATAGACTAATATATAGGTATATACATATAGCAAACTATACTAACAGATATAATAAGTACTTAAATAGTAAATATATAACGCTAGGAAGATGACATCGTTAGGTAATGGTGTTTCACCTTCAACTTGAAGGTGTGTAAGGAGGATGACCATCTTATTTCTTCAGGCAGAGCATTCCACAGCCGAACAGCCTGGACAGTAAAAGAAACGCTGTAAAAGGAAGCGCTGTGCGAAGGAGTTCTGAGTATCAAGTTTTCTGATGACCTAAGAGTATAGTTATTTGAAGAATGGAGAAATTCAAATCTATCTTTCAGATAGTGAGGAGAAAAGGGATTGAAAAGAATAGAATAGATAAGAGAAAGGATATGCGTAACAAACTACAATTTCAAACAACAATTTGAGCAGAGTCAAAGATTAAAATCTCAATAGCTAGAACTCAGTGCAGTTGCGGTATTTTTAAAGTTCAGTTAAAACAAATCATTGCCAAGAATAAAAGAGGATTTTTAATTTTGTGGAGCATGCTATGCATACACAAAATTCTACATTGTATTGTTTAATCATGAAATCTGGGAATAGCGTATCAACTGAACGCAACATTTCAATTGTATTTTTTGTCAAACTAAATATAGATTTGTTGCTTGCGTATAATAAAACGTCGTCGTGGGGTAATATTATTTTGGGAACCTGATCAAATGGCTCAGAAAACAACTAGCAACAGTTGTCAATGTCATGTTTGACTTCTACTGCTGCGTTACATTTTACTCTAGGTTATTACATTAGTTAGAGTATAGTCTAAATCACCAAGGTTGCCTAACATAACAAGCAAATTGATGAAAATAAAAAAAGTGTATTACCTACTGCAAAAAACAAACATACAGAACTTTTTATTTTATTATTATCATGTTTAAATATATAAGTAAGAAAACTGTGTACAGAGTACGAGTTGCACAGAGAGCCATGGAGCGCGCCATGCTTGGCATCAACCTGCTGGATCGAGTTCCTAATACCGAAATCCGACGCCAGACGAAAGTTCAAGACGTCGGAACAAGGGTGGTGGAACTCAAGTGGAACTGGGCAGGACACTTAGCTAGAAGAAACAGCTAAGAATAGACCTAAGAAGTCCAGGACGTCCGTCGGCGCGGTGGGTCGACGACATAAAGAATGTCGCGGGCAACTCCTGGATGCGCGCAGCACAGGACGGGAAAGAGTGGTGTTTACAAGGGGAGGCCTACACCCAGCAGTGGGTACTTATGGGCTGTGGATGATGATGATGTTTAACTAAAACTACATTAACAATTTATATAGTATAAACTAGATAGGTAAATAGATACATATAATTAGGTATGTTGATAATAAATATAGACTTGAATTATGTAGATAATATATAGGGAGTTTGGAAATACAGTGTAAACTCTATATAACGACACTCAAGGGACTGAGTATATTTTGACGTTATAGAGAGTTGTTGTTAAATGGAGAGAAGTAAAATCGGTATTAGAAAAAGAAAACGTTTATTTCTGATTTGTCTTGTTAAATAGTACCTACGATAAAAATCTGTTTTAATTTGAACGCTATTGCGTTTTACAGTTTAAATTTACAATTTGAAAGTTTGTGAGCTACTAAGAATATGACTACGTATAGATAAAATCCATCACTTCTACTAACAACAGTCTGCAGCTACATGTGCAAGCAATCCCATTTTGTAAACAAAAGAACAGATTTCTTAGAAAGTTTGGTGTGTGTGATGCCGACAGTCGACTTTATTATGGTCTAGGATAATAAAACGACAAAAGGATATACACAGCTGCGCAGTTTTACTAATTTGGCAACTTAAAATGAACTTTTTATTACAAATTATTGTCGTTATTGAGAGTGGGTGTAATGCTATACAGAGTGTACCATTGTATGCAAGACAAGCTAAACCAACCAAAGCCGAGTGATTTCGACGCTTTAGAGAGTTTGTCGTTAAAACGAGTGACGTTATATGGAGTTTACACTGTATATGCAAAAAAATGAAAGGGGTTGTTTAGATGAGCATAATAAATAAATTTGTGAAATGTTTACGAAAGAAATGTGAAATTTATTTTAGCATGTTAAAACAAACACTATAATAAACTTATGGTGTGCTATTGCATAATGCTTGCCATCGAACCACAGACTGGTGACGTCTCGAGATATCTCTTGTTGTCCCTTTCTAACCCGAAACCCGCAGCCATTTCCTAAAGAGATATCAAAAATACATGCCTGCCTACGGTAGTAGGTACTAGCCTACCATAGATCTACGTTTTGAGTTATAAATAGGTAAGACGTAGCTACTAGGTAAAAAAATATCCCTACAGGTGCCTCTACATTCGCTTGTTCTTTCTTGGTCCAGTGTAGTACCTACAAGCGATCGGTGTCACTGACTCGAATTATGATAGGTCGGAAGACAGGTATTTTTGGCCTAACCTAGGTAGGTACCCACCTACATTAATTTAATTCGTCGTGTCACTTACTAGTTCTTTCTTGGTCACTGTGAGCTAGGTAGGTACCTACGTCAGTGCAGTCAGTGCAGGTATTAGAGCCCAGGTGGCGTTTCACAGATGCCTACCGCTCACTCAGGCAGAGTGACCAAGACTAAATTAGATAGGGTAGACGTGATCTTTGCAATGGCTAGCTAAACTACAGAGAAAAATTTACAAATAAAAAACAGCTGAAGTAGTATTTTAAAAGATTTATTCAATTCAAAATGAAGTACCTAATCAATTTAGGTAAACTCGAGCTTTCCAACACACTTTTATTAGGCTGTCGACTGATAAATTAACGTGAAAAAGTAGTAGGTAGCTCTTACCTCAAATCGAGAGGTAAGTAGGAGGTGCCTTAACGTTAACAACGATAATTTGGCGTGTTCAAAAGTTCATTAGCTACTTATGTACCTACAAAATATGTACAACACAGCTATCAGTTATTTACGACATTTAGTTAGGTACCTATTTACAGAATGTACAGTTACACAGAAACTTACACTAGTTACCTACAGTTATTATCACAGATAGGTATAGCTACACTATTTTATTCACAAAAGTTGTTGCACGTACCTACTTGCTTTCTTGCTCTAGAGTCTAGGAAGAATAGCAAGGCCAAAGCAATGTACACGAACTCGTGCCAACACGTGACTCTGTCACTTCGCACCACATTAAAAGCGTTCACAATTCGCGTTCTAAGTCACTTTCTATTGTATGGCCATAGTCCTTTACCCTACCCCACAAATAAAAGTCTAAGGGGGTTAAGTCCGGTGAGCGTGCGGGCTGTGCAACCGGCCCTCCGCGTCCAATCCACCGATTACCATAAGCACTGCCCAGGTATTCGCGCAATCGCCGATCGTAGTGCGCAGGCGCGCCATCGTGCTGGTAAAACATCCCTTGTCTCCAAGGTCCGTGCTGCAGCAGACACAAACAAAACCGCATTCTGGTCTCGTAGTCAGGAGTCCAGAGCTCCTGCACTGGTGTAAAACTATACGGGTGCTGGCCTTCCTCCCTAAGACTTCACCCATAGGTAGCGCTATCACCGTACACGCGGGCCGCGTCTCAAGTGCTCGCCAGCGGATCCTCTTCAAAAACATCCAACATCTTCTCGAAGCGCGCTGAATAGCGAGGTGGCTTGCCCGCCTCAACACGGGGCTGGAATTCACTGCTCTCCCTGTGCCTCGGAACAGTCCGCGTGCCCTGCCGGGTTCCGTGCCATATCTGATAAAAGTCCTGCGCTCTTTCAAATTGTTCTCAGATAGCTGAAACAGCTAAAGTAAACGGTACTAAGGCTTTTTCAGCCAACTCTATCGTCTCTAGAGGCGTTCCACAGGGATCTCTTCTTGGACCTCTATTATTTGTACTTTATTGTGCAGATATAATAACAAATATTCGCCACTGTCAGTACCACATCTACGCAGATGACCTGCAACTGTTTATGCCATTTAAACCGAGTAAAACGTCTCAAGCAGTTGCAAAAATTAATGAAGATCTTGATAGCATTGCGCTATGGTCAACTCAAAATTCCTTAGTTCTAAATCCGGGAAAATCTAAGTTCTTAATTCTGGGATCCTGAAACCAGAGCAATGCCATTAAACTTGAAACACCTAGTGTAAGTATCTTGGGAGAATCCATTGACTCTACAAATGAAGCTCGAAATTTGGGACTAATGGATAGTGAACTACGCTATGAGAAATATATAACAGAATCCATGCGAAATTGTTTTTATAGGCTAAAGGTTCTATACCGTATTCGCGAATGTCTCAATGTTGATCTACGTGTGCGGTTATGTGAATCTTTAGTCCTTTCCAGGCTTAATTATGTGGATACAGTCTATGGCCCCAGATTACTGGCTCGGACTGAGAAGTTAATTCAACGTGTACAGAACGCTTGTGCTAGGTTTTGTTTTTCTATCCCAGCTAGGGCACATGTAACACCTTTTATAAATAGAGCAAAACTTCTTAAAATGTCCTCCAGAAGACATCTCCATTTTGCTATCCTTCTGTTTGGTATCATCAAGAGCCGAAAACCAGAATATATCTTTCGCAAATTGACCTGGTTCCGCGATTTTAATAAATATAATACCAGAGCTTAAGAGTCTCTTCTGGTGACGCCTGCACATGGCACCGCAGCTTTTCGTGGTAGCTTTAGCTATTGCGCTACGAAGTGTTGGAACGATATCCCTCCACCTCTATGTAATGTTAGTTCAGTTAATTTGTTTAGATTAAGACTCAAAGCTGATATTCTGTCAACACAGCTAAACCAACCGTAGTGGCAGTAGCTGAAGCTCTCTATCTTTTTCTCTCTCCCCGGTCTCCATGTCTTGTCTTAAATATACCAGTGAATTTTTTTTTGTTTAGTGTGATAGTTAGTAGTGATAGTTTTATTGGTTTAAAATAGTAGGTATTTAATTTTGTAATGCATGTATTTAATATGGTTTGATTTAACAATAGTTGTGTTTCTCTTATTATGGCTACCCTTGATCAAGAGGTACGTGAGGTAATATAAACTGGACTCAGCGGAAGACCAGCGCTGCGGCATATTAACATACCGTAGCATCATGCTGAGCTGAGTACCTATTTATCTCCACACAGAGCTTTTAAGTTTGTTAGTTTGTTAGTGCTTAGGTTAGATTTTATTGTTGTTGTGTTTTATTTTCCTTTATTACTGTGTGGTTGTTGAATAAAATGCTTACTTTCTTTCTCTTGACAGAACCACTTCCGTGTAACACATTGTCATGTTCAGGTAATCCTGATTGAAGTACCTGTAGTTAAGCATCGCAATTTTTTTAAATCCGTCCGCACAATTAAATCAACTACTGATTCAAAATAATAATTAATTGCGCAAACGCTGTTTAATTGCGGCACACGTACCAAAGTGCCCGCCTTCTTACACTAGGGCTGGGAAAACATTACCGGAAAGGTATCAATTTCGGTTCTGACTTTCGGTGTTGGTCGACCTAAGAAAAGCTTGTTGAAAACATCGTAAATCAAAACCGAACTAGTTTTACAAAATACGCGTAGGTCAATCTGTCATACAATCTGTTAGTAGTAGTAGAGCTCTCTGTGAAAGAGTTTGTCCGGGAAAGTACTACCACCATACCTATTTCTGCTGCCAAATAGTAAACTCGCATTTTTGTGTTCCGGTTTGAAGGGTAAGGGTATCGGTGAAATTACAGGCACATGAGACTTAACCCTTTCGACTCAGAACTGTGGAAACAATGTAGTGTAATTATTGACCGAGCGAAGCGAGATCTCTAAATCAACTTGGGCAAATCGGCGTTGTATGTATGTATGTATGTTTGTCCGAGGATAACTTTTGAAGCGTTTATCCGATTATCGTGTAATTTTATACATAGGTAGGTAGTGATGGCGCAATTTTGGTGGGACTAAATGAGCTAAAAACGTTGGGGTTTGTCGAGATATTGGGGTTCTAAATGAAACTATTAGGTCAAGTGGGACGTCAAATGAAATATTCATTGGTACATGTAGACTCCGTTTTTATTTTTGGTAAAGTTTTAATAGTTTTTGAGTTATTAGCCATAATAAAAATTGAACTTTGACAAAATTCACAGGGTACACAATTGACCCCACAGTGCTGTAATTTGGTATGCGTGTAGCTTAAGTGACACAAAAGGCAAAAGTCTGAAACCCAGAATAACTGCAATTTGTACCCCAAAAAAGAATAACCACATAACATGAACTCCCGTTACCTGTAATTTTAATGAAACTGTAGGTCAAGTAAGTTGGTTATTTCTTTTGTGGCAATATTATGATAGTCACGATGATCGGATCAACGCTTCGAAAGTTATACTCGGACAAACGAACATACAAACAAACAACGGCCTAAGTTGATTTAGAGATATCGCTACAGTCGATTAAAAAAAAAGATTTTATTCAAATACAATCGATTCAAACATTTACGTTAATACCGGTAACCGGTGTAGCGGGGTATTCTAAGCCGTACATGCCTTCGCGCGGCATATCTAAAAGAATTCGAAAGAATAAGCCGTTAGTCAAAGGTGCCGCCTCGATCCTTTGAGCTCGCCGCCCCCAATAGGTACTTTGTTTTGTAAACAGGGCTACGACCCAATGATACCTACTCATTAAATCACAGCTGTTATTGCCTTTGTTTGTTTTTAGTTTTAAATTTAGTAGGTATGTAATTTGCATGTTCTTTTTGGTGAATTAAGGGGACACCGGACGGACAATCGCCCATACAACACGTACTACCAAGATCATTTCTAATTGGAGCATATTTCTACCTTAAAAAGGTATTATTTTAATTTGAATAGTATTTATCTAGGTTCCCAACCATATATTAGATCAAAATACTTACCCAAAATGAAATAGAAGCGTATCGCATTCTGCATGTTTTTACGTCATAAAAGACCTGTTTTCAACCTAATTGTATCGTATTAAAAACAACAACATCTTACGTATCCTAGTCATGGGAACATAGATTATATCCTCTAGTTACAGAATAACAACACAATGAGAAAAATACAACAAGTTTTCAGTCATCATTTTTGGTATTACGGAACACGGTCAAAATCTAATCAAAGATCATTGGGCGGTTTTGACCCACTTTTTTTTTTCGCGCACAGTGTTCAAATCACTTTTAAAGTAAAGTATTCAATTCCACTTTTCTAAATATGTAAATTTTTTTTATGTATCTGCTGGAGGAAAAATGTTATGTAACAGTATGTATGTGAGTCTAACTATAATTCTATTAGACTAAAAACTAAAACAAGCATAAGAAAAATGTTTGTATCGCATAACAGATTGTATGTCTCTCTCGCTCGCACTTTCGACAGGTAGAAAATAACAGTAAGGTATCGAAGTGCGCGTGCGACGCGCCGCCTGCGCCCCACCCGCTCTGACCGCCCCGCAGTCGTACGTCATCCTTCGTTTCGATCTGTGCGTTTAAACTCGTGTTTCCGATTTTTGCATTTTATTGATTACTTGAGCGTGTTTTATGGACCCCTGATTTTGCTTGACGATTGGTTTACATTAACATGGAAAGACAAAATAGTTGCGTGTCGTGTAATCGATCTGTTTTACGTCGACGAAAACACATATTGACAGTTCTCTTTTTGGAAAGACAAAGGGATCTTGTAGATTTATTATTGCAAGAAATAATACCACGTGAGGTAAGTACACTACACTGTCATCGTATGTGTATGACTCGTCGCGTGCTCTTGATTGTACAAATGTTGCTTTGCTCAATGTAATGGCTCATTTTACTTCTTGATAAATGGAGGAATATATATTTTTTTTTTTCAATTGTTTCAGATTACTTTTAATGGCTCACGGGCCATGTGCCATGCTTGTTGGTCAAGGTTAGATCGTCGTTTACGGAATCAACCCGTACAAAATGAACAAGTACAAAATATACCAGTACAAGATCAGCCAGTTGAAGAGCAACCAGTGCAAGATCAAGTACAATTGCAGCCTAGTTTTGTTACGCCTAGAGGATATAAGCGAGCATCGAATACAGCGAGACATTGTATTTTTACAAACTGTAGAAATGTAGTGGCCCATAATGTTCCACTATATGCTAAGTTCCAACTCTTACACAATCACAATTTTTATATACCAGAATTAGCTCGGGTTTGCAATGCTCATTTTATGAGGAATGATTGGGTAGACTTGCTCAACACTACATCCCACGAAAACTTTGACAGTACTCATGTTGTTGGTATGATGAATTTATATAAATGGGGTATCGAACAAAGAAGCAACCTTGATTTCGAAAATATTGAAGAAATAGAGGACAATGAATTTCACTTTTGGACGGGACTAACAAAATATCAATTTAATGTTATTTTGAACCAAACGCCTTCACTGGGTGATCGATCTGCCACAGTTCTTGGAATTTTTTTAACAAAAATAAGAACCGGTGAACCAGATGAGCGATTAGCCACTAAATTCAATATGTCGAGGAGAACCCTAGAAAGGAAGTTGGCGATAGCAAGAGAATGCTTAAGTAATGATTTTGTTCCACAGCATTTGGGCTTAAATCATATTACTAGGGAAGATGTGGTGGCCAAGAATCTTGCAATTCCAAGCCATTTTTTTGGTGGTAACTATAATGAACCGGCGGCCATTCTCGTATGTGATGGAACATATATTTATCTACAAAAGAGTTCGAATTTCCTTTTCCAGCGCAAAACTTACAGTCTTCATAAGTTTCGGAACTTAGTAAAACCCTTCCTTATAGTATGTACCGACGGCTACATAGTAGATGTTACGGGGCCTTACACTGCGACTACTTCGGACGCAAGCATTATGCGTGACCTGATGCAAGAAGATTCTCCGATTCATGGGTTCTTGAGAGTTAATGATGTTTTTATATTGGATCGTGGATTTCGGGATTCGATTGATAAAATTGAGGAATGCGGGTATAATCCTCACATGCCGCCTACAAGAGTAAGAGGAGAACAACTGACGACACTAGATGCTAATAAATCTAGATTAATAACAATGATCCGGTGGGTAGTGGAAACCATTAACGGCAGATTCAAGAAAGATTTTAAAATCTTCCGCCATGTATATTTTAACGTTGCCATGAGAAACATGATGGTCGACTTCAAAATAACTGCGGCCATAATTAATGCTACTCGCCATCCATATGAGGACCATATGTATGCGGAACAATTCATAAGAATTACAAATGAACGAATGAATGAACCCAATGAGATGGCAGAATATGTGATTAACCATAATTTAAACAGGCAGAGAGTAGCGTTTGTGCGACTCGATGGCAATGATCCGGATTTTGATGACTTTCCTCGGCTTACATTTGACGAATTAATATTGTTTACGTTGGGATCATACCACTTGAGAATCGCAAGATCGTATTGCCACGAGCACATGCGTGAGGATGGTGTATACACTATCGAACTATACCGGCACCAAGAAATGATTGAAAATAAGATATTGATAAGAGGCAGAATACAGTCACGACACGTCCGTGCAAAGCAGTACTACACCTATATTTTAGTAGATCCTACCCATATTGGAAGAAATAGCATCCAACAGTATTACTGCTCGTGTATACACGGCCGTCGCACTGTCGGAAGCTGTGCACATGTTGTAAGCGTCGTATACTTTCTGTCATGGGCCAGGCATCAAGACGTGATAGACGCGCCTGCAGCCTTTTTAGATGAATTAACTATAGATTTTGATAATGCAGAATAAAAATATTATTACCGCAAAATGGATTTTATTTTCGTATTCCTGGAAATTGTTCAAAACAACTGTTTTACAAAGTATTTTTACAGTCAGGCCAATAGTTTTTACTTAGTTCATTATAAAAATGCTATAATAATAATTTAAAAATGCTATAATAATTATTTTTAAAATGCTATAATATTAATTAAAAAAATTTTTTGCGGTTCTCCCATATCCTGCAATAATGCGACCCATACCATTAAGTAACATATACATTTAACTACATACCTAGCCCTGTTTCGTTTTTGTGCGCCGTGGGTCATATGTCCGAACAAAATGCCCAATGACCTTTAGAATCGTTCTATTGCTATCACTGTCGCTCTGTGTGGCTACTGTGGCTAAACTTCGTCACTAAACAGGGATAGCGATATTCAGGCCGAAGTTTTTGACGCGGCCGGATTGAAGTTGCGCTCGGGGTTCGCAGGAACGTTAAACTTTAATCTTATTCTTCTCTTCTTCTTCGGCAGAAACCAGAGTTGAAAAAAGACTCATCAATTTTGACAATGCACTAGATAACTATCTCTCAAAGAATTGGATAAAGTAGGTACCTACCTAATTGGAATAATTTCAATAAGTTTACCGTGGCTAAAGTGGGCAGTTTGCAGATAACCAATCCCGGGTCCACAATTTCTAGGCGTTTCCGGGCCAATGTCCACCTAAGCGTAAATTTGCAGAGATGAGAATACCATGGGAAAATAACTAATAGCATATCGATATTCCGACATCTCTCCGCTCAGCTTTAGTGGAAACGGTCAAGCGGCATGTCTTATTTTCTACAGTGCATTCGCAAGCAGAGAGCGCTTAAAGAAAGGACATAAGTAGCAAATCTACGCTTTTGTGGATTAAGGCCTTTATTTTTGGATGTCGACTGCAAGCTTAGGCAGTAAGTTTTATATCAAATTAATCACCTAAACTTAGTAGATTTTCTTTAAAATTTGTATATATAACTAGTAGTTTTTTTTTCCGAGAAGACTTTTTTTATGTTTTGAGAAAACGTCCCTTAATTATCTTCAGTATATTACCAAACACCCTGTATATGCTGGGTGTTTGGTAATATACTGACGATATTCAAGTGATGGTTTATCAAAACATAAAAAAAAGACTTCTCGAAAAAAAAATTACTAGTTGCAATCGACATCCAAAAGATTAGAAAGGGACAACAAGAGATATCTCGAGACGTCACCAATACAGTATTTGTGGTTAGATGGCAAGCATTAAGAAATAAGCACAACATAAGTTTATTAAAGTGATTGTTTTTACATGCCAAAATAAATTTTATATATACCTAGTCAGGTCATAAATTCTGTCACATGTTTAATATAAAATAATTGAAACAAGTTTATTCATTATGTAACCATTTATATACCAAAATGAACTTAACAAAACATAGATTCTTATGACACTAAAGTTTATTCAAAATGACCTCCGTGATTTTGAATACAGGCCTTCAATCTGCGCGGCCAGTCGTCTATCGCAGCACGAACGAGGTCCATATCAATATCGGCGGCTGCCTTAATCAAGGATGTCTTGAGTGACTCCAAATTGGGATGAGGCTTTGAGCACGCCTTTTCCTCCAAGTGTTGCCATATCTTGTAATCTAACGGATTCAAATCTGGACTGGAGGTGGGCCAGTCTTCGTGCCGGATGAAGTCGATTTCACGCGCCGCCAGCCAGTCTTGTGTGCTCTTCGCTCTATGAGCTGGCGCCGAATCTTGTTGGAATACCCAGTGCCTGTTATTGAACATGGTATGAGAAACAGGTTCCACAAGGTTCGTCAGGACTGTATTTTGATACACAACTGCATTCGTTTTTACACCTTTCTCACAAAAATGTATCTCTGTTAAGCCCCAATAAGAAACTCCCAACCATACCATGAGCGAGGATGGAAAATGACCTCGTAGGACACGCGGAATACGGTTGCTCGCTTCTTCACTACTGTGTGCGTACACCTTATCATTTTGTTTGTTGTAGCTCTCTTCTACGGTAAAAATTTTTTCATCCGAAAAAAGAATTTCCCGATATTTTTTCCCGCGTACCGCTTCAACAAAGCGCGGCATCTCTTCAGTCTCAGGTCCATTAGACGAGCATTCAAACGATGTCCTGTTTTTCTTCGATATGCCCTAAGTCTTCATTTAACACCCTTTTCACCGTGGTTCTGCTTAACCCCATCTGAAGGGCCAACAGTTTCTGCTTTCGTTTGGAATTTCTTTAAATTCGCGCCTTCACAGCTTTTATCACTGCTGGAGTCCTAACAGACCGAGGGCGACCACTTCTTGACCTGTCATCTAGGTACACTAGAGTCTTCATTGTATCGTTTGATGGTGCGATAAACGGATCTTTTGGTTATATTCAAATTTTTCAGTATGTCAAAAATTTGAATTGGCGCGTAACCGCAACACGGTCTTCTTTAAGCGTCCACTCCATATTTAAAAATGAGTAAAATTCTAAAAAGTATACATTTTTATTTTCATGAACCATTCTAAATTCGAATTCTATAAACTTTTTTGTGGCCAGCATTCTAAAAGAAAAGTTTTTACTGTGTGACAATACTTATGACCTGACTAGGTATATGTAAAAAAATTAAATTTTATATATTTTTTTACGGCGGCAAATACAGCCGAAGATCTCAAGCGACGCAAATATGGAAGCCTCGACAGAGCTTACGTATTTGAGCCATTTGGGATCGAGACCCTGGGTCCATGGGGTACCGAGGCCCACCGCGTTTTCAAAATGTTTTCTGGGCGTCTAGTCGAAGCAACGTGTGATCCGAGAGCTGGCGCTTATCTGGGTCAACGCATAAGCATTGCAATTCAGCGGGGCAATGTAACCAGTGTCTTGGAGACACTTCCGCCGGTAGTAATATGGAGCGGTTGAGCTATCTATAGATCGTTTGCAACGGTCTTTAGACCATTCAACTGTTTCTTCTGTATTTTATTTTAAATAATTGTATAAAGTATTATAAAAAAGAAATAAACTTTATTGTACATGAAGGTTGAAACAAAGTATATAAAATACTACCTAGCTGTTGCCCGCGACTTCGTACGCGTTAGACTACTAAATGTGTAGGTAACCTAGAAATAAAGCTAAACTCGCAACTTGACTTGACACCCCATTTGTATCCCATGAAAACTGATTTTTGGGATAAAAGGTAACCTATGTGGTAATCCAGGTTATAATCTACGTATATACCAAATTTTATCGAAATCGGTTTAGCCGTTACGACGTGATGAGTAACAAACAAATAAATAAACAAAAATCCAAACTTTCACATTTATAATATTAGTGTGATAAGTACAAAGTATAAGAATAATTTCTCCTAAAATTATCAGTTATTGACGAAAGTGGATATTATAAATTTCATAAAATATATTTGTGGAAACACGTCTGGAAAGACGACTTAGTAGCAAAATAAACAAGCAGTAAAACTCATGTAGAAAGTCTGCAATTCCATTTTCTCCAAACCATCATTGTGTGTTTCTAGCAATAAATGCCTGTCTAGTCTTAGATACTTTATCCTGTTTATAAACAGAGAGAGAGAGAGAGAGAGATGGAGCTTTCAATGAAATCAATGTTCAAGTTCCAATCCATTAGCATGTTAATAACTTCATGACGCGACGTTTAATTTGCAAACACAGCTAGAAAGAAAGAGAGCGAGAAAACTTTTGATATAATCGATGGTTCCAATCCATTAGCATGTTAGTAACTTTACGGCACGACGTTTAATTTGCAAAGCAAGCTAGAAAGAAGGAGAGCGAGAGAACTTTTAATGTAATCGATGGTTCCAATCCATTAGCATGTTAATAACTTCACGACGCGACGTTTAATTTGCAAACGCAGCTAGAAAGAAGGAGAGCGAGAGAACTTTTGATGTAATCGATGGTTCCAATCCATTAGCATGTTAATAACTTCACGACGCGACGTTTAATTTGCAAACCCAACTAGAAAGAAGGAGAGCGAGAGAACTTTTGATGTAATCGATGGTTCCAAGCCATTAGCATGTTAATAACTTCACGGCGCGACGTTTAATTTGCAAACGCAGCTAGAAAGAAGGAGAGCGAGAGAACTTTTGATGTAAGTAATCGATGGTTCCAATCCATTAGCATGTTCAGAAATTCATGACGTTTACTGTATAAAAAGTACTGTACTGTATGTAGAGGGCAATGGTTACTGGCCACTGTTAACCTAAAAACAGCCGGATTGGTAACTAAATTACCGTATTAGTTACGCTGTTGATAGAAATAATTGCTTTAAACTAGATAGATGAATGAAAGGTTTATCTCCCAGTCGACTAGACTTTATTTTTTATTGAATATAGTCTAGCGCTTGACCACAACAACCTCACACGATGGTAAGTTATGGTGTGGTCAAAGATGGAGCACGTTTGCCCAGAAAGAACTTGTGGATTCTGAACTTAGACACTCCGAGATTAACGATATATTGGTACTAGTATGGCACAAAGAACGAGAGGCCTTACTTATACTTTAAAATGTTAGGACGGAACATATTATTTTTGAACATTATTAATAACTGTACACCAAACGTAGGGGGTAGGTTAAAAAATGATTTCATTGAATAGGTACCAACGACACCAAATCGAAGTGACTGAAAACTCAAAAGCAAACAAAGGGATTTACCCAACAATGTGATCGCACTCTCTAGATAGAGTGATTCAACCTTCGTCTTTATTACAGTTTGTACGGCTGCCAACATATAAACTGTTTACGGCTGTATTAATCTCTGTTGGATTATTTGTTCTTGTGATTGGATATTGACTATAATTGAACCACTATGGCAATCTGAGAGTATTAAGGCACGGATTTCTATGAGCTTAGATACTTTTCTATTGATACTCGTGACACCCGGTATGAGTTACTATGATTCATTTTATTACAGTTCTAACCTTTGTAAGTTTTATATATGACTAGCTGACCAATCCGCAGCTTCGCGTGCGTAGTTTTTCATTATCGCATTATCGTCCTTCTGCGCAGTGGGGTAAAAAGTAGCCTATGTCACCCGGGAATAGTGTAGCTTCCCAACAGAGAAAGAATTTTTTAAATTGGTCCAGTAGTTTCAGAGCCTATTCAATACAAACAAACAAATCTTTCCTCTTTATTATTATAGTATAGATTATATTATATATATGTAGTATAGATAGAAAGTACTAACAGATTATGTAAAATTTCCGCAGCGCATGCAACGAAAGACGTTTTAGGGCACTTTTTTACACCTTGGGTTACGTTACTTAAGTATTAGTAAAGATCTTTAATCTTTTCTAGCAATAAATATAGCCTATGTCACTCGTCACTCAGGTTGAATGTAGCTTTCCAATGGTGAAAGAATTTTTGAAATCGACACAGTAGTTTTTGAGTGTATTCATTACAAACATACACACAAAAATACAAATCTTTCCTCTTTATAATATTAGTATAGAAAGAGAGAGAATCTGCAGTTGCCAGGGCCAAAATGGTTTGAAATTAAGAAGACATTTTTCAGGTTTTCAAAAAAACTGTAGTAGAGAAAGCTTGCACATATGAGAATTGATTAAATATTGATCAGTACAAAATTATTGCATTGTTTGTAAAATCTAAGCTATCATTGAAAGAAAGATTCAGTTCAGTGTCAATCATTAATTCTAATTGACATATACTGGATTTAAAGGAAGCGTCAGTTGGTTTGAAATTAGTACATACTTTTATATTTACTTTAGCCTTAACCTACCATTTCATGGTCGTATAAATCATTGGCAGAGTTATGAGATGAATTTTTACATCCATTGGCAAGCTCAAGTGGAGAACAAAAATACACCTAGACATCGCCTACCATCCAAACACTCATTCATAATAACACGTCACCACGGTTACAACTTACATTTCCCGTTTATTCAGACTCTTCCATTCACAAAAAACTGTCTCTGAGGTGTTTCGGCCACGTGGTCTCCCTCCACACAGATAAATGCTTACGTGTATATTCTGTGTAAGCTTCTCTATTTCTACAAATTGAATATTTTTATTACAATCGAACGCATTGTGGCGTTCCGTCTTGGCATTCAGTGTGTTTCTGAACTTCATTTTGTATCAGTCTTGGTGTTTGTTTTGACGGGATATGTTTTGTTTTAAGCAAAAGAAGAAGGGGAAGGTTGAAGGTCGCAACAAGGAGAACATCATCGACGATGCGTCAGCAGTGCCGGAGCCGGCGGTGGAAGGCACTCTGGAAGAAGAGCAAAAAGAGAAGACGTGCTATGAAGTGAAACATTCTGATATAATGGGCAGGTTAGTTGTTAGATATTTTAATTTCATTATAAAATCCTATGTTTGTGTGGGATTCTTCCTGAGATATGTTCTTTTAAAGGTAGACCGTTTTGGCGTATTTCTCTTGGTTGAAGGCTGTTGCAAATATTTTGGCAAGGGTTTGTTAATTTGCCGGCCTGTCGCACAGTTCAGATTTCCATTCGTGTGACATGACAACTGCCGATCGTCATTTTCCGGAGTGTTGGATTATGGCCAACCCACATATTTTTGGGGAAGAAATTCCTTTGAGTCTTGTGTATTATAAGAACATACTTTCTTAGTCTTTGTTTTTAATTCATTGATTTTGAAACGGTTCATATTAAACACCGTTATACCATAATAAGTAATCGGTAAGAGTCTGACCATTGAATTGTAGGTGGTCAATAGCAATTCACATTTTATAGGCATAGTTCTAACACATGCATGTTGCTCAAATTTACATTTTTTTACCGAGTTAAGGTTTTTTTTTTATAAAAGTAAGTTCACTTTGATTAGTTGTAATTAAAAGGTGCATGTGATGTTTCAGGTACATAGTCGCAGCGCGAGATATCCGCGCTGGTGAAGTCATCATTGAGGAGCCGGCGATCGCCGTAGGCCCCTGCAGTGGATGCGCGTTGATCTGCCTCGGCTGCTACCGAGAACTGGACGAGACCAGCTTGTTCAAGTATGGATGCACTGTAACAGCGTATTAATTAATAAAATTTGTAATTGTAGAAGTCACTTGAATCGTACTATCCGACTAAGTCGTACACACGGCTACACATCAAGCTATAAAATCCAGTATAAGCTGACCTCTCATTCTACGAAAAGCCTACACAATTGCGAGGTCAGCTTATACTGGAATTTATAGCTTGATGTGTAGCCGTGTGTACGTTATGTCGTTTTGGTTTGTTGAAGAAACGTATTCTCTTTCTTCTTTATTTCTCTCTTACAATACAACTTGATCAGCACACTTACTAGGAAAGAACTGTGTCATAAAAATGATTTGGAGCTCTTAATACTTACTAGCGCTAGGTGTTGGCTGCCATCGTTATACCAGGATGGAAAGTAACTTAGTTGCTGCTTCAACGCTCAAACTATAATAAAGAATACGAATTTCATTTAAATCAATTTGAAGGTTGATTGCTAAATAATTCGATCACCTTTGATAGATACATACAAACCTTCGCGTCTACAAGTTTAGTAGGATCATTATTATAAAAACGGGATTTATCACGTACCGTTTTATCGGTGTTATGACCAACAATGTTTCGGTTCAATTCGAGAACTATCAGGGTGAGTGCAATCCACTCCAAACTAGGATGTAAGTGATAAATCCCGTATTAATAATAACTAGTTGCCACTGTATAGTGGGCTTCATTCGACCCAAATTTTTTACATATTTTTTTAGCTTAATTTTACCTTCCTTCTTCATAAAAACTTTAACTACCTATGCCTAATCTCATACTAGGTACTTCGTACGCGCAATAACCTTAACAAAGAGGTCAAAGTTTTCTCTTCGCGTATTAACAATAATAATTATTGATAAATCACGAAAGCTTACAAAATTTAGTGGAATAGTAAAATTTTGCAACAAGCCCTATGAAATTAGAATTTTAAAATTATATTTGCTCTAGCCTTTGGTGTTTGCTTCAGATGTCGCGGTTGCAAATGGCCTCTATGCAGCACCTCGTGCCCCGGTCGGGGCAAGTACACGGGACATTCCAAGCAGGAATGCGATACATTGAAGACGGTCCCACCAGACTACTCCAATTTGGATGACCTGAGGGATTCCTACCATGCCTTGATGCCGTTGAGGTAAGGAAGTATACCATACTTAATGGTTACGAGAGACTCATTAATCACTCATGCTCTGAAAGTAGGTCATAATTAACTCGAAAACTACCCGAGATGTTTTAAGAGTTCAAAGGTGTTATTGATTGCTTTTAGCCCTTGTCTAAGAATATACTATTAATTCTGCCATGTTGAATCGACATAACATATATTTTCTTCCACTATTCTTTGTCAGTCGTCTTCTCACACATGTCATCCCTAACACACAATCCATCCATTTTATCTTGATTCGCTGTAAGTAGAGATGTATATTCATCAGGAAACGAACACGCCTATCGCATCAATATTTTTGATTCTCGTACCAGTATTGGATATGTAGTGTAGACCATATATTTTGGTAAGCTTGTATCGCACAATAGCCAATTCCCGAAGTATGTTATACGAGACAAGTTCAAATGCCTTTGACAAATCCAAAAAGCACTTTCGGGGTTTTAACCGGCTTAAAAAATAAGGAGATCTTCCTCATTTATCAACCGATTTAGAAAATGAACTCGGTTCAGTAGTTTGGTTTTTTCTTTTATCTGAAGTCGGTTATATTATCGTTAAAAAGTTACTTGTTAGATATTCTACCTAATATTGGACAATATGCTGACTCCGTCGACAGCCCGGGCTGGAAGCAAAACTGGGCATCACTTAAGCTCATACGTCTACTAAGGTGACTATCAAGTAAATTGTCCAATACTTTTGCAATACGAAATCATAATCACGTAGGTATTGGATATACCTTTACATCCACATCCAAAGTCGACGTGTCTATAGACTCGTATTGGTCAGGGTCTCAAAGTCAAAATCATTTATTCATTAAAATCACAAGGATCACTTTGAAACGTCAATTTTACTGCCTGTTCCTTCGCGACCAAGCCAGGAAAGAAAGGCAAGAAACAAGGCTGGTTGTTTTTTTTTAATGATCCTTTTAGAAAATATACAATACAGAAAATAAATTACGTCTAAATTGTAACATTTTGAACGAGTTGGAGCAATTTCAATCCCAAGCTTCTCTATCATCTAAATAATCCGATATTTTATAGTAGGCTTTTTATAAAGATTTTGTTTAATTGCGTTTTTAAATTTGTTAATTGTCAATTGTTGTACATCACTTAGGAGTTTGTTATAAAAGTGAACACCTTGCCCTTTAAACGATTACTAACTTTATGGAGTCTACAAGGGGCAACAGCGAGTTTATCTTTACTTCTAGTATTAAAATTATGATTATTATAGCTATTTTTTCATAAACAAATTAATATTTTTGTAAACATACATCAGATTTTCATAGATGTATTGACAAGGGAATGTCATAATATTTATTTCTTTAAACTTATTGCGTAATGATTCTCTGGGGCCCATATTATAAATTGCACGAACAGCCCTCTTCTGCAGTACAAAAACGGTGTTTATATCTGCAGCACTCCCCCACAGCAGTATACCAGGAGTTTGTTATAAAAGTGAACACCTTGCCCTTTAAACGATTTACTAACTTTATGGAGTCTACAAGGGGCAACAGCGAGTTTATCTTTACTTCTAGTATTAAAATTATGATTATTATAGCTATTTTTTCATAAACAAATTAATATTTTTGTAAACATACATCAGATTTTCATAGATGTATTGACAAGGGAATGTCATAATATTTATTTCTTTAAACTTATTGCGTAATGATTCTCTGGGGCCCATATTATAAATTGCACGAACAGCCCTCTTCTGCAGTACAAAAACGGTGTTTATATCTGCAGCACTCCCCCACAGCAGTATACCAGGGACTACAAGTGCAGATATTTTAATACACTAAAGTAACTATTGGAAAGCGACATAAGCTGCTCAAACATTCTGTAGGTTAATGTTGGTAATGTTTTAGTCTTTTGCTGTTTAGTTAGGTAGGTACCTCATTATAAACGATGGCAGGTCTGTTTGCTTTGTAGTGTACTTTGTATAAACTGTATTCGTTAATAAATCACTGAAAGCAACCAGATCTTTTAAGATAGGTCTATGACGGAAGCACACCAATCATAGCCATAAGTACTTAAAACAGCTATTTACAAGAAACACGAATGAGATATTATGTTTACAGTCTCGGTGATGTGATGATATATTAACTTTGTTGCCGATGGTTAAAACGCAATAGATACCTGTGGTATAGGTACCTACTCTCTTTTCTAAGCAGTCTTATGTCCTGTCATAATATTTTGATGGAAGAAGTTTACGATCATCATAGTCTCTTGTTTGATTTAATATATACATACTTTCCTTTGTTTGGTGTTCGTTTGATCCAGATTTTCAAGGTTTAGGTCGGAAATTAGGGCCCTTTAATTTTGCTTAAAATAGATTTGGTAAAATTCAGGCCGAGCAAGGGGTCTTGTCTTATGCTTTGAATATATTTCAGGAAGCATAACGATTATTGTGGACATAGCTACTATTCTCCAAGCTATTATTTAAATTTAAAACAATAATTTACTAGGTTTGATTTAGGACAATTTAGGCCCAACCCTCAGAATATTAACATAGAAAGTATGTTTCGACCAAGCTCAAACGTGTGTAGGCTGTATAACAAGAAATGTGTGCGGCGGGCCTACCACGTCATTACATTACGTTATCGTTAACGCGCCGGCGAACCCTGAGCACAACTTCAATTCGGCCGCGTCAAAAACTTCGGGCTGAATATCGCTATCCCTGTTTAGTGACGAAGTTTAGCCACGCAGAGCGACAGTGATAGCAATAGAACGATTCTAAATTTGATTAGATTTTGACCGTGTTCCGTAATACCAAAAATGATGACTGAAAACTAGTTGTATTTTTCTCATTGTGTTGTTATTCTGTAACTAGACGATATAATCTATGTTCCCATGACTAGGATACATAAGATGTTGTTGTTTTTAATACGAAACAATTAGGTTGAAAACAGGTCTTTTATGACGTAAAAACATGCAGAATGCGATACGCTTCTATTTCATTTTAGGTAAGTATTTTGATCTAATATAATTATGGTTGGGAACCTAGATAAATACTATTCAAATTAAAATAATACCTTATTAAGGTAGAAATATGCTCCAATTAGAAATGATCTTGGTAGTACGTGTTGTATGGGCGATTGTCCCTCCGGTGTCCTCTTAAGTCGCGAGTGAATAGGTTTTTTCTAGGCAAGCGTGTACCATCGTAGACTGCACCATCGCTTACCATCAGGCGAGATCGTGGTCAAACGCAAGCCATGTATAAAAAAAAATATTCGTTAAAACTCACAAACCGCACGAGAAATGATGCAAGCGGAACGACATTCTCCCTAAATCTAGGGAAAATGAACCTTGGATCGATTCAGATGCGGTTTTCCAAATAGAAAGCTAGTTTAACTGGGGTGGTTCTCAGCTTTGTCAGTTATGCACTGCCTGACGCAAAAATATAGGATAAAAACCTTTAAAATTTTGTACAAATTTACTTGTTATTGTAGTATTGTGTATTCAAGTAGGTATTGTAATTTCAGATGTCTTTTACTGAAAAAGTGTGACCCTGCGAAATGGGCAGCACTATCGGCGATGGAATCCCACAACGTGCTGCGCCGCGCTCGCGGTGACATCTGGCCGATGAACGAGAGGCTCGTGGAGCAGAGGATGAGGAGCTGGAACCTAGACTATAATGACGAGGAGATACACACTGTCTGTGGAATATTGGAGGTGAGCACACCTTATCGAATTGGGACCTAGACATTTCGCACTCATCATGTTTTTATTTTTTTAAATTCATAGCATTCTTAGTTGTGATATTGCTGCAGTAATGTTTTAGGGGCTTGTCACTGACATAGTCCAGAGGGTTAGCAAACTGATGTGGTAGTAGGCGGGGCACATAGCTCGAAGAACTGACGGCCGGTTTGGGTAGATATGGTCTTGAGTGGAGGCCTCACGCTGGAAAGCGATGCATAGGACAACCCCATAAGGCAGGTGCTACTGATGGTAGCAGGTGAGGCCAGATAAAATGCACTGATTTATTTTATACATTTATTAAATGAGGCTTAATATGAGGCACATACGCTGCCTTGCGTGGAACTTTTTCTTGACTACAAATTCTCCTACCCTTACATATTTATTATATATTTACCGTGAAATTACTAGAGTATAAATATATATGCAAATAAAACGACCTTATAATGGTTGCTGGGAGTCTTTGGGCACAGACCACACAAGATTAGTCACTCTGGAAATTTAAGAGGGAGGCTAATTTTGCGGTGAGCGTCTTATGGCTGATATAATGGCGACGTAGACAGTTGTCATTTGGCCCTTAAAATTTAGAATCCTGTGATTGATTAACTTGTTCCTTATAGGAAATATATCTGCTAATATAGTTATCGAGAACCACTAAAATTTCGAACTAAATTTGAATCAGGGTTCTGTTTTCCCTTTTGATATTCTAAGAATAATGTTTTAGGTGAATGCGTTCGAAGTAGGTGGTAGCGGGGCAAACGCCCGCGCCCTCTACGACCGCGCTTATCTCCTCGCACACGACTGCACCCCTTCCACCACTCACACCGATGTCGAGGGCGTGGCGGGGAGGCCGCTCATCATCAGAGCATCTGTGCCACATGCCAAGGGGCAGGTTGTGTCGGCTTGCTACGCGTACACACTGCAGGTAAACAACATTACCTACTTAAAACCATCTCAAATACTTTTGAGTCGAACGAGACTTGAACCCGCAGCCTTCCTCTTGATACGAGGATGCACTGCCAATTGTGCTACAAGCCCTTGTCACATCAGGGTTGAAATAAGCGAGATAAGTTTACGACTCAAAATAACACATCTCATTTTAACTAAAATCAAGTTATCGTAGATAATATTATGGCTTGCGTCGGTTCATAATTCTTCTAAATATGATTTGTTTGTACTTCACCTGGATGGTTCTTAGCTATAGTTAGACCCGGTACGTGGCGCTGTTGTAGAGATCCAGAATATTGACGGACGAAGTCGCGTTCATACAACTAGTTTCATATAACTTTAAAAAATATCGGGATAGGCAATAACTTACTGATCATGATAAATATACCGTTTTTAGTGAAAATATTAAGAACTTGCTCACATATTCACTTGCCAATATTATGGAAAGAGTCTCCATGTCACTCGCTTCTCGGTTCCACTTTAAACTTTAGTCGCACGCAACAGAAAGGATTCGCTCACACTTTTAGATTTCAGATTATTATTGAACATTGTCCTACATAATGGAACAGAGCTCGTTTATGTAGGTACACACGGCTACACATCAAGCTATACATTGCCAGTGTAAGCTGATCTCGCATTGTGTAAGCTTTTCGTAGAATGAGAGGTCAGCTTATACTGGAAATTATAGCTTGATGTGTAGCCGTGTGTACGTATAAGATATGAATGTACTTATTAACCGACTTCAAATATAGGAGGAGGTTGTCAATTCAGTTGTATTTTTTATGTTTGTTACCTTAGAACTCTGATTTATCAACCGACTTAGAAAATTATTTTCTTGAAAATTCAAGTCAAATCAAATCATTTATTTCTCAGATCAAGCAATAGGTATACATATATTAAAAATATTTATATTAAACTTAATTAGAATATAATTTTATAATGGCTTGTACTTAAGAATATTGGCGTGCAGTACCTACACTAAGTACTGTGCTGTAGGCACTGCTTTACCTTCCAATTTCAGATTTGTCCCGTAGAAAATTCATCATAATCGGTTTAGTAGTTTGGTTTTTAAATCAAAATAACTGGTGTAGATTTTCTGTTTTCTGAAGACGGTTATATTTTTTTTGTTTATTTAATTTAATTTATTTATTGTGACATAATAAATTAATTAAATTAAATAAACAAAAAAATATAACCGTAAATAAAAAATTTAAAAAAAACAAAACAGAATACAATCAAACAGTTACAAAATGCAATTATCAACTTTTATACCTAGATTGCATCCCAAAGCATGTGTAGGTACACAGCATGACAACTCTAAAGCAGTTCTGTTTAGACTAGCAGAAGGACTAAAAAGTTACCTGTGTTGAATATTTAGGTATATTATTTAATAATGTACCGCAGTTCCTGGAGATCAATGAGGGAGGCCTTTGTCCAGCAGTGGACGTCCTACGGCTGATATGATGATGATGATGATGATTTAATAATGAGGTTAAGCAAATTAAGATCTGATCACCTCAGAAAGCTAGGAGAGATAAAGTATCAAGTGTACTCTATGTATCAGGGTACTCTGAAACGTCGCGAGCACATAAACCACAGCAAGTTCTTCGAGTGCTGCTGCGCGCGGTGCGCCGACCCCAGCGAGCTGGGCACGTGCGCCAGCGCATTCCGCTGTCCGCGCTGCGCCGGCCGCGTGCTGCCCGAGGCGCCGCTGCGCGCGGGCGCCGCGTGGCGCTGCGCCGCCTCCTGCGGGTACACAATGCCCGCGCCCGCTGTGCAGATGCTATTGAAGAGGTGAGCTTTGAGGACTTTCTTCTATACTATCAGAATCAGGAATATTTTATTGTTAGTTGTTTGTGATTAAGTATTGAGCCGCAGTCGATGTTAAAATAATTTGGTTTTGAAACCTTTTTGGATTATTCTTTGGTAATTTTAGAAAATTGTGTACATACAGATACCTGTACGAGTAGGTAATTTAGTTTTAAGAATCCTGATAGTCAAACAAATACAAAAAGTGCATGTATCTATTATTGTTCCAGGTTAACCGACGAGTTCGAGCAAATAGATGCGAACGACGTGGCTGCCTTCGAGGCGTTCCTGCACAAGTACCGCAACGTGGTCGACTCCGGGCACTACCTGTGCCTCTCCGCCAAGCACTCGCTCAGCCAGCTCTACGGCAAGGTGCCGCAGTACATGATACACGAGATGCCGGACCACCAGCTCAACAGGAAGATTGACATCTGCCGGGACTTGATGAAGGTGTTCGATGTTATTGAACCGGGATATTCTCGGCTCAGAGGTAAGTTGATTGATAGTATCCTATCCTACTGTTATCATCATTCAGCATAGGACGTCCACTAAACATAGGCTTACCCATTGATTTCCAAAGTGACCGATCTTATGCGGCTTGTACCCAACAGCTCCCAGCAACCTCTATTATCTGGTGGTTTTCCTACGCTGTAATTTCGAATGTGTTATCCATTGCTGCTGGAAATGTGGAGATTCGACATTCACTAGTGGCCTGTGCCTGTTGTATATGCCACACTTTATTGCTATCAATTTACCTTTCGAGTAACGTTTACATAAATTTATTGCAAAACGTACCTTGTATTAAAGTCAATGCTAATCGTGTGTGTTAATTAAAATATTTTCTTTATGTATATCTCCTGCCAATTAACTATATTAGTTAATTTCGATTGTTTAACATAGAATATTATTTTTTTTAATAAGAATACTATTTTAAATAATCAAATGCCACTAATGTAGTTAATTGGCAGCAGATGTAGGTACATATATAATATATAGTCACAGCCATCTGGTAGCTTGGCATTAGTTATCTATTATATAAAAAAACTATACCGTTTGGTTTAACCACGAATTTATTGACTTTGCAAAAGCATTCTTACGACCTCTTTGGCGCAGCGGACGAATAGCCAGCTGAGACGCAAGAGGTTGCAGGTTCCATTCCCGCCGCGGAACAAATGTTTGCATGGGGTACAGATATTTGTTCCGTGACTGGTTATTTCTCTATAATTATAGGTTATTAGACCGAGGCGAAACGGATGATTTTTTTTAAGAATTGAAAACAGGCATAGATTTGCATAAAATATTATATTTACTGAAATCATTACAGTCTACACATATTTGATAACGACTAGGCATTGTCAAACTTAAATTAAACTTGAGCATTATTCTTTAGAGATAAAAAAATGAAAAATGTGAAATATCCGATTCGCCCCAACTTCGCGGGTGAATCGGATCAAACAAAAATATCTTTAATTTATTCTAAATTATTAATAAAATCTTTATAAAAATCGTTCAGAAACAAAAATTAACCGTAGCCGGTTGTCCACCACATTGTTTAATTACACCCCTTCCTTGATAGTGTCACTCTCCTCTGTAAACTCGGAACTGTAAACTGGATTGAGCAGTTTGACCTTAGACGGTGACTACTTATAGATTGACACGCGCGAAATTTGAATTATTTAAATATTTCTTAATTTGATCCGATTCGCCCTGTGATCCGATTCGCCTCGGTCTACTCTATGTATTTACAAAAAAAAAAGTATATAAGTGTTCTATCAGTTATCTGGTTCCCATAGTACAAGCTCTGCTTAGCTTGGGACTAGATAGCACTGCCTGTGTGAAATGTCCAGCATTATTATTAGCATTGGATCGAATTAACAATTTGTTTCAGGGGTAACTTTGTATGAACTCCACGCTCCGCTGATGATCCTTACCACAAGAGATTATGAGAAGAAAGCAATATCGAAGGAGAACCTACGGAAGCGTCTACAAGAGGTAAGGTTTAGGTACCTAACCTTTTCTTTAAGTTAAAATGGCGTAACTAAAGGTTCGTTATTATTTACGACGACCTCCGTGGCGCAGTGGGCGTATAGCCGGCTGAGACGCAGGAGGTAGCGGGTTCGATTCCCACCGCGTGCAAATGTTTGCATGATGCAGATATTTGTTCCGGGTCTAGTTGTTTCTCTATATATTATATGTATGTATTTACAAAAAAATGTATATACGTATTCTTTCAGTCATCTGGTTCCTATAGTACAAGCTCTGCTTAGTTTGAGGCTAGATAGCGCTGTGTGAAATGTCTAGCAATATTTATTATATTTATGGTTTACATACCTACATGACCATTGTAGTACAGCGTTTTATTATAGCGTTTTATAAGTTTTCTATGTTAAGTTATAGTTGATTTGGTGTAAAAGTGAATAGTAATGTCTATCTATCTTTATGCCCTGTTTTGTGTCAGTTTATTCAAATTTCTTGTCACTTAAGGGGGCACCGGAGGGACAATCGCCCATACAACACGTACTACCAAGATCATTTCTAATTGGAGCATATTTCTACCTTAATAAGGTATTATTTTAATTTGAATAGTATTTATCTAGGTTCCCAACCATATATTAGATCAAAATACTTACCTAAAATGAAATAGAACCGTATCGCATTCTGCATGTTTTTACGTCATAAAAGACCTGTTTTCAACCTAATTGTCTCGTATTAAAAACAACAACATCTTACGTATCCTAGTCATGGGAACATAGATTATATCGTCTAGTTACAGAATAACAACACAATGAGAAAAATACAACAAGTTTTCAGTCATCATTTTTGGTATTACGGAACACGGTCAAAATCTAATCAAATTTTGAATCCTTCTATTGCTATCACTGTCGCTCTGCGTGGCTAAACTTTGTCACTAAACAGGGATAGCGATATTTAGGCCGAAGTTTTTGACGTGGCCGAATTGAAGTTGCGCTCAGTCTTCTCCGGCGCGTTAACTAAATGGGTATTTACAACCACCCATTACGATGTGTTGTGTTATGTTTATCTATAAATAATTGAACAAATAGCCAATAACTAGTAGATAACTAAGTACCTACGTACTCGTGTACATTTTGTTGATGAGCTTAATAAATAAATCCTTTGTTGTTCGGTGGATTCGCTACTCGACAGATTTCTGAATTGAGCAGACTCTTGGATTCGACAGATTAAATTAAATGATGAGCGTCGTCATAAAACTGGTAATTTAGCTAATTGATAAATTATGAATACATACTGTTGGTTTATCTTTAAATAAACAAATAATTAGATAGCGCTGTTGTGAAATGTCCAGCATTACTTACTTATTAATAATAATTGATGGTTTCCAGATTGTCAGCTACCTGACGGAAGCAGCGCTTATCCTGGGCTTCGAGCCGCGTCACTCCGCCGAGGGACTGATGGCGGCGGCGGCGCGGGAGGCGCTATCCAAGATCAGAACCTGGGAGCAGATTATTGGGAAGATATCGTGAAAACAACGCTTCATAACGACTACCGTCGTCATACTGAATAAGAAACCTCAAAACTAGTTATTGACAAAAGCAACATGTTTTAAAGAAATTGTTTTAGGTTAGAAAAGTTTTGTCCTTAACAGTAAAGGAATTGAAATTAACCTGTCAATTTTAATACAATAACCTTCTTTCTGTTAGAGAAGATATTATGGGCCGACCCCAGTAGTCTTACCATGTTGTCTTACTAGTAAAACTGTACCATCGATATAAGAATCAAGTAATGGGCACACCACGCTCACACCTTTTCCTCGTCTTCTACAAGGACTGGGAATTTCCCTCCTAGTAGTCTTATTGACTTGCTATTAGTAAGACTACGCGGGTTCTCACCCGCGGCCCAAATCGGCCCAAAGCCCAAATCTGGGACTTTTCCAGTAGAAGACTACTGGAAAAGACCCAGATTTGAGCCGTTCCTAGTATTCTTAAATTCTTACTAGTATTTCTGTTAGCTACAGGGTACAGACAATCTACTGAAGTCTCTGTCTGTACTTTTTATGTTAAATTGAAAAGTATACTTAATATAGAAATATTAATATTATTTTTGTATAACTTTTTAAGTCATTGTGATTGTATACGAATTCATAAAAATCTCTTTTGTGATATATTTCTCTTAATACATTTATAAATCTAAGATTAACTATCATGAACTTATTTAATATTCTTCTACATACCTATCTTTAGCGATCACCCAGCTGTATTTCTCGTAAGAACAGAGAAAGCAGGATGTGTATGAATAAGTTGAAAAAAAAATATAGATTCGAAAGTAACTGTTGCTCTGATAAAATTTAGTATATAGACAGATTATGATCTGAATTAAGTCATAGGTTACTTTTTATTAACAAACCTTGCGTACGAAGCTGCGGGCGGAAGCTTGTGAGATAACACTAATCTATTAATATTTTATTCGTTCTTAATGCTTGTTGATCTATTTTAAATTATTTAATGTATTAATTCCTTCCACTAAAAGACATAATTGATGTATATTATTTTTGTATTGTTGTTTTAGACAAGTACCTACTAATTATTATAATTTTAATAAACACTCTTTCAATATAAACAAGCGTTAACTTTATTTTTCAGCGTCGTCTGTTTGTTTCCCCCAATTTTGAATGAATTAATTTGTTTTAAGATCATAATTTTATATATTAAAAAGTGAATTGTGTTTTATTTAATCGGCACTGGGTATTAAAGAAAGAGATGCAAGACCTGCCGGGTTAACATGACCGCTCTTAAAAAGTTTATCTTCATGGAAAAATATAGTAAATAAAATGAAATTTTGACGTAGAGTAAAAACATGAATGAAATGAATGAAAATCAATTTTAAATATTAGATAGATAGATTGAATTACCACACAAACAGAAATAATACAAAAATAAGTACTAGGCTAAAATAAATAAGGCAATACAGTGGGCGGGCTTATCGCTGAAAGCGATCTCTTCCAGGCAACCTTTGAATGGAGCGAAATTGACAAAGATACGGAGTGTGGTGTACTTTAGAGGATATTCTAAGGTATATTAAAATATGATGAAGTTTTAATCCTAATACTTAATATATAGGTAGATACGTATAAAATAGACTAATAAATAGTTGTATACATATAGAAAACTATATTAACAGTTAAAATAAGTACTTAAATAGTATATAAATAACGCTAGGAAGATGACATCGTCAGGTAATGGTGTTTCACCTTCAACTTGAAGGTGTGTAAGGAGGATGACCGTCTTATTTCTTCGGGCACAGCATTCCACAGCTGAATAGCCTGGACAGTAAAATAAGCGCTGTAAAATGAAGTGCTGTGCGAAGGAGTTTTGAGTATCAAGTTTTCTGATGACCTAAGAGTATAGTTATTTGAAGAATGGAGAAATTCAAATCTATCTTTCAGATAGTGATGAGAGAAGGGACTGAAAAGAATAGAATAGAGAAGAGAAAGGATATGCGTATTCTGACGAAGACGAATTGGAAGCCACTTAAGCTTTGAACGGAAGGGAGACACATGATCATATTTACGGAGGTCAAATGTAAATCTGATACAAAAATTTTGTAGACGCTCGAGCTTGCTAAGCTGTTCCTCAGTGAGGTTCAGATAACAAGCATCGGCATGGTCTAGTACGGGATGTAAAAGCGATTGTTTAAGCGCAGTCCTGGTGGACATAGGCAAAACGTTGCGTAGTCTCCTTAGTGAACCAGCTGACGCAAACAACTTCCGGCTGGTTAGTTTAAGCTGAGCCTTCCATGAAAAGTTGCGGTCAACGATGATACCCAAATTCTTCACGGTTTCGCTGTATGGGATTGTTATTCCGCCAAAGACAACTTGTGGGAGAGTGTACCAATAAATTTTGCTAAGCGTTCTTTAACTACCTACAATAATGGTTTGCGATTTGGTAGGATTAACTTTCAAACCGTGGAGCTTGCCCCACTCTGCAATTCGCGTAAATTGCAATTGGTAACTTCAACAGCATCAGCAATATTACTGAGCGTAGCTTGGTTATAAATCTGAAGATCGTCTGCGTAGAGGTGAAAGGATGAAGAAAGATTAAGAGAAATAGGGTTTATGAAGATTGTAAAAAGAAGAGGCGATAAAACGCCACCTTGAGGTACACCAGCAGACGTATTACCTACACCACGAAGAGAGAGACTCCTCGAGTCGAACACGTGCAAGTAATTGAAAAACCAACCAATATTAAAATATGAAAAAGCACTGTGAAAGAAAGAAAGATATACAAACCTGTCGGCTTAACATGGCGGCCTGTCGGCTCCATAAAATAATATAGGAACATGAAATTTTGACGTAGAGTAGAAACCTGATGAAATGAATGAAAATTCTTTAATACCTTACAAGCTAGATACAACAAAATGAGAAACAAGAAGATGTATAATGGTCGGTCTTGTCGATATAAAAATCGAGCTCTTCCAGACAACCTTGGATGGTCTACGCTAAAATAGTTTTAGCGTTGTCACACGTACTTTCTCGGGCGGTCAATCCAGTACGATATCATATCAGTTCTTACACCTCTTTTTGAAATCTTCTCATATCTCCTCTTCTCTTCACCTTTATTTTGATAACTATATCCATAAATAAAAAAAAATGAACTATTCGGGAAAAATACCTGGCGGTCGTCACATAATTTGTTTTGACATTTGTGTTGTTGGCGCCATGACGCGACGCTCGGCAAGATTTGGCCGAGGATCGAGAAAAGTAGAACGATGAAGGGGAGGTCTTTTCCCATGATAATACAATCATACTTACATACATAGATAGGCGCAATTAAGAACCCAACCCATTTGGGCATAAATGCAGTAAATAATCATGGAATTGAACCTACGACTATAAGATTAGAAGTTCGAAAGGCTCCCGCTACGCCATGCGCCCCCACAATACAGCTCAGTAGAGAAGCGTCTAAAGTTTCATGCGCCGACGTTTATTTTTACACCTCGCATGTGCGCGTGCGTCGGCAGTCGACCCGGTTCCGCATCCAGCTTCAATTATCAAATTGTTTTCTACTGAGTTTGGATTCTAATAATCAATTTATCAATGGTGTAGTGCATTGATACATATTAATTTCATTAGGTGAGTAGTAACTACCCGTTACCTGTTTTTTTGTTTTGTTATTTTAGTGGCGTTGATGTGATGATTTAATCATTTTTGTAAGTAGATTAGTGATGGGTCTGTACGGATGTGCAAGAAAGTTCCATAGTGAATTAACACTTTAAATAGGTACTACCTTTATAGGCATTAGGTAACTACTAACATTGTTACTATAAGCTTGTGTCATAAGCTGCAGAGCAAAACAAAACTCCTTCACCCAGATATAAATAAAAGTTACTTCTTAAGCGAATGGATTCCTGTAGTTTATTGTAAGACCAATAAGTACTAATAAAATGAATTAACAAAGCTAGTTACCTTATAAGCACAATTTACTAGATGTTACATAGGTTTGTTGTCAGTTAAACTACCATGAAGACCGAACGCGTCTGCGCCATCTGCCTCTCACCGGCAGAGCAGAAATGCTCGGGATGCCAGTCAGTCCACTACTGCTCCAAGGAACACCAGAAGGACCACTGGAAGCAGCACAAGCTACAATGTGTGCCCGCGAAGGTGATGCAGGATGAAAAGCTGGGGCGGTACATGGAAGCGACCAGAGACATAAAAGCTGGGGATATTCTGCTTAAAGAGAAACCGCTGGTCACTGGGCCTACACAAGTAAGTATTTCAAAATATAACAAGCTAGCGAGAGACTTATGTACTCGTAATACTATCATAGGGTTTATTACTAATTCCCTAAAAACCGCGCAAGGTTTGTTTGGGTACTCACATTCGTCGGTATACGTACGCTTTACACAATAATAGAGACATTACCTAGATATTGCTACAAGACAGTACTAACTAACTCCATAATAGGAGGTAGTCTACTAATGCTCATTTATTTTGTAACGGCATTTTACATCAAAAACTTTGAAGTTGAGCGATAAAATTACGATAATGTGGCCGTCACGGGTCGCCCGGTAGATGTAAAACATTATTGAAAGAATTTTAAATGATCACCCCGATGAAGGTTTACGAGTTGAACCGAAACATTGTCGGTCGAAATATAATAATAAGAATTTTTAAAATTGAAGAAAACCGTTTATAATCATCAGAGCCTTATCTTTTTTAAGCAATATAAATAAATACGCGTGATGGCAAACAATTATTTATCTGTACTTTTGACAATTATTGATAGACGACATCTTACCCCGTATCTTAACTATTGCCACGTCTATTCGTCCGTCTTACCCCCAAAGCGCGCCTAAAGATGTTTCACATCAAAAAATTAAAAAATAAATTCTCACAAAATGTTTTCCTAACCTTTGTTAATTGTATCATTTTCTAGACAACTCCTCCAGTCTGCCTGGGTTGCTACAAACTCCTGGAAGAAGGCAAGACCGTGGCCTGTGAGAAGTGCGGTTGGCCCTTCTGCTCTCAAGACTGCACGTACAGCGAAGCGCATATTCCTGAATGCACTTATACTGAGAAAAGAGGAGAGAAGGTAACACAATTTATAAACGAAATGATATGTTACGGCAAGTAAGACTTTGTTGAATGGCAGCAACAGCAGTGGTCCTAAAATACTACCTTGGGTGACTTTTTTTCCATACTTCTAACAGTTTTACCTTTAGTTTCAGTCTAGGCAAAGTTGTGCGCCTCATAATGTGTAACATCAAGAATTTGGGTAAGTAATTGTTATTTTTTCACCAGGTGAATATAGTCAATTTCGGCATCCCTCACCCCAACTATCAATGCATCACAGTCCTCCGTTGCCTGTACCAGCGTGACCACGACAAGAAGCTCTGGTCCAAGCTGCAAGCTCTACAGTCTCATTGTGAAGAGAGGAAGGAAACGGATAAATGGAACAGTGATAGGAAAATGGTGGCGAGCTTCATTTGGAAGTTCTTCAAGTTGGAAGAGGTGTTTAGTGAAGAAGAGATTATGAGATGCTGTGGTATTTTGCAGGTATTATGTTGATTTGTATTATTAATCACCACTTCTACCAAGTGATTTTGCTTATGTGGCTGTATTTAACTAATGTACTGTTTATATTTTTCAGATAAATGGACATGAAGTGCCTCTAATGGAGCCTGAATACTTGGCAGTTTTTGATCGCATCTCAATGGTAGAGCACAATTGTCGAGCTAACTGCAACAAAAGCTTCACATCAGATGGACAAATCGTACGTAACTTATACTAACTACATTGCTACAAATTCAAGCGATTGGATTATCTACGAAAGATTGATGTATATTACGAACTTGATTTCTTTCCCACGTCAAAGGAGTTAGTGGGCAACTCCGTTATTAAAGTTGAAACGAGAATAAATAATTTTAAACTTTTATCAAACTTTGCGTATCTTGCAGTCTATAAATACATACTAATATTATAAAGAGGTAAAGTTTGTATATGCAGGTAATCTTAGGAACTACAGAACCGATCTTAAAATTATTTAATTATACCTGAGTGCAATAAAAGCTATATTTTATTCTGATAAAAATTCGTGCCAACCGGGACGAGTCAGCTAGTTTTAAATAATATTAATCTTATTTTAGATCCTGGTCGCTGGTAAGGCCATATCTCCCGGCAGTCACATTACAGTGTGCTACTCCGACCCCCTCTGGGGCACGGAGGCACGGCGTCATCACCTCGCTGACTCTAAGTTCTTCGAGTGCTCCTGTGAGCGCTGCTCTGACGTCACCGAGCTGGGCACCCTGTACAGTGCTGTCAAGTGTAAAAAGAAGTAAGTTTTCCCAAAGTCTTAACGAAAATCCTTTAATACACATGTCACAATACTAGAGGAATATATACTAAAGTTCATTACAGATCCAACGTTTAAAACCTCTCAATTAATTTCAGAGACTGCAAAGGCTACCTCCTCCCGGAAACCTTTCTGCAACCAATCCTGCAAAAGACGAAGAACCCCGATCTCAAGAGCCAGAATCTAGACAACAAGACCTGGAACTGCAACAGCTGTAAGGACGCCGTCTCAGATAATATTATCCAGCAGTTGCTCCAGGATATAGGACGGGAACTGAGCAGTATGCCGAAGGAAGACCCTGACGCCTGCGAAAGGTAACTAACTTGTATTGTAATTTATCATTATCGTACCAGCCATAGAACTTTCACTGCTGAACACAGGCCTCCACCATGGATTCCCAGAGCGACGGCTGTTGTACGGCCTGCACCCAACGGCTGACAGCAACCTTTCCATCTACCCAGATGGAACCTGTAATTGACTCAGGTTTTTGCCAACAATTCAATTCCTATCCAAAACCTCCATCGGCAAATACCAGTTCGTAGCAATCGAAGGAATAATCATGTACCTGATGATGATGACGATTAAACTTTTGAGGCTTCAAACAAAAGCTATCTAGGAGCAGGGTTAGGTACTATATTTCAGGATTTGTCCTGAGATCTCAGGATTTTTGAACTCTTCTCAGGATTGCGGCCGGATTTTGCAAATCTCATCTCATATCTCAGGATTTTTAGAATTTTCGATAAAATACAGGTTACATTTTAAAGATCTATTCATTAAAAAGATAAACAAACTAATAATAATTTTCCTTTAGTAATAATTGCAAGAATTAAATATCTAAGAAGGTACTTAATCAGTTTTATCATAGGTACTTAATATGTGAAGATACCTTTTTATGTCAGGTTTTCTCTTTAATTTTTGCAACGCGTGAGAGAGATCCGCAGCAGGTAGAAAAGCGATAATATTACGACTTTTTAAAATTGTTAAGTACGTCTGAAAGAAAATTCTCAAACTGTAAAAAATCTCAGGATATTTCAATGGAAATCAGGTCTTTTCTCCGGACTTTTGATTTTTTTCATCTGTTAACCATATCTAGGAGAATTATAAAAAGAAACATATTCAACAGAGATAATCAATTTGTTATCAGATTTATCGGACACTGCAGCAGCTACCTTCACCCCTCACACTACTACATGACGGACGCAAGCCTGGCACTCGCGCAGATGATCGGCCAGGACTCGGAGCGAGGACTCGCAGCCGTCAGTGATGACAGACTGCTGTTGAAGACCCAGTTGTGCAGGAAGCTGGCAGATATGCTGGAGATACTGGCACCAGGTAATGTTGGTCTGGTGATCATTTCTTCATAGGATTGGCTTGTATGTCCCATTGAGGATTTCCTCGGTACTAAATAGAAGTGTTTTGATTTGTAACCAAGCCGTGAAATATGATTCCTCTAGCTGAAAATAGCTTTAGAAATAAGATTGCACACACACTATGTTATTGGATTAATATGTCTTTAGATAGGTGTCATAAATGATGGGCACGCAAGTAATTAAAAGTGGTTTCGTTTGTATTCAAAATAAATATCTCATATTGAAATTTTCCGTTTTCAGCTGAAACCAGGCTCCGTGGTAGTCTACTCTTTGAGCTGCACGCCGCAGTGGCAGATACCGGTAGAAGGAAGTCCCTCAAGGAAGGACCCGTGGCTATGCTTGGCTATGTGACAGTAAGACAATAACATTACCTACTACGTCATACATTATGATTCAAACATTATTTCTTTGTTCGGTTTGTTTATTTTTAATTGTGTACAATAAAGATATTATCTATCTTCAGATAGATAAATTAATACTAAATTCTGAAAAGGTAGACTTTCGTCTACAGTTTTACAATATAATTTACGAGAAAAATGGAATGGGGACTCAGAGTGGGAGGACTTCACTGCAGATAATTTTTATTTGTAGTCCTTTTTGTAGTCCCCGACGCAAAACGAGGTGTTTTTATTTTAAAGCCTTTTAAAATATAGGTATATCGTCAGTCCGAGGTAACCTAGCTTCCAAACTTATGAACAGATATCAATGTAGTGTTTGCCTCATGGTTATTAGGGTTTCACCTAATGGTCCTGGTGGAAGACTCAGTGCCTCCATGCTGAACTAGGTTCCTCTTTGCAGCACACAACTTTTCCGTTTTCTCATTCTAACAATTTAGTATGTAAGTGATAACTCAGTTCAGTGGAAATTGTTAACAATTTTTGCGGTGCGGGGTTTTTTTCCTTTTATTTACTTATTTATCTTGTGAAAATCTAGACATGGCTTTTAGCAAGCCTCACACACACAACTACCACTCCACTGACTTATCAATTCTTCACGACAAAATAAAAATACGAGTTGCAAATCCCACTGACCCAGAATAGAGCAATCGTGACCGTAAGATCCATCAACGTGAACAGAATCTTTGCATGCCATCACTCAAGTAGCCATTTGTCTTAGCTTTTGTAGCGCTTACGCCTGTCTGTTTCTACTTAGTTTCCTGCGCAAAAAAACTGTCTTATACGTGTCTATAGTGGAACGCTCGCATTAAAAAGGTTAATAATAATTATTTTGAATGATGATTGCTGATATCTAAATAGCTGAAGAACTAAAAACCAGCCAGGCTGAAGAACTAAAAACCAGTCAGGCTGGTATGGGACTGCCCCCTAGAGAAGTTTCTCCCAACGGAAGAATAGTCTAAAATGAGATTTTAGCGTTGTAACATTTGTACGGTCTCGTTTTTTAATAAAAGTTTAGCATTTACGTGAGAGGTTGCAAGCTCAGCACCGCTTATTAGAATATTATCCCGATGGCACAAACCTTCGAACTTGAACTGCCGGTTTTCTCACAATGTTTTTCTATGCCGTTTTGAAAACGTTAAAATACGCACATAATTTTGTTTTTTTTTTCAACCTACGTCATCCCACGCTGCGTTTAAACACCGGCATTGCTGATGCAGGAAATTAGGCTGCCAGGCTAAAATGGGTTTGGGCGGGCCATGTAAGACGAATGCACCCGTACAGATGACCAACGATCGTCACGCAGTGGGTGCCTGAAGACGGGCGACGGCGCCGAGGAAGGCCTAGTAGATGCTGGCGTGACGATCTCGATGTCTTCGAGACAGATTGGTGGGATTTGGCCCGCGAGCGAAAGTCCTGGAAGACTGTGGGGGAGACCTTTGCCCAGTATATTAAGACCTAAACTTTTTTTAGGGGTATAATCCATTGGCCGGGGTGGAATCCTATATTTAATTACTTCAAATAAGGGTTGCAAAGTTCTTAAAATTCTACTAAACTGATCTAACTTATTTTTACCACGGAGCCGCAAATTATTTGAACCCATAACCTCCGAATTGGATGTCACCATTGTGGCACTTGTATTCTCTATTGTACAGTAGATTCTATTTTAAGACCTACTATGTTTTAGCAAATATACGTTATATTATTGTTATATCACATGGTCAATATTTCCGTTCCAGGAGTCCCGTAAGATTCTGGTAGAGTCGGCCTCCCTGCTCCGCCACGAGCCCCCGGAGCTGCCCGAGGGTCGCGTCTCCAAGCAGGCTCGACTGAACATCATCCAGATGGACGAGCTGATCAGAAACCTCTCACTTGCTCTGCCTTCTCCACTGTAGAGAGAAATAAAGATCGTTTGATTAACTTGATGGGCTCCTAGTTTTATTTTAAGTGACTGATACTTAGGCTAGGACTGTATCCGGCCGTTTTTAACGGCCCCTGTCCAATCCGTCGCACTACCAAACATTTGAATTTTTCCTGCATCGACTACACACGATACGAATTTTTCTCCTGATTCAAACGGACCTTGTGTAATCGGTAGCATACCGAATTTGGTTTTTTGGTGGTAGCATACCGGGAGAGACCCGGATGCCATATAGTCCTAGCCTGATAGTGCTTAACATCTACCAGAAAATCACGAACCAGACGGGACTTGAACCCGCGACCTTTTGCTTTATACGAGAATGCGACATCAAGCAGTACGGTGCATTTCTCGTCCAGTGCGAAAGTAGCAGATATAGTACCTACTTTCAAGACCCTTATGTTTTGTTGTTAGCCAAGTAATGTTCTCCTTTTTATTTTTATTTTCACAGATTGCTCCAACCTATGAGCTTTACCTATATTTATATTTTAAGGGAAGATATGTGTCTTCATAAACCAAAATACATCCAAAGCAAATCACACTAATATTATAAATGCGAATGTTTGGATGTTTGTTTGTTACTCAATCATGTCGTAACGGCTGATTTCGATGAAATATGGTATTTACGTAGATTATAACCTGGATTAACACATAGGCTACTTTTTGTTGCCAAACAATGCGTGCGAAACCGCTGGCGGAAGCTAGTATTAAATAAATCAATTCCATAAAAAGTTATATACTTCTTGATGAAATTAATTATTCCGTCTATACTAAGAAATATGCCAAAATAGATAAATTTTAACTAAAAATAGTATAAATAAATTATGATAAATTAGTGTAAATCACAATTTTAAAGATTTTTAGGGATCCGTAGTCGGACTAGGAATCTTTATAGTTTCGCCATGTCGGACTGCACGTCCGTCCGAGTAGGTAGATCATTATTGGTGTAAAGCTAATATTGTCATGATGGTATGTTTTAGTAACGCCTAGTAAGCTAAGAAATTAAAACTAAAAACATTTGTATTTGTTGGGGTAGGTACCCCCCCCCCCCCCCCCCCTCTCCTCTAAATGGAAGTTATGCGTCATTTTTATAAACTCACGCACCCCATCGTGTGGAATATCGTTAATTAAGTTTCCCAAAAACCCTATAAGGTTTCCTCAATTTATATAAATACAAGTTAAAGCTAGTCTACCAAGACGGGCTCACTTTTGCCGCTTCAAACCGCAAGTTGCATTAGCCTATAAACGGCTCACGTAAAGTGTCACTTATAATTATGTAACCGGATCATTGAAGCTATCCTGTTCTCGATCCCTGCTCCACCGAGGAATGCGTTAGAAGAATCCAATCGTTAATCATTTAGCAGACACCTTGGCTACCATTCCTTGTACCTACTTCCTGCCGACGAGTGAACTGGGACAACAAGCTAGTTTCATAGTACCTCGTATATGGGCTACTGTGAAACTAGCTTTACATAGAGTCACTTATATTCTTACTATATTCGTCGTACTATATACGTCACTTTATTGTTATATTGTGTGATCATTAAAAAGAATAACCAGTCTTATTTCTTGCCTGATTCTTTCCTGGCTTGGTCGCGGAGGAACAGAAAGCGGTAAAATTGACGTTTCAAAGTGATCCTTGTGATTTTAATTAATAAATGAATATTGACCATAAACATCATAAATAATGATAGAGTTAAAATGATTGATAAAAAAGGTTTGAAGACAAAAAGCTGTTTCAGCTTTAGATGATGCAAAGAAAAATATAAAAAACATGGTTCATGTTTGATGAAGTCTTCGAACAGCCTTGAACAAGATGAAAGACAACGCTACTCCGAGGCTATTCTTCTGATATTTTAATAAGGATTTTGTTAATAAAATTGACAAACAAGTTTAATTTTAGAAATATTGTTCATCTAAGTATATGCGAGGCTGAAAAGCAGCGTGACTGAGCCCTCTATGTTTTTACTTCATCATCATCCACATCCCGACTTCACTCAATGGCTACAACTGAGTACAGGCCTCTCTTTGCCTGTGCCACGATCATGTACCACGTATTATAATAATAATAATCTCATCCATGCCGTTTTGTTTTTCAGTGCGTCACGTTTTTGGTCAAGATCGCGCCTTCTGTCGTCTTCAAATGACCAAACTTTTTGCTGGACTTGTCTCCTCCATTCCGTTCGGTTTTCCGCTAGTTTTTCTCAACAAGAGGGCTCAATGTTGCATCTTTTCATATGTCTTTTCTGAACATCCTTGTACCTGAGAAACAGTCCTCCATGTTTGCGCTTGCCTTTTTGGAGTTCAAAAAAGAAGATGCGCTTCGCCACTCTCTCCTCAGGCATTCTAGAGACGTGGCCACACCATCGCAGTTGACACCTCATCAGATATGCCTCGATGCCGCAGACATTAGAACGGCGCGGAATTTCCGTATTTTGAATGTAGTCGGACCATTTCACGTTCATAATGTCATGGAGGCATTTCAGATGGAATCTGTCTAACGTGCGTATGTGCTTACGATATAGACACCAGGTCTCCGAGGAATAGAGAAGACTTGGCAATACAATAGACATGTACACCTTGATCTTCGTTCCTAGCTTAATATCGTGTGAACGGAAAATCTTTTCTTGGAGTTTTCCAAAAGCTGCAGATGCAGCACCAATCCTAGAGTTGATCTCCAAGTCTAGATCACGTTTAGATGTTAAGGTGCTTCCAAGGTATCGGAATTTGCTAACTTGTTGCAAGCCCCGACCACCCAGCTGCAGATTTAGAGGTGTATGATTCGATGAATCCATTGCCATACACTCAGTTTTGGTAACACTTATTTTCAATCCAAATCTGCAACAGGACTGATCTAGACTATCATCTCCGTAATGATGTCACAAGATACTTTTGTGCGAGCTTTAAGTCTAGCCAAGTTAAATAGCTTGCCATCTGTACAGAAACGGATATAGACTCCGCTCGAGTGATTGAGTAAGGTGTCTCTCACAAAAACGGAAAAGTACAAAGAGTAGTACAAAGAGCGTAGGTGCTAAGACGCGTCCTTGCTTTACACCACAGGAAACAGAAAAGAAGTCAGACTTGACATCTTTTACCGTTACACAGCAGGACATAATATCGTTTAGCAGCTTTATCATCCTTACAAACTTTTCTGTACACCCAGATTATAGCAGTACCGCCCAAAGAGCCTCACAGGGAACGCTTTCAAATGCCTTTTCTAAATCTACACATCATAAAAAGAGCGGCTGGCGATGTTCTTTAATTTTCTCCTGTAATTGTCGTAAGCAGAAAATTGCCTTGCTAGTTCCTGTGTTTGGACGAAACCCAAATGTTTGAAAGACGGCTAAGGAGTACTCTGGCAAAAACCTTCCCAGGAGAAGATAGGAGTGAGATCCCCCGATAAGAATTGCAATTTGCACGATCACTTTTTGTAGTCACCACTTCTAGGCTGTGCTCTTTTTGTTGTTTGTTAATATCACACGGTTGCATCCCTGATCTCGTCGCCTTAACAGATCACGGTGTTTAGCTAATGCGTCACATAGGGTTTTAATGTTTTCGTCAAACCAATCCTCATGAGATCCGGGCTTAAGCCGACGCATGAAGCCGTCTCTAAAACCTTTGCCGATAGATGATGCCACTTCTCTTCAAGATCACTCCCACAAGGACTGGTCTCAAGCTGTGATACAGTAATATATTTTGTAACTGTACCTAAGGGATAAGACCGCCTAGATTGTACCACCGCGTATGCTTTCTAGGTTTAGTTTTCGTAATTTTGGTGTAAGTAACAATATGGAGTTATCCATCTTAGTAGGTAGCTATCTAATTTTCTGTAATGATTTTGTACCTTAGTACTCTTTTTTTATCTGTATTTATAGGTAAACTTGTTTCACAGTACAGCTCAGGAATGATTGAACGGCTGAGGATGATCGGAACTGGTTGCCGCGTGTGCAAGCTTCTCCGAAGCGTCGATGTCGCCCCAATTATCAGCGAGCTCCCTTTCTGTCAAATGTCACTTGAGCCGACTGTCAAGACTAATGTGGATATGCTTTAGTTAGCAGATTTTAGAGTCGCTCTTCTCTTTGCTCCCCTTGTCCACAACCATGTGATATACTACGTGTTTTGTTTTGTACGACATTAAATGAAAACACGGGTAGGGCTAATACCCTGGGTAGGCTAACAAATTACTAGCCAATTTGTAGTATTGTTGATATGTATATAGGTTTTTTCAAACTCATTACCCTAGATTTTTTTTTAATTTTCTTTATCAAGTCTTAAAATATCAATCAAACAGCCTGTATATACCTAGACAGGTCATAAATTCTATCACATGTTTAATATAAAATAATTGAAACAAGTTTATTCATTATGTAATCATTTATATACCAAAATGAATTTAACAAAACATAGATTCTTATGACACTAAAGTTTATTCAAAATGACCTCCGTGATTTTGAATACAGGCCTTCAATCTGCGCGGCCAGTCGTCTATCGCAGCACGAACGAGGTCCATGTCAATATCGGCGGCTGCCTTAATCAAGGATGTCTTGAGTGACTCCAAATTGGGATGAGGCTTTGAGCACGCCTTTTCCTCCAAGTGTTGCCATATCTTGTAATCTAACGGATTCAAATCTGGACTGGAGGAGGGTCAGTCTTCGTGCCGGATGAAGTCGATTTCACGCGCCGCCAGCCAGTCTTGTGTGCTCTTCGCTCTATGAGCTGGCGCTGAATCTTGTTGGAATACCCAGTGCCTGTAACATGGTATGAGAAACAGGTTCCACAAGGTTCGTCAGGACTGTATTTTGATACACAACTGCATTCGTTTTTACACCTTTCTCACAAAAATGTACCTCTGTTAAGCCCCAATAAGAAACTCCCAACCATACCATAAGTGAGGATGGAAAATGACCTCGTTGGACACGCGGAATACGGTTCCTCGCTTCTTCACTACTGTGTGCGTACACCTTATCATTTTGTTTGTTGTAGCTCTCTTCTACGGTAAAAACTTTTTCATCCGAAAAAAGTATTTCCCGATATTTTTTTCCCGCGTACCGCTTCAACAAAGCGCGGCATCTCTTCAGTCTCTGGTTCATAAGACGAGCATTCAAACGATGTCCTGTTTTTCTTCGATATGCCCGAAGCCCTAAGTCTTCATTTAACGCCATTTTCACCGTGGTTCTGCTTAACCCCATCTGAAGGGCCAACAGTTTCTGCTTACTGTTGGGATTTCTTTGAATTCGCGCCTTCACAGCTTTTATCACTGCTGGAGTCCTAACAGACCGAGGGCGACCACTTCTTGACCTGTCATCTACACTAGAGTCTTCATTGTATCGTTTGATGGTGCGATAAACGAATCTTTTGGTTATATTAAAATTTTTCAGTAAGTCAAAAATTTTAATTGGCGCGTAACTGCAACGATGCAACGCAATAACTGCAACACGGTCTTCTTTAAGCGTCCACTCCATATTTAAAAATGAGTAAAATTCTAAAAAGTATACATTTTTATTTTCATGAACAATTCGAAATTCGAATTCTATAAACTTTTTTGTGGCCAGCATTCTAAAAGAAAAGTTTTTACTGTGTGACAATACTTATGACCTGACTAGGTAATAGGTAAACAAATCAAATACATCCATCATGCAAGTAGGTACCTGTTGAATAAACCGCATCGACTCAAAGGCGCCGGCGATTTACGTTAAAAATTGATTATTGAAAATATATCGATTACTGGATAAATATTAAAGCTGCCGGCATTAAACCCACCTCTATAATCAGTTAATACGATTCCGGATGTGTGTTTTAAATTAATTTCGTGCAAAAAAGGATGTATACTAAGGATAAATTATGAAAGTAAGTGCGATCTATTGGAATCATTTCAACAAAAAACAATTAATAACTGATAAGACTAAACCCACCTCTAAAATCAGTTAATACTATTCCGGATGTGTGTTTTAAATTAATGTCGTGCAAAAAAGGTTGTTTAATAAGGATAAATTATGCAAGTAAGTGCGATCTATTGGAATCCTTTCAACAAAAAACAATTAATAACTGCTCTAAATCAGATCTAATTTTTAGATGACTGTTATCATAGATACGATAGAGTAGAATGGTTAAGCTTCAATAGATTTTTTTTCTTTTTCGATTCCTGGTTATCCTTAACTGAGCATGTGATTCTCAAATGGAGTTTGTTTCCCAAGACACATAGCAACATTACTTGTTTCTTAATCACTTTGTATGAGGCTTGTGTATTTTTTATATTAGAAATATCTAGTCAGTTGTTGGATCTGAGTGAAGGGAGCCCTTTGGGTTGTTAGGTAAGTTGTTGGCATTCCACACTAATCCAGCGAACCAACCAATAAATACGGTTATTTTTTCTGATTCTATTCTATTTTTCTTCGAATCTGGTCCAATTTTATTAATAAAATTTAATGTAAGCATAAAAAATTGTTCCTCCTTCAGCTACCTACGAAGGAATCGTCATTCATAATTATCATTGCGTCATAAGTTCATACTTTAAAATAAATACTTAGAACTCTTGTTAAAAGTCAAATCTGGGCTTATAAGTTATAATTACCCATTTTCGCAAAGAATAAATGAAGTTAGTACAACGGGTCTTGTAATTCAAGATTAGACGAGTTGTTTGTAAAAAAATTAAATCTTATTATGTGGCACATCCTACATAAAAAGTTCTGAAGATAGCAAAAACATAGAAACTTCAAGAAGCAATCAGAAGTAGTTGTTAGAAAAGCTGCCTCTAGAAATCCACATAAATTATACTTATCTAAAGTCAGACTCGTACTTTTATTTATTTTATTAGACTCAGACTTTTATATAAAACTAGCTGTTGCCCGCGACTTCGTATGCGTTACACTACTAAATGAGTACTAATTTATCAGAACACATCACTTTAATTTATGTGATGGTATTCAGTGAGGATGTTTGTTTATTTGTTACTCAATCACGTCGTATTGGCTGAACCGATTTCGAATTTTGAAATTTGGTATGTACGTAAGTTTTGAACCTGAATTAACTTACTAATTAACCTGCTACTTTTTATCCCATAAATCAGGATAAAAAATTGCAGCTACATAAACGTCGTCGTGCAGTTCACTCCTTTTAAGTTTAATATTGTCGCAATGGTGAGCCATACAAAATGCTAGCTGTAGTGACCCCAGCACACCCTCTGCATGGCTGATATAGGCGCAATGTTGAGTCATAAAAAAATCTTAGCTGTTACCAGCGTTTTCGCGCACGTTGTTCTATGTTGTAAATATACATACATCTAATTTTAAGAGACTCTAGTGAGACTCTACCCAGAAAGAGCAGGCTGAAAAACTCAACGGTAGCTGAAAATTTGCTATCATTCATCATTGCGACCCTATTTACCTTATAGAGGGTGGGCTGGGAGATACTGCGCTCGCTCCAATTTTTTTGACTTATCATTCAACCCTATCGTTAGATAGGTTATTGTTATTGTTGTGACTTGGTTAGGGGACGCTGCAGTTTTTACAATGTTTTATGGCTCATCATTGGAATTTTGGGAAGTGGGGACGCTGTGTTGGCTGAAAACTTCTATCACTATCATTACGACCCCATCAAAGTTAAAGGCTGCGGGACGCTGCGGTAGCTAAGTATTGTATAGCCCTACCTAATTTGTAGTGGGTTGGGTGGTGCACGATGCATTTTTTATGCTTAATTATCTAAATGACGATGGCTGCGCTAGCCGATTTATTTTTATGACTAATAATTGCGACCCAATTTATCTTATAAAGAAAGGGCGGGTAGATTCTACGATAGCCGATTTTTTTATAACTCATTGTTGCGGCCCCATGTGAATTGTACTTTATTGTAGTTGGTTGGGGGCGACGCTACGTAGCTGTAAATTTTTACTATTCGTCATTGTCATCGTTGTCATCATCTTATCTTAAAGAAAGTGGGCTCGGGGATGCTGCGGTAGCTGATAATTTTTAGACTTATCACTATCCTATTCATCTTAAAATTATTTTAATACCCACTTTAGTTAAAGAGAGTGAGCTGGGAGAAGCTGTGGTAACTTGTTTTTTATGACTCAATTTTGCCACTCTATCTAATTTAAGGAAGTGGGGATGCTACGTTAGCTGCATTTTCATAGTTATCATTGTGACCCTATTTAACTTAAAGAGTATGGGCTTGGAAAAGCTGCGGTAGCTGCAAATTTCTTTTGATTTATCACTGCGACACTAACAAACTTAACGAAAGTGGATAGCAGGACGTTACAGTAGCTGTTTTTTTATTATTCATCCTTGAAACCCTATTTAAAAACTTTTAACACAGCATCCCCCAGCAGCATACACTGGGAGATGCTGCTTTAAAAGTTTTTTTATGACTAATCATTGCAACATTATAAATCTTAAAATGATTGGGTTGGAGGATGAATGAATGAATGAATAAAAACACTTTATTGTACACAATATGAAAAAAAATACAAACAAAATAGAAAATACAAAGAAAATAGTGCAATAGGCGGTCTTATCGCTTAGAAGCGATCTCTTCCAGCCAACCTTTGGACGGAGAGGATTTTTTATAACAAAGATAATGGTCGGGGATGTACATTTATGCCCAAACTATTTATTAAGAGTGTGCGTCTAATACCAAAATAATATTTATTTACATTTATTTACAATATTATATTTACATTTAATTGATATCACCATCATCATATCAGCCGTAGGACGTCCACTGCTGGACAAAGGCCTCCCTCATTGATCTCCAAGAACTGCTGTTGGAAGCGGCCTGCATACAACGCCGACCTGCGGTACTTACCAAGTCGTCTGCCCATCTTGTAGGTGGATGTCCTACGCTGCGCTAGCCGGCCCGTGGCCTCCATTCGAGAACTTTCCGGCCCCATCGGCCATCTGTTCTGCGCGCTATATGGCCTGCCCATTGGCACTTCAACGTGCTAATCCGTCGGGCTATGTCGGTGTCTTGAGTTCTTCTACGTATCTCCTCATTTCTGATTCGATCCCGTAGAGAAACCCCGAGCATAGCCCTCTCCATAGCTCGTTGAGCGACTCTGAGCTAATTGATTTAATAATTTATATTTGCACACCATACTCGTAGAATATAATTAGGATCAACAAAATGTAACGATATTTCTGGCAAATAGACATTCTGATTTCTGATCTCTTTTAATGTACAAAGTCCTAATGAGTGGCCAAACAAGCACAAGTCATTGTTGACAGACACACTTTATGGGAATCGCGGCGCCGCCGAGAACGTTGCGTCAAACACATATTTGAACAATATAGCGAAAAGTGTTTGAAAAGGTACACGACAGTGCCTATTTACCTTCACGGCCATCAAGAATCTAGGAAAGATTTACGAAAATATTTTCCATCTGCTGAAAATAGTCACGGCGGCTATCGTATTTATGCCATATAAGTATTTTTTTATTGAATGTAACTAGGTATTATTCAAACTTTCGGAATCACTATACGTAAATAAACGGGTATATTTCGCGTATTTTCACCTTTGCAACACAACACAGTTGAAATAGTTGCAACAGTTAGCTGTTGCAAACTCGAAACGTCAAAGTTATAGATATAAAATACGCTATAATATACGCTATACCCGTGTACGCCCTGAAATCAAAATCCTATCAATGAGTCGATCTATTAGAAATTTTAGAAATGCTAGCCACAAATAACAAATAGTTATTATGGCAATAGGTCTATGTAGATCTTGATGTCGATGTATAGACATTAGACAGGTAGGTATTTATGGTACAGTGATCTCTACTAGGATCAATCAATTAAATTCACACGTATCAAAAACCAAACGAACTTGACCGATACGATACTCTGTGAAAACATCCGAAGGCAGCATTTCTAAACAAGTACCTCAATTAAGAAGATATCGTGATTGTATCATGTTATCACTCTTATTATCAACTGCAAACAACGTACGAGCCAATGACGGCGACGCGAATTCTTTGGCTAAACATTAGCCTAGTCTCTAGCGAGGCTCCGGTGCGCCGCTATCTGTTTCCGCCAGATTCCGCAAAACAATCAAAACTAAACTACGCATTGATAGTTTTCAAGCACGGCTTACTACATATCCTGTTGAAATATTTCTGTGATTATTTGCTTGTTACAATAGTGTGTGCAGAATTTTTATGTGCAATGTGACTGCAAAATAGTGATAGATATGTGTGTAGGTATGCGAAATTGCAAAGAGATTTTTGAAACTAGAAGTAACTAGAAGGATCTAGAGGAGTTTGGTTAATGTGAACTTTAGAAAATCGCTGTAGCTGGATTCAAAAGGTTTGTAACAACTGTTTTGGGTACATGAGATAAATCCATACTAATATTATTTTGAAAGAACGGCTTGACCGATTACGATGAAATTTGGAATACAGAGAGACCAGGATTGGGGCACAGCTACTCTTTACCTGACTGTGCAGAAAAAAGTAACATTTTTGTTGAAAAACCACGCGTGCATAGCCGCGTGCGTATCAATTCATTATAATTCTAGGGTGGGGGAGTAAGATCTGCACTGACGTCCCGCATGGGGTGTATTGTGCAATAAGTAAGTACCTAGGTATTAAATTTTAGGAACTATCGAACATTGGGGCAGGAAAGTTCTCGAATGGAGGCCAGCGACCGGCAAGCGCAGCGTAGGACGTCCACCTACAAGATGGGCAGAAGACTTGGTAAGGACCGCAGGTCGGCGTTGGATGCAGGCCGCTTCCAACCGCAGTTCCTGGAGATCAATGAGGGAGGCCTTTGTCCAGCAGTGGACGTCCTACGGCTGATATGATGATGATGATCGAACATTAATGCTACTTTCTTCATTGCAAAATACATTTGCATATATGTAAGTACCTATGTATGGTTTTATTTTATTCGTTGTTCGCCCCGAACTGAGAGGGCGTGAGTCTCCTATAAATACATTTTTTTGTTGATAAATTACTTTTTCAAAACATGTTTTTATAAAATTCATAATCAGAACCGCAATCAGATTCAAATAAGCCCAAATGCACGCACGGCACGCCGTGGAAGCAAACCTATCAAAAATTTAATTTGTAAGCACAAAGTATAGGCGTTTCGCCCGCTTCCATATTGGGCTTTAAAGCAATATCCTTTTACTATATATAGATAGGTTGCAAACCAATGCTGTTGACGCCTATCTCGCCAAATTACACAAGTCAAAGTATGAATTCGACCAAGGCATAGGTACTTTTATAAAATTGAGCTGTCATACTTTAGAAAACTAGAAAATATCCTCCGCCATCTTGGAGGTCCCGCCATATTGGATATATAGTATACATCTTATATGGTCCCTCATATTTTGTATTAGTTTTCGCGTTCTCCTCAGCAAGCCCTTTTATTTGATACCCATACTGTGGTATTGCTGAAAAAATAACTAGTCCGCCATCTTGGATGCTCCGCCATATTGGAATTATATCATAATAGAATGACGTCACATAGCTAAGCATGCATTGTCATCCAAAATAAGCGTGTATACCAAATTTCAGCTCAATCGGTTATAGATAACTGATTTAAAATTCAGTTGCAAGATTCCACCCAGACAAACATACATACATTGCAAGTTAAATAAAAGCTTATGAAATAAAAAAAATATTATTTGTAATAATTATTGATTGAAACGGGTATTTATCGCGTATGTACCTTTTTTATTGGTTATACCGACGTTTCGGCTGTGTTATTATTTGTAATCTTTGACTATCACTAGTAACGTTTTGACAAAAATATAACCAACTTAACCATACTACTGACTGTACCTATTTCGATAAAATTTCTATGAGATCAATCTGAAAGTAGTATATACCTACAAGGAGTTGTACCTTCCATCATCAGCTCACCAGAATAACTCAAAGGAACAAAAGTAGCGGTCTACACGAGCCTAGAATTATCCACTAACTCCTAATCGTTAAGGAGTTACATTTTCCATCGTCAGCTCAGCAACATGAGATGATCAGTAGCAGACGCAAATACATAAATAGTTTTTTTTAATTCATCGGAATATTTGTTTTTTTTATGTTTGTTACCCGATTACTCGAAGACGTCTGGACCGATTTGAGAAATCCGTTTTTTGTGTAAAAGGGTAGGTATACCTACTTCCCAGGTGGTCCCATTGGCACCAAGTCAGGATCTGATAATGGGATCCCAAGAAAATCGAGGGCAAACCTCAAATTTTACAGGGACGCATAATTAATCGATCCAGGCGTCTTCAAGTAATCGGGGAACAAACCTACATAAAAAAAGATTCCGACGAATTGAGAACCTCGTCCTTTTTTGAAGTTGGTTAAAAATAGTGCCACGAAATATACCACCAACTCACTTGACCTACAGTTTCATTCAAATTACTGGTAACGGGAGTTCATGTTAATTAGAAATACTTTTTAGGGGTATAAATTTTATTCTGGATTTCAGACTTTTCCCTATATTTTTTTTCACTAAAGCTAAACGTCTCAAGTTCAGCACTGTGGGGTCACTGGTGTACCTCGTGAATTTCGTCAAATTCAGTTTTTATTATGGCTATTAATTTAAAAACTACAAGGCTAAAACTAAAAATAAAAACGATAACTGACTGATAACGATCTTTCATAGAGATTGATATGAGCCTATCGCAATCTTGCCTCTGGCTTGTTCGCAGGGGTGGGTATTGTATTACAGTATTTGAATTACTTGTAATTAAAATACAAATACGTATATTGTATTTGAGATTCAATTACTTATAAAATGTAATTTGTAACTGGTATTTCAAATACCTGACGCTAAGGTATTTTGTGGTTAGTATTTCAAATACATAACTTCAAAAGACATCTGACTGAACATAAATACATTTAGCGATAGTAAGCAAAATGGCGACCGCTAAATACCTATCTCAATCTTTAAAATTGGCAACACTGCACCTGTACTTTACGTCAAATTGTCAAGTGCATAACAAGTAACACCTAACTGTATTTTGTAATTTGTATTTTAAATAAAAATAGTTAAAATGCTGTATTTTGTATTTTATATTTCAAATACACGACTTAAAAACACTTTGTATTTATTATTTTAAATACGTGCGAGAAAGTATTTTGTAATTTGTATTTTAATTAACGCAAAGCATGTATTTTGCCCAGCTCTGCTTGTTCGACTTGTTGTTCTGAGGAAAGTAATAATTTTCCATCTGCTTCATCATGATAGCTTACTATTAATCTGCAAAATGATGTCAAGGGATGTAGGTAAGGCTGTTTGTTTCATTAGTTCCATGTTCTTGACGACTGAACAAATAGTTGATCGAGCGAAGCGAGATCCCTAAATCAACTTGGGCACATCGGCGTTGTATGTATGTAAGTATGTATGTATGTTTGTATGTCCGAGGATAACTTTCGAAGCGTTTATCTGATAATCGTGAAATTTAGTATATAGGTAGGTAGTGATGGCACAATTTTGGTGTGACTTAATGAGCTAAAAATGTGCGGGGCTTTTTGAGATATTGGGGTTCAAGAGTGGTGAAATAAAACAAAATGGACATTCCGGTCACGAGGTACGTTTAATAAAAAGTCTTTGTGAGTACATTTCGACCCCGTTTTTATTTTTAGTTTAAACCTTGTAGTTTTTAAGTTATTAGCCATAATAAAAACTGATCTTAGACAAAATTCACAGGATACACCATTGAAGCCGCCGCAGTGCTGAAATTTGGTATGCGTGTAGCTTTAGTGACACAATTATAGGCAAAAGTCTGAAATTCAGATTAACTGCAATTTCTAACCCAAAAATGAGTAACCAACTACATGAACTCCTGTAATTTGAATGAAACTGTAGGTCAAATAAGTTGGTTGCGCAATTCGTGGCACTATCTTATTTCAAAGAATAAGGCCGGCTTGCACAACGATCCCTAAACGTATTTAGCGACTAAACATGTTTAAATTTTATGTATTTGTATGATTTGATAACTCCTTAAATTATATTTAGCCACTAAATACGTTTAGGCATCGTTGCGAGAGTCGTCATAAGAATTTTTTTTTGTGTTTTGGGATCTCGCGAGATCTCAGTTCGGGGCGAGCCCCTAGTATTTATTATATTGTGATTGTGACGATACAGTGCAATCATCAAATGGACCTAATAACATTGAGCAGGACTACATTTTCTTGTAATTGCTTCGAAGTATTTATAAAATATTGACCAACTTTAGAACATTAGTGAAATCTTGACTCAGGTTCTACGAAAATTCTACGAAAAGCCTACACAACGCGAGGTCAGCTTATACTAGAAATGTATAGCTTGATGTGTAGCCGTGTGTACATAACACTGGAATTTTAAATTTATAAAAAATGGTAGGTATGTTAATTAATGCTACCTAATATACTGTAGCAGTGTAACTTTTATGTACAAACATTTGTACTTCTGATAAGACAGGTTAATATAATTTTAGATACTATTTACAGAAATTTTTGCATAGGTTTTATTTCAATTACGCTTTGTTGAATATTTTTCACTCTACAATTTATTTCGTTCGTATTAAATTAACTTAATACTAACCTTGGTAATGGTGTCTGAAGATTCTGTTATCAAAAATTCATTTGAAGCTCAATGATCATCCATTGCCCTTTACGTATATAATCGTCACCTCTATGCTAATTGCCTCAGTCAAGAGCACTATGTGTGAACTAACTTAAAGGCACATAATACCTATACCTCACGCATACATAAATCTCCATCTCCACTAGGACGTATAGTCGTCTGATGAAAAGTAAATTTTGACCCTTTTTTTAATGTTAGTTTGAAACCTTTAGTTTCTAAACTGTTAGCCATAATAAAAACTGTAAAACTAGTTATAGTAACTAAACGCTTCATAATTCGAACCAAGGCATACTTACCTACCTAAAATATAAAAAAGCAGTACTTGTGCTGCTGTGTTCCGGTTAGATGGTAATGGTATGTTCCTGTAATTACTGGCACATAGGCATAACAGCTAAGTCCTATAGTATTGCAACGTATCCATATACAGATCAAGACAACATAATAACTTGTTTTTAATTCTATGTGGATATCCATGAGTTGCAGTAGCCACCTAACATCTGGTGGACTGCATGCTCGTTTGCCATATAAGTAGCATAAAAAAATTGCGTACGTATACACAGTGGAATACCGCTGCAGATGATTTTGACTGCTAACTGTAACTCCAATCATGCAGCTGACCGGCCTCCTAATTATGTAAAATCAGCGACAACAGTGCAATCCAACAAAGCAATTGATCGCGAAACGTCATATTTACGATGGGAAGATAGTCCTATCTGTTGTTGTTCCTTTGCTGATAGTGTTAGTTCTGGAACAACTGGTTTTCTAACATTAGAATCATACTCAAAATGCGCTTTTTCGATTCAAAAATACGTTTATGGACCACTGGGCATTTTAGCATACCAGACATTCTAGGAGACTGGACATTGTCAGCCAGAACGTCGTCGCTGTCGTGGTAGTGATTGTTTAAAATGCTACCTACTATATGATTAAATTAATTTTTCCTTTCTCTCAATCTGTTTCAGGATCGAGTTGAATATAATGCTCTTGTTTTCTGGCTACCTAGGGCTGCTACTGTGCTACGCGCAGGTGCGAAGCAATCTCATCCAAGAATACAACGAGATCAACAAAAAGTTCCTATACCCTCGCGAGGAGCAAAGCGAGCCCCTGCCTATCCAGCTGGGGAAAGACAGGAGTTCAGGCTGTATATGTAGAGCCAGCACTCATAACAAAGTTGTAGTCTGTTTTGGGAATTATGAATGCAGGAAATTTCCAAAGGTACAATACCCTATTGAGATTTAATTATTTAAAGTGCAAGTAACGATTCTTTATTATTACATCAATAGTAATTATTATCAGTGTCATAAAATTCTCAAAATATTATGGAGTTGAACAAAATTTTACTATATTCAACGAATTCTCAAATGTAAACAAATCTACGCACATTGTGTCATAAAACAATTTGATATTTTAACAAGAGCAAATGTTGGTTCACAGTTAGGTTATTCAATATTATTCTAACCGGCTTGTTATCAGTAATCCCGTGGTTCTATCAAGTAATAGTTATCATAGATGCCTTTATCTTTATAGACATAGAACAATCTGTATGCAAATAATATGCGACACGCGTATCCCTACGTAATTACAACATGAGCTGTTGAAGTGTTTAAATGAGTTTGGATTATTACGCCTTAGTTTATATTACAAGCAATGGTACATACATCGTTGATACTCTTAGGGAAAAAGATAGATGATAAAGATTCAAAAATTATGTTTTTGAATTTCAGGTCACATTTCAAAGTGAAAGGCTGAGAGTGAGGACTACAGCCATCGAAAAGATACTCAAAGGAGACTTGGATGCGTACAGTTATTTGAAAATATTAGAAATAGAAGCCAACCACAAATTAAGACTTGTTGAACCTGAATCCTTCAGAAACTTAACCAATTTGAAGCAACTATCCATATCGTACAATACTTTTCTTTACGGAATACATAAAGACACTTTCCTGGGGCTAGAAAATCTTCGTAATCTGACCCTAGTCAACAATGGATTTAAAAACATTTTACAAATAACTCCAGCAATCAAACCAAACATTCTACCATCTTTGATCAGACTTGATCTTTCAGAAAATGCTTTCGAAACCATTCCTCAGGAAACGTTTCTTCAGATGAAAGGTACTTCTTTGCAGATACTTGAACTCAATCTTTGCCGATTAGATTCTATTCATAAAAATAGTTTAAATGTTTTAAGACATTTAACCGAGTTGAATATTGCAGACAACGATCTGAATCCCTCGATAATCGCAGAGTTTTTGAAGGCAATGATAGAATCAGGGATAAACTTAATCCACCTCGACTTATCAGGTATGGGATTCCGCAAACAGCCTCCGAGACATTTAATGCAAGTGATAGGCAATTCCACAACCAAGCGCCTGATCCTCGCACGTAACCAGTTTGAAATAATTGAAAATAATGCATTTCCTATAATGAAACATGTTGAACTAATAGATTTGAGAAAAGTACTAGCAATATTAATAGAACCCTATGTTTTTAATCCCGTGACGTTTCCAAACTTAAAAATGCTGTTCTTGAGTGGAAACAATCTGCCAGGCATCCACAAGACTCCACTCTCCAGTCAACTGCAAATATTAGATCTGTCGGATAACAAAGGAAGTGCATCGAAGCCCATGTACTATGAGATCGATAGTGATACATTTGCTGAAAGTAATAACCTGAATATATTAAATCTAGCATATAATAGAGTCCGGTCTATATTTGATTACACTTTCAGAGGCCTGGAGAATTTGGAGTTCTTGAATTTGGAGAATGGAACTTTGTTCCATATTGGAGACGGAAGCTTCAAACCTTTGAGAAGACTACTGATCTTGAATCTAGCGAATAATCCTCTAGAAGCAAATCAGAACTTAACTTACTCTCAATTCGAGGGACTCAATGAACTCCAACAACTTAGTTTAGAGAATTGTGGCATCAAACGTTTTTTTGACGATGACAATATATTTGAAACCATGCCGAATTTAACACATTTGATCCTCAAGAACAATCAGCTGCCTTACATCACCGCAGAAACAATAAAACCACTAAAATTACTTCGGGTACTTGATCTGAGTCAGAACTTAATGGTATCGTGGTTGAGGCCTCTGTTCCTTTCATCTGGAGTAAGACCGTTGACAATATACCTGTCAAATAATAAAATATCTCATTTCTCTCTAAGTATGATTGAGGATATAACTTTTTTGTTAGAAAATAGAAGCGCCAATGCGTTAGAGATCGACCTGATGGACAACATATATATTTGTGACTGCAGTTCGATGTACAAGACATACCGGTGGATGCAAGTCAACGGTACAGAGAGTCTAAAGCACTTTTTTTATACTTCCAAGTTCACATGCAGCACTCCCGACCTGTGGGAAGACAGGAGAGTAGTAGACTACTTGTGGTCGATAAATACGCTACATTGTCTAATGTATGATAGAATATCAAGCATGATGGTGCTAGTGTGGACAGCGCCTTCTCTGGTGACAATAGCTCTAGTTCTAATAATTATATTCATAGCATATAAGTACAAAATGTACATCAGATACTGGATGTTTCTGGCGAAGATAGCGTTGGGGAGAAGCATAAAGAAGAACCTGCCTCAGAAATGTTTAGAAGTTAAACATTACAAGTATGATGCATTCGTATCATATTGCAATGAAGACAGACATTTTGTATCAAATATGGTGTCGCAGTTGGAGAACAACCCACCGTACCTGAAGCTGTGCATGTACGAGAGAGATTTCGAAATTGGCTCCTTCATATCAGAAGCGGTACAAACCAGTATTATTGAAAGCAAATATGTAGTTTTAATTATAAGTAATAATTTTGCTAAATCTCAGTGGTGTCGATGGGAGACACAGCTGGCCGAGTACCATAGAATATTTTTGGAAGACGGTACGTCGTACGACCCTCTTGTCTTAATTAGGATAGGTGAAGTTCAGAGCAAGTACCTTACGAATACCTTGAAATTTTTGATGAAAACTAAAATATATCACACGTGGGATGAGATGGGCCAAGAAAACTTTTGGCGAAAGCTCCGGAATGTTTTAGTTAAGTAAATAAACTAAGAAATAACCCGTTTTCAAAGGTTCTCATTTTCTGGTCACGAACGCTACTGCAGGCGACGTGATATGTTTCCCAAGAGGCGCTCAAATGTGTAAATAAATGCATTTGATCCAATGAGTCAATTTGTTTCATTTTTAACTTGTAGGAAGTATGTACTGGGCATTTATTTGTGGTTCAGTTGTCGAACCAACATGAGAAAGCTAACATTAAAATCAGAGTCTAAAACTATCTTAAATGTGTGTGAGAGAGTATATAAGTACCTATAGAATTCGTTTGATAAACATATGATATTGCCATGTACTAGCTGCCCTACTTTCTACTGTCTGCATTACATTCAGACTTAATTTCCCTGGTTATTTTCCTCGACGCTTCCAATAGCCGTGTTATAAATACGCCATTACTTAACTCTCACAGCTTGAATAAGGTCTACCACAATAGCTTCTTTCACTTAAAAGGCGTACATAAGTTATGTAAAGATATTGACAGGCTGACTTGAATACCTTCAAAGCTCATAAAGTATGTTTAATACTTGTAAATGAGCAGCTAACTGAAATAATGTGATAAGCATTTCAAACACATTGCCCATAGCTAAGCGTCTCATAGCGAATAGAGTTACTAAAAGTTACTTACACCAAAAAACCTAATAAAAGAGAGATTCCAAAAATCATAGAAAATTCATTAATAACAATAGTATTTTACAAACTTTCGCGATCTCTGTACATAATTATTGATTAAAACGGGTTTTTATCGCGTATGTACCTTTTTTATTTGTTGTCCCGACGTTTCGGCTGTGTTGCAACAGTCATGGTCTCGAGTGTCAACCCGAACTATATATAGTCCCTACTGGGTGTATAAAAATCAAGGTCCTAAAAATCAAGGTAATTTTTACCAGACACCTTTGTGTCTGGTAAAAATTACAACTTGCTAGGTCCACCCGTTCCTGAGAAAATCGGTGGTGACACACGGACAGACTGACAAGAGAGTGATCTTATAAGGGTTCCTTTTGGCCTTTTGAGGTACGGAACCCTAAAAATGAACACAGATTTTGCTAATATTTGACACGGTGCCTCATTAACCCAACACGCCACAAAGGGAGGAGAAAGAAAATCACAGAGAAACCGTGTCTGCTGTAGCCACGGTTTTCACTCAGAAACCTTAATGAATTCGCGGACAAAAGCTACCTATAGTAGTAATTTGTAGCTGCATTTTCCTTATCGCGCACACCTCAAGATGGCGACAACTCGACAAGAAAGTTGAAACATACATATTGGAAATCGAAAGTACATTAAAGTTAATATTTATCTGAAGACTCTGTTTCGCCGCTTTCTACATGATGTGCAAGCGATGGGTATTAAGTACTTTGCTTATTTGTATAATAAGTTCTGCAATTCATTTATTACGGAGAATTTGTACACATGAATAATTATTATAATACCAGCTTCCGCCAGCGGCTTCTCAAGCGTGGTTTGTCAACAAAAAGTAGCATATGTGTTAATCCAGGTTATAATCTACTTACATACTAAATTTCATCGAATTCTGTTCAGCCGTTACGACGTGAAAGAGTAACAAACATCCACACATCATCCATACAAACTTTCTTGTTTATAATACTATCCGTTGTCCGCGACTTCGTACGCGTTACACTACTAAATGCGTAGGTAACCTAGAAATAAAGCTAAACTCGCTGTTGCAACTCGACTTGATCTCCCATTTTTATTCCGTGGGAACTGATGTATGGGATAATAGGTACCTGTGCGTACCTATGTGGAAATCCAGGTTATAATCTACGTAGGTACATACCAAGTTTCATCGAATTCTGTTCAGCCGTTACGACGCGTAAGAGTAACATACATCCACACATACATCCATACAAACTTTCACATATATAATACTAGCTGTTGCCAGCGGCTTTGGACGCGTGGTTTGTAAATAAAAAGTAGCCTATGTGTTAATACAGGTTATGATCTACGTACTTACCAAATTTCATCGCAATCGGTTCAGCCATTCCGGCGTGAAAGAGTAACAAACATCCATACATACATACTTTTGCATTTATAATATTACTAGCTGTTGCCAGCGGCTTCGCACGCGTGGTTTGTAAATAAAAAGTAGCCTTTGTGTTAATCCAGGTTATGATCTACGTACTTACCAAATTTCATCGCAATCGGTTCAGCCATTCCGGCTTCAAACATCCATACATACAAAATTTCGCATTTATACTATTTTTAGTAGGATAGGATTACTGTCGTCTTGGAACGAAGAATAACAAAATGTAGTTAAGCAACTGTCATCCCCTCGCCAGTTAGGGCATAAAGATACAGTCAATCAGGATAATCATCGTCATAGTTGCAAAAGTAGGTATTAAGTAGATGGATATAGGAGAAGAAGAAGGAAAGATGAGATAGATGAATATTAAGAAAGGTAATATAGGTAGCTATTAAAAAAAATACGTATGAAAGAAGTGAGTTATAGGGAATTTGAAAGAAAAATATATGTATGTAGTGCCGACCCCACATACTGACGCAATAGAGCATGAAGATGTCTTCCTGTGAGTTAGCCAATAGAAGTAGACCCATTTTATTCGGCCAAAACGTAATCCAACACAAATATAACAGCAGCATAATGCTCAAAATGACAAACATAACTGCTTTTATCTCAATAAATAAAAATTATGTAGCATTAAATTCTAGCTAATTCTAACAACGCAATTCGCACTGACAAACAGATGTACCTACCGACAGTGTAGTATCAACATAACTTGAGATGTTTAATGGGTTAAAACCATGTTTAAAGCTAAACAAATGTCTAGCAATTTTACAGTTGGTCGCAGAGCTAAGTACTGGCACGATTCCAGAGGCTAAGTTAAAGCTAATCTCTATTAGCAACACTTAGGTACGTTTGAGAAAACTCTAAAAGATATTTAGTGGTCGTTATTCTATATTTATTGGTTATTACTTATTATTCAAAAAAGTAATATGAGTATATTTCTAAAAAAAACAAAAATTCAGTAAAAACACCGTCAGCTTAGTCGACTCGGGGCTCTCTGGTTCTACAATTTATATTTAGGTAGAGCATGTATAATAGAGAGCTGGCTGATATAAAAGCACTTCCCATAATTTACGCATTAAAAGCAGTGTACGTAAGTATAAACTAAATAATGAACATTAAATTATGCTCATAATGAACTCTACATACAAACGCACTGCTCTGACTTTCTGCTCTACTTACCGAGTAAGTACAGCTTACCTACAGTGTGCTGTAGTAAACTAATAAGCCCTTTATAAAAGCTAACATGACCACCCATAGCTTATCGCATTAAAACCCCATGACACACATTAAAAGCACGTAATTAACTTAATTAGCGAGCCTTTCGATTTTAAAGTGGCAGGTTGATTTGCACCGGACGCCATTGTTTTGGCGCGGCGGGAGAAAACACCTTCTTCATTCAAGATATCGCAGTGGATAACGGTGCAGACGCACGCGGACTCTGCCTCTCTCTCTCATACACCCACAAATACTATAAGAGAGACAGAGACGGTCGCAGACAGCGGCCAGCAAGCGATTACTCGACTGACCTACTCAATAGCACACACTCTTTCTCGGCACTGAGCGGAACCTAATTTTTATATCGTGTGAATTCGCAATGCGATTCTCATACGAAGGCGTGAAATAACTGAAATTATAGTAATTGATGATACCAAAGCGAATTCTTTAACGCAACTTAAGAAGTCTTTATAAAATTGTACACATTAAATTGGACATGATTATATTTAGCGTTTAGATTACCAGTCTTTAACAAGAAGTTTGACAAATTGGATTTTAACGATTTAATGAAGCGATGAACGATTTGCGGCGATCAAAGATCGAGATGTTTTACCGCAATATTATTCATAAGTTACATCGGTTGGTATCGTATCGTACGATATACACAATGTTAGACATTCACTACATTGTTAATAATGTTTTTAATAATTGAGAGCGGATAAGAGTAATAACAAACTTAATCCCCTTTTTGGAGGCTCTAAGGACTCAACACTTTTCCGATTATTTCTTCATGCACTTTCACATTCTGTCAAATTAAACCATACAATTTCCATACCTAGGTTCTCCTATCATCGATCACACGGCCCTTTTCAGAGCCACTACTCAACCTGGCCACTGACCTTGCAGAACCTGTGACTCCACCCCAAGATACAAGACAAGACGTGTGATCCAAATAACTTATCTCGCTGCAGCGGTAACTTTTCCTTCGCTGATCATGACAAAAAGTGCAACAGATTATTGCACTTCCCAGTCCTTGGCATTGGAAGTTGGCAGGAGGAGGTATAGGAGGTCAGTACGCATCGAGCCGCGGTGGCTATCGGACCTGCCAACCATGCTTAGGACTTGTACAGTGAAAGTTCGTTAGTAATGCTCGCGATCTTATTTCTGTTTGTGGTGAGTGCTAATTACGTTAAAAGTGTCGATGAATGGTGATTTCGGATTGCAAAAGGTGGTATAAGTTTAAATAGTATATATCTATGTGAACAGACATAGATTACTAATAATTAACGTGTTTATGCAAGTTTGCGGGTGAGGCATAATCTTGTAGATGATGCTAAACTGTAATTATTTTAATCAGCCGTAAAGTAAATTGGCGAATACCGTAAAGTTTAAGTAATGAAAAAACATATAGTAAATACAACTCCCATAAGCACCTATGAATACATCCATTGTTAACTCAGAATAGAGGTTAACGAACCTCTTAAAATACCTATTGTTAAATGACATGAAATATAGATAGTTGTAATGAGTTGGGCTATTAGAAATTAGGAAAGTTGGGTAAGTTACCTATCATAGATTCCAGGTGTTTCTTTCTAAAGATTTGGCAGATAGGTAAAACGTAAAAATTGTGTTTGTTTATCTGACGTAGTGAGATTGTTTTAGACAAGTTTTGATATTGTGTCATTGAGATTTTGGCATCAAGACCATATTTTTTGGTGGCTTACCTATACCCAGATAGTGCCATCTATTACGCTACTTAGAACTAGTTTTTTTAATTGTAAATGAAAAGCCCTTATTTGTAAACTAGTGTTTTTATAAAAACCAAATTCATGGTAGAAAAATGTATGCCTAAAATCAGCAATGTAACAACTGTCTGATTAAAGAAACAAAATCTAGTCTACGAGAATAATTGTGTAGGTGCTATCTACAAAGAAAATCGGAACACTCTACCGACAGCAAGGCACCTTATGCCGTGGGAACCAGGTCAGACTCTTCACCCAGTTTTAATTACTCGTACAGACAAACAGACTTTATAAGAAGCCCAAAACAATGAATAGCTCTGAGATAGTGAAATGCTAGTGGTTAGAGAATTGGAATAAGTGTGCTGAGAGCACGGCCAATATTTCGATTTTTCGTAATAAAATGCTGCTATAAAGAGTTCTTTGGAAGGCGTAGTAATTCAACCACCAAGTTTGAACCCTTCCCTATGCGTAGGATGCCACTGGAAATTAGTAAATTGAAAGCCATAAAAATTGAGGTGAAAAATCTTAGCTCTTTTTCAAAAACAAAATAAATAATCAAAATACTTAAACCATGGAGAAATACTTAATATACTCGTACTACGTACAACTAAAACCAATGCCTTGTTTATAAAGAAAGCTTATTGAGACAACAAAGTGAGGCAAACACTAAAATAACATAGAAATAAAATAATATAAAATGTAATTTAGTGCCAAAGATGAGCAGAAACGAAAGTAGGTATTTTGCAGCTTGACACAAGCTGAAATGATGGAATGTTGAACAAAACAAAACGGCATCTAAATTAAAATTATCCAGTCTTTGAACCCCACAAGGGCAGAGTTTATGACATAACCAGCTAAACACATCATAGTCTCAAACACACTGGATTTACATCACAGACCTAGTTGTTCGTGGCGAAAGTTCGGCCGATTTCTCCTCGATACCGTCGTAAGAGTTATAACCTCCTTACAACGTTGGCATTGGCGACACTTGTATAGGTAGTTACGTGTATTTTGTTATGCTTTGTTGAAGCTTCTTCTTCGTTTATTTTATTTTGTAGTGCTAGTGACAGAAATGCAATCAACTTGAACAAAACACGACATAAATGCACTAGAGTTGCAATTTACCGCTAAGATTTTGAACGCCCAGGATGACTAGTGACGGTAGATTTGCTTTTAGCATTCTATTGTGAGAATGTAATAGGAAAACATCACACCACATCATCATTGTGGCTTCTTCTTCTCCATTTCTGACAATCTAGTGCCCACCTAGCGATTCGGCAGCCAGCCTCGTCCCCGGGTCTGGGTCTCCATTCCAGGATTTTTCTGGTTCAGTAATAACACTTGTGTAATTTGTTTTACCTGATAAGTAACTCAGATTTCCATATTGTGTGCGGAAGTCGGTTGAAAAATACTATGACTATATGAATAAAATACAAGAAATAATTAAAATACTTTTATTTACAAGTTGAGATGTAAAAGATCTAAATTATCTGTAATCAAATATTATAATTCAAAAATGCGACAACTCTCTATTGAACAATATAAATAAATACATTACAGCTTTTAAAATACAATGAACAAGATATTCACTAAAAACGGTGCCCGATATTCCAGCAATTGCATGCGCCAGCAGGGATACTATAAAAATTACTAATTTTGCTAAAAACAAATATACCTATAGGACATGACAGAACATAATGATCTTAAAGTAGCTACTAAGGTTACTGGACTGACAGAATACAGTGGTAAGCTCTACCTTCCATTAACCATTAGTCTACTGTAATTACGAGTATTTCAAGGGTCCAAACTAGTTTTCTATTTAGAGAAAGATAAGGTGAAATTATTACATAACACACCTTGTTGATAACAATCATATCATTGTCAGTTGGCGGTGACGTCACCACTCCCAAATACGAAGCATCAGTCACTTTCACCTGCATGCCTGTCCGACCGTCCGACGAAACTAATCATATGTACTACACTTTGTGGTACGGATATTTAAGTTGTTACTTTCGCTTTAGACAAGATAATAGAGATAAGCATCGTTACAATGAACTAATAAGTTAACGCCAGAAAAGTTTGAACAAATATATCTTTATTTGAAAACCCTCGCAGTTGAGGTGTACGAAGACCAAGAACACAAGTGCTTCTGAAAAGTGCACTTAATCCTTGAATCATACTGATTCTTTTTAGCCGTAACTTGATCACTACCTATAAGCAGGGGTATGAATACTAACAATTTTTTATTGCCAAATAACTAACTAACTATGCTACAACGACGACAATAAAACAAGATTCAAGTTTCGATCTAGTCTTATTACATGTCTGTGAAACGTTTGATGTAACTGAAAGATGATGTAGTAATGCTACCGAAAGTTGACTAAAGTTCAAATAACGATTGAGCGACGATCTATTGGGTTTCATGATTTTCTAGAAGTGTTTAGGCAAATTGTTTTTGATTCCTTTGAACGGCGCTGTGCCATGAGATCCTGGCTACCGTCCAATGGAGACAAAGGGCAGATGAGCAGTTACCAGAACTTGTTGGCTTTAGCTACTGGGTCTTCTAGATTACCATAGTCTGTGACTCTACATAAAATTGGTACTAACTTTACTTAAATATTGCGATAAAGTGAAGTTTACCTTTCCGTCATCATTATTTCAGCCCGTCTGCATTGTTGTCGGATCCTCTTTCTCCCTGCCAGTCTCGTCTATTAATTCCACAAACCCGAAATACACATTAAAATACACCAAAATAAAATAAACAACTTAATTTTTACAAATAGATTTAGTACAATGGGCGGTCTTATTCCAGACAGCCTTTGTATGGACAGGATAATAGTTGATCATATGACGTTTATGTATGTACTTAACTTTTTTAACTAAATGGCTCTACCATTCCTTCGCTGTCTTTCTATTGGGATTAGCAACCTTCAGATCCGAAGTTAGGACCACCTTGTTACCATCGCAGTGTTTTCTACTAGGTTATTTTCTAATCTACCGTCCGTCGATCGTCTCTTTAGTGAAAAGTACAATTCATAAACATTTTCTGTTTATAAACATAAATAATCCTTTAATTATGTTATGAGTTTATAAATAGAAAATGTTTTTAAACTTTATTAGATTTACTATCTCTTTGACATTAAGTATCTTTTTTTATATAACATTGTATGTGTCTGTATTTTGAATTATGTTAATCTTATTGATTATTATTAAGTATTAAAAGTATTAATGTATATTTAATATGATTATTGTTATGTTTCAAATAAAATTTGTTAATTGTTCTATGAATATATAAATTATTTGAAAAACTAAATATGAAAATTGAAAAATTTAGAAATATTTACTAAAATTGTTGCTCTACTACAGAATTTAAAGTTATGTACTTAATTATTGAAAATTACGTTACTGTTGTTTACGTCAATATAACTAATAACTAGCCAACCAGCAAAACTGTCTCTAAGGATTGACTTACTACAGGTGAAAATATTTACATAAGCAAAATTCTAACAACCTCCGTGGCGCAGTGGGCGATAGCCGGCTCAGACGCAGGAGGTAGCGGGTTCGATTCCCGAGTTCCGGGTCTGGATGTTTTTCTATATATTACAAGTATGTATCCCCTTCAGAGAAGAGCCATTAGAATTTTCGGTGATCCCAAACTCGCCGACAGGCTGGAACCGCTGAGTCAACGCCGTGACATCGGATCGCTCAGTGTATTCTACCGCCTGTATAATGGGAAATGTTCTGAGGAGCTATTTGATGTCATCCCGTCGTCGAGATTTTACCACCGCACTTCTCGACAACGTAATAAAGCTCATCAACATATCATCGACCATTGGGTATCACGCACCACACGCTTCACGCGATCTTTTCTACCCAGATGTGGAATCAGCTACCATCTGAGGTTTTCCCATTAGGCACGCTTCAAGAGAAATGTAAAGAAGTTTCTACAGTGTAGGGAACGCATCCACAATACCCCGGGTGTTGCCGGTGTCAATAGGCGACGGTGACCGTTTACCATCAGGTGGGCCGTAAGCCTGTTTCCCCACAAAGAAAATTAAAAAAAAAATGTATTTACAAAAAATAAGTGTTTAGATATCCTATCAGTTTCTGGTTCCCATAGTACAAGCTCTGCTTAGTTTGGGGCTAGATAGCGCAGCGTGGAATGTCTAGCAATATTTTTGTTTATTTATTTATATTCTAATTGCCAGCTATTTACTAAGACTACTAAGAACTTAAGCAATTTCCATACGGCTTGTGAAACCTGTTGTAAATGACGTTGCAATTACCCATAAAAATATAAATATTCCGCTAAATAACATAATTATGCCTAGAGATCTAAGGTCTAGCTAGATCATTTTCTAATCTTTCTATCCCATTCCACAATATTTATTTACCTATTAAATCACAATCGATAATAATCAAAAATTAAAGCATCCTTAATTCAAGAAATGCAAATTCAAAATACGACTACTAGATGGAAGATTTTGGGAGCCGTCGGGTGCAGGTCGAACAAGATCGGTTGCTCTGGGAATCTATGTTTAACCAGCCTGTGTTTAACAGTGGAGTTCTATGGCTTTTAAGTTGATGATGATGAATTGAAAAAATATCTGTGAACACAACAGCAAACCAAAATACGTGAGACTGTTCGTTTGATTGTTTATTTTAATTTCTATGTCAGTATTTTGTACCGATAGAGAAATTGAAAAAGGCAAGTTCAAAATACGATTTAACAGGAAAGAGCGCTCATTGGCAGCCCCCTCATATCTAAGTTTTTTTTTAACAAAAAAGATCGTGTGTTTGGATGAAATCTATATTTTGGAAATTATCCCACACATTTTCATTTAAATTTTCAAACACACAGGTAGGTTACTAATTATCGTTGCTGTTCTTTTGGAACAAGTTAACTGAACTGCAAGCGATAAAGACGAAAATACTTTTCAAAGTCAAAGTCAAAATCACTTTTTTTTTATATCACTTTGAAACGTCAATTTTACTGCCTGTTCCTTCGCGACCAAGCCAGGAAAGAAAGGCAAGAAACACGGCTGGTTGTTTTTTAATGATCCTTTTAGAATACATAACAATACAGGAAATAAATTACGTCAATGACGAGTTGGAGCAATTTCAATCCCAAGCTTCTCTATCATCTAAATAATCCGATATTTTATAGTAGGCTTTTTATAAAGATTTTGTTTAGTTGCGTTGTTAAATTTGTTAATTGCCAATTTTTGGTATCACTTGGGAGTTTGTTATAAAAGCAAACACCTTGCCCTTTAAACGATACTGGAGATACTGGAGCAAGAATCCAGAAGTTTGAGTCAGAAGTGGTCGGCCATGCGAACAAAACTCTATCTAGTGAGGCCCACTCGCTGGGGGGACTGTAACGTTACCCCGAAAGTATTTTTAACGGTATCTGCGTGCCCACACGTCGCTTTTTGGGCAAGATCACGTCATAAATGTCTTCATTTTGGTTTTGGACAATGATGCCTACTTCTTGATCGTGCCGATAAACTCCCAAACCAGAAGACCAATTATTGTAATCTACTCCAATAAGTGTAGTCAAACAAGTCTCAATCTAATCTTGATTGGTGCCTATCAGTGCGACTGCCTCAATAGATCGGCGACCGAAACGAAAATTATGTATGTACCTACATCACATCACAACCTACTGTGACATAATCAGCATTGAGGAACCACATTCTAATTATAATTCATCATATCGTTTCAAATCTACGTTCTAGAAGTTACTAGTATCTGCTTGATATTTTGTCCTCAGAATCACGACGACCCTCTCGACACTTCATAAACCGTAGATATTCGGATAGCCACAACGACATGATAAACATATCCCTCCTCGGTAGTCGGTCCAAAAACTGGACAGAAATACTCGCCAAATGTATGCCGATAAATACAAATCCAATTCATGGATTAGTCATCATCATATCGGGCATAGAACGGCTATCACTTCTGCTATTATTTCGTATCGATACATAGAAAACCCAAAGACATGGGGACATATTGATTGATTGATTGAAAATACTTTATTGCACTTATAAAACTAGTACAAAGGCAAACCTAATGCATTCTCGTGAGCATTCTCTTCCAGATAACCTTTGTGTATTGTAGATAAAGATGTGGTGTGCACAGAAAGAGGAACTAATGAAAATTTGCGCAGGACTAGTAATGAATATATAAATGATTAGCTGACCAATCCGCAGCTTAGCTCAGGGTGAATGTAGCTTTCCAATGGTGAAAGAATTTTTGAAATCGGTCCAGTAGTTTTTGCGTTTATTCATTACAAACATACAGACAAAAATACAAATCTTTCCTCTTTATAATATTAGTATAGAAATAGCATAATATAGTACATAGTACATAAATAAACCTACTTAAATACTTTATATAATAGACATAGAGAGGTCTATGACGTTGGATGGACTGTAACCTATCATAGATAGACCCTTCTCGATAACTCGTTGAGCGACCTCGAGCCTTGTCATATGGCCCACAGTGAGGGATCACGTCTCTGTTCCATACATGTAAAATCATTGATTAGTCACGCGACCCTTAACTAGCTCCTACGTAATCCTATCTCGAGGTTTGCGCAACTGGACAAGCCTTCAAGGAGTAGAAAGTAGAAAGTGAAACCACTGGGGTATCGGCTTTGTCCACCCACGGCCCACGTCTGATGTAGTGCGGACGGAATGGTAGCGAATGCAATTTCATGGACGATACTGAAATGAAATGATTCATTTTGTCGGATGCATGGTTGTATGAAGGTATAAGATATGATTGATTCACAAACTTCACCGTTTCACTCGGAATGCACACAAAAAAATCATTAAATAATGTTACACATTATTTATATTGTTTCTTGAATTATTGAGTCTTTCAAGATAGTTTTTTTTATTGTTATTTGTGGGGAAACAAGCTTACGGCCCACCTGATGGTAAACGGTCACCGTCGCCTATTGACACCGGCAACACCCGGGGTATTGTCGATGCGTTCCCTACACTGTAGAAACCTCTTTACATTTCTCTTGAAGCGTGCCATGTCGTAGCCTAATGGGAAAACCTCAGATGGTAGCTCATTCCACATCTTGCAAGTATGGGGTAGAAAAGATCGCGAGAAGCGTGTGAGGCGCGATACCCAATTGTCGGTTATATGTGGATGAGCTTTATTACGTTGTCAAGAAGTGCGGTGGTAAAATCTCGACGACGGGATGAGATCAAATAGCTCCTCAGAAAATTCCCCCATACAGGCGGTAGAATACACTGAGCAATCCGATGTCATGGCGTTGACTCCGCAGTTCCAGCCTGTCGGCGAGTTTGGGATCACCGATGATTCTAATGGCTCTTCTCTGAAGGGAGTCAAAACGAAGCAATTGGAACTTTGGAGCTCCGTGCCAAAGTTGGGAACAGTATTCTACGTTTCTTCAGTTTCTTCTTGTGTAGAGTTAGCTATGTATGTATTGGTATTATTCGACGCATATTTATTTATATTTTCACCCATTAAAATATACCCGTCTAACTCCATAGATAGAGATATTTAATGTAAACATTTTTCTTACTCAGGATCTTTGCAAATTTCGTAACTCTCAAATCTTAATCATTGTTATTTCTGAATGAACTAAGGACATCTGTTTCATCGTCTATCAAACTGTAAAGATAGCTATCTATTCCATACATATGTACTTACATTCATTATCATTACATAGTATAAAATGAAGTCGCTTCCGCTGTCTGTTAACTTGATCTTTTTAACTACTAAACGGATTTTAATGTAGTTTTGAGCAATAGATAGAGTGATTTAAGAGGAAGGTTTATACGTATAATACATACATAACTCTTTTTGTTAGTTTGTTTGTTACCTATATACGACTAAACGGCTGAACGGATCGTAATGAAATTTTGCAAGGAGATAGATTATGTCCTGGGAAAGCACATAGGCCACAAAATGCGCAAAATGAGGGTAATGTTTTATTGAAAAACCACCCATGCGAAGCCGCGGGTGGGTCAGCCAGTACAACTATATATTTCAAAATTATAGAGATCTTTATCAGTATAGAAGAACAACGTCAAAGACGTGTAAGCGTATAAGTACTTTCATTCATCAACTCTCAGACGGCAGACAGGTGTCTCTATGTTCGACAACTTTATCGACCTACTTCTCGACCCACCACAGATACAATCACAGTCATACCATTGCTCAAGCCATAGATCAAACAATAATTAATATCGATACTGTGCCACAGATCTTTGAACAGTCACTAGAGACAGGTTGGAGTAGTGCGGAGAAATTATGATAGATCTGATGGATTTATGGCAGGGAGATACTCGTTAACTAATGTCTAGTTAATATCTTTATGTAGGTTCATTTTTTTTTTAATTTATTTAATTTTTCGACAAATTACATGTTCTTAGATATGTCAGTACAATAATAACAAAACATCCAATTAAAAATAGTTAGCTTAATTACAATGTCACATTGGTAGAATTTAATTATGATGTCAATAGTGACTAACAAATTAAACAAGATAAATTAAACACCTACTTAAACAAAGAAATTAATAAAATGAAATAATAATAATAAATAAAACCTTTAGTTTTAGTTGGTAGTTAAGTTGAAATTTGATTAGAATGAATTCTGCACAATTTTTAACCGCCAACGCAAGGGTGTTATAATATTGACGTCTATTACTGTGTTTCTGTATGTTTGGTGTCTGTCTGTCTATGGCATCTCAGCTCCCAAACAGATGGACCGATTCGCACGCGGTTTTTTTAATAGAAAGCTAGTTTTATTGGGTTTGTTCTTAGATATCGTCGGGTCGGAGGTTTTCAAAATATGAAAAATTTACGTGTACAATAATTATTTTTACTGCCATAAACATTTTATTTAACGTTTTATATAAAACAGTAAATATATAGGTAAGCTAGGTGGATAATCTGTAACTCAATGCTCTTATTATCAAAGAGTTAAGATTCAAAATTGTATTTCATGATCACAGAACTAAAAATGCGCTCCTTACAAAAGACTTGAATGCGCTCGCTCTCTGCGAACGTGTGCTACAAACGTCTACGAACCTTATAGCACAGATACAATATATTTATTTGCATAAACAAGACAAGAACAAGTGTAATAAAGTCTTCAAAACCAGGTAATGGCACTTTATACTTGTTTGCCCTTTACGAGCATCGCAAACCACTGATTACAGACGGCGCTTTTTTACAATAAATAATTACACAATAAAACAAACTAATCAGTTGAATAATCATGTTAATATTAGTGGTTCGCTCCGAACTGAGATCTCTCGAGTCTCCGATTAAAACAAAAAATATTATTTATGATCTTTGACTATCAAAATAGTGTCACGAAATAAATAACCAAATAACTTGACCTACGGTTTCATTTCAATTACAGGTAACGGGAGTTCATGTAATTTGGTTATACTTTTTTGGGGTACAAATTGCAGTTATACTGAATTTCAGAGTTTTTTCTATATTTGTGTTACTTAAGCTACACGCAAACTAAATTACAGCGCTGTGGGGTCACTGGTGTACCCTGTAAATTTTGTCAGTTTAGTTTTTATTATGGCTAATAACTCAAAAACTATGAAAATTTTACGAAAAATAAAAACGGAGTCTAAATGTACAATGAATGCCTTTCATTTGACGTCCCACTTGACCAGTCAGCCTCATTTTCATTTTTTTACCCCTCTTGAACCCCAATATCTCAACAATCTCCCAACATTTTTAGCTCATTTAGTCACAGCAAAATTATGCCATCATTACCTACTCGTACTTATTTATTTAATTTCACGATGATCGGATCAACGCTTCGAAAGTTATCCTCGGACAAACATACATACATACATACAACGCTGATTTGCCCAAGTTGATTTAGAGATCTCGCTTGTCTCGATAAATAAGTACCGTTTTATCGGTGTGTCGACTGACATTGTTTCGGTTCAGTTCGTGAACCTTCACCAGGGTGAGTGCGATCCGCTCCGCACTGCGGCTCGCCTCTCACTGAAACGGTACGTGATAAATCCCGTATTTATAATAATGATTATAATAAATCACGAAAGAGTTCGTAAAATATTAAAAGTAGATAAAGTATTCTAAATTCGAATCGTTTATTTGCTAGAAATTACATTAGAAGATCTTAAATCTATGCTTGTATATGTATTCTACATGGAGGCGTGCTATGCTAATATTTTTGTCAGTAGGTATTTATTTAACAATGTCAACACCTTATATTCAAATTCAAAAAATCATAAATACTATAAAAACCAACTAAGACTAAAAGCCACAGGGTCAGATTTTTCTTTCGTTTTTTCTCCTATCAGTTATCTAGGGATCCCATAGAATAGAACTAGCTTTGCTTAGTTTGGAGCTAGGTGGTACTGTGTGAAATGTCCAGCACTATTTATTTAATTTTTACCCTATCGTTCTTACCCTCGAGAGAGACTCGCAAACGTAATTTGTTTGCGCCTATTCCCTGCAAAACTAACGCTGGGATCGAACTGTGTTGCAACTTTTTATGCCCTTATAATTTGTCAACCCTATCTGTGGACACCGGGGTTGATTATACACAAAGAACCTTATTTAGTATTAGCATTAAGTAACCTAATTGTATAATTGTTTGTTGTCCTTAATAAAGAAAAATAAAATAAAATGACATTCTGGATTATTAGTAGTTCCTCATTGGACGACCGCTTATAAATTCACTTGCATTGCAACATCGAAAGATAACTTGTACGCAAATATTTATCTTCCCTGCCATAATAAGTTAACGTGTTGTTTCCCGCAAGTAGGTGGCATGGAGCCCGTCCCAGGCCTTCGACCACGCGTCGTCATGCGCTCGCTCCCAGCGCTCGAGCCGGGCTAGAGGGCTGCACGACGCGCCTTGCGACCTGACGCGACATCCCTACTGCAACACCCCGGGAACGCACTACCCTTGGCATGCCATCATGAGATTCGTTAAGGAGAACCAGGTACTAACTATTAACTTTGTCCTATTATATACGAACTCTGCGGTGAACTGGACATACAATTGAGACGGGCGCCGCGACATAAATGTTTGCATGTCCTTCAAATATTTATTCCAGGTCTGGATGTTATAGTACCTTGTAACTCGTAGTTCCTGATACCCACGCACGGTACAAGAAATCTTAGTGTGGGGCAAGAACTGTTCATTGTTAGGTGTTATTTATTTACTTTAATATATCTACTGTAGGGAAATTATTATGGAAAAATTTATATTTAGGTACCCAAAAATATGTTAACTAAAGATATAAATGTTAATTTCCAGGGTCTAATGAAACGGATGTACGGAAACGAGCGTCATATATCGGTCCTGAAAGCTGAACTGGAGAACTATATAGAGGAAGGCGAGGATATAGTGAAAGCGACCATGATGTACACCAAGACCTCGCACGGTCGTGCGATGAAGGACGAACCCTACTTCAGACCAATACAAAGCGATAGAAACAAGAAGAACGAAACATTGGGCGTAAAACCTTTAGAAAATATCAACAAAACTAAAACCAATGTTACTGAAGACACCAAACCAGAAATAAGCAATGAAACAGTGAATGATGATAAAGGCATTTCATACAAAACTAAATTGGAAAGCATTGCCAACATAGAAATAAATCACCTAGATCCAGTCGTGATAACACTTGATGCTGTTATAAAACAAAGCATTGAAACTAACAGTATCTATCCTAAATCTAGCGATGCCAAAATTGAGGCTCTACCAATAAAGAACAGCACTGACAAAAATTCTACTACGACTACTGAAAATTCGAATGTTACCGAAACTACTACAGATGTAACAGTTGATTCGACTACAGAAACAGGAAAAGAAGCGTCTAAAATCAGTGATTCCTCTACTCTACCCCCAACCCTACTATTCTCTGAGAAATCTAAGGATAGAATTGACACGAAAGTTAATGAGAAGAAGGAGGAGTTCTTTCAGAAGCCGAATCATCAGCATCAGGATTCGCAAAGGCCGTCGATGATCAAATTAGGTGGAGCGTAAGTTTGCCTATTTTATTCGAAGTTCTTGAAAATTCATTACCCTGCCAACTAACCCCCTCCGTGCGCTGTATAAACTAACTTCAATATAATATCTTGAGGCCTGATAATATTAATATTAAAAGTTTATTTCAGGCAATACTAAATTATGATACCTACACATAACATTCCCCAAATCTATAAATACCTTTAAGATTATGTCACATAGGTACATAATAACATTATACTTAAAACTAACAGGGATAAACTATAATTGAAACCACTGTCTGTAATAAAACCACATTTCATTTTGTAAATATATTTTCATTTCATTTGTTTCAGCAATGCCTGTGAGTCCCGGCCGATTATCGACGCGCCGTTCTGGGCCAATAGCACCCGAGGAGAGGTCCTCGTACTACTGAACATGTTTCCATACGAGCAATACATCCACCAGGAGCTGTGTGTGCACGAACGCAAGCAGATGTACTGCAGGGAGGGGTGTAGGTAAGTGTAATATATTCACTGATGCAAACGGAGTTGAGGGAAAGCGAAAACACCCAAGAGGAGAGCGTTCAACTGATAAGACTGGCTCAGTATCGTGATGGGATTGCTTAAACTAAAGGGACCAAATACTATGGCTGACTGCGGATGATGTTGATGATAAGATCATAACTAAAACCTTGGCGAGGTAGACCAGAAAACACTAGCGTACTTTTTCGAATTTTTTTGAATGGGTTACGTTAGTGGTATTTACAAGTGAGCGTTTCGGGCCACGGATAAGGAATAGGATAGGAGATAGCTCTCACCAACTTTCCTAAATAGTTCGTTTCCAGAGTCCTGTAGCATAATATTGTTATAGATGCGAGCAGCAGTACAGCCTCCACCGGCTGCTAGCGTACGACCCGCGCAACGAATGCCGCGGCATCTTCGCGGACTGGTTCCGCTTCCCTTCGTGCTGCACGTGCCGCTGCTACGACGTGCCCATCGAGTTCCGAGCCCGCTCCCCGAGGATCCTGCGCCCGCAGTACGATGACGACATCAAGCGAGTGCTTTACGAGGATGTGGCGAGGGACTGGTATACCACGTCGGTTCTGGACGAGGAGGAGGACGATGATATGTTCTGAATTTCTTTTTAGAAAGCGTTCATATTATTAAATTGCTATCTGCCTCTTCTGAATTTTTCGCAATCTATGCTTACCCACCTAAACGGTATTGTTGTAGGTACCTTGGAAAGTTAAAACTAAGCATGCTTGTAGTTGAGGATGGATCATCGTTCGTTGCTTGTGCTGCCAGAGTTGTATAAAATTATTTTGTTAATAATTTACTTACAATTTTAGTGCAAAGTGTATACATTATTATTGTAGGTATTTAAGGTAGACGATTATTTATTAACTTATTGTAAGGCTAGTGAAAAGATGTAAATAACGTTGCAACAAATGAATTAATATTAGATATAATATTGTTATTTATACATACTCAAGAGATTTATTATTAAACTTTTAAGATAATTGAATTTTGTTTTTTAGACACTTTTGCATGATGATCAAAACAGGAATACATCAATAGTATATTATGATAGGTACATGTGAGCTAAGTTGCTCATTATACACGAGGCTGTGGGTTGCAGCCCGAACCGTAGGTGAAGGCGTAAATCAGCCGAGTGTCTAGTGAGCAAGTTGCTCACGAGTTTCATACGCACTTTTCCAACACACTTGCGAGGATAAAACTTCTATACTTCTGTCTTCCTTGCCAAAACTTCATATTTTTACAATTACGAGTATTTACCACACAGTAACAGATGCGATACAAAAAAATGGGAAATGGCGCGCGCATGTTTTTTTTTGCACGCGCCAAATGTAAGGTGATTGATTACATATAGCCATACAGCCTACTTCAAAATTATAATTTTAGTGATAAAATGCAAGTATTTTTTATAAAATTATTGTGAATTATAAATAATTTGATAATAATAAATATTTTTTTCGTCTTTATTAAGGACAGTTACATTTATTTATTCCATAATGTAAATGGATTTCCGCGGCATAAAACCTCTTTGTTGTTACAAAAAAACTGTATTACCCGGTTAAATTGAAAATGCTCTGTTTACTCGCACATAAATTGCAGTTAGGTACTTTACTTTGTAGGGATAATTATATTATGCACTAGTGTGTAATATTATTATGTCACACGTGCATAGTTCATGCGTGCATGTTATAGCTCGGTTTATGACCCTAAGAACCATGAAATAGGGCTCACTTTACGAGCAAGTGTGTTGAAAAAATTATAAGCCAATGACATAAGTATAGGTACTTACTGTGCCTACTACCTACCTACTGTGTGGTACCTTTAATAATAATAATAATAAAATACCCATAACATGCAGTCCACAATCGCGGAGAAGCTTTCTAAGTACTTACATAGATTTAAAAGATGAAATCACTCGAATGTGGCGACTGCAAAAAGTATCAATAGTCCCAATAGTTTTATCCTCTACAGGCGTCATCCTAAATCAACTGTTTCAGTCCCTCTCACTTTTGGACCTCCCAAAACATACCTTTGCCTTATTGCAGAAGGCAGTAAATGAATACATGCAGGATTCTAAGAAAGTTCTTGCAGACCGCCCTATCCACCGAATTGTCTACCATGTACAACGGTTCAAAATGATACCACGCGAACCACTGAGGGGTACTTGGCTTAGGCCCGTGCACCTCTGTTATTCCCCGGTTTTTCTGAGCCGAGTTGATGAAAATCATAAATAAACAATATTAATAATAAAATCATTTATTGAAGAACAACAAATATGTATAAAATTATGTGTACAGTTTGAAACGATGATGCCTGTATAAGTATGAAAACTGTGTTACAGACACCAACGCCCTCCTCCTTTACAGCAATGAGTTCCAATCAGTTAGATGGCACAAAAACTAAACTAAACCTTAAAGTTCTAAACCAGCAGACCAGAAGGATCTGCGTAGGTGTATGTGTGTGAGTATGTGAGTGGGTGTGTGTGTGAGAGAGAGTATGTGTGTGAGAGAGAGTATGTGTGTGCAGGTATCTGTGCGAGGGTGTGTGTGTATATATGTCAGTAATTGAGTGTGAGTTTGTGTGTGTAGGCACTATTTGAGAATCCTTAGGAGGTCCTCAGTATCTTCGTAATTTAAATATTTAAGCCACTCGAGACATTTAATCTTACATTTGTTGTGAGGGAGCGGGTAAATGTTAATTTCCTTGTTAACTCTGTTGTACAAGGAAGAGCTAATAAAAAAGAAGTGACGACTTGCCACTGCTGTACGACGTTGTGTTATTCTGCAAACTTTATCTGATCTCCGCTTCAAATGTTTCAGGTTAGGGTCGTAGAACAACTGAAAGTGCTTGCGAAGAATAGTTTGTAAAATGAATGTTGCCGAACTGTGGGGACTGAACAGAGCGAGTAAAGCTCAGTGGTAGGGGATCAGATAGGTTTTTTGGTGATTACTTTAAGAACAGCTCTCTGAGCCCGTTCTAGTCTTAGCATCGTCGTTTTAACTGAGCCACCCCAGGAAGTGATGCAGTACGATATAATGGATTGGGCTAGTGCCAGGTAGATGACTTTCAGGGATTTTAGGTCAATAGCTAGTTTTATAAACGAATATCAGCTTTCTAATGCGGGATACAGTTGAATCTATCTGATTTTTTCAATTTAGAGCGTTGTCAATCATGACGCCAAGATATTTGAGACAGAATGTTTGCTCTATGTGCTTACAAATGCCGGGGGACTGCACCTCTTGAACAAACATGGGCACATACAGATAGAGAGGAAGGTGGAGTGGATAGATTGGGAGTGAAGGCAATAAATTTACTTTTGGATAAGTACATTAAGAAGGGTGAGAAGGTTTGTGCGTAGCCAGTCTATTACAAATTTAAGATCATTTTCAGAAAAATCACAAGCTTCTTGCCAGCTCCTCCCGTAGACCAAGAGAGTCGTATCGTCAGCGTATGTGATTATCTTACAGTTAGGGAGATGTTAATTACAAAGCTGGTTTATGTATAGTAAAAATAAGGTAGGTCCGAGAACACTACCTTGTGGAACGCCAAAACATACGTATTCTTCTTCGCTCTCAAAATCATCTATCTTGACATATAGCTGAAAATTAATATACGCGAATATTATTATAATGTAGTCTAAGAAATCATTCTTGCTAGGCTTTCTGACCAAAACACAATAAAAAATAAAGCGTTCAAACTTTGTACTCTACAAAAACTTTCTCTACATTATGCATGTAGGTATTAGGTTGGGGAAAAAGTTTCTTCGCATTTTTTAAGAAAATTCAAAACATTTTATAATATAGTTTATTTACATTTAACTAAAGTATGTAGGTACTATTTTGTTCGATAACTTTTTGCCATCTTGTAGGTAAGGACATGATCCCATTGCCATAGAAATTTTGGGGCTTCTGATCAAAATACCGCGACAAGTAGTTTTGGCAGTCCTCTCGTGATGTTAACCTGACACTGCCTAAAGAATTCTGAAGAGACCGAAACAGGTGGAAATCTGAAGGTGCAAGGTCAGGACTATACGGCGGATGCATTAACACCTCCCAGCCAAACTCTCTTAATTTTTGCTGAGTGGCTAAAGATGTGTGAGGTCTAGCGTTATCATGATGAAATACCACACCCCTTCTTTGATTAATTCCGTTCTTCTTTGATTCCTCCCGTTGATTAATTCCGGCCGCTTTCTCTCAACTTCTTACTTTAATCTCATCAGTTGTTCGCAGTACAGTTCAGAATCGATGGTCCTGCCTGGTGGTAACAGCTCATAATGAATAATGCCCTTCCAATCCCACCACACACACAGCATCACCTTGTTGCGAGTTAACCCGGGTTTCGCCAGAGTCTGGTCTGTGAAGCCTGACCGGCCTTTGACCACGACCGTTTTCGCGCGTTCTTGTCGTACGTGATCCACTTTTCATCACCAGTTATCAGCTTCTTCAAAAATGGTTCGGTTTCATTACGTCGTAATAAAGAATCACAAATGAATACACGGTTCATTAGGTTTCTTTCAGTGAGCTCGTGGGGTACCCAAATATCAAGCTTTTTTGTGTACCCAGTTTTTTTCAAATGCTCCATTACTGTTTTGTGGTCTATTCCCAGTTCTTCAGCTACGTCGTAACTACTGATATGCCGATCTTGCTCCGCTTTTTCAAAAATGGCATCAATTTTATCCGTAATAGGGCGACCAGAGCGACGTGCATCTTTGACATCAAAATTTCCTGATTGAAAACGCTTTAACCAAATTTGTGCTACCGTCTCGCACGCAGGTTCAATGACTTCCAGCCTCCTGAACAAGCCGGTTTCCGAAAAGGCTTTAGTACCATAGACCACATCCACACGCTACGCCAGATTATACAGAAGACCGAGGAGTAGGTATAATCGGCCGTTATGTCTAGCGTTTGTGGACTATGAAAAAGCCGATTCGATTCAATCGAGACTTGGGCGGTACTGCAGTCTCTTCAGCGATGCCAAATCGACTATAGGTATATCGAAGTGTTGAAGTGTTTGTATAGTAACGCCACTATGTCAGTCCGTCTACAGGACCAGAGTACGGAACCAATCCAATTGCAGAGAGGCGTGAGACAGGGAGACGTAATTTCTCCGAAACAGTTCACGAATGCATTGGAGGACGTTTTCAAACTCTTGGTCTGGGACAGACTTGGCATCAATATCAATGGCGAATACATCACTCACCTTCGTTTTGCCGATGATATAGTCATTATGGCCGAATCGCTCGAGGAACTCGGTACCATGCTCAGCGACCTCAGTAGGGTCTCCCAACAGGTGGGTCTTAAAATGAACATGGATAAGACGAAAATCATGTCAAATATCCATGTTGCACCCGTACCGGTAGTTGTTGGGGGCGATACTCTCGAAGTTGTCGACGAATATGTATACCTAGGACAAACTGTCCAATTAGGTAAGTCCAACTTCGACAAAGAGGTCGCACGAAGAATCCAACTCGGCAGCATTCGGGAAACTTCGCGATATCTTCTCGTCCAAAATTCCCCAGAGCCTGAAGACCAGTCTTCAACCAGTGTGTGTTGCCACTGATGACCTATGGCACTGAAACGTGGTCCTTTACTCATGGCCTCATGACCAAGCTCAAGGTCGCTCAACGAGCTATGGAGAGGGCTATGCTCGGGGTTTCTTTGCGTGACAAAATCCGCAATGAGGAAATCCGCAGAAGAACTAAAGTTGCCGACATAGCTCACAAAATTAGCAAGTTGAAGTGGCAATGGGCAGGCCACATCGCTCGTAGAACCGATAACCGTTGGGGAAGAAAGGTTCTCGAATGGAGACCACGGACTGGAAGACGCAGCGTAGGCCGGTCCCCCACAAGGTGGGCCGACGATCTAGTAAGAATCGCGGGGAGCCGTTGGGCGCAAACGGCTACCAACCGCTCGTTGTGGCGATCTAAGGGGGAGGCCTATGTTCAGCAGTGGACGTCTTCCGGCTGATGATGATGGTTATGATGTGCTACTTTCACAGACACTGCACTAAGTTCATAAACATCGCATATTTTTTTCGCGGCTTGCGTTGCATTTTTACCTTTTTTGTAGTAAAATTATAAAATGTATCGAATTTCTTCATTTATTCATTTCTGTTTTTTCACTGTTTAATGATATACTACTGTTTGTAAAATTATTTGTATTGTTCACTTCTTTAATTAATCTGTGAATGATGTCGTGGGCATTTATTTATGTTACTATTAAACACTATGTTCTACTTCATAATGTATGACTGTTTATCTTCCCAAATAAATAAAAGAAAATAAAAATATGTAGATTCACTCATCTTTACAGTACATACGAAAAACAAATAAAAATCACACATTTTCCTAATTTGAATTTGGAATTATCTTCTTTAAAATTTGAACTTTGAATGATGGTACCAGCCAGATACAAATAGTATAGCCAAAGAGATTTTATTATAAGTTCATACATACTATAAATGCGAAAAGACTTTTTCCCCAACCTATTATATAGAGTCAAATTAGCTTTGGGTGAATTGGAACGTTTTTACAATGGCATGGCGCATGGCGGCTTGGCAACTAAGGCAAAGCTGTGTCACTGTCAAATAGTCGAAATCAGCTGCAGTCTTACCGCATTGAGGGGAAGTTCCCCTTTTGAGGGGAATTTAATCTCCAGAGGGGGAGAAAAAGTGAAAGAGCCAGAGGGAGGGGAAATCACGGGTTAATCCAAAGAGGATATAATCACTACGTTATAAGAGTCGGCACTTTCTTACAAGCCACTGAACGGAGTTATGAACGTACTTTGTACCAACCTGGCAACATAAAAGTAATACCAACACTGTAAAAGCCAATTCCTTATTAGGGCTTGACAAATACGAATCATGCTTTTCCATCAATATCGATAAATATTAGATTTTCGTAGTTGCATCTACCTACTTTTCACCTTAGTGCTGGTCGTACGAAAATAAATATACGCCATAAAAAATCACTTATTTATTGAACATAATATAACCTGTATGTGCAGTCAGCATCAGAAGTATGTTAATTAATTGACGCAAAATTTGACAGTTGCACACAGTATATATTATTTAACCATCCTAGCCGTTATCATACTTCTGATGCTGTACTGTACCATTTTAGACAAGTTTTACATTGGAAACAACGTTAGGTACTGGTTTTTCAAGCTATAAAATACAGTCGGTTGACTCAGGACCTGAAAAAGAGATGTTTTATGAGATTTACATACTACTAATAAATATAGCATAAATATTATCAAAGTTAAGAACACGTACATTACTTAGCAGCACTTCGCAGTTGAGCAATTTTCAAAACTTTAGCAGACTGTTCTTCTAATTTTATTGTTTATTCATTTAGGATTTGGCAAAGATGGTATGGCATTCCGTTTCAATCTATTTCTCTTTTTATTAAAAGCAGTTTTTGCAAAGTGATTGCCACTTATGAATTTATTTTCGTTTAGTATTTGAATAGGTAAGTACGCCAAGTCCTCATTTCCTGACAACTTTACCCATAAACGGCACCTATAACAAAAAAGTTTATCGATAAATTGTTCACATGACATCACTATTTGTATTTGGGCAAAGTATTAATTTTGTGAAAATAGTTCAGTTTACGTATTTAATTAGTATTTACATGATATCCACTACAAATATGAGTAAAAACAACTAACAAATACTAAAGCTAAAGTAAATTGGTATTAAAATACACTAAGTTTTACCTGGCTGGGTCAAGTGGAAATCGGGCTAAAAATATGCCAGAATATCTTCTTCTGACACGCCTAATGCCACAAACTTCACATTTTCTTAGGGATTTCCCTCCCATAATATCCAAATACACTCGAAAAGGAGTTTAAACACTGTAAAACACAATAATTCCACAACAACAAAATAACACACAATGTTTATCCAACCAAACCATAGATTATAATAACTCATCAGGTCTACCAACAGAAAAAAAGGTATAATGCGTCTAAATCAAATAGACGTTAAGACACCTGCTACCCAAAAGAATCGGTACTCGTTTTAATTTAGAGGATTATTTTTATAATAAATTGTTGGTACAAAGTACGTTCATAATTCAGCTTACTATGCAGTGTCGATGGACTGGGTTAATCTTATTAGGAACGATGTGGGTGTTATGCCTCAATTTCATTTTATTCTTATTTTCATTCACTTGCTGTGGCATTATCTTGCACTTCTCAGTGAGTTGTTTCAAATTGGTTTAAATGTTTTCATTAGTGTATAGTATATGACAGAAATTTGTTTCTAGAATCCAGAAAGGCTTAAAAATTGGAAAACTCGATTGAGGTGTAGGGAACTGAAGCCATAGATCAGTGGAAACACTAATCAGCTGTCACCAAATATACTCTCTTTCTCTATGGCTGTAACTATTTTGAAGTTTGAACAAAACGACGCGAAGCCTTCTCGTTAGTTTGTTGTACAACTTAAACTTTTAATTAGTCCTAAAGTGTAACCCTAAAGTCAGATCGTAATCTTGATAAGGGAAAGCGAATATATATTTTCTATGTACCAAAATTAGTTTCTAAATAATAACCTACGATGACGGGTCGGGGTAAAAAGGCGGCGGCAGCCCCTAGGAAAAAGGCTAATGGGTACAAAATGCCTGCGTCTATTCCCGTGGGTGAAGTGATACATGATACTATAACGAAAAAGAAGTGGCGGATAGGACCTTCGATTGGAGCCGGCGGCTTTGGCGAGATATACTCCGCCTGCGAACATGAGAACTCGCCAAAGGCTAGCTATCCGTTTGTGATTAAAATTGTAAGTAAATACTTTGAATTTGCTACCACATGGTCCTGTTTATACTGATGAACAAATTTGCCTTTATTTTATAGCTAAAAATGTGTCAGTTACGTTTTGTTCCATAACAAAGTTGTAATAGAATAGAAACTTACTAGAATTTAACCAGTATCATACCTACTTGATTCATAACATACAATTGCAAATAAGCCCTTTATTTATATTTGTTTTTTTTATTTAGAATTAACAAATAATATTACTCAACAGGAACCCCATGAAAATGGACCTCTTTTTGTTGAAAAACATTTTTATATCAGAAATGCCAATAGAGATGAAAGTAAGTTGTATTCTTTATTAATTTTACATTAATAGACCGGCTGCAATGATGATTTGTGACAAATTTGTTTGTTGTCTGTCTTTGTCCTTCGTGTGACAAATGAATCAGATGGTAAGAGACTAACAACACAAGTGCTTGACATAGATCACTTATCTTTTTATATAAAAGATACATCATAGGGAGGTACTTATATTATAAATGTGAACTTGAGTTTGTTTGTTTGTTATGCTTTCACATCAAAAAAGTTAAACCGATTTTGGTGAAATTGGTATATATGATTAAGATATAGAGTACTACATAAAGTTAAAGCTAAATTAGTCAAAAACATATTTCTGATATGTTCACCTTGCACCTTGTAGGTTAGATACATTAAAAAAAAATATTTTTCTAATTCATTGTCTATGATAGAGATGATAGATTATCCTATATTTAGATAATGCTTTTAAGAACTTGCTTGATCCTAATCTTTTATTAATGAGTAGTTTCACTAATATTACAACAAAACTACAAAAATTTTAAAACCATCACAAAAATTTTCAACCTTCCACTTGATACGAGGATGCACTGCCTATTGTTTTTATTATAAAGATATACCTACTATTTAAAACTACAAAAATAAAAAGATAAATAATTTTGGTTATTTCTCCAAAAGTGCAACAGTGTGACATACTGCAAACTTTTTTGTCCCGATCCCACACACTTACATTTTGCAAATTAATTTTTAACATCCTATTCTCAAGGTCTAACAGTAGCGGTACACATTGCAACTTATTCATAAAGACCTTTGCATTGTTTAACGACGATGCAAAGCTCCACAGTACTCTCTATTAAAGACACCACAATTACTTAAGTACTTTCATTTACCAGCTTGTATGTGAACCGGTGAATGTTAGCTGCATCTGTTGATTGTTCAGCTAACTTGCTCTGAAGTAGACCCACATTGAGCCGGTTGGCTTTGTACGCTCCAAACATTTATAACCTGTTATAGCTGCTTTAACTCACGATGGCAGGTGAGCCATACATTATAGGTAGTTATAATGTGTTAGACACATGCACTTGTGTCCATCACTTTAGGTCAATCTCAACCTTTACTGTAGAAGAAAGAGCAAATGTGTATATAATTTGACTTCCTCCTGCTTCTTACCTTGTTGGTTGATGGTGGGGTAATACATACACAATTAGGACCAACCTGCCTTTGTGAGATAAAACAACTATACTATTAGCAATTTTATTTTCACACCTGATTCCCAATGTGTCACAGACTTATATGATATACTAGCTTCCACCAGCGGCTTCGCACGTTGTTTGTCAATGTAAAGTAGCCTATGCATGAATCTAGGTCATAATCTATAAACACTCCAAATTTCATTGAAATAGGTTCAGCCGTTATGATGTGATTGAGTAACAAACAAATAAACAAACATCCACTTTCACTTTCCAACTTTCACATTTAAAATATTTGTGTGAGTCTAACTGAGAATTAATTATATAATGCAATATAGCCCCCAAATAATGTCAAATTAATCATTATCTATCTTAAACTTTTCAGTTACGAAGTTCATGAAATCCAAAAAGTTGTCTAGCATAGGCATGCCGCTGTACTTTGGCAATGGATCTCACGATTTCAACGGGGAAAAGTACAGGTACCTTGTTCTAGAAAGGTACGGCAAAGATGTGTGGAGCATTTTCATAGATGCCGGACGGAAGTTTTCCACAGGAACGGTGTTTCAGTTGGGATTGCAAATGGTAAGAAGTTTAAAAAAAACCGGCCAAGTGCGAGTCGGACTCGCGTACCATTATCTTACGGCAAAAAATCATGTATGTTGTATGGGAGCCCCTTAAATATTTGTTTTATTTTAATTCAATTATTTAGATTTAAAGTGAATATATAACTAAATATTCTATGAATATTTCAAGCATCTACCTGTTGCCGTTATCAATATCGAGCAAAAACGAGCAAAGAAATCACGTTTGTTGTATGGGAGCCCCCCTTAAATATTTATTTTAGTATTTGTTGTTATAGCGGCAACATAAATCTGTGAAAATTTCAACTGTTGATATTATTAGTCTCTGGTAATAGGGTCCCGTTTTACCCTTTGAGTATAGAACCCTAATAACTAACGTTCTGATATTGGTTGGAAATCCTACTTGTTCCTTGATCCATGTCGAATGTTATCAATTATATTGATTACTGCATGTTGTATAGGTAAAACTTATCACAACTCTATAAATGTACAGTTAGATGAAGGGATAAGTGATAGGACACAAAAAGAAAAATACAAAATTGGCATAACAGATCACTCATCTCTTCATCTGGCTGTACTAGATAGGACTAGATTTGCACTAATGACCAGCATTGAGGTGTATTGTGGATTACCCCCTTCCGGCGTATGTTTTTCCAAACCAGTATAATCTGGAGTCTTCAAGTACAGAGTGAATAGGTTCTTTCTAGGCAAGCGTGCTCCATCTTCGATCACACCTTCAATTACCATCAGGTGAGGTAGTGGCCGAGCGCTTGGCTATCATCAATAATAAAAAACTCATTCAGACTCAAGGTAGCTCAGCGTGCTATGGAGTAGGCTATGCTAGGTATTTCTCTAGGAAATCGAATCAGCAATGAGGAGATTCATAGACAAACCAGTCACTGACATAGCCCAGAGGATTGGCAAGCTGCAGTTGGTGGGCGCATAGCTAGCTGCAGAAAGCTTCTCGAGTAGAGACCACGCTGGAAAGCGCTGCAGATGACAGCTCCTAACCAGATGTATAGACTGTCTGATAAAGGTTTCTGGAGCCATTGGTTGCAAAGATCGGTTGCTCTGGAAATCTATGGAGAAGGCCTAGTTTTGCAGTGGACATTCTACTCCTGATATGATGATGAACCTGACCGCAGCCATCCTAACTCCTTGAATTAACAGAGTACGTCTTTGGGTCGATGTCAGCTGTTATCCATGATACCCATGGTTCCTGTTATTGGTAGTAGTATTATTAATAACTAGCTGCCCAATCCGCAGCTTCGAACGCGTAGTTTTTCAATAAAAACATTACCCTCCCTCTACGCAGTTGGATAAAAAGTAGCCTATCTTACTCAGGGATAATGGTGAAAGAATTTTTGAAATAGAACCAGTAGTTTTCGAGTTTATTCATTACAAACATACCACACACAAAAATACAAATCTTTCCTCTTTATAATATTAGTATAGATAATAAAAGTTGTTTTATTGTAATTTTGTACTCATATTATGTGCTCAAAATAAAGGTCGACGCTAAAAGATAGATTGCACTCCTTGCACTACAAAAAACTTGCAAAGTTCAAGGTTCAAGAAAATCATCAGTAGTTATATACATAGATTTGATTTTACAACTGTACTAAGAATCAAACCACTATTTCTTGTTTAATGTATTAATAAAATGTACCACAACACAAGAAACATTTTATTAATATTCATACGATAGTCCCACTTGTCTCATCACCTTTGGTGGGCCTGTAAACTCATTGATTGTAACCTTTGCCGAGCTGTGGGACGAGATGGTTAGAAAAAAAACAATGGCAATAGTCAATTACACTAATTGCATTATTATAAGAACACCATATTTAAAGTCGCGGACCGTCGATCAACTAGATCGTGGTGGAACCCACAAACTTGGGGAGCTCCATACCTAAAAGTGGGTAAACTCGGACTGTGGATGATGATGATGATGAAGGAACATCAGGACAAAAATTAGCAATTGATGTTTTTCTCCTTGTGATTTTTCAGCTGGATGTACTGGAATACATCCACAGCCGGGGCTACGTCCACGCGGATATAAAGGGAGCCAACATCCTGATGGGCATGAAGAAGGGTACGGAGAACCAGGCCTACCTGGTGGACTTCGGGCTGGCGAACAGAGTGAACGAAAAGGAGTTCAAACCGGACCCCAAGTGTGCACATAATGGGACTATCGAGTACACAAGCAGAGATGCTCATTTAGGGGGTGAGGAACATAATAAATCCTTACTAATATTATAAATGCGTTCGTAAAAAAGTTTGGATGTTTGTTACTCAATCACGTCGCAACGGCGCCGAACACATTGATTTGATTTAAAAAATGGGATGTCAAAGTTTTTATATATATTTTGTACCGCGAAACAATCCGCGCGAAACCGCTGGCAACAGCTAGTTATTATTATAAATTAAAAAATAACTCGTCTCTCTATTTTTTATGTTTTCACGACTAAGTGCTAGACCAATTTCAATGACATTTGGTATGTTTAGATTATGATCGGAATTGAGACATGGCTACTTTTTAGCCGACTGCGTAAAAGGAGGGTAATAATTGTATTGACAAACCATACCTTCGAAGACGCGGGCGGCTCAGCTAGTAAATAAATAATGGTAGACATTTGACAGCGCGCGCTATCTAGCCCCAAACTAAGCAAAGCTTGTATGTACCATGGGAACCAGATACAATACTTTTAATTCGTGTTTTTGTAAATACATACCTTTACTAAAGAAACACCCAGACCAGGAACTAATATTTGTAGATCATGCAAATATTTGTTCCACGGCGGGAATTGAACCCGTCACTTCCTGCGTCTTAGCTCACTGCGCCACGGAGGTTATGAACCTAGTAGATAAATCTATATGAACCAAGGTAAAACGGTTTGCAGATGAAGAGATGAGTGACAATGTTGGAGCCATCACAAAAACGAGAAAAAATAATTTATAGTTTGTTTAAAATAGCTTCATAATTAGGGGTTTTTAAGTATTCCGCAAGTATAAGCCATCAAAATACATTTATTTACAGAAATAAAATACATTTATACCTCTTAAAAGCGTTGTAAGCGATCTACAGATAGCTCAACTGATCCAGATCACCAGGCGGAATTTCTGAAGACACTGGTTGCCATGTATTTAGGCATCATCAAATTAACTGATCTATTTAGGCAACAGTTTTCATGGATCATCATCATCATAACATCTGCCAGTCGACGTCCACTGCTGAAAATAGGCCTCCCCATAGATCTACGAGATCAAATCCGAAAAGACATTCATAGACAAACCAAAGTTAGTGATACAACCCAAGAGGATTAGCAAGCTGAAGAGGGTGGGCAGTGGTCGGGGCACAAAGCTCAAAGAACTGACGGCCGTTGGGGCACGTACTGGAAAGCGCAGCTTATGACTGTCTGGCAAATTTTCGCTTTTTCCTTTCGATCATAATCGTATATTTAGCCTCCCAACTCATATGAGACAAGTAAGTAACTTGTAATATGAGCTACAATATCGGCATCTGTTGAATTTCAGTGTCAACAATGCGAGGAGACCTGGAGATTTTGGGTTACAACATGCTGCAATGGATCGTCGGGGAGCTGCCCTGGGAGAAGTCCCTCAAGCAGCCCAAGACGGTGCAAACCCTGAAGGAAGACTTCCTCAAGAATGTGAGGAGTCGGATCACGAAGGACTATCCCAGTGTACCAGGTAACAATTATAACTTAGGTTAAAACTAGGGATCTTTTTATACTACTTATATGGCAAACGAGCATGCAGTCCACTAGATGTTAAGTGGCTACTGCAGCTCATGGATATCCACATAGAATTCAAAACAAGCTATTATGTTGTCTTGATCTCTATGTGGATACGTTGCCATACTATAGGACTTAGCTGTTATGCCTATGTGCCAGTAATTACAGGAACATACCATTACCATCTAACCGGAACACATAAGCACAAGTACTGCTATTTGGCGGCAGATAAAGGAAAATTCCTGTTTTGATCTTTTAGAGACACAGCAAGCATCGCCCTCTCCATAGCACGCTGAGCGAGGGCGAGCCGACCTCATGAGGCCCATAATGAGAGACTAGGTTTCTGTACCATACACCGTCACTGGTAACTGCTGGTTAGGTTAGGGCGTATTCCATTATAGTTTCACACTCTAGCTCCCAGTGGGAGCATATAAAACTGGTGAGCGCTTATTGCATCTCCTAATTGAGGCATCAAAAAACACGTCTATTGTTCGGTATTTACGGTTTTAACCAAATTGTATTTGTTTCAGATGCTCTGATCAAATTCTTTGAATACATAAACTCAATGAAGCCCAAAGACATGCCAGACTACGCGAAATGCCAGGCGCTATTCCAAAACTACCTTAAAACCGAAGGCAAAAACCGAACTAGCAAAATAGAGTTTACACTAAGTAAGAAAACTAAGACGAAACTCATTGCTGATGATGATACTGGTGGTGCACCCAAAAGAAGAGGGAAAAAACCAAAAGTGAAAATACCCGAAAGTGATGACGAAAATGATAAGCCGGAGAGTGATGATCAAATGAACGGAAAAGAAAACGGCGATAAACCTATCGTCACCCAAAGAAATGCCAGAAAACCCAAAACCTTAATTCTGGAAAGCGATGACGAAAACGAACAACCTAGCAATAATAAAATGCCAACAAAAAACAAAAAAAGGAAATCTAAAGAGCCAGTCGTAGCCGTGCTAACCAAAGTTAAAAAGACTAAACTATCGCCGAAAGCGACTCCGCCGGTTAAAAAAAACCATGCGAATATGGCAACACAGACCTCACTCGAGAAGAGACGAAGCTTGAGATTAGATAAAACAGATAAAAGACAAGTGTCCTTCGACAGCCCCATCTGCGAGATCATGGCGGACAAGCATTCATCCAGAAACAACAGCGTAGCCAACTCCAGTGGAGATATATTTGATGACTCGTTTGTCATCGAGGAGAAAAAGGTAAAGCCGAGGAGAAAACTGCTGTCCAAAGAGGAATTTACGGTAAAGAAGGTAGTTAGGAAAAAGACCACTGCTGTGGGAAAAGCGGCTAAAGGAAAGTCCTGGAAAGATTGTCCTACGATTGTGAACGGGCGGTCTCCACCGCAATAGAACAACTAGGCTAAGGCACAGTCAGCGATAACATCACCAACAGATTCTGTTTAAATATTAACTAACCACGTAAGAAAGAAAATAGGATAAGGCTTAGGGATCAAATAAAGATGGACGTCGCGTTCAACTCACATTAAGCCATTGGACAATGTGTAAAAAAAATGCAGACTGCTAAGAATGCACAATGCTGCGGGATCCGATCCAGAACCACTAATCCAAAGCATCGTAAGTAGGGTTCTCCAAATCATAAATAAATATTACTGGACATTCGACACAGCTCTATCTAGCCCTAAACTAAGCAGAGCTTGTACTATGGGAACTAGATGAACTGATAGAATACACAAATACATATTTTTTGTAAATGTTAACTTCTAAAGAAAACACCCAGACCCGGAACAAATATTTGAAGATCATGCAAACATTTGTTCCGCATCGGGGATCGAACCCGCTACCCCCTGCGTCTTAGCCGGCTATTCGGCCACTGCGCCCCGGAGGTGGTCAATATATTTATTCATCCGTGAATATAGGCACAATAATCTGTAGTTGCATTTGTTTTAATTCAAGATTTGTGGCTCGTTTCCCATCACTAGCTCAACCCGGCTCCGGAGCGCGGGGCGCGTGGCAGCGGAGGACCACTCCACGGGTAGGAAATAAAATAGTATTAAAAAAATTATAAAGCACATAAATAAATGAAATATACAAAATTTCGTGTCTGTGCTGTTGACCGTTGGAGAGTTCCTTCATCTGGAGCCCAATCCAGGGTGTAGAATCAGGTCATGCTTACCATACAAATTCGTGCATGAACTAACATGTCAGTTAATTTTAGAAAAGGCGGCACGGATCTCGGATCAAATCGGTCGAACATTCCGAGATCCTCATACACGCGCGTCGTGTGCGCGTGCGCTGTTTTCCTTCTTTGCTAAACATAACTTTTGTAAGCTTACACTAATGCGTAATATGGGTAGGTACAAGGTGTTTAGTACAAGTGCAGCCATATTCAGCGTTTTACGCGTTCAGTGCCGAGTTTAATTAGTAGATACCATTTTAATTGCAATAACAAGTCAAAATTATTGAATTAGTTATAATTATTACTAGACAAGATCCTTGTCATCTAAATATTCTTTACAAATATGATAAGCTTTATCTACGAGCAATTTGTTCAGATTTGACTTGAAGCATCTAACACAGACTTAGATAGTTTGCTTGAACAAACGTTGCTTAGACCATGGTCTAATAACTGTTTATAGCATATATATATATAAGAGAATATAGAAAATAATGTAGACCTTCTCAAATAAGACTAATTTTGTTCAAGAACTAACCGTGACATAAAGTTCATGGGTACGCTAGCCTACTCCGTAGTTAGATAGGTACCTACATAGTAGCTACCGGTCAGCGCGCTATGTTGTAGGGCGTAACGTTAAAATAGACGTTTTAAGTTTGCAACTTTTTACATTTTTCAAATACCGATTTCGTTTTGTTTTTTAATTTGATATTATAAACTGTTAGTAGACCATGGTCTGAACAACGTTTGTTCTGGGAAAACAGTGATTTAAAGGACACCGTGTATATACGGGCAGCCATAGAGATAAACACTTTTGTTATAAAGAGCAGTCCTATTACGAGGGAAACAAATGTTATTATTGTGGCGTTTACTTTTACGTTTCATAAAAAGGTCCTGTTGTTAGTACAAATGTCGCAAGTTCATAAATGTGGAGAGGTATCGTCAGTATTTTTAGCAAAAAATGGTCTACGGCTAACAGTTTTACGGATTTTACATATCGCTCTGATGCATTTTGTTTGAGCAATAAATATAGTATCTTTTAACGTAGAATTACCGGAAGGAATTCCGCCCGATTGCCCCTGGTATGGTAACTATCGCTGCCCCACAGTCAAATTCAACTTTTAGCTACGGGCCTGCTATCAACTGTGGATTGATTTGTGCAATCGTCGCGTTTCCTTTCGATCACTCCACACCATAACACGGTTTCATAGTGACTCTTACACCATAACCGCTACTCGTCTTTGGAATAATATGCCACCAAACTATTTCACGGCTACTTCAGTGGAAGCATTCTGATTGAGAATCTATAGGCACCTTCTCGGTCAAGCCGACCAAAAACGAGCAATTTATTCTTTCCTTAATCACTTCCTTCTATTGTTCAGTTTTTATTTAATATTGGTATAGCTTAGTCTATTAAATAATGTATTTAAGTAGGTTTATTTATGTAGTATGTACCTATATTATGCTATTTTTATTAGTCCTGTGCAAATTTTCATTAGTTTCCTTTTCTGTGCACTGCCTGCATATCTTTATCTACAAATACACAAAGGTTATCTGGAAGAGAATGCTCTTAACCTTAAGCATTAAGTTCGCCTTTAAGTGCAATAAAGAATTTTCAATCAATCAATTTTTGTGGAAGCGGCCAGTCGGGCGTCGGGGAGCGAGCGTGGTTTGAGCTAGTGATGTGCGCGTGCGTTACTCGCTAGTGATGGGAATCGTGTCACTATTCGAAATATTTATTATTTTTGTTATTAGAATGTTACGCGCTGACTGTCCAGTTTGTATGATATTATGTACTTCAGAATCTAACTGTCAAAACATAAATTGCTAAAACGCATATTCCGAAGTTTTACAACATACTAATTATTATATAAAATGAATGTTTTATACTTGAATTATTACTAATACTTATAATAACTGCAATGATTACTAAACCAGTTGTATTTGTGTTGTTTGAATATTCTTGCTGTGAATCTGTTATCAGCAATGTTTAATTTATCGTTTGTATGTTTGCTCAACTGTTTGTATGTTGAATGATTGTTTTAATGAATAAATATACAGTATTTTTTTAGAAAGAACCTTGTTTTTATTACCTGTATTATCTGACAAAGGAGCCCTACCAAATACTATTCAGCATAGTATTTGGTAGGGCTTCTTTGTTAGTCCTTCGTGAATCAAGGAATCAATTGTTGAATCAAGTTTAAAAACTGAACAACTTCTCTACTTCAACTCCGTCACACTAAACTTATTTTCATTGGCGTAACTCAATAAAAAAATCTTAAATAGGTAAATTAATATTGCTGGACATATCACACAGCGCTATGTAGCCCCTAAGCAAAGCTTGTACTATGGGAACCAGACAACTGATAGAATACTGATAAAAAATTATTTTTATTTTTATAAAAAAAACATCCAGACCCGGAACAATTATTTGTTGATCATACAAACATTTGTTCCTCGGCGGAAATAGAACCTACCACCAGCGTCTCATCCTGCTATTCGCCCACTGCGCCACGGAGGCCGTCAACACAGGTAAAGATTATAAAAACACTAGTAGCTATACAGAAGCAGGCATTTCAAAGCATTTGATCAAATTGTTCAAACTCAAAGTTTACTAGTATCCAGTGAAGAGTTCCCTATCCTTCCGGCTCCATCATCAGACCCCCGCTCGCCACCGTGTTATGTATACTACCCACAACACGAGTTGCACAAAGGTTAGCTGAAAGAAAATGGTAATTAACTTAAGATTGGCCAATGGGTAATTGGTGTCATAAAAAATCTCGTATCCAAGTTTTTATTTTAAAACACCTAAGTGGTGCGTGGCCTATGATGCACTACCCGGCGTCCAACAACTTGAGGCATACAGGTGTAAAGCCTCATTTGCCTGTACTTTCACGGGAAACCCTACCATACCGAAACAGCAATGCTGCTTGGTGGCAGAAACAAACCGTATGAGCCATTTATCGGGCCGATGTGACTAATGGCGGGTTTCTCTATCCGTCGGTAACCAGCTACGACTCGTTCCTCCTTGAAAACGTGTCAAAAGTTGGACACTTTCAAGGATATACGAGTCGTGGTCGGTTACAGACGGATATAGGAACCCGCCATTAATCAAACTGAACGGTTTACCAGTGTCCATTGAAGAGTCCTACTATTCACGCCCTGGCTCCATGGGGCCATGATCAGATCAGCTCGATGGTAGGTCTAGGTACCATATTTTTTATTGTCATCCGAAATACATCGGTACACTTCAGATAGGTACTTACCTTATCTACAACAATTAGCAGCACAATAGGTTATTTTTTTAATAAACTTCCTAGATTTGTTGACAGTGTTTAAATTATACGTGTTTAATGTTACTCAATACTCAAGGATAATGTAGCATTCTAATGGTGAAAGAATTTTTGAAATCGAACCAGTAGTTTTTGAGTTTATTCGTTACAAACATACAAATCTTTCCTCCTTACAATATTACTAGCTTCCGCCCGCGGCTTCGCACGCGTGGTTTGTCAATAAAAGTACCATATGTAGTAAGTACCATATCCAGGATAAAATCTACATATATACCAAATTTCATTAAAATCCATTCCGTAAGTATTTTTTGCGTGAAAGAGTAACAAACATCCACACATACAAACTTTCGCGTTTATAATATTAGTGGGAAGTATCTATAAATAAAAGAATAATCAGCCCTTGCATTTTGATAGCGGTAAGAGGATCTTCAAGGATATTGAAAAAATGCGCTGAAGAGTAAAAACAACCTTAACTAAGATAACTAAAACAAAGGAATGCAGTTATGAATAAAAGGGATTCGCAAATCCAAAGCTTTTATTTCCTTTTTATTTACAATAGTAATATGAAAGTAAACAAAATGTAACCAAAAACATTAGATTTAGAAATTGTAACAATGAATCGTCGATACGTCGACGTGTGGCTCGCATTCCAAACACGATCAAACATCACCACCATCTTCCATTGTGATATAATAACAGACGGCGACACACAGTTTGCGCACATAAGTGGCGCTCGAAGCGTTACCAATCATATTACCTAGCCTTATTTACCGACTCAAATATCAAATAGCTTCAATAATTCTTATCACTTCCAAGGTGTTGTAGCTGATCTGTTTCTGTCTCACCTTTGTGACGACGATTTCTCAAAGAATTGTCAAAAGACGCTGTTTAAGCAATATATTATTTTTAAGATATTTAACCAGGTTGGCCGCTGCAGACTGAATATGTATGTGCAAATGGGGATTCAGGGACTCTAACTTAACGCAGTGCGAGTGCGGTGATCCCGCGCAGTCAATGCAGCACTTGCTAATGTGCCTTTTGTGTCCGAACACCTGCACGATGGAGGACCTAATAACCGCCTCGCCTAATGCTATTGTTGTGGCCGTACCTGTCCAACATAGTATAAATGATAACGTAGAACTCTTGACACGCTAAGAAGATATTTAACTGTACCTATATCAAAACTGCTAGCGTTACAGCTGTGGTAGGTAAGGATTATTGAAGATTTCTCAATTCGTCTGTGTTCATGTTTGGTAATGCTCCGACCGCTTGCCTCTCTCTTCTCCGGTTGTGTCGCGTCTCGCAAGTTACAAAAGCTAGACTAAACCTAATTACCGTACGTGTGGCGTGATGTTCCTACAACTACTCGCTTGTGATATGGACGCGCGTTCGCAACGCGCCGAGACGAACACTCACACTCTCTACGATGGCAGTAACAGCGGTCAAGCTATCGTTCACTAAACACAAAATAATAGCACCATTTGTAAAAAAATATAATTTTACTCCCCCTTTACGTTTCATTTTCACTAGTGCGGCCGCCGGCGGCGTTCTCTGCCATATGGCGCGAGGTCACAGCTTCTATTGCCGCACACGATAACTCGGTCCGGTAAGCCTTCGCAGCTGTGTTCCGTGTATACAATCCGAGTGCAACCATCTCAGTGCAAGTTAAACGGCCGTGTTATGCTCGGGCCACATTGTCGGAATACGGCTGATAGGAATTTTGTGTGTCTGTCTATCTGTATCATTCGCCACGTGAAAGATTACGCAAGCATACACCATAGCTCAATAATATAGCTCGCTAATAACTCTCACGGTTGCATTCGGATCGTAGGTGCCGAACGTAGCCCAGCGTAACAACTCCATTCGTATTTCACTAATACACTACGGCTACTGCTTAGAAACTGTCTAGATTTAATGTTAGTTAAAACTTATTCGATAAACTTACAAAAACACTATTACGCCGTCACAGGAACATTTTTATGCAAAAATCCGTATAATTTGCAATGGGACTAGTATAGAATTCGTAACTCCGTGTTGTGATGACGCCGCGCGGAGTTGATTCATCATCATTCATGTATATTTTTATATAATTTAAATACAATACAGTAAAATAAGGCCGCATTCACACTAGCTTTCGATGTCGCATAATACAAGTCTGACCAATGTAAATGAAGCCGAATTCTCCTTTTACAATATGCCCCTTTACCAGAATGTTAGGATAACGAGTCTTATTGTCCTCTATTAGTACCGGCAAACTATTAAATTATACCTATTATTATACCTTATGCTGATTCGGTTACATATTTTGCAATATTTTAGAAATGTATGTAAAGTGCCTTCTTTTATATATTTGTACATATCTGTTTTGTGACCTTGCATTGAAATGGCGGATTTTACGACCTACATTTTGTGGTATCAACTTGAACCGTAAGTATCTGGTATTACGGCATATTTTAAAAGTAGATTCATCCCGATATTAATCGTATATTCTGTTACACATAATCTTATTCCGTACCCGTCTACGCTTACATCTAGATTTAAAACTCAACACTTCTTATTCTAAGTGGAATAAAGTAGGTGTATAATGTTATACCTAAATGGTACTAAATAATTGCGAGGTGGAACTAGCTAACGGCGACTGTGCTCGCGACTAATGGGACCATCGAAATTACCGCTTCGCGGGCAAACTGCTGTACATCATTTTGATGATTTAACAATAATTTGCTAGAAACCATGACTGAATAGTTCAGATTGGAAACATGGTGGCTTAAGGAACTAAACTGATACAGTAGACCCGCGGGCCGGGCGGGGTAATCCAACAAACGTTTTGCAAGGCGTTGTCGGATTATCGAATTTGTCGGACTATAGAGTAATTATTGCCACCCCTTGTATATAGTCCGGAACCTTTATGAAAAGGAGTATTGTAATCTGACAAAAACCTTATAAATAAGTTGTTTGTTGAAAAATTACTTTTTCAAAACAAGCTTTTACAAAATTCATAATCGGAACCGCAAGCATATTCAAATAAGCTCAAACAATAGTAGCCTACTATAATCCATTCAAAAATTCCGTTGTCTAGCATCCGTCTCCATCATGAGACCACCTCTAATACCTCCACGGTACCATATTATTGCTCACCGATGTTACATATGTATTCCAAATTTCAGCTCAATCGGTTGAGGGGAACGGGTTTAAAATTCAGTTGCAAGATTCCACCCGGACAAGCATGCATGCAAGTTAATAAAAAGCTTGTAAAATGAATGTGCTTTGTATGTACTTACAGAGGCATGTCGGATTATATGGGGGTGCCGGATTACCGCGGGTCAACTGTACATAGGTATTTAGTTTTGAACGTGCCTAGTTCAAGGTCCTATCAATACCGCCTTTCAATCGTTAGTATGGACTGGTGGTCATTACTTACATAAACAAATATTTACGTATAACTTCGATCCTCCCACGGTCGGGAACTACAAAACGCTCGAGGAGCGAATTCTTCTAAAACACAAGAATACAATAGAAAACAATGGCTATGCCGAATTGTACTACAACAGAATACCTTACAAGGAAAAATCAACAGTTACGAGAAATCATTTGGATCAGTATTATTACCGAATAAATACCTGGTATTATTCTTACTCTAAATACACAACAAATAATTTTCGCTACAAACATCAAACCTTTTTTTCTAAATATCTAACATGGAAAAGAAATGATCGATAAGTAAACTACAGTAAACGTGTATAAACTTGTACTGAGTTTGCGCTAATGTGGTAGGTATCAGCTGACACTGTTTCATTCACGAATAATGTTGTGCTAATATTGTTCAAGTGGTGTTTATGCTTCGTCAGGGCTTCAATTAACGACTTGTACGACGAGACCAGCACGAGCTGATGAAGAGTAGCGACCAGGGTGCCAATTCACGTGATACAATTTTAAAAACATATCGACCGTTCACCCAAATGAGTTATGAATTGAATATATTTTGACATTCTTCTCCATCCTCGACAATTGGGTATCGCGCACCACACGCTTCACGCGATCTTTTCTACCCCATACTTGCAAGAATGAGCTACCATCTGAGGTTTGCCCATTAGGCTACGACATAGCACGCTTCAAGTGAAATGTAAAGAGGTTTCTACAGTGTAGAGAACGCATCGACGCCCCTACACCCCCGACGCCCCGGGTGTTGCCAGTGTCAATAGGCGACGGTGACCGCTTACCATCAGGTGGGCCGTAAGCCTGTTTCCCCACAAATAACATTAGAAAAAAATTCATTACACTATTAGCTTGATACAAATAAAGTGTACAATCGCATGTCAGTCAACTCATACCATTGTATTGTCAGTTACGTGAATACCGTTTAGAACATTTAACACAACGAGAATAGATCGATACTCGAATTTACCTACATATTTATTATGTTACGTGAATTGGCTTCAAAAATAAAACTTCATTGTTACATAATAGAACGCCAAATTCGATGGGTAATGATCGCTAAAATAGCTATTGTAATTAAATTGTAATTAACTATTTTTTTTAGAATAGCTTCCAGCCTGGTCACTATCTCTTCATCTGACTGTACTGAGCATGTTTAGGAACATTTATAAGGGGATCCAACAACTCTTAATAGGTAATAAATATCTTCTAATTGGTATAAGGGACTGTATCCAACGAAGCTGAGCGAAGAGATGTATATAATTATTTAATCTATCAATGATACGTAAATAACGTAATAAATGAATAAATAATGCTGGACAATTCACACAGCGCTATCTAGCCCCAAACTAAGTCGAGCTTGTAGTATTGGAACTAGATAACTTACTTAAATGTATGTTTATTTTATTGTAAATACATATTTAATTATAGTACTTAATTAGGAAAACACCCAGACCCAGAACAAACATCTGTAGAAAATGCAAATATATGTTCTGATGCAGGAATCGAACTCGCAACCTTCTGCGTATCAGCCGATTATTCTCCCACTGCGCCACAGAGGTCGTCAAATAACATTTGAGGTAGGCTGACTTTTACACCTCTCCGCCGCTTCAGTGGATACCGGCTCTAATGTTGGCCATCAGCTATTATTTATAACGATAACTCAGTTAAAGAATTTTAGTTTGGTGCTGAACACTTTCGTGTTTTATTTCATTCACTGTTATAAATACGATAACTCAACCTGTGGAAGGTTCACGAATTGAACCGAAACATTGTCGGTCGAAGCGCCGATAAAACGGTACTTATAATAATGATTGGTGCTAAAAACCCATACGTTGAAATGTGCTGATTTGTCCGTACGGTATAAATATTAATATAAAATTTGGTGTTGATTCAGTCAGGCATTAATATACAGGTCCCATTACTTATTCCCTACAAGTGAAGGGTTTCTATCACCATTACGAACAGGGTTTAATCAAGTATTTTTGAAGAGAGGGTACTCAATCGCTATTTTAGGAATGTTACCGCACGTTCTGTTTAATTTTTAGCATTTAACTTGGAAGCTCTATAACTTTTCTTAAACGAGCACTGGGTAGTTTTTACACTATGTTCGAAATAGTTATAATATTGAATAAATGCGAATATCTAACCACACTATCAACAATCGGAAGAACTATCAAAACTGTACAAGATAAAATCTGCATTTGAATATGAATCGGATTACTTACTTGTATCCGGCTGCAACTAACAAATCATATAATCGCACTTGTGTTGACTTGTATTCTATATCTCATTCTATTGTAACAGTCCTACTACTCTATAAATATAGCAATACATGCTTCCTTCATTGAACACTTCCAGAACAAACATGTCAAGGACCATTTCAAACGGCTAACGAGATACACTCTAATATTTTTGGATTGATTTATATAATATTCAATTTTCCTTAACTTGGTATAGGCAAATTTAAAGTTGATTATAACGCGTCACTCGGCATGTTTATTCTGAGAATATCAGTTTAAAATACACTTTTAATAATTAACAATTGTTTGGATTGATTCATCACCGATCAATTTAACTAATAATCATGAACATAAATAGGTACAAATACACCTATGCGTTTAAAATGTCAACTTTATCAAGAAAAAATATATTCTATATAATTTGGATGTAAACAGTAAAGATAAAACAGATTCATTTTATTTGAACACATAATTCACGTACACAATATATGAGCTTGCCATTCAGACGCCGAACCGAACTAACAAATCCATAGAATAAGGAACAACTTAATAATTAAACAAAAATATAAATCAAATTCTCAATGACAAGCTCAACATATTTAGTTTTCATCGTCCTCAAGCTCCAACGTTGCATTCAACAAGTAACCTCGGACACTAACTCACAATAATACGCTCACTCTGATTACTCTCATTAGAATGCATTAGTGATCCGATCGCGCTAAACAATCAACTAAATAAAATTAAAATAAATAGGTAGGGTATTAGGGGGTGGTTTGTAGCGGGGGGGGGGGGGGGGGGCGACCGGATCACGTGGAGCCGACGCACAAACACAACAGCGTAGACATAGACACGAGTCAGTGTGTGGTGCAAACAGCACAGTATTGAACAGAGTATTCTAGGAACACGCTAGGCAGTATATTATTAGTACTGATCGGCGTAGGTAGTGCTATTCACGGGAATTAGTGACCGTTAACTTAACATGGATATGCCTTCTAAATCCCGGGAAATATATTTTTATTTTATTTAACAATTTTTTTAGGAATTCGTATGTTACATAGTAACTATTCCGCTTTATGCAAATACATGTTGTATTGGTCACTACAGTCATCCCTTTCCCTCACGCTTTTGTAGCTTATCGCGGGTGAGGTGAGGACTCGGTTTCACTATACGCACACATTTACATCGACATTAACATTTTATCGACATTTTAACTTCATTTACATCGACATTCAGAAAAATATTCCCGGGAATCGGGGAATAAATCCCGGGACATATCCATATTAACTTATCATTCAGGTTCATTGATTCAAAATATCACTACCTACGCCGATCCCTAATTATTAGGGAACATAAACACGATCTGCTTGATTGAACTACTTTAGGCCTCTCTCACAACCGTGGCATTACAATTTTCTATACATTTCATTAATATTTAATTTAAAGTGCGCTTCAAAACGGTTTCGGTACCAGTTTGAACCATTCCGTGCACACCTTGACGATCTGTTTCTTGCGTAGCGCGATTTTACTAAATAGATCAAGTTACAATAAATCGATAGATGAGAAAGTCTAAGTAGACCTAAACTAAGAAACATTTTATTCAATACGATCAAAATAACATTAATTTAGAAAAGTTTTTTGGAGTTAGACTTAGCATTATTTAATGTACATAATGTCACTTTATTTTATATCAAATACCTGTTCGCTACACAAAAGTATATCACCGATCCGAGTCTCAAATAACAATTAAAGTATCATAAAATCGTAGCAATAATAAAATTAATAACAAAACATACTATTTAATAGCATCCGAATCTCTACTATCTAAGAGACTATCAGTGGAAACTAATCAAACAAGTGTGAAATAACGCTCTGTAGTGTGTGTCGGTACGCACATGCCGTCGGAACCGACATCTGCAGGACGTGAGTGCACTTTCCAACTGCGCCTCTCATGCCGACAGTCGACCGACGCCATCTCATCAGTCTGCCGCATTCATTTGACACATTAACAGCTCAGCACTCGGCAACCTCTTCACTAGGCGACGCCTCTTAAAACTACACTATTCCCTATACGTGACTACGCTTAATTTAAATGGCAGTCGACTACTTAATCGTAATTGGTAAGCGTTGAAACGAGCGCGGAGGCAGCGGCATCGGATCCAGTTATCAAGTCAGTGCACTTTAGTTACTCGCAGCCGAGCGCGCGGCTCTCCTTACTCCAACACCTTTACTCGAACGAGTACCGTTCCACGCAACCGATCATTTTATATCACCTATTTTTTACTACAAGTGAACGCTATGATATATTGTATGAGTCCGTTCCCCGTTCGCGATCGCATTACCTTCGATCTAAGTGCCGTCCGCCCCCGCCGTGTGTAGTTTCTCGCTCCTGACGAAGTCTATCTTGGTGTAGGTCCGGGGGGAGGAGGCGGCGGCGGCTCGCCTGGAGGCCTCCAGGTCCAGGGCTGCGTAGTTGAGGGGCGTGCAGAACGAGGGCGAGGGGGGCGCGGGGGGCAACGCCTCCGTTGCTCCCAGGCTGAACCGAGCGGGGGCGTTGCCGCCGCCTGCTAGGACCACTGGCGCGATCGTACGGGACTCCGCTGGAAAGTAATCAAATCATTTATTTATCCAAATGAATAATTAAAGTTACAACGCCGCGCCGCTTGACCAAATTGTAAAGGCATAAGATCTGCTCTGACGTCCCGCATAACCCGTTTCTAACATCACCCCACACATCCTAACTTCTTCAAATAACGGAGTAGGACTTCTGGTTGATGTTAGCATTTTCCTGTAGCTGCCGCTTGAGCATTACTTACGAGGTAGATGAAGAGTCATTGGTGAACCAGAGCCTCGAGCTCAGCTTATTCAATAAGCTTGTGTATATCATTTATGTAATGTACCGCGTCTCGTCGAGACACTTGCTGAGAATGAAATAGAGATCACAGCTGCACAGGTGCTCTTTAGTTTGAAAACACTTTGATGGAGTTATGCAATCGGTGTAGGTTACATAACTCCATCAGTGTTTTCAAACTTTCGTGATCACTGCACATAATTACTGATTAAAACGGGTATTTATCACGGGACCACGGCTGTTGCAACACAGCCGAACCGTTAGGATAACAAATAAAAAGGTACCTACATACGTGATAAATACCTTTTAATCAGTAATTATCCATCATAGTGTACTAAACCAATGTTTGACTGCACTAAATTGTCTTTGATTCCGGTTGAAACAAAAATGCTTTGCAATAATTTTAATGGAGTCAAATTTATATTTATTGTCAACACAATTGCCTCCAGTCTCATCCAGGTTGAACCCGCGAGTTCCACCACGTCGAAGCTACCTTCAACTTAAATAACTAGTGGTTCGCCCCGAACTGAGATCTCGCGAGTCTCTGTAATCTTTAACAATCAAAATAGTGCCACGAAATGGTGGTACAGGTAACGGGAGTTCATGTCAATTGGTTACACTTTTTTTGAGAAATTGTTGTTATTCTGGGTTTCAGACTTTTCCCTATATTTGTATCACTAAAGCTACACAAATACCAAATTTCTGCACTGTGGGATCACTGGTGTACCCTGTGAACTTCGCCAAAGTTCAGTTTTTACTATGGCTAATAACTTAAAAACTACAAGGTTTAAACGAAAATTAAAAACGAGGTCGAAATTTACTGATAAAAATCTTTCATTAGACATCCCCACTTGACCGGATAGTCCCATTTTGTTTTTTTTACCCCTCTTGAACCCCAATATCTCAAGAACCCCCTCACATTTTTAACTCATTTAGTCACACTAGGATTGTGTCATCACTACCTACATAAATACCAAATTTCACGATGATCGGATAAACGCTTCGAAAGTTATCCTCGGACAAACAAACAGATACAACGGCGATTTGCCCAAGTTGATTTGGAGATGTCGCTTCGATCGATCAAATATAAAATGATTACGTTTAGTGTCCGGTTCGGGTCTCGCGATGGTCTTGTTGGCGGTGGGGTTGCCGGCCAGCTCGTCCCTGGGCTCCGGAGCTGCGTCGGCGCCGAGCGGCCGCAGCTGCACGTACTGCGGGGAGCACGACACGTCGCCCTTCACTTCGGGACTGCGCTTGCACGGCTGCCCTGATTCCTCTGTCAATCAGTACATACATTCATAAACACGTACCATATGCTGACTAAACTGAGCTGTACACGGAACCATTCTAGAGCACGTTTCGACGAGGTAATACTTTGTTATAGGTGATGGTTACCACTTAACAACATCACTTAACACCACTTAACACTTAACATCAGGACATAGGTTTGATCGATATCGAGGTAGAATAAAAAAAAAAAGATAAAAACATACTCCATGCACAAACATGTCGATGACAGCGGAAGTGACCTTCACCCAGCTGCAACTTTCCACTAGGCGCCTTCTCCTTAAGATATAATGTATTCAGGCCGTATCCTACCTTGATCGTGTGGTTCTATACTTACAGACAGCTAACTCCGGAGACTGACCTGATATCTCTCGTACTGTCGTCAGCGGGTGTATCTGAGGAACCTCCTCGTCCGTGATGTCGGCGAGGGCATGGTCGGGCGAGGCGGGGGACTCCAGCAAGAAGGGGATGATGGTCTGCGAGCCGTGAGGAGTGCGGTTTTATACCTACAGACAGCTATCTCCGGAGACTGACCTGATATCTCTCGAACTGTCGTCAGCGGGTGTATGTGAGGCACCTCCTCGTCCGTGATGTCGGCGAGGGCGTGGTCGGGCGAGGCGGGGGACTCCAGCGAGAAGGGGAAGATGGTCTGCGAGCCGAGAGGGGTGCGGTTCTTGCGACGGAGCTCCTCGGGGGAGCTGGCGGCGGGGGGCGGAGGCCTGGATGATGCTATTGCTATCGGCCTGAGGAGAAAACAAACAGAAATAAGTACGCGACCTTGATGATGAGAGAAAGAGAAAAGAGTAAGCGTTTGTACAAATACTTATTTTACTAGCGCCTTACTTTAAAGCGTCATAATCATACTGTTTTCCATTTACAGTTTTTGTTAGAAAAAAATATTTACCCCACGCTAACCCCCAAGGGGATCGAGGCTGCACGTGGACAGCATTCCGTAGAGACAAATCACCGGAATTACACTCCCGCTATCTTTAAGATGACATCTCCTTGTACCTTGTTGCCGTGTGTCCTCTCGGTCCGTACGTCATCTCGACGTATCCGTCGGGCGTAGCGGGCGTCCCCACACTGGCTCCCACGGGTGTCGGGGGCTCCCCGGGACGCATCTCCACGTAACCCGCGTTCCGTGGGGACATGTCCACGTACTCGTCTACGTTGCGGCGTTCCATGTACGAAGCGGTGGGGGGTGTGCGAGAAATTGAAGTCTGAAATTATACATACGAACGAATACGTCAGAATTTGGATTTAAACTCAACGAACCATGTACTAGTTTATTCATAGAACCGAAACTTAGTTCGAGATAGATCATCCGGCACCAGGTTTTAGCGACGCTTAAATAGGACAATCAGGCAGCGTATTAGCACTTTTTAAATGAGTGACAACCCTGTCCACCGTTGCCACGAAGTCTGCCACTCGAGTCCTCGGGTTCGTCGGTCTAACGATACCCGTTCGTTGCAGCTGGTACAGTTAGCACTGGCACACGCTGAAGGCTGACATTAGAGCGTACCTTGAGTTGAGGTGAGTTGGTGCTGAAGTCCAGCAGCATGAGGTCCTCGGCGGAGGCGCGCGGGTGCGCGTGCGGCGCGTGTTGCAGCGCGTGGTGAGGGCGCGCGCGCGCACTGGCGCCCACACTGTAGGCGCGGTGCCGCTCCGGGCCACGCGGCGCCTGAGTGGGGCGGGACCCCACCGAGTAGGCGCGCGGGGGCCGGGCCTCCATGCCGATGTGGGATGTGGCAGGCTCCAGCTGGTACTCGCTGGAAGGAAAATTTGCGAATTGATTACGCATTTTAATTATCCTTTACCTAACTACTACTCACAGCGATACTCACCTAAACCGCGGATCAGTAGAAGGTGTACCGCTGCAGACGGACCCGCTGGACGCTGACAGCAGACCGGTGGGCTCGTGCGGTACCATGGACAGGTAGCCGGCCGGGGCCGGTAAAGGCGGCAGCAGCCCCGGCTCCATGCCGAGGTAGCCATCGTACGACTCCTCGATGCCCATTGAGGAGGTGCGAGAGTGCTGGATGGAACTGCCCGGTCGCATTGACATGCTGTGAAGCATACAGTACCTTTCTTTAGCAACATATAAGTTCGGAATCCAGAAAGGGCAGAAAGGTTTTCGAGCACTGGAGAGCGCATCGTAGGACAGCCCCCCACTAGATGAAAAATCGACCTGATAAAGGTTGCTGGGAGCCATTGGGTGCAGGCCGCACAAGATCGGTCACTCTAGATATCTATGAGTCGGAAATTTATGTTATCGTTTGATAATGTAAACTTTACAAAAAGACGGCATTTTTTGTTCTGTCTTCCCTTTGTCTCTGTTGCAACCTGCGAGACAGAGACAAAAGCATGCGTAATTTTCTCATCTAAACAACTGAAAAATTGCCCAGAAAACCATGTCACAGCCAAAATGATGCTCACGGAAACTTGCAAACCGTATAATACAAACAAAATGTGTAAACATCGAAGCAAATGAACTTACTTAAACAGGTCCCTCGTAATGTCACACCCATCTGGTTCCTCGGGTATTCGCGGCGTCCTATACCATTCCGCCATTGCGTCGATCTCGTCTCTTGAACCGTCCAGCACTATGAAAACAAAGCGCAGTACTTTAGATACATACAACTTATAATATTCAAACCAAATTGGATACCACAGTATCCAATTGTTGGTACAATTATTGGATACCACAGTACCATCGATCGTAAACAAATTAATCTACGCTAAAGCGATCTCAATGTAATCATTATCATCATTATAACCTATAGCAGTTCACTACTGCACGTGTAGGTCTCTCCTCAGTGCTCCCAGTTTTCTGGGCTCTTCTCATCCAGTCTCTATCAGCTACAGATCGCCGCTCCATCTATCGATCTCAATAAAAAAGTAATGGATATATTTTTTTATCATAATCCTTGGTACTCAGCCGTGATGCAAACCTACAACCTCTGGATCGGAAATCAAAGTGCCAAGAGGACAAAGGTCGTAAAAGTTGGCACCTGCTACATTACCTTCTTGATCGTTAAGCCGCGGCGGAGGACGCTCCACTTCGAATGAAGACACCGCGCGCGCCGGCATACTGTCGCAGCGACCACGCAGCTGTTGCGATGATGCGTCTGCAACCAAACGATCAATCAAAAGATCTCCTATAACCAATTCCAGTAGATGCCAAGTTGCAAACTCCAGCGGTGTACGAAAGCGTAGCTTATTGCATGAGCGGGACAACAAATGTCAACTATTAGCTTTCCATCAGAGCTTGTGAGAAAATGAGCGGCGGGCGAGGAAAAAATAAACCAATAGGAGAGCTGCGCTGTGGATGCTATGAAAATGTAACTCTCCTATTGGATGGATTTTTTTTCTCACTCTTCTCAAACTTCTTGTGGAAAGCTACCCTTAGACATTAACTGAGCAAGCAGATTCGCGATGCAAATCCTCGGTCGGTCAGTGCGTCATCTTTTGGAAGGCCTTGGTAAGCAAATTCTCCTGCTGTAAAAGCTTACGATCTCATGACATTTTAGAATAATAATAAAATAAGGTTAATATTTTTGCTTTATTTAACATAAATTAGCCTCTAGCAACGTTTTATGAATAAGAACTAAAGGCAGATGTGTCTGCCAGCAGGATGCCAAATTCATACAACATCACTAGCATCGCTTCTATGACTTCTCGTTAGCAACCCCGTGCGATATCGTCCTAAGCGAGGAGTGACGTTTAAAGCTGAAACTCTACCAGAGAAAACCAGTCTCTGTTTTACAACAGGGACCGAATCACTACTTCCTCCGTGAGCCATCCCATAAGCACCACTCCCCTTTAACTCTTAGACGCAAAACGTTCCAGTTTCTAAATATGGCACACTGTGGACGTGATGATTCCCAAGATCTTTAAAACTGTTATGCGGTGTGACGCTTATGTGATTGACATAATACACTGTCCAAAATGTGCCACAAGAACAGTGAAAAGCTGTAGACGTGGATTTGAACCATCGACGACGTTAGGTTCCGTCGGGGTCTAGTCACTACACCAACAGTGCTTTCAATAACCAAAGCTAGAATTTGAATATAAGAAAGCTCATCTAAATTACGGAAGATATGCTAATTAAGCTTCAAAGCTGACTTTGATGAACAATTTTAATTCAAATCAAGTTTGGCGACGAATCTAAAAATGCACAATTTGAACCTTAAATAAATAAACATAAGGTACTCGTTGCTTATAGGAATACAATTTTAAGATGCAGACATAAAATACGTAAACAAAGCTACATGCTACATAGGACCTGTTTCCCAATATCTTTCTATATATTATGACAGATAAAAATCATTCCGAAGAGAGAATCTCATTCGCAACAACCATGACTCACATAAAACTTACCTATTAGAAAAATATAACTTTACTTTCTCTTTTTCTGTTGTCTTTATCTCTTTCTTTTTATAAACATATCTATAAAGCTATCTTTTTTCTGTCCTTACTATTATCCAGATAATGTGAAATAGGTATTTTACAAATCTGCCAATAAACTCTTTATTTAAACATCTGTTTACAAAGCTTTACCAAAGAAAATGGTGCTGCCCGATATTAAAAAAAACTCCCAATTCGTAAGTTTTCCAATAGTGGTTTGGTATTATAAGTGGCAACTCTATACAAATATTTGTACATAGTGTTAGTAGTGTGCAATCTATGTCAAGCGTTTATATAAAGCATGGCATGCGATGCTGGGCGAAGGGTCGTTTCCTTGACTTTGTAACACTTTTAATGTCTTAGTTCATCATCATCCGCAGCCTGAATTCACCCACTGCTGGGGATGGGCGAGTCTGCCCATCTCGCTGCTGGACGACCAACGTTTTGGTACCCTGTACCCCTACTTTTCTTTAATCATAGTTCATAGCTTTGTATTTCGAAATGGAATAATAATGGAACACCTGTCAGAATATACGTCATATTAGTTTTTTGCAGTTTTTAAATAAATTCAATAAAAAAAACTATTTAGATGAGTGGTATAAAAAAATTAGTCGTCACTCCGTTTCCATTGTTATGTCACTAATTTGTCAAGTACTAATATAGATTTTCTGCAATATTGTTCTATATAACAAATCAAATGTTAAGAAGTAGAAACATTGGTAATATGTTATCTAGAGTTGATAACACCACTATTTGCAAGAGCTGATACCTGCCGAGAATCACAGATGCCGTGCGGACTGCTGTAACGATATGAAATAAAGGCGAGGCTGAGTCGTCGACCTTTTCGTTTACTTACACAATATTGTACTTACTTGTGTAATATAATATCGTACCTATTGTATTAGATACCCATCATATAAGTGTTCGTACCAAATTAACCTGTGGTAAATGAATGAATGCTCGTTTATTTTAACTTTACTCGGAACTAATCAACAGTTTGTTTGTCTCTTCAGTAAGGAGCATTACAAAGCCAGGAATCGACCGCATACGTACTCTTCGAATGCGCCGGCGATAGTTTAAACCTCATGCCAGTACTCGCTCGGCGCGCGCACTGGTTTTTCTTCACCGGCTCAGTCCCATTCACCGCCTTACACGACGAATGTTTCTCCAATCCTTTAACCTTCTCCAAACCCCCCACTTCTTCTCCAGTTAAAGGCTCAGACCAGGTTCGTTTATGGCTTATCTTCGGTGGTTCTTGGAATGTGGGACAGCCGGTCGGCAGGGAGCAAGTCCGGCTGTGCTTTGGTTTGTCTGTTAGTGTGTTATGTTGGTATTCGGCTGCGAAAGACAATGATAAGCGACACGTAAAACATATGGCACCAAGCGTACCCGGTGCAATGTTTTGTTAAATGGTTTGGGTGCCGTTGTTTTGAAATAAATTTAATAACAAAAATGACAAAAAAACTTTTTAATAATTGAATCCATTTTCCAGTATTCGATAGCCAATAGGCTGAATCACAACGCTTTAAATTTCCTCAGAAAGGTTTATTTCGGCATGGTTTTTAACAAAATATGCTTCAAAACAACGTCACCTTATAGTAGTTATTTTTCTGATGAAACGTAGCGAGATATTACCAAAAATCTGTCACATTTCACTCGATTCAGATTTCAAAGCAAAATCTTTATATTCAAATGAATGAATATAAAAACATTACAATGGATATAAAGTTTAATATCATAACATACTTATCCATAACCATAATGTTCTCTGTATAGTAATATGTTTGTATATATAGCGAGTCGGTTCAAACACAGCATGCAACCGATATTCACACTTATTGATAATCATGATGCTCAAAATGCTTTAATATTCATGCTTAATATAATATTAAAGGGTAGCATACATTACCTGCTCATTTATTGATTCATATCATAGGAGTAACCTCAACTCTATATCATTCATAACAAAAATATTAAGAACCCATACTACCTTGTGCAACTGTCTTTGTCACTCCATGCGAATACACGCACAGTGCCAGAAAGACTAATTCGACGCGCGAGAACGAAAACCAAATAAAATGGTAAAAAAACGTATACAATGTATACTATCAGTTATCTAGTTCCCATAGTACAAGCTTTGCTTAGTTTGGGGCTAGATGGCGCCGTGTGTAATGTCCAGCATTATTTGAGTTTATTGGAATTTTACTCCTTAAGAATCGATTTTCATATTATAAGCCCGGGGTATGAAAATTTGTGGGGTATACAATCAAACTTTCTCCGTTACGTTATGCGTTTTGTTCGTGCGCAAATTTTGTATATAATTGTATAAATTTATATATAGTATAAATTTAATTTTTTTTTAGGTTTTCAAGTGGCATAAGACAACTATCTTAGTAATTTTTCATGTTTATGCGACATCCATCATGATCATCTTTTTGTTTTTTTTATGTTTCCATGACTATGTAATGTTTATTGATGAATATAAATTATATAAATTAATGGATTATGCATGCTTTCAGTAATATAAAAAAAAACGTTCATTTACCCTCATTTACTAATCTATATATTTTATAATCATTCGTAAGGAGTAAACTCTAGTCGTGCGTCGGAGCTGACACAGACATTTTTTTTTTAATATTGATCACAAAACTATTGGTTACTGTGAAAAATCTAATCATATTAATATCAATAACTAACTATGCAAACTTTCACGATCACATAGTATTTATTGAATACTACGCGTCCATTGTAAGTTTTGGACGTGACTTTGGAATCATTTTCTATACAGAAAGATTTAGGGAATCGTGTTTTGGCATCACATGTTCCTAGTACTTAGCTTCTATCCTCAAAATTTACATATATTTATTACATACATAAATTATACAGTATTACTGGATAAAATATAGCAACATATGAAGCTGCCAAAGGTATGGGCCCTTAAATGATAGTAGTCGTAATGATCAAAATGTTACTACATGGATAACGATTGGTCTCAATGTTGACAGTCAGCGACATAAGTTTATTAATAATTTGCAATTAAAAAATCGTATTTTCCAAATGGATGCACAGGAACTGAAACATAATTTTTTGGAAAATATTTATTTTCATTGAATTTTTTTACATGGGATTAAAAACAATGTGAACACTGGAAACTGCATTAGTAAAATACTGTGTCGCAGTTTCCAGTGCCCGTACATACGATTTAAATGAGTTGACGTTCCTGATTATAGGTAGGTTACAATTTGCTAATTTACAAAATTTTGATTTAAATAGGAAAACTTAAATAAACTTACATGCTATGTCATGGCAACTCGGCTTTTTGTAAGTATGACTGTGTGTGTGTGTGAATGTGTTTTAGAGGTTTTAGGGAAGTGGGTGTGTGTGAGTGAGGGTGTGGATGTGTGTATACGGGGGTCTGCGTGTTTCGAGGGTTCGATGGTGTGTGAGTATGTGGAAGTGTGTGGTAGTGTGTGTAGGTGCGAGGGTGGGTTTTAGTGAGAGTTATGTTTGTCTGGTGGGTAAGGGTGTACTTGCGAGCTTAAAACAGTGATCTACTAATATAGAGGGAAATTTATTGTTTTGCTTGTATGATTACTTCGGTTTCTTCATATGTAAGTGTAGATAGCATTTTTTAACTTTACTTTACATTTTTTGTATGTTAAAGGGTAGAGATTATAGTTTTTATTAATTCTGTTATATAAAAAGGGGCTTAAGAAATTGATTGTAAAAAATACGTTTTTTTTTCAATTTAAGTGCAAATTTCGATCCAAAGAACAGCTAGTTGCAAATTTACAAGTGTTTAAAATAGTAATTTGTTAATAAACTTATTTCGCTAACTCAAATACGAAGATACAGATACCATTTGAATACCATAACATAGATTTTAGGTTCAAAAGTCGCCATTGTTGAAGCACTAAGCTGTAATCTGGCAACACGATCCTGAAGACCGCTGAGCTAAAGTATACAGAATAGATGGAAACATTCTATCATGAACTTGCAAAAGAATATGGAGTAAGAGAGATGGACACATTTCTCATGAGCTTATAATGAAGCAGTATGATAGAGATAGCTACAATCCATCAATAACGCATTAGCTAATGAAAGAGATGTAAACATTCCAGCATGATGTAGTAAATGAAAGAGATGGATATAGTTTAATGGTTTATTTTAGGCTAAGGCGCTGGTTATATTGCACTTTTTTTTAAGGGCCAATAAAATACAGAAAATTTATTAATACGAAACTTCTTTTTATAGGTAGTAATTTTTGTATCTTTGTCTAATCAATTTAAAAAAAACGAGTGTGCTTAAGACTGAAGTAAAACGTCTTTTTCAAAATATTAATTTGTAAAATTGTTCAATTACAAAATTGTCCACACGTCTGTAGGTCGATCAGTCTATGTTCATTCTGGACAGACGCAACTCGCACATTAACGTTTAGAAATATACGAAACGTAACTCTCTCTCTCTCTTTCCATCTTCACTAACTTATATCTCCCTCTCAACTTCCGTTCGCACTTTTCGCAACGCATTCACCAGCTTACTTCTCAAGTCAAGCGTGCGTAAAGAAGTTTTACTTCAAAAACGCTTAACTCATTGCCTTTTTGGGAGCTCTATATTTAGATAGTATATAATATTCTTCTTAGCGTGTCAAGGGTTCTACGTTATCATTTATACTATGTTGGAGAGGTGTTTGGCCACAACAATAGCATTAGGCGAGGCGGTTATTAGGTCCTCCATCGTTTATCAAATTATATTGCAAAGATTTAATTCTACAAATTTAACAACCCTACACTTCCCCATTTACATAGATTTTTAATTACTATGCCTAACGTATTTATAAGAAGAGTAAAATATTGACCCTTTTGCACACTGAGTTAGTACATTTTAAAGAATAGCGGAGCCGTGATACGATTTTGCTACGACATCCATTTCCCATAGACACAGTGGTTGATAGTTGAATCTAGACCATCCTTTAGATTCATTTGAAATCCCTTAACTTTGCTATGAGCTGAGAACTGCTTACATTTTTACAGATATTACTTTTTGCTCTGGAGTGCAGAGATTTGCTTTAACCTTAGAGAATAATCAAATTCAATACTAGCTGACCAATCCGCAGCTTCGCACGCGTAGTTTTTCAATAAAAACATAACCCTCCTTTGCGCAGTTGGGTAAAAAGTAGCCTATGTTACTCAGGGCGAACGTAGCTTTCTAATAGTGTAAGAATTTTTGAAATCGGACCAGTAGTTTTTGAGTTTATTGATTACAAACATACACACAAAAATACAAATGTTTCCTCTTTATAATATTAGTATAGAAAACTACAATATCTTTCGAATAGTATTTTTTTTTATGTTCTTTGTGGGGAAAAAGGCTTACGGCCCACCTGAGGTAAGCGGTCACCGTCGCCTATTGATACCGGCAACACCCAGGGTTAATGCCTGTTAATGTTTTTATTTCTGTCGAATAGCAATTTTTTTATTTTTTCTTATCAAAACTTGCCTCTATAGACATATCGGTAGATTGCACGGTGTTTGGTACATGCTCCGACCTCTTTAATTATGAAATATACCTATTTATTTGATAACATCACAGTAAAATATACGAGCAATACAACGCAATCAAATTTCTTATTTCTTACCCTTCAACGCGATAAGAGCTAAAAATTTAAAAACACATTAATTCTCCAAGAATCGGATGGAACTAAAATGTCTCAATACACTGTCGAATTGTATTCATCTCTATAAGAGATTAGTATCTCTCGTTTTTTTAACTGTCTGTTTCTGAACTATTTGCCTACGTTTCATAAGGTATTTAGTTTTTCTCAGAATTTTCTATACATTGCTTTTTTTTAACCCCCTACACGAAAACAAATTTATAACGCCTCTCGTTGTAAATTTGACTCCTATGTCCTTCTGGACAGATTTGTATACGTTTTTTTCAATAGAAAGCTAGTTTAACTAGTTCTTGCTATGTCAGCTTTTAACTCCTGACGCAAAAGAGGGTCCAAGTGTTTTGAAAATTTGTAAAAATTTACTTGTTAACTAATTCTCTGTTCCAAAAGTTTTTTTTTGACTTTATCTCTACATTGCTTGTTTTTAGTATTTTTCAAACTTTCGCGATCACTGCCCGCGACCACGGCTGTTGCAACACAATCGAAACGTCGGGATAACAAATAAAAAAGGTACATACGCGATAAATACCCGTTTAAATCAGTAATTTTGTTTGTTTTTGTACCCCGGTCTAGATTCATCATGCAACCACGTAACGCACACTGCGTTGCGTCCGTACCGTCCTGTGAGAGCGGCGCGACGGCGGCAGCCGACTCCTCCGCTGCGCACACGCATTGTCTAATGCACGACCCCACGCACAGCCCTGATTCTGCAATACCAATGCCAATTTAGCCCTTACATCGGCAATATTCAAAAATATGGCCTGTCTGTCAATCTAGCCAGTCTCGGATCTAGGGGGGCAAATCGACCCAGGCGGCAATTACAGGGGGCGCCAAATTCATGTTTAAAAAAACTTGTTTCACCAAGCACTTAGCTAGCATCCAGCGCACGTCGAATTATCGATTATTCATTTGATTTGTGGCCCCGAAACCCCCCTCTGGCTACACCCGATATCAGTGTAAATATGTAGTCCAGTCAAATAGCCCCAAAATGACATAAAATGTATCCAAGGAATGAAACTTTGACATTTGACAGAAAGTAAAAAATGCGTGTCTCATATTATTAAATTTCGTCTTCTGTTGACATATTATAAAATATTTTTTAAATACCACAGATTATATAAATAAATTTAAGAAACATCGATGTAAGGGCTTTTCAGCTTTCAGTTGATAATACAATTTTTACCACCAATTTATTACCAGTCTATGAGGCACAGCGCATTGAGTTCTTTTACCACAATAGTCATTGTAATAAAACTGGTCCCTGTAGTGACCAAAAAAAAACTAGTAGCAGAAAAAACACCAATTTCCAACTATTTTTCCACCCCAACTACTGAAAACCGATTACCAAACGTGTGTATCAATGTTAGTCACAAACTACTTTCTACTCTATTCTACTAAATACAAGCAAATGACTACTAAAAGTACTAAACTACTGGAAGTACTATGAATGTGTCACTAAGCGTGTGGCAGTGTGAATGGATATGACTATAATACTGTAAGGACTTCACAATGTATTCTAAATTAAGTTCAATGGTAATATGTAACTAAGAATTAAATTGATTTCTAAATTAAATTGACATTTCCACTACTTTTTCCTAGGTTAACAGATTTTAAAAGACCAAAATTAACAGTGACATGAAGAAATCCGTAACTTTCCCAAAGTACCTTATTTTGTTTACTTTGACAAAGTTATAGCTAGTAGTAAAAGGGAATGTTGCCAAAGTGTCTTCACTTTTAAATGACTTTGTCAGTTGTTTAGTTGGTGGACATCGACAGAGTTCCTTAGCTAGTAATTGACTCTGACGCACCTCCGCATTCAAATAACTAATAAAGTTACTATCTAGTAAATAACTTTTGCACCTAATAGTTTCTTAGTAGGTACTCGTAATTAATTAATTCTTAGTAATACATTTTTCATATTTCGTATGAATGTCTAGTTTTGAGAATAGCCCACTAACCGTTAGTAAGACCGGTGCGACCCTGTCCATCGGAGTAGGTGGAGGCACGGAGGCGCGCGGTCAGAGTACCCTCTGTACTCTTCGGAATCACGATGTGGTCGCGTTCGTTCTCGGACTCTTTGGCGCAGTGGCGCATCGCACTGCAAACATATTTGCGTATTCATTATTCTACCGTCATCATAATTAACGCGTGAAGATATCCCACAAGGGGTAGTCAGAGGCAATGCCAAATATTACGTTTGCTACGTACCACACAATTCACGTGTCAGGTTGCAAACCCATCGCTGCTTATTAGAATACATCACTTTAGTATAATTGTTCATTAACCACAGTATCGCTGGTATAAGTAGCGGCACGAAACTTTAGCGCTGACCGTTATTGCGCAGAAGTAAAAAATAAGGTACCTGAGGGGGGCTAGCGGGATGAAGGGCGGGCGTGCGTAGCGTCGATTGGCTCTCCAGTCGCATTCCGTCCCCCGCACTGATACGACACCCTGCGCACATCCAGTGTACAGTCGCGTTCTTAATTGTATTGTTATTGCTGTTATTTGAATTTGTTTGTTAAATGCAGTTTATTAAGTTTGTTTGTGACTTTAAAGTGAATATGCCTAGAAGAAATACTGTTTTGAAAAGACAGGCAAGGAAAATGGTTTATGACGTGAATTGTTTTTTTAAAAAGGGAATCTAATGAATTAATTGATTCTTCGAAACAAATCAAAAGTGAGATTGATGAAGCTACAAGTACTTTACTCAGTCATTCGGACAGCAGCACTAAAAATTTGAGCCAAATAAAACAAACTGTCGAAATTATTAAGCCGGGAAAAATTTAATTAAATGGCGATTTAGGGAAAATCCAAAAAAGGACAACAGAGTCTACAAATACGTCAATTGCAACAATAAGGAACATCTCCAATTAAGCCAATAGTGGCTATTGGCTATTGTATTGCTTGCGCGACAGTACTCATGCGCAGCTATCCCTTCCGCGTATCGTTCAGCGCTAGACTTACATGCCGCGACTTATACTCTAGTAAATAAAAGAAATAGATACCAAAGTCCACCTACATAGAGCCCAAGTTCACGTTTCAACTTGAAAAAAGCTAGCCAATAACTGGTTCACTAATAACTTACTGCAAAATAGTAGAATGCATGCTCTGTGCGATATTGCTGTCATCGGTATGCATCCACAGCTCTCCCGCGCCCGTCACTGTTTGCCGTCCCACCTCCATGTAGAAGAAGCACTCCGAATCACCGCATCTGAAAACGGGAAACATATAAATATAATAAATAATAATAATAAATATGGCTGGACATTTCACTCATCGCTATCTAGCCCTAAACTAAGCAGAGCTTGTACTATGGGAACCAGATAACTGATAGAATACTTATATACATTTTTTGTAAATACATACTTATAATTCGACGACCTCCGTGGTGCAGTGGGCGAATAGCCGGCTGAGACGCAGGAGGTAGCGGGTTCGATTCCCGCCACGGAACAAATGTTTGCATGATCTACAGATATTTGTTGCCGGTCTGGTTGTCTCTCTATATATTATAAGTATGTATTCACAAAAAAAAATATATAAGTATTCTATCAGTTATCTGGTTCCCATAGTACAAGCTCTGCTTAGTTTGGGGCTAGAAAGCACTGTGTGAAAGGTCCAGAAATATTTATATTTATTTAATATATAGAAAAACATAGACGTTGAATAATAAATTACTTTGGCAAAGTTTCCAATAAACAAGTAAGACTTTGAAAAAGCACAATAGCTAGATTAATTACTTCGACAGATTGATTTTACAAAAGAATCCGATGCTAAAGTCACTATGCCTTAACTGTTAAGGCGTAGTGCCCTGAAAAGGATCTTGTTATTAACAAAAAATAAATTAAAACCAGTTACATTATTTTGTTTAGCTTTAGGCGCGCAGTCATAGAGCGATATTTAACATAAACTACCCACATTTTGTTAGTTATATAATTTGATGGTGTTAATAAATAACATTATCGTTTTGTAAATATTTTACTGATCAGAGTTACAATGTTAAGTTATAGAATTACATATTGTATATCTGCATTAATTTTGTAATTCTTATCAGCAATAATGAACGTTAAACTATTATATTATCTGTCAGTTCACAGGAAAACAAAAGCTGTTTTGCTAGAACGTTCATTACTTTCAAAACACATTATACTCGTAGGTAATAAACCAGCATAATGAGGCATACAGAACCTTTGAGGAAAGTTCATCCTGTCGCAAGCCAAGCACGTGTTCGTTTATTTTCGATAGGTATAGCTAAGTACACACGGCTACACATCAAACTATACATGTCCAGTATAAGCTGACCTCTCATTCTACGAAAAGCCTACACAATGAGAGGTCAGCTTATATTGGATACTATAGCTTGATGTGTAGCCGTGTGTACAAGGCAATACGCAAAAAACCCCGCCGATACGACTGCAGTTGTTTGTTGATTTTATATTTCCCCGAGAGTTAGGAACACCGCATACATTTCCTCCTTACAAAAGTATTATCATTAATGTTTTACAAAAGATATTGTTGTGGTCTGGTATTTTTAATCTTTTGCCGGAAATCGTGAATTTTAGGGATTATCATCATCATCATCAGCCGGAGACGTCCACTGCTGAACATAGGCCTCCCCTTAGATCGCCACAACGAGCGGTTGGTAGCCGTTTGCGCCCAACGGCTCCCCACGGTTCTTACTAGATCGTCGGTCTACCTTGTGGGGGGCCGGCCTACGCTGCGTCTTCCAGTCCGTGGTCTCCACTCGAGAACCTTTCTTCCCCAACGGTTATCGGTTCTACAAGCGATGTGGCCTGCCCATTGCCACTTCAACTTGCTAATTTTGAGAGCTATGTCGGCAACTTTAGTTCTTCTGCGGATTTCCTCATTGCGGATTTTGTCACGCAAATAAACCCCGCCCGAGCATAGCGCTCTCCATAGCTAGTTGAGCGACCTTGAGCTTGGTCATGAGGCCATGAGTAAAGGACCACGTTTCAGTGCCATAGGTCATCACTGGCAACACACACTGGTTGAAGACTTTAATCTTCAGGCTCTGGGGAATTTTGGACGAGAAAATATCGCGAAGTTTCCCGAACGCTGCCCAGCCGAGTTGGAGTAGCCGAGTAGTTTTAGGGATATGAGAAGCTAATTAAGGAATGAATATGTACATTAATAAATGTAAATCAGAATTCAAATATCAGTAGCGCCCTAAATATAATAATGCATTTATGAGTATATTTACTAAACAGGAATAATCTTGCTTAAACTACATTAATTAAATTTTTGCCTACTTTAATTTACCTTAAATTCTTTTATTAGTCAATCTTGATATTTATTTATTAATATCGATATTTATTTGTATTATATACTTAATCGGAATAACCAAATTAACGGAAGAGCGAGACCCTCTAACACAGGTATTTTATAGTTAACTAGCTGACCAATCCGCAGCTACGCACGCGTAGTTTTTTAATCAAAACATTACCCTCCTTCTCCGCAGTTGGGTAAAAAGTAGCCTGTCTCACCCGGAGATAATGTAGCTTCCCAACAGTGTAAGAATTTTTAAATCAGTCCAGTAGTTTCGGAGCCTGTTCAATACAAACAAACAAATCTTTCCTCTTTATAATATTACGAAGTTTTTTGTAGATATTGATATGTTCTTTAATATTGTAGAACATACTTTTATTCAATCATCAATAGTTTCCGCAGCGCATGCGACGAAAGGCGTTTTAGGGCACTTTTTTACACCTTGGGTTACGTTACTTAAGTTTTAGTAAGGATCCCTAATCTTTTCTAGCAATAAATATAGCCTATGTCACTCAGGGTGAATGTAGCTTTCCAGTGGTGAAAGAATTTTTGAAATCGGCACAGTAGTTTTTGAGTTTATTCATTACAAACATACACACAAAAAGACAAATCTTTCCTCTTTATAATATTAGTACAGAAGTATAATAGAATAGTATAGAAAGAGAGTCCCAAACCCATGAAATGTATATAAATTAAGTTACTGAAATAAATATATTTGATTTGATTGATTTGATTATGACTCCTTGTGGCCTGCTTCTTGAAAAGGGAGTTCCGTTTCTCACTTAAGCTAAACTTAGGTGGTTTTAAGATAGAATATTTTGCAATCAATAAGCTATCTCTGAAGAGGATATTAAAAAGAACAATCAACCAAGTTCTTTCCCGGCTCGGTCGCAGGCAGCACACGTTAAATTCACGATTCAAATGATCCAATTGTGATTTTAACAAATTGAGATTAAGTTAGGTAGAGTTTGAATTACTTCATAGTTTGTATACATTATTGTTATCCGACTCCGACGACGAACGCTGACTCCGACGAAGTTACCCTTCGAATTAGTAAATATAAATATTGCTGGACAATTCACACAACGCTATCTAGCCATAAAGTAAGCAGAGCTTGTATTATGGGAACCAGATAACTGATAGAATACTTATATACTTTTTTTTTGTAAATACATACTTATATTATATAGAAAAACAACCAGACCCGGAACAAATATCTGTAGATCATGCAAACATTTGTTCCGCGGCGGGAATCGAACCCGCCATCTCCTGCGTCTCAGCCGGCTATTCGCCCACTGCGCCACGGAGGTCGTCATCATCAATCGTCAAGTATTATTATTAAAAACTTTTAACTCCTACACACTACTATGACAACTTATTTACCAGCCTACTTCCGAGAAGTTGGCGTGCTCATCCTTCAGATTGGTCCTCGGTTTACCTTACCTTCTAATATTCTTCAAAGAGTACTCCACTCTATCCTGTATCCCCAGATCGCCGATGACGTTGTTCTGGCTCTTGATCTTAACGAGGGTCAGCGTCTTGTCCGTGAGGCACAGGTTGTATAGCCCGTGGATGTTCTTTGTGGCACCCAGACCTTTCTTCTGCACGTTCACTTGCCACACATGCTCTAAAAAAGAAACGATAATCAGTTTTAAAAACTATGTCTAATAAGTTAGACATTGGATAAATTTCCTATGCATACTAAATAGTATATGTACTTGTATACCTAGGTAACTATGTTAAACTTTTACACCCCCAAACAGATAAAAATGGCTGTCCCAATTTCCAGTAACAACTTTCATACAAAACCGTATTTGACAATGAGCTACTGACCAACCCAGCTTGCTTAGTGACTAAACACAGCTAGAAATTTCGAGTTTGAACTCAAATGCTTATTATTGAAAGAAAAGTGAACTGTCCATCCTCTTCTTTGAAGTTGGGTGAAACAGCCAGATGTTTTAACTGAAATTACAGTTGCAACATCTAGAAAAATACGCGCTTCAGATAAACAGGAAAACCCATTCGTGGTAATTAGTCACCCAATTTTGTTATGTACATTTAATTTGTTTACACCAAACCAAGTAAGTTGCATCTTCATGTGATGAGTTTGGAGAAACTAAAACTAAGGCCGGCTTGCACAACTATCCCTAAATTTATTTAGCGACTAAACATGAATAAATTTGACATATTTGTATGATTTGACAACGCCTTAAATCATATTTAGCCACTAAATATGTTTAAGCATCGTTGCGCAAGTCGCCCTTAGTTACGAGTTTGAGTATTAACTATAAGATATAGGTACATATAGATATAAACAAATTTTCCCTCTTTATAATACCTAGTCAGGTCATAAATTCTGTCACATGTTTAATATAAAATAATTTAAACAAGTTTATTCATTATGTAACCATTTATATACCAAAATAAACTTAACAAAACATAGATTCTTATGACACTAAAGTTTATTCAAAATGACCTCCGTGATTTTGAATACAGGCCTTCAATCTGCGCGGCCAGTCGTCTATCGCAGCACGAACGAGGTCCATGTCAATATCGGCGGCTGCCTTAATCAAGGATGTCTTGAGTGACTCCAAATTGGGATGAGGCTTTGAGCACGCCTTTTCCTCCAAGTGTTGCCATATCTTGTAATCTAACGGATTCAAATCTGGACTGTAGGAGGGCCAGTCTTCGTGCCGGATGAAGTCGATTTCACGCACCGCCAGCCAGTCTTGTGTGCTTTTCGCTCTATGAGCTGGCGCCGAATCTTATTGGAATACTCAGTGCCTGTTATTGAACATGGTATGAGAAACAGGTTCCACAAGGTTCGTCTTATCATTTTGTTTGTTGTAGCTCTCTTCTACGGTAAAAAATTTTTCATCCGAAAAAAGAATTTCCCGATATTTTTTTCCCGCGTACCGCTTCAACAAAGCGCGGCATCTCTTCAGTCTCAGGTCCATTAGACGAGCATTCAAACGATGTCCTGTTTTTCTTCGATATTCCCGAAGCCCTAAGTCTTCATTTAACACCCTTTTCACCGTGGTTCTGCTTAACCCCATCTGAAGGGCCAACAGTTTCTGCTTACGTTTGGGATTTCTTTGAATTCGCGGCTTCACAGCTTTTATCACTGCTGGAGTCCTAACAGACCGAGGGCGACCACTTCTTGACCTGTCATCTACACTAGAGTCTTCATTGTATCGTTTGATGGTGCGATAAACGAATCTTTTGGTTATATTCAAATTTTTCGTTATGTCAAAAATTTGAATTGGCGCGTAACCGCAACGATGCAACGCAATAACTGCAACACGGTTTTCTTTAAGCGTCCACTCCATATTTAAAAATGAATAAAATTCTAAAAAATATACATTTTTATTTTCATGATCAATTCGTAATTCGAATTCTATAAACTTTTTTGTGGCCAGCATTCTAAAAGAAAAGTTTTTACTGTGTGACAATACTTATGACCTGACTAGGTATTAGTTAATAATATAAGCTGAAATGGGACTGGGCGGGTCATGTCTCCCGTATGCAACCCGATAGGTGGGCCAAGAAAACAAGCATATGGACTCCTAAAGACGGAAAGCGACGCCGAGGAAGGCCTCAAAAGCGCTGGAGCGATGACTTGGACGTCTTCCAAAGAGAGTGGCGGGATCTGGCTCTAGACCGTGATAAGTGGAAGGAAGAGGGGGAGGCCTTTGCCCAGCAGTGGGACAGTATGGGCTAGTAAAAAAAATATGAGTATAGATTCTATACTAACATTATAAAGAGGCATGATTTGTTTGTATTAAATAGGCTCCGAAACGAATGGACCGATTTAAAAAATTCTTTCACTGTTGGGAAGCTACACTATCCCCGGGTGACATAGGCTACTTTTTACCCAACTGCGCAGAAGGAGGGTAATGTTTTTATTGAAAAACTACGCGTGCGAAGCTGCGGATTGGTCAGCTAACATAGGAAGTGAATTTGAGCGTATATTGTTTATATTCGGTTGACAAGTACTTGCAAACGTTTGATGGTGTTGAGAGTTGGAAGGTTGGACGATCGTGTCGACACGGAGCAAACGACTTGATTCGCTAACGTAAAAGGACTTTAACCGGCAATCACAACATGCTTTGTTTCTCGATTCAGATGTCCTATTAATAAAATAAAAATAACATATATTATTCAGCATCATTATATGTTCAATACCAGAAAATGAAATGAAAATGGAAAAACATTTATTTACGTAGGTACACATACATTTCTAACACTATACATTTCCTATATATACACTGACCTCTCATTCTACGAAAAGCCTACACAATGCGAGGTCAGCTTATACTGGAAATTTATAGCTTGATGTGTAGCTGTGTGTACATAGCTTAACTTAGGTTACAGTTTTAGTGAGTACAGTTTCGTAGAGCAGGGTAAACATTTGTAGAGATAGATACCTGGCGTCTCCTCATTAGGCTAGGCCTGTATCGACGAAATATATTAACAACTTTTCTTAAACGAATTCTCGCACAGTAGACAGTAGTAATAGTTGTCAAATCTGTTTTTTTATACATTACAGGCTTGTGTTTGACCACGATCTCGCCTGATGGTAAGCGATGATGCAGTCTACGATGGTACACGCTTGCCTAGAAGAAACCTATCCTTATCCTCGCGACTTAAAGATACCCAGGTTGTAGTTATCTGGAAACACAGACTCTGGCAAGGCGTTCCACTCTTTGGCGGTGCGCATAATAAAGGTCGAAGAGAACCGCTTTGTGCGAATGGGAGGTTTTTCTACCATATAGCGGTGGCGCACCACAGAGCGTCTGGTTGTCCGTTGATAGAATGGAGATTGTGGATCTAATGATGAACCCATTGACTCGATAGGGGAGTTCAAGATAAATAGATATTTATATATATATATATATATATTGTATAATGATTATGTATGTATATAGTACTTATAACAAAAATATATAGTGTAAAATTTAGATAAGTAAAGAATATTTATATGAAAACAATCCAATAAAATTAACTTTCGAATATTATAATGTCCTTGATTTCTTGGTAAGATAATGTAGCTAGCCAAATATTAATCATACCGTTATGCTTCATTAACTGATTTGTTTTTATGTCACAATATTTTGCGACATTAAGGGGACACCGGAGGGGAATCGCCCATACAACACGTACTACCAAGATCATTTCTAATTGGAGCATATGTCTATCTTATTAAGTTATTATTTTAATTTGAATAGTATATATCTAGGTTCCCAACCATACCTAGTCAGGTCATAAGTATTGTCACACAGTAAAAACTTTTCTTTTAGAATGCTGGCCACAAAAAAGTTTATAGAATTCGAATTTCGAATTGTTCATGAAAATAAAAATGTTGCGTTGCATCGTTGCGGTTACGCGCCAATTCATATTTTTGACATAACGAAAAATTTGAATATAACCAAAAGATTCGTTTATCGCACCATCAAACGATACAATGAAGACTCTAGTGTAGATGACAGGTCAAGATGTGGTCGCCCTCGGTCTGTTAGGACTCCAGCAGTGATAAAAGCTGTGACGGCGCGAATTCAAAGAAATCCCAAACGTAAGCAGAAACTGTTGGCCCTTCAGATGGGGTTTAAGCAGAACCACGGTGAAAAGGGTGTTAAATGAAGACTTAGGGCTTCGGGCATATCAAAGAAAAACAGAATCGTTTGAATGCTCGTCTAATGGACCTGAGACTGAAGAGATGCCGCGCTTTGTTGAAGCGGTACGCGGGAAAAAAATATCGGGAAATTCTTTTTTCGGATGAAATTTTTTTTACCGTAGAATGGAGCTACAACAAACAAAATGATAAGGTGTACGCACACAGTAGTGAAGAAGCGAGCAACCGTATTCCGCATATCCATCGAGGTCATTTTCCATCCTCGCTCATGGTATGGTTGGGGTTTTTCTTATTGGGGCTTAACAGAGGTACATTTTTGTGAGAAAGGTGTAAAAACGAATGCAGTTGTGTATCAAAATACAGTCCTGACGAACCTTGTGGAACCTGTTTCTCATACCATGTTCAATAACAGGCACTGGGTATTCCAACAAGATTCGGCGCCAGCTCATAGAGCGAAGAGCACACAAGACTGGCTGGCGGCGCGTGAAATCGACTTCATCCGGCACGAAGACTGGCCCTCCTCCAGTCCAGATTTGAATCCGTTAGATTACAAGATATGGCAACACTTGGAGGAAAAGGCGTGTTTGGAGTCACTCAAGACATCCTTGATTAAGGCAGCCGCCGATATTGACATGGACCTCGTTCGTGCTGCGATAGACGACTGGCCGCGCAGATTGAAGGCCTGTATTCAAAATCACGGAGGTCATTTTGAATAAACTTTAGTGTCATAAGAATCTATGTTTTGTTAAGTTCATTTTGGTATATAAATGGTTACATAATGAATAAACTTGTTTCAATTATTTTATATTAAACATGTGACAGAATTTATGACCTGACTAGGTATATTAGATCAAAATACTTACCTAAAATGAAATAGAAGCGTATCGCATTCTGCGTGTTTTTACGTCATAAAAGACCTGTTTTCAACCTAATTGTTTCGTATTAAAAACAACAACATCTTACGTATCCTAGTCATGGAAACATAGATTATATCGTCTAGTTAAAGAATAACAACACAATGAGAAAAATACAACAAGTTTTCAGTCATCATTTTTGGTATTACGGAACACGGTCAAAATCTAATCAAATTTAGAATCGTTCTATTGCTATCACTGTCGCTCTGCATGGCTAAACTTCGTCACTAAACAGGGATGACGATATTCAGGCCGAAATTTTTGACGCGGCCGAATTGAAGTTGCGCTCGGGGTTCGCCGGCTTCTTAATGTAGACGTGTAACTTCATAAAACAACCTAAAGGTTGTGCAAATTTTGTATTTACGGAAGGGGTTGGTAAAAAGTATATAATGTTTAAATATGGTAATAGTTTGTTTACCCAGCAGTAGGATAAATCAAGTGTAAATAGAAGATATAATATGTTTAAAAATTACATTATTTTGTGTTGCTAAGTGCCATTCACGATTCAAATGTGTCATTATTTTACATTGACGGCACCAGCCAGCATGAATGAAAATGACCCATTGATTTAATTAAAAAAAACAATAGAAAACATTAAGTGGGTATTATTTTGGTATCCTTGGTTCATTATTCTGATTCTGACCACCTCTATTCCGTGGTGGGAGATTTGCTCATAGATGTTTAAACGTCCAATAAAAAAAAATGCTGGACATTCCACACATTGCTATCTAGCCCTAAACTAAGCAAAGCTTGTAGTCTGGGAACCAGATAACTGATAGAATACTTATATACTTTTTTTTTGTAAATACATACTTATAGTATACAGAAAAACACCCGGATCAAATATCTATAGATCAAGCAAAATTTTGTTCCGCGAGGTCGTCATAATAATGTTTGCATAATCGGCATATATTCGTTCCAAAAACACCTGATGTTATGTATGGTACCAAGGTACTCAAACTTTCTGATACCTACGACACAAGAAATCGCAGTGAAGGGTTAGGTCTATGTACCTATTGGCCTGTTCATCATCAGATTTCTTCTGAACATAGACCTCTTTAAAGATTTTCAGAGTTTTCTATTCTTTTTTTTTTTAAACTAAATATATCTTCGTTGGACCACAATCTCACCTGATGGAAAGCGATGATGTGGTCTAAGATGAAGCACGAAGATCTAGAAGAAACCTATTCACTCTTATCTTAAAGAGGTCTGGATTGTATTCTTTAGGAAAAACAGACAACGGCAAAGCGTTCCATACCTCAGCTGTACGCATCAAGAACATAGAACCAAAACGGTGTGTGCGAATGGGTGGTATATCAACTAGGTACGGATGGTACTGAGCCGTGCGCCTGCTTGTCCTTTGATGGAAAGGAGATAGCGGAACCAGATCGTAATGTTCCTGGGCACATTCCCCGAAATGTATTCTGTAAAAGAGCGAGTGATCGATCTTGTGCGGCCTACACCCTATCATCATCACCATATCAGCCACAAAACATCCACAGCTGCACCCAATGGCTCCCCAATGTAGGTCAGGTGGTAAATCAACATATTAATTAAAATTGATTATTTGGTTGTTGTGAGTGTTGCCGTTAAATTATTTACAGTAAACACCAAAACATACAATTCAATTAGTGAATCGAATCAATGGCTGGGTCATTGCTAGCATTAGGTAAGCACAACGCTGACCGGGTGACCTGTTATTTGTTTTCATGTTTCGTGGTGCACTGTCTAAACAATGTTGCAACGTAAACCATTAGCGGCTAACTGCTGTCACACATTAATAATAGTTATGTCACAGTACAAAAGAGGATAGCTGGCATAAGTATAAACTAATTATTAAGTATTTTATCACTGTATGTTTTCCGAAGAAAATAAAATAAAATACACAATGAGCTGAGTTTTGACTTCGAGGCGCAGCAGTAGCCCGCAGCTTTTCGCCCGGCTAAAACGCAGGCAGTTGCAGTCATATTTTAGTAAACATCAAATTCATTGCATTTATTAAATAGAATAGAATAATTTAATTCAGATAATGCCCATAGGATATACAAAACATAAAAGTAATAAATACAGACAAATTAAGCTATGTCAGATTAAAAAACCTCTTTACAATAGATTGAACTTAGGCACCGTATTTACCGATTTATTTAGGCAAATCCGTGAAAGTACACTTATTAAAATTTTTTTAATTTAATTAATTGTTAATTACTTTAATTAAACGTGCGAGGCGAGACGTTATTCGGAGCGGATCGCACTCACCCTGATGAAGGTTCACGAATTGAACCAAAACATTGTCGGTCGAAACACCGATAAGACGGTACGAGATAAATCCCGTATGTATAATAATGATTGAAATTAATCACGAAAGTTTTCTAAGTATAATTGTTTATTGTTATTCATTCCTGAAATACAGTTGACTCGCGGTAATCCGGCCCCTGTCTAATCCCCCCCCTATAATTCAACATGTCTTTATCAGTGTTTACAAAGGTTTATTGCCATTAATGCAATTCAATATTTAGAATTGTTACCTATTCACAAACACACCAAATAGAATTCAAATTATGTATTATAATAAATAAATTATTTGACAATGCCCACCTACAGCAGCTATAAATAATCTTAAGTACATACTTATCAATCAGTGTTTAGATGCTTAAATGTAAATGTATATGAAATGCTTGTCTGTTTCTAGCACCTCCAAAATTATGGTGGAATGTGCTACTTGGATAAAGCCTATGTAATTAGTTATGTACTATTTACTATTATGTACTTATTGACGTAACCAAGTGTTCAATTGTGTCCCAACGGTTTGAATAAATGAGTATGAGTATTTGTCAGATTACAAGGTAGTACTCTATAGTCCAACAAATTCGATAGGTAATCCGAAATCGCCTTACAAAACGATTGACGGATTACTGCGGGTCTACTGTATACTGTAAGTTTTCAGGCGCCACAGCTGCAACTGCAGATTCATTTTCATTACATACTACCTACACCGTACCGAACTCGTTAGCAAATCAGAACGTATATTACGGTATTAGTATTGGTTATGCACCTACATATTTTTGTACAGGTCAGCGGTTTAGCTACTTACCAGCTAGACTTAGACTTAACCAGATTTATGTCCTACTGTTATCTACTGATCCCATTATAGTAGTTGTGACAATGTTCTAATCTATACTAATATTATAAAGAGGAAAGATTTGTATTTTTGTGTGTATGTTTGTAGAGAATAAACTCAAAAACTACTGGACCGATTTAAAAAATCTTTCACTGTTGGGAAGCTACACTATCCCCGGGTGACATAGGCTACTTTTTACCCAACTACGCAGAAGGAGGGTAATGTTTTTACTGAAAAACTACGCGTGCAAAGCTGCGGATTGGTCAGCTAGTAATAAATAAATATAGAAATATTGCAATAATGTGTTTAATTCTACAAATCGATTATACCATAATCTACAAAATCAAGAGAACAAGTCCCGAGCTAAATGGTGTTAGATCAAGCAAAAATAAAATAGAGCTAGGCGTACCGCAGGGATCGATATTGGGCCCATTGTTGTTTCTAATTTATGTAAATGACATTTCTGTAGTTTGTAAGGATATTGACATTATATTATTTGCTGACGACACAAGTTTGATGATAAAAGACAAATCTAATGTAGATCTTGGTCATAAGCTAAAGAAAGTTATAGTTGATTTACAGGAATGGTTTTCGGTGAATAATTTACTTCTAAATGTTGACAAAACTCATGTGGTTAAATACTGTTTAAGAGTCACTGGTAATTTACCACCCTCTCTTAATTGAAGATGCTCTAGTTGAACTATCCTTACCAACTGCTGACCGTATGAAATTTTTGGGTATTTGGTTAGATACTAAATTAACATGGGCAGTTCATGTGGAAGAAATATCTAAAAAATTAAGTTCTGCTACGTATGCTATTCAAAAAATAAGGGAGCTAGGAGGGACTAGAGCAGCAAGAGATGTTTATTTTGCATACTTTCATTGAATAATGAGTTACGGCGTAATGTTTTGGGGTACTGCAGCAGAATCAATAAGGGTTTTTATCTTGTAAAAACGCTCGGTTAGGTATATTTTAGGCCTTAAATATAGAAACTCCTGTAGAGATAGGTTCAGAGAGCTGAACATCATGACTATGATTGGAGAGTATATAATACCAGAATATAGTATACATACGCGAAAATCTGAAGCATGACATCCAAATTCGAATCCCATGGCTATAATACAAGAAATACCTAAGGAAAATGTTGTCGCCCCTCGTTGTAGACTGGCCAAAACATTAAAAAGCTTTATTTATGTATCTATAAAATTGTATAATAAAATTCCCATTGACATTAGAAATAAATCAGACGTTGAAATTTTTAATTGTATAAAAAAACATTTATTGCATAAAAGTTATTATAATATTGACGAGGCTTTGTCCGATAAATACATTTTTTTGTGTTGAATGACTATAGTTTTGTAGTTGATACTAAGTAGTAATTACTTAAACAATTTTTTTATGTAAGATACAATTTTATTTTAAATTAATAATATTATAATTTATAATAATAATTTGATTTTAACTTTAACTGTAGTAATTTTAACATGTGTTAGTATATAAGAATTAATTATTTTAAATAATCAACAAACTGTCTGACATATCTAAGTGCATGTAAAATGTGTAAAGAGGAAATAAATGACTATTATGACTATTATCAAGGTGACTCAAGGTGCAGTAGAAAAACACATTCTAAGTAAATTCACCTGATTTGAACAGGCCATTTCCTTTGCACTGTGATGAAACACTTTATCTTTTCATTTATCTGTTAGTGGGAATAGTTATAATGCCAACAGTCAATTAATTTTAATGCAAAGTTTATTTGCATATTAAATTATTAGTTAACTGTAGTAAACAACACACGTTAATAGTTGTTTGCATCATGCTAGGTATACCTACATAAATAGCGGTTGCTGGGGGCAGTTGGGTCCAGGCCACACATGATCAGTTGCTCTGGACGTCGTCATCTTTGTGATCTTAATAATCAAATTACTATTATCAGCCCACTGTGTCCCATAGCTGGGCAAACGCCACCCCCATTCTTTCCAGACAAGGAAATTTTATTTTTTTTGATTTTGGAAATCTATGAGGGATGCCTATGTTCAGCAGTGGACGTCCTGTGGCTGATATGATTATGGAGGCATGTGTCATCGGTTAGTATTGTCCTATGGCGGATTCCTATATCCGATAACCGACTACGACTCGTATATTCAATGCAAGCCTATCGATCTTTTACAGAATACATTTCGGGGAATGTGCCCAGGAACTTTACGATCTGATTCCGCCATCTCCTTTCCATCAAAGGCGCACGGCTCAGTACCATCCGTACCTAGTTGATATACCACCCATTCGCACACACCGTTTTGGTTCTACGTTCTTGATGCGTACAGCTAAGGTATGGAACGCTTTGCCGTCGGCTGTTTTTCCTAAAGAATGCAATCCGGGCCTCTGTAATGTAAGAGTGAATAGGTTTCTTCTAGATCTTCGTGCTTCATCTTAGACCACATCAACGCTTTCCATCAGGTGAGATTGTGGTCAAACGAAGATCTATTTAGTTTAAAAAAAAAATCTCGTATCTCCTTAAGAAAGCGTCAAACTAGTGTCAAACTTTTCACACGTTTTCAAGGAGAAACGAGTCGTAGCTGGTTACCGACGGATATAGGAACCTGCCATTAAGCAGCGATGGGCTTGCAACCTGACATTTGAATGCTAACTACTATGCAAAAAATGTACAGGTATCAAACGTAAGTGGATTTGCCTCTGTCTACCTCCTTAGTGGGATATCTTTACGGGTCTGCGTATTGAGTAAAAGATCCGAAGTTTGCAAACATGGGGATTTTTTTTTATTTTAACATTATAGGCTTGCGTTTGACGACGCACGATCTCGCCTGAAGGTAAGCGATGGTGCAGTCTACGATGGTACACGCTTGCCTAGAAATCTGCTCACTCGCGACTTGAAGACACTTTATTATATTTTTAATAGGAAGACACGATACAGGGCAACCTAGTGTCCAGGGTTAGGATCTTAGGACACTTAGGAGTTTGTACATTATGTGTTGAGTTTAATTGTAGGGTGGGGGGAATAAGACCTGCATTGACGTATTATTTTACGTCAACTAGCTCATAGTGCCCGCCCACCACTATAGTCAACTATCTCTATTTTTGACGACCTCCGTGGCGCAGTGGGCGAATAGCCGGCTGAGACGCAGTAGGTAGCGGGTTCGATTCCCGCCGCGGAACAAATGTTTGCATGATCTTACAGATATTTTTCCGGGTCTGGGAGTTTTCCTATATATTATAAGTATGTATTTTTAAAAAAAGTATGTATGTATTTTATTAGTTATCTGGTTCCCATAATACAAGCTCTGCTTAGTTTGGGGCTAGATAGCGCTGTGTGAAAATGTCCAGCAATATTTATTTATTTAAAGCTTTGCTGGAAGAAAACTCAAATTAAGGTTAGGGTCGGCTTCCACCAAAGTGGGGCGGAGAGATGAGTGAAATCAACCAATAGTAGCGCCACGTAGATGACGTAATACGATTTTGACGTGATTCTATTGGTTGAATTTAGATAGATAATGTCTTTATTGCACATCATTGAAAATAAACAAATGAAAGAAAATACACATTTAAAGCATAGGCACAATGTGCGGCCTTATCGCTAAAAGCTATTTCCTCCAGGCAACCTTTGGATTGACAGGATGTATGTGAACAAATAAGAACGCTGGCGTATAGCAGATATTATTAGAACTTTGTGTCGCCTTGACATGCATATGACGCGAGCTGTTAATGTACGTCGCCGGTAGATTTGTCAATCGGCCATCATTAGCTGCATCTATGAATGAGAAAATTAATTTTCTTCATAATTTCTCATCATTATTCTGCTATTCGAAGCGGAGACAAAGCCAACAAATCAAAGATCAACAATATCGGTCCCGCCGTTCTTGAGTTATAAATGGTGTAACTAACCCGACTTTGTTTTATACAAATATATATATATATATACATATATATATAGATAAAATAAAATGCATATAGGTACTATCCTCTCCTGGAGAATTTACATCTCTCCTCCCCGCTTTAGTGGAGACCAGCCTTTAAGCTCGCCTTTGTACATGTCTTTTCTCGTTTGTAATCTATTTGTGTAATTTAAATAATTGTAAAACTAAATTAAAACAATATATCCTAAGGTCTTAGTCACACGGCAAGCAACTGTTACATTGAATCAATAACACAAACAACTTGTAAATAACATTTCACAGAAAAAACATGAAGTCACCAACATAACATCCTCGTAGGTATTTGCAATCTAATCTATGTCTAGATATTTGCTAAGTACCTACCGCTACCACTGAACTACAAACTGGGTAGGGTTAGTAAAAAAATCAGACAAGGCGAGTTGGACTTGCACAATCAGAGTTCCATACCATCATTTATTCCTTAAACTATTGTATAAATGGGCCCTTTTTAAACATAGATACAAGTTATGATTATGACATTTGACCAAGAATTTAAATAAATGTATTCAGTGTCAAGTCAACACAGGTGTATCATAGTTTATAGACGATATTTATACGAAAACAGGAGTTAAAAGCTTATAATCAGACAGTGTTATGTTTGTCTGATTATAACAACTCATGTTATACCAAATAGATATCTATTTTTTAGGGTTCCGTACCCAAAGGGTCAAACGGGACCCTATTACTAAGACTCCGCTGTCTGTCTGTCTGTCTGTCACCAGGCTGTATCTCACGAACCGTGATAGTTAGACAGTTGAAATTTTCACAGATAATAAATTTGCCGCTATAACAACAAATACTAAAAACAGAATAAAATAAATATTGAAGGGGGGCTCCCATACAACAAACGTGATTTTATTGCTCGTTTTTGCTCGATATTGATAACGACAACAGGTAAACGCTTGAAATATTCACAGAATTTTTAGTTATATAATTATATATACACTTTAAAAATAAATAATTAAATTATAATAAAATTAATATTCACGGGGGCGCTCCCATACAACAAACGTGATTTTTTTGCTGTTTGTATAGATAATGGTACGCAACCCTCCGTGCGCGAGTCCGACTCGCACTTGGCCGGTTTTATTATTATAGCGGAAATTTCGCCTTGTTTATTCCATCATCGATTTGACATTAAGTACCAATTTTAGCTACTTTTTACCCAACTGCGCAGAAGGAGGGTAATATTTTTATTGAAAAAATACGCGTGCGAAGATGAGACTCCGGGAGTGCCGACAGAAGTGAAAACTTGATCAATTAGGTACGTGTGTATTTTTGAATCGTCAGGTAATATATTTTTAATCGTCAGGAACGGTGTCGGTAACGGTAACAGTGTCGCGAGTTCAATTGTTTTTTCCCATCTCAAAAATGCCCAACGCGCCTAAAAAAGTTTACACTTCAAAAAATTTAGATTTTACAAACACTAAAACAAATTTGACGTTGTAAAATTAATATGATTGATATCGCATAAACATGAAAATTTACTAAGAAAGTTGTCTTATGCCCCTCCAAAAACTAAAAAAATATTTGGATGTTGCAAAATGATCATGATGGATGTCGCTTAAGTATCAAAATTTACTAAAAAAGTTGTCATAAGCCCCTCCCAAACACTAAAATAAAAGAATTTAGATGTCGCAAAATCATCATGATGGATGTCCCATAAACATGAAAATTTACTAAGAAAGTTGTCATAAGCCCCTCCAAACACTAAAATAAAAGAATTTAGATGTTGCAAAATCATCATGATGGATGTCCCATAAACATTAAAATTTACTAAGAAAGTTGTCATAAGCCCCTCCAAACACTAAAATAAAAGAATTTAGATGTTGCAAAATCATTACGATGGATGTCCCATAAACATGAAAATTTACTAAGAAAGTGTCCTAACTTGACACAAACTAAAAAAAATCTAATTATATACAGAGGTGTCGGTAACAGTGTCGCGAGTTCAATGGTTTTTTCCCATCTCAAAAATTGCTCAACGCGCCTAAAGAAGTTTTCACTTCAAAAATCTACTTTTGACCACTGTGCTCTGACAACTATTTATTATTAAGTATTTTATCTATTCAACAAAAACTTACTTTTACACCATAACACAAACTTAGGCGCAATATTGTAGATATTGCGCCTAAGTTTGTGTGTACATGTACATACTTAAATCACTGTACGCTATTCTCAAAAAAAAAATTACTAGGCACATCAATATCAGCAACATTACATAAAGTATAATTTTAGGAGGAAAAAGATTAAAATCATTTACATACCTAAAAGTACCAACTCTATCTTCATCGAAGATAGTATAATTCATACATAACACATTTTGTGTTGATTGATGACTGAATTTTGTTTACTGTAGGAGATTTAGGATATTATAGGGCTGGTTCAATGACCTAACTTGAACCATGTTTGTTAGTTTCCATAGTGTGTGAATCCTTATAAAGATACCGAGGGCCTCTCTAGGGATTTTCTAAATTACTTCTTTGTAGTTTTTTCGGGATGTGATTTTACTAATATGGACAATTGTTTGTGGGTTTTGTTAGGGGTATGGTTCTCTGCATGTTACAAGTCAATAGGTTATTAATATACCAAAATTAAATCATTCATATTAAACAGCATACAAATTGTTTTGTAAGAGCATCTTGTCAATTTAAATAATAAAATAATAGTAATGATAATTCAACACAAATAGGCACATATTTACAATACTTTGTTAGAGGCAATGGTTACCATCAGGTGGGCCAAAATATGCTTGTTCCTTCTCCGGCTTGTTTAACAAATAAAAAATATATAATAAAAATGATAATGATAAAGTACTCTGCACTCCTAACTCTCTATGGGAGACCCTAATATAATTTTCAGGTTATTTTTAAATATATAATATATATATTTTTTATATTAGGTATATATAATATATATATTTTTTATATTAGGTATATTATATAAAATATATATATTATATATTTAAAAATAACCTGAGAATTATATTAGGGTCTCCCATAGAGAGTTAGGAGTAGTTATAATAATAATTTATTTATTCGGCAACAAACTTCAGTATTTCACAAACAAAAAATAGAAGAATATATTGCCAAGTTTTAGGTATAGTTATAGTTTGCAAAACAAGTTACAAATTAAGATGTTATAATCCCAATACATCTGCAACTAGCAGTTTTTGCCCCAAAATATTCAAGTACCTAATTAAAATGTATCTAATACCTGTCTAAGGTATTTCTATTTTTTTAAATTATCTTAAAATAAATTTGTTTTGCATGCCTGTTATTGGCACACAGTCTCGCGAAATCTCAACTTCGGGGCGAACCACCAGTATAGAATTATTTTAAAAATGCTTTATAATACTATATTTACTACCTATGTAAGCTGTTGGCCTTGCCTAAATAAATAAAATAAAATGGTTATACTTTAACTATATGTTGTACTTTAAAAATAAATAAATTGTCAAGCAGATTAATTACTGATTGACAATTTGTCGCTGACAGTACAGTAACTGACAAACATGAAACTTGCAATAATATTTATGGAAACTGCATACCTATAAAGAAAACAAAAAAAAAACAATTCAGAAAAGTTATTTCAAACTCAAAAATGAACTTTTAAACTATTCAAACTGGTAGGTATTTATTTAGATGAGTGGTCAAATGCAATGTATCAAAATTAGTAATCTTAAAATTACCTAGGTACATACGAACTTTGTATGAATTCTGGATGGTGCAAAAGTAAGTTATTTTGCCTTTATTTATTAACTTGCATAAACATAGACAATCATTGATTCAATACATTAGCACATGACACAATTAATTACATATTGAAACAGAGTAAAGACAAAAAAATAGTTTTTTATTGACAAATTACTTTTTCAAAACAAGCTTATATAAAATTCATAATCGGAACTGCAAGCAGATTCAAATGAGCCCAAACACTAGTTGCTTAATATAATCCTTTCAGAAGTTCTGTTGTGTAGCATCCATCTCCATCGTGAGACCACCTCCATGGTATCATATTATTGCATTGTCACCGAAGGTACATATGTATTCCAAATTTCAGCTCAATCGGTTGAGGGGAACGGGTTTAAAATTCAGTTGCAAGATTCCACTTGGACAAACATACATACATTGCAAGTTAATAAAAAGCTTGTAAAATGAATTAATAGAGATGAACAACAAAAATAAAACAAAAGTGAACTTGGTAAATACCTACTGTGTGCTACAGCAGTAAATGGGCTTGACTCAGCATTATGCTTGCTTAGTATAGTTTTATGTACCTATTTAATTTAAGTCGATTTAATTGACTTTTTTTGTTAGGTAAAGGCCGGCATGTCGTTATTTTCGAGGTACTCTGCCTGAATTGTTTTATGGACTTTCTCGCTGTTGGCATCTGAGGCTGTTGCAGCTTAACCAAACTTTACTCCATCCGATTATAGATTTACAATCGTTCGTATTTTATTCTGGGTGAAAAAAATCTACTCTAATTCTAGGGCATAAGATCTGCGATGACATCCCACTTAGAGGTGTATAGGGCATTACACTCTCCTAACCTGACCCCAACTTCTGCAAGTTCACACACAACACTAACTACTTTTTTAAAATATAATCGCGATCACGGTACCTACATAATTACTGACTAAAATGGGTATTTATCGCATATGTACCTTTAACAAATAAAAAAGTACATATGCAATAAATATCCATTTTAATCAGTAATTATCCAGAAGTTTGTTATTGTTTGTATACCACCAGTCCTAACAAACAACACTAATAAATTAATTAAATTTAAGTACTTAAGTATACTTTTGTTTAGTGCATCACTGGTTCTGTTTTTGTTGTATGTATGTATAAATACCAAGTACTTAGTCAATAACTATGCTCCTAACAAGGAAAGTGTGTTAAGAGACCTAGACATTATGAATTAAAAAAAAGAGAAAATAAATATGTACACCATACTCTTTTTTAAACATATAAAAGTATGTTTTTAGTTCCTATAACTTATTAACAATATTATTGAATACTATAGAAATAAAAGTAAAAGTAATAAGATTGCTACATACTAGGTACCTAGGTACATAACCTAGTTTATAGTTGTGGCAATTAGAGCAATCTAGATTTTAATATAGAATGATGCAATCTTAAGTACCTACAACTTAACAGAAATGGAATGCTTGATAATGTTAACAAGTGTTTGTTTACAAACAACTTGCTTCTCATGCAACATTGTCACTGTTCTACAAAACAGGAAGTCATTATGAACGGCCTCTATGCTTTTTCTGATTCACTACTTATTGATTACATTATAATGAATTCTAACAGCATTCTAATAGAGCAGAAACTTGTAAGTACAATACTTACGTATGGGGTGAAGTAACTCCTCGCTGACCTCATCAGTACGGTGTTCCTTCAGGATGGCAGAGAGCCAGCTGTGCAGCTCCTGCTCATTCTCAGCCACGATGCAGAACTGCTCTTCTCTGGTAAACAGAGCGATCACGTGCTTCTGTTTCAGATCCAGTCGCCGCATGATGTTGTAGCAGCCCTTGAGAGGCAGGACGCGGCGGGGCAGCGCGCCCGCTTTGAACTTCTTCTCTGACTCGTAGTACTCCAGCCTCGCGGAGCATTCCACACTTTCGGCGCGAAGCACGAAGAACTTCTTCTTCATCGTCTTCAGCTTCCGGAGGTGGCCGTGGCGCACCACGGCACCCCCGCCCGTCGCTATTCCGCCAGACATCACTCGACCATCACACTTCCCGATCCCGCGAGTGACCCTGGCGCATGCCGACCGATAACCTTGAAGTTGTTTACTCCGATGATGAAAGTCACCCGCGAACGCCTGCAGACGCACTAAAAATACGTACTATCTTCACCATATAGTGCGTAAATAGTGTCTCGCGCGATAGATCGCGTAACTAATGCTCCGACGTAGTTCCCTATGACGAATTATTCCGTGGGCCGCACCGCGCCGATTCCGAATTTACGATAACACCGACCACGGAAAATCTTATCTTTGCGAAATAATCAAAATACATCAACAACAAACACTATTCGATCCATATTTTGGTACACTCGCTGTTACACTCGGTCATTCACAGACACTCGAGTTTAGAAAGAGATAAAATCATTCATAGTAAAAGATAGTAAACGTAATCCGCACCGCACGCCCTTCCGTAAGTACGCAGGCAGGGCATGGAAGTCATGCCGTACTCATGCTTTGCGACATCAAAACATTCGCCTTTCCTGCTCAACGCGCACTTCTGGGAAAATGCTAGGTATAATAATGCCACCAAATACCAAATCAGAAATGTTTATTATGTGTGAAACAACGTCTAAACACTCAATTTACAAAAAACCATGAATTTGCGCCTCGTTTTTATTGGTTCTCCACTATTGCGTGTCATTTATTTGTACGATGAAACGAAATACTACCTACTCCACTCCACCATCACCTACCTACATACTACATCTATCTATACCTATAGTAGTCATCTATGTAGCTATCTAAAGCAGCGTTTCTCAAATGCAGTCGCGCGCGCGACGCTACTATCGAAATTCGAAGCTTTAGAATAGTAAAAACTAAAGACAGACTAGAGTAGGTATGTTTTAATTTATAGGCCCGTGCAAACCCTCGCGCGTAACGTAGCTTGTACGTGCGGTGCGCGTGTCACTTGCGTTCCAGCACTAACTAACTAATAATAGGCAAGGATGAAAATGATTGCTATTATTAATACATTTTCATATGATGAAATGATTATTATTTATCACTGCTATTTCATATGTGAAAAATCACAGGCAATAATTTTTCATTATGATTTCACACTTGCTATTGCTATTTCACTTAGGAAAAATCACAGGCAATTATTATTCATATGCTGTGATTGCAGTGCACGACACGACACCGACCGAAGTCTTGGGAGGGGAAACGAACGAATGACCTGTTATTTACGAAAAAGCTCGACGAATTCAGAAGAAACGCTAACAACGCGACTGGGATTTGTAGCAGACCCGAATGACTCCGACCGATATACAATGAAAGCCGAAAGTGATTTCATATGAATTATTTTTAGCAGGTTAAGCGAAGGAAAGAAGCTGGTGTGACAAATGTTTCTTTGTGAAAAAATCGTATGTAATGAGATTTTTCACATGCTACTCGTGAAACGTTCCAACGCTACTGTCATACCAGCACGAGCAGTTCTGCACGCACACGACAGGCATACGGCGCGTGGCGGTATCGTAATAGAACGTGATTGCGTGATCATCGCTAGTTCTCCAGAACTTTGTTCATACGACCTCGCGGCCAAAGATCTTGCCGTATTGCCGTGCCGAATCCATGCCGAATTAGTATCTTAACTGATATTTTAGTTGCATGAAGATGTGATCACGTGACTAAAATAAAAAGGTTTACTAGTAAAATAACAAGAACGTGCGATGATCGATCGCATCGCTTTTTCGTGCCATTGCGTTCTATCAGGATCCCGCTATATACAGCGTACACAAAATATCGCGCAGGGCTCGCGCTGCGTGGTGCGTGAACGGTGCCGCTCCGATTTATAGCATTTGACGGCGAAAAGACGAGACAATAGCAGTTCATCTGATGAAGAATTGTTTCTATTAAAGATTAAACTGTAAAATTTAATTGATTTTCTATAAAATAATTTATAATTATTAGATATATAGATAGATAATTTCTTTATTGCACACCATTAAAAATAAAACAAACAAAAGAGAAAACAAAATTAAATCAAAGGTACAATGGGCGGCCTTATCGCTAAAAGCGATCTCTTACAGGCAACCTTTATTAGTTATTTATTAGTTACTACGGCAAGCAATGTTGCTCACACGAGAACTGTGATGACGTTTTATTTATTAATAATATAACACATGGCAGCGTCACGTCAGTTGCAAACAGTCAGTGCATGCGATAATTTTACTCATAGAAACGAAAATTGGTTCCCCTTTTTTGGGGTAGAAATTGCAGTTATTCTGTATTTCAGACTTTTGGCTATATTTGTGTCACTAAAGCTACACGCATACCGAATTTCAGCACTGTGGGGTCACTGGTGTACAATGTGAGTTTTGTCAAAGCTCAGTTTTTATTATGGCTAATAACTTAAAAACTGCATTGTTTAAACTAAAAATAAAAACAAGGTCGGAATATACTCATATAGACCTTTTATTAAACATGCCACTTGAACAGATAGTCTTATTTTTGTTTTTTTTACCCCTCTTGGATCCCAATATCTCAACAACCCCCCACATTTTTAACTCATTTAGTTACACCAATTGTGCCATCACTTCCTAACTATATATCAAAATGATGATCGGATAAACAAACAAACATACATACTTTTTTTTTATTGATAGCCAAGCGCTTGAACACTATCTCATCTGATGGTAAGTAAAGGTGTGATCGAAGATGGAGCACGCTTGCCTAGAAAGAACCTATTCACTCTGGACTTGAAGACTCCAAGATTATACTTGATCGATTATACTACCACCGAAGCTTAGCTAGGATGTTAGCTACATAGCAGCAATTTTGGCCCTAGATTCAATGTGCGTGCCGAAGTTAGGGTTGAACGTGAGCTTGATGCCCAACAAGCTCTGACGTTCAGTAATTACGAGTGGTATGTCACAAAGAGTGGGAATGGGATAAAAGTGAGACCCTTTTGCGGAAAACACACACACCTGAGTTTTAGTGGCGTTGAACCTGACCAGATTTACGTCACCCCAGTCAGACACAAACTTCAGGTCAAGGTTTAAACGTTTCACCATATCCGTACGTAGAATGCGGGTTTTGACAGCACCTCCACGTGGACTAGAGAAATACCTTTCAACATATGTACTGTCATCCGCATACCCATAGATACCGGGTTTCAACAGATCGTTGATGTGCAGGAGAAATAGAGTTGCTGAAAGGGCAGACCCTTGAGGCACCCCGGCATTGATAGCCAATGGTAAGACGAACATCCACCTATGACTACTCGAATTGATCGTTCCCTCAAGAAATCAGTTATCCACTACAGCAGGTTGGACGGTAATCCATACGAGAAAAGCTTGCTAATGAGACCGTTGTGCCAAACTCTATCGAAAGCATTTGAAATGTCGAGGGAAACTGCAAGAACATCCCCGTGTCTTTCGATGGCTTCACTCCAGATGTGAGTAGCATACACTAGAAGATCTCCAGTGGATCGTTTACGACGAAAGCCGTATTGTCGATCACTAAGGAGGTCATTATTTTCTAGGTATGAAAGGAGTTTGCAGTTAAAGACACGCTCCATTGTTTTGCAGAGAATGGAGGTGATAGAGATTGGCCGGTAGTTAGTGGGGTCAGCTTTACTACCTTTTTTCGGAACTGGTTGAACATTAGCAAGTTTCCAGGATGTTGGTACTTTACCCGTATCTAAAGAGAGCCGGAACAGGCTCTGTAAGCACAGGAGACAGCTCAGGTGCACACCTCTTAAGTATCACCGCGGATATGATGATGATTCCATCAGGACAGCTTTATTCATGTCGAGCGATAGCAGCATTTTGAGTACGTCCTATTGCTTAATACGGAACTCAGGCATAACTGCCTCACAGCAGAAAAGCGAAGGAGGTATCTCTTCAGTGGTAGCAAGACGTGAAAACTGCGAAAAGAGATGTAAACAAATTTGCCTTTTCTTATGTGGTGTGGGCCAGCGATCCGTCTGGCTTTAGCAGGCGCGGTAAAGAAGGGCGGCAAAAGTTCGTTCCAACCGACTTAGCAAGAGACCAGAACGCTTTGTTTCGCGGTGGATACGAAGCAAGCTTGGTCCCTATTTTTTTAATATGATTGAAGCGAGCACCTTAAGCACCTTTTTGCAAGACCTTGCAGACCTGTTGAAAGCTTGCTTGTTAGACCCTACATCTGTAGCCTTGTTATTACGAGCTGTTACCCAGGCGAGATATGCATCATGTTTCTGTGCATTAGCACGTCGACAATCAGCATCAAACCAGGTGCACACCCGCCGACTACCACTGGGGCTAAGGCCAAGTGGGGAGTGAGATGAAACGGACTTCACCAGACAATGATCGGAACTAACTAATGGTGATGAAACTGATACATTGTAGCGATCTGGATCAGTCATCAGCAGGAGGTCAAGGTAGTTGGCAGTGTGGGTCTCAACATCAAGCACCCTAGTTGCCTCATTTACCAGCTCACAGAGGTTGGACGTGAGGGAAAAAATTCGTACCTCTCTCCCAGCGTGGTCGGTGTTTCGGTATGGGTAGAGCTATTTCTGATGATGGACATCAAAACCCCCCAAAACCACCAATTGAGCTATAGGGAATTGTTGCTCAGCCCTATTGGTCGTCACGCTCAGATACCGGAAGAGGTTAGATATCTCCTGGTCTCCACTGTGCGATCGACACTGGAGTAGATAATTTTCTTCAAGACCACGAAGACGTAGGAAGCAGATGTTTTCGCGAGCACACATGCAGACACCAGCATGTTGCTTAAACTTATGTTCAAGGACGTATCCAGGGTACGCAAGGTATGCCGCGTCAGATAGAAATCTGATCTGAGTCTCCGTAGGTTTAGCAGTTTCGAGGTAGTGGTGGACTGCTGCGATATTTGAGTGGAGTCCTCGCATATTGATGAGGTGCACTTGAAGAGAAAGAACGTGCTTCCGCTGTTTAACGTTTCTGCTATTTCTTTGTCTTTTCATGTTATGTGAGTGTAGTTGGTGAAGGACCGTTCAAGTACCTAATATTTAAGCACTATAGGGGGGCGGGGGAAATGAAATGAAATGAAATACATATGGCAACCCACATATTGTCTATGCTTGAAAACGAAACGCTTAGTCGGGGATTCCCACAAATAAGAAATATGTTTAGGTACTCGCTTAGAACCGAGTAGGGGAATTACCGCGTGCTCACTTGTCGAAATTTCTTCCGATAATCTATTGTTTCGTTTCGGTACGATTACCGATTTGACGTGTTATAAGCAAAGCAAGGCAAGTTAAGATTAAAGTATTTGTTTCTTACTCTATGTTGAATACCATGTCAATAAAGTTCGTTTATAGCGGGTTCCTATATCCGTCGGTAACCAGCTACGACTCGTTTCTCCTGACAGCGTTTGACCTGTCAAAAGTTTGACAGCTTTTCAAGGAGAAACGAATCGTAGCTGGTTACCAACGAATATAGGAACCCACCATAAATGAATATTATGTGTATTCTTATTTCTAGAATTATAACTGCTGCTTATAAATCAATAAAAATATAGAATACATATAGAAACTTAAAGACAACACTTAAAGAAAAATGCATATACCAATGTTTACGTAAGCATGGGAGGGGGGCGGGCTAAGAGCTTTGCTTTTACTTTTGCTGATAAAGGGTGAGGGGGGGGGGTAAACAATTGTAATAAATCTGCTTACGTAATACTTGAACGGCCCCTGAGGAGTACAGCAGTAGGATGCGGCACTGCTTCACAGACTCTGGGAAAACAGTCATAAAGCTAGACCTCAGGGGTACTAGGCGGGGACACTGCGGGGACGCCCGAACCCCCCCAGGAGTGGCCATCGGGTCCTTTCATCCGGTCACCACCAGCACGATGGATCACGGTGGGGCAGCCTTTCACGAGTGGCTAGCTAACTACTTGGGCCCCCTACAACCTGCGGTCGGCCAGCGGAACACCGTGCTTTGGATCCCGCTACCCTCCGCGACCAGTCTCTCGGCACAGCTGAACGTCGGTTCGTCCCAATCCGGTCCGACACTGCAGTGCATGAACTGTCCTGACCCGTACTCACTCGTTTTATGGCCTAACAACGCACCGCAATATGACCAGTTGTTTGGTAGCGTGGCTTTGTTCGGTGGGTGGTGAAAAGCTACGGCCGAAGCCTACCACCAGAAAAAAAGCTGCTCTTTTGGCACTACCTAGGGGGCGCATGCAGGGATTCTATGAGTTATCACCTACGGACGCGAGCTGCCAGGGCCCCCAAACATGCATACATACATACAACGCCGATTTGCCTAAGTTTATTTAGAGATCTCGCTTCACTCGTTCAATAAAGACCCTAAGTAGCTACTCAAAAATATTTATGGGTTCGCGCAGAGTGCAGGCACTTGCGAGCCGAAACGGAAATAAATTCGAGGAAATCAATGTCGTCTGAAAAATACCACTAATTTCTATAGGTACCCAGATACATACCTACTGTAACTGTAAGTACCTACTTAATTATTTATTAGATAAGGTATAAATTAAAGTTCATTTTCTATACTGCTTTTTACCGGATTGATTAGCGTAAACAGGTTTTTTTATAATAAATCGGGTATTTTAGGCACCCTAGACAAACATCTCTACATTTTGAAATGATTACCTTCTAGTTGCGAATCAAAGTTATTGGGTCGTTTACGATAAAGGTTTGGGAAACGCTGATCTTTAGCTTAGTACGTTATGCGTGTATTTTTGTAGCGTATAAATTAACCAATTGCATCCACGTATCTGCCGTTAAGGAAAACATACTGTTCAACTTTCGGTCCAATCTCGAACAGATATAAATCATTTGTTTTATGTTTGACCAATCACGAGCTTCCATTTCGGATGATGGAATCGATTGTGGAATGATTGCGGTAATTTGCTGCATTGAGTTCGTCATAATAATCTCACATTGTGTTGTTAATTTGGTCAGTGGTGAATTAACATTTTTATTTTATCAGTAAGCAATTCTGTCCGATTATGTAACATAATATTCCAATGGAAAACGAATATTATTTTTCTCTATCTACTAGTTTAAATTTCTTCGTGTAACGGAGCGATCATCCAATAGAACATCCAATACAACAATCTGAGAAACTGGAAAACAATAGACGTTTGACGCAAGATTTGACGTGTCTGACTGACGTCTGTCTAGTCTAGCTTATAAATTCGGATACAAACTGCCGACATTAAGGTTGGTTGGCTTCCTGGCTGATACTAACTACTAGCATCCGCTTTTAATAGTCCTCCAACTGTTGGATACTAATTTTATCTATTAAACTAGTGGTTCGCCCTGAACTGAGATCTCGCGAGTCTCCCAAAACACAACAGAAAATATTCTTAGGGCGACTCGCGCAACGATGCTTAAACGTATGTAGCAAGTGGCTAAATATGATTTATGGATAGATAGGTATATGATTTTTTCAAATCAAACCAATACTTAAAATTTAAACATGTTTAGTCGCTTATTACGTTTAGGGATTGTTGTGCAAGCTGGCCTTAATCTTTGACCAATAAAATAGTGCCACGAAATGCGTGACCAACGTATTTGACCTACAATTTCATTCAAATTACAGGTAACGGTAGTTCATGATTGTAGTTTTTTGGGGTACAAATTGCAGTTAGTCTGGATTTCAGACTTTTGCCTATATTTGTGTAACTTATGCTACACGCATACCAAATTACAGCACTGTTGGGTCACTGGTGTAGGTACCCTGTGAATTTTGTCAAAGTTCAGTATTTATTATGGCTAATAACTGAAAAACTATAAGGAATTTACTAAAAACACTAACGGAGTCTAAATGTACTAAATAAGACCATTCATTTAACGTACCACATGACCTAATAGTCACATTTTCATTTTTTTTACCCCTCTTGAACCCCAATATCTCAACAACCCCCCAACATTTTTAGCTCATTTAGTCACACCAAAATTGTGCCGTCACTAACCTACATGTATCAAATTTCACGATGATCGAATCAACGCTTCGAAAAACGCGCGTAAACAAAACGCACTCTAAAATAATATCCGAATTTCTATGAATGATTGACAGGGCTCAATTAGTCATTTCATTCATGGTTCACGATCACGTCAGTCATCCGCTAATATCATCATTCATTCATTAAACCATTCATTCGTTTTCTTTCCTTGCAAGGTTACTAAAAAAAAGAAAGAAGTAACGAGAAATGGCAAATTGGTGACGATAATACGTGTTGTCTTTCGCATTTGTCTTGTTCAATTAAATTCATCAGTGTTTAGTGTAATTATGGACATGGATTACTATTACTACGAGGCAGTTTGGTAACGCACATCTGTTTACATTGTGAAATATCCGAATCGTTCCCGTAAGTGCAATTTGTGGAGAAAAGAGTGTTTTTTGTTGAGTTAGCAGTGTGATTTCGGTGTTGATGTACCGTATAGGTGTACTGTTAACCGATTTTGGTGTTTAGCGGATTGCAAGTGTATGCGTTCTTTCATCCTGTGTATTATTGCGACAGACCACTTGCGGTACTGTTTTGTAACGATCATTAGAGCGTAGTAAATGTGTCAAGTAGATTGAACCCTCATTTTTAGTTGTATTGAGTAGTTTTTACGTTGTATGTTGTATTTGCTCTTTCAGATAGGGGTAGAGGACAATGGATGTTGAATCCTGATCAGTTGGTGAGTTGTGCTGAACTAGCTGTGTTTTGGAGTGTAGTTTGGATGTTGAATGTTAGTTTTTCAGTTTCAGTAATATTATGGCATCTGGCACATCATCTATAGAGAGTAATGGCAGTAATGGTGAGTTTATTGTTTTCTTATCATTACACTTCTAATATTTCCTTGGCTGGTATCACAAAAATTTATCTTTTGTGCTGCTGGGCGAACTCCTAACAGAATGATAAGAATTAGCACCTATTACAATATTTCTTGGTTTTGCTTCTAGATCTGTAAAAATATGAAGAGCATCCTTGACTACTGAAGGAGGCATATTGTTTGTTGTTTGTATGGTATTACCACATACCATTTAAGCAGACTATTGGATTATAATGAATGTCCAAAGGATCTTATTAGTCCAAAAGTCCTATTTCTTTCGTAATTAGAATAGAATGCATTTTCCTGTAGTAACAAAGTACTTTATGCCCATTATTGAAGTACCTAATACCTAACAAGTGTAATTGGTTCCACATCAAAAAGGTATTGGTGTGACCCTTGACATGTTAATATTTATAAATAATGCTAGCCTATATTTTCCCATGGCTGGGCAATGGCCTCCCCCAACTCCTTCCACCTATCACGATCCTTGGCAGATTCCCACCTTTCCTTCTCCACTGATGATCTCACTGATTCCACTGATGTCATCGCGCCAACACTTTAATGTTAATATTTAGGTTTCCTATTGGAAAAAAAATATACAAAAATTCCATTACATGCTTACATTTATTTGTTTATTTTTTAATTTTTTCTGTTGCTGTGTCTAGCTTGTAAGGTACCTATAAAGAATTTTCATTCATTCATTAGGTACATACATAATTTGTTCAATAGCAAGTAAATTTTTGTAATTTTATAAAACATCCAGTTTTAAGTTTAAGCTTTTTAAGTTCTGTTGAATAAGTTATTCTTATCCAATCTTTAGACTGGTTTCACCAACTCCCAGGAAATTTAATGAAGATTCATCTTGCAAACATTAGCTTTTTAATAACAATTAAGATCAGTTCCAACCATTTAAAAGCTACCATGGATGGACAGATACAGGCAGGCATGGTAACACCTCGAACTTAAGAGAGCCCTTTTATTTTTGTGTATGTTAAAAATATCACCAACCTAAAGAACCAAGATTCATTTTTAAAACTGCACAAGATCGGTCATGCTGGAAATCAAAGGGGGGGAATCTATGCTCAACATGGCTGATATGATGGTGAGGAAAACAATTGAATCTTTGTCTGTGTCTATTTATATGCATGAGCATAGTATTAGCCTTGTCGACAAGCATAAATTAAAAATTAAAAACCCTAATCCTTTCTTGTGTTAGAGGTTAAAAACTGACATATCTAGAACACCTCAGTTAAATTAGCTTTCTATTAGCATCCGCATCCGAATCGGTCCATCCATTTTTTTGATCCATTAAGACCTTGTAACATAATATCAGCAAATAATAAAAGACTGACACTTATAACACCCTTCGTTTTGCGTCGGGCGTTTAAAACTGGTTTAATAAGTAGAGGGTACTTTTATAAAAGCCAGTGTGTGAATTTACGTGTATCTGCTGCCAAACTCAATAAACCTATTTACATAAACTAGCTTTGCCGATTGGACCCCACAAAACTTTAACAGCGTCGTGGCAGACTCCAGCGTTAGTGGCGGGATGAGCTCGATTCTTATTGTAGTATCTGACAAACAACAGCCTTGGACCTCAACGAGTGGAAAAAAGGAAGGGGAGGCCTTTGTCCTGCAGTGGGGTCCAATGGGCCCATAATAATGATAGTTGCCGGTGCACAGTGGTCGAAATTCGACCTTAATGCTTTTTATATGTGAAAACGTTTTTAAAATTGCTTCCATATTGGGAGACAATTAAAAAAATGAATGATAACAAAATCGGGGGATACAGTTTGGTGTTGCAGCTACATAGCTATCATCTCCATCCAAAATTTAATTACACCACTGGATAGCTAAAGGATCAAAGAATTCGTTACGCTAAGTGAGGACTGTGACGCATCGCAAACGGTGGAGGGGGAAGAGTTTTTTTGTTGCGTTTCGAGATTTCCATTTATAGTTTAAGAGCCCACGACACTAAACCTAGCTCGATAAGACTACCAGATGATAATATATAATTAATAAAGTCATTAATGGGGGAACACGAAATGGCGATGCTGCAATGCAAAAAACCTGGCAGCGCCAAAAAACAATAAAAAATTGTTAATAAAAAATCCGGTTTCTAGTATGTTAAGACTCCCAAGTTTTATTTGTTCCTCGAAACAGGGGAGGATAGGACTATACGATAATGCAGTGCTGAAAACCCCCCTGATTGGCCTAATTAGTAATTTGATTAAAATTATTAATTTTACGTTATTCCTTTGTTTTAAGATATTAAGTTACTTATGAGTAATTATTATTTTTTATCCATTCTTTCGATTGACATCTTAAAAATACCTAGGGCTTTTTTACATTGGAGTCGGTTCGATTCCCAGACGAAGCAAGTAATTTTTAGAAAATCTTTGAATGCAGTATTACTAAGTTTAAAAAAATAAAATAAAGTCCTTTCAACAAAATATCCTATCTACAATATTTAAGGTACTTTCCCTTCATGTCGCATAGTCTTAGGACGCCCTGTATAGAAAAATACCCAAACCAGGAACAAATATCTGTGGGCCATGCAAACATTTGTCCCGCATAGGGAATCGTACCCGCTTCCTGGGTCTCAGCCGGCTACTGGTCCACTGCGCCACAGAGGTCGTCTTGTCATGTCACTCGCCTCTTCAGATCAAATCAATTTATTTATTATGAATATGGCTTGGTAACAGGCGGTTAGTACACGTATACCTCGTCCCTCGCGTGATTGTGCAAAAATTAACCAAGTTAAACCTTTCAGAATCCATATCCCACAATTACGTGAGCACCGAGCACCGCACCACCACAAACCTCCCCTCCATCCCGATACCGATTCAGTATGACGTCCTCTCGTCCAGCTTCGAGGCCCCGAGCTATGTGAAGCCGCATGCCCACGTGATGAGCGGCCCCTACGAGTCATTGCAATACGACTTCAACAAGCAGAGCAATGAGGGCCTCAAGCAGCAATGCGAAAAGGTACATACGTACGTCCTTACTGACCTGAGAAGGCTCATTGTCGGGGGGGGGGGCAAACCGGGGCACTCGCCCCGGGCAGCAATTCAAACAGCGCTTGGCATACAATGAACGTCGTACTATCGATTATTCCACATCCGTGGTCCACATTCTTAGTTCACCTGGCTGCTCATTTGATTAGGAACTTTAACACGGTTGCTGGGAGCGTTGGCCCTATGATCAGCAGTAGACGTTGATAAGATCATGACAAAACCTTCCCCATAGCCCACATTTGTACATTATCTTAGGAACTAGAGGACATCAATGCCAAAAATGTACTGTCATTTTTTATGAACACCAAATGTAATTAGCCTAGTTTCACAAACAATAAATTATTATAGCATGCCACGAGAGAGTACCGTAACCTCCTTCACTACTTCCCGCTTCAATTAAACTTGTCATTGGTGTATTGGTGTATAGTATACACCGATACGTCGACAAACGTCTTTCATTGTGTGATCAACTTCGTGATCGCCACACGAACTTCTTTGGTGGTTCTTATATACAACAGGACACAGATGTCAAACGAATTAATACCTAATTTACCACTAAAAATAAACAGACAAAAGAGAATAGAGAGATATTCAAAAGAAAATATGAAAAATTCCAGCTTCCGAACCCTACATTATCTGGACTGGTGTACATACAGTAATTTTGAAAAATACTGATTTGATTTAATTATATTTGCAGGCGCTGCACGATCTAAACCAGCTGAGAAGACAGCATACGGAGACTTCACGCCGCGCTGAGCATGTTATGAAGGTAACGGCCCTTTACACAGTGACAAATCATTCAGCGGTCGACATATAAAGAAATACAGTCCAGTAGCACTGGTCACTGAACTGAGGATGGTAACAAAAAACAACTGATGTTCGAATTAGATTTCATCGTTTTTGCTTAAGAACTGGGGAAATTGGCTAGTTGAAGAGAGTCTATAGATACCAGATTAACCGGTAGATTGTATGTAACAAAACAGGTGGTATAAAGATGATTAATTCAGTCTGTTTTGTATTAGGAGTTGGAATACTTCAGAGGACAACACCGCGCAGCCATGAACCAACTCGAAGTATCCGCCCAGGAGGCGAGCACCCTCCGCGGCAAGTACGGAGACCTACTCAACGATAACCAACGGTAAGGGCTATTCTTTATTTACTAAACAACTAAAACGCTTATTAACTGCCCAAAATTCCAATAGAATTGTCAAAACACAAAAAGTTAAACACTGTTAAAAAGGTTGTAGGTAGGTGTTATTCTTCTAGGCAAGCGTGTACCATCGTAGACTGCATCATCGCTTACCATCAGGTGAGATCGTGGTCAAACGCTAGCCTATAATTTATAAAAAAAAAACCAAAACAGAAACTGGTAAGGATTTTTTTAAACGTGCGTTAAACAGTGTTTAACTTTTTTGTCTTAACATGATTTGTTTCCGATCAACTCCGAATTTTAGAGCTTCCTGTGTGTTCTGTGGTCTTATATTAACCACACACGAACAAACGGAAGTAAATTGTCAATGTCAATTGGCGTGTATTTTGACACGTTAGTTGACATTGACAATTTACTTTCCAAAGATGTTGAATAAAAAAAAAATTATTTGTGTTGTTAAAAATTACAATAAACCATCGATTTTGACCTCAAGACAGCGCTGTGTATTACGCTAGATAAAACAATTTTTTCTTGTAATCGAAAATTAAAATCCCTCATTGTATGGGAAGAGGAAATGGTGAGTTGAAGAATGAATTCAGTCATGAGCCGTGTTCCAGCTTGGAGCGCGAGGTTCAACACCTGCAGCAGAGCAGCAACCCTGAGGGCAGCTCTGACGCGCTCGTCCACACGCTCAGGAAATACGAAGCGCTCAAGGAAGAACTTGATTGCTTTCAGAAAAGGTATCCTATCCTATTATACAACCGGTTTTATTATGTACGACATTAATTTAAAACACACATCCGGAATCGTATTAACTGATTTAGAGGTGGGTTTAATAACGGTAGCTTGAATATTTATCCAGTAATCGATACATTTCCAATAAACAATTGTTAATGGTGCCTTGTTTGATGATTTGTTTACCTATTTTATACAGGCTGTTGCATTGACATTTCATTATCATTTTTAGACTTGATATTTAGATTGTTTGAAAATTAAAAATTTCCTATGGTTATAAATTTGTTAAAACCTATTTTACAACAATAGCCAGTAGCCCTACCCGTGTTTCCATTTAATGTCGTACATAACAAAACACTTAGTATATTTCCAAAACTTTTCATGTGTACCTTTTGTATTCCACAATCAGTAGTAAATGAATGGGTTGATAGATTAGCTGAATATTGAGGATTTGTAATTTTTTTTTGGCATCTGCTGTTATCCATTTTTGCAATTAATAAAAAAGTTGAATTGGAACCCAGACAAAAAAAAACTTGGGGAGGCCTATACCTAGCAGTGGGTGAAGTCGTGCTGTGGATGATGATGATGATGGAACCCAGACTCATCAGTCCTTCACTATCAAGCAGTCCAGGACATGGATTTTTATATTATCTACTAGCACTTGCCGATGAATTATGACCAAAAATCATCCACCAATCTATTTAAGAAATTTCATCCAAATCAATCACAACAACTGAATTGATTTGGATGAAATTTCAAATAGATACATTGGACTTGCAATAATACATGGACTACTTTGCATAGGGTATTATTTTAGATAAGTTTTTGCCTGTTAATTCAGATATGAAGATTTAATTGAAAGCCACAACACGACGCTTGAGAAAATGCGTATTGTTCAAGACGAGAACAGTCGATTGAAGACGCAGTGTCACGAGCTGACGCAGGAGAGGAATGGACTTGTGAGTACTATCTTTAAACATAGACAATCATCTAGGCCAGGACTTCCCAACCCGTGGGGCTCGCCATATGTTGGCCATATGACTGTAGCGGAAACAGGTAGAAATATCGTTAATAAAAATCAAAAAGAGTAGTGGTCTAAGCAAGGAGCCCTGTGGTACACCGCTAGGGATTGAAACTCAGCTAGACATGTGATTTCTGACGACGATTGCTTGACATCGGTTATTGATGCAAAATGAGAACCATCTCAGCAAGTCACCTCGAATGCCAATGAAGCAAAGTTTGGACATAAGCAGCTTGTGGTCGATCCTGTCGAAGGCTTTGCTGTAGACGGTATAGACTACGTCGACTTGGTAGCCGTTGTCCATAGCTTCAGTCAAGAAGTCGTTGAAGAGGATCAAATTGGACACCGTCGAGCAGCCCTTGAGGAAATCATGTTGAGTTGGGTTAAAAGAGTTTTGCAAAGCAGCATATACTTGGTTATAGACGATACGCTCGGATATTTTAGCAACTATACATAATTTTGGTATGGGTCTATAATTGGTAACTCTTGGAGCCTTTTTTGTGAATAGGCGAAACAAAAGCTTCCTTCCAAATACTAGGAAATGTACATTCCGATATGGATCTTTGGAACAGCAAGGATATTGGGACTGAAACAGTTTTGGGGCAACCAATCAAGAATAATGAACTTATATTATCAGGCCATGCCGACTTAGAGGTAACCAACTGTAGTATCAGTTTTTCAACCTCATGATCGCGAATCTCTATACTACAAATGTCATGGGCATGGTGTTCACTATATAGGCTAGGTGGGTCAGCATCTGTAGCCCGCGAATCAGGTTCTAGAAAAGTGGAAAAGAAATATTTAGAGAAAACTTCACAAATTGAGTCCCCAGTGGTTACCGTTGAGTCTAGTCATTTAAAGAAAGTAGGAGTACCGTTTGTTTTGGAGAGATTTTTAATATAAGACCAGTGTTTCGGTTGATTTTCTATACAGTTTTCTATAGATTCCATGTGAGATTGGTAGCATTGATTTCCCAACAGATGAAGCCTGTTCTAACTACGGAGTAGTTTAAAGAATTCCAAATCTGATTTCGTACCGTACGTTTTGAATTTTTCAAGATATATAAATTTTTCTTTCACAAGCTTTACTAGTGCAGGAGAATACCACTTAGGAATTGTTTGATAGAAATTTAGTAGGTATATATTGATTTTTTTTTGATCGAGGACAGAGTAAAAGTATTCTACGGCTTCCTCGGGAGATGTAGCTGCAAAGTCAGTACGCCTTAATATCAAACAACCTTAATATCAAGTCCTAAAATATCAATGAAACATCCTGTACAAATCATTTTCTTTCATCATGTGAGTAGGTACATGTTAAACTGACTAAGCGGCGGCATACGTTAAAAATTGTTTATTGGAAATGTATCGATTACTGGATAAATATTTAAACAACCGGTAATAAACCCACCTCTAAAATCAGTTAATACGAATCTGGATGTGTTTTGTTAAATGAATGTCGTACATAACAAAGGAGGTTGTATAAATAAAATGTTGTTGTTTGTAGATCCGTGAGCGCAACACGTTAAAGGCGCAGGTGGCGCACGTGGTGCGGCAGTGGGAAGGCGGCGCGCGGGAGCGGGCGGACATCAAGCGGCTCGCGGACGAGCGGAACGCCGCCATTGCCGAGTACACGCTCATTATGAGCGAACGGTGAGACCTTCAAACAACGACATTCGCAATGAGGATCAGTAATGATATAGAAAATTCAATATAACTAGTATCCACGTTATTCTTTAAGACATAAATGATATATCTTTTTGAATTATCAAAATCGGACCATTATTTACGAAGATATTAGGTAGTAAACTTATGCCGTTCCTCCCGCTTAAAGTCAATGTACGCGGGTGCGTGTGACGTCACTACGACGGAACCGAGCGCAAGCGGCACTCTTAGGGCGTAGAGGTCACGCGTTTGTTCACTACATTTGTCAATTTGTTTACTTATAGAGTTGTTAGAGTATAAGTGAGTGTGTAAAAAACGTACATAATATGAGTACTAATAAAATAGAACCTGGTTTTGTGCAAGCTCAATCAGATAACCTTCCAAAAGTGGATTCTTTCATGGGAAGTATTTGATTACCTAGGTAATCAAATCATTCTAAGTTCACGAGCGCTGAAATCCGTGGTTGGAAACTACAAAGGTAAGGGTGCTGCTTATTTATCTACGTACATAAGTGCTTATTAGTAATCTTTAGGTCTACGCTATTAGTTGTAGGTAAAGTACCTACAATGTTAAGTATAGGTACAGGGATGTATTCAGAACGTTTGAGGTAAATGTAAAAAGAACTAATGTAAACTTAAACTTTTTAAACTTATGAATCTTTATTCATAGTTATAGCTTTATTCGTGTTCTTAGTATCTTGATAAACGAACGTTGTTTTCGTTGTTGTAAATCTTTTCGCGAATGACTTTTTAACCAACTTTCGCTTTAAACAGTACATGGTTATCTGCACTTACTGATCATTCTCATTATTATTACTATCTAGGCCATTGATAGAAATCATTAATTCGGTATGTACTTACTTAGGATGGGTTGAATATAAATAACTAGTGGTTCGCCCCGAACTGAGATCTCGCGAGTCTCCCATAAAAACAAAACAATATTATTCGTTATCTTTGACTATCGAAATAGTGCCACGAAAATGCATAACCAACGTACTTGACCTACAGTTTCATTCATATTACAGGTAACGGGAGTTCATGTAATTTGGTAATACTTTTTTGGGGTAAAAATTGCAGTTATTCTGGATTTCAGACTTTTGCCTATATTTGTGTAACTAAAGCTACACTCATACAAAATTTCAGCACTGTGGGGTCACTGGTGTACCCTGTGAATTTTGTCAAAGTTCAATTTTTATTATGGCTAATAACTCAAAAACTATAAAAACTTTACCAAAAATAAAAACGGAGTCTAAATGTTACACCAACAAAGACCTTTTATTAAACGTGCCATTTGACGGGAACGTGCCATTTGACGGGATAGTCCCATTTTGTTGTTTTTTACCTCTCTTGAGCCCCAATATCTCAACAACCCCCCCAACATTTTTAGCTCATTGAATCACACCAAAATTGTGCCACCACTACCTACCTATATACCAAATTTCACGATGATAGGATAAACGCTTTGAAAGTTGTCCTCGGACAAACAAACATACATACATACATACAACGCCGATTTGCCCAAGTTGATTTGGAGATCTCGCTTCGCTCGATCAATAATTTGTTTTTTACTTCACTATCATATGTTTTACTTATATATATATTTTTATTTCGTTTTACCTAGTCAGGTCATAAGTATTGTCACACAGTAAAAACTTTTCTTATAGAATGCTGGCCACAAAAAAGTTTAAAGAATTCGAATTTCGAATTGTTCATCATTCAAAATAAAAATGTATACTTTTTAGAATTTTACTCATTTTTAAGTGGACGTTTAAAGAAGACCGTGTTGCAGTTATTGCGTTGCATCGTTGCGGTTACGCGCCAATTCAAATTTTTGACATACTGAAAAATTTGAATATAACCAAAAGATTCGTTTATCGCACCATCAAACGATACAATGAAGACTCTAGTGTAGATGACAGGTCAAGAAGTGGTCGCCCTCGGTCTGTTAGGACTCCAGCAGTGATAAAAGCTGTGAAGGCGCGAATTCAAAGAAATCCCAAACGTAAGCAGAAACTGTTGGCCCTTCAGATGGGGTTAAGCAGAACCACGGTGAAAAGGGTGTTAAATGAAGACTAATGAGGGCTTCGGGCATATCGAAGAAAAACAGGACATCGTTTGAATGCTCGTCTAATGGACCTGAGACTGAAGAGATGCCACGCTTTGTTGAAGCGGTACGCGGGAAAAAATATCGGGAAATTCTTTTTTCGGATGAAAACATTTTTACCGTAGAAGAGAGCTACAACAAACAAAATGATAAGGTGTACGCACACAGTAGTGAAGAAGCGAGCAACCGTATTCCGCGTGTCCAACGAGGTCATTTTCCATTCTCGCTCATGGTATGGTTGGGAGTTTCTTATTGGGGCTTAACAAAGGTACATTTTTGTGAGAAAGGTGTAAAAACGAATGCAGTTGTGTATCAAAATACAGTCCTGACGAACCTTGTGGAACCTGTTTCTCATACCATGTTCAATAACAGGCACTGGGTATTCCAACAAGATTCGGCGCCAGCTCATAGAGCGAAGAGCACACAAGACTGGCTGGCGGCGCGTGAAATCGACTTCATCCGGCACGAAGACTGGCAATCCTCCAGTCCAGATTTGAATCCGTTAGATTACAAGATATGGCAACACTTGGAGGAAAAGGCGTGCTCAAAGTCTCATCCCAATTTGGAGTCACTCAAGACATCCTTGATTAAGGCAGCCGCCGATATTGACATGGACCTCGTTCGTGCTGCGATAGACGACTGGCCGCGCAGATTGAAGGCCTGTATTCAAAATAACGGAGGTCATTTTGAATAAACTTTAGTGTCATAAGAATCTATGTTTTGTTAAGTTCATTTTGGTATATAAATGGTCACATAATGAATAAACTTGTTTCAATTATTTTATATTAAACATGTGACAGAATTTATGACCTGACTAGGTATTTACTTATTACAGATCTGCTCGTGAAACCTATGGAGATGATGCTGTAGGATTTGTCCAAGTCCAGAGGTCGGGACATGTTTGTACAGTAAAAGCAATGTAATAACCCCTGAACATAGAATAAAAAGTAAGGCCTATTGCTGCACATTTACATGTGGTGAAAAAGAGGAGACGGTTTTGAACGTGGAATGTCTAGACTGTGCTGCTTTTTTATCATCTCTTTTTACGAAGTTTTGGGTCTTTTGGCACGTTAAAAAATAGTTTTTCTGGTGTTTTAATGGAAGTGTTTGTACATTTCGGCACTGTACAATATTTATACATAGTTAAAAAGGTGAATTAGACACAAATCAGACCCTTAGTTTCTTTTAAAGTCACAACTAACCAAACAAAACACTGCGCGCTCTATCGCTGTTAACGGCTAAGTGGCGGCGACCGTCCCAGTGATGTCACAGCTACCGCGGCGGCCGTTCAGTGAACTTCGCTAATAATTTGGTCATAACTTCGTAAATTTTTGTCGTAGAACAAAAATTTTTGCACTATATGTTAAGGATTTCTTAGCTCTGTAAATCTGCATTCTCAACTAAAAACGTTACGGATCCTCATTGAACGATGAGTATTCGCATTCGCGTATTTGGGGTCAACATTCGTAATGTCTTTAACATTGTATTACGAGAATGGGCCCCTAGAACTTGCAAAATTGTAATGCAATTAAGTTGGATATATGCTTGTAAAAAAAAACTAATGTAGAGCTAATATTTAGTTATATTAACAGAGACACAGTGCACAAAGAGATGGAGAAGCTGTCGGTCGACCTGCAAGCGGCGCACAAGCGCGTGTCGGCGCTCGAGTCCGCGCTGCAAGCGTCGCGGGAAGAACAGCGAGCCACGGCGTTACAGGTACAACACTACTCTTCTAATTCTACGGTTCTAGGGTTCAAATTCTTTCAATCCACTCCATCCAAAGGTTGCCTGGGAGAGATCGCTTTAAGCGCTAAGGCCGCTAATTGTATTAATCTTTAAGTTTTCTAGGTGTGTGTAACAATAAAGAATTATCTATCTAATTCTAGGTAAATAGAAAACGTCACGTGTTGAAAGTACTTACAGTGTTTGTTCCACTTGAAATATTGTTAACTAGCTGACCCGTGGCTTTGCACGCGTATTTTGTCAATAAAAACATTACCCTCCTACTGCGTTCCAACCCCGGTAATAATCTACCTATGTACCAAATTTCATCGAAATCGGTTCAGCTGTTTACTTGAAAACGTAACAAATAGCCAGAGTTACTTTGGAATTTCCAATATTATGATGGATACATACATTGGAGAGTAATAGCTGTTAGTATTATAAGTATAATTGTTTGTATTCAGGCGGAGAGCCTTCGTCGCGAGATAGAGTCCGCGCTCGTGGACCGCGACCGCGCCATCAAGGAGTGCACGGATCTCAAGACTCCGCAGAACACATCTACGCTCTGCAAATCACGGTACATACATACTACCACTTACTTATTACAATAGACAAAAAATAAAAAAATCCATTAAAACACAATTTCGCAAGCTTTTAATAGTACATTATTGCAAAGGCCGTGAAAAAGACAAGCAATTGCCATTTCCGCCGAGCCATATATAGTGCTTTTCTCAAAAGAATGCAGGGAAATAAAACATACTTTTTATATTATACATTTAATTTAATTAATATTAAAAGTTACATTAGTCATATTGGGGCCATTACTAAAAGAACTTTAGAATGTTATTGATTTCTCCGGTACATTTATGTTTGTTTGTTGAACTTCTGATGAGGTTTGCAGGTGGGCATTGGATGTAGTGGTAGATGGCTGAATATGCTGTTTTGAGGTGGATGGCTGTGGACTTAGATGTTGGCAAGTGGTCAGCGGGTGAGATTCTGTTTCCGAATTAGGTTGCAATGTCATGTTTTGATTTATTTTATTTTATCAGTTTTGTTTTCAATTGAGTCCTCAATGTAGCCTTCAGCCACTTTATCGGACTTCCAACCTCCGCGTGTTTTCAGAGTCGCTCCAGAATCACCCAGAAGAGTGGCTGAAGACCTACGGAAACAATGTCTAGTGTAACATTCAGGATTTGTCAAGTTGAAATAAGTTGCTATTTCTTTAGGTATTTTAGCTATTTTGTGTCTTCCAATGACCTGCTTCGTGCACTTCCCTTTGTGAAAGTTAAGAAAAAACCTATCTGATGTTGTGTTCGTTAGACGAAGATTATAACGTCTCTAGATATTTCTTCTTGTCCCTTTCTAACCCAAAACCCGCAACCGTTTCCGAAAGAGATATCAAATCGGCCTTTATTTTTGAATGTCGATTGCAAGAGTAGGCAGTAAGTTTTATATCGTATTAATTACCTAATCTTAGTCGATTTTCTTTAAAATTTGATAATACAACTAGTAGTTTTTTTTCCAGTAGTATTTTTTTGGTGTTTTGAGAAACCGTCACTTGAATATCGTCAGTATATTACCAAACACTCTGTATATAGTATCTGGGGCTTTAATTAAAAAGTGCTTTATGTTTTCATCAGTAAACATTTTTGATTGTTTGCTTTTGAATCCGGTCGACTGTCGTTTAAGAAAAGTATTTAAGTTTCTATAATTTTTCAAGTTAATGCCGTTTTTAACATGAACTGTACATTTCAGCATGGAATAAATTGCCCATAATGTAGATGGATTCTTAGTTTTAGCAATCTCATTAAAATATGCCAAACATCGTTTTTCCAACTCATAAAATTTTCATATACGTTGATGTATTTTTCTTTTGACTTCGCTCGAAGCAGGTTTTCCATTGCCAATTTGGCTTTTGATCTTAAATCTGGTGGAGTACAATAAATCTCCATTTCACTCTCTGGACCGTTGGAACTCATTTTAATTATTAAATTTCTTTTTATTATGTATGTAAATAACAAATCAAGACGAATTTTCAGCTATCATCTGTGCTGAAAGGCAAACGCATTTATGACTATACTGCCACGTGAACGGAATTTGTACTAAGCAAAGAGACTTACTTTAGTATGCCAAGAATGATAAAAGAGATCCAATGAAATAGTATTTAATAACCCCAGCACGCCGTTTCATACAACATTGCTGGAACGTTGTAATGTTCCAAATTAAAAAAAAAACGCTCCTGCAATGGATTTGATTTTCTTTGTCCGTAAATTCGATACTTCGCGTGTTCTTTTTTCGAAAATAATGACTATATTTCCATGCGTGTTTGAGAAACAATTTTTTTTATCTGGCCAATGTTGTCCCACTGCTGGGCTTTTTATTCATTAAAATCACAAGGATCACTTTGAAACGTCAATTTTACTCCCTGTTAGAATAGGCACATAACAATAAAGAAAATAAATTAGGTCTAAGTTAGATTTTTGAACAAGTTGGATCTCCACTTATCTCGATCCTATGCGCAATCCCGCCAGTCCTTGTAAAAAGTGTCCAAATGATCGCGCCAACGCTTCTTCAGGCCTTCTACGGCGTCGCTTTCCATCCACAAGGATAGTTACGAGCTTGGCCCAGCTATCTGTTTGCAAACGGGAGACATGACCCGCCCAATCCCATTTTAACATAATAATAGAAAACATAATTATTATTATTTTATTTTCAGTCAGGACAACTCAGCGTACCACCACTTGGGATTAGCAAGTGGTGTGGGCAATGATGGTTTCCTCAACGGGCAGCACTCTATCGATCCCTCGTTAGACAAATTGCAAGGTAAATGTATAAAGAAAATCTTGCCTCAAGTCGTTGATTTTATTTTGTCCTTTATTTAGTTCTAAGACCTGCTTTTTGGATGGCTGGGATTTGATCCCACAACTTCCGAATCGAAGGAAAATTAATTATTCATCGTTGTATCGGGCTTGTAAAGTAACAGAAAAAGGCAATTGACGCACGAAATTGTTTTTTTTTATCTGGATCATTTAACCTGGCATCGAAGATGTATTTTGCGTTTGGCAATAAACATTTTGTATCTTTATCTTATCTCTTCATTATATAAAGAAGCCTCAAGATCAATCAGAATGCTATGGAGAGGCCTGTGCTTAGTGTTTCTCTAAGAGATCGAATCAGAAATAAAGAGGAACGTAGATCAATTCTTAGACGAACCAAAGTCACCGACATAGCACAAAGGACCGACAAAGCTGAAGTGGCAGTGGGCAGAGCTCATAGCTCGAAGAACTGACGGCCGTTGGTTCTCGAGTGAAGACCAAACACTGGAAAGCGCAGTGTAGGACGGCCCCCCCCACTAGATAAAAAGAAGATCTGATAAAGGTTGCTGGGGGCCGTTAGGTGCAGGCCGCACAGTATCGGTCGTTCTACGACTAATACGATTCCTCGTGGACCTGGAAAACTACTGCCATCAACCCAAAGTCCTACTCCGCTACTTCAAGGAGATAGGATGGCTGGGGTCAGGTTAGAAGGAGGGGGGGAATCAGTGCAGATCTTATTTCCCCCCTACCCTAGAATTAGATGATAGTGATACTAATGAAATGTATTATTTCCAGGTGGAGGCAGTGGAGGGGAAGGCGGCGAAGGACGAGTGGACAACCTCGAACAAGCCAATCAGGAGCTGCAGCGCCTGCGCACGCACACCAGCACGCTGCAAACTGAGCTGTTAGATGCACAGAGCGAGGCCGAGGTAATACAATACTAAATACCGCTTCTTGTTTTATTTGCTCTTGTGGCTTTAATTTCACTACGGCCACGTGGCCTATTGTGATCGCTACTTGTGTTTATGTCGCCCGTAGTTCATGGGGGCGTTCAAAGTTCACCACTAAGCCCTACAGCTGTTAAAAACTGTAGATATTCTTAGGGGTGTAACTGTTAGTTCCTCCGGGCTGAGGATGTATTTGCCCAGATGAATGCTACGTTAAAATGAACAGACACATAAATGAGAAAGTGAAAAAATAAAACCAATAATTAAAGTAAAGATAAAACTCGTAATATATATAAAACATCTATGTACACTCAATGGACTAATATAACACGCATAAATGTGTACGTAGATTATTACTAATTTTAGGTTTTAGATAGTTTATGTTGCTAGCGCGGAGATGATTGTAATCGCGGAGAGAACTGCACCTAGTATTAATAATGATTGTTGTTGCGAGTGTGTGTCTAGGTATATAATCAAATGCCTTTATTTGCAGGTGTGTAAACGGAGAAGGGACTGGGCGTTCTCCGAGCGAGACAAGTTATTGCAAGAGCGAGAGAGCGTCAAAGCTCTTTGTAATAGACTCCGAAAGGTAAAGTTCAAAGCTATTTTTATGAGCATTTTATTTCTACACATTGTGTTGCCCATGGTAGGGTTAGTTTGTGGTTCTTAAGTTCTACACACGTAGGGTTAGCTTGTTGTGATTCTTAAGTTATACAATCATAGGGTTAGCTTGTGATTCTTAAGTTTTCGCCAGCAAGTACATAGTATATTATGTCAAGTTCAGGGTACTTAGAAATATGTATACTAAGCCGAAAGGGGATAATTCTGCTCATGATTATAAACAAGTTTTCTAAAAAAATATAATTATATTTCTGATATTAAACTTGTTGGCACACAAGCTGACGAGCCTCCTGATGTTAAGTGGTCAGCATCGCGGTACTGCAGACGCGTTGCAAGTGTACTGTGGTTGTGACTAGCTTGTACGGAATTTTCCTATTTGTAAGAATTTTCATTCATAATTTTGTAGGAGCGCGATCAAATGGTAGGCGAACTTGCCGACGCACGTCGTCAGAACAAGAAATCGACAGATAACAAGGACATGAAGAGTATCCGCGCTAGTATGGCTTCTGACGACGACTGCCGACACTCGGCTGACAGTTGCCGACACTCCGTTGACAGTTGCCGACATTCTGTCGATAGTGCTATTGTGGAACATGATGGTTGTCAGGTAAGAAATTAGAATTTTATGAGAAATCGATAAGACAACAAATACTAAAAAAGTATTCGAGTTAGTATTGCCTCTGACGACGACCGCTCACACTTGGCCGATAGTTACCGACACTGCATCAACAGTTGCCGACATTCTGTAGACAGTGCGATTGTGGAACATGATTGTTGTCAGGTAAAATTAGAAGCGTAAAATGAGAAATCGACAGATAATATGTATGGTCTCTGGCGATGACTGCCGAAGCTCGGCCGACAGTCGCTAGCTCTCCAAGAGTATCTGAGCATGCATAGTAGGAGACGAAGATTACCGACACACTGCCGACAGTTGCCAATACTCCGTCGACCGTATGTACCTTTTTTATTTGTTATCCCGACGTTTCGGCTGTTGCGTACATACGCGATAAATAACCGTTTAAACCAGTAATTTTATATAGTTTTTGGACCCACGGCCACGAGACATGGAATCCTTTTAAAATAAGTATGTGTTTAAAAAAAAAAGTGTTTTCTATCAGTTATCTGGCTCCTATTTTACAAGTTTTGCTTAGTTTGGGGCTAGATATCGCTGTGTGAAATGTACAGGATAAAAAAATGTGGCTATCACGGGACGCCCGGCAAATGTGAAACATTTAAATGGATGGTTTCAATAACCATCAATAATTTGTAATTAAAGAAACCTTATAATCATCTCATCTTATATTATACGCAATATAAATACGCGTGACGGTAAACAATTCTTTATCTTGACTTTTGACAATTATTGACACAAAACAACTTATTCCGTATCTTATTGTATCTATTTACGCGCTAATTGGAGTTGACAAAATGTAATTTATTATGTAATTAAACCTTCTCATTCAGGACTTCGAATACGACATAATAGAGGTAGAACTGTCCGGCCTGTGCCCGGACGGCACACTGGGCTTTTCGTTGGCAGGCGGACGGGACGAGCCGTACTTCCCGCACGACACAAGCATATACGTGACCGCGGTCACGCCGGGCTCGCAAGCTGACGGGAAGATCAAGTAAGGGATTATCTAACACTCATAATTATCCAACCTCCGTGGCGCAGTGGGCGAATACTCAGCTGAGACGCAGGAGGTAACGGGTTCGATTTCCGCCGCGGAACATATGTTTGCATGATCTACAGATATATGTTCCGGGTTTGGATGTTTTCTATATATTTGATCGAGCGTAGCGAGATCTCTTAAGGCCCGTAAGATCAATAGCAGTTTAAACTAAAATTCTAAGCTTAAACCATCGCTGACAAAGGGATTTTTTAGTTTAAACTTAGAATTTTAGTTTAACTGCTATTGATCTTACGGGCCTAAATCAACTTGGGCAATACAAATAATAAATAAATAATAAAATATTTTTGTTTGTCCGAGGATAACTTTCGAAGCGTCTATACGATCATCGTGAAATTTGATATATATATTTGAAACTGTAGATCAAGTAAGTTGGTTGCACATTTCGTGGCACTATTTTATGAGTCAAAGATTAAGGCCGGCTTGCTCAACGATCCCTAAACATATTTAGCGACTAAACATGTTTAAATTTTACGTATTTGTATGATTTGACAACTCCTTAAATCACATTTAGCCACTAAATACGTTTAGGCATCGTTGCGCGAGTCGCCCTAAGATTTTTTTTTGTGTTTTGGGAGACCCTGCTATCTCATTTCTGGGCGAACCACTAGTATAAGTAGGTATTCACAAAAATAAAAGTACTCTGTCATCTTTAAATGAAAGGAATTAGATAGAGAAAGTACGCGTGCGAAGCCGCTGGTGGAAGCTAGTGTGTATATAAACGCTGTGATTGTGTTGTTGTGCAGAGTGTGGGACCGGGTGAGCGCGGCTTGCGGCGTGTGCGTGTGGGCGAGTGGCTCGGCTGCGGCCGCCGCGCTGCGCGCCGCGCTTCTGCACTCGCCCGCCAGCCTGCGCCTGCAGCGCGCGCGCGCGCGCCGCGCCACCTGCCGCCTGCCCGACACCCGAGGCATCGCTCTACAACATGGTACCTTTCCTGTTTCTCTTGCCGTTTAGAACATGGCTATTTGACGTGAACACGTCATTCCAATTGCTTCGATAGTGGGAGGCAATTAAAAAAACGAATGATAACAAAGTTGGAGGATACAGTTCGGTGTTGCAGCTACGTATCTATCATCTCCATCCAAAATTTAATTACACCACTGAATAGCTAAGGATCAAATAATTCGTTACGCTAAGTTAGGACTGTGCCGCATCGTGCGCGGTGAGGGCAAAGCGCCGCCATTTTGAGGTCATTTTGCTGCGTTTCGAGATTTCCATTTACTATAACTTTTAACTCGGAGAAGCTACGACATTCGTTTAAATTTTAATCGTCGGCTCTCGTCAAAATCTATTGATTGCATATATAGAAAGTATTACCTGTTACGTACAGGTCTTCACGTACAACACACGGCAGTATCCATGACAGCTATACCCCATTTTTTATATTACCTGGAGATGGGACAAGCATATGGGCCACCTGATGTTAAGTAGAAACCAACGCCTATAACAAAGTTTTGCCTCGTAGGTCACGACAGTAGAAACGTGCCCTACGATGCACTGCCCTGCGTCCATCATCTTGAGGCATACAGGTGAATGCATCAAGTGCCCGTAATTTCACCGGCAACAAAGGATTCAGAGGAAGTTCTTTAACATCTTGTGTTATCTATAACGGTTAGCGGCATACATCGAACTCTCCCAACGTATGAACAAAAAAATTATGTCTCTTGAAACCTGACGTCAATACCTCGACTTGATTAATCTTTTCAAAATCATCCATTCGTTAACTGACTCTCCTAGCTTATTATCTTGTATTAACTTTAATATCAAGCCACGATCTCGGCATCCCTTTCAGAATACTTTCGCCCTACAGGTATATACTAATAATACGTCCTTCTATAATCCGATATTCAGATTGTGTCGTATTTACAATGATCTGTTAGTAAATAATAGTTCTAATAATAATATTGACATTTGCAATATATTTTTTTTAAATTTAATAAAAGATATCGAAGCCAATTCTCTTAAACATTTATATTTTATTGATTATTAGTTTTCATTTATCTCATTATTGTGGGCTATTATTTTTTTGTTGCCTATGTAAGTAAATATTTCCCTTCAGCTGGTCTACGCAGAACTGCGCTACAGTTGTCATGCTGTGTACACATGCTTTGGCATACAATCCAGTTCTAAGAGAGTCGATAACTATATTTTGTATCTGATTGGTTGTATTCTGTTTTGTGTGCCTTAATAATAAAAAAAAATAGATGGTGGTAGTACTTCCTCGGCCGAGCCCTTTCACAAGGAACATCCATTCAAATTTTAGAATGCGGTTCGTGAATGGTCAAGGTATAGGACGGGTGGAGTATGAAAAAGAGGCGTAGTGCGTTTGGAAACCGCCCCCGACCGATGCCGAGCCGCGCGTGCGTTTTGAAACCGCACTTCATAACAAGACCTGGGGTGGAAGTTTGGACATTGTTAGGGATTACTTTTCGGTCGCTAAGTTCTAATTGACAATGACAATACTATCATATAATATCTATATATAATAAAGATTGTCGATTACGACTTAGCGCGAACCTGTTGGTCTCCCGAGCCAAAAGCTGTTCGGTGGGAGATTTGCAGACACTTTCCAAACCTGTTTTTTTTTCAATTATTATTTGGCTCACTAAACTGGACGTAACACGAAACAACACAAGGAAAACATATATACCATTTTACTAGAGACTTTCTAGAAGTAAGCACAACATGTAAAAATAAAAAAACAGACACTTATACTTATAGGTTTTGAAAGCAGGAGTCTGTCTTTCGCCAAAAGTAGTAACAGTACTTACAAAAAAGATTAGAAAGCTATATTTGTTTGTTCAGGTATATTCATCGGTAAAATAGCGAGCGGGAGCGCGGCGGCCAAGGAAAACAACCTATTTGTTGGCGATCGAGTTGTCAGCGTGAGTATCGTCTTGAAAACTAAACCTTATATAATAGAAACTAAGATCTACTTTACAATGTTTCCGTCTGATAACTTATGAACTAGAAAAACACGAAAAGATCTACGGTGTAATATTTACTACTAGAAAAATGTACATACTACAATAAGAACTAGAGATAGATTTTTTTTTCTTAGATCGTATTCTTATAGCTTATTGCTATAAAAATATGATCTAAGTATTTTGTAACAGCGTTACAGCATTATAAATGGGTTTTCTCCAAATTAACAACCGAGCCATTTTATGAACCTAAACCAATACATTGTCACATCTTTGTGTCCTTTCCCACAATTAAAACGTGGGTTTAACACATGTCTTTTTCTTCCATACCTCTAAAGCAGTCTACACACCAAAGCCGCCGACACACCGACACTGCCCGGCGGCTTCTTGTCGGCGGCTTTATTTTCAAACAATCATAAATAAAGGCGCCGACAAGAAACCGCCGAGCTGTGTCGGCGGGTCGGCAGCTTTGGTGTGTAGACTGCTTAACAGCCGACATCTCAGCTGTACCTTCATTTTTTTGTAAAAAATAATAATAAGTTTATCCTAAATCCTCATATTTAAAGATCCATTTTGTATTATTTGTTGCAGATAAACAACAGATCAGTGGAAAACATGAAGAGTGTAACGGAAGCCATGTCTCTGCTCAACGAGTGTCAGTACGAAGCGGCCGCCATCACTGTACTGCGCATCCTCTATCCTTGCAAACAGATCACTAATAGGTATGTTTCCGGACTACAACACGATACTTTACGCACACTAACGAATGCAACTCTATACCAGGGATGTTGCGGATGTGGATTTTTTGACATCTGCGGATGCGGATGCGAATTTTTGAAGGCTCTAATTCGCGGATGCAAATGTGGACGCGGATCTTAAGATTTTTTTTAAGAAGCTTTGTTTTGGTGCAGAAATAAAACAAAATAAAAATATTAACGGCAGAAGACTCGTGTATAATCACAATAACACTCAAAGATTGCGATGTTGCTGCGATAAGCGCAAGTAAACACGTTATGGTTGATTTACGAGGTACAAAATGATAAACAATAACAAACGGGCCGGATATTTTCAACGAAATCTTCGCTCCTATTGGTCAATCAGCACGTGCCCACGGCACGCGCCACTCGCAAGCCCCACCCAATTTCTTTCTTGTCGCAACCTGCGCTACGTCTGCATCCGCTTGGACATCCGCATCGATTATTGCGGATGTCCAAATCGATGCGGAAGCTCCGCATTTGCGGATGCAGATGCGAATATTCGCAACATCCATGCTCTATACTCTTCATAGATGGTCGTCAACCTGTTTTTGATTGGTCTCTCTCTGTTATTTTCTTCATTGTTCCTTCCATAATTCCATCCTTTATTTATTTATTTTATTCAAATTATTTATACGTAGATGCTTTATATGTATGTATGTATTTTTCCAGACTCTGGAATGCACTACCTGTTTCAATTCGTAACACCAAATCCATTCCTGTTTTTTAAAAACATGGTTAATAAACATTATCTGTCGTCCATCGCTCACTAAAACTTCTGAACTTTAAATTTTATATATAATTTTTTATTTTTTTTTCTAATTACCTATGTATTTAGAAGTAGGTTATTTAATATTATTAAAATTTTAATAATATTATTAGAAAATTATTTATATTTATTTATATGTATATTTTATTTTAGTAATTTATGTACTTGTTCTGTTAGTTATTATTTGATTAATGCCGCCGTCCTCATTTGTTCACATAGATCCTGTCCATCCAAAGGTTGCCTGGAAGAGATCGCTTTTAGCGATAAGGCCGCCCATTGTACCTTTGATTTAATTGTGTATTCTCTTTTGTTTGTTTTATTTTTAATGGTGTGCAATAAATAAATTATCTATCTATCTATCTATTTTACTAATGTCTCTTTTTTCATGTTTCTTCGGTCTCTCTCTCTCTGGTCGTGAGGTCACTATAACAGGTTCAGTCTGAAAACCAGCGTTGGTCTGCACTTAGTGCCTAAGCGTGGACCAACACAAAGCTGAGACTGATCCTTTTTGGGACACCACACAGTACAGAACCTTACCTGCCTATAATGATCGTTCCTAATTCTGTTGTTTTTATATCTGTCTTTGATTGATTGATTGATTGAAAATTCTTTATTGCACAAAATACATAAATCTGTATAATAAATATATATATATATACTCACCAATGGATTAAGTACATAATAATAATATAGCATAGTACATAAATATTCCATAATAATAATAAATAGGTACATTATATAAAATACAATAAGTAGGTAGGTACGTAATAGAAGCGTGAAATAAAACCAAGACTAGCGATAACGTAGTGCAGACAGATGTTTAAATAGAACTGTTTTAAAGATGGGAAGGGATTTAGCAGTTGTAATGTGAGGAGGAAGAGAGTTCCATAGACGGATAGCTTGTACAGTGAAGGAGTTATCGTACAAGTTAGAAGAGTGTTAAGTAGCAAGGTCTCAGAGGAGCGCAAGAGATAATAAGAACCTACCGACTAGAATGCATTTCGTTCGTCACACATCGTTTGGTAATTAGCATTTAATTAAAATTTATCCTTAACAAGGTCAGGAGATACTTCACGCCAGGACAGCTTCTTAGTCTATACAAAGCACAAGTCCGGTCTGGTATGGAGTACTGCTGCCACCTTTGGGATGGTTCGGCCAAATACCAGCTCGCTACCTTAGACTCGATAGAACGTAGGGCTTTTAGGCTAATAGGTGAGCAATATATGGCGGAGGCTAAGACCCAAAGTCTCGAACACCGCCGTAAAGTTGCAAGCCTATCGATCTTTTACAGAATACATTTCGGGGAATGGGCCCAGGAACTTTACGATCTGATTCCGCCATCTCCTTTCCATCAAAGGACAAGCAGGCGCACGGCTCAGTACCATCCGTACCTAGTGTGTGAATGGGTGGTATATCAATACCACCCATTCACACACCGTTTTGGTTCTACGTTCTTGATGCGTACAGCTGATGTATGGAACGCTTTGCCGTCGTCTGTTTTTCCTAAAGAATACAATTCGGGCCTCTTTAAGGTAAGAGTGAATAGGTTTCTTCTAGATCTTCGTGCTTCATCTTAGACCACATCATCGCTTACCATCAGGTGAGATTGTAGTCGAACGAAGATATATTTAGTAAAAAAAAAAAATTACCTACCTAAAGTCTTTATAGTTTAAGTGTGTTGAAACCTAAAGGCCGTACCACAAAAAAAATTAAACACATGTTTAGTTCGTGTTTACAAAATTCCCATACAGAAATAGGTAAGGAATTTTTTAAACACGCGTTAAGCAGTTGTTTAACTTCTTTGTGGTAAGAAGGTAAGTCTTAGATAATCTTTGATTTATATAACAGTATCTGCAATGTAATATTTTAAGTTTAATAATGAATGCATGCTTTGGACACTACACTGCACCAGGTACACTGAGACACAAGGAGAGAAAGTTGCAGGTCTGACCGTTGTAGTTTAAGTATTACTTCAATTCGATTTCAATTTATTTATTAAATCACATATACTTACAATTACAACCAGGCACGTATCCAGACTTGTGGTTCGGGGAGGGGGGGGGGGGGGGGGGGGACAAATATTGAAACAACCATTTGAACTGTGTAAAAATCGCTGTCATCACTGTACATTTTTAATATAAGTAATTTTCTGTTTCCGCTGGCAGCCATTACGTCTAGTACCATATCAGGATCTGGCGCCAAAGCGGAATGTATAGACAAGCGAGAGCGAGACCAGTAAGCCTCTCGCCCACCGGAAGGGTGACCAGAATATGTATTAGCCTGTTAATGGTAGGAAAGAAAATTTTGTCACACGTGTCTAAAATTTCCATAATTTTGACTGGTTTCTTATCTGTGTTTTTCCACTTTGCACACCACATACTCTGCTTTTATTAGTGATTCTCCAACAATTTCTTCCCAATAAACTTTCATATTTTTTAATTCACTTATCTTCCTCTAGTCCACATTTTTATGATGATAGATGTCATTCATTACTGCTTTCGTTTTCGGTTTCTCTTTAAATAGGTTAGATGACGCTACTAGTAACGTCGCTAACATAATCAGATCAATATCTATTTATATTTTTATTTTACCTACTTATTGAAAGAACACGCAAGCGAATAAATAAACAGACGGCTAAAAACGTTTTTTTTTCAGTCAGATTTCGGGGGGGGGGGGGGGGGGCGGATAAATCCCAACTATCCCCCCCTCTGTATACGTGCTTGATTACAACCGTTGAGCCATTGAGTACAGTTTGTACAAGATCTATAGAAATCTGCGGGGAAGCTCTAAGTTCAGCTGTTGATGTCCTTACTTCTCTAAAACAAATGAATCCCTGTTTCCCTTGGTCGCGCCATAACTTGAGAACGACTTTACCGACTTCGTTCATATTTTTTTTAAAGTTTTTTAATACTTTGTAGAAGGTTCTTACGGAAAGAAAAGTTAAGAAAATTGCGCAGAAGATTGGATACTTTCAAAACGTCTATTTTAACTTCGCGAGTTTGACAGTTCGCGCGTTTGATGAATGTGAGTTTAGCAGACAGCTGTTTTCTTTTAACTGCGCGAAGCCGGGGCGGGTCAGCTAGTGGCTGATATAATGAATTAATTTCTCACAAATGTGTTTACACATCTTGCTAATATTTACAAATAACGTCGTTTTACAAATTCTGAAATTGCGCAAGTTTTAAGACAATGCCAGATGTAACATGTTTGTAAACAACATTCCTAACAGTCCTTAAGAGATAAAGTGACACAATCAATCAGTTTTCTAAACCAAGTACTTGAGATCGCATTCATTTTTTTTTTGTTTTTTATACCTCTGGAGATGGAACAAGCATATGGCCCACCTGATGTTAAGTGATAACCATCGCTTATAAGTTATAACAAAATATTGCCTCGTAGGTCACGCACCTTAAAGAAAGAAAAAACATTTATTTGTGACGGTACTTAACATACACAGCACACAAGTAAGACACACACAATAGAACAAAATAATACACATAAAAACAGCAATACCCAACAAACAACGTGCCCTACGATGCCTTGCCCTTTTTCCATACAGGTTGAAAAATCTCATGTGTCTGTAATTTAACAGGCAGATTTTAAAAAAATAACCAAATCTGTCCGTTCTCAAATGATGCGCTTACCAACGAACACCATTTCATTTTTATTTATAATATAGATGGTGTATGGTATGGATTTAATATGTATGTATACGTGTTGTTATAGATTGTCAATGTACGGCCGCACTTACTCTGACGACAAGAAAGTGAACATCTGCTCGCAGACCGACGAGTCTTGGTGCCAGTTCCTACAACCACCGCCTGATAATAAAGTAAGTAACATCAAGTATCAAATCGTATCAAAAATCTTCTTATGGCTTTTTTTCATTTATTTTATAATTTTTCTATTACTATCTAAATACATATAACTTTTTAACCATATTCCATTTTACAAGAGTCTCAGCTCTTTGAAGTTGCTTTAACTTGTGTTAGAAGTAGGGAATGCAATCCCGATCCCGCGGGATCCCGATCTCGCGAGATATCGTGTAATTTTTCGGGATCAATCCCGACGCATCATATGACGAGATCCCGTTCGAGATTGACGGGATTGGGCGGCAGTGGTCAGCGACGCTACACACGTCCACTCGGGGCGCAAGCGGCGCGCTGACTGACGGCCGCGAGCGGCAGAAACGCCAAACAGAGTTAGAAAACTATTCCGACTATTTCCGAATATTAGCGACAGGTGACAATTATTTAGTTGGTAAGGTTAAAGAATAAAGATTTTTATTTTCTTTCGAGTAATATGTTATTTTAGTTAACCTCACTATCACAAACAAGCAGTTATTAGCTTTTTCAGTCATCCGAATTTAAAATTTTTTTTAAACTAGACGAGATCGCGGGAGCTCGAATTTGCAATCTCGAGTCGGGATTGCATTCCCTAGTTAGAAGAGTCCCCTCTTGACTCAAGTATAACGGATTACAACTAGCTTGAAAATGAGATATTCCGAGTGCGCCGATTCGCTCGTGAATATGTAACTTCACACACAAATATGCAACTCGCGCCATACGGCGCTAGCGCCGCTTCTGCCGTGCACCGCCGTCATTGTACTTACACGAACAATGTGAGCTCTACGTGTTAAAATCTGTTGTTTTGGAGAAAATCTCTTTTCAATTACGCACACATTGATCGATGCGTACTTCTGTAAACAATATGACGTATAAGGCTAATAACTCAAAAACTATAAAGACTTTATTAAAAACTAGCTGACCAATCCGCAGCTTCGCACGCGTAGTTTTTTAATAAAAACATTACCCTCCTTCTCCGCAGTTGGGTAAAAGGTAGCCTATGTCACCCGGACATAGTGTAGCTTCCCAAGAGTGAAAGAATGTTTTAAATCGGTCCAGTAGTTTCGGAGCCTATTCAATACAAACAAACAAACAAATCTTTCCTCTTTATAATATTACGAAGTTTTTTGTAGATATTGATATGTTCTTTAATATTGTAGAACATACTTTTGTTCTATCATCAATAGTTTCCGCAGCGCATGCGACGAAAGACGTTTTAAGGCACTTTTTTACACCTTGGGTTATGTTACTTAAGTTTTAGTATCCCTAATCTTTTCTAGCAATAAATATAGCCTATGTCACTTAGGGTGAATGTAGCTTTCCAATGGTGAAAGAATTTTTGAAATCGGCACGGTAGTTTTTGAGTTTATTCATTACAAACATACACACAAAAATACAAATATTTCCTCTTTATAATATTAGTATAGATAAAAACGGAGTCTTAATGTACCTTTCATTTGACGTCCCTTTTGAGCTAATAATCTCATTTTCATTTTTTTACCCCCCTTGAACCCCAATATCTCGACAACCCTCCAACATTTTTAGCTCATTTAGTCACACCAAAATTGTGCCATCACTACCTACATATGAATCAAATATCACGATGATTGGATCAACGCTTCGAAAGTTTACCTCAAACATACATACATACAACGCCAATTTGCCCAAGTTGGTTTAGAGATCTCTTTTCGTTCGATCAACTAGCACAGGAGCTCGATGAATGTCATTCCAGAGAGGCCTGTGCCCAGCTGTGGGTTGACACGACCTGAAAATGATGATGTTAATAAAATGTATTTAGACATTTTATGTATTTGTCAGGTGCACATAGACCATGGTATGTCTGACTTCGACCGAAGATACGTGTACCATGTAGCGGCCGGCAGCCAGGGGAAAATCGCACAGGAAAGAGGTAACTAAATATACTATTCATGAGAATATAAATTACAGAGACATGAGACTTTTCAACTGCATGTCTCAGGGTGCAATACAATACCCAAACGTTTATTTCAGGCAGCAATGTGCACATACAGAACTATAATGACATGTTCCATATCTATAATTACCCTAGAGACTAAAAATGCCATGTAGATCAAGTCAAATTCGGAACGCGTGCAGCGGCAGCGTATGTACTTCTCTCTTGGTGTATTCATAGCAGCGTTTTCAGCGTTTAGTTAAGCGGCGTGATCAGTGTTCGTATTTTAACGAACGTGTACAAGTGTACAACAATACACGTGTCTCGTTCCTTTGACGTGATGACACTTGCCCTTGAACGACGGCCTACGATTGGTCAACACACTTGGACGCTGCGCACGCACGCGCGCTCCAGTGAAAGCTAGTTCCGTGCACGTTGAACGCGACAATGCACGCTGGAACGCTCCGCCGCACGCGCCGCCGTTCCGAATTTGCGGCCTTAGTTGAAGTATTTAGTAGTTTTGTATGTATTTATTTCTACTTACATCTATTTTTACATGCGTAAACCTAATACAATAGTGTAGTTAACTTAATAACTAACTTATTTTACTCCAATTACAGTTAATTAATTTACTATACTAATAATCAAGCAAATGAATGAATATTGGAGATGGAGATTGAAAACCCACCCAGTAATCGCGTCCTGAACAGCCAATAAGGACACAACACGATGACGTGAAAGTGCGTGCTGATTGGTCTATTTATTGTTCCATACCCCGCTATCCTTGTCTCTGTAGACTTATCATCGATTACACTCGCCATTTTGTTATTCGCATGAGCATTGCATTATGAATTTATAAAATTCCCAATCTATCCAGTCAAGTGGGAAAGTCAGTAAATACATACCATTGTTGTGTAGCCATCACGCCGCTACAATGAATGACAGAATGAATGAAAATTCTTTATTATACCTTACAAGCTAGACACAACAGATTTATAGAAATAAACAAATAAAAGTAAGCATAATGGGCGGTCTTATCGCTTAACAAAGCGGTCTCTTCCAGACAATCTTTATTTACAACATAAAACATATAGTGAGTGCGAGGCGAGACGTTATTCGGAGCGGATCGCACTCACCCTGATGAAGGTTCACGAATTGAACCGAAACATTGTCGGTCGAAACACCGATAAGACGGTACGTGATAAATCCCGTATTTATAATAATTATAAAACAAATAATGTGTCATCTGCGATTTTTTTTAAAAGTAAATTGTGAAGTAATGCTGTTCACACAACTTCTGAACAAACTGTCCAGGCAGTGGTAACCGCTTTATTAAGTGAGACACTGTGCCCATCTACGCTCTGCAATAAAATCAAACATGATAACAAAAACACAACAGAATAATCTCAAAGATGTTATGTAATTTTGTAATTTATCAGACACTAGCTTCCGCCCACAGCTTCGCACACGTGGTTTGTCTATAAAAATTAGTCTATGTGGTAATCCAGGTTATAATCTACGTACATACAAAATTTGATCGAAATCGATTCAGCCTTTACGACGTGATTGAGTAACAAACAAACAAACATCCAAACTTTCGCATTTATAATATTAGTGTGATGTTGGTGTTGCAGGCACTTGGGACATGATCAGGGGCAAGATCGAAGCTGTGACAGGCCGAAGTAAATCTAAAGACAAGCAGAATAAGGTACATTTTATTTTGTTACGGCCAAAACCGACATTATTTCAGACACGTGACCTCAATTTTAATAACTAGTTGACCTGCTCTGAAGCTGAACTTTCCAAGGATATTTTTATCAAAATAAAATATAGCCTATGGCAATATTAGTTATAGTAGCTTTCTATCAAAAGAATACATTTTAGAATCGGTAGTTTCTGTCACGAGGTAAAGTTTGGTTTGTTTGTCTACAAACAAACAAACTACAAACTTATCCTGTTTAGTATAGATATCAATTTTAATATTTTGTTTTCTTTAGGTACCTGAATCAGATGCGATTGCTGAACTGGATTCAGTTATCGACAGCTATCATGGAAAAACAAGTGAGTTATCTGAACTCCGGATGTACATTGTAATCTTATCTATTACATTATCTCAACTCAATAAATACAAGTTATTCTATTATTATTTTACATAATATATTTTTATTATAATGTTTTTTCCAGTCAAAGAAACCAGCAGTGTACTAAAACGCTCGCGCAGGAAGAACAAAGAGCAAACTGAACCCAAAAATGGTGGCACATGGCCGAAAGCGCGCGCCAACTTTATCCTGGAAGAAAACTCCACCGGAACTATCGTACAACCGAGAAGCAGGAAGGAACGACCTCCTTTATCAATACTTCTCAGTCCACCGACGAAACTTCCCCCAGAACCACAGAGGTCGAATACCAATCGAAATTCAAATCCGATTCCATTAGGCCACGCACCGCTCACTCAAATGACAACCCCGGCCAGACATTCTGTTTACAAATCTATTGAATCTTCACCGGCTATAGAACATTTCCCAAAACCCGCCCCGCTGGCTATACACAACCCTTTCGCGTCTCCGAACAGTATGAACTTCGAAAAGATCCGGACGCTGGAAAAAGACAAAATGTCCATCAGTGATTACTCCGAACACGATATTACTCCGAACAGGCTCAGTCTAGTCCTAAACCCATCGGATGATTCACTGGACTACCAACCGGTAACACGGTCTAGAACAAAAAGCCCGCACTCCCTCGACTTTATGGTCAACAAGGGACCGGCTTCCCTCGATTTCGTCACGCGAAAATCGCCCAGTTCTCTAGAACATTCGATGAAGAACCACCCCGGAAAGGATATCCTAGAGCAGTATTACGCGACGAAAAAATCTTCGTCACCGAAAACTGTAAACAAATATCCATCTGATAGCGACAGCTTCGGACCGGACAGTCTCAACAGTAACGCTAATTACCCCATGACGGGAACTCTGCCATCTCAATCGAGGCTCTCCGCACAGTCACAGTATTATAGAGGCCCGTTCGTCAGCACCAACACTCATTCAACCCGCTACCCGCATCTGGCGAGCCCCACTAACATACCACAGTCGCAGTCAGGAGAAAGCATCGGCACAAGCTATGATATGCCTTCGTTCACATCTCACACCCACAACATGTCAGATATACAACCCGTGGCTCGAGCGAACCGCGCGGGGGACTACGTGCAGTACGAAGGAGGCACCTTTCCAAGGAAAAAGGAAAACCAGCGATTTCGGATCCCATCAAACCCTAGTGTAACATCAAAAAACTCAGCCGGGAAACTTAGCACGGGCTCCATCGAACGTAGCTCGGAGAGGAATTCCCCAATGCCGACGTTTCATGTAGAAGTTCTCAGTCCGGGACAAGGGGCGAAGCAACTACAGCATAAAACGAGAAACTCGATGCCTGAGTACTGCGGTTTGAGCTGGAACAAGCCCTTACCGGGAGAATTGAGGCGCGTACACATCGATAAGAGCCAGCAACCCTTGGGCATACAGATATACTGCCCACCGAGCAGTGGAGGGGTATTCGTATCCACTGTAAATGACAATTCCTTAGCCAGTCAAGTTGGCTTACAAGTTGGCGACCAACTTCTCGAAGTCTGCGGGATCAATATGCGATCGGCAACTTACACTTTAGCAGCTAGAGTGCTCCGCCAAATCGGAAACTCGATCACGATGCTTGTACAATACAGCCCTGAAAAATACAAAGATGAGGTCGAAGTTCCTGGATCTTCATCCTCGGGGGAAAGCTCTCATGATGAAGAGGTTTCGTTATCCGGTTCTCCTACGCCGAGGAACTCTCCAGGGCCTCAGCAGTCGCTACGGATGGAAGCACCATCGACCGAAGTGGCGACTTTGCGCCAATCTCAGGCTAATAAAGACCTTCCGAGATTTCTGTTGATTGAAATGAGGAATTGTTCCGATTTGGGAATTAGTTTGGTCGGTGGTAATGCGGTGGGGATCTTCGTGCATAGTGTGCAGATTGAATCTCCGGCGTATAACGCGGGGCTGAGGACTGGGGATCAGATCTTGGAGTATAATAATGTGGATCTGAGGCGAGCTACAGCCGAGCAAGCTGCGCTGGAGCTGGCTAAACCTGCTGATAAGGTAAGGATTTCATTTGTAAACAATCAAACATTATTTTTTATTATCTGTGTTTTTTCTTTGAACATAGGAGCCTAACTCAATGTCAACTGGTGAGCGATGGACGCAGAAAATGGCAATAAAGTGTTTATTGTTGTATGATATCGTGGATTTTACTCACATAGGACATTAGATGATGAGACAAGTCTTATCGGAGAACCCCTATAACGTGAATCTTATATAAATTGAAATTTACAATGTGGTGGTCTCGTCAAAAAAAAATCCCTAAAACATAAACCTTATTGCGTTAACTTATAGTTGAACATCCCTTGCAGGTGAGCGTCCTAGTCCGGCACGACCTACAGCAATACCACGAGATTAAGGACAAGCCGGGCGATGCATTCTACGTGCGCGCTGGATTCGACCGCTGTGCTAAAATAACCTCTATAGGCATGGACACAGTGGACGAATACTCTCTGTGGTTCAGGTACGTTTATTTCACGTTGAACAGGGTCGGATACATCTAGTTTTTAATGAGTATAGATGACAGCAACCTTCTCCTTTATCAGACTCATGTAGCTTATGTAATTAAAACGACTATATTTTCAGGAAAGACGAGGTGTTATTCGTGGATAACACTCTATTTAACGGCGCGCCGGGACTGTGGCGCGCTTGGCAACTGGACTGCAAGGGAGTCAAGCGGCAGTGGGGAACTATCCCTAGCAAGTTCAAGTATGTAATCTATTCCTATGTCTATTCTTTGAATATTTAGATGTCTATTTGCGCTATAATAACAATGCCCCTCCTATGACGATATTCTATGTTTTTAAAATGGTCAAGTTTCTGTAGAAATTTTTAAATTGGCTTTATGTCATGTGGCCTGTTCGTAATAATGAACTATTGCTCTGTGTGATAGTAGATGGCAAATAAATTATTTAACATTACAATTTGAACAATAATCAGCATGCGCATATGAACCTTGGGTATGGGTATTTTTAACAATGTATCATAGTTTTATTTACATAAACTTTTCTGCTACTTGTCGTGCACTACCTACTGCGACAAATGTAATATAAAAAATAAAAAAATATAGTATAATATGGGTTGAATTTAATTAAAAGTTTCTTGGCTAAGTGAATCTAACTAATAAAGGTACAGGTAGGCAAACTAAAATACAAAAACAAATATCAAACAAAACCCGGGCGCCATGCCTACTTGAATTTTGAAAAAGCAATTACCTGGATAAATCTGTCGAAGAGATTGAGCTTCTAATCACAAGGCCGGGGAGGCTAATGAAAGATTGTATATCATTTTTAGAGTTTATTGTAAGTCTTTGCCCGTGGAAATCTGAACTCTGTATGCGGCAATATGAAGTTAAATTTACTTATTAATTAAACCAGTAGATCCTAGAAACTACGGTGCCGGAGGTTAAAAACTAAACAAAGTTGTTAACTGTGGTTGACTGTCGTTATTGCAATCCAATAAAAATAAGAAGGAAATTAGCAGAAGGCTAACTAAATAAAGTTTTAACTCCTAGTGTATTCTAATTAGAATCTAATAAGCTAGGGTGAAGTTGTAAATTCCAATTCAAAATCTTGTCCTCCAAAACGTGGGGTTTCCAATGAGTTAGATAAATTAAATTAAATCCAATTAATAGGTAAGAAAACCATGGAAAATTAAACTGTAGAGTTACCCGAAAGACTCGTCTCAAACGAGTTCCAAAATTTTTAGACCGGCATTTTCGCCAGGCCCTTTCTTATCAATTTTCAACACAAAACATGATAAATCTCCTCAAAACCTGGAGATTAAATCTGATAAAACAAATCTTGAAAAATAAAACACGTCATTACGACATTGTGACAGACAGAAAGGTGATTTTTTTTCTTCTTAAAATAGTGATACGGTAAAGATTTTCTGAAACAGTCGAATCGGAAATCGATCTTTTAAAAAAACCGGTGAATGACTGCATGACAACAAATGAACTGTCAGTGTAAAATACCTAATAACCAAGACGTCAGAACCGAAACAATGTTTACCACTACACCACTACTGCTCAAAAATCCAGCCAAACACAACTCCAAACCAGGATTCATGTAACGAGACTAAAAGCATCATTACACTACAAATTATATTTTCTGCACTACGCAAAGATTAACTGGAAGAAAATGCTTGCTAGCATCAAGTTCGCCTATGTACAGATATGTTATTTTTTGTGCAATAAAGAATTTTCAATCAATCAACCTTTATTATTTTGCAGAGTGGAAGAGATCTTACGACGATCAATGGGCACACTGGACAACGAAGCGGCACGTCGAGCATCCACTACAGCGCGGCGCTCCTTCTTCCGCCGCAAGAAGCACCGCCACAGCAAGGAGCTGGCTTCCTTCTCCAACACGGAGCTGGGCTGCTGGAGCGACTCTGGCAACCTGGACGCAGAGCCGCTGCTTTCCTACCAGCGAGTCGAGAGACTGCACTGTGAGAATCTCACCTTGTATACCTTATAGTTGTCTCGCAAGAAGCACCGCCACGGCAAGGAGCTGGCTTCCTTCTCCAACACGGAGCTGTTCTGCTGGAGTGACTTCGGCAACCTGGACGCGGAGCCTCTACTCACCTACCAGCGAGTCGAGAGACTGCACTGTGAGAACCTCACCACCTTATAGTTGTCTCGCAAGAAGCAGCCCTACAGCAAGGAGCTGGCTTCTTTCTCCAATGCGGAGCTGCACTGCATTTCTTCAAACATACCAAGCGCACTTTAGCCCCAGCAAAATAACAGTTTTATGCTTCGTCTTTATAGATGGCTTAACATAAAAGGAGAAAGAGGTAACGGAGGAAGATCTTCGAGAGGTCTAACCTTTAGTCCATAGCTAGTCAATGAGTTAAGAAGAGAACAATATATAGATAAAATAATAAATAAATAAAAACATTTGTTTCTAGCCATAAATGTATTGTTGCAGATGGTCGCACCCGGCCCGTGGTGGTTCTAGGTCCACTATGGGAGTGTGTAGTCGCGCGACTGGTGGGCGACTGGGCGCACGAGTTCGGAACCGTGAGACACCAACCCCTAGCAGTAGCTGGAGCCGCTCCGGCGCTACAGAGGGGGACGCATTTAGAGCCGCGCCTCAGGCCGGACGCCGACCACCTGGACTGCATCCCGCTGCAGGCGATACGCGACCTAGCGGAAAAGGTAACACGGTTCACATTAACATGCCGCTATCAGTAGCTGGCACCGCGCTTCAGGCCGGAATTGAATTTGTTCGGAGGCGGGAATCAAATCCGCAACCTCATGCATCCCAACCGGCTATTTACCCACTGCGCCTTGGAGGTCATCAGTCTCGATTAGTGCCTAAATATTATTAGGAGAGTGTTCAAATCAAACAAATTCAAATGTTTAATCGCTGATTACAGTAATCACGCTATGATCGCTATGCAAGCCGGGCTAAGAATGTATTTTTTTCCCAGGGTATCCACTGCATCCTAGACATAAGCGTAGCCACCATAGAGAAGCTCCATAAGCAGCAGATATACCCGATAGTCCTCTTCATCAAGTTCAAATCGTTCAAGCAGATCAAGGAGGTGAAAGACACGAGGTATCCAGCTGATAAGGTATCCGCCAAAGCGGCCAAAGAGATGTACGAACACGGATTGAAAGTCGAAAACGAATATAGGAGTTATATTTCTGGTGAGTACTATTTTACTGTAGACATAAGGATGCTTTGCGAGTTTAAGTTTTACGCGACATTTTATTTTATTAGAAGAAATATTTTAAAACATTCATTTAATTTATATTGTTTAATGTTGCATGCTTATTAGCTGATTATGAAGGATCTGTAATTTCAATAAATATAAATGGAAAAAACTGTATTTTAAATACCCAATTTCGAAAATTATTTTAATTTATACCCGATTTTAACACGAAAATGAGTATCTAAAAAAATTGTTTATGCATTTTTGTGAAAGTCATTGAATGCAGTTATATCTATTACTAAAATTACCAAAGTGGTTCCTTTGCACGTTTTTCGCGGTTTAAGATTTCTCCTCACTATACACTCACTATACAGCAGTCGAATGTCCATGTCGTCCCTGCCCCAGTTATGGTTGAGAACTCGGCTCTTGAAGTTGTCGACGCGTATGTATACCTAGGACAATCAGTCCAATTAGGTAGGTCCAACTTCGAGAAAGAGGTCAATCGTCGAATCCAACTCGGATGGGCAGCGTTTGGGAAACTTCGCAACGTCTTTTCGTCCAACATACATACCTCAGTGCCTTAAGACGAAAGTCTACAATCAGTGTGTGTTACCAGTGATGACATATGGAACCGAGACGTGGTCCTTCACTATTGGCCTTATGAATAAGCTCAGAGTCGCTCAACAAGCTATGGAGAGGGCTATGCTCGGGGTTTCTCTACGGGATCGAATCAGAAATGAGGAGATACGTAGGAGAACTCAAGTCACCGACATAGCCCGACGGATTAGCACGTTGAAGTGGCAATGGGCAGGCCATATAGCGCGCAGAACAGATGGCCGATGGGGCCGAAAGGTTCTCGAGTGGAGACCACGGACCGGCAAGCGCAGCGTAGGACGTCCACCCACAAGATGGGCAGACGACTTGGTAAGAACCGCAGGTCGGCGTTGGATGCAGGCCGCTTCCAACCGCAGTTCCTGGAGATCAATGAGGGAGGCCTTTGTCCAGCAGTGGACGTCCTACGGCTGATATGATGATGATGATGATGATACAGCATTGGCGCAGCCTGTAGGATTATCATCATCAGCTGGTAGACGTCTATTAGCATTCTATAGACTGCAAAGGTTACAATGTTATTTATAGAGGTATGTATACATAGAGTGAAAATATTGAAACTCTGCGACTTAAATTTAATGCTAATCATTGAATGTCGGTTTAAAAATGGCGGATGTGATGAAGAATTAAATAAATAAATACAATAAATAAATATTGCTAGACATTTCACACAGCGCTATCTAGCCCCAAAATAAGCAGAGCTTGTACTATAGGAACCAGATAACTGATAGAATATACATTTTATTATATACACATTTTTTTGTAAATACATACTTATAATATAGAGAAACAACCAGACCCGGAACAAATATCAGTAGATCATGCAAACATTTGTTCCGTGGCGGTTATCGAACCCGCTACCTCCTGCGTCTCAGCCAGCTATTCGCCCACTGCACCACGGAGGTCGTCTAAAAATCAATAAAAGTTATTTTTTTTTAATTTATGACATTAAAGATGTTTGGTTTAAGTATATAGATATCAGATATTAAAATGCAACTGAACTATAACCTCTCTTCTAGCTGAGATACCAGCCGGCGTGAACATCGCATACATGTGCACTCAGATCAAGGAGGCCGTTGAGGAGGAACAGAACAAGACCCTGTGGGTGCCTTCCGTGCAGGCCTGACCCCTGCCCCCCACGCCGCCGCGACCCCCCGCGCCTCCACGAACCTCCACCAACCCCCACAAGTCCGTTACCTTCTGCACCCACTGCAAACACGACGATAAAACATACAATTCAGACGTCGACGTGCGCTACTACTCGGACCCGGGGAGAGAAAACACGCCCAAACTCAAAAACAAGAAGGAGCCGATCATAACGGCTTCCACCGACAGCGATCTCAGATACTACTCCGAGCCTGACGCTAAAAACTACTTCGAAATCGACTACCAATTCCTCAAAGAACTAAGAAAAATAGCAAAGAAAAACTGTCCGAAATGCAAACGCAAACGGAAAACCACCTCCGAAGCAGCGAGAAACAAGCGGCCGCAGAGAAGCTCCAGACTCAAAGAAAACTACGTGTTCTGCAACGGACGTTACCACAGCGTGAAGGAGCATTGCCAACTGTGCTGCAGGACCTGCAACCAGTCTACCCATACCCTCGACTCGCTCGACGACGATCAGTACTCGTTAGTATCGAGGAGCTACAGCCAACCTTCCAAAGCACCTGTCTCTAAAAACTCTAAAAGAGAAAGGAAAAATTCCCTACAATCGAATAAATCGGTGTCGTTTCTAGAATCGAGTAACGATGAGTCGATCAAAGACGAGCCGAATTACACGGCTAAGAGTTTCACGAATGATTTGAAGAAGTTTCTGCTGAAGCCTTCGACGCCCAAACTCAGTTTACGAGACAAGTTCATGATTAGTTTGAAACAGGAGTTCGACAAGAAAAAGTCGCCGAAACTCAAAGCTATAAAGGGTTTGTGGAAATCTTATTGATTTGTATATTCTCTGTCTTTTTCTAGTGGTTTTTATATACCGAAAATGAGGATAAGTTTATTTGCTTTTGATCTAGAGTATGCTTGAATACAGCGAGATAAGCGGGTGATATTTTAGCTGGCGACTGTAAGGTTGCCTTTCCAACAGAGATGTTGTACGTTGCTAAGCTACTTTAATGTGTGTCAAACCCACCAATAGTATAGCTTTACTGGCCTAGTGCCGCATAACCCAGATATCCGTCTTGTCAACTTTACGCAGGGTCGGCACAACATATATTTACGTGAATACGTTTTTTAAATTACTTTCATAGCAATTCAAAAAATGAATAATAACAAAATCGGGGGATACACTTTGGTGTTGCAGCTACATTCTATCATCTCCATCCAACATTTTTTTTTCACACCACTGGATAGGTGAAGGATCAAAGAATTCGTTACGCTAAGTGAGGAGTGTGATGCATCGCGCGAGGTGGAAGGGGAAGCGCCTCAATTTTGGGGTCATTTTGCTGCGTTTCGAGATTTACATTTAGTATGACCCGAAAGATTTCTTAGTATTTAATCATGATTAAAACATACATAAAACAGCGTATTTTATATTTTGTATAGAAAATATTAGCTGTTTCGTACATGTATTCACATACAACACACGGCCGTGTCCATGACACAGCCACACCCCATTTTTTCACATTTGTCGCTTCTTTCTTACGCATATAATTCTTCAGATAGTCCATTCATCTCTTCTCCGGCCTTCTTCTACTTGTATACATTCATACCATATTCATATCTAAATCGGTCCCTGGACGGTCATGCGGCATGACATGCATTACGTGCTGTTGCATGACATGCCCCGATCTAAACGATCATGCGTGCATGTCAATCATAACTTGCAGGATAGAAAATAAAAAGGAATCAGCTACCAGCACGTAGTTTGCATGTCATTCACATACAATTAAACGGTCACGCATGCATGACAGCACGTAACGCATGTCATGTCGCATGATCGTCTAGGGACCGCTTCACACTCTTTTAGTGACATGATAACCCAGATATCCTATTGGTGGATTGCACAGCTTCACTTGACTATGTTTTTCATTGAAAAAACGCTTGAATTAAAGAAGCTGTATTCGGTGAAAAACCATTTATGGTTTAGGTGCATAACCCGAGGACTAAACACCTTTAAGATAGTAAATTAGGCTCCGAGTACTAAAAATAGCTGATTTTACGGCGAGTTGCAAAGATAATGATGTTTTTCCCTTTCGACTTATGCGTAGAATAACAACCCTTTCTGGTTGATACACAAAGTTCTCTGCAGAGCCAGCTATTTTCAGAAGTGTATTTCCAGAGAGAGATTGCGTTGCTAAGCTGTTCGTTATTCATTACTAGGTGCTTTAAATCTTTATATTGTTTATAAGAATATTGTTTATTAAAATGGAATTTAAAAGACGTGTGTTCAGAAATGGTCTAAAATGTATAAACCAAGGTTTAGGTGCTAAAAGAGAGCATATACAACTTTTACACGTGAGTATGACGACAACTTCAAAGTGTGAATTTAAGTATACTAATGCAATGGTGATCTAATTTGTTTTTATATATATTTTACGATATTAGAACTATCGAATTGCGATAGAATTGCGAATTTGGTCTACAGAGTCCTACTTTGCTTTACATAGAGTATTATTTTAATATAATGTTTGTTTGATGTAATATTTTAAGCCCAAGTTTTTCGATTTTTTATAATGCACACAACCATATTAAATATACAGGTTGTAAATACTACTTTCTAAAACTTCGGGAGGTTCGTTTTAGCTGAGTACATTTATATGTAAAGGCTGATTTTAATTCGCGGTTCATTTTGAAAGTTGCGTATGCATTTGGAGCGACTTCTGTCGTAAAACATAAGAACTACATCATCATTAAGTTAACTGTGTAATTGGAACGGCGACATCTCACTGCAAATAAAAGAACTATCCAAGAACACATCTCTACTCGTTCTTAGGACCCCGAGCCAGATGTCGTCTCACATTTCCTTGTCACTTACTGATGGCTGTAAATGAAAAACCTTTTACGCTTGAAACTTGACTGAATACATTGAAAATAAAATGAAATTACAACTTTGCTCTCCCCGAGCTTATTTGCCCGTACGACCCCGTCTCTGAATTTTTGATGAGAACAATGTTTCCAACATTAAAAATATAAAAAAAATAGAAACAAGTTGACATAAACAATATAATTTTCCATAGAGTGATTTGTCTATCCAATACAAACCATAAAAGTAACATAGATTAAAGACGTGTTGATTTTTAAATTAACACTTTAAAATAATTTTAGTAAAATAATAAAAAAAGCAATATCATAAATTGACGCGAACTTTGAACCGAAGTTTTTGTGAGCAGTTTTATACCCGGTATGTAGGCCTATACAAGGTTCATGCACCATTGTTACAATAACTAGATTTAAACAAAAAGCTATATTAAAATTACATTGTCTTAAACGCACCAAAATGAGAATAACGAGAATTATGTCATTCTAATGACGAGTACCTGTCTAAATTAGATGTAAGACGTTTTTGATAGATTTTGAGGCACAAATATTACAACATCTTTTTAAGGTATTTGTGTAAGGGCTTTGAAAAACATGTCTTGTTTCTAAAATAAAATATAACTTATACGTTATTATTAATAAACGTAAACGTTTCGACACAAGTAACTTACATATAATAATTACATACAAAATACTAACTAAATCAAAAAAATATAAGAGTTTGATAACTCCTGATAAATGCTTAAAATCAAAGATCAAAAAATAATCTGAAACTTAGAACCACAGGCTAAACAAGTTCAGAGTGAACAGGTCCTTTGCAGACGTGCTCGATCTTCGATCGTATACTTGAATAATATTGGTCCTTTGTGTAACTTGTCCAATAAACAATTCAATCACTTGGAAAGTGGATTTTAAAAACTTAAATTATTGTTTATCTTGTAATGTTGCTGGCATATTAATCCTTCAAAGCGTGGCTCTATCAGAAGCCAGACGGGGTTGTGATTAAAGTGATGGTGAGATGATCGACGCTTGTTGTAAAGTAACCCTGTTCACTCTAGACTTCACTCAGCCCCGGAGCTAAAGGTGGGGGGGGGGGGGGGGGGGGGGGCAAACCGGGGCACCTGCCTCGGGTGGCAAATTCAGGGGGTGACAAATTCATCAAATATGTCAAACGCCGGAGGTGAGGGCTGACTTCACTCTATATTTCTGGCCCGTATAACGTAAAAAGGTATTTTATTGTTATATCGTAGTGTCGTAAGGAACATTTACATAGCTAACGAGTTATTTCCTCATTATGTTGTGTTTATAGATGTTTATATAAGAGTACTGTAGTGAAATGTATCGATTTTATAGTCACTTTACAATTTGCATGGTTTGCGTAGGATCTAGGTATTTAAACCCTTAGATATTACATAAATAATCTACTCCATTTTGACATTATAACGTATCCTTTGAATATGAATATATTATTATTAACATGGGATTTGTCACGTACTGATTTATCGGTGTTTCGACCGACAATGATTCGGTTCAATAAATCCCGTGATAATAATAATGTTTGAAATAAATCACGACAGTATTCTAAGTAAAATATGAATATACTAGCGCCATCTATGGTAAAAAAACTGAACGGTTAAAAATATATCGTTTAGGTATTCTGTATAATTTTGTTGCGTTGCATATTTTTACTCTTGAACTTATCAATAAAAAAAACTAGTAAGACTGTAGATAGGTACTCTAGTGTACATTAGTACTTAGAAAAGCTTAGTTGTCGATCAGTCGACAAATAGTATTTTTTTCTTAGCATTTGTTTTGAGAAAATACTTGACAATTTTGATTAAAGGCGTTTATATGAATATAATTTTGATGTTAGTAGTGGTTTAATAGCATAAGCAGATCATAAATTGTGTTCCTGTGTTATTCGTAAAGTGAATATACATATTAGATGACTCGTAGAAGAATAAAATCTGACAAATTGTATTGCCAACTAACTAAACCCATCCCGGCTTCGAACAGATTTTTATCAAAATACAATATAGACTAATTAAGGGATAGAGTAGCTAGGGATCAATAAAATAATTTTGAAAATCGTTACACTAGTTTCTGAGATTAACCTCTACAAACATACAAACAACCAACTTTTATATAATATTAGTATGTGCTCTACCTGGTCTAAAATGCAATATGAAACACCGAAAGTGGTCTAGTTTGACCGCCTATAGATTTTACGAATACATACGTTTATTATTTTTAAATAGTGCTTATACATGATTTGAGTGTGCCAAAATACTTATCAAGAGAAAAACAGTTCCAATCGCAGTATAAAACTGATATTTTTCTATATTAATACTCGCAATAGTTTTCGAGACTATCTTAGCAAAATAGATGTGAGAAAGATAACTATTTTTTTTCGTGGTCCATATTACACTCCATATTACAGATATAAGACGATTTTGTCGTCTAATCTATATCAATTTAATAGATTTTGAATTAAAATCGAAAAATTGATTTTAAGATCTCAAAATCTTATTAAACTTAAGCTGAATCGACTACTGCATCTCGAAATTTCCTCTAACTCCTTTGAGTCATGCCCATCAAGTTGTTACTAGGTCACATAATGACCAGCCTATTAATTTGACCAAACTCTACTATACTAGACGCCAACGCTCCTGGCAGACGGGGTCAAAACATGGGACAAGTGACATTGTTATTGCTATCTCGCTCGCTATTGTAGCCCTTACGGAAGCCGTTAGTGTTGCGCCGAATATCTATCGATAACTCTAATTACAAGTAAATTATATTGGAAACAAACACGTTTAATGGTTTGCCCCGCCTGCCACATAGTGCAACCTTTTTTTTAGGGTTTTTTTTAATTTTACATTAAATCACATTTGTACGTTCGACACGGTTTACATTGTTTTGTCTTGTCTAAAGAAATACATCTCTGCCGGATTAGCCTGACCGCCCTAGAAAAGTTTCTCGACAGAAAATAGAGTGACATTTTTTTAGAGCGTAGACAGCTAGAAAAATACAGGGTGTCTAAAACTAGTATGTTAAGCCCGAATTGGGTAATTCCGACCATGAAAATTAACAATTTTTCATAAATTCTTTTTGAACTATTTATATTGCTATATTTATTTGTCTTTGAATCAGCAGTTTTTTAGACTTTGCGCCTTCCCTAAAACTAACCTTGTACAAACGTTTGACTTTAGGTATTTGACACCTAAAACAGTTGATAAACTGAATTTTAACTTAAATCAGATTCAGTACAGATTATTACCAACTTATTCTTCAGTAAAAATCAACGCATCCGCACAAAAGTCGTAGAACGTAAGTTGTTCTCGTAAGTGTCGAGAAACACCCCCCCCCCCCCCTCCCTCCCTCCGGATAACATACTAGTTCTGGGACACACTGTATAAGGTCGTATTTCTACTCTGCGCTTTTCTGAGTAGTCTGCTGAACTACCTAATTATAAATCATGATTGAGCACAGCGAATAATTGTGTTAATCATCTTTTAGATAAGATCCACTGTCCACCGAAGCATGTAAGATTTTTTAGTCTAAAATTGTAATTTCATAACATCATCATCATCGCCATATCGGCAATAGGACGACCACTGCTGAACATAGGCGTTCCACTACGCGAGTTACAGATTTATTGAGGTTTAAAAATAACAGTTTGTTAATTTATCGTCGCTGACTGTCCTATTTGCATAGTTGTTAGGACAAAGGTTCGGTAGAAAGTGACCCTTATGTTCATGCAATTAAGCACATTTTATAACTGCTATTGCTTGAATATGTAATTTTTTGAGACAGGTTTCTTGTGTTACTTTGAGTTAAAATATTTTATCAAACGACCCAGTGTAATTTGTTTATAGTTATTTCTTATTTAAACTGTATGCTTTCTGACTAATAATATTGAGTTGGTCTCACTAAAGAAGATTGGCGAGACTGGACCCAGGCAATGGAAATAACCGTTCATAGTCATTATCATACGCAATATAAATGGGTACATGTAATTGATTTTAAAATTTACATAATGTTACTAAGAAAATGAAATAACTCTAAAATGTTTGCATACTAACGAAACGTCTTTTAACGTGGAAAATACTGGATTTCTCTAGAGCAATAACACGTTATTACGTGGTTTAGGAGTAGTCAATGATTTTTATGAATGCCGACGGTATTTACACATTTTTATATGAAACTACGAACATATAAAATTATGCTCGAATACCACAACGTAAAACGAAACGCAAACCTCCTCACTAAGATTTTGAAATCAGAAAATGATTAACATTATTATGTCAAACAAGAGCGAGTGATTTATTAGTGGCTCTGGGTCCCATGTTCATAGACGTTTGCCAATCTCCTTTAACAGATTAAATAGTTACCAATATGTTAAAAAGCCAGGATTGCACAAACAACATCAGTTCAATTATTATTGTTTATTAAGTTTTTACAAAAAGTTTATTAGTCATAAGATTAATTTGATCTGATAATTAGTTTAAGTTGCAAATCGGTTGCTAATATTTGTTTACTATTTTACTGTAATATTATAATATTAGATTCGTGAAATGTATTTTAATATTGACAATAAATATCAGTATTTGGTGTCGGTTTAGTGGAGCTTTTTCTCAAGTTAAAACAGTGGAAAGTATCGCTGTCTCTTTGTCTTGAGTGTATTAGAAAAGGACGGCGCGTTTTATCGTTAGAGAAGGCTGCACAAAGTTAACACTTTTAAATTATTAAACTTTACATGTGTAATATCAATTTCTTGTTTTGGAGATATATTTATATTATTATCTGTTGAAGTTTGACTTTCTGTATTTGTATTTGGTATTATTTTTATTGTTTTGTTAATTTATAAGTGTCCAATGTATATTATAATGGCCAAGTAGGTAATTAATGTCTATGAAATATTTCAATGAATTGTTTACAATTTAGAATGAAGCAATAAATCCATATACGTGATATGTATACCTAGTGGAACTGGTATTTTTATTTCATTTACCTGTACTCTCATTGATTATTTTAGAAAGATCATTGGGCGGTTTTGACCCACTTTTTTTTTTCGCGCACAGTGTTCAAATCACTTTTAAAGTAAAGTATTCAATTCCACTTTTCTAAATATGTAAATTTTTTTTATGTATCTGCTGGAGGAAAAATGTTATGTAACAGTATGTATGTGAGTCTAACTATAATTCTATTAGACTAAAAACTAAAGATTTTACTGTCAGCATTGTGAAAATGTATGTACAAGCATAAGAAAAATGTTTGTATCGCATAACAGATTGTATGTCTCTCTCGCTCGCACTTTCGACAGGTAGAAAATAACAGTAAGGTATCGAAGTGCGCGTGCGACGCGCCGCCTGCGCCCCACCCGTTCTGACCGCCCCGCAGTCGTACGTCATCCTTCGTTTCGATCTGTGCGTTTAAACTCGTGTTTCCGATTTTTGCATTTTATTGATTACTTGAGCGTGTTTTATGGACCCCTGATTTTGCTTGACGATTGGTTTACATTAACATGGAAAGACAAAATAGTTGCGTGTCGTGTAATCGATCTGTTTTACGTCGACGAAAACACATATTGACAGTTCTCTTTTTGGAAAGACAAAGGGATCTTGTAGATTTATTATTGCAAGAAATAATACCACGTGAGGTAAGTACACTACACTGTCATCGTATGTGTATGACTCGTCGCGTGCTCTTGATTGTACAAATGTTGCTTTGCTCAATGTAATGGCTCATTTTACTTCTTGATAAATGGAGGAATATATATTTTTTTTTTCAATTGTTTCAGATTACTTTTAATGGCTCACGGGCCATGTGCCATGCTTGTTGGTCAAGGTTAGATCGTCGTTTACGGAATCAACCCGTACAAAATGAACAAGTACAAAATATACCAGTACAAGATCAGCCAGTTGAAGAGCAACCAGTGCAAGATCAAGTAGAATTGCAGCCTAGTTTTGTTACGCCTAGAGGATATAAGCGAGCATCGAATACAGCGAGACATTGTATTTTTACAAACTGTAGAAATGTAGTGGCCCATAATGTTCCACTATATGCTAAGTTCCAACTCTTACACAATCACAATTTTTATATACCAGAATTAGCTCGGGTTTGCAATGCTCATTTTATGAGGAATGATTGGGTAGACTTGCTCAACACTACATCCCACGAAAACTTTGACAGTACTCATGTTGTTGGTATGATGAATTTATATAAATGGGGTATCGAACAAAGAAGCAACCTTGATTTCGAAAATATTGAAGAAATAGAGGACAATGAATTTCACTTTTGGACGGGACTAACAAAATATCAATTTAATGTTATTTTGAACCAAACGCCTTCACTGGGTGATCGATCAGTTCATCCTGCCACAGTTCTTGGAATTTTTTTAACAAAAATAAGAACCGGTGAACCAGATGAGCGATTAGCCACTAAATTCAATATGTCGAGGAGAACCCTAGAAAGGAAGTTGGCGATAGCAAGAGAATGCTTAAGTAATGATTTTGTTCCACAGCATTTGGGCTTAAATCATATTACTAGGGAAGATGTGGTGGCCAAGAATCTTGCAATTTTAAGCCATTTTTTTGGTGGTAACTATAATGAACCGGCGGCCATTCTCGTATGTGATGGAACATATATTTATCTACAAAAGAGTTCGAATTTCCTTTTCCAGCGCAAAACTTACAGTCTTCATAAGTTTCGGAACTTAGTAAAACCCTTCCTTATAGTATGTACCGACGGCTACATAGTAGATGTTACGGGGCCTTACACTGCGACTACTTCGGACGCAAGCATTATGCGTGACCTGATGCAAGAAGATTCTCCGATTCATGGGTTCTTGAGAGTTAATGATGTTTTTATATTGGATCGTGGATTTCGGGATTCGATTGATAAAATTGAGGAATGCGGGTATAATCCTCACATGCCGCCTACAAGAGTAAGAGGAGAACAACTGACGACACTAGATGCTAATAAATCTAGATTAATAACAATGATCCGGTGGGTAGTGGAAACCATTAACGGCAGATTCAAGAAAGATTTTAAAATCTTCCGCCATGTATATTTTAACGTTGCCATGAGAAACATGATGGTCGACTTCAAAATAACTGCGGCCATAATTAATGCTACTCGCCATCCATATGAGGACCATATGTATGCGGAACAATTCATAAGAATTATAAATGAACGAATGAATGAACCCAATGAGATGGCAGAATATGTGATTAACCATAATTTAAACAGGCAGAGAGTAGCGTTTGTGCGACTCGATGGCAATGATCCGGATTTTGATGACTTTCCTCGGCTTACATTTGACGAATTAATATTGTTTACGTTGGGATCATACCACTTGAGAATCGCAAGATCGTATTGCCACGAGCACATGCGTGAGGATGGTGTATACACTATCGAACTATACCGGCACCAAGAAATGATTGAAAATAAGATATTGATAAGAGGCAGAATACAGTCACGACACGTCCGTGCAAAGCAGTACTACACCTATATTTTAGTAGATCCTACCCATATTGGAAGAAATAGCATCCAACAGTATTACTGCTCGTGTATACACGGCCGTCGCACTGTCGGAAGCTGTGCACATGTTGTAAGCGTCGTATACTTTCTGTCATGGGCCAGGCATCAAGACGTGATAGACGCGCCTGCAGCCTTTTTAGATGAATTAACTATAGATTTTGATAATGCAGAATAAAAATATTATTACCGCAAAATGGATTTTATTTTCGTATTCCTGGAAATTGTTCAAAACAACTGTTTTACAAAGTATTTTTACAGTCAGGCCAATAGTTTTTACTTAGTTCATTATAAAAATGCTATAATAATAATTTAAAAATGCTATAATAATTATTTTAAAAATGCTATAATATTAATTAAAAAAATTTTTTTTGCGGTTCTCCCATATCCTGCAATAATGCGACCCATACCATTAAGTAACATATACATTTAACTACATACCTAGCCCTGTTTCGTTTTTGTGCGCCGTGGGTCATATGTCCGAACAAAATGCCCAATGACCTTTCGTCTGTAATCGGAAATACCTTAGAAATCAGACCTTGATGGGAAATACGGACCATGTCGGCGTTTATTATAATTCTATGAAGCACGAAAGCTCGCTGGTGACCGACGATATCCGTCCGAGCCGCGGTACGGCCGAACTATTTCCATTTCTATATTTTCTCGATGACAGCGCCTGTGAAAACTTGAACGAGCGTCTTTTTTACATTATGTATGCATTATTTTATAAAAATATGACGCTTACGCACGTACAAGGTTATACCAGAGTCGGAGAAACTGATAGGGATGGAGCTATCGATAAACGTAACACGATAACAGACCCGATATTTTTTTACAAAATGTAAGAAACTAAACTACTGCCGGATACTTTTGTACAAATATTATATTTCTTTACAAGATGTTACACGTATTAGTTCTAGATTGATAATGCCAACTTCTTTAAAATTTTCGAAGCTGTTGTAAAATAAGTAGGTATAGGGTAGGTACTCGACAATGAAACGAAATAATTATAACGACAGGTAATCTTTATTTAGCAATCAACACGGAGGAACACAGAATACACAACGTAACGTATGGATAATGTGAAAAAAACTCAGCGAACAGAAATGTAGTGACTAGCACGACCGTCTTGTTGCGAGTGACAGATTAAAACAAACATAAAATGGCGGTGGGCCATTGAGTGTTCCCACCTTGAAAAAATATATTTGATTGTTTTTGTTGTATTTGTCTTTGTTCAAAATATAATAAATATATGTGATCGATATAATTACTTATATGGTCACAAAACTACAACTATCAAATTAGAACTGTCATCGAGAAAATAAAGAAATGAAAATAGTATAGTTGTCATGTCAAGCTAAAAGGGTGATTCTAAAACCGTGCAAATGAAACGCTTTTATAAAAACAAAGTTGTTACAACATTAAAATATATTTGTTTGTTGATGAATGAATGAATGAAAAAATTATTTAATGCATAAAATAAAAATAATCTGTGCATAGGCGAACTTAATGCTAGATAGCATTTAGATCAGCGGTCGTCACACTTTTTTGTTCTCGGGCCACATAGGCCACTAGGCTACACACTTGTGAATTGCATGTGTAAACTAGCAACGCAGGTGCATGTGAATGTTTTTTTTTTATTCCTAGTGTACAATACTTATTATACCCTAGTAGGTAATATTATTACAATCTAGCCATGTAAGTATAACGCGTTACTCTTACCCATCCTAGATTATGCAGATGTATGCTATCCCGATGCTACGGAAGAACAACTGAGCTGAGGGCATAGCCAAGTTACATTCGATTAGTGATGACGCTAGTCGATAAGTCCGAAAATGTATGGGATTTGATTCTATGGAAATATCACGTGGTATATCGACATCGAACCTATGTACAAAACGAATCGATTCGAAGCTAATGTAACTTGGCTACGGGCCCAGGTTGGAGCGTCTGCAGAATCTCTGTATTCGCTATATCTACGGTCTACGAAAATATGATCATCATAGTAGGGTTATTTATGTAGTATGTAGGTACCTATATTAAGCTATTTGTATTAGTCCTGTGCAAATTTTTATGAATTCCCTTTCCTGTGCACTACCTACACATCTACAATAGGTACACAAAGGTTATCTGGAAGAGGATGCTCTTTACCATTATGTTCGCCTTTGTACTAGTTTTCTATGTGCAATAAAGTATAGGCTAATGAGTAATTTCATTTTGACCTAGTTTTTTAGGATAACTTAAATTAAGAATGTGTCCAATAGCACTTTTCTTATTGTCTCTAGTTGAGGGGAAGATACTTTGTTCATGTGTTCTTTATTGGTAACACTAACACTTTCACTACTTCAATATTATTGATTTACACTACATTGTCATATATCTATATTTTCTATATCTAGGACTACATGCAGTTCGTTTTGGTGATTAGGCAGCCCATTGCAGTTCGAAGCTATTATTTTAAGTTTGTTAATATATTTTTAGGTTTAGCCATAGCTATTTTGGTGCAATTTTCAATCTTCTTCAAGCGCTCATCAAATGCTGTCATTAGCTTTAGAATTTCGTCCAACTTGGTATCATTTATGATGGGCTGATTACTACCTATGTCGTACAGTTGTTGTTTCCGGCAGCTGCTTGAGCGTAGGGTATATTGGTATTGGAACAACCTTTGGACTAGGATTGTGCTGCTGAGTTGAAGGTGGTTTATCACCGGTAGCTTGTTGATGCCGTGTAACCAGTGGTTTTATGAAATATAACTTCTTTACGCACGCTTGACTTGGGGAGTAAGCTGGTGAATGCGTTACGAAAAGTGATATAAGTTAGTGAAGAAAGAGAGAGAGTTACGTTTATTTTTAAACGTTAATGTGCCCTAAGATTTTTTTTGTTTTGGGAGACTCGCGAGATCTCAGTTCAGGGCGAACCGCTAGTTTAAACATGTTTAGTTGCTAAATACATTTAGGGATCGTGCAAGCCGACCTTAATCTTTGACTAATAAAATAGTGCCACGGTACCACCAACTTACTTGACCTACAGTTTCATTCAAAGGGAGTTCATGTATTTTGGTTATTCTTTTTTGGGGTCAAATTGCAGTTATTTTGGATTTCAGACTTTTACCTATATTTGTGTTACTAAAGCTACACGCATACCAAATTTCAGCACTGTGGGGCACAGGTGTACCCTGTGAATTTTGTCAAAGTTCAGTTTTTATTATGGCTAATAACTTAAAAACTACAAGGTTTAAACTAAAAATAAAAATGGGGTCGAAATGTACTCACAAAGACCTTTTATTAGACATGCCACTTGACCCATTTGACTAGTCCCATTTTGTTTTTTTTACCCCTCTTGAACCCCAATATCTGAACAACCCCCCACATTTGTAGCTCATTTAGTCACACCAAAATTGTACCATCACTACCTACCTACATACCAAATTTCACGATGATCGGATAACCGCTTCGAAAGTTCTCTTCGGACAAACAAACATACATTCATAAGTACATACAACACCGATTTGCCCAAGTTGACTTATGGCGGGTTTCTATATCCGTCGGTAATCGACTACGCCTCGTATCTCCTTGAAAAACTGTCAAACTAGTCGAATCAAATCAAATCAAATGAATTTATTGCTTGAAATATATATCATGTCACAAAGATGTCAGAAGTAAATGGGTATCAATACATTTCTGCCTTTTCGGCATGCAATATTAAAATTGCAAAGTCCTAAGTCCTAGTGTCAAACTTTTGACAGGTTTTCAAGGAGAAACGAGCCGTAGCTGGTTACCGTCGGATATAGGAAACCGCTATAAGAGATCTCGCTTCGCTCTATCAATTATTTTACGACTACGAAATTTGATAATTTTCATTGAAGAAAGGTGAACACTTTATGTCAATCAGCCGTTTGAATCATTGCAGGGGTGAAAAGTAAACACGTAAGGTATAAACTTGTAAGGTCAATGTCTGTATCTCGGATTTACTTAAGTAGGTACCTACATATTTTGAATCATTCTGTATTCCAATCACATTTACCAGTAAATGTCGACTAATTACCACAAATCAGGTAAATTATTTTATTATCTTGGGATATTTTACGACGATTCGTTATAAAAATGCGGATGTAACTGTTTAATAGGTTTGCTCTACAATACTAGAAGCTACATCCTGTCGAGGTAGGCTGCTTACGAGATATTTATCGCTTGATAGAGGCCATTTCTCGGACTAATAGGCAACATTAAATATCGAATGTGACAACTAGTATGTAACCCACCTAATTTAAGTAGGTGCCTAAAGTTATGGGCCTGATTCACTGTCCGGAAAGTTATATCACTAATACAAATCATTCTCTTTATCTGTTTTCATAAGAAAGGTGTAAGAAGGTATATATTTATCTGTAAGATAGCGTTACTCAGAGGTGATGAAACAGGCACTTATAAAGCTATCAAATGTAGGTACCTATAGTGGCTCCAGAAAACGTAAAATGTCGCGTAGGTCTCTATCTACCTCGCGATGATTTAGGTATTTTTTGGTGATAACCAAGCGCTTGACCACCACCTCACCTGATGGTAAGTGATAGTGTGATCCAAGATGGAGCACGCTTGCCTAGAAAGAACTTATTCACTCTGGACTTGAAGACTCCGAGATTAAACTGTTCGGAAAAAGATACGCCGCAAATGAGTGCGTATAATATATCGGTAGGTATTATTTGTGGTAAGTAAGTACTTACGGACTTGGGTATTGTTGAACAAAAAAATTACGTTACTTCCACGAAAGAAGCCTCATGTTTTGGGTGCTAGATTAAGCTGCTCTAATAATCGAAAATATAGACATAGACAATCATTTATTCACTACATTAGCAGACATTAAACAATACAGTTACATTTTAAGAGAGAGGAAATACTTAAAATTAAACAATATGAAGACCTGTACTTTTTTATGCAAACATATATCTTGTAAAATTATTTTTCAACTTTATTTTCATTTAATAATTATTAGTTTCTTAAATTACTGCGAGTTTCTTCGGTGAAAAGAACTCCCGCGCTCTAGTAGACGGCCTGCTGTACTAATACCTAGTTAAATAGGTGCTTCTCGAATTGTCGATCTTATTAGAGAAAGCGAACAACCGCGATACTATTTAGTACACAAAAAAACAACACATGAAAGTGAGTTATAGCTACCAACTTACATCTGTGGTACAATAAATCGCACTTTTTTTGTACTTTTTTAGCGCGGTCAAGTTCAAGCGAAGACGAAGTGAAGGCGACTCAGTCGCCCAACGACACTGCGCACGCGCGGAACAAACATGGCCGGCGCAAAAACGCGGCAACGCGGACCGAATAAAAAACAACTATAGTTAAAACCCTTAAAAATAGTATTCAAAACCAAAGAATTTGCTCAATTTTAATAATGAAAGATGCGCGCGAAATCAAGTTTTTTATTAGTGATATTGGTTATGGCTCGTTGGAGTAATAGTGCGAGTGTGGATAAGTTTAAAACAAAGCTTTTCAGTGATTTCGGGACCAGGACGCAGGAGAAACATAGAAATGGAACTGGAAGAGGATTATTCTGGCGAGGTGAGCCATTAAGATAAAATGTGTAACATTAACATGATTGAGGTAGGCAAGTCATCAATTACCTATCTGTAAAAAGTAGAAAAGTTCAGCACTGCAACTTCTGGGATAGATACCTATTGCTTTTTTGATTATGATTTATATTGTAAAAGAACTCTTCCCTCTATCAGCCGTCATCTCAGCACAAACTCTGCACTTCTTCCTTGCTATATTATATTATTTATCATCTTTCACACAATCCATTTATCTCTTACTTTGTACCCTTCCAATTAGTTTCTTACAAACAAGTCACAATACCTTACCTATTATAATTGGTGTAAATAGGGCATATGGTTGCTAGACTTCCATTCAGTGGTCGAATTGGACTTACTCACGAATTGGAACGCATTTCCCTTCAAAACATCCCACATTTTTAAATGAAATGAAATTTAACTTGTGACTTATATTTTATAAAAATACCTACTAGCTGACCCACCCGCGGCTTCGCACGGGTGGTTTTTCAATAAAATATTACTCTCATTTTGCGCAATTGGCTAAAAAGTAGTCTATGTCCGTTCCCAGGATATAATCTATCTTCTTGCAAAATTTAATGATGATTCGTTCAGCCATTTAGTCGTGTACGACAAACTACTACTTACTTAACAAACAAACAGAATTATGTATGTATTATACATATAAACCTTCCTCTTGAATCATTCTATCTATTGCTGAAAACTACATTAAAATCCGTTGAGTAGTTTAAAAGATCTAAGGTCAGCGGAAGCGACTTCATTTTATAATACTCGTAAGTAGGTAATGTAATGTATCAAACTCTTGGATAGAGTTCCAAAGGTCTAGATCCGTAGAAGAACGAAGGTTCATGACGTTGGGAATCGAGTTATGGAGCTCAAATGGTCTTAGGCAAGACGTGGTGATGACAGGTGTAGCAGGGTAGCAATGAATGGTGGCCGAGGAATGGCTGTAGAAGGGTATGACGTCCGGCAGCGAGATGGGTGGACGACATCGTTAAAGTCGCGGGCCGTCAATGGGTGAGACCGCAGGATCGTGGCGGATGGCACAAACTTGGGGAGGCCTATACCCAGCAGTGGGTTAAGTCGGGCTGTGGATGATGAGGTATGTAAAGGTTTTCGTGCCTATGTGAAGAATCACGAGGGAGTGCCGTCAGTTGTAACGCGCGCTTTTTAAACTGAAAAACAGTGTCCGACTGAAGGTAGTGTTTAAGTCGAACGATATGAGAACTTTTACGAAACGGAACGACGGCGTTCCGGTCCATTTCGAGCTAAGCTTCCATTTCAAAATTGGGTTAACATCGACAGTCGACACTAACCCAACAACAAACCTATTTTAGTAGTGTCTAGGTTGTCTAGGTCTCGACCCTTGATCTAACGATTCGAACAGCCTTGAAAGACCGGAATATTAGCATTTAATGTTATGCACCTAGGCAGAAGACTAAGGTAATCTGTGACTCAGGTAGAATTATAGGGAATAAGTGCATCTTAGGGACATAATTATGTACATAGGTTTATTTTTCTCACTGTATTTTCATTGATGGCTCTTGATTGTCTTAGATTGCAAGCTAAAATTGTTTCGTAATTTATTATATCGGTTACTGTGTGATCTTACCTCGTTTGACCAGGCAGGAACAAATTAGTCTAGTGCTGCCGGAACCCAAACTAGAGATATATCGAAAAAGCCCACACTATATGGCTATAAAATATACAACAAAATACCGGTCACATTAAAAATTGAACAAAAAGACAAAACCTTTAATACATTAAGAATCGCGAGACCACTAGTAGGTACTAGTGGTTAGCCCCGAACTAAGATCTCGTGAGTCTCTGATTAAAACATTTATTTGTATTCATTGACTATCAAAATAGTGTCACAGAATAAATAACCACCTAACCTGACCTACAGTTTCATTCAAATTACAGGTAACGGGAGTTCATGTAATGTGTTTAATCTATTTTTGTGGTACAAATTGCGTTTATTCTGGATTTCAGACTTTTGCCTATATTTGTGTCACTTATGCTACACGCATACTAAATTACAGCACTGTGGGGTCATTGGTGTACCATGTGAATTTTGTCAAAGGTTAGTTTTTGTTATGGCTAATAACTCAAAAACTATAAAAAATTTACGAAAAATAAAAACGGAGTCTAAATGTACTAATGAATACCTTTAATTTAACGTCCCATTTGACCAGTTACCCTCATTTTATATTTTTTTACCCCTTTTGAACCCCAATATCTCAACAGCCCCCCAACATTTTTAGCTCATTTAGTCACACTAAAATTGTGCCATCTAATCTCCACTGCCTATGCATTACATTTCACGATGATCGGATCAACGCTTCGAAAGTTATCCTCGGACAAACATACATACCTACATACAACGCCGATTTGCCTAAGTTGGTTTAGAGATCTCGCTTCGCTCGATCATATAAAGAAAATAATGAATACTGCTACTATGCTACTACTTCCTCGACGATTTTTTTGATAATGACAACGGACCACTTCTCTAATCTTCAAAGCTAGAAATTAGACCGTAGATTACGAATGGCCGTCCTGTAAAGTTTCTGGCTACCTAGGTATCTATGGTGACAGAAACAGTTAGTATATCAACCTACCTATCTAACTAAACTATCAATGCGTCGTGTCGTGCAAAGCCTTTCAATCATATTTCTAATAATTCTTATCCAGAACAGGCCGATTCCGACTTAGTTACAATATTTTCCTTCCTGTGCGAAGCCGGGGCAGGTAAACTAGTGTCAAATAAAGAAAGCAACCGTAAAAACCTCTGGTGCTTCATTAAATCGTTTGTAACCTAATCAAATCATGTGCAATCTATCATAAAACATTAGATAAGACCATGCAATATTATAATTAATGCCTATTTTTAAGATTAACATACTTAAAGTCAAAATCTTTTATTCATTAAAATCACAAGGATCACTTACAAACGTCAATTTTACTACCTGTTCCTTCGCGACCAAGCCAGAAAGAAAGACAAGAAAACAAGGCTGGTTGTTTTTTTTTAATGATCATTTTAGAATACATAACAATACAGGTAATAAATTACGTCTAAATTGTAACATTTTGAACGAGTTGGAGCAATTTCAATCTCAAGCTTCTCTATCATCTAAATAATCCGATATTTTATAGTAGGCTTTTTTTATAAAGATTTTGTTTAATTGCGTTTTTAAATTTGTTAATTGTCAATTTTGTACATCACTTGGGAGTTTGTTATAAAAGCGAACACCTTGCCCTTTAAACGATTTACTAACTTTATAGAGTGTACAAGTGGCAACAGCGAGTTTATCTTTATTTCTAGTATTACAATTATGATTATCGCTATTTTTCTTAAACAAATTAATACATTTTTTGTGAACATACATCAGATTTTCATAGATGTATTGACAAGGGAATGTCATAATATTTATTTCTTTCTTTATTTCTTTACTCTTGACCAGAACCCACGTTATCGAAAACCTGGTGTCTGGACAAGCCTAGTATATTATAGGTTTTAAAACTTCATCGAATTATTGTATAACCAGTTTTTTGTATCAAAATAAATAATATTGCACAATGAAAATGAATGAAAAATATTTTATTTAGCAACAAAAATCACACCTTATGACTAATAATTTTAAAACAGAAATTTTTTAAATGAACTTATTGTTGAGAGAGCTTAATAACTAAAAGGTTTAGTCGGTGGTCTTCACACTAGGTCAAGCCTGTATCGTGAAGACTTTGAAATTCTTATATAGATTATTCAGTTGTTTACACCTCGGACTAATAAATTATATTAATGAAGTTAATACGTGTTTGAAATATATATATCAAACAGTTTAAAATAACAATTGAAAACCTATATACTTATATAACCTAAATTAACAATGCATAAATAAATAATAATAATATCCACAATAAACAATATGTCTCGTAAAAGCACTCGTACTTAATATTAACTAAGTTCAATAAACTAGTAAAAGTACATTCATAAGTCTAAACTTTAAACAAATGAATGGACTTTTATAAGTAGTTTAGACTCTAAAGTGGAAGGCCTAACCACAAAGTTCCAACCATCGTAATCGTAAAGTCCTAATCATAATGCATACGTCTGCAGCCATTGCATTCAACTGCACAACGTTTTTTTTTTTTTTTTTCGATTGGACTTATCTCGCTGTTGGGCTCTGAGGCCGTTGCAGCTTAACCGAGCTTTTGGCGAGCGCAGAAGGCGCTCAGCCCTATAATTTTATTTTTGATGAGGCAACTAGCGCAAGGGCACCACTTAGGTACGAACCTCGGCTTGGGCTGTTGCCGGGACGGGGATAGGAGAGAAACGCCCGGGTACGTGCTTGTACCTCGTGTAGGCGGCGACTAATGGGACTCGTCGACCTCGCCGGCGAGGTCGGTGTATTTGTGGAGTGTTTGCTCTGTCTAATGTGGATGACTCACCCGCATTAGCGGAAGTGATTTCGTCATCCGGGTCTCCGAGAACGTGTCTCGGACGACGGAGGGTTTAACTGCACAACGATAAATTTCTACCCATTTATATACTGAAGTGTGTTTTCGCGGTCAAACACATTAAAGGGAAACTAATTAATTATTATTATTATGGCAAAGCTACCTATTTTGCAATATTTATAATAGAAAAAACATCTCAATTTTAGGAAGAAAGAAAGCAACTGAAAGCTTTGTCTTGGGGACACTTTTGTCTGGTTGTGATCTCGAGCAGTTTTGGTATCTATAGATCGTTTGCAACGGTCTTTAGATGTTTCGTTTTAGCTAGGTATATTTTATGTTAATTTGGTTTACTTATTCTTAAACTTGCGACAGTTTTTAGGGAACCGTAGTCCCAATGTTTTAAAATGCAATTATACACCCTAGTCGAACTGACTACGAAAGCCTTCATGGTGTATGATCTGGAACGCTACTCAAAGGTAAATCAACTACTAAGTAATAGATAGATAGGTAAGTTAGTGTTTTTATAGTAGACACACTATAGAAAACGGTGCGGCGGCCGGTGGACGGTGTGAGCGAAACGCGATGAAAGTATTTTGATCCAAATCTCTATAGTTTGGTAAGTAGGTACTTAATGTAATGAAACAATAAAAAATTCTTTCATTTTCATTAACTACGATTCCGATTCATACATACTTACGAAGAAACTAGCTGTTACCCTCGGCTTCTAGCGCGTTTTCTGGGATGTAAAAAACATACCCACCCATAGTTGATTTTTATATAATCCGAATGGGGCTCTCTACCTATGAGACTTCAGAGAAAGTGGGCTGGGAAACGCTGAGATGTCTAATTTTTTTGACTCAAATCCCTTAACCAACTTGAAGAAAGTGGGCTGGGTAATGCTGCGTGCTTTTGTTATGACTATCCAACGTGAAGTGTGTGACCTGGAAGAGCAATCAAGCTAGAGCAGCAATCAATCTTAAAGTTGGATAGGGACACACTGAAGAGTCAGTGTGCCCCTATCCAACTTTAAGATTGATGCTGCTCTAGCTTGATTTTTTATGGCTTATTATTGTAACCATATCTTAAGCACTCTCTTCAAGTAAGATAGGGTCACAATGAGATAGGGCTAGGAAACGTATCCCTTCCCACGGAAACTGATTTATAGGATGGAAAAAGCTATGTCATTCTGCGCATCGTAACCATTACTAACGGCTTTGGTCCCTTATCTCTTATTCTGACGAGACGCACCATCAGTTCATAATCCGACGAACTGCCGAGGTTAGTGGGGTTAAAAGTACTTTGCCTACTTGCAGGTGCCTACAAAACATAATGTTAATAAAAGTTTACGATGTCCTGCTTTTCATTATCGTTCACGTCAAACAAAGGACGTCCATTGGCATCTTCCATAAGTATTTTCAGAGCGAACAATTATGTTCATCTTGCACCCAACGGCTCTCATTAAACTTGAATAGGCCTAAATAATTCTAATAAGTGCAATGTTGTGTTATTTAAAGATAAACTGATAACTTCAATATCGATATTATGATCTTCTTTTTGAATAAATAATATTCTATTATATTATTCTACACAACCTTTACCTAGGTAATTAAGATTCACCTTTCCTGATATCAGTCATCACCGTAACCCAGAAAAACCTACCTACATACATAGATGCAACAGTAACTATTCTTAGAAAGGTAATAAACAGCGAGTATAATATACGCTTGTTTCAATATTAAATTTGTTTTTAGCAAGGAACGCTACTGGGCCCTATTTTCTAAAACTGCCACAAGTAGCTTTCTCACCGCAACTAATAAGGAAACTTTTCGCAATGAAAAATGTACCGAGTCACTGAGTATAATTCGCGAAACCGGCCACGCAAGTATGCAGGCAACGTGCTTCATACCATCCCACAGACCGGTCATACAAACGCATTCACACTGAAAGCGGAATGCGTCTGTCTTACCGGTACTTAGGGGCACGAAGCGATCGCATTGAGTTGTGTACGGACACACTACATACAGAATAGCTGACTTGCGTAAGTCGTACCTAATTAGATGCTCGCTGTTGTAGTGTAGTTGCCACGCCAGTCGACTCTCCTCGCTCATTCAGTAAATACACTAGTGGTTCGCCCTTAACTGAAATCTCGCGAGTATCCCAAAACAAAAAAAATATATTCTTAGGGCGACTCGCGCAACGATGCCTAAAGCTATTTAGTGGCTAAATATGGTTTAAGGAGTTATCAAATTATACAAATACGTAAAATTTAAACATGTTTAGTCGCTAAATACGTTTAGGGGTCGTTGTGCAAACCGGCCTTAATCTTTGACTAATAAAATAGTGTAAAATCCAACTAACTTGACCTACAGTTTCATTCAAATTTCAGGTAACGGAAGTTCATGTTAATTGGTTAATCTTTTTTGGGGTACAAATTGCAGTTATTTTGGATTTCAGACTTTTGCCTATATTTGTATTACTAAAGCTACACGCATACCGAATTTCAGCACTGTGAGGTCACTGGTGTACCCTGTGAATTTTATTTATTTATTTATTTAATACTTTATTGCACAAAAATACAAATTACATGTACAAAAGGTGGGCTTAATGTTTATTAAAAAAAAACAAAAGAAACACATAACAAACAACTCCGATTACAGTTAGAATAAATACATAAACCTACTTGATATAACAATAATAATACATAGAATATATATATGAGAAATATATATATATATATATTTATATATATATATATATATTTATAGATATAAAACAAAAAATACTAATACATACAACACACATAGGTACTACGTTTTCATATATTTTAACAGCCAGTGGAGGACTGCAAGAAATGACTATAGACTAGTCGTCTGAAAACCGGTTTACTAGGCGCCTTTTTAATATGAGTAGGGAGAGAGTTCCATAGACCGACAGCTACCACCTCAAAAGAGTTGCCACGGAAGGCGGTTGAGTGTTTCGGGGTAGCGAGAAGGAGAGAATCAGTGGATCTAAAGTTTTGGTCATGGGTGTCAGAGAGGTAGGAAAATTTGCATTTAAGATAATGGGGAGTAAACGGGTCCCTAAGGATCGAAAAAAGAAGACATTAAACTCATAATTTTGTCAAAGTTCAGTTTTTATTATGACTAATAACTCAAAAACTATAAAGAGTTTACGAAAAATATAAACGGAGTCTAAATTATCTAATTAATCCTTTCATTTGACGTCTCATTTAACCTCATTTTCATTTTTTTACCCCTCTTGAACCCCAATATCTCAACAATCCCCCAACATTTTTAGCTAACTTAGTCACACCGAAGTTCTGCCATCACTACCTACCTATGTATTAAATTTCACGATGATCGGACCAACGCTACGAAAGTTATCCTCGGACAAACATACATACATACAACGCCGATTTGCCCAAGTTTATTTAGAGATCTCGCTTCGCTTGATCAATAAAAATTAGTAAAAGGTAAAAAGATAGATACATATACTTATTTCAGCCTCTTCATCAAAATAGGATTATTCAGTATATTAGGGGTTGCATCATATCATCGTGTCTAATATGGTAGATAGATAGAAAATACTTTATTGCACACCATAAACAACAAACATATTAAAATGACCACAATTTAAAAGAATGTATGTTGAATGGATCGTTTGAGTTGTACCTATAATACCAACTTACCGGTTTGAAGCGCTCGTAATAGCTTGCGTTGTGAGGTATTTAAATGATAAGTAAATGTGGCCAGATCGCAATTGTTAACATGTGCGTTTTTTTACATTAGCCAGCTATAGGTGGTGATTATTACTATTTTAAAGGAATAAGGAACAGCAAAGCAGTCGTTGCATCCGGCGCGCACCGGTTTCCAGGCAACCTGTTTTTGGTATAAATGTATCATAATGGCACAAGAAGCAAGACAAACACGCCAGACAGGTGTAAAAGTGTGTGACCCAGCTAATATTTTGCTTAGTGTAAGGAACAGGAAGCAAATAAATCTATTTGGTTTAGCCAAGTGGATTACCTATGGGTAAGCGTAACAATCTCTCAGTGAAATAGAGAGGTATGGCACAAAACAGATCGGCACAGAAGGTAAGTTTAGTATGTACAACGAGCCCTAACAAAAAACCTTTATTTAGGACAACAGCAATACTTAATACGAACAGAACAAGCACACACAGAAGACAAAAAATATATTTAACAGGCGGACGCACACATGTCATAGACGTGCGCCCACGAAGATCTCGGATCAAGTCGGTCGAACGTTCCGAGATCCTTATAAGCGCGCGTCTGTCAACTATCGCTCGTTGTACTAAACTTAACTTTTGTACCATTCTATTTTGTGGTATTGGTTTGGACCGGGGCCAAAACGACGAATTCTGTTTGTTAGAGGTCAGTTTACTTCAAATGGTTCACGGGGGATAGTAGAAATGGAAGAACCGTTTGCCTAGATGATGGAAAGACCCAAGTCCAATTATTATTGAGAACGATTAATTTCTACTCGTAATTTAAATGCTCTGAACGTAATTGACGCTTACGCGCTGATAACGCTAAGTCAAAGGAGCAAGGAGAATGAATATTCAAAGTCAAAGAAAAATAATATAATTCCATCATTAAACAACCTGTTTTTGATGTACGACATTAGTTTAATATTTTAAAACACACATCCGGAATCGCATTATCTGATTTTAGAGGTGAATAGAAGAATAGAACAGAATATAATAGAATTATCATTTATTTAGTACACACAAAATGACACATGAAATAATTTTAAGGAACAGTAGATACAATTGAATCCAATAAAACAAGTTTGACTCATGTGTCTGCGTACCAAAATGGCGTTCAGCTCAGCATAATGTTGGATGTTAAGCAATCAACGCTGATTTTCAGCTGAAACCAGAAGCAAAAGGTAGTGCAGCAGCTACGTAGAAAAATAAAAAAATAAATAAAGAAATGATTAAATAAAAGGTGTGTAGAGTTTTATTTAAATGTAAATATAAATTTTATAAACATACTTTTCTAAAATAATATTATATACCTATATATATAAACATATAACTTATGAACTATGAAGGTTCATGAAGGTACTTATGAAGGTGAGTTTAATACCTTAATTATATATCTTATACCTAAGGTTGTATATTTATCCAGTAATCGATACTTTCCAATAAACAATTTATAACGTAAATCGGCGTCGCCTTTCTTAGTCAGTTTAACTACTTTATATGGGCTATTCTATTGACATTGACTTGATACCAAGGTTGTTAGAAAAATTTCTGTGGTAATGAATTTGAAAAAAAACCATGATCCCTACCCGTGTTTTCATTTAATGTCATACATAACAAACACGTAGTATATGGTAGTTCGTTTTTAGGGTTCCGGATCCAAATGGTAAAAACGGAACCCCTAAATTGCAACTTTGGTCGTATGTTTGTTTTTATAAATTATAGGCCAGCGTTTGACCACGATCTCGCCTTATGGTAAGCAATGATGCAGTCTACGATGGTACACGCTTGCCTAAAAGAAACCTGTTCACTCGCGACTTGAAGACCCCTAGGTTGTAGTTATCAGGAAACACAGACTCAGGCAAGGCGTTCGACTCCTTGGCGGTGTGCATAATAAAGGTGGAAGAGTACCGCTTTGTGCGTATGGGAGGTATGTCTACCATGTAGCGGTGGCGCATCGCGGAGCGTCTGGTTGTCCGATGATAGAATGGGGAGGGTGGGATCTGTTTTAGCTGAATGATTGGTAATATGCGTGCAAAAGAAAATTATTATATTGTACTTTACATATATTGTACTTTTTGCCGACTACCCTGCAGTCGTAGTCATTGATAAAAATGAAGAAAAGGTATGCCTGAAGTTACATAAGTTATGAACTAATATTAATGAATGATTCAAGGCAAATAATCTTTAATATGATAACTGGTGATTAAATCAATATTTTCATAGTTTAATTCAGCAAAATGGCATAGTAACAATTTTACAGCAAGAAAATACATACATACACGTAATAAAATCAACGCGTCGTTCTTTCACACAGACTTGATAAAGTAAATATTTTACAATAAATTACAATTAAAGTAATTAAATATGCTGGACATTTACCACGGCGCTATCTAGCCCATAACGAAGCAAAGCTTGTACTATGGTAACCAGATAACTAATAGAATACTTATATGCTTATTTTCTGTAAATACATATTTATAATATCTAGAGAAACAACCAGACCCGAAACAAATATCTGTAGATCATGCAAACAGTTGTTCCGCGGCGGGAATCGAACCCACAACCTTCTGCATCTCAGCCGGCTATTCACCCACTGCGTCACGGAGGTTGTCATAAGTTACTTGACACATAAAAACCCGCCATTAATTTCTATTTTACAGTTGACATCCCTTCACCAAAAAGGAAAAGTGCTAATAATCTTCGGATCGTACCTACTTTTATATTTATAGTGTTATCCGAACACTTATGTACGGAAAATTCTAAGATTATAAAACCATCTCCAAAAATTTCAAGCCTAGACGGGACTTGAACCCGCAACCTTCCTCTGGATCAGTCCTGGATTTGTCAATAGGCCGCATAGGCCGCGGTTTAGGGGCGACAGCGTCCTAGGGGCGGCAGATTTCAGAGGATAAAAGTCAAAGAAGTTCACTGGTTTTCTCATGGTTTCTAGACTAATACGTTAAATCCCTATAGAAACTCATTCCTATCGAAAATTTCAATCCTAGGTACCCACTTCAATACAAATGGTAAATTACTATTTTAGAAAGGTACCTGGGGCGGTGGAAATAAAGTGGCCTACGCTCATACAAAATATAAATCCGGCACTGCTCTTGATACGAGGATGCACTTGAAATTTATTGAGATGGCTTTAAAATCTTGGAATCTTCGGATTGGCTGACCTGATCTTCACGCATAGCTATGAACAATCCTTGTTAAAGTAGCTTTCTATTGAAAAAAAAATGAAAAAAAAACCGTTTGGGAACTATGATGCCACAGACAGACCGACATGCATAGGTATCTTTTTTATAACACCTCTCTTTTTGCATAGGGGGTAACAGATATACAGATAAACAGTTTTATTGGTATCGGATAAATACAAGTCATACACCTTTCTTTTTAAATAATGATTAAATTAAATTAAATTAAACTAAGTAATAACAATATTGAAAATATACGAAATTGTAAAATGTTAAAATTCATGTATTATTATTATTATATTGTCGTCATCAAAAACTCTTCTATTGAATAGAACGCTTTTTCGAGCAGCCAGCGCTTAAGCCGGTGCTTGAAAGTAATGTCATTGCATAGTGAAGTGATTGCAACAGGGAGACTATTGTAGACTGTCGGCCCCATGACGTGAGTGAGTCTGTCGGTCTTTGCGAGTCTGTGCGGGATACTCGCGAGCTTACGTGCTCCACGGTGCACCTGTGGGTGTCTCCTCGCTTGGCGTAATCATTGAGGTTACTCCTGACGAAGACTGCCACCTGTAATATCACTATAAATGGTAGTGTGAGGATGTTAAGTGATTTAAAATAAGGGCTTGCCGACGTATCCCATATATGGCTCTAACGGCGCGCTTTTGCATCCGGAAGACGCGCTCCCTGTCGGCAGCGCGCCCTCACAACTCTGCCCCGTATTGTAAAAGTGAGATAGATAATTCTTTATTGAATTACCACACAAACAGAAATAAAACAAAAATAAGTACTAGGCTAAAATAATAAGGCAATACAATGGGCGGCCTTATCGCTGAAAGCGATGTTTTCCAGGCAACCTTTGGATGGAGCGAAATTGACTAAGATACGGAGTGCGGTGTACTTTAGAGGATACATTTACACATATATATTCTAAGGTATAATAAAAAATTATGTAGTTTCTAATTATTATACTTAATATACTTATAAATAGACTAATATATAGGTATATACATATATCAAACTATACTAACAAATAAAATAAGTACATAAATAGTAAATAAATAACGCTAGGAAGATGACATCGTCAGGTAATACTGTTTCAACTTCAACTTGAAGGTGTGTAAGGAGGATGACCGTCTTATTTCTTCGGGCAGAGCATTCTAGAGCCGAACAGCCTGGACAGTAAAAGAAGCGCTGTAAAAGGAAGTGCTGTGCGAAGGAGTTCTGAGTATCAAGTTTTCTGATGACCTAAGAGTATAGTTATTTGAAGAATGGAGAAATTCAAATCTATCTTTCAGATAGTGAGGAGAAAAGGTATTGAAAAGAATAGAATAGAGAAGAGAAAGGATATGCGTATTCCGACGAAGACTAATTGGAAGCCACTTAAGCTTTGAACGGAAGGGAGACACATGATCATATTTACGGAGACCAAATATAAATCTAATACAAAAATTTTGTAGACGCTCGAGCTTGTTAAGCTGTTCCTTAGTGAGGTCCAGATAACAAGCATCGGCATAGTCTAGTACGGGATGTAAAAGCGATTGTGCAAGCGCAGTCTTGGTGGACGTAGGCAAAAAGTTGCGTAGTCTCCTTAGTGAACCAGCTGACGCAAACAACTTCCGGCTGGTTAGTTCAATCTGAGCCTTCCATGAAAAGTTGCGGTCAATGATGATGCCTAAATTCTTAACGGTTTCGCTGTATGGGATTGCTATTCTATTATTATTTTGTGAGTGTACGGTTGCAAAATAACACGCACGCATAACCTCAGTAGACACTACGCGGGACCATCGACTCAGCGCAAAGCATGCACTGCCTAGCTTTGCACACAGTTTATCTAAGTGGGACGCCCACGTTAGTCCTCTATCCATTTGGAAGCCCAGAAATGTAGTCACTGGCACCTGCTCGACAGGAACCCCATTTATGGTCACCACCAAGGTCCTTAGCCGTTTTCCTGAAATTGAGAACAGCATAAAATGAGTAAAAAAAGTCTACATACAATACATTATTAATATAACCGTAATTTTTTCAGAAAGCAACAGACAAATAACATGTATGTAGGTACTTCTGAGTGTGTAATCTCATTGATGAATGCCTGCAGGCAACCGACAATTTAATTTTACCGTCCATCTGGCTGCGGTCTTTTACCCGTAATTTGTTGAACTCATTATTGTAGAGTAGGGTAAGTGCCTTTTGTCTTGTGTTCTATAGTTCTATAACCATACTCAGCTCACTACAGGGTAAAAAGTAAACAATCGACTTTGAAGCCCGCGACCGTAAACAATAATCTGTGTAAATATTTCAATTTTATTTTATTTATAAGGTACGCCAAGAAAGCGTTGGCGAGACGCTCTTGTAGCCTTCGAGTAGGAGTGGTGGAGTCTCGCACAGGACAGAGATAGATGGAGAGACTTGGGGGAGACCTTTGCCCAGCAGTGGGACAATAAAGGTTGACGAAAAAATAGAAAAATAATTTATTTATCATAACATTTACAAGGCAAGTCAAAACACGATAAAATCTAGTCTAGAAAAATGTCAGAGTTAGAAAACAATACATAATGAGTTAATTAATTAAAATGAAATGAAAATTTTTTGAACTAAATACCTATAATATTAATTAAGATGTCTAATTTGCTAAATTTTTATTGAGAAAAGAAGAGCATTCTCGTTTTTTATGTTCATAAATTCATTTAAATTAAAGAAAGTTCCTAAAAAGAAGTGTTTGATGTTTTTGTTTGAAGTAAGAGATGTGTTCCAGGTTTGAATTTGAAAAAAAAAAAAATTAAAAAAAGAAAAAAAATTTGAACAGGCAACTTATTCTACATCTACATCCTTGTTTTTGTACTTTTGTTAGTCCAGTTTTAGGTTGGTATGTATATCAACAAGCGCTTCGCTCGCGACGAGAATCCGAGATCCTCGTACGCGCGCGTTATCGCGCAGTTATTGCTCATTGTACTAAACTTAACTTCTGTACTTATCTATTTTGGGTATCACCCAAGTTGCAGGTAATCCAAGTATGAGGTCAGGATGTGTGGGATGTATCTCTTTGGTGTTATAAAGATTCTTGGGTGTGTTTTCACCCATTCTCAAATCATGTCTAAAACATTTTATGACACCATCAATAGACAGTATCGTGGCCAGGAGGAGCAAAGTAAAATTTATGGTATATTGAAGACTTGCCTCACCTTAACCATTATGTTCTCTTATTTTAGTGAGATTTTAAGACGATTTGCCGTTTCGCTTTCATCCGTAACACGTAATGATTATTATCATAATTTTTACGCCTGATATATGATAATAGTAGATTATTAAACAAGGGGATAAAGCAGTGTGTTACATCACGGACGCTATATTGAATATAGCGAATTTAATATAGCGTAGGATTCTGGAGTTAATTACAAGCACATGAGGCTTTACACCTGTATGCCTCAAGTTGATGGACGCAGTTGTGCATCGTAGGGCACATTTCTAACCAGCGTGACCTACGAGGCAATTCAAAAAAAGTACGAGCGGAGCGAGAGAGTTACCTACTAGAATCCTGAGTGCAGAGAGGGATATAAGCACGCCCAAGATGAAGACAGCTTCCACTAGGAGAATACTCTACTTTTCACACTTTTGTAAGACTATAAAAATCTAGGTGAGTAAATAAAAGCAATTATCCAAAGTTCCAAGTACATTCCTGGACGGTTTTCTAATTCGGTTCGGTATTTAATTTAGTAGGACTTTTGCCAAAAATTGTGTAGATATATGTATTATATGTGTACAGATGATGGTCAACTTTATACGTTGCAAGGAACCTCAGATTCAGGTTTCGAGGGCTCTCCCAACAAGGACATCGGCCCACGATAAAATGTTCTCGACATTTATTTGGAAGAAAGCAACATTCTTTTACCTGTCAAATAAATAATAAGTACAGTTATTAAATCGATGCGCGACTTTCCAGTACTTTGTATCGGTAGTTATGTGAAAATACCATTATTGAGTACCCAATATTAATAAATAATTTACTCAGTTCTCTTTGCAAATATTGATGGCTGGTGGATATTAAATAAGAGCTTAGCAAACCTCTCGCCTTCTTCAATCTAATCAAAACCAGTTCTAGGCACTGCAGCGGCTGTGTTCACCCAACTACTTGCCACCAGGAACTGTTGCCACCAGGCACTGTTACCACTAGGCACTGTTTACATTTTATGATTTTTTTATTTTAAAGTAAGGGCTGAAAATATCTATACTAATATTGTAAAGAGGAAAGATTTGTTTGTTTGTATTGAATAGGCTCTGAAACTACTGGACGGATTTAAAAAATTATTTCACTGTTGGGAAGCTACACTATCCTCGGGTGACATAGCCTACTTTTTACCCAACAGTGCAGAAGGAGGGTAATGTTTTTATTGAAAAACTACGCGTGCGAAGCTGCGGATTGGTCAGCTAGTTGTAATCCAATCTATCTTACGAGGAGACTGGGGAATTACTAACCGTAATAGAGTAAGATTTTAATTAAGATTTTAAAGATTGTATAGTACGTGAACTCATACCTTCCATGTTTGCACTTAGTTTATTTAGTTATTTATATTTTTCTTCATTATGTAAATAGATTCTAAGTTTTGTTAATTTGAGTATTCATAAGTTACGCCAGTCCAGCCTTTTTCGCCTGAGATACAGGTTTTCCTAGTAGGCAATGTATAAAATCTAACCTATAAGTAGATATTAATCCGTAATGTTAATCTTAGCAATATGAAAATGAATAAAGATTTATTATTTAGTATAATAATAATTTCATCTCATTAAAATTACTTTTTCTATGATATAGAACTCTCATGCGATAAACGCTGATTTGGACGCCTTTTGTAGGGACTGGCGGGATTTGGTACAGGATCGAGATAAATGGAGAGATGAGGGGGAGGCATTTGGCCAGCAATGGGACAGCATAGGCTAGATAAAAAAACTCTAATTATCGACGAACTCAAACTGTAGGTATCACTGACCACCTGTTATTAACCCATGTTCGCATTAATTGATTGATTGACACAGAACACTTTAATTATTTAGTAAAAAAAATAGTAGATATAATTAAAAATGCATTACCAGATGACTTCCTTCTAATTCTAGGGGGGGAATAAAAGATCTGCACTGACGTCCTGCATTGGGGTGTATTGTGCATTACCCCCCTTCTAACCTGACCCCAGCCATCCTAACTCCTTGAAGTAACGGAGTAGGACTTTGGGTTGGTGGCAGCAGCTTTCCAGGGTCCCCGTGGATGTTGAAGTAGTAGTGGTGTTAGTGGAACATGAGGATTCGATGACCCCTTGCGGACCCGTTCTTAGTCTTGCGTCGTTTGTGGCAGTGCAGTGGAGTATCACGTGCTCCATAGTCTCTTCCTCCCGAAGGCATCCGCGACAAAGTCCGTTTGGCTTCCTTGTTTCTAAGGGCACGCTAAGAAGTCGAGTTCGGCTATAAGGACCGTCTAGCCACGCTGCCGGAGTTTCACATTAGTAATAATGCTGGACATTTCACACAGTGCTATCAAGCCCCAAACTAAGCAAATCTTGACGGGAGCCAGATTAATTATTGTTGTACTTACAAAGAAATATAGAGAAATACCAAGACCCGAAACAAATATCTGTAGATGATGCATTTATTTGTTCTGCGGCGAGAATCGAACCAGCAACCTCCTGCGTCCTGCAAATAAATATCTTGTATCTTTTTTCTACTTGGCTATTTACCCTCTGCGCCACGGAGGAAAACTTCGACAAACGGGTTGACCACTATGCTGAACAGCTTTAGATAGGTACAAATTTAATATACTGCTAATGACAGGTGCCTCTTTTAGGCAAGCAATAATTTAGTTTAAACAACAGTGATTGCATCAATTTGATGCAATCAGGTTTGTGGAAATCGTGTGAACTCCCAAAGAAACTTAATGTGTTTTGAACATAACGAACTATTTGAGCTTAGTACCTTTTGTTTCAAACAATTTAACAATCAGAGCAAGTTGGTAAGTTAGGTATTTAGAGTAGGTTATTTTATTTCTTCATCATATCAGCGACACGACGTCCTCATTTAGTTTTTATTTTTTTTATTATTAATGCTATTTTTGTAATTTATTCATGTAATTTGTATATCACTGACATTATTATATTTTTATTTATGATACACATCACATATTTCATCCTTGACATCACACAATTAAGTATTATAATTTTGCTCTCACCAGGGTCTAGCGGTCTCGGCAGAATAACAGCGTCAACTGCTAACTAGGGAATGCAATCCCGATCGCGCGGGATCCCGATCTCGTGTAATTTTTCGGGATCAATCCCGACGCATCATATGACGAGATCCCGTTCGAGATTGACAGGATTGGGCGGCAGTGGTCAGCGACGCTACACACGTCCACTCGGGGCGCAAGCGGCGCGCTGACTGACGGCCGCAAGCGACAGGAACGCCAAACAGCGTTAGAAAACTATACCGACTATTTCCGAATATTAGCGACAGGTGACGATAATTATTTAGTTGGTAAGATTAAAGAATAAAGATTTTTATTTTCTTTCGAGTAATTGTGTTATTTTAGTTAACCTCACTATCACAAACAAGCAGTTATTAGCTTTTTCAGTCATCCGAATTTAACATTTTTTTTAAACTAGACAGGATCCCGAAAATTCCGGGATCCCGCGGGATTAATATTTCTAATCCCGCGGGATCTCGAATTTGCAATCTCGAGTCGGGATTGCATTCCCTACTGCTAACCCAGTTGACTTATTGCGGAGTCGAGGCCCTTTTGCTGCTTTACACACAACATACACCTACCTCATGTTTAAAGTTAACAGTTATATTATATTGTTTGTTTGTGTCTGTTTTGCATGTAGGTACTGTATAGTGGTTATTTTTATGTTGATTATTTTAAACATTTTTTGACTTTGTATTTTTTTTATAAGTATTGCTGGACATTTCACACAGCGCTATCTAGCCCCAAACTAAGCAGAGCTTGTACTATGGGAACCAGATAACTGATAGAATACTTATATACTTTTTTTTTGTAAATACATACTTATAATATATAGAAAATAAACCAGACCCGGAAAAAATATCTGTAGATCATGCAAACATTTGTTCCGCGGCGGGAATCGAACCCTCTACCTCCTGTGTCTCAGCCGGCTGTTCGCCCACTGCGCCATGGAGGTCGTATTATGTGTGCTATTTGGGGTATATGATCCACTTTGCAGTGCGCGGTCTCCGCGCGGCTTATATAATTTTGACATAGTATAAAATGAAGTCTTTTCCGCTGTCTGTTACCTTAGATCTTTTAAAGTACTCGGGTTTTATTGTAGTTTTTAGCAATAGATATAGTGATTCAAGAGGAAGGTTAATATGTATAATACATGCATAGTAACTGCAAAAGTAACTGTTTGTTTGTTACCTTTTCATAACTAAACGGCTGAACGGATCGTTATGAAACTTGGCAAAGAGATAGATTCTATCTTGGGGAAGGACTTGGGCTACTTTTTATCCGAGTGCGCAAAAGGAGGGTAATGTTTTTATTGAAATACCACGCATGCGAAGCCGCGGGCGAGTCAGCTTGTATGTAATTTTATTTTTATTTTATTTATTAGGTCTACCAACGATTGTAACAATATTTCATGCTTAACTAAAGATTAATTTAAGTAGGTACTAATTGCCCAACCAATTATAGGTAAACACCGCACTTAAAACACTTAACACATGCACTTAAAAATATGTGGTAACAATAACAAAGTAACACTAGTAAATTTTGACTAACAATGCAATTAATGATGTAAGGAAAGAAAACACAAAAGTCTAAAAATACACACTACTGATAGCAATAAATCTACATGACTATGTGGATGCAATAAATAAAAAAGTAGGTGATGTCAGGTTGCAGTCGACGATGATCGGTATTTGTGACGCTTAGGAAAAACACTTAAGTAAATTTTACTTAGAAAACTTTCGTGATTGATATCAATCATTATTATAAATACGGGATTTATCACGTACCGTCTTATCGGTGTTTCGACCGACAATGTTTCGGTTCAATTCGTGAACCTTCATCAGGGTGAGTGCGATCCGCTCCGAATAACGAGTAATAAGTGCGAGGCGAGACGTTATTCGGAGCGGATCGCACTCACCCTGATGAAGGTTCACGAATTGAACCGAAATATTGTCGGTCTAAACACCGATAAGACGGTACGTGATAAATCCCGTATTTATAATAATGACTTAAGTACATTTTTTTTATCCAAAATACATTCAATATTTGCTAAGAACAAAACTCGTGTAACCAAATGAAATCTCTGATAATCCAATCATTTTGACTCACGTTACATTTTCTTAGAAGATTTAGAGATAACACTGTGTCTAGAATACTGGATTCTAGACAAAGAGTCAATCTGTTCCAGGGGCAACGGAATAGTCCCTGTAGAGAGCAGACGATGCTACGAGTACATCTAACGGCCGGTGCTCTGGCATCATCATTATCATTCGCAGCCCGACGTCACCCACAGCTGGGTATAGGCATCTATTAGGTTTTTTTATACATTAAAGGCTTCTGTTTGACCACGATCTCACCTGATGGTAAGCGATGATGCAGTCTACGATGGTACACGCTTGCCTAGAAGAAACCTATTCACTCGCGGTTTAAAGATACCCAGGTTGTAGCTATCAGGAAACACAGACTTTGGCAAGGCGTTCCACTCTTTGGCGGTGCGCATAATAAAGGTCGAAGAGAACCGCTTTGTGCGAAATGGAGGTATTTCTACCATATAGCGGTGGCGTACCGCAGAGCGTCTGGTTGTCCGTTGATAGAATGGAGATGGTGGGATTAGGTTGAAAAGTTTGTGCCATGCATCACGTTCCTAGCTAGATTGATTGATTGATTAAAAATACTTTGTTGCACTTAAAAAAATAGTACAAAGGCGAACTTAATGCTAAAGAGCATTCTCTTCCAGATAACCTTACGACGCTACTAGACTAGTGACTTCGCTCGTTAGTCTGACCAATCGGTGGTCCGCGACATTTCTTGATTTTTAGTATTTATTTCCAGTTACATCTATTTTCTCAGGATTAACCTAATACAATAGTGTACAAGATTGATGACCGGAATTGAGACAGGGTACGTTTTATCCGACTACGCAGAAGGAAGGTTATGTTTTTGTTGAAAAACCACGCGTGCAAAGCCGTATGCGGAAGCTTGTATAAATATACATAAATGCGCCGCCTTACTGCTAACTGAAGCACTCATGGATCGACGTGTGTGTAATGACAGTAAATACTGTCGCGTAACGGAGACATTAGGCTATTGGTTGCCGAGCAGAGTGTTGCAAACGTGGGCGTGAAGTTGGTACTGTATTTACGAGAGGGCCGGCATACGAGGGATTAGTCCCATCTGGTCCGGTGGCCCTGCCCCGGTACCGGGCCAGATTTTAAAAATCGTGCCAACTGGCCCGGTAAGCAGCTAACTTGACCCGATGGCACGATTTTCGTGTCATCTGGCCCGGTGATATTAATAATAGGCAATCATAATACGAGTATATGTCATTCATACACTCGTAGTACGGTGCGAAGTATAACAATATTAATTATTTATTATGCATGTATTTTTATTGTTTGTTTCGCCATTTGCTTCTCTGATATTGGTCAGAGACGTATTTTAGACTAACCTTTTGCACACTGTGGAGATCAGAGTAGTTATTGCATCTGGCGATTCATACCTGTTTTTATGTATTTTTTTAAATATTATATTATATTTTTTTGTATTTTTTTCTATGTAATCTTATGAGTTTTTTAAATATTTTAATATATATTTTGTATTTTGATTACATAGGAAAAAAAACATAAAAACAGGTATGGATTGCCAAATGCAATTACTACTCTGAGCTCTACAGTGTGCAAAATGTTAGCCTAAAATACGTCTCTGACCAATATCAGAGAAGCAAATAGCGAAACAAACAATAAAAATACATTCATAATAAATAACTAATTTGCGAGATTAGAGATTATAAGCACAATAATCCATAAGGATTATTATGCTTATAATCTCTAATCTCGCAAATTTTAATCTAGTAGGCTAACAAAAAAGTAAATTTTATAAAAAAAAGGTTGAGCATAATAATAAGTTTTATAGTCAGAAATTTTCTTAGTTATAACTAAGACAAATTTTTACACTATTTAAATGTACAAATAGTTTGATCAGCTAATTTGTAACATTTAAAGCTACAAACTAGCTAATTAACAGACTCATATTTAATATAACTAAACTAATTGGACACCATTGTACAATGTTCCTTAAAAGTACTGTGATTGATTTATATTCTCATTTCTAATGTGGATAATTCTAGTTTTTTTTTATATTTGTTAAATGATTAAGATCAGTTTTATTCTATTTAATGTACACACGGCTGCACATCAAGATATAGAATTCCAGTACAAGCTGACCTCTCATTTTACGAAAGGCCTACACAATGCGAGGTCAGCTTGTACTGGAAATTATAGCTTGATGTGTAGCCGTGTGTACGTGACTTTTAGTAGTTTTATTATTATATTGATCATAACAATAAAACTCCTAGAAGATACAAATTTTTTTTTATAAATGTTAAAAAATAACGACTGATTTTAACTCATATTTAATGTTCGTACGTAATTTCTAAGAGTTTATGGTGATGTTACTTAGAAAAGTTTCGTGATTGATTTCAATCACTATTATCGAAAGACCGATAAGACAGCACGTGATAAATTCCGTATTTATAATTATAATTTATAGTGAGGTTTTTGAAATACAGAAAAACATTTCTTTGTTATTACGAAGACAATTATTATGTTCATGATACTAGTTTATTTTAAAATAGTTAAATGATAGAAACTGCTTTTTACTCTACACGCTGTCCTTTAAATCACTGTTTTCCCAGAACAAACGTTGTTCAGGCCATGGTCTACTAACAGTTTAAAACATCAAATTAAAAAACGAAACGAAATCGATCTTTGAAAAATATAAAAAGTTGCGAACTTAAAACGTCTATTACGCCCTAGAACATAGCGCGCTGATCGGTAGCTACTAGGTACCTATCCAACTAAGGAGTAGGTAGTATGCTACGGCTAGCGTAAGTTCATTGGAACTTTATGTCACGGTTAGTTTTTGAACAAAGTTAGACTTATTTGAGAAGGTCTAGATTTTATTGTTTTATTCTCATATTTGATGTTATGAACAGTTATTAGACCATGATCTGAGCAACGTTTGTTCTGGGAAAACAGTGATTTAAAGGACACCGTGTATTTTATGTTACAACTTAGCAAATTCAAAGACTTTGAAGCTTACTATTAAGCTCAAAGTTTTTTTATAAGCATTGCTGTCTTGTTAGCCTATTTAATTAAAATTTGCGAGATTAGAGATTATAAGCATAATAATCTTTAAGATTATATAGCACAAAATAAAAAAAAAATATTACATAAAATACATAAAAACAGGTACGGATCGCCAGATGTAATAATTACTTTGATTGCACCAATGGAGATTAAACCGCAGTGTACAAAATATTAGCCTAAAATACATCTCTGACCAGTATAAGAGAAGCAAATGACGAAACAAACTATAAAAAAAACATTTATAATAAATAATTAATATCCTTATACTTCGCTCCCCATTAATATATTATGATTGCCTATTATTAATATCACCGGGCCAGATGACACGAAAATCGTGCCAACAGGCCTGGTAAGCAGCTTACCGGGCCAGTTGGCACGATTTTTCAAATCTGACCCGGTACCGGGTCAGGGCCACCGGGGCATATGCGACTAATCCCATACAAACATACGAGTATTTTGATAGTGGCTGGCGGCTCCGTCTATATTTTGTCTCTGTCCAACCATAACATCTTTACGGGTTGCGCTAGGTACCACATCTTGGTAGAATGCCAGACTATCAGCAGTTGAGTGTAAGTACTAGAACTGCGGAGCACGTGCCGGTGATTTGTTCTTGTTTGTTATTAGCATGTGCATTTATTGAGCGAACTGGATTTGCATACAATAGGGTAAGACATTTAGGTTACCTGTAAGTACCTACAAATTGAATAGCTTAAATACTAATAGATCTTTTATAAATTGCGCGCCCCTTTATTTACTGCAACTTATGGATTATTTGGCTCGTAGTAGGAACTGTCATTGTGAATAACTAATCTTCAATAACACGTGCAATTTTAGACAGGAAGATCTACATACCTACCAAAAATATATGAAAGTTAAACACACTTCTTATTATTAGATACTAGTTGTATGCCCGCGACTTCGTACTCAATTTTCTAGATCTCGGTAACAGCGCCACCTGCCGGGTCCAATTGAGAATCTAAACTATCCAGGGGCCCAATGTGTATTTGACACACAAAAAATCGGTAAAACCGTTCTCGAGTTATGGCGTGATAAAGGGAAACAGGGATTTATTTTTATACTAGCTGCCGCCAGCGGCTTCTCTCGCGTTGTTTGTCAATAAAAATTAGCCAATGTGTTAATCCAGGTTATAATCCATATTTATAGAAAATTTCATCACAATCGGTTCAGCCGTTCCGGCGTGAAAGAGTAACAAACATCCATACATACAAACTTTCGCGTTTATAATAATATTAATAGGATTCATCACAATCGGTTCAGCCGTTCCGGCGTGAAAGAGTAACAAACATCCAGACATCCATACATACAAACTTTTGCGTTTATAATAATATTAATAGGATTCATCGCAATCGGTTCAGCCGTTCCGGCGTGAAAGAGTAACAAACATCCATACATACAAACTTTCGCGTTTATAATAATATTAATAGGATTCATCACAATCGGTTCAGCCGTTCCGGCGTGAAAGAGTAACAAACATCCATACATCCATACATACAAACTTTTGCGTTTATAATAATATTAATAGGATTCATCGCAATCGGTTCAGCCGTTCCGGCGTGAAAGAGTAGCAAACATCCATACATCCATACATACAAACTTTTGCGTTTATAATAATATTAATAGGATTCATCGCAATCGGTTCAGCCGTTCCGGCGTGAAAGAGTAACAAACATCCATACATCCATACATACAAACTTTTGCGTTTATAATAATATTAATAGGATTCATCGCAATCGGTTCAGCCGTTCCGGCGTGAAAGAGTAGCAAACATCCATACATCCATACATACAAACTTTTGCGTTTATAATAATATTAATAGGATTCATCGCAATCGGTTCAGCCGTTCCGGCGTGAAAGAGTAACAAACATCCATACATCCTACATACAAACTTTCGCGTTTATAATAATATTAATAGGATTCATCGCAATCGGTTCAGCCGTTCCGACGAGAAAGAGTAACAAACATCCATACATCCATATATACAAACTTTTGCGTTTATAATAATATTAATAGGATTCATCGCAATCGGTTCAGCCGTTCCGGCGTGAAAGAGTAACAAACATCCATACATCCATACATACAAACTTTTGCGTTTATAATAATATTAATAGGATTCATCGCAATCGGTTCAGCCGTTCCGGCGAGAAAGAGTAACAAACATCCATACATCCATACATACAAACTTTCGCGTTTATAATATTAATAGGATTAAAAAATAGAGCTATTAGGTACAGCGCAAAAGCCTCCCTTATCTTCTTCCCATCTTGCTGACGAGGAATCTGTGCGAGGAAGCTAAACGGTGAGTGAGGAAAAATTCAGCAATAGGATTGCTTCATTTTCCTAGCCTCGCTCAGCGCAGCTCAGGTGGACAAAGGAGTGGAGCGAGGTATTCATACATACAAAAAAGCGAGGGATGTGTGCGAGGCGGCTAGAGCTACTGAACTACACGTCAATAGATGGTGACAGCTGAAGAGATTCCGCTACGCCTCCTTGCTTCCTCGCACATCTCCGGTGAAAAGGGTCCACACCGTTTAACAGCTTCGCTACGCATCCACGCACATCTCTGGCGCGCCCGTCATTTGGAAATGTTTGAATGTTTTTGTTCCAAAAATGGCGCTACGCTGGTAGTTTGTGACGCGGTACTTAACAATAAAAGTTGGGACATTTTGGGGAATGTTCCCAGCAACTATACGATCTGATCCCATCATCCCCCTTCCATCAAAGGACAAACAGGCGCACGGCTCAGTACCATCCGTACCTAGTTGATATACCACCCATTCGCACACACCGTTTTGATTCTACGTTCTTGATGCGAACAGCTAAGGTATGGAACACTTTACCGTCGTCCGTTTTTCCTAATAAATACGATCCGGGCCTCTTTAAGGTAAGAGTGAATAGGTTTCTTCTAGATCTTCGTGCACATCACATCATCTTAGACCACATCATCGCTTACCATCAGGTGAGATTGTGGTCAAACGAAGTTATATCATGTTTAAAAAAAAAACTTATTAGTTACGTAAAAGTGAGATATTAAAAGTAAATCGTAAAAATTTGCTATTTCCTTTCATTTTTAGTATAACATTTATTTGCAAAGATTGATTCTTATCAGCAACAGATAAATCATTAGGGTCCATTCCCGTCAGAAGTAAAAGATTTTTGAAAAAAATAAATATGCAGTTATTGTTTTCTTATAAATCGAGGGCATAATTATTGATTAAAACGGGTATTTATCGCGTATGTACCTTTTTATTTGTTATCCCGACGTCAGTCAGCCCGAGACCATGACTGTTGCAACACAGCCGAAACGTCGGGATAACAAATAAAAAAGGTACATACGCAATAAATACCCGTTTTAATCAATAATTATGTACAGTGAACGCGAAAGTTTGAAGAATACAATCGAGGGCATGACTTCTTTCACGTCCCTAACTCTCGTAGTTTCGGACTTATATCATGTTTAAAAAAAAAGTGAGGAAAATAAATATGGAAAGGATTTATGTGGTCGATAAACTTTAATTTAGTAAAGATTATGAATGAAATCTGAAAGAACTAAACGTAAATAACACAAACTACTTTATACTTATCCGTATACCTACAACGCGAACCAAGCAGTCACCAGAACCAAATAATATAACATAAACACTTTCATTATTCACAGTAAATATACTCGTAGATAATAATCAAGATTACCTACGTTATGCGTATCTTCTACAAGTGTACCTACATAATTGAAGTGAAAATTCTTAGCTACCATAAAATAAAAAATATAGCGTATAGAAGTATAACTCCTCGTGCAAAAAACAACCACGTGATTGTTTCTTCGGCACGAGATAACGAATTGGTGCGACCTCTCCTGTGTGGAAGTTTCGCTTCTACAAGCCTGTATGTTTTATCATTTATTTGTATGGGTTAGTATGATTTACGAAGCGTGACTCAGATAAAAAAACACTTTCATCATAATTTGTGAAACATTGAGATAAGCCTAATTTGAGCAAGTTATCGAAGCTTATCGTTCGGAGTTTAAAGTTAATCGAATTTTAATTGGTCTGGATTGGACAGTTCTTTGATATTTAGAAGGAAAGTGGCCAAAGTTTCTAAAGTTTCCAAAGTCCTAGTTCAAAGCAAAGGTAATAAGCTTATTTTTAATGGCCTGCACGGAGCAACCCTTATCAGGTCGTCTTGTCTTTCCTACCTTTCTGCCCCAACGGCCGTCAGTTCTTCGAGCTATGTGCCCCGCCCATTGCCATTTTAGCTTGCTAATCCTCTGGGGCCCAGAGGCTGGGCTATATTTCAGTGACTGTTGACTGATTTAGTTAGACTACGAATCTCTTCATTTCTGATTCAAGCTCGTAGAGAAAGCATAGTCTTCTCTGTAGTACGCTTTAGTACGTGTAAGTTTTTACAACATATTGCCTGAGTGTGTAACCGTCTCAATGAAAAAATATTTAAAAATAAAGTGAAACAAATTCTTATAAAAAAAGCCTACTATAAAATTAACGATTTCATTGACGATAAAAAGTCATGGAGGAATATTAGTTTGTAAGTTAATAAGAAATAGTGAATAAGAATTGTTTTGACTAAATTTGTTTTTATTTATTTGTTTGTTGTCACATTCATAATTATTATTGGTATTATTTTTTATGCTATTATTTTATTCTGACATTGTGCTTTGATTTTATTTAGTTATTAAATTATGAATTTAACCTTACGTTTTAATAATAATTGCAAAAATTGTATACCTAATGACGTTCATAAGTGTACCCAAGCATACAATGTAAATGTACCTAAATTAATAAATATATTTTGAACTTGAATTTTCTGAGTGACCTTGAGCCTTCTTATAAGGGCCATAGCACAGATAAGTAATATACCTACCACGTACAACCCATAATAATATTTCATGTAAACTCTACAGGGTTACCTGGATGGAACTAGTAGGTATGTTGCATGCATTAGTTGTTATGTACTTGCCTTCCGCATAAAGTCCACGAGTGTTCATCAACTAGGTTTAATCATGATTTTAACCGTTTGTTATGTGTTATTATAAGGACACTGAAACCTTCATACCTCAATATACAAAACGCGAAATTTATGTACTCCTGCTCATGACTGTAAACGAAAACATCTTGAAGAAATCGGCATGTATCAATAGAAGGAAATATAAGAAGGCATATACTATTTTACTAGTGTAAATTTTCTGTTAAGCAGCTAACTGAAAACCTCCGTGGTGCAGTGGGCGAATAGGCGGCTGAGACGCAGGAGGTAGCGGGTTCGATTCCCGCTGCGGAACAAATGTTTGCATGATCTACAGATATTTGTTCCGGGTCTGGTTGTTTCTCTATATATTATAAGTATGTATTTACAAAAAAAAAATATATAAGTATTCTATCAGTTATCTGGTTCCCATAATACAAGCTCTGCTTAGTTTGGGGCTGGATAGCGCTGTGTGAAATGTCCAGAAATATTTATTATTATTATTATTAACTGTGAACGCTAACAAGGTAAAATTTTAGAAGGAAAAGAGTTGTGTGAAAAAAATCTAGTAGCTTTCGGCGAACCTGACTCGAGCGCTAACGCAAAAGCCGGGAACTGTACGTAGGTATAGTGATGAAAAAAGTCTGAAACGAAAGAATAGGTGGTTATTTTAGGATTAGATTGTTGTTTATTAATTTAATGGAGGCAAAATGCTTTTAATAACAGAAAGAATATACAATTATTTACATGACTAAAATACAGAAGACACAGTTGAATCATCTTAAGACCGTTGTAAACAAACGCGATCTATAGATAGCTCAACTACTCCAGAGTGGCGGAAGTACTGCTACTTGATAGTTATATAGTTACTTAGATCTCGACATGTCGGACGCGGATATTCTAATGCATTGAGAACCTTCTAGAAGAATGTTCTATTTCAATGCGGGTGAATTAAAAAATATTTTATTGAGTTCTGCTTTTAGATAAAAACCTGAAAAACCTGGCCTTGAATTTAAAACTAAAGAAACGCAACCTAGCAATGTGGATATTATTATCAAGCCTTTACAATGCGAGGTCAGCTATACTAGAAATGCATAGCTTGATGTGTAGCCGTGAGTACATTGTAGGTATCAGAGCAATGACGTCACCCCGGTTAGTTACAAAACGAGAACACCGCGTAAAATCTTAAAATCACGGGTAACTCGGCCAACGAAACTCTATACAGCAACAAAGGTATTTGTGTGTACCTTACAGTAGAAGGGCACTTATACGGGCAATTTTTAAAAAATAAGTTTTATAAATATTGTTTCTATCATATCATAAATAAAAATTTTGTTTGGTCTTTCTAAACCCGTTACACTTGTAGACTGTATTACACTTGTATTGCCTGTAATTTGACATAAAAATGCTTTTAGTGACGAACTTAGTTAACAAAGAAATATTAAAAAACTAGTTATTTATGCCCTATTCTGTGGGGTATCGTTAAATAGATCTTCTAAGGCACGTCGCTCACACGAGCAGGAGTCGAAACAGCGGGCGCACAAGTGGCGCGTTGCAGCTACTCTTTCTTTAGGATTAAATGGCAGTGCGCTCATATACTAGAGTGGCAAGGGCGAGTTTGAGGCGGCGCGGAGTCGAGGTGGAGTCGCTGTGCCCGATCGCGACGCGACTCCACCGCCATTTTGTCATTTTGTTTCGTACCTGCGTAGTGCGGTATAGGTGTGTTTCCAGCTAAAATTAAGCCCGCGCCCGCGCCTCGACTATACATAGATACCACGTCTCGACCGTGCCGCGACGCCGCCGCGTCCTCGCCTCGACTTACCAGTGAGCGACGCACCTAAAACTCTACGAGGTTTCATCAATGGTTTTTCGGTGCAGGAATCATCTGGATGACCTATACGATATTAGCACAAGGTTATTAGAGAATAATTATCAAGACTATAAGCAAGCTATACTAGTTTATGAGTAGCAGTCGACCAATACTTGAGGTTCCCTGCGAACCTCAAGTGTCCCTCAGAAATGTCTTTGGTTACCCAGAATTTAAATCGCCCGTGTAACAGCAACTTAAGTTTACATTAAACACGACCATAAATTAACGTCGGAAGATAAGTTTGAAGCTTTTATTACGCCCCTTAATTTGCATAAGACAAACATCTTCCCGAGTGAGTTTAACATTAACTCAGACTGATAATAGCAAGACTGTGATGACTACCGGAACCAAGGAACTAAAGATCAGAGGCGGAAAGTGTATCAGTAAACTTTCTTGTACCTACACCACTAAATTAAAAAAAAAAAATTTATAGAGAAGTTGGTTTTTCCAATTTAGAAATTGATCAATCATTAGAAACTTGACGTGAGTGGAAACAACCTTTCGTCTATTGAATTGAGAATTCATGGTTTCGCTTATGCGGATTGTTACCTTAAAAAGTATGGCATTAGTCTTTTTCACATCGCGCTAAAACAATTCCAGAGCAACATTTATATTTTAAATAGTATTTTTATTTTTATAGTGTTATCCAACATATCATATGGCAGTGCGTCCTCGTACTAGTTTTAATAGTGGTTCGCCCTGAACTGAGATCTCGCGATTCTCCCTTAAAAACAAAAAAAAAATATTAGTAATCTTTGACTATCAAAATAGTGCCAAGAAATGCATGCAACTTACTTGACCTACAGTTTCATTCAAATTACAGGTAACGTGAGTTCATGTTAATTGGATAAACTTTTTTGGGGTAAAAATTGCAGTTATTCTGGATTTCAGACTTTTTCCTATATTTGTGTCACTAAAGCTACTCGCATTATAAATTTCGATACTGTGGGGTCACTGGTGTACCCTGTGAAATTTGTCTAAGTTCAGTTTATATTATGGCTAATAACTTAAAAACTACAAGGTTTAAACTAAAAATAAAAATGGGGTCAAAATGTACTTACAAAAACCTTTTATTAGACGTGCAACTCGATCGGATAAACCTATTTTTTTTTTTACCCATCATGAACCCCAATATCTCAACAACCTCCCCACATTTTTAGCTCTTTTAGTCACACCAAAATTGTGCCATCACTACCTATATACCAAATTTCACCATGATTGGATAAACGCTTCGAAAGTTATCATCGGACAAACAATTAAACATACAACGCCGATTTGCCCAAGTTGAGTTAGAGATCTGGCTTCACTCGATGAAAGATCTTATCTATATTTTTGTTTAGATCATCGATAATTGAGGACCTTGCAGCAAAAGAGGGGCAGATCCAAATTTTAACCGTTACCTTTTTTTTCACCTACATTTTAAACAAAAAAATTAGCTATGGTTTGGTGCATTTAGGAGGCAAATCCGACGACAAACAAGCGCGCTGTAACAAAATTTGGATCTGCTACCTTATTCTGTTTGGTGCAAGAAGGAAGCAGGTCCGGACCTGCCTCCTTCTTGCAACAAATGAAATTATTACATCATTTGTAAACAAGTCAGTGCACATTTTGTGCTCGGCCCGAAAGGACATGCGTATTATTCTTTTAAATAATTGTTTTAAGTTTGATACGTTAAGTGTGTATTAAAATAAGTGACACTGAACCGTTTAGTAGCGGCTCGTCAGATATTTACCAGCCGCCTGTCTACGAGTCATGTTCAACCAGTTCAGATGATGATGGAAGCGATGTTGGTTTGTTGACATTTCAAAACCAAACTAATGAGGCGAACGATAAAGGTATGAATATTTTGGATGAATTTAATACTAATAATCCATGCCCATGCCATGCCCGTGGCATAGCGCCGAAGAAAAGAAAATCCGCGAATTCATCACAATGGAAACGGAATCTAATAAAGAAGTCTATTGCTACTGGAAAGGGCTATTTAAACTATAAAGGCCGTGAAATAGGCGAAAGAAAAACTGGACCGGATTGTTGTTGTAAGAAGTATAAGTGTTTTGTTCAAATTAATGAAGAAGATAGGAAACTAATATTGGAAAATTTTAATAAATTGGAAGAAACCTATGTGCAAAACGTATACTTAGGCGGTTTAATTAAAACTGAGAATGTTGAAAGGGAAAGATCTAAAACTGGTACGGGGAAGAAACAGAGTTGTTCACACAAATATTATATTAAATTAGGAAATAGAAATATACAAGTTTGCAGAAATGGCTTTGCATCTATCCATGGAATATCCAAAAAGCGTGTAGACAATGTTGCTAAAGAGTATCGGGATCCTACTGTAACTACACCAGCTCAGTCTAATCGTGGAAAACATCAAAATATACCAAATGGTATTCCAAGTGAATGGGTTTATAAAGTTGACTCTCATATTAGAAGTTTCCCACGTCGCGAGTCACACTACAGTAGAAATAAAAGCTCACGTTATTATCTGTCTCCAGAGTTGAACATTAAAAGGATGTATGAGTTATATTTGAAAAAGCATGAGCTTGGTTTTGAAGCCTCTGCTAAGCCCATAGTATCATTTGATTTTTACTACAGATACTTTAAACATAATTTTAAATACAGTTTTGGGTCACCTCGTTCAGATACTTGCAAGAAGTGCGACATGCTGAGTAACAAACTAAAAGATAAGACATTGGATAGCGATGAAACCCAACAAATACAGATAGAGAAGAGTCTTCATCAAGCCAAGGCCGACACTTTTTTTGTTGATTTAAAAGAGAAGAGTCAACTTGCTCTTAATAATGAAGAATGCGAAGTATTAACATTTGATTATCAGCAGAATATGCCATTACCTAAAATTCCAGCAGGTGAAGCATTTTACAAACGTCAACTTTGGGCATATAATTTTAGTATTCATTCAGCAAAAACAGGGATTGCTCACTTTTATTTATATGACGAAACCATAGGCCGAAAATCACCAAACGAAGTCATATCTTTTATAAATCACTACATAAATGACATTTTACCAAGTACAGTTAAAGTACTGTATTTATTTTCTGATAACGCAGCAGCACAAAATAAGAACTCGACTTTAGTTCAGTATCTACATATATACGCTTATGCGGTGTTCATCTTTTGAGAAGATTGTTCATCGATTTCCAGAACCAGGACACAGTTTCTTACCGTGTGATCGGTGTTTCGGCGTAATAGAAAAGATTAATAGAAGGAAAGATTACATATTTACGACTTCTGAATATGCCGATTGTATTACGCAAGCATCTAAAAATTTTAAAGTTGTAAATGCAAGTCAAAATATGATACCTAACTTCAGCCAACATTATGAGAGTCATTTCAAAAAAGTTATAACAAATACAGAGAAGATTCGATTCAAAATATCTCAATATCGTATTTTGGAATATAGTAAAGACCACATTGAAACTATTGCAGTCAGTGTTACAACGGGAACGCCAGTATTTGATTATTTTCCTATAATGAGAAATGCTCAAGCCCAACTATCAGTTCTGCCTCAGAAACCGCTGTATGATCATGCATTGCCGTTGAAAAAGGCTAAATACAACGATGTTATGCAGTTGGTAAAGAACTATGTTCCACCAAATAAACTATATTTCTACAGGGCCCTTAAAAGTGAAGCTGTCGGACCAACAAAGGATATTTCTAGCGAAGACGACGATGATCAAGCTGAAGTTAACCTTTAATTTTTTTTTTGTTCAGAACTCATTCGTTTTTGTATTTCTTTTGATTGTTTAATTCTTTGTGGACTGATTACTAATTCTTGAAATAAAAAAATAACCGTGTTTACCTGTTTTATTATCCTTAATACAAAATAGGGTAGTATTTTTCTTCAATCTTGGTGCAAAACGGAGACAGATCCAAACTTTAAAAAATCGTAGTAATTCTATTACTTCTTCAATTGCCTTAAATCTTGAATAAAATGTGTATGTATGTTAATATTATATAATGCCATATAACGATAAGACATAAGTACATCAATCAATTTTTAAAAACCTTTTTTTTAAATACCCAACAGTTTTGAAATTTGGACTTGCCTCCCTTTAGCTGCAAGGTCCTCAATTCTGGATGGAATTATGGCGTTTGTCGTCCGCTTTACTCATAAATTCTTATTTAATTATTTAGACAATACAGAATATAATTAATAATACTGAACATGGGTCCTAAAATAAAGAACCCTGAATTTTGAATTTTATGTTCAGAACTCGTTGTAATTTCGTCATTATTAGTAATAGTTTTAATTTAAGCTAATTGCTTTCTTTCAGACTGAAAATGACGGAGGGACAAAGTCGCACAATAATGATTCCGTTTTTACCATTTGAGTCCGGAACCCTAAGAAGATGTATACCTTAACTGAAACTTCCATTGCACATTATCATTTTAGAACCGAAGATTGTCACACTGCGTAATGCTATTTTTATAGACACGGTCACCGCTGGGTCCCCACAATATTTATAAAAAAAGTATAAGGTTGTATGAACAGTTGTCCCAGGGCGATAACTCCTGGGTCACACCGAGTGCATGAAATAGAATTAGCTAAAAACGTGGCACTCCGAAAACTGTGAATAATTAAGTTTAGCCGTCGCGTCGGCAAAGTGTATTAAAAAGTATCTGCATTAACTAGCTAGAAATTAGCAGATTCTATTTTTACTCGCATTAAAAATTGCTAGTTTATTAGTTAGTTCCTCATCGTAGTCATGAAAATCTCTGAATATGTACTCTCTGAGTGTAAAATAAGCCAACAAAAGAACACACACACCAAAATGGTTTATTTTATTTTGTTTCATTAGAAGCTTTCACATAACTTGCCTTGTTAGTATGTCCTCTAATCTTGCAACTGGATTAAATACCAGTTGAGCTGAAAATTGTAATACATGTGTTACTTCGGTGACACTGCATTAATATGGTACGGGTGCACAGCGGAACTTCTGAATGGATTATCCTATTACTAGGTTAGGTAGGTACTAGTGCTTGGGCTCATTTGAATCTGCTCGCGGTTCCTATTATTGAAGTAAAACTTCTTTACGCACGCTTGACTTGGGGAGTAAGCTGGTGAATGCGTGACGAGAGCGTTACGAAAAGTGAGATCGGACGAGGCGAACGGGAAGTTGAGAGGGAGATATAATTTAGTGAAGATAGAAAGAGAGAGAGAGTTCATATATTACTGTAGGGGCAAGAGAGAGCAGTGCGCGCGCACAGTTTTTATCTCTCTTCCTCTCGTAGCCAGTGCATGAAATATATATATATCTCAGTCAGTAGTTCGTTTACGAGTTTAAGCGTTACACGAACGGTGATTTATTGATTATTTTTGTAATTTCATTTCGTTCTTGAACAATTTTATAAATTAATAATTTAAAAAAGAAGGTTTACTTCAGCCGTGTGGTCTTAAAGCAAACTCGTTTTTTTAAACTTTATAAAAGCTTTATTTGTAAAATTAATTTCTCAACAACAACTTGTTAAACCTTAGCCTGTGTTGTGAAAATAAATTATTATTATTATTATCTTCCACAGGAGGACTCTCCTCATTGAGCAAGGTGCTGAACTTCTTCCCTGTGGGAGGCGAGCGAGAGTGCCAGCCCTCCGGGTACCACGTGGCTCGGGCCGGCATCTGCCTCAATGCGTATGACTGCCGGCAGAGAGATGGCAAGGCAGGAGGTGACTGCGCGCATGGACTTGGCGTATGCTGTGTCTGTAAGTACCTACAGCTTACTCCTTCGCTCTTAGGTACTTGTTCTGTTAGTTGTTATTTGATTTACGCCGCTGTTCTTCTTGTTTGTGTGTGTTTGTGTTAATTTAAAACTGTTATATTATTATTTTTACTTGTTACGTATGTCATTCATAAGTTGTAATGTTTTTTTTACTTTTCTAAGTTGTATCGAAGTGGAATAAATAAATTTGAATCTGTCCTTATTTGTTCACACAGATCCTGTCCATCCAAAGGTTGCCTGGAAGATATCGCTTTTAGCGATAAATCCGCCCATTGTACCTTTCATTTAATTGTGTATTCTGTTTTGTTTGTTTTATGTTTTAATGGTGTGCAATAAAGAAATGACCTATCTATCTTTGCACAATGTTGACCATTGACTTTCAGGCTTACCACAACGCAGTTCAAAAAGCATTCAGATTCAGAATATAAGTATTTTTTAATTCTTTTATTATATACACACTTTGTGCTTATGTATCTTTCTTAGTACATAAGAACGAACATATTGATTTTCAAGAAAGTGGTTTAAATTATTTTTAACCGAAAGACATTATACCTAGTCAGCGCAATGTTGTCTTGTATACATAATGCTTTTTTAGTAATAAGTCCGCCTATTGTGCATTCAGTGTTTGTTCTATTGTTTAATATCACTTTATCTTGTGGGTATGCCTACAATAATGAATTTTCATTCATTCATTCTATGGTATACTTAAGTCGATAATTTTAGTTTACAAAAAACATTGATTGTCTACGGTGATGATGGATGCCCTCGGAGAAATTCAAATGTCAATACAGAGAGTAGGTAAACTTCTTCAGAAAATGTAAAAGCTAGCGTTAAACAATGAACTGAAGTCTAAACAATAAGTTGTAAAAACGGTTATGAACAGTAGAACCGCATATGAGGAAAGTGGATTACAAGATTTTCATGAAAGTTTAGTAAGGTTACTAGGCTGCATTTGCACTGACACGGAAATAGCACGAGGAATTACCAAAGGTGGCTTTATCGAAAGCAATCTTTTCTAGACTATGATGGCTAGGAGACACGCAAATGAATAAAATAGCGATAGCTTAAAAAGAAAACGAAGTTATTAAAATAACTAGTGGTACTCCCCGAACTGAGATCTAGGGAGTGTGATTCAAATAATTGTGTGTCCTAAATAATTAGCAGTTCATTTCGCTAATATTATTTTAGCTGACCAATCCGCAGCATCGCACGCGTAGTATTTCAATAAAACATTACCCTCCACCGCAGTTGGGTAAAAAGTTACCTGTGCCACCCGGAGATAGTGTAGCTTCCCAACAGAGAAAGAATTTTTTAAATCGGTCCAGTAGTTTCGGAGCCTGTTCAATACAAACAAACAAATCTTTCCTCTTTATAATATTACGAAGTTTTTTGTAGATATTGATATGTTCTTTAATATTGTAGAACATACTTTTGTTCTATCATCAATAGTTTCCGCAGCGCATGCAACGAAAGACGTTTTAGGGCAGTTTTTTACACCTTGGGTTACGTTACTTAAGTTTTAGTAAGGATCCCTAATCTTTTCTAGCAATAAATATAGCCAATGTCACTCAGGGTGAGTGTAGCTTTCCAAAGGTGAAAGAATTTTTGAAATCAGCACAGTAGTTTTTGAGTTTATTCATTACAAATATACACACAAAAATACAAATCTTTCCTCTTTATAATATTAGTTCAGATATAGATTAGCTAACATGTACTTCTATATTTACGTAGAGAGAGTTACGTAGAGGCTGATCTTTCGAAAAAATCAACATATTCATGATCTTTGAAATTCTACTGATGTTCAGATATGAAACCTAGGATTCTTAGACTCCTACATCTAATATTCCATTTCATTCTGTACAAAAGCGCCAAGCTAGTTTTTTGATTAGTTGCATGTGTTCAAAGAAAAAAAAACATCTAAAATATCTCTATTTTGATATATATTTGCCTTCTTCTCCGAATCAATATGAATTATTTCACAGATTCGCTAAAATAAATTTTTGATTACTTGAACAGTATTCTTTTAATTAGAAGAAATCTATTTGGCGCTTACGACTTTAACTTCCGAGTATCTCCGGGGCCCTTGCGCGGTGCGAGGGACGAGCCGTCAGTGCCGCTCATGCTTTCCTAGACGACGGACCTATGCTGCTCGTGATCCTACGAAACTATCGTAATTATTGTCTAGGAACGTGAACACAAAATAATAGTGTTTATAGAATTGTAAAAAGGTTACCATGCCACGAAAAAAAGGACGATCTTTGCGCGAGCTTGCCGCCAAAATGTAATGTAAAAATGTAGCGGGGGTATGCGATTAGCGCTGGGAAATTTTTTGACTCCGCCCGAATCCTCAAGGCTATTGGCCTATACACGATATCCCGTAACTTTTACTATTAAAATAGTACCATGTAAACTTTACTGTGTAATGTATTCACGGAATGCGCGACCAACATAACTTGATCTACAGTTTCGTAACGGGATCATTTGAAAGAATTTTACGTTTTTTGCGTAGAAATTACAGCTACTCTGAATTTCAAACTTTTCCAGATTTGTATCAATAGAGCAACAAGTAGCGGTAAAATTCGTCAAGGACTGTTTTTATTTTAGCTAATAACTCTAAACTAATAATAACAGTACTGAAATTTACTGGTAATACCTTTTGACTCACCCATTTGACTCATAGAATATCTCAGCAACCGCCCTATATTTTTGACTCATTTAGTTACACCAGAACTATGCCATCACTACCTACCTACATTCACGAAGATCGGATTAACGCTTCGATAGTTATCCTCAGACAAACCAACATGCATACATACATACAACGCCGATTCGGCCAAGTTAATTTGGAGATCTCGCTTCGCTCCATCAAATAAGAATTGAGCAAGCGTAATGTTGACGTGACGAGCGACGGACATTTAAACGGTCGCTCGTGTCAACTCATCTTCGCGAGCATTTCGACGAGCGACCACACAAGAGACAGGAAATAGGTGAGGGACGTAGGACCTATGTGCCCTTCAGTGGAAAACGACAGGACAGGACTCTACGGGCATAGGATACAAATAAAATTCCCTTTACTAACATTTCAATATTCCCATGCTATTTTACTAAACCGGTCCACTTAGCTGCCGTCCACTTGTCAATAAATGTGTTACTCAAAGCCATTTCTCTCGACTATTGTCACTTCCACTTATTTCATTCTATTCCATCTGTTGAGAGTGGTCCAGTCACTAAGAGCAGTCGTCCTCTGTCCGGTAAATAGAAGCGACATAAGCGCTAGCTTGGCGATATCCCACTATTATACACTTTTACAGAAACATTCTCACTATTTTTGAAAGAATTATTGAAAACTCTTTATTTAGGCTAAGTTCAAATGACCGCGCGGTACAACATCAAACTAAATAGTATTTATCGTCTACATTACCGCGCGCTGCTGCGCGCTACCGCGTGGCACAGCGCGGCGCTCTCCGTCCCGTGCGCAAGATCTTGTACCGCGCGGTACAAGTTCTACTAACCTGTACCTGTATCGACTCGTTTTGTTCTTCCGCGCGGTTTGTTGACTGCACTGATTGAAAAAAATGAGTAGCGACGACGATGGATTTATCGATTTGCTTAACAAGGAAATTGAAAAAATATATGCCTGAAAGACTCATTTTAATATAGGTTATTCATTTTTAAAGTAATGAATGAAGAGTTTACTATGAGTTTTTCTTTTGGTGATATGCAATATCTTTTAGCATTATCACTGGGTTTTTATCGTTTTAATATATTTCAATCTTATTTATCATAATAAGATCGCCCGGTCTTATTTTTAAAGTAAGCGATCTCGTCCAGACATCCTTTGGATGGAGTGGATCATTGCTTAATGGAAGATTGGCCTAAGTGTAAAAATAATGAAATATTATTTAACTTCCTATATTACTTTTATACACAATTAGTGTATATATACTGGAGGTACCCTAAAAACATTTATTTTATTTATACGTATAAAACGGCTGGAACTAGTCGGACAGACAAACGGAACCATAAAATACTGGTACATAGAAAGATTACATTGTAGGTTGCCTACAATGTCTTTTCTACCAAAATACATTCTCTGTAAAGTCGCAAATAGAGCAGTTAGGGTTTGCAACCGATACTGTCTATCGGGTGGTTGAATCGGGATAGACGATTTGTTTTGGACTGTCGATTTTCACTTTTCCAATGTGAATAGTTTCCACTGCAGTTCTTTTGCGGAATCGTTTGGATTTTCCGCCAATTTCACGGTATTACCTCCAGAAACGAGAGTTTGAAAGTCCCATAAACATGTAGAAATAGCTTTTTGCTTACTCGGAGCTTCAACCTATCCATCCACTGATGGCCACCTACACGCTAATAGCACATTTTGATTTACAGAAGATAATGATATAATCAATCGTGATAGAACGTATGTTTTATAGTTTGTTATAACGAACTTTTCACCAGAAGAAATTGATGTGATTAAGACGTATTTTTAATTTATAAACATTGTTCCTTACCTAAACCACACAGAATAAATAAAACATTACTTGTGAAATATTTTTCAACGAAAGGTAATCCACCATTCGCATGTATAACCCAACACATTCTCGGCCAAAACGTGAGGCAGACTCGGCCCATTAGAACTCGTCAATACATCTTACAGCTTTACCTTCGACCACAGAGATGTGAAAAGTAATACACCTAGAGATGCCTCTAGGTAAAAAGAGTATCCTTCCTGGAGCCAATCTTAGTGCGGGGCCACCTTACAAACAATAACTCACCTGCTTCTCCATGCCCGGATAGAATAGAATAAACAAATAAATATTGCTGGACATTTCAGACAAACTAAGCAGAGCTAGTACTATGGAAACCAGATAACTGATAAAATTCTTATGTACTTTTGTTTTGTAAATACATACTTATAATATATGGAAAAACACCCGGACACGAAACAAATATCTGTAGATCATGCAAACATTTGTTCCGCGGTGGGAATCGAACCCGCTACCTCCTTCGCCTCAGCCAGCTATACGCCCACTGCGCCACGGAGGTCGTCAGATAGAATATCATTTATTGTAAAAGAAGAACACAATAACATTCATTAATTTAAGCAAGTTAGTGTGACGTCAGTCTCTCGTCAGATTCAAATTATAACATTGTTACAATTATTTTAAGAATAAAAAATCATAATACATAACAGTCACATAGTAGATACATTTAAAAAAATTGTCAATAAATTAATTATAAAAGTAATATCCGCTGTAAAAGGGCGTCAATTGTAAAATATAATTATTAATTAAAATCATAATAATAAAATAATTCATTTCAAAATATAATCATAACTTTTACTTACCGACCGATGAGTCTATGTATCTCTACCTGCATGAGAAGTCTTAAATCAAGCACAGAAGAGTTTGAAATTAACCCTCTATTGGTCCAATAAAATATATACATATAACCATTCATTTGATACGAAAGAAGACCCTGAAGTGCAAACGTTTAATTTTGTTCTTTTTTCCAGTTTAAAACTTAGAAGGTCCAAAAACATTACCTTCTATTTGGGTAAAAAGAATAAGCTCAGTCAGTCAGAAATAGTGGAGCCTACAAGAACTCGTATGAAAAAATTAAATAACTAGTCGCTTATAGAACATCTACATAGATTAAATGAATAAAGTTATACCGGTTATAAAAGTTGCCAAGCTATGTTGCAACGCTGAGTATTGGTTGTATTACATTGTAGCCGCACGGATGCGGCACGGCAACGACACAGCTGCACCACAGCACCGCCTCAAATTTCGACTACCGCTCGCCGCCCGCGAGGTGCCAGCTCGTTGGCAGCGCGTCGTCCGCGAGGTGCCAGCTCGTTGGCAGCGCGCCGATCGCGAGGTGCCAGCTCGCTGGCAGCGAGCTATCCGCAAAGTGTGTAGCTTACTATCACCGCGAACACGTATTCGTGAATGAACACGTCTAGGACACGGCTCGCAGTCGGCGCACTGTACGCACGCGGTCTTCTCGCTTACAGCGCGCGGTCTCCTCGCTTACAGCGTGCGGTCTCCTCGCTTACAGCGCGCGGGCTCCGCGACTAGTCGTATGGTAGCTGTAAGCGTGCTGCCTGCGCGCCGGCGGCTTTTTATATTGACATTACGAAATATATTATACGACACTGGTTTTAATGCTCTAATTTGAATGACAAGTAAATTGCTGGGTTGGAGCCGTGCTGGATCCGTGCCGTTATAATGTAATATCACCTTATGTCGGAAGTCATTGACTCTACAAGGTAAACAAACTTATCACCTACTTTACTTTTGATGGACTATTAAATAATTGACTTTACTTCGTCAAAGCTTCATTTATCATAGCGTCACGCAAACCGTTCGTTGCCCAACGCCTGTACCTTGAAGACATTGCACTAAATAACACAGTCGAAAGGGTCAGTCAGAGCCGTGCGCGTGACAGGTTTAATGTTGAGGGGTCTCTTGTAACAACCCCCCCCCCCCCCCCCCCCCCCGCCCCCCCGCCCCCCCGCCCCGCCATCTTACGTGTTTGTTTTATCGATTATATGTCAAAGCTCTAGTAGTGGCTTTTTGGAAAGTAGCCCGATTTCCGATTCGGCAGTTGTGGCTTCTAACCCGGTAGCTAATCCTGTCACTGCTTGTCAGAAGACAGAAGGCTTTGAAAGTTAAATGTTTAAAAAAATGGGTCACACAGTTCATAGAAAAGTCAATCCACTATGAGTTGGCAAAGGTTAAATCTGAAATGTATATCGCAATGATCAATTTGCATAATATGATTTTATTGTACCCCGATTTCCGATTCGGCAGTTGCGGCTTCTAACCCGGTAGCCAATTCTGTCACTGGTTGCCAGAAGACAGAAGGCTTTGAAAGTTAAATGTTTAAAAAAATGAGTCACACAGTTCATAGAAAAGTCAATCCACTATGAGTTGGCAAAGGTTAAATCTGAAATGTAAATCGCAATGGTCATTTTGCATAATATGCTTTTATTGCTGTCATCATGTTGAATAAAGATCACGAATACTTGGAAATGATAAGGTTTTTTTGTGTCATATTTATTTCCAATGCAACATAAATCATAGGTTTCTAGTAAATAGTTCCCGTGTGTACGTATATACTCATAATCATTTTTATTTGGAACAATTTCACAAGGGTGTACTTAATTACAATAAAACCGGCCAAGTACGAGTCGGACTCATGCACGAAGGGTTCTGTACCATTATCTATAAAAACGGCAAAAAAATCACGTTTGTTGTATGGGAGCTCCCTTTAAATATTGATTTTATTTTGTTTTTAGTATACATGTTAACTTTGTTTGTTAAAGCGACAACAGAAAAAACATTATAGATCTGTGAAAACTTCAACTGTCGAACTATCAAGGTTCATGATATACAGCTTGGTGACAGACAGACAGACGGACAGACAGACAGCGGAGCCTTAATAGGGTGCCGTTTTACCCTTTGGGTACGGAACCCTAAAAATAAAAACGATGATACCTGAGTAATAAATACTGTGTCGCAGATACCAACTCGTACTTACAATGCGATGGTCATAATCGTCATTGTCTATAACATCAACAATAGATGATTAAGTAATACCGCTTGTTTGGTTAGTACGCACTTACTTCCGCATTTTTTGCAGGTAAATGTATTCGGCCGTGGGCCGTGGGGCGCCGGCAATAGAATGTTGCCCCTCCGCTCTTGCCCGTGGATGCAGTAGGAGTCTGCTAAGGGATACCTCCGAAAGATGGGCAGCAGCGTCTTTTCGTGTTTTCAATACCTATACTGCGCTCGCCAACCCGCCTGCCAAGCGTGGCGAGTATGGCAACAACCCCCTTATGGATATAGTGCAACATAAAACCAGGCCCCGAGTCCCCGGCGGCCCCGCTAATCCTGGCTACGGTAGCAGTCACGGTAACGGCGGGGCCAGGGGTGCTAAGAATCCCCGGGAGACGATCGGCTACCAAACACTACGACGACCACTGGCCCTGGTAACACACAACATCCGCACTTTGAGGACAGACGAAAAGATTGTTGAGCTGGAAGAAGAAATTAGTAGATTACACTGGGACATTTTGGGGTTATCAGAAGTCCGTAGAGAGGGCGAGGACACGATATCCCTTAAGTCTGGTAACCTACTATACTACCGGGAGGGCGACCAACAGTCCCAAGGTGGTGTTGGGTTTCTCGTTCACAAGTCACTCATCAACAACATGATCACCATCGACAGTGTGTCGAGCAGGGTCGCGTACCTGACACTCAGAATATCTAAGCGATATTCGCTGAAGGTCGTTCAGGTATATGCGCCGACCTCTTCACACCCAGATGAAGAAGTAGAGTCTATGTATGAGGACATCAGTAGAGCCATACATACGAACAAAACTCACTTTATTGTTGTTATGGGGGACTTCAATGCAAAGCTAGGCATGAGAAGCGATGATGAGTTGAGAGTGGGGCAATTTGGATATGGGCAACGGAACCCCAGGGGACAGAGGCTGGCCGATTTTCTGGAGAAAGAAGGACTCTTTATGATGAATTCTTTTTTCCAGAAGCCGCCTCACAGGAAATGGACCTGGATGAGTCCCAACGGTTCCACGAGAAATGAGATTGATTTCATCTTGACCAACAAGAAACGGATATTCAATGATGTCTCTGTGATTCACAGGGTGAAAACCGGCAGTGATCACCGAATTGTTAGAACCACATTGAATATGAACGTTAAACTTGAAAGGTCCCGTTTGATGAAATCTATGCTCCGACCCACTCGCGCACATATCCAAAACCTCGAGAGCTTTCAACTCGAACTTGCAAATCGCTTTGACTGTCTAGAAGTAGATGCATCAGTGGACGAGATCAATAACAGGTTCGTTGAAACCGTCCATACGGTGGGGTCCCAGTTCTTTAAGACCCCCCGTACCAATAGACCTCAGAAACTTTCTGATGACACCCTTAACCTCATGGCTGAACGACGTTCTTTGCGACTGCAGTCTCCCGATGATGCTCAGTCACATAGGCAGCTCAATAGGAAGATTTGGAAATGCTTGCGGCACGATATTCGTACCTTTAATACATCTCGTATTAAAGATACGATAGAGCGGAATAAAGGCTCCAAAGTGTTCGCGAGAGATAATTCTATTGGGCAGAGCCGCATGACGAAGCTGAAAAGGGAAGATGGCAGCATAACGTCAAGTAAAGCGGAAGTGTTAAGGGAAGTCGAAAGGTTCTATGGACGGCTCTACGATTCGGTCACTAAACCTGTTTGCAGTGCGGCCAACGACCCAAGAGCCAAACTGACCCGACATTATACCGAAGATATTCCGGACATCAGCCTGTATGAGATCAGGATGGCCTTGAAGCAGCTTAAGAACGACAAGGCGCCGGGTGAGGACGGAATCACTTCAGAGCTTCTGAAAGCGGGTGGATCACCGGTACTTAAAGTCCTTCAGAAGCTTTTTAATTCCGCCTTGCTTGAAGGTACGACGCCAAAAGCATGGAACGGGGGCGTGGTGGTTGTGTTCTTCAAGAAAGGTGACAACACCCTGCTTAAGAATTATAAACCCATCTCGCTTTTGAGCCATGTTTATAAGCTGTTTTCAAGGGTCATCGCGAACCGTCTCGAACGCAGGTTTGATGACTTCCAGCCTCCCGAACAAGCCGGGTTCCGTAAAGGCTACAGTACTATAGACCACATACATACGCTGCGGCAAGTCATACAGAAGACCGAAGAGTATAACTTGCCGCTATGTCTAGCGTTTGTGGACTATGAGAAAGCCTTCGATTCGATCGAAACATGGGCAGTGCTTGAGTCTCTCCAACGATGCCGTATTGACTATCGGTACATCGAAGTGTTGAAGTGTTTGTATAAAAACGCCACTATGTCAGTCCGAGTACACGAACAGAGCTCGAAGGCGATTCCCTTAAAAAGAGGCGTAAGACAGGGAGATGTCATCTCTCCGAAACTGTTTACGACCGCATTGGAAGATGCCTTCAAGCTTCTGGAATGGAAAGGACTGGGCATCAATATTAACGGCGAATACATCACTCACCTTCGGTTTGCCGACGATATTGTGGTGATGGCAAAGTCGATGGAAGAGCTCAGCACGATGCTCGAAGGCCTCAGTCGAGTCTCCCAACGGGTAGGACTTAAAATGAACATGGACAAGACGAAAATCATGTCGAATGTCCATGTCGTCCCTGCCCCAGTTATGGTTGAGAACTCGGCTCTTGAAGTTGTCGACGCGTATGTATACCTAGGACAAACAGTCCAATTAGGTAGGTCCAACTTCGAGAAAGAGGTCAATCGTCGAATCCAACTCGGATGGGCAGCGTTTGGGAAACTTCGCAACGTCTTTTCGTCCAACATACCTCAGTGCCTTAAGACGAAAGTCTACAATCAGTGTGTGTTACCAGTGATGACATATGGAACCGAGACGTGGTCCTTCACTATTGGCCTTATGAATAAGCTCAGAGTCGCTCAACGAGCTATGGAGAGGGCTATGCTCGGGGTTTCTCTACGGGATCGAATCAGAAATGAGGAGATACGTAGGAGAACTCAAGTCACCGACATAGCCCGACGGATTAGCACGTTGAAGTGGCAATGGGCAGGCCATATAGCGCGCAGAACAGATGGCCGATGGGGCCGAAAGGTTCTCGAGTGGAGGCCACGGACCGGCAAGCGCAGCGTAGGGCGTCCACCCACAAGATGGGCAGACGACTTGGTAAGAACCGCAGGTCGGCGTTGGATGCAGGCCGCTTCCAACCGCAGTTCCTGGAGATCAATGAGGGAGGCCTTTGTCCAGCAGTGGACGTCCTACGGCTGATATGATGATGATGAAATGTATTCATTAAAAACGTTGAACTAAAACGGTGAGTGCGAATGAGTGGTAGTTACACGAGGTATCGATGGTACTGAGCCATGCGTCTGCTTGTCCTTTGATGGAAAGGAGATAGCGGGATCAGGTCATGCAGCTCTTGGGCATATTCCCCACAATCTATCCATTTCCATCAGGTTACATTTTGGAGTATTGGTGTCAGCGATTTCCCGTAACAAAAAATATGTTTTTTTAACACTTCTTGTACTTAAACAACATGTTTAATTAAATACGACACTAGCTGACCAATCCGCAGCTTCGCACACGTAGTATTTCAATAAAAACATTCCCCTCCTTCTGTGCAGTTGGGCAGCTTCCCAACAGTGAAAGAATTTTTTAAATCGGTCTAGTAGTTTCGGAGTCTATTCAATACAAGCAAACAAATCTTTGCTCTTTATAATATTAATATAGATTAGTATAGATTAATTTAAAACATACATCCGGAATCGTAGTAACTTATTTATAGGTGGGTTTAATACCGGTAGCGTGAATACTTATATATAGTAATCGATACATTTCCAAAAAACAATTTTTAACGTAAATTCGCGGCGCCTTTGCAATAATGGCGATACCGGTTAGTCAGTTTAACAGGTACCTACTCATACTTACATGATGAATAAATATGATTTGTTTACCTATTCTGTACAGGCTGTTTCATTGATATCTTAGAAGGTAAAAATTAAAAAAAAAATCTATGATAACGAATTTAGCCCTACCCGTGTTTTCATTTAATGTCGTACATAACAAAACACTTGGTACACACGGCTACACAACAAGCTATATATTTCCTGTATAAGCTGACCTCGTAATGTGTAGGCTTTTCGTAGAATGAGAGGTCAGCTTATACTGGAAATGTATATCTTGATGTGTAGCCGTGTGTACATTTAAATCCACTCATTAGTTTGGGCAATACGACGACAATACATACATACTTACAAAACCCGCCTTGGTTTAAAAAAAGAAATAAGCGAATTAACATACCATTATCTTGACTTTAGGGCTCGTACACAAAACTGCGATGCGACGTCGCATCGTAAAAATCTGCGAGCTCCCTCAACGCATCGCAAGAACTTGCGAATTGATTCGCATCGCGCATCGCATACGTTCAGTGCGGTTGACGGTCGTCGAAGGAATGGTCACCTTGGGAGACGCCTTGCCGCACGAAATCGCATCGCAGCAATTAGTGTCGCAATTTTTCTGCGTTGCGAATTCGCATCGCAGTTTTGTGCCTTAGAGCCCTTAGAGTTGACACTGGAATCTCATCAGCACACGCGGAACAGAATAACATCAATTTAAATTCATGCGATGTTAATTTATTCCTGATTATCAGTACCGTAAGATTACATCATGCGACATAGGTCGGAGTAGTGTCGCGGTGTAGTTGCGTGCCGTCTCTTGAATAATCCAGTGATTGGCGGCAACCGGCAACATCACTCGTACACGGTATGATACCATAGAAATGAATACAAATAACAAACAGAATTTTTTTTTGTAAAACAATAGAAGATGGAGGTTTTTCCGAACTTTTTGATTTACTTTTATTCTCTTTTGTTTATATTTTTCGTCGGTACTATTTGCATTGTATCTTTTTAGGGTTCCGTATCCAAAGGGTAAAACGGGATCCTGTTACTAAGACTCCGCTGTCTGTGTGTCACCAGGCTGTATCTCATGAACCGTGATAGTAAAACAGTTTAAATTTTCACAGATGATGTATTTCTGTTGCTGCTATAACAACAAATACTAAAAACAGAATAAAATAAATATTTAAGTGGGGCTCTCATACAACAGACATGTTTTTATTGCCGTTTTTATAGATGATGGTACGAAACCCTACGTGCGAGAGTCCGACTCGCACTGGGCTGGTTTTTTCTGTCTTTTCTCGGTTTTAAATTGTTATTGTTTTATAGTGTATGTGTATTCTGCTAATGTATCTAGTGAATAAACTAGTTGTTCGCTCCGAACTGAGATCTCGCGAGTATCCCAAAACACAAAAAAAAATATTCTTAGGGCGACTCGCGCAACGATGCCTAAACGTATTTAGTGGCTAAATATGATTTAAGGAGTTTTCAAATCATACAAATACGTTAAGTATAAAGATATTTAGTCGCTAAATACGTTTAGGGATCGTTGTGCAAGCCGACCACAGAACATAATGTGAAGCCGACCTTATTCTTTCACTACTAAAATACTGCCACGAATTGTACAACCACCGTACTTGACCTACAGTTTCATTCAAATTACAGGTAACTAGAGTTCATGAGTGTGGTTGTTTGTTTTGGAGTAGAAATTGCAGTTATTTTGGATTTCAGACTTTTGCCTATATTTATGTCACTAAAGCTACACGCATACAAAATTTTAGCAATGTGGGGCCGAGTGAATATTGTAAAGTTCAGTTTTTATTATGGCTAATACAACGCCGATTTGCCCAAGTTGATTTAGAGATCTCGTTTCGCTCGATCAATTAAATAGACATACCTAGTAGCATTTTTAATAATATATGTTTGTATGTTTGCATAAAAAACTCTTACACATAGGTTCATATCAAAGGTTCTTGAGTAGAGACGTAGGATGGCCTTACACAAGATGAAAAGACGACCTGATAATGATTGTTGGAAGCCGTTGGGTGCAGACCTCTCAAGATCGATCGCTCTGGAAATCTTTGAGGGACATAGGTCATGTTCAGTGGACGTCTTGTTGTTGATATGGTGATGATGATGACATACCATATTCACAGAATCTGCAGTTTCATCGTTTGATTGTTCCAGTTGAGGTATCCTGTGGTGGCGTGGTGCAGAACAACCTGACGTACTTCATGTCCCCTGGCTTCCCTGAGCTGTGGGGGGGAGACGAGGACTGCTCGGTCACTATCGAGAAGACCCACGCTGGTATCATGCAGCTAAAGATCGACTTTGTACACTTTTCTATTGTGAGTACCATCAATATCCGCTTATTAGCTCACCATCACTAACCCAGCCCGTAGACGTCTGCTACTGCTGAACACTTCCCCCGCAGAAGAATTTAATTAACAATATTGAGCCGAGAACCACTTACCTGATGCAACCGCTACAAATACACCGGTCCATATTCTATATTTTGCGTCTCTGGTGCGCAGGGCCAGCTCCAACACCGTCTTGGCAATGATAGCCGGCAGACATTACACCTTTTGTATTGTGTCCTTAAATGAGTTACATTTTTTTTACTAGCCCGTTCTGTCCCACTGCTGGGCAAAGGCCTCCCCCTTTTCCTTCCACTTATCACGGTCTAGAGCCAGATCCCACCAGTCTCTTTGGAAGACATCCAAGTCGTCACTCCATCGCTTTTTAGGCCTCTCTCGGCATCGATTTCCGTCTTTAGGAATCCATATGCTGGTTACCTTGGCCCACCTATTGGGTTGCATATGGGTGACATGACCCGCCCAGTCCCATTTCAGCTTTGTAGCCTTGTTGCCCACGCCAGTGATGCTGGTCTTCGAGCGCAGCCAGGAGTTTGTAATCCGGTCGATCTGCTTTACACCCAAAAAGCTATATATGAGCTTCACAATTGCTTGAAATAAATGTATTTTATTTGTTTTTTCTTTCCTGATAGTGGTTTTGGTTTTCAGGGACAGCCGAACCGTACCACAGGAGAGTGCGACGAAGATGCTATGATACTGGGCGGCGGTGACTCCACTTTTACACTATGCGGACAAAACCATGGACAGCACAGTAAGAGTATATACTTTTAAGATTTCACTAGCGGAAATGAAAGAAAGGGTGGTAGCCAGATTTTAGGAGCGATAAATGGAATATATGATAAATAGATAAAGTGTTAATCAGTTATTTTTGCAACAAGAAAACTAAATTGGGGAGATTTTCTTGTTTCCTTGTTTGCTCTTTTCTTGTTTTGGAGTGTGTGTGTAGTGTGAGAGCCCACTTGTTAAAAATCCTTGAAAATATTCTAAGGATTTAGAAAAACCAATTCTAAAAGAATTGTGAAAGTTGGAATTCGATTTTGTAAAAGTCTAATAGTAAGCGAGATATAGGCCAAAAAGCCGGACTCTTAATCCTCACATAGAGACTGAGAGCCCAAAGCGTTTTGCTTTAATAACTAAGTTTCACTAATTTTGTTTAGGATTCACTTAGATTTTGAAGTAAATACTTTTTCTGTAATGTGCATAGTTCATCAGTTACAGGTGGGCTCTCAGTCCTCTATGTGAGGATTGAGAGCCCGGCTTTTTGGCCTATATCTCGCTTACTAGACTTTTACAAAATCAGATTCCAACTTTCACAATTCTTTTAGAATGTTCACAGAATCCTTGGAATATTTCCAAGGATTTTTAACAAGTGGGCTCTCACAGCACACACACGTTTTGGATACAAGCGTTTAGGTAGGTTATATGGTGACGTCAGTTAAATTGGTTAGGCAACACAACCATACAAAAATGTATTGGCGTGATCCTTGACGGGTTAATAATAGTTATAATTTATTTATTGATTCAGACGAAATTTACAAGATAATTTGTGTTACTACGATCCAATATTACTTATAGGTTTTTTGAATAAAATAAATATAAAAAAATAGAGCTAGGTTATTGATAAATACGCAGTAACATGCATTACCTAGTTAGCATTTTTTTAAATTATAGTCTAGCTTTTGACTACGATCACGCCTGGTTAACGATGATGCAGTCTACGATGGAACACACTTGCCAAGAAGAAACCTGTTCACTCGGACTGTTTGTTGGGACCTGAATTAAAAATGTAATTAAGCGCCGTAGAAAAAAATTACGTCAATACAGACTTGCATACCGACTTGCAGACTCTATTAATTTCAGCACAGCACATGACACCAGTGTGCCGTGAGCCGTGGAAAATGTATGAAGTTTTGTCTACGGCGGGGGGAGCCAAGACGATCAGCAGAATTTTCTTGTTTTCCCCAAAGAAGACACCATAAAGCCAAGAAGCCTTTTAGCCTGGTGGGATGAGCTCTATCCACAGGTTTAAAAGTTGAGGATTCGCAAAAGTTCTTTTAAGTTCTCAAAATGTCAAAAAAAACATTGCGAGGAAAGTTGGTTACCTGCGATTTAGTTAGCTCTATGCATTGATCATTCATTTCTTGTGGAGAATGGTGCTGAGAGAATGGTGCTAAGAGAATGGTGCTGAGAGAATGGTGCTGAGAGAATGGTGCTGAGAGAATGGTGCTGAGAGAATGGTGCTGAGAGAATGGTGCTGGGTAGACTAGGCACTGTGTCTATTATAGAATAGAATAATTTATTTCAGACAATGTCAATAGGATATACAAAACATAAAAGTAATAATGTATACTAATATTATAAAGAGGAAAGCTTTGTTTGTTTGTATTGAATAGGCTTCGAAACTACTAGACCGATTTAAAAAATTCTTTCATTGTTGGGAACACAGAACATAAAAAACAATAGAACTAGCATGATGACTTTTTACTAAGAAAACCAGTGTAGCTAATCTCACACATGTAAAAACTAGCACACTTAGAAATAAAAGTTATAATTGGTTGAAAGAGAACGTTCAAAGAGGCCTAAAACCATAAAACCAATTTAACGGATATAAAACCTTAGCTACTATGGAACATGGTTTAAAATTCAATAAAATAAACAGTAACAAAAAATTAAAGTTTACTTCTTCTACTCGGCAAAAGATGGCGCTTTAGAAAATATTTTTATTTTAGTCTCTATTAATTAGAAATAAGACTGATAATGCTATGGCTGTTACTTGATTACCCACAAAACAAAGCCACTGAACAACAGATGGCGCTGTTGCTAACGATTTTTGTTATAGTCTCTATCAGCAAAGTATAAGATCGATAATGCATTGGCTGTTATTCGGATGCTCAAATAACAGCGCTACTCACTTAGTGATGTACCAATGAGCATACAAGACGAATGTATCGATATCGATTATCACCTACCTACTACGGGTAACGAAATAGGTACGTCAGGTTATATTTGTGGTGGTCGAAATAAAAAGCTTTTCTTTTCTTTCTTTCTTAACATAATCACAGGTATCCAACTCATAAATACTTACTTAAAAAATATTATATTACTGGAATATTATACAGAGTGTTTTTTTAACTGTAACAGTACGGCAGCACCCATAACCAGAGGAGATACAGGTGCAGTTTCTTTTAAAACATCAGCTCGTTTTCAAAGAAAAACATTTTCGCATTAAATTTTTTTGGTCAAGTGTGAGTAGCGCCTTAAAATTAATCAAGTTGGTAATTTTTTTTGATGCCGATCGATGCAGTCTTTTGTAAGGATTATTTTATTGTATCGGATATTTTTATTGTATTCTCATACAACAGGACAAACAAAATTCCTTCTACAAACATTTTGTGTTACAGTAAAAAAAACACTCTGTATACTGAATTATTATTTGACGGGCACACTAAAAGTTTCCGGAATCAATAAAAAAATACTAATAATGGTCAAAAATGAATTTATTGTTTCTTTAAATATCTCCCTTTGCGTCAATGCACTTTTTCATAAGATTGAACAAATTTTGAACACATTTGTGCCACTCCTCCGGTGGTGACGTCAGATACATGTTATTCATACTCTTCGACAGCCTCTTCTGGTGATGAAAACCGTTGATCGGGTAATTGGTTCTTAATTTTTGGGAACAGGAAAAAGTCACACGGTGCCAGGTCATGACTCTGTATGCTGGATAACTCATAATTTGTACGTTTTTTTAATTTTCTTTATGTCTTGCGCCTTGGGGAAGCTGAAAACAGAAGTTATTATATTATTTCACACCATAGGTTACATACATTCAGAAAATCATCAATAAAACAACAAGGAATTAACGCCCTAAAACTTATACACCTTTTAATAGGGGTAACTAATTAAAGCTATCGATAACACATTCATCAGTATATTGGGGTCACATCCCTAATTGAGTAGCTTAAGTTGAGGTTTAAGAGAAACGCGACCTTAAGGAGTATGATTCACAGTCTATTTTGTTTGAAGATTTTGCTTTTTAAACAAAACTAACAAAAAAACAATAAAATAATACTTACCGGTGATAGGATATGCCCCCTTTTGTTAAATTTTTGGTTCAGCTATAATATTTACACTCCAAAACGGCACAATATCGCATTTATATATTTTTTTGAAGTACGTTTACCCCACAGTAATTGAAACATGACTGAAGTGAGCGAAGCTTGTAGTGCGCGGAACTCCGCGTACTTGGTGATATGCGGGCCCCGCCTACTTACGACTTCTATTGTTTTTTGTGTTCTGTGGTTGGGAAGCTACACTATCCCCGAGTGACATAAACTACTTTTTACCCAACTGCGCAAAAGGAGGCTTATGTTTTTACTGAAAAACTACGCCTGCGAAGCTGCGGATTGGTCAGCTAGTTACAAATAAAAAATAACCCTAAATAAGATTAAATATATACAAAATTGTTTGCCAGATGTAAAAGCTTTAGTTTTTTTTTCAGTATACTACACTCTCTCTAGCAAGACGGAGGCGCGAGAGGCAGATGACCTGGCCGGCACCACCTCCACTCGCCTCACCATGCGCATGCGTGGTGGTGACCTGCCCAGGCTCTGGCTGCTGAGGCTGGCTCAAATGCCGCTGGCGTATGCAGCACCTCATGAATGCCTCCAGTACTACACTGCTGACAATGGTAAAACGAGAACATAGAGTGCAGTTCCAATTAGACGACTGAAGTTTCGTAGCGCACTTTGAATTCTTTTACTAATATTTATTTCTACGGATGCTAGCATTTTTTATCGCTGTTGTTCAATAAAACTAAAACAGATTGGACGCTATTAAGAGAATCACAGGCTGGAAAAAAATAAAGTAAAGCCAAGCCACTTATTCGTGATTTCTAAGATGATTCTTAACTGCGCTTGCTACTGTTGTACAACCTACTATGTATAAATCTGTAACCTAAATAAAAAATTGTATCGTTATTGAAGAGCGGCGCCTTTTGACACAAGTATACAGGGAGTTTTTCTAAGTGTGCACAAATTTGCACAGGAGGTTCAGACTCTGTAGTATATGCGATTATTGAAATAAAAACAATGTTTTATTTAAAAAAAAATACCATTTTATTCCTTAAAACACAGAACTCGTGGACAATGCAAAAATCATTCATTAAATTTTACTGCGCACGCACACAAACGTAAAACTTATGAATGACCGCGCGCAGAATGAAAAGGGTGTCCATAAATCACGCACTTTTTTAAATATTTTCAAATGAAAGTAATTAACTAATTAAGAGTTAAATTAAATATTTGACTTTTTATAAATAACATTTATTTATGTTTAGAATGTTATAAAAAATGTTGAGCACACTTAGAAAAAACTCCCTGTATAATATAGGTACATAAAAGAAGATCGCAATAACCTTTATAACATTCTTTATTTTGGGTACCGAAATTTATAATTATGATTTGAATTTGAAAATGATTCTTTAACAGCCTCTCACCTCTAATCAAACAGGAACAATCAAAACTTTTAACTATGCCACAAACGGCCGGCACCTTGCGAATCAAGACTACAAAACGTGTATACGGCGGAACTCCAAGAGCTGCTCCGTGCAGTACGCGCCTTGCGACTCGCGTGCATTCAGGATCGGACCTGGTGGAGACGTTCCCAGCATCATCGACCCTGTTGGTAAGTATTAAGGTATCATTCTGAATGCAACAGACTGCAAACTCCAGATTGGTCTAACTGCCACTTTGGATCAGATTCATTGATAGATAGTTATTATGATTTAGTTGTTCTGAGGGATAGACTTCAAAGCTGCCAACGAGCGATGGAAAGAAGTTTACTTTGTATAAGAAAAAGTGATTGGATAAACAGTATCACTATAAGAACGAAAACAAAACTATCTGATATACTCACCAAAGTAGACTAACAAAAATGGCGCTGGACGGGACATAACGAGCAAAAACGAGAAATGGAGCAAATTAGTAACAAACTGGTACCCAAAAGATGGAAAAAGATCAAAAGGAAGGCAAATCAAAAGATGGGAGGATGAAATAAAATTATCTGCTGGTCCCTATTGGAGAAGAGCTGCTACTGACAGACTTCATTGGAGAAGCTAGAGGAGGCCTTTACCGATCGGCACTCTGAACTAAGAGATTATATGATCTAAATTGAAATTTACGTAATGCAAAAGTCAGAATATAGGCTTATTATATTATAGTTGTTCTGAGGGAGATCCAACGTGCCTTCAATTCCATCTTGTACCATGGAAGAACTCAGAGGGCATGGCACAGCAAAGTCTTGCTAAAATTAAAAGATTGTTTAAATTTTAATAGAGTCCGATTTCACTCCTAAGCCATATCTTTAAACTTACCTAGTCCAGATCCACACAGTACGGCAGTTATACAGAAGTCTGAGGAGTATAACCAGCCCTTGTCTGGCGTTTGTAGACTATAAGAAATGTTGGTCTGTTCTGAGTTCCTGCATCAAGGCTAGGTTGATTGGTGACAAATCGCAGTGGTGTGATGTTTATACATCGAGGTCACCATGTCGTCGGTTCAAATCCAGAGATCCGTAAACCGGATTTTCCGAATAAAAAACTTAGGCTTACGAAAACATTGTTTACAGATGTATGGATGTTGTTTACAGATGTATGGATGTTGTTTACATATGTATGGATGTTGTTTACAGATGTATGGATGTTGTTTACAGATGTATGGATGTTGTTTCCAGATGTATGGATGTTGTTTACAGATTGATTGATTGATTGAAAATACTTTATTGCACTTATATAACTAGTACAAACGCGAACTTAATGCTAAAGAGCATTCTCTTCCAGATAACCTTTGTGTATTGTAGATAAAGATGTGTAGGTAGTGCACAGGAAAGGGAACTAAAGAAAAATTTGCATAGGTACATACTACTTAAATACTTTATATCATATACCTATACTAAACAATACCATTATCAAATAAAAATACATACATAACAATAGAAGAAGTGATAAGAAACGATTAAGTTGCTCATTTTTGGTCGGTTTGACCGAGAAGGTGCCTATAGATTCTCAATCTGAATGCTTGAAGTAATGAATGAAAAGTAAATGATTGAACTGAAGTAGCCTCGAAATAGTTTGGTGGCATATTATTCCAGAGACGAGTAGCGGTTATGGTGTAAGAGTCAGAGCCGTGTTATGCTGAGGAGTAATCAATTGGAAACGACGAGACGATCGCACAGCTCTGTCCTCAGTTGATACAAATGTAAATCGCTCTCTGAAGTAGCTGGGAGATAGTGGGTTGCCAAGAATACTAAACAGGAGGGATAGCATGTGAGCATCTCGACGAGCTCTGATGTCAAGCCATTTTAGCTGCTGACGAAACATCGAGACATGGTCATATTTTCGTAGGCCGTAGATATAGACATAGACAGACATTTATTTGCTACCATAACACACACAAATTCACACAATACAATCAAAAGGTATAACATCAAAGAGAAAGCACAAGAGAACACAGAAAATTCAACAAACATAGAAACAATAGAATGAAATAATAAATTTATAGTCAGGGAAAAATTAAAAAGAGGCAAGTATGTGCTACTGCAGCAAATGGGTTCCAGCTCAGCATTATGCCTCGCTACCGATCGACAGCTCGGCGCTGTTATTCTGCAGAAACCTTTTTTAGGCAAGTCATTAGAACTCGTAAGAACGAATGTGTTTGCCTACAATTATGATAAGGCTTAATTAGATAGTTATGATAAGTAGATAGAAGAAATAAATATATTATGTAAGGAATAATCATAATAATGTTAAGAAATGTTAGAGTGTAAATTATAAATAATAATACTAATAAATATAAATATACTAGAAACTTTACCCTCGCGTCAGCAAGTGAACGGCGCTATATAACAATTTGTACCAGACAACCCAATTTTTTGTTTTTCTATTAAATGTTTCCTATAATGTTTTTTAAATGTAAATTTTGATTTTAGTAGCCGAAAAGGTGGTGGTATGTTATTCCAACACTTGGTTGCCTGGTACCGAAAACTGCCCCTAAACGCTACAGTTTTATGCTTACTATAATGTAGCAAGTCACGGGTTGGTCTCGAACTGTACTTAGTCTTTGATCGGTCAAGCTTGGCGTACAAATACTCTGGCATCTCAGATATCATGACACTATGTACCATTACTCCTAGATGTAAATCTCGCCGCGAAGCCATGTTAAGAGTAGAAGAGTTATTTAAATATGGTGTTATATGCGTTCGCGGCGGGATATTGTAGCAGAACCGGCAGCAAGCATTCTGTATTCTCTGTACAAGACGAGTAGTTTTCGCAGTTAAGCGCGGACCGTACACAAGATCACCGTAATTTAATTTTGACAATATTAAAGCTTCGCATATTTTAATTCGGATTTCCTCCCTCAGATATGCATTGATCTTATAAAGCAATTTCAATCTAAAGAAACAAGTCTTCAACATATTTAAAATGTGACCCTCAAAGCGAAGAGAACTATCAAAAGTGATACCGAGATTTCAAGCTTCATAAACCTGTTCGACATTTTGTCCGAGAATGCTCACATTAAAACTATTACCCGCTGTGCAATTTATAAATCTTTTTGAGCCAAACACCATACATTTCGACTTTGTGGGATTTAAGACCAGTGCATTATTCCGTGACCATAGCACTATACGGCCTAGATCATCACTGATTTTTACCATTTCAGAGGATAGGTTTCTCGGGCACATGGGCAAATACAATTGTACGTCATCAGCATACAGGTGAAATTTACAATGTTTGATATGCCAACAAATATCGGCGCTATAAATAATGAAAAGTAAGGGTCCTAAAATTGACCCCTGTGGAACTGTGGATATAGCGAATACAGAGATTCTGCAGACGCTCCAACCTGTTCAGATGTATGGATGTTGTTTACAGCGCCTCTGACGCGCACCCTGCACACGCTCAATCTAGTTGCGGAGAACATAGATGTGTTGCATGTTTCTCTGAATGAATTCGCAAAGGTCACGTTGTTCATTTTATGTTTGTAAATAGTGTAGTACATTAATTGAAATTGAGTAGCATACGTTAGATACTTAAGTTAGAAATTAAGTTGACTAACTGTAATGTTAGATGAAAGTGGAAATAAATAAATACAAATAAATACAAAGGTATGGACGTTGTTTACAGATGTATGGATGTTGTTTACAGATGTATGAACGTTGTTTGCAGATGTATGGATGTTGTTTACAGATGTATGGATGTTTTTTACAGATGTATGCATGTTGTTTACAGATGTATGGACGTTGTTTACAGATGTATGAATGTTGGTTACAGATGTATGGATGTTGTTTACAGATGTATGGATGTTGTTTACAGATGTAACAATGCCTGTGCCCACGCTCTCTGATGAAGGTTCGGGTGAAGAGCCAGGAGATGAAACTAATGTATCAATTGAACAGGATGAAAGAATCCAACAGCCTACTATGATGTCGAAGGTAAGAAAGCTATTGAAAGACTAAATAACAGTTTTAATTATATTTCGTAACTAGCTTAATCGTACGGCTTCCCACGCGTGGTTTGGCAATAAAAAGCATATGTTTCAATTCAGGTTATAATCTGTCTGTACACCAATTTCATCGAAATAAGTCCAGCCGTTCTGTCGCGAAAACGTAACAAGCAGACAGAGAGACAGAGTTAGGGCGCATTCAGATTTGCCGCAACGTGGCGCGCGGAGGCAGCGCGTTTGCAGCGCTGCCTCCGCGCGGCAAATTTCAAGGCGCCCTAACTTTAGAATTTAAAATATTAGTGCAATGGAATACAATGTGTTTTACTGTTACTAAATAAACAGTTTAAGGATAACATTATAAACTAAAAATAGCAGTGGTAATATTAACAAGAAGATAATTAGATCACGCATGCAATATACCTATATCATACATTTATCATTGAATTACCTTATTAATAATAATCAATAAACTAATATTTTTAATTAAATTATTATTATATCTAGCCAACACCACACATCTACCTAATAAATAATATTCAAAAGTACTTAAACTCCTGACGATCTAAGAGGCCCAATTTGACATTGTCAAAATACAAATAGTATAAATGGGAACTAAAGTAGAAATAAAAAATCTGTTGCTATAAAAACCGATTCTTGAGACATTTGGATTAATTGTTGAAAAGAGTTTGTTATCGTTTAGTTTAACTTAGGTTCAATTAATATCGAACTAGCTTGGCTGTATATAAATAATTTGTATCGTTTTTCATTCAAGAAAATATTGACAATAATGATAAGTAGATTAGATTAGAAAATTATATATTCCACTGATTAAATAATGATGCAAAGCCCTCGTTGTTGCATTACATTTTACTGAGGCTTATTTCATAATTGTGGGTGCATCAGCAGCTATTATCAATTCTTATATAGATACAAAACATTAAAAAAATAGAGATACGTTTCAGTTTTTATAAATCTAAAGATTAGTAAATATTTAGATTTTTTGTAATAATCGATTTTTTTATTTATTTATTTATTTAGAGAAACCAACGGCGATACAAATTGTTTGGTTAAATAGCTTAGAACTAAACGTAAGGCTAATAACAGGTTTCTAAGTTTGAAAAACATTTTGGTTGGGTCCCAAGTGTGTTTAGTGGTTAAAACGATCGAAACTCTACGGCATTGAACCCAATGATAGCACATTGGAATACCATCGGATATGATAATAATTTTGGCATTACATGGTTGATTTTTCGACTTCTTGTGTAGACGTTCGTTCAAAGTTATCACGGCGAGAAAAATGACAGATGATGACAAATCGGGCCTGTTAAAACATCGCGAGTTTAATTTCTAATAAACATACCCTTATATAAGCTTTCTTACAAAGTAAAACCCTAAGTGTAAAACTACAAGGTGGAAAGTTGAGATGGTGTAGGTAAAATGGGCGGTTTATCTCTGTGACATTACTGCTTAGCACTATCGATAGCAGACAGCTATTAGAACTGCTAAAGCGACGAGGAATCGGTAAATAGGCTAACATAGCATTCATACTCTATAACAAGACCGGTCAAGTACACACGGCTACACATCAAGCTATAAATTTCCAGTATAAGCTGACCTCTCATTCTACGAAAAGCCTACACAATGCGAGGTCAGATTATACTGGAAATGTATAGCTTGATGTGTAGCCGTGTGTACGAGTAGGACTCGCGCACCGAGGGCTCCGAACCTAGATAGGTTTATTTCAGTTAATGAAGCAGCGCCATCTAGTTATGAGACCGGTAAATCAAAAAAACTTTTAAGACAGATATCTAAAAACTGTTCTAGATTTCGTTATAATTATCCTGTAACCTTTTCACTTTGCAAACTTCGGAGATAAAGAAGGAGTGGGGGGCATTTTTTTACATATTTCATCATAACTCAAAAACTGTACCAAATAAAAATATAAAAACGGGTTTGGAATGTGTAAACCAATCTCTTTGATATGATACCCCACAATTTTGGCCTTAAAAGAAAACATTTTTTTTTACTTGCTTTAGAGGAAGGTCAGTATTTTTTATAACTATTCCAAATATCTGTGACAGCTGTAACAGACAAAGTCACATCATCCCCTTTTTTACTATTTCAGTCCAGAAACCTAAAAACAAATATAGCCGGGTAACTGATACGAAACAAAATTGTTCAATGGGTCTCCTTTCCACCTTGTATAAGCAAACAGTCTGTTCTAAAACATACCAGAATGTACCATATGTATGCAGTAGTACCCCGTAGTTAGCCTAACCCCTAACCCTCAGATATGGAGCTATATTACATCTTGGATGTGGGGGCAGCGTGCCGGCAGATCGATGCGGTGGTCTCCGTACGCCCAGCATTACTCCGACGACGACTCCGAGTACAGGTATTACGGATACGGGAACTTCGGTGTGGGGATGACGGGACATGGCAGGCAGCGGTGTAAGGATCGGATCACTATACCCTGCGAAAATGAATATTTTGTTACGGTAAGTAACTTGATTTTAACAAGATTGTCCGCTCCATATATACCTAGTAAGGTCATAAATTCTGTCACATGTTTAATATAAAATAATTGAAACAAGTTTATCACGTACCGTCTTATCGGTGTTTCGGTTCAATTCGTGAACCTTCATCAGGGTGAGTGCGATCCGCTCCGAATAACGTCTCGCCTCGCACTCTAATTATAATGACTAGTATTTATAATAATGATTGAAATCAATCACGAAAGTTTTCTAAGTAAAAATGAAACAAGTTTATTCATTATGTAACCATTTATATACCAAAATGAACTTAACAAAACATAGATTCTTATGACACTAAAGTTTATTTAAAATGACCTCCGTGATTTTGAATACAGGCCTTCAATCTGCGCGGCCAGTCGTCTATCGCAGCACGAACGAGGTCCATGTCAATATCGGCGGCTGCCTTAATCAAGGATGTCTTGAGTGACTCCAAATTGAGATGAGGCTTTGAGCACGCCTTTTCCTCCAAGTGTTGCCATATCTTGTAATCTAACGGATTCTAATCTGGACTGGAGGAGGGCCAGTCTTCGTGCCGGATGAAGTCGATTTCACGCGCCGCCAGCCAGTATTGTGTGCTCTACGCTCTATGAGCTGGCGCCGAATCTTGTTGGAATACCCAGTGCCTGTTATTGAACATGGTATGAGAAACAGGTTCCACAAGATTCGTCAGGACTGTATTTTGATACACAACTGCATTCGTTTTTACACCTTTCTCACAAAAATGTACCTCTGTTAAGCCCCAATAAGAAACTCCCAACCATACCATGAGCGAGGATGGAAAATGACCTCGTTGGACACGCGGAATACGGTTGCTCGCTTCTTCACTACTGTGTGCATACACCTTATCATTTTGTTTGTTGTAGCTCTCTTCTACGGTAAAAAAATTTTCATCCGAAAAAAGAATTTCCCGATATTTTTTCCCCGCGTACCGCTTCAACAAAGCGCGGCATCTCTTCAGTCTCAGGTCCATTAGACGAGCATTCAAACGATGTCCTGTTCTTCTTCGATATGTCCGAAGCCCTAAGTCTTTATTTAACACCGTTATTTTTCACCGTGGTTCTGTTTAACCCCATCTGAAGGGCCAACAGTTTCTGCTTACGTTTGGGATTTCTTTGAATTCGCGCCTTCACAGCTTTTATCACTGCTGGAGTCCTAACAGACCGAGGGCGACCACTTCTTGACCTGTCATCAACACTAGAGTCTTCATTGTATCGTTTGATGGTGCGATAAACGAATCTTTTGGTTATATTCAAATTTTTCAGTATGTCAAAAATTTGAATTGGCGCGTAACCGCAACGATGCAATGCAATAACTGCAACACGGTCTTCTTTAAGCGTCCACTCCATATTTAAAAATGAGTAAAATTCTAAAAAGTATACAATTTATTTTCATGAACAATTCGAAATTCGAATTCTATAAACTTTTTTGTGGCCAACATTCTAAAAGAAAAGTTTTTACTGTGTGACAATACTTATGACCTGACTAGGTATATAAAAGCCTTTGTTTCAGTATTATAAATACTGGATTTATCACGTACCGTTTTACTGGTGTTACGACCGACAATGTTTCGGTTCAATTCGTAAACCTTCATCAGGGTGAGTGCTATCCGCTCCGGAATGCGACTCGCCTCGCACTACGCGACGCAGCCCTCTGCGCGCGAGTAGACGGCGGTGGTGGGGGTTGCTGGACCGATGACAACCGAAGAGAACAGCAGTGCTGATAATGATAATGATGTAGCCTCTCAACAACCGTTGGCACAACCCCAACCACAACCCCAACCACCGTGCCCGTCTACCCGCACGCAAATTCTTCCCGTCAGAGAGAAACGTTGACCGTAACTACTCCCCCAATACTCACATAGCCATATACATACTCTTGACTTGACAGACAAAAACGTAAAATAAAAAAACAATTGTCATAATACATTTGGTACATAATACATGGTATTACAAATAGGATCACATTTTTCCTAAGGCCTCTTGTGAAAAAATGTGTGATTTTTTCTTACCGTTGTCCCCTTTACGGAGATAAGGCCAAGTAAAAGCATTTTATTGTTACATTTATTCATGGAACCATGCAGTAAAAAATATAATACTTACGAGTAAACTAAGTGACTTTAATTATGAGAGAGACAAGTAACTTCTGTAACACAGGTCTTCGTACTAGCTCAGATGTCAAACTTCATAGGACGTTTGTTACAAAGTGTTTCTAAGTTAATACAAATATTTTTTTATTATTTATTTATTTATTTTACTATTTATCCATTTCAGGGTCAATACTACGGCGTAGGAGTGTGCGATCCCCACCACTGCGGGAACACGTTCTGTCCCGGGCTGAGCCCGGAACACTGTCGTATCGAGACTTCCATCACTCCCTTCGCAGTGTCCGTACATTTCGGACCCCCAGTCACGAAGCGAAGTCCTGAGGAGAATATCGGAATGTGTCTGAAGTATTCGCAGCAAGCTTGTGACTCTTGACTCTATCAGAGTATACTGGCCTAAACGTAAATCCTAAGAGGTATCACGGTCCTTTTGCTATTACGTATTTAACGTAATTATAAGACGTAAGAAAAGTACTCCAGCCAGGATAGCATGAAGAACAGAGTAAAATAAGATATTAGCGTAGACATTAGAAACATTTGAACGATAGAGTTTATACTCTCTACGCTCTTCTACTCGTATCAATGACTCATTCGTCTAAATTATATTGATTATATTGACCAGTAAACATCACTACGGTCTCGTCGGTTGCCTCATTGAGCTGCTACCTAGTGCAGGTGGTGGGGCACTGGGGGTAGAGAAGAATGTGCGGCATATTTTTTTTATGTTATTAGTGGGGAAACAGGCTTACGGCTCACCTGATGGTAAGCGGTCGCCGTCGCCTATTGACACCGGCAACACCCAAGGTATTGTCGATGCGTTTCCTACCCTGTACAAACCTCTACATTTCTCTTGAAGCGTACCACGCCTTGCAAGTATGTGGTAGAAAATATCGCGTGAAGCGTGTGGGTATATTCTGTTCCGCACTCACACGATATGTTTTGGATCAACTATGGCCCATTTTATTAAGTTAGTTTTACAGCAGCCTACCTGGGTACGGAATCTGTTAAGTGATTTCCTAATAGGCCACCGTATCTTCATAAGAGTAAGAGTTGCAAGATTATAGTTCTGTCGCCAAGCAGCATTTCTCTGTTTTGGTTTGAAGGGTATGGTTGGTGGTGAAATTACAGGCACATGAGGCTTTACACCTAGTTTTAAGTTGACGGATGTAGGGCAGTACATCGTAGGGCACGTTTCTAAGATGCGTGAACTACGAGGCTTGTTATAGGCGATGGATACCACGTAACATCAGGTGGGCCTTAAGCTTGTTCAATCTCCATGTGGTATAAGAAAAGGCATTACTTGAACATAATTCTTAGTTCGGACCTAAAAGTGATATCCTGTTTTAAGTGTTATAAATAGTGTTTTTAATTAGTTTGTTGTAGCATTTATAGTTATTTATTTAATATATTACTTGCATTTATAACTTTACTTACAGATTGTAATGTTCGATGTATTTGCAGTGCCATTATATAAAAATAGTATTGAATTTGTAAATATCATCGAATTTCTCGCGTCTCTAATTAACTTTAAATATATTTGGAATAGTTACACTATACGTAAGAATCTTAGGAAAGTACCTAGTAAAGTATTTTTTTATGTCTTTTCGTAACTTTTAAGCAGTTACCTATTTCTTTTTCTCTGTGGTTTTTACGATTCTTTTTCTCTTGTTTTTATATTCTTTGGGACACAAGACTGATTGAAAGTTACTTTTCTCAAACATGTTTGGTTGAGCATTTTTTTGACAACCTTCTTCGAGATAAATCGAAATTGCTGTACTGGCCAAATACAAGCGAGCAGCGGCCGGCAAATGTTGTATGAATAAATCTGTCGTGGTTTAGCGACCAAATAAATTACATAGTAAACTCTTAGCTGTCGTGTGATTTAAAAATGGAACGATCTATTACTCTGAAACATGACAACCAAGAAGGTAACTTATCAAAGGTTTTATTTAAATTTCGAACTGGCTTGCAAATACGAGTCTATAGCTGTTTATTGAAGAAATAAACAAATGAACATTTTAACGCGGTAAAAAATATTGTTGTTTGTCATTGATTTTGAAAAGTATTTGTATTTTTTATTTTATAATTTCCGCGCATTATTTGAGAAAAGTACTATACAAGCCTTTGTCATAACTAGGCATTTATGGACTTACGTATCAGACTACTGTACTTAACACGTTCGTCCATCAACGCCTCTTGCTGGCCGCTGCAGTATGTACTAAGTATAAGATCTCATAAATTGATAAACTGGCAGGAGTTGGAACTTTAGCTTCTTTACGTATCTACGGTGAAATGTAATTTTACTATATTCTAATATAGATAAAAACATTGCGGGCCACAAAAAAAGAAATCATTAGTAAAAATACGGGATTTATCACGTACCGTTTTATCGGCGTTCTAATAATGATTGAAATATATCACGAAAGTTTAATGTAAGAAGTGAAATAAACAATGTTTAGCTCGTGTTTATAAAATTGTATTGTACTTTTTAAACACGCGTTAAACAGTTGTTTAACTTTTTTGTGGTAACAGGTTTCAAATCCGATCGAAAAGATGTGTAACTACACACCTTGTGTACACGGTGTAACTATTCTAAGGATAATGAGAATTTATAAGTTGGCTTTTTAATATATTGTATATTTATGCCCTAGGTTAGATAAAATTATACATTTTGTTGTGATTAATTTATTGTATTTGTTTAAATAGTATTCATTTTGACCCCTGATAAGTGTCTTAGGAGACGTCCTGTTTATCTTCCGTCACATAATCTTTCCATGCTTAAAATAAATATCGGAGTTCTTTTTATAAATGAATTAAATAATATAAAAACCGTTGTTTTCGAGACTACCATCGCGCCGTCTAGCATTATAAATGTTAGCGTTCAGTTCGCCGAGCGGCCCAGATTTGGCGCTTTTGGAACATTTGTACTTAGCATAACTTACGAGTAGAGTTCCTTGTGAAAGGGCTCGCCCGGAGAAGTACTACCACCATACCTATTTCTGTGTTTCGGTTTGAAGGGTATGGTTGCCGATGAAGTTACATGCACATGAAGCTTCACACCTGTATGCCTCAAGTTGATGGACGCAGGGCAGCGCATCGTAGGGCACATTTCTAAGGTGCGAGCGTGACCTACGAGGCAATTCTCTGTTATAGGCGATGGTGGGCCATAAGCTTGTTCCATGTGCCAATATAGCATAAACAATTATGGCACAAAATAACGCTAGAGAAATTCCTCCACGTTTTTCCGCTTAGATTGGGCCTTAGCCTTGTGTTGTAATTATCAGAAAACACAGCCTTCAAGCAAGGCATTCCACTCTTTGACGGTGCGCAAAAGGTGAATGAAAACCTCCCTTATCTTTTTTTTGTTTCTTTATCGAGGCTTGGCGGTTCGAAATTGTGATGTACATACATATTAAACGCCCCGTTTTCAAAACTGTACGGTCTGAGAACAATGCAGCCCCTTTTAATTTTGACTAAGCAATCTATAATCAATGAAAATCAAAAATAAAAGGAGATCAAGTTTTACTAGATATTTTGACTAAACAGTGACCAGTGGTCTGGTCCAGTAAAATACAGAAATAAATTAAGACGGCCAAAAAATGGAACGCCTTGCCTGTCTGTTTTTCCTCGTAACTACAACTTTGGGGTCTTAAAACGAGTTTCTTCTAGGTAAGAGTGCTCCATCGTAGACTGCATAATCGCTTACCATCAGGCGAGATCGTGATCAAACGCAATCTTTTATATGATAAAAAAAATAACTTAAACATAATTAATAAAAAAACTCGCGATACTGATAAACCAGTATAAAGTAAATAAAAACATTTTACGACTGAGATTTCTTCACTAAAAACTAAAAGTAACACGTTTAGTTAGTCTTCAGACCGGCTGATCTAATTTTCATCAAACATTGGTAGCTAAAAACTGCTTCAGTTACTTCAGTCCCGCGACCACGGCTGTTGTATGTCAACAGTCAAATCGTCGGGATGACAAAATAAAACCAGCCAAGTGCGAGTCAGACTCGTGCACGAAGGGTTCCGTACCATCATCTATAAAAACGGCAAATAAATCATGTTTGTTGTATGGGAGCCCCCCTTAAATATTTGTTTTATTTTAATTTAATAATATATTTTTGAAGTGAATATATAACTAAATATTCTGTGAATATTTCAAGCGTTTAACTGTTGCCGTTATCAATATCGAGCTAAAACGAGCAAAAACACACGTTTGTTGTATGGGAGCCCCCCTTACATATTTATTTTAGTCTGTTTTAGTATTTGTTGTTATAGCGGCAACAAAAATACATCATCCGTGAAAATTTCAACTGTCTAACTATCACCGTTCATGCGATACAGCCTGATGACAGACGGACAGATGGACAGACAGACAGACAGACGGACAGACAGACAGCGGAGCCTTAGTAATAGGGTGCCGTTTTACCCTTAGGGTACGGAACCCTAAAAGGTACGCGATAAATACCCGTTTTGAATCAGTAATTTTATACTTCAGTTAACTTCAGATAGGCAGACTGTCTGTGGCATCATGTGGCTGTGTCTGAGGCATCACATACAGACACAAGCATAGGCGTCAGACTTATAAAATCCCACCTTCTTGCATCGGGGGAAAAACATTCTTAATTATTGTTCTTTTTGTTTACTGTAAGGAAGGATCTAGTATACATGAAAATCTTGGACCTACATACCACCCAGATACACAAACAATAAAAATTTATGATTTACTGGCAGACCCGCCGAACTTCGTATCGCCTTGACATGCATATGACGCTGGCGTCCAATGTACGTCACCGGTAGAGTTGCCAATCGGCCATCATTAGCTGCATCTATGTATGAGAAAATGAATTTTCTTCATAACTGGTTTTGCGTGAATATTTCCAATATATTAATAGTTATTCTGCTATTCGGAGCGGAGACAAATCCAATAAATCAAAGATCATCAAAACCGGTCCAGCCGTTCTTGAGTTATAAATGCTGTAACTAACCCGCCTTTGATTTATATTTAAAGTTAAAGATATATTTTCTAGAAAGCACTACCACTCTATCTGCACTACACAAAGGTTAGCTGGAAGATAATGCTAACTAACGATAGGTTCGTTTAAATAAATCTATAGAATATTGCTTAATGGCTGGATTACTAGTGAGTTCCTTTGTTTGCAATTTGCTTAGAATTTCGGTCTCGCATGGAAATCAAGATAAGCGAGTTTCGATTCGATCTCTGGCATAGTTTATATTCTGTGTTTGTTTACACATAAATAATAACTCTCTCAAGGAAGTTTCACTTCATTTTTTTTATGTAAATGTTGTTATGTACCTATACTCCTACGATCTGTTGAAACCCGGTATCTATGGGTATGCGGATGATAGTACAGTTGTTGAAAGGTGACTCTAGACCACGTGCAAGTGCTGACGAAATCCGCAATCTACGTACGAATATGGTTAAACGTTTGAACCTTAACCTGAACTTTGTGTCTGACTGTGGTGACGCACTAAAACTCCGACGTGTGTGTTGGGCAGTCAAGTCTGAGTTTGTTGAGCGTTAAGCTCACGTCCAACCTGAACTTCGGCTCGCACATAGAATCTAGGGCCGAAACTGCTACTATGAAGCTGGATATCCTAGCTAAGGTTCGGCGGTACTTCTCACCGGGAAGCTGCTCTAGGATGGCCAAGTATCAGCTTGAAGCCCTTAATTCGATTGAGCGACGTGCCGCCAGACTCATTGGTGATGACTCTCTGGTGGAAGCCAATTAACAAAGTTTAAAGCAGAGTTTTCAGAATTTCAGGTTTTTACAAGATTTGTTTTGGTGAATGTGCGCAAGATCTTCATGACCGCATCCCTCTTTTCCCCTTCCACCACCGAACAAGCAGACGTACCGAGAAGTACCACCCATACCTGGTCGGAATATCACCTTGCCGTACCAAACGATTTACTTAAACTTCTCTGTGTTAGCACAGGTAAGGAGTGGAACTCACTTCCGGCGTATGTTTTTCCGAACCAGCATAACATCGTAATCTTCAAGTCCAGAGTGAATTGGTTCTGTCTAGGCAAGCGTGCTCCATCTTCGATCACACCATTACTTACCACCAGGTCAAGCGCTTGACTAACATCATTAACAATAAACAAGTGTGCTTTAGACCACACGACTGAAGTAAAACTTCTTTAGCTTTATATTAGGTTGGGGAAAAAGTTTCTTCGCATTTTTTAAGAAAATTCAAAACATTTTTTAATATAGTTTATTTACATTTAACTAAAGTATGTAGATACCATTTTGTTCGATAACTTTTTGCCATCTTGTAGGTAGGGACATGATCCCATTGCTATAGAAATTTTGGGGCTTCTAATCAAAATACCGCGACGAGCAGTTTTGGCAGTCCTCTCGTGATGTTAACCTGACACTGCCTAAAGAATTCTGAAGAGACCGAAACAGGTGGAAATCTGAAGGTCAGGACTATACAGCGGATGCATTAACACCTCCAAGCCAAACTCTCTTAATTTTTGCTGAGTAGCTAAAGATGTGTGAGGTCTAGCGTTATCATGATGAAAAACCACACCCCTTCTGTTGATTAATTCCGGCCGTTTTCTCTCAACTTCTTGCTTTAATCTCATCAGTTGTTCGCAGTAGAGTTCAGAATCGATGGTCCTGCCTGGTGGTAACAGCTCATAATGAATAATGCCCTTCCAATCCCACCACACACACAGCATCACCTTGTTGCGAGTTAAACCGGGTTTCGCCACAGTCTGTGAAGCCTGACCGGCCTTTGACCACGACCTTTTTCGCAGGTTCTTGTCGTACGTGATCCACTTTTCATCACCAGTTATCAGCTTCTTCAAAAATTGTTCGGTTTCATTACGTCATAATAAAGAATCACAAATGAGTACACGGTTCTTTAGGTTTCTTTCAGTGAGCTCGTGGGGTACCCAAATATCGAGCTTTTTTGTGTACCCAGTTTTCAAATGCGCCAAAACTGTTTTGTGGTCAATTCCCAGTTCTTCAGCTACGTCGTAACTACTGATATGGCGATCTTGCTCCACTTTTTCAAAAATGGCATCAATTTTATCCGTAATAGGGCGACCAGAGCGACGTGCATCTTCGACATCAAAATTTCCGGATTGAAAACGCTTAAACCAAATTTGTGCTACTCTCACAGACACTGCACTAGGTACAAGACACTACAAGAGGCAAGTAGGAGTGTATTTGCTACTGTAGCAAATGGGTTCCAGGCTCCAGCTCAGCATTATGCCTCGCCACCGATCGACAGCTCGGCGCTGTTATTCTCCAGAAACCTTTTTTAGGCAAGTCATTAGAACTCGTAAGAACGAATAGGCACTAATTGGTGTTTTCATACAATTATGATAGACTTAATTAGACTTCAAAACTTTTAAACGTTACTGTTATAATCCTAATAACGTTGTATATTTAGTGCTTACACTACGTTCAGTATAAAACCTATTTTAATTAATCTCAGCTAAAATCTAACTAAAGACAACACGTCAAGGTCCATGTTACATGAGAATCGATTTGGAGTGGTTTAGGCCGGGGTCCCAATAGCGTCCAATGCATAAGGCAATCACGCGACTAATCGAATAGATTAGATTTGCATACCTTGATGCCGTTTCTCTGTGCGGCCCGCCTAAACCCGCTTATTGCAATAGCGAAATGGCGATGGACAACACGTCATATCAGCCATGGGGAATAACTGGGGCCTTCTCCATAGGGACCGATCTTATGCGGTTTGGGCGCCGACCACAATCTTATAGAAAACCATCATATTTCAGGAGCGTTTTGTTTCAAGCTTGCAGCAATATTATTTTGTTTTAAGCTTGCAGCAATATTACTTCGATGTGAACCACAAAACTTTAAAACATTACTGTTGTAATCATAATAACGTTGTATATTTAGTGCTTTCTAGTGATTACAATTACGTTCAATATAAAACATTTCGAAAATAAACACGATTTACATACTTTTTAGGATAATTTAACGCTTTATTTGAGCTCTAATGTGAAACGTTTTGAGTGAACGATTTATGGTGACGTCACCAAAACTGCTTCGCCTTTACAATAAATAATGTAAGCTTACTAACTGAGGGTCATGGTACGAAATGTCAATGTAATATTACCATACCAATAAAAAACGAGTATGCTTTAAACCACACGACTGAAGCAAAACTTCTTTTTCAAAATATTAATTTATAAAATTGTTCAAGAACGACATGCAATTACGAAATATAATCAAACGAACTACTGACTGAGATATACAGTGTTTTTTTAACTGGGACTGTACGGCAGCACCCACAACCAGAGTAGATACAGGTGCAGTTTCTTTTAAAACATCAGCTCGTTTTTGAAGAAAAACATTTTGGCATTAAAATTTTTTTGGTAAAGCATTAGTAACGCCTTAAAATGAATCAAGTTGGTAAAATTTTTTTTTGACGCCGATCGATCCAATCGTATGTAAAGATCATTTTATTGTATCGAATAAAAAAAACTGAGCAGCGAAAGTTATTCAAATTTGATAAAAAGTATTCTCATACAACAGGACAAAGCAAAATTCCTCCAACAAACATCTTATTAGATTCTAATTACACATTAAATAAGTATTAATACTGTAGCGATTAAGAAGTTTAGGAACTCCGTGCTCTCATGAGCAATTCAAAAATATTTCGTATATCAGAACAATTTTGAATTTCGAACATGGTTCTTGCACCTGTCATTGCATCATCTTATTTGTCCTATCATGGCATTGTCAAATACGCAAAAAGTAGACTTAATTGAAGCATAAGTACTTCCTCAAGTCCGACAGATGCAAGAACCATGTTCGAAAATTAAAATTGTTCTGATATACAAAAGGTTTTTGAATTGCTCATGAGAGCATGGAGTTCCTAAACTTCTTAATCGCTACAGTATTAATACTTCTTTAATGTGTAATTAGAATCTAATAAGATGTTTGTTGGAGGAATTTTGCTTTGTCCTGTTGTATGAGAATACATTTTATCAAATTTGACTAACTTCCGCTGCTCAGATTTTTTTCATTCGATACAATAAAATGATCCTTAAATAGCATTGCATTGATCGGCATCAAAAAAAAATTACCAACTTGATTCATTTTAAGGCGCTACTCAACCTTGACCAATAAAAAAAATTTATGCTAAAATGTTTTACTTCGAAAACAAGCTGATGTTTTAAAAGAAACTGCACATGTATCTCCTCTGGTTATGGGTGCTGCCGTACTGTCCCAGTTAAAAAAAACACACTGTATATATAAATATTTCATGCACTGGCTATGAGAGGAAGAGAGAAATAAAATGTGCGCGCGCACTGCTCTCTCTTGCTCCTACAGTAATATACGAAACATAACTCTCTCTCTCTCTTTCTATCTTCACTAAGTTATATCTCCCTCTCAACTTACCTTCGCACTTTTCGTAACGCATTCACCAGCTTCCTCCCCAAATCAAGCGTGCGTAAAGAAGTTTTACTACAAAAAATATGAATGATTGTGGTAGCTATAGTCTATAATTATTGGAATTGGAGAGAGGCCAAGGCCTGAAATAATAGGTGAAGTGCATGATTGCACCACTTTGTAAGCAATTCTGCTATAATAACCAAATTATATACCTGATTCGCCTTACTCGTTTGATAATTGATTTAGGTACACACGGCTATACAGCTCAAGCATCAAGCTACAAGGTTCCAGTATAAGCTGACCTCTCATTTTACGAAAAGTCCACACAATGTGAGGTCAGCTTATTCTGGAATGTATAGCATGATGTGTAGCCGTGTGTACTCGATAACGCCGTAAAAGTTTAATGTTTCAAAGTCTGTTCCGCCATTCATGATCATACATAAATAATCGTCCCCGACCATCTTAGTCATAACAAAAGCCTCTCCATCTAAAGAGTTTCTGGAAGAAATCGCTTCAAAGCGATAAGACTGCCCATTGTACTAATTGCTTTGTGTTTTCTATTTTGTTTGTATTTATTTTATCGTGTACAAATAAGTTTTTATTAAAAAAATATAAGGTGGACTACATTCATTAGTGTATGGCCGGGATTCGAACACACACCACTAGGTCAACTAGGCATTGTATTAAAGACATCTTTGTAAAGGGCCTTAGAAGCAAAAGCCTATTACTATTAGCCCATGTTGTCCCATTGTTTGGCAAAGACCTCCCACCATTTCAGCCACTCACAACGATCCAAAGAAGCCTTTAAAAAAAAAAGTGGCACTCCGGTAGTGCCTACAGAAGTGAAAACTTGAACAATTACGTTACTATTTTTTGAATCATCAGGAACGGTGTCGGTAACGGTAACAGTGTCGCGAGTTCAATGGTTTTTTCCCATCTCAAAAAATGCCCAACGCGCCTAATGAAGCTTTCAATTAAAAAAAAATTTGGTTGTTGCAAAATGATCATGATGGATGTCGCATAAATATGAAAATTTACTAATAGAGGTTGTCTACTGCCCCTCCAAAAACTAAAAAAATGGATGTTGCAAAGTGATCACGATGGATTTCGCATAAACATGAAAATTTACTAAGAAAGTTGTCTTATGCCCCTCCAAAAACAAAAAAAAAACAAATTATGTACAGAGGTCTCGGTAACAGTGTCGCGAGTTCAATGGTTTTTTCTCATCTCAAATTATACACAGAGATGTTGGTAACAGTGTCGCGAGTTCAATGGGTTTTTTCCCATCTCAAAAATGCCCAACGTGCCTAAATAAGTTTTCACTTCAACAAGTCCAGTCCAATTATCGAACATCCGGCATAGATTCAACCGCCGCCCTCAATACTGCGAACTTTATTAGACAAAGCAATCACTCGTCTAATTGAATGGGATTGAATTCGAATACCTTAACGGTACCTATTGCATGGCAAAATCTATTCTGCAGACAGTGTTTTGAAATATGTATTATCCCTGCAAGGATTTAAAATTTTTTATAAGATAAGTACTATTGTTACTGTTAGGTTTTCAAGCGTCCTATGTACGGGGTTGCTGCTATACAATACGATTGATATTGATAGTTGATGGGACCGGGTTTGTTACGTGGCTCGTATGCCACGTGCCGCAACGGCCACAAACCGCCGCCACCGAGAGCAGACTGCATATTTTGTAGTACAAAAACTGGCCGTAGTTGACGCCAGTGGTCGCTACACGCCACGAGACACTGCTTCTCGCTTCGTGTGGTCGAGTGGCCGCCACCGACCATAATTGAAGAAAAAAAATGGCTGTCGCGCGCTTTCACTACTAAGTAGACGGTTAGCGCTTTAGTTATTTTTGGAACGGAATATTCAAATTGAATTTATTTTAATGACATCCTTTTTATAAATGATAAATGATCAAATTTAATTATTCACACACATTGATTAAGTTACAAGATCCTAGATTATAAAATGTTTGTTTCATATATCTTAACTATTTTAGGGATAACATACATTATTTTGAACCATATAAATATATGTATAAAGATATTGTAACCAACAGCTTATTGAATAAAAATACTCGTTTTTGTACTGATCACGTTGCTGACCAAGTTGTTATCTTTTCAAGATATTTACGATATAAATGTCTCCAAATATCTCAATATTACTTTTTCTTTATGTCGGTATTCAAGGTGACACTTTATCTGGAATTTATATTTGTACCGTTATGCGATCACAATAAAGCGACCGTTAAGGGGATGCTCCTAAAATTATATGATTTGAATTGGAATTCGCTGAGTCAATCCCCATGTCGCATCAATATAAAACTTCAGGTTGTTGTTCAGAGTTTTTTCTTTCGCCTACTAAAACAATTTTACAAATAAAATACTTTTGCTCTTTAAATAATTTTTCATTTTTAAAATGATGCTTTTATAAGTTTCTTTGAGTTATTTTTTTATCAAAAAAAAAATAAACAGCAAGAAAATATAGTTTACTATTTCCATTTCTTTATTTTCTCGATGATAGTTCTAATTTGATAGTTGTAGTGTTGTGACAAAATAAGTAATGATATCGATCGCATATGTTTATTATATTTTGAACAAAGACAAATATGTACAACAAAAACATTCAAATATATTTTTTCAAGGTGGGAACACTGAATGGCCCACCGCCGTTTTGTGTTTGTTTTAATCTGTCACTCGCAACAAGACGGTCGTACTAGTCACCACATTTCTGTTCGCTGACTTTTTTCACATTATCCATACGTAACGTTGTGTATTTTGTGTTCCTCCGTGTCGTTATAATTATTTCGTTTCATTGTCGAGTACCTACTATACCTACTATACCTACTTATTTTACAACAGCTTCGAAAATTTTAAAGAAGTTGGTATTATCAATCAAGAATTAATACGTGTAACATCTTATATTAAAATATAATATTGGTTAATAAATTTATACAAATATATATATATATATAAAATTTATCCGACAATAGTTTAGTTTCTTACATTTTGTAAAAAAATATCGGTTCTGTTATCGTGTTACGTTTATCGATAGCTCCACCCCTATCAGTGTAACCCCTATCTGGTATAACCTTGTACGTGCGTAAGCGTCACATTTTTATAAAATAATGCATACATAATGTAAAAAAGACGCTCGTTCAAGTTTTCACAGGAGCTGTCATCGAGAAAATAAAAATATGGAAATAGTATAGCTGGCCCACCCGTGGCTTCGCACGAGTGGTTTTTCAATAAAAATATTAGCCTCCTTCTGAGCAGTCGAGTAAAAAGAAGCCTATGTCCCAGTCCCGATCATAATCTATCTACATATATACCAAATTTCATTGAATTTGGTCCAACCGTTTAGTCGTGAAAGCGTAATAAACAGACAGAAAAAGACACAGTTTCGATACGACACAATTATCATATAGATCATCAACTATTTAAACAATATTTTAATAGATAAAATTACTTTTTACATTTATGAGATATGTTCTTGACTCGGCAAGTTCCGATACAAGTCATACAATGTTAAGAGCCTCCCCTTAAGCCGTGGATTTTTAGCGGATTGATAATCATTAGACGACCTTTTTGTGTTCAGTTTTAAAACATTTGTTCATTTATAGCCTTATTTATGATACTTTTTTGATTCTCGTACACAATTACACAATACGTGTTTTCTTGTGTATGACATTAAGTTACAGTCCGTGCGCTAATTAGTACTTTCGAGGTTCGAGAATTCCCGAATTTGAAAGAGAGATTTGTATGTCGAGTAGCTAGAGTGTGTTATTTTTTATCGTTATTTTATAAAACCATGATTATCACCCCTTTTTTGGTTTGCACACTTATTCATAAGCACCTTGTCAGAAATAAAATATGGCCTATAATACTCAGTGATAATGTAGCTTCCTCTAAGTGTAAGACCGTATAAGTGTCAGAACCGGATCTATAGTTCCAGCGTTTACCTACATCCAAACATACAACCTCTTTTTAACATTGGTACCTATAGAATAATCCTCCTTCACTCTTACAAAAATTTTGATCAATGTGTGTGCCAATGTGGTATCTATTTATTTATTTATTTTATATAAAATACTATAATAAACAATGTCTGTACAGGGTAAGTACATATATATGTACATGGTAAATATACCATTTGTGAGCCATTGATACTGTAGTCCACGACGTTAACAGGTTAATTTCTTATTTTTACATTTTTAACTTTATAGATCTTCGTTTGATCACAATCTCACAAGATGGTAAGCGTTGATGTGGACTAAGATGAAGCATGAAGATCTAGAAGGAACCTATTCACTCTTACCTGAAAGAGGCCCGGATTGTATTCTTTAGGAAAAACAGTCGACGGCAAAGTGTTCCATATCTAAGCTGTGCGCATCAAGAACGTAGAACCAAAACGGTGTGTGCGAATGGGTGGTATATCAACTAGGTACGGATGGTACTGAGCCGTGCGCCTGCTTGTCCTTTGATGGAAAGGAGGTGGCGGAATCAGACCGTAACGTTCCTAGGCACATTCCCGAAATGTTAAATGTTAGTTAAATACGTTTCATAAAAAGAAATGTTCCAGTTAGAGGTTTGTTAGAGAGTAACATAGATTATTAAGGTTATGTTAACACAAATAAACAAGAACCCTTAAAGAAGAAGAATAAACTACATAAAATCGAAGAGTGATGGTATCTTAGATGGGCACTTACAAGAGTTACAAGTCTAAATCTGAATTTAAATCTGCACTAACAACTGAGATATTCATACATCTTTTTAAATTGATACTTGAAAAGTTATGCGAATATGTCAATATTTGAAAAGTTTTTATTATAGGACTCAATCATACGACGAATGGGAGCACAAAGTCCCGAGGTAGTGCGGCAGGTGTTAAGTGTCAACAAAGACCGAGAGCGAGTTCCTCGTGGAGTGCAGGTTCATTTATCCATCCAATCCACTACACGCTCACCCAGTGGGCATAATACTGATTCGAGGCCCTTTTGCTGCTATATCACACAACATACCTACCTTATGTTTAAAATAATTTCTTATGTTTAAATTATATATTAAAAGATGTGGCCTTCCTCCGGAGGTTTTTCCGGTGGGCTTCAAAATGAACGCCTTCAAGAGAGGTGTAAATAGGGTATTAAGTGCTAGGCAACGCGACTGCAGTACCACGAGTGCTGCAGGAGTTTAAAGGCGGCGGTGACCACTTAACATCAGGAGGCCCGTCAGCTTGTGTGTATACAAGAGTAATATAAAAAAAATTATTATATAAATGTTTGTTTCTCTTTTTATTGATTCAATTTTATTATTATTAATTAAATCTTCTTTCTATCTTGTGTCTCACTGTTGTAAATGTATTATGTGTGCTATTTAGCATATAAATGCTTGTCCATGTCTGTATTTATACTATTATACTACACTGCATACTACACTATATACTATAACATTTCCCAGTTTACTTTAAGTTCTTATTGGTATTATAAATAAGCAAGAAAATCGCTCAGAGAAACCCCACGTACTCCCAAAGGCCAAAGAACCGATTAAACAAGTCAATGAAAATATATTAAGTTCTGAATTTACAATTAATTCCATCTCAGCTGTTAGCACCGAGCTCCGAGTTCTCAAATCAACTTATTTATAAGATCTTCTAGATACTTCGTCTACAGTACGTTATGTATTTTCATAAAAATAATGGATGTTTTTGGATATAAACTTTGCAATTTGTAATACTTTCTAGAAATACATATGTAGAAATTGTAATCATTACGTTTCTATGATAGTAATATGAAAATGAAGGATTTGAAAAGTTGGACTAAACCAATATACATAATGTGAATTCGGAGATATTATAAAATAATATTTTTTTTATTATACTGTATTTTTAAAAATAAAAACCAAATTAAATTCGTCATCGTTTGCCTATTAATAAAATTCGCTTATATATTACAAAAAAGTTTTTTTTAAATGTATTTGTTACAAATAAGTACATTATAACCTTAATATTATATAATTATTGATTAAAACGGGTATTTATCGCGTATGCACCTTTTTTATTTGTTATCCCGACGTTTTGGCTGTGTTGCAACAGTCATGGTCTCGGGCTGACTGTTGCAACACAGCCGAAACGTCGGGATAACAAATAAAAAAGGTACATACGCGATAAATACCCGTTTTAATCAATAATTATGTACAGTGATCGCGAAAGTTTGAAAAATACTTAATATTATACCCTAAAAACCATGATCGGTTTTAAATTAATGAAATTAAAAAAAAAATCGGTAAAGAAATGAAGAGAATTTTAAAAGCAAGTGATGTTATAGGTAGGTGTATAGGACTGGATTTCAAATTCTTAAACGCTAGTCAATCTGCATGCATTTATTTATGTTGGTATTGTTGGCCAGTCACATGTAAAACATTATCTGCATGAGAGATAAGCTATATAATATCTTATTCTTGTTATCTAAAACAGCTACCACTTGAAGATTTCAACATCCTACATTGCATCAACAAACTCAGTATACTGAAACAGTGATACGACAAAACAAGAAATATGAAATTCGTACAATTTTTCTACAAAAATGATACCAAAAATGTTCGTGTTGGTATTCTAGAAGAAGATAAAGTGGTCGATTTGAACCAGTCTGATCCCAGCCTACCTCCTACCCTCATAGATATTATCAGAGGAGGATATATCGACAAGATTAAAAAGTTGAAGAACCCTAAAGCGATACCACTTAATTCGGTAATCCTAACTGCACCTCTCCAAGAAATGGATAAGGTTCTATGCGTGGGACTGAACTACAAAGACCACTGCAAAGAACAGAACTTAACTATACCTAAAATCCCTTTTGTTTTTAACAAGTTCCCAAGTACCGTCATCGGACAGGACAAAGCAGTGAAACTTAGACCTGAAGTTTCTAACAAAGTTGTTTGCGAAGTAGAACTGACTATCGTGATCGGTAAAGAAACCAGCAATATAACTGCCGATGAAGCTTATGACCACGTCTTTGGGTACACAATTGCTCAAGACATTGGTGCCACTGATTGGGAAAAGAACGATCAAATGGGACAGCTGTTGCTTGGGAAAGCTATGGATACGTTCTGTCCTGTAGGACCCTGCGTAGTAACATCAGATGAAATCGGCGATCCTCAGAAGTTGAATGTCAAGTGCAGCGTCAATGGTGTTCAGAAACAGAGTAGCAATACAGACCAGTTCATCCACAAGATTCCTGACGTCATCGCCAGGCTGTCAAGAGTTATGACCCTGCTGCCTGGAGACATCATCCTAACAGGAACTCCTGGAGGTGTCGGAGTAAACAGAAACCCACCAGAGTTTATGCAGTCAGGGGATCTGATCACCAGTGAAATTGAGAAGATTGGAGTTTTGTATACTAGAGTTGAGAACTTTTAAACATTTTAGTACCTACTTAGAATTTTGTCTAGCAGCACATATACTGACCATTTTTTCTGTCAGACTAACAGTTGTATTATCTTTCGGTGATGGAACCCTTGATTTAATCATTCATTATATTATCATATTGTCTGTTTTTAGTAGAGGAGCCATTTTACATTTGTGTATTAACAAAACTTGTTTGAAGAAAAGTTATAGTTAAACTGAGATATGTATTTTTTTATTAGCTATAGTCGAGCACTGGGCCGTTACCTGACGATGGTAAGTAATGGTGTGTCGAAGATAGAACGTGCTTGCCTAGAAATAACCTTATCACTTTGGACTTGAAGACTCCGGAAAAACAGTCGCCGGAAGCGAGTTCCACTTACTCGTACTAACCATAATTATAATGTGTTTTTAAGATTTTGGCTATTAACTATTATTTTAACCATATTTTTGGGAGGGGCATTTCCAGACAGCGCCATCTATTACTGTACTTGGAACTAAATTTTTTCTTGGATTGAAAGGCACTCATTGACGTTTAGAGTTTTACTATTTCATAATTCATGATTACTTTATTGTCTGTAAACCTAGGTATATAAGATGGTTTAGTTTAATAAGACAATAGATGTCAAATATTTGAGTACCTACAGCTGATATAATAATAATGTTGCAAACTGACTCTACAAATCAATTCCTAAAATTGGCAAACGGAATGCTTTGTCAGTGTCAACCAATAATACTTCGTCGTATCAAGCTTGTCGTTTCAAACAGTGAAAAGAGATGTCTTTGTGTCTGCGCGTCCAGGCGCGTCCAATCTAAGTTATTATATTAGAATAGTTTGCCTGATGTTTCGTGCTCACTACATGACGAATTACGGAGAATCGTATCTACTGTGAAATATATTCGAAATACATTCTCCGGCATTATTTTTAACCAGCTGAACCGCAGCAGCTTTGTTCGGATTTTCATTAAAATAAAACTAGTGGTTCGCCCCGAACTGAAATCTCGCGAGTATCCCAAAACAAAAAAAAAATATTCTTAGGGCGACTCGCGCAACGGATTTAAGGAGTTGTCAAATCATACAAATACGTAAAATTTAAACATGTTTAGTCGCTAAATACGTTTAGGGATCATTGTGCAACCCGATCTTAATCTTTGACTAATGAAATAGTGCCAAAACCAAACAACTTGACCTACAGTTTCATTCAAATTTCAGGTTACGGGAGTTTATGTAATTTGGATACTCTTTTTTGGGGTACAAATTGCAGTTTTTTGGGATTTCAGACTTTTGCCTATATTTGTGTTACTAAAGCTACACGCATACCAAGTTTCAGCACTGTGGGGTCCCTGGTGTACCCTGTGAGTTTTGTCAAAGTTCAGTTTTTATTATGACTAATAACTCAAAAAATATAAAGAGTTTACAAAAAATAAAAACGAAGTCTAAATGTACTAATAAAGACCTTTCATTTGACCTCCCATTTGACTAGTTAGCCTTATTTTTATATTTTTTACCCCTCTTGAACCTCCAGCATCGCAACAACCACCCGAACATTTTTAACTCATTTAGTCACACCAAAATTGTGCCATCACTACCTACCTATGTATCAAATTTCACGATGATTGGATCAACGCTTCGAATGTTATCTTCGGACAAACATATTACCCGTGCGCGATAAGTTGGGACCTGAGCGCGGTGACGTCATATTGGCGTGTTTGTACCGCCCGCAAAAAAGCGAACATAACAAGCAGCCGCCCGCGGCTTCGTCTTTGTTTTTTTTAACCTAATTTATTATGTTACTCAGGGAGGACGCTGCTTTTTATATAATCTTTTTTACACTATTTGAATAAAATAAAAATACAATGTTTAAGTTTATACATTTATTTTATCTATTATTTACATTATCTCATCTTCGTCACTACTTAGTGGATTTATGCCTTCTAGAGGTTGTTCTTCGTCAGTCAGTTCCTCAGTCTCACTATAATCGCTTGACGAAGAGGTATCCGATAAATTTACAATTAATTGCGATTCATTCGTCTCTTGTAAGAGGTCATCGTCCCAATACTTTTGTCGACAAACTTTTTACAAACTATAACAACAAAAACTACAACAACAAAACAATAACACAAACGAAAACTAGAAGAATTCCAGAGCGCGTCGTTACGTGACGTAGGCCAGTACGAGACTAAAAACCCTAGTAAAAAATAGTGATGCGAACCGTACAATACGGGCGCCATCGGGGAAATGCAGGGGAAGCGGTCGGGGAGTCGCATTCCTAGCAGGTCCCAAGTTATCGCGCACGAGTAATACATACAACGCCGATTTGGCCAAGTTGATTTAGAGATCTCGCTTCACTTGATCAATAATGAAGCATTCTGGGACAGTATTATCTATCATTCAAGTAATTTTCAAATTTTTTGCAGTCGTTTCTGAGATAACCAGCTACAAACATACAAACGACAAATTTTATCTCTTACAATTTTGCTATTTTATTCGTATAAAATATAGTTTTTAGTACGGAATCTCAATTATTTGTATATCAAGTCAAAGACGTTAATTGCCTGCTTTGCGTATATACTAGAATGTATGTAACGTATGGCTAGAAATACGTAAAAAATGCAGTAAACATAAATTAGTAATATCTACCAACTTAATTATTATCCGGCGAGACCAGGGCGGGTCAGGTAGTTGTTGAACCCCGACGCAAAAAGGAAAAATTAAACGTTTGACGCCTATGTTTGACAGAAAGACAACCATAGGCGTCAAACGTTTAAATTTTCTCACACAACAACACAACAAACGCCTGTCTGTCTGCAACATCGTAGCTCGGCCATCGGATGCACTGATACGGACGCTATTTTTTTTAATAAAAACTAGTTTAAATACCCAGTGGTTCTAAGGTGTCAGTTTTTAACCCCGGACACAAAATGAGGGGTCGGAAGTTTCATAAATTTGGTAAAAATTTACTTCTGACCGTTTGCAAATTCATATTTAGGTATAATTATAGTGCTAGGCGGCATGCATGAATGATTCAAGCAGTGCATTGGCAAACTCGTAAAGTTAACAACTCGGGGAGTGCATGTTTTAGTTCGAAATTCATGAATTTACGGCGGCGCGGCGGTACGATAGTGCAAAATCTCAACGTGAAATTATTTAGGATGCGGGCCGTGCATGCATTTTTATACTTCAGTGCAAATAAATGCACCTTAAACCCTAGTCCTGCTACTAATATGAATGAAGATAATTTATAGAAAATTAGTCAAAGTCAAAGTCAAAATCATGATGCAAAAAAAGCATGACCGACCGCATAGAACGGATCACAAACAAATAGGTAGATAGACAGGAAAAGTACAATACAATGAGATTATATTAGACCTACAGCTAGTACACATACGTACCTACCCCACCAGTAGGTAAATTCAAAGTAAAAATCTTTTATTCATTAAAATCACAAGGATCACTTTGAAACGTCAATTTTACTGCCTGTTCCTTCGCGACCAAGCCAGGAAAGAAACGCAAGAAACAAGGCTGGTTGTTTTTTTAATGTTCCTTTTAGAATACATTACAATACAGAAAATAAATTACGTCTAAATTGTAACATTTTGAACGAGTTGGAGCAATTTCAATCCCAACCTTCTCTATCATCTAAATAAAATAATACGATATTTTATAGTAGGCTTTTTTATAAAAATTTTGTTTAATTACGTTTTTAATTTGTTAATTGTCAATTTTTGTACACCACTTGGGAGTTTGTTATAAAAGCGAACGCCTTGCTCTTTAAACGATTTACTAACTTTATGGAGTGTATAAGGGGCAGCAGCCATCTTTATTTCTAGTATTAAAATTATGATTATCGCTATTTCTCTTAAACAAATTAATATTTTTGTGAACATACATCACATTTTCATAGATGTATTGACAAGGGAACGTCATAATATTTATTTATTTAAACTTATTGCGTAATGATTCTTACAATAGTGAGTTCTAACAATAGATGCCATTACTAGTTTCGTTCGATTTACTTTTTTGTCAAACTAAGAAATTATAACAAATTTAATAAAATTATCTCCAAAAAATATTTCTCTCACAAAAAATAAATAATCTCTGGAAAGTCAATGGAAAGTCAAATAATGGGCTCATAGATAAAGTTTTAATAGGTTAATAAAATCAATTAGGTAATTTCTTGTTCTTCGAGTGGCATATATATGTAATACGTAGATATTAGTACGATTAAAAGCTAGCACAGCGTATTAAATAGATATCGCAACCACATAAATCTACACATGATTTACGATAAAAGCGTCTAGTGATAGAAGCGCCATGTAGCGCCTTTGCAAGGAATGCAATATAGCCCGAGCAATAATAGCCCGAGCAATATAGGTGAGGTATCTGTACTAGTAGTAACCACAGATAATATTATCTTTTCTTTGGTTGGGTTAAAGTCGCAACCGCTCTGGACAAGATTTCAAATTGTTTGTCCAGCACCTATATCACGACCTTAGCTCCAAAAAATCATGATCACGCAGGATCCAAGGATTTCTACAAAATTAATTATTATACTAAATGCGATGAATTGGGCCAAGCTTTTACTTAACATTATGACGTGTTCACAGATTACAGGTACAAAAGCTTTCATTGCTTTACATAAAATGTAAATTAAATAAACAATTTCCTGGCCCGCATTGTATATAACCGCTTCCGTATTTCATAGTGAATTTTCTCAGAAAGTTTTCACTCAGTTCGCGTGTTTATAGCCATTTACAATTTCTATACGTGAAGAGGTTAGCAAATACAGTATCCGCCATGTTGGAAAGGTTACTAGTGTTGAGTATTTCTTTGTCCTTATATTTTTTTTTATTTATCTTATGCTTATTGTATATCTTTATAAAAGAATCAAAGTGCGTAATTTTAAGTTTATTGTCATATGTATTTATTTTCATTTGCATAGGAATATATAAATATTTAATTTTTATTTTACACTAGCCAGACAAAGGTAGCCTACAGGTTTTATTAAAACCTTTCAAATCTTTTCGAGTGCAAAAGTAGAAAGGTACCGTATAATGTTCCCAGCAGTAGGTGCCGACGGGCTAAATAGGTAGGTACATATGATCAAACGGGGTAGCAGGTAAGACTACTGTGTGACCCATAAGAAGCTCACATTCGCTCAGCGTGATACCAAGAGTGAGTGAGAACTGAGTATTACCCTGACTACAGAGTACAGAACCGTTTCTGTTATTAATAAGACAACACGATTATTAATCGTGTTGGATCTTTGTTCATTATAGGGTAGACGAATTTTGTTTGTCATCCGCCTTTTCTACGGCTATCGATTCCATCATCAGGACACCTGTGCTGAACATGTCCATCTCTAGACACATGTGGATTGGAGGAGCTAAGGGATATGGCATGCTTTGTTCGTCTAATTTATATAATCTATCAACGATCCTCGATCTGAAAGCATACCATAGATTCTACAGTTATTTTGTCCAGTTGTCGATCGGTGGCGAGGCATATTGCTGAGCTGGAACCCATTTGCTGCAGTAACATATACACACCTACTTGCCTCTTTTTAATTATTCCCTGACTACATTGTAAATTTATTATTTCATTCTATTGTTTCTATGTTTGTTGCATTTTCTGTGTTCTCTTGTGCTTTCTCTTTGATGTTATACCTTTTGATTGTATTGTGTGAATTTGTGTGTATTATGGTAGCAAATATATGTCTGTCTGTGTCTATGTCTATTTTTTCTAATTATAAGATCCTTCGAAATTACTCTAAACCTCATTTACCAGCGCCCTATATTCATCCCCTTACAAATGTGCTTTATAAAAATTCTGCGTTTTCTAAATTGACATTGCGGTCAGAACAATCGCGTGGTTTTGAATCATTAAGCAGGAAATACAGGTAACGAATATAGTGTCAAATTTTATTGCAAGCGAGTGTGTGGTCGGAAATATGAGGTTGATTTTAATTGGGTTTGTTAATATTTAAAAGCCTCGGTCGGTTATTTTAAAAAGCTTATTTTGTTATAATATTGTGGTAGTTGCATTTTTGAGCTGTTTTCTTATATTAAAAACGCGGTAGTGATTTCGGAAAAAAATGCAGTGCTGTTTTATAGAACTTGCAAACTAAAGAAGTAGGGGAGAGTGGTGAAAGACGGGGCCCTTAAGGTTTGATGTTAAATAAAATTGATCGTAATGAGTTTTATTAATTTGTTTTATTCTTATAATCTTCTTTGATAATCAGTCTTCTTTGTAAACGTATATTTGGCAGTCTAATCAACATATTAATTAACAAAAAAAAACAAAAAGTAGGAATACACCCTCATCCCCATCATGCCCCTCACCTAGGGTAAGATGGTGTACCCTGTGGGTACAAAACAAACAAGGTGTATTTTCAATATCGCTGTCACTATTCCTATTTAATGATCTATTCTTAGACCAGTTTTTCTGTTTTGTTAATTTTTCTTCTTAGTTGCAGGTTTTTTTGAAATTTTTTAAGTTCACTCAACTCTTTTTTTCACTGTTTATCTCCTTCCGCTTGTTTCTTTTTCTTAATCATTTCTTCCGCGATTTTTCCTTGTTTTCTAACACCTACCCCATCTTGCCCCCGTATGCCGAATCAAATTTAAAAAATAACTGAATAAAACCAATATGCAGCACAGGTAAATACAAGTTCTTACCTGATATTGTAGTTATTGTCACATTTGATAACATTTAAATCAACTTCGAGGTGTTACTATTTACGGAAAATACATGCCCTATTGAAAAATCACTAGCTATTTGGCAAAAAACTGTTTTTTCCAGAAAACAAATAAAACGCATGTTGTCATTGTCCGTTCACTTCGATGACTGATTGCCGTAATGGCGCGCGACGTCAGGTGCTAAAACGACCCTGATTAGCTAATTCGTTCGTACTCAAAATCGGTTGCCCCGTCTTGCCCCCACCCCGTCTTGTCCCACTCTCACTTACCTACCTTCTAATTACAGTACGGAGCGGACCGCACTCACCCTGATGAAGGTTCGCGAATTGAACCGAAACATTGTCGGTCGTAATACCGATACAACAGTTCATGATACGTAAGACTTTCTGGAAATGAAGATGTGCTATATCGAAACGGTAGGTAATGTAAATGAAAGACCTAACGTGCCCACTTTAAAAATTATAAATCCGGATTCAAATCGTTTAAAAATGAATTAATTTTTTTTGATGCTACTCAAAGCTCAGAGCAATAGATATTTGAACGATCAGCATTGATTTATACTAATATTATAAAGAGGAAAGATTTGTATTTTTGTTATTTTGTGTGTATGTTTGTAATGAATAAACTCAAAAACTACTAATCCAATAAAAAAAATTCTTTCACCATTGGAAAGCTACATGCACCCTGAGTAATATAGGCTACTTTTTACCCATTGCGCAGAAGGAGGGTAATGTTTTTAGTGAAAAACTACGGATTAGTCAGCTAGTCTATTATAACTAAAGAAAGTGCGTCGTACTAAACACTGCGAGAAAAGTGGCATGATACTAGATTACATAGTAATTACTATTTTCTGAAGTATGGATATTCGTTAAAATAGCCGTACTTAAGCGAAAACAGCAACTAATAAATAGCAACTCTATAATAAAAAAAACGTTGCGGCTAATTTTTCAATGCATACTTTGTTATGTCGACACCTTGACAACTATCGAAAGACGGATGCACGGAGAGAATGCAACGGAGAGTTTTAGGTAAGCCGCGAAATCGTTGGTGCGAACTCCATAGTCATAATAAATCAATGACGGCCAGCCAAGAAATACATCGTTGCCCTTGTTTAAGGCGCTAACCGTAGCCGATGACCTTGAGCAAATGGGCCTAGCTATTGTTTCAGCCTCGCACCTTCCGCCACACGCATCTAACCGACCAGCAATTAGGTGAGCGCGAGGCAGACGAGCACAACCCTCCCGTACGACAGTCAGCAGTACACTGCCGCCCGTCGCCCGCGTAAGCACCTTCTAAAGATACGCCCGCTAATTATTCGGAAAAATTGAAAATAATGAATTTTTTTATACCACTTATATGGCAAACGAGCATGCAGTCCACCAGATGTTAAGTGGCTACTACAGTCCATGGATATCCACATAGAATTCAAAACAAGGTATTATGTTGTCTTGATCTCTATGTTGATACGTTGCCATACTATAGGACTTAGCTGTTATGCCTATGTGCCAGTAATTACAGGAACATACCATTACCATCTAACCGGAACACAGCAGCACAAGTACTGCTATTTGGCGGCAGATAAAGGTAAGGCGGTGGTGCACACTTCCTTGAGCCCGTTCACAAAAGCTCTACCACCAGTAAATGCCACGTGAAAGACCGTCGCAGCACAGCATCATATGTTCAACTAGAAGGTATAGTCTTTACCCACATTTAGGTGAAAGAAAAATTACAAAATTTTACGTCGTTTAGAGGTTGAATCAAATTGAAAGTCGAAAACAGCTACATTTTTCTCATAGTAAATAAACAGGTAGAACTTTTTTGTATGTTCACTTTGCAGATAAAAAGGTCAATGAATATATATTTTATTTGAGCACATATAACTAATTCTTCCCTGAGCAGAAAGCCTCCAAATAAGACCAATCAGCTACTATATTCGCCTTTATAATAAATTTTTAACTTTGATTTGGAGTAAAAAAACTGGTAGAATCCAAACAACCTAGTTGATATACCCATTCACACACATCGTTTAGGTTCTACGTTCTAGATGCGTCCAGCTAAGGTATGGAACACTTTGCAGTCGTCTGTTTATCCTAAAAAATTCAAACGGGGCCTCTTTAAAGTAAGAGTAAATAGGTTTCTTCTAGGTCTGCGTGCTTCATCTTAGATCACATCATCGCTTACCATCAGGGGAGATTGTGGTTAAACGAAGATCTACCCATTAAAAAAACCTGTTACCTCCCAGTCACCTCACCCCAGAGCTTATTTCGCGTTCAATATTCGTTCCACAATGCAAACAAGAACATTGTACTGATAGGAATTACTTATTCGGAGGGTAGTCGCGACACGGCGATCGAACCAATCTAACTTGCTCACTTGGCACGACGGAGGCTGCATTCACACCTATGTGTAACATCGTTCCCGAACACTCCGATCCTCTGAAAACCTCCTTCTCAAAACCCCGATGTATAGAACCAGTTTCTATGCAAGCTTTTTTTCCGTCCAAGCTGTCTGATTATGGAACGCCTTGCCGGTCTCCATTAGGAAATCCCCCTCACTTTCCATATTTAAAGCTAGACTCGAAAACTTTTATCTCCATGAAGAGCCGTGATTCATTCATCTGATCATTCATGTATAAGTACATATTTATTTATATACAATTATATATGTATGTATTTAATTTTAAGTAATTTATCTGTTTCTATTTTAGTAAGTTTATTCTTTTTACACTTAGGCCAATCTTCCATTAAGCAATGATCCTCTCCATCCAAAGGTTGTCTGGAAGAGCTCGCTTTGTTAAGCGATAAGACCGCCCATTATGCATTTATTTGTTTTTTTTTTATTTTTATATCTGTTGTGTCTAGCTTGTAAGGAAGAATTTTTGATGTTATAGTCATTTGGAGATGTCACAAAAAGTCCATCGCATCCGCGAGATCGAGCTCAAACGCGAGCCTGTAACGTTCAAACGCCTACACATCAAGCTATAATTTCCAGTATAAGCTGACCTCTCATTCTACGAAAAGCCTACACAATGCGAGGTCAGCTTATACTAGAAATGTATAGCTTAATGTGTAGCCGTGTGTACGAGTACCTATATGTAGGTTATTAGTTGTTATAGCTTGAATCGGCTAATTACGGTATGTTTACCACAATGCGAAAGTTTGGATGCTTGTTTCTTTGTTACTCAATCACGTCGTACGTAACGGCTGAACCGAATTCGATGAAATTTGGTATGTACATAGATTATTACTTGGATTAACGCGTATGCTACTTTTTGTTGACAAACAACGCGTGCGAAGCCGCTGGCGGATGCTAGTGAATTATGCAGGGTGAGATGGGGCACAACGAGCTGCTTTCATATTATTAGGATTAGTATTTTTATTGCTTTCATACAAAGCGGATTGTACTACTGAGTACTAATAATAAAGCTAAATTTTCAAATTGTAGTATGGAATACTTAATATTTGCTCGGAAAATAATTTGACGGAGTTGCGAGTTGAATGGTTGAGTCGTATAAAGGTAGCTTAACAAGTTTCGGCGCGTGCGCAGCTTGCCAGATTTGTTTAAACAACAACTAGCAGACTACGTAAGTACTCCAATACTCAAAACTTTAATAATTCAACTTTCTGTCGCATTGCAATCCATAGAGGCTGCAACACATAAATAAATGATGCTGTACATTTTGACGACCTTCGTGGCGCAGTAGGCGATTCGATTCCCAACGCGGAACAAATGTTTGCATGATCTACAGATATTTGTTTCAGATCCGGATGTTTTTCTATACAGGTATTATAAGTATGGATTTACAAAAAGAAATTATACCAACAAGTATTAATATTAGTTATCTGGTTCCCATAGTACAAGCTCTCCTTAGTTTAGGGCTAGATAGCACCGTGTGAAATGTCCAGTAATATTTATTTTATTAATTTATTTCACGTAGCGCTAGCTTAGTAGAATCACCTCTAAGAAAAGAAAATTAGTTGAAAACAACTCTTAAATAGATGGCATTACAGGTTTCGATCTGTTATTGACTTTTATGTAAAACTAAGACATAAAAATTATTAGGTCCTAAAATTGTATCGAGTCCGTCAAAAGTACAAAAGTTACATAAATCTCACTACTGACTGATTACGGTAGGTTTATAAATTACAAGCTTCCGCCAGCGGCTTCACACGCGTTTTATGTCAACCAAAAGTACCTAGCCTACGTCCAGATCATAACTTATCAACACACCAATTTTTATCGAAATCGGTTAAGCCATTACGACGTGATTGTGTAACAAACAAACATCCAAACTTTCACATTCATAATACCTACTAATGTGATAAAGGATGAGATAGGGCACAAAGTAATGCTGTTAGAAGTTTAGAACTTTCATATTATTATGGTTTGTGTTTTTTTTGCTCTCATACAAAGTGGATTGAAATGATTGAGAATTAACATGTTATATCATCTAAACTAATATTATAAAGAGGAAAGATTTGTATTTTTGTGTGTATGTTTGTAATGAATAAACTCAAAAACTACTTGCCGATTTCAAAAATTCTTTCATCTTTGGAAAGCTACATTCACCTTGAATGGCATAGGCTGTATTTATTGCTTGAAAAGATTTAGGATTCTTATTAAAACTTATGTAACGTAACCCAAGGTGTAAAAAAGTGCCCTAAAACGTCTTTCGTCGCATGCGCTGCGGATACTATTGACGATAGAACAAAAGTATGTTCTACAATATTAAAGAACATATCAATATCTACAAAAAACTTCGTAAAATTATAAAGAGGAAAGATTTGTTTGTTTGTATTGAATAAGCTCCAAAACTACTGGACCGATTTAAAAAAATCTTTTACTGTTGAGAAGCTACACTATCTCCGGGTGACACAGGCTACTTTTTACCCGACTGCAGGGAAGGAGGGTAATGTTTTTATTAAAAAACTACGCGTGCGAAGCTGCGGATTGGTCAGCTAGTATTTTATACAATTGATAACAGAAAAATATAATTAATAATATCTCTATAAAAAAAAACAAAAGAAATAGGTGAATCATCTAAATACTATTACAAATGATCTATTGATAGCTCAACTGCTTCAGATCACTACCAGGTGGAAGTGTCCGCAAGTCACTGGCTGCATTGCCCCGCTGAATTACGCTTATTATTGACATAGGTTAGCACCAACGCTCGGATCACACGCCGCTTCGACCTGACAGAAATATATTTTAAAACGCAAATTGTCAGATCTCAAGTGCAGCATCTTATATATCACTTTGTAGCTTTCAGAAACGTTTTAGTCCAGCTTGCACAACTAAACATATTTAAATTTGACATATTTGTATGCTTTGGAAACTCTAAATCATATCTAGGCATCCTTGCGCTAGTCGCCTTTAGTGCCTATTTTGCCACTACATATTTGAATTTGTTTACATGTAAACAAAAGACACTAAAGTGAAATAGGCACTAACCCTCGCTTTTCAAGAAATTAAAGCCCAGTATGTATTCCGTCATATTATGACCGTGGAAATCTACAGTTCGCGAGAAAACTTGACGGGTCTGGAGGAGTCACATCCGAACATCGAAACATTATCTGTATCGAAGGGAAATGTCACGGTTGTGGCCGTGACATTCTGTTTTTTGCCTTATCATAAGCTAATTTTGACAAATTCATTAAAAATAATAATTAATTGGTACTGACTGACATTATTAAATTAATGAATATCAATAATTAATTGAATCATTATTATTATTATTGTTACGCCGAGGCTGTTACAGAATAAGTAAAGTAATAGTCGGCTGCTCGAAGTTACACCTACGGTGTCACAGAATAGGTAATACTTGGTATGGAATATACCTACATACCACGTTTTTACCTACGGTTGCACAGATTAAGAAATAGTAGTTAGTTGAAATACATACACTTTTCTAGTAACTAGTAGAAACATCGGGAAGGTTCTGGAAATAATGCGCGGTAAAGGTTGGGGAAAAAGTCTTTTCGCATTATAGTATGTGTGAACTTGTAATAAAATCTCTTTGGCTATACTATTTGTATCTGGCTGGTTTTCGTATCATTCAATGTTTAAATTTTAAAGAAGATAATTCCAAATTCAAATTAGGAATATGTGTGATTTTTATTTATTGTTCGTACTGTAAAGATGAGTGAATCTAATGAAGAAATTCGATACATTTTAAAATTTTACTATAAAAAAGGTAAAAATGAAACGTAAGCCGCAAAAAAAATTTGCGATGTTTATGGACTTAGTGCAGTGTCTGTGAGAGTAGCACAAATTTGGTTTCAGCGTTTTCAATCCGGAAATTTTGATGGCCGCTAAGGCTTCACAGACTGTGGCGAAACCCGGGTTAACTCGCAACAAGGTGATGCTGTGTGTGTGGTGAGATTGGAAGGGCATTATTCATTATGAGCTGTTACCACCTGGCAGAACCATCGATTCTAAACTCTACTGCGAACAACTGATGAGATTAAAGCAAGAAGTTGAGAGAAAGCGGCCGGAATTAATCAACAGAAGGGGTGTGGTTTTTCATCATGATAACGCTAGACCTCACACATCTTTAGCCACTCAGCAAAAATTAAGAGAATTTGGCTGGTAGGTGTTAATGCATCCGCCGTATAGTTCTGACCTTGCACCTTCAGATTTCCACCTGTTTCGGTCTCTTCAGAAATCTTAAGGCAGTGTCAGGTTAACATCACGAGAGGACTGCCAAAACTACTTGTCGCGGTATTTTGATCAGAAACCCCAAAATTTCTATAGCAATGGGATCATGTCCCTACCTACAAGATGGCAAAAAGTTATTGAACAAAATGGTACCTACATACTTTAGTTAAATGTAAATAAACTATATTAAAAAATGTTTTAAATTTTCTTAAAAAATGCGAAGAAACTTTTTCCCCAACCTAATAAATAGTGCATAGAGACGCTCGAGTCTTGATTTGGCGATACGTGCGAACATTTCGGTGACTTTTAGTGGTTTATTGTGTTGTGATTACTTGTGATAAATATAGTGTATTTTGCATTTTAGTGTTGAATAAAAGTGTTATTTTGGTTAGATTGATTTTATCCCCGAACCCTCAGCGAGTAACAATATGTATTCAATTCATTTATTACAAATTACAATGTTCATAGATAGGTATGTCAGTATATAATAATATATTCTTTGGCAAACTCCTAGTTTGAACTTCTGAGATTTGGCCATTGACCATTGTAACTGACAAAGCCTAGAGCTGCAATTTAAATAATATTCTACCTTTACATACATAATTAACATGAATTTATTTTATGAATATATACCTACCAGTGAAGTTGACGTAACTATGTGTCCTATTATGTACCCATGGTTTGAAATAAATGCATTTAATTAAATTGAATCTACCAAGACATATCAAATAAGTAGAAATAACTAATAACCTATGTGCCAAGTATAAAATATTAAAATATCGAGTAAACAGCATGCCTACCTATTTAGATAGGAAAACATGGTCTGCAATACTCTTACTGTTGCAATACTCTGCCAGGGTTCATATGTGAGACAATTGATTTGACGACCTCCGTGGCGCAGTGGGCGAATAGACAGCTGAGACGCAGGAGGTAGCGGGTTCGATTCCCGCTGCAGAACAAATGTTTGCATGATCTACAGATATTTGTTCCGGGTCTGGTTGTTTCTCAATGTATTATAAGTATGTATTTACAAAAAAAAGTATATAAGTATTCTATCAGTTATCTGGTTCCCATAGTACAAGCTATGCTTGGTTTGGGGCTAGATAGCGCTGTGTGAAATGTCCAGCAATATTTATTTATTTATTTATCTACCTACTACTTGTAACACCTTGGTCACCATATGAAAGCAATAAATGTTTTGTGTATTGAGCCTCGATAGTGACATGGCAACACCACTTGGCAAGCTTGGCGAGCCGCCCCAACATCAAACGATCCTGTACAGAATGTTACTTTATATGTTTTCATTACAGTGTGAGTGCCGGTTTCATCGCTGTGTCGTTGTATCAGAGCACCCGCTGCTTACAAACCTCACATCAATTTTCCGCGTCGATTGTGTTCGTAACATTTCACACAGGTTAGTAAATAGGTACAGCCATGCCCGATATAGTGGCATTTATTTTAAATCCTAGACTCGTTTAGTGCGATCTCAATCTTAGGGGACTAGAAGTTGGAAGTTTATATTGCCTTGGAAATGTTTGGACTACCTTTTCTTTCACAGTCTATTTTAAAGAGTGAATCCTCCGGATTATGTCAGTTAATAATAATAAATAAACAGTTCTGGACATTTCACACAGTGTTATCCAGCCCCAAATTAAACAAAGCTTGTTCTATGTCAACCAGTTATCTGATGGAATACATGAATACATTTTTTAATACATATCAAAATATATAGAAAAATACTCAGACCCGAAACAAATATCTGTAGACCATGCAAACATTTATTCCACAGCGGAAATCGAACCCGCAACCTCCTGTGTCTCAGCCGGCTATTTGCCCACTGCGCCACTAAGGTCACCAGTGATATTGGTATGACTACAAATCTCCTCATTACTGATTACAACTGCATTTGTTTTACTGCTTAAGCAGTAGATAGGACTATTTACGTAAGCATTACTTCACCTTACAATTTCATTTGGAACCTCAATACAAGAGAAACACATAATTTCCAAAAGGGCCTGTCTAGCGTCTGCTCGGCTGCGTCAAATCGTTGGACCCAGATCAAACGACAGCTGCAAATGACACACGATTTCTGGGACTAATAATACTGGACTAAACTGTAACTTGATAGTGAAACCATTTAGAGAATTTCTGAGCACCTGAAAAAGAATATAAGTAATAGTAATTACTTTACTGTACCTGTGGTAGGTACAGTAAAGTAATTAATATTACCTATAAAGAATATAGGTAATAGTAATTACTTTACTGTACCTGTGACAGGTACAGTAAAGTAATTACTATTACCTATATTCTTTATACCTACCAAAGGTACAGTAAAGTAATTACTATTACCTATATTCTTTATACCTGTGGTAGGTACAGTAAAGTAATTACTATTACCTATAAAGAATATAGGTAATAGTAATTACTTTACTGTACCTACCACAGTGTTATTAGTTATAAGAAATATACATGCAAATATTATAGAAAAAATAAACTAGTCTCTATCAATAATAGTTTCACTAAAATCTGCCTCAATCTGCCGCATACTCGGGGAATGAGCGGCGGAACTTTTCAACCTAATCCCACTATCTACATTCTATCATCGGACAACCAGACGCTCTGCGGTGCGCTACCGCTATATGGTAGAAATACCGCCCTTTCGCACAAAGCGGTTCTCTTCGACCTTTAATTTGCGCACCGCCAAAGAGTGGAACGCCTTGCCAGAGTCTGTGTTTCCTGATAGCTACGACCTGGGTATCTTTAAATCGCGAGTGAATAGGTTTCTTCTAGGCAAGCGTGTACCATCGTCGCTTACTATTAGGCGAGATCGTGGTCAAGCGCAAGCCTGTAATGTATATAAAAAAAGTTTATTTGGTTTCTGACCACTACACATATCGCTTCCTAGATGATGCAGCTTAATAAAAAAAATTGAATTTGTATATCAATCACTTGAACACTACCTTACCTGATGGTAAGTGATGGTGTGGTCGAATACAAAGCACGTTTAATAAATCTACTAATCTATTAATAATCTAATCTACTTAATAAGGGATGGAAGCCTCGGTATGCTAGTCGCACTATCATATAACCGGTCTTGTTAAAAATATGGTATTAGTATTTTTAAAATTTTCGCGATCACTGTAGGTACTTTAACTACTGATTAAAACGGGTATCTATCGCGTATGTAAATTTTTATTTGTGAACCCTAAACAAATAATAAAAGTATAATCGCGATAAATAACCGTTTTAATCAGTAATTAAATATGGTATAGATCACGTACTTATCGTTTTATCGGTGTTACGACCGATAATGTTTCGGTGCAATTCGTGAACCAGTGAGTGCGATCCGCTCCACACTGTATCTCGCCTATGGCGCTACGGGCCAAAACTCAGCGCGCAAGTTCAATCCCGAATCTTACTGATTGAAATAAATCGACATTTACGAAGGCATAAAAAGATTCAAGATATCTGAAAACGGATTATGGAACTAAAATGGAGCAGCAAGGAGTGGTTAAGCAAGGATTGGTGGAGTAAGGTGCACAAATCTGATGTCTGAATAGATGTAGATCTGTATTTAACCTACCTATTTGTGTACTACTTCTTGTGTGTTACTACGACTTAGTATTTATATATGAGAAATAAGGATTCTTTAAACTGAAACTAAATGTGACGACCGAATGGTGACCGAAGAGTGGCTATAGGAACGTGGGACGTCCCATAGCGAGATGGGGACGACGTAGCTGTGGACGTAGTCAAGGGCCTCTATGCAAAACGATAAACGATATATCGGGACAATAATCGTGCAAATCGTACTCTAAGTTACATCGTTTCGACTATCGTATGACGCTGGCTCCCTTGTCTTCCGCTTGTCGCTGCAGCTAAGCATTGGTTCGCATCAGCATTTTTTTTGGCGAGGTGCTTAAGGGCGCACTATACCTGGGGAGACGATAAATCGCTTATTTTGAAACAATGTTTTGTTCAACAAAATTTGTGATTTCAATTTGTAATTCATACATGTTATAGTTAAGGATACCTGCTAAAGAGCCTGTGTTGTGAAAAAACGATGCCGTAAAATTTTCTCGATAGAAAAAAATTCCAAAGATGACTCCAAATTTATCTAAAAACCGTTCTTATGCGATGAATACTACAATTTTGATCTTGAAACTTTGTACAGTAATTCTACACAACATAAATAAAGGCACCTGTGTTTTAAATTCTCAAAATACCTTTTGATTTTATCATAAAATAAAAATATCTAAGTTTTGCACTAATGAAACCATTCGCTCCGGACGCCCGTTTGGCGATTCAGTCTGGCTTTGGCTTTCAGACGGGGTACCCGTGACACTTGTCACTCCAAACGAACACGTAATTCTAAGGTAGAATTTATATTTAGTTGGTTTTTGTAAAGACGTAGTAACGAGAAATAAACACATCAAAATAATGAAGGGACTGAATGATAAAAAAACCGGCAAACATATGAACCACGGTGGACGTGCAGCGGCGCGCGGAGAAGCGGGGGCGAAATTCGAGTTTGGGCTGAGTTATAGTCAACTCTTAATGTCTGTCCACACCTAATCTTATTCAATTATTGTCAATTTGTGAAACTGTTTTCTAATGAAAACAAACATAGCAAACATCACGGTATAAAATAACATTGTAATTTTTTCTTGAATGTCGTTGTCACTTTTGTATAAAAAATGATTAACACGGTCAAGCAAAGGTATTTACGCCAAAAGTATTCAATCCAAGCCTTTCATTTTAATATCATTCGTTCCGAACCTTTCCGAACATTCGATACGAATTTCGACAGACGATGAATCTTTCGATCGTTTCTCTGAGTACCGATCGTTCGAATTATTCGGAAGACTGTCGTATCGTCCCGAATATGTCAAAATCGTTTTGACGAGTAGAGGCCAAGGTTGGGGGCCGACGTCGATAGGTGAGACTTGCGCAGAATCGTGGTGGATGGCACAAACTTAGAGAGGCCTATACCCAGCAGTAGAAGAAGTCGGGCTGTGGATGATGATGATGAAAAATCACGAAAGTTTGTGAGTAAACTAAGTTTAGTCCAGTGTTATACCTCCAAGGACTACCCAGCGAGTGTTACCACGTTCTATTTTTGTCGTAAATCGACATTTGCATTCGTTCGATGATCATTTCGAGTCAAAGTTTGTGATCATCATAATAGACTGGTATCTAGGACGCCATTTTTAAAGTAAGATGTTATAACATCTGTGTCACGCCATTACATACATATAAATAGACAAAAGAAAATACACTTTTCAGTCATGGGTACCTATAATAAGTGGTCTTTTTCGGACTAATAAATGTTTTTGATTAGATTTAAATTCATGTTTTTATTACAGTAGATAAAACTACAGCTTACTGTAAATTCAACTACAAATAACCGTTTGAATCTTTATAGGGGTTCTACCGTAAATGGTATCTGCTTTAGTTCTTATCTCTACTAGTTCGCTCGCAAAATGTTATACTTATTTTGCTAAACTAAATATTTGTTAGGATAGTCCTCCTCATCGGTTTCGATGACGGCGACCCTAACTATAAATGTTTTAAAATATTTAACAAAACTAAATCAAAATAAATGAAACCCCAAAAAAATCTAAACTAATTTGATTAACCTAAATTTACTATTTACATTCTAGCGTGGGCCCTAATCTGGCTCGCTAATCCGAACTTTGTTTTAAATATCCTGTCACAAGTATGGCAACAGAGTTGATCTGCAGCGTTATATGTGTATGTATACGAGGGCTTGGGTTTCTCTTTATTTATTAGTAAAACGCATCACACACGAGGAAGATAATAATTTATGGTATGATAAAATATCACTCGCCATACAATCCAATAGACCTTCATACACAGCGAGAATAATTTATATTTGTATTTTACAGTACCTTAAAATATATAACCATACAGCTATTTCATCGTAAGATATGAAATATATTATCGTAAGATAAGTGGGTTCGTATACAGGTTTAACAGACTTTCCTGGTCTGACGACCTCCGTGGCGCAGTAGGCGAATAGCCGACTGAGACACAGGAGGTAGTGGGTTCGTTTCCCGCTGCGGAACAAATGTTTGAATGATCTACAGATATTTGTTCCTCGTCTGGATGTTTTTCTATAAATTATAACTATGTATTTACAAAAAAAATGTATATAGGTATTCTATCAGTTATCTGGTTTCCATAATACAAGCTCTGCTTAGTTTGGGGATAGATAGCTCTGTGTGAAATGTCCAGTTATATTTATATTTATTATTTCAAGAAAATAAAAGTCATATATGACATATCTTACCTGTGTGTGATAACTTAAGATATAATATATTAGCTTCAAGTATAGTAACATAGTAGAGTTATTATAGCACCTTCGTCGTGTGTGCCGCGCTCATAGAGGGACTTGAAAACCTGAGTCTAGAAAAACGTAGTTTTCTATTTGTGTTCTAATTTCTTCGGTTGTGTTTTGGGAAACCGGACCATAATGATATGAACGGAACCTTTAGTTCGTTTTAATTTATTTATTTTTCTGATATCCATATTTGTTAGTAAAAACTTAAATAAACATGTCAAATGGGCAAAAGTTACAAAGTGGTACAAAGTTTAAAATATTTTAACATAATTTAACAAATTATGGTGCGACTTTGTCCGTATGTTTGTCACACTTACAGCCGAATATCTAAGTAAGATATGTAACTACTGTATATATTAAATTGAAATTTTAAACATTATGAATAATGCTGGCAAATGTTGCCATCTTTATTGCGATTTTTTAGCATTCAGAGATTCTTTCTTACTGAAAGAAAGAATTTTCAGAATGTGTTGAGTAGTTTCTGAGACTACTCCCTCTACAAACATACATACTACAAACTTTACCTCATAATAATATCGGTATAGAAAGATGAACACCTTATTTTACAAACATAAATATACAATGGGAGGCCTTTTTGTTTAAATAACATCTTCCAGACAACGATAGGTTGGAGAGGCCTGTATGATTTGAGAAATAAATTGTTTTATTTATTATTATTTTTTCCGTCTTTCCTCCTTGCCAAGTGTCCATCTTCACTTCAGATGGATGAGGGTAGCTACCTGAAGAACCAGTTGACAGACCAGATGGTCGGACGGCATCGCGAGAGTTGCGGGAAGGCAATGGATGCGCTTGGCACAGGAGAGTAGCGTGACAACGAGGAGGCCTATAGTAGTCGCCCCGTAGTGGGTGGATGTGAGCTATGATCAAGGCCGTCTTATACTATGCTGGGGCCCTTGGGCACACAAGAATTAGGAGCCCTTTTGGAAAGCAAAAAAAGCGAATTATACTAACATTTTATCATCATCCGGGGATTCCCTCAACCATAGACTAGAATGTCAACATCTATTTTAGGCCTTGTTTAAACTGTGCAGCTTGACTTTGGAATCGGAGTGGTTTGAATGAGTGATCGCTAGATAGTGTACTTAGTAAATTAGGATGCGTTCTGAAATATTATTAATATATAGGTACAACCCGACAAAAACATTAGACAGAGGCGCTGTTACTGTGCTCGACGATTAGACAGAGGCGCTGTTACTGTGCTCGACAATTAGACAGAGGCGCTGTTACTGTGCTCGACAATTAGACAGAGGCGCTGTTACTGTGCTCGACAATTAGACAGAGGCGCTGTTACTGCGCTCGACAATTAGACAGATGCGCAGTTACTGTGCTCGACAATTAGACAGAAGCGCTGTTACTGTGCTCGACAATTAGACAGAGGCGCTGTTACTGTGCTCGACAATTAGACAGAGGCGCTGTTACTGTGCTCGACAATTAGACAGAGGCGCTGTTACTGCGCTCGACAATTAGACAGAGGCGCTGTTACTGTGCTCGACAATTAGACAGAGGCGCTGTTACTGCGCTCGACAATTAGACAGAGGCGCTGTTACTGTGCTCGACAATTAGACAGAGGCGCTGTTACTTTGCTCGACAATTAGACAGAGGCGCTGTTACTGCGCTCGACAATTAGACAGAGGCGCTGTTACTGTGCTCGACAATTAGACAGAGGCGCTGTTACTGCGCTCGACAATTAGACAGAGGCGCTGTTACTGTGCTCGACAATTAGACAGAGGCGCTGTTACTTTGCTCGACAATTAGACAGAGGCGCTGTTACTGTGTTCGACGATTAGACAGAGGCGCTGTTACTGTGCTCGACAATTAGACAGAGGCGCTGTTACTGCGCTCGACAATTAGACAGAGGCGCTGTTATTGTGCTCGACAATTAGACAGAGGCGCTGTTACTGTGCTCGACAATTAAACAGAGGCGCTGTTACTGTGCTCGACAATTAGACAGAGGCGCTGTTACTGTGCTCGACAATTAGACAGAGGCGCTGTTACTGTGCTCGACAATTAGACAGAGGCGCTGTTACTGCGCTCGACAATTAGACAGAGGCGCTGTTATTGTGCTCGACAATTAGACAGAGGCGCTGTTACTGTGCTCGACAATTAAACAGAGGCGCTGATACTGTGCTCGACAATTAGACAGAGGCGCTGTTACTGCGCTCGACAATTAGACAGAGGCGCTGTTACTGTGCTCGACAATTAGACAGAGGCGCTGTTACTGCGCTCGACAATTAGACAAAGGCGCTGTTACTGTGTGCGACAATTAGACAGAGGCGCTGTTACTGTGCTTGACAATTAGACAGAGGCGCTGTTACTGCGCTCGACAATTAGACAGAGGCGCTGTTACTGTGCTCGACAACTAGACAGAGGCGCTGTTACTGTGCTCGACAATTAGACAGAGGCGCTGTTACTGTGCTCGACAATTAGACAGAGGCGCTGTTACTGTGCTCGACAATTAGACAGAGGCGCTGTTACTGTGCTCGACAATTAGACAGAGGCGCTGTTACTGCGCTCGACAATTAGACAGAGGCGCTGTTACTGTGCTCGACAATTAGACAGAGGCGCTGTTACTGTGCTTGACAATTAGACAGAGGCGCTGTTACTGCGCTCGACAATTAGACAGAGGCGCTGTTACTGTGCTCGACAATTAGACAGAGGCGATGTTATTGTGCTCGACAATTAGACAGAGGCGCTGTTACTGTGCTCGACAATTAGACAGAAACGCTGTTACTGCGCTCGACAATTAGACAGAGGCGCTGTTACTGTGCTCGACAATTAGACAGAGGCGCTGTTACTGTGCTCGACAATTAGACAGAGGCGCTGTTACTGTGCTCGACAATTAGACAGAGGCGCTGTTACTGCGCTCGACATTTTTTTTTTGAGAATATACTTACTTGTGCGAAATTGTCGGTACTTCGGGGCTCTCTGACGATGGGGGGCCCTGGGCACGGGCCCCGTGTGCCCTTACGGTAAAGACGGCACTCGTTATGATGATGATAATGATTATTATTTTTTAACGACGAAAATGATAAATATAAGAGGAGAAAGCTGCTGTTGAAACACGAAATGATATACTAAATCTGGCCACTTCAGACCTCTGAGCGTATGAGTTTAAAAAGCATACAATTTTATCGTGTGCGATAACAGCGGACGGGCGTTAGTAATGTGACAGGGCGGCTGAACCGATTCGCCCGACAATTTTTTATCGTGAAATTTTACGAACAACCCTTTATATGACCTGATTTCTGGCGTGATTTATTATTCGAATGCTCATTTTTATTAGGGAAAGTTTAATTAAACACATTATTTAGAAGTCAAGGGATATTTAATTGTACAATTTTTTAAAATATTGTGCTTTGCTTAGACCGTTTATTTATTTATTTTTCTTTATTAAGGACATCAAAAAAATATACAATTAGGTTACTTAATGCTCATACTAAATGAGGTTCTTTATGTATAATCAGCCCCGGTGCCCACAGATTGGGTTGACAAGTTATAAGGGCATAAAGTGCATGCTTATGAAAGAAGACAAACAATATCTGTAGGTTACATTACATACAAGAACAAGATTTTACCTTTTGTTTAAATCAGACAGAAATAGTGTATCCGACATTATGACATCAGATACACTCTTTCTGAAAGAGCCGGTTGAGGTTGCAAACAGTTCGATACCAGTAAAAAGATCATTATGTTGTTTCATGATTCTGTTTAAGGGTGCGCGCTCACCAGCGTTAGTTTTGCAGGGAATAGGCGCAAACAAATTACTTTTGCGAGTCTCTCGAGGGTCAGAACGTTATTAAATAAACATATTTGTTAGCGCCATGTATTAGGGCCACACAAACATTAAACCTTTTTCTATTTTCATAGATTATCTGTCCTTGATTCCCTTGCGAATCCTTCAACTTTCGTTAACCAATGAAAACGCAAGAACGTGGTTTCACTCATTCAATACTGACCGAATTCAAACATTCATTTTGGATGCAAAATTTTAATTAATACTCCAGCGATTGTGACGTCTATTTAATTTAATCTCAGAACCAAATTCAAATCATAATTTAATCAGAACAATCTACCGGATATAATTCAACGCTGTGTGAAAATAAACTATTCAGAATAAATATAAACAAAGTGTCTGTGGTGATATTATATAAAGTAAGCAGCCAACCGCTGCGACGCCAACAAGAAAAAAAGCCTAGTTCGCATCCCTTACATCCCACAATTCTTCTATTCATAACAATACCACCAATATTTTTTCCGTAAATTAGCAGTTACTTTTACGTTTTTTCAAGATTGGGGTCGTGTTACCTGTGCTATTAGCTATTATGGTGCACGTCGTTCAATAATATGAAGGAAGATTAGATTTTTATGACTGACCCTATCGTTAGATACCGTAAAAATTCAGGTCAATACTTTCACACGTATGTCGGTTCGATGTCCTGCCCTAGAAAGAGATAGTTTTACTTATAAAAATATAAAATAAATAAATTAAAAATAATTTATTTATTAACAAAAAGCACACCTTATGACTAATAATTTTAAAACAGATAATTTTTACGTAAACTTTTTGTTGAGAGGTCGTAATAACTAAATGGTTTAGTCGGTGGTCTTCACACTAGGCCAAGCCTGTATTGTGAACACCTTGAAATTCTTATAATATGGATTTTGCAGTTGTTTACACCTCGGACTAATAAATTAATAAAGTTAACACGTAGTTCTTTTTGAAATATATAAGAACAGTTTAAAATAACTATTGAAAACGTATATACTATAATAACCTATATTTATGATTCATAAACAAATATACAACGTAAAAAAATATAATAAAATATAAATATATAATAAATATATATAAATAATATACTGTAAATATATATGATAAATATTTGGGACTTTTAGGTTGTAACACTCAGAATAGTCGCAGTATCAGAGTACGTCAGAGTAGTTAGCCACTTTTTAACCGACTTCAAATAGGACGGAGGTTCTTCTCAATTCGACTTTAGGGACTTTTAGGTTGTAACACTCAGAATAGTCGCAGTATCAGAGTACGTCAGAGTAGTTAGCCACTTTTTAACCGACTTCAAATAGGACGGAGGTTCTTTTCAATTTGACTTTAGGGCCTTTTAGGTTGTAACACTCAGAATAGTCGCAGTATCAGAGTACGTCAGAGTAGTTAGCCACTTTTTAACCGACTTCAAGTTGGGCGGAGGTTCTTCTCAATTTGACTTTAGCGACTTTTAGGTTGTAACACTCAGAATAGTCGCAGTACGTCAGAGTAGTTAGCCACTTTTTAACCGATTTCAAATAGGGCTAGGGTTTTTCTCAATTCGACTTTAGCAACTTTTAGGTTGTAACACTCAGAATAGTCGCAATATCAGAGTACGTCAGAGTAGTTAGCCACTTTTTAACCGATTTCAAATAGGGCGAAGGTTCTTCTCAATTCGACTTTAGGGACTTTTAGGTTGTAACACTCAGAATAGTCGCAGTATCAGAGTACGTCAGAGTAGTTAGCCACTTTTTAGCCAACTTCAAATTGGGCGGAGGTTCTTTTCAATTCGACTTTAGCGACTTTTAGGTTGTAACACTCAGAATAGTCGCAGTATCAGAGTACGTCAGAGTAGTTAGCCACTTTTTAACCGACTTCAAATAGGACGGAGGTTCTTCTCAATTTGACTTTAGGGACTTTTAGGTTGTAACACTCAGAATAGTCGCAGTATCAGAGTACGTCAGAGTAGTTAGCCACTTTTTAACCGACTTCAAGTTGGGCGGAGGTTCTTCTCAATTTGACTTTAGCGACTTTTAGGTTGTAACACTCAGAATAGTCGCAGTACGTCAGAGTAGTTAGCCACTTTTTAACCGATTTCAAATAGGGCTAGGGTTTTTCTCAATTCGACTTTAGCAACTTTTAGGTTGTAACACTCAGAATAGTCGCAATATCAGAGTACGTCAGAGTAGTTAGCCACTTTTTAACCGATTTCAAATAGGGCGAAGGTTCTTCTCAATTCGACTTTAGCAACTTTTAGGTTGTAACACTCAGAATAGTCGCAGTATCAGAGTACGTCAGAGTAGTTAGCCACTTTTTAACCAACTTCAAATTGGGCGGAGGTTCTTCTCAATTCGACTTTAGCGACTAAAAGTCGCTAAAGTCGAATTGAGAGGTTGTAACACTCAGAATAGTCGCAGTATCAGAGTACGTCAGAGTAGTTAGCCACTTTCTAACCGACTTCAAATTGGGCGGAAGTTCTTCTCAATTCGACTTTAGCGACTTTTAGGTTGTAACACTCAGAATAGTCGCAGTATCAGACTACGTCAGAGTAGTTAGCCACTTTTTAACCGATTTCAAATAGGGCGAAGGTTCTTCTCAATTCGACTTTAGCAACTTTTAGGTTGTAACACTCAGAACAGTCGCAGTATCAGAGTACGTCAGAGTAGTTAGCCACTTTTTAACCGACTTAAAAAAAGGAGGAGGTTCTTAATTCAACTGTATTTTTTACGCTCGTTACCTCAGAACTTTCGACTACCGATCTTGAAGATTATTTTTTTTTATTTGAAAGCTGGTGCCTTCCGTACGTTCCCATTTCCATTTGGTCCAGTTCTGACAATGGCATCCATGAGAAAACCATATAAGACGTGAATTTGTTTAATTTTTATGTAATGTTATGTTTTTTGCTCAGAACTCCGTTATATATCAAACAATTTGTAAAATTCTTTTATTTTTGAGAGGATACATTTTCAGATTGGTGCCATAGAAAATTCATCGAAATCGGTTCAGTAGTTTGGTTTTTACTGTTATCTGAATTCTCGTTATATTTTTGTTAAACCGTTACTTGTGTAATAAGTGTTTTGCTTTTCTTACGGATTTAGGTTTTAGGTCCCAAAATTTTCAAACATTATTATAAACACATGCTCTTATAAACTGACCAAAACGTTGTGCAAAGGATGTATTGATTGGCGGGGTAGGCATTTTGAAGACTCGTTTGCTTATCAGCTCCAAGTAATTTTCTGATGAAAGTAAATGCATATGCGCTGGTACCTATGCTTTTAAAATAAAAAGTTGCCGGACACTTAGAGCACCACTTGCTTTGTACAATTCTGCAGTTGGATATCTATAAGGTTTCATAAGCATGACTTTGGGTACGGATCGTTGCGCTCGCTCAACTTGAATAAGGCAAGTTTTAGCGGCACTTCCCTAACAAGTAATGCAATATTATATAAGGGACTATAGGAATATATAAAAATGTTTATTTTTATAAAAACCGTAATTTACTCCAGTTCTGTGACTGCACAAATGGCTGATAGCTATTTATAAAATATAAAATTTTTACACTTCCGTCCCTATATATTAGGTTGGGGAAAAAGTTTCTTCGCATTTTTTAAGAAAATTCAAAACATTTTTGAATATAGTTTATTTACATTTAACTAAAGTATGTAGTTCGATAACTTTTTGCGATCTTGTAGGTAGGGACATGATCCCATTGCTATAGAAATTTTGGGGCTTCTGATCAAAATACCGCAACAAGTAGTTTTGGCAGTCCACTCGTGATGTTAACCTGACACTGCCTAAAGAATTCTGAATAGACCGAAACAGGTGGAAATCTGAAGGTGCAAGGTCAGGACTATACGTCGGATGCATTAACACCTCCCAGCCAAACTCTCTTAATTTTTGCTGAGTGGCTAAAGATGTGTGAGGTCTAGCGTTATCATGATGAAAAACCACACCCCTTCTGTTGATTAATTCCGGCCGCTTTCTCTCAACTTCTTAATTTAATCTCATCAGTTGTTCGCAGTAGTGTTCAGAATCGATGGTCCTGCCTGGTGGTAACAGCTCATAATGAATAATGCTCTTCCAATCCCACCACACACACAGCATCACCTTGTTGCGAGTTTACCCGTGTTTCGCCACAGTCTGTGAAGCCTGACCGGCCTTTGACCACGACCTTTTTCGCAGGTTCTTGTCGTACGTGGTTCACTTTTCATCACCAGTTATCAGCTTCTTCAAAAATGGTTCGGTTTCATTACGTCGTAATAAAGAATCACAAATGAGTACACGGTTCATTAGGTTTCTTTCGGTGAGCTCGTGGGGTACCCGAATATCGAGCTTTTTTGTGTACCCAGTTTGCTTCAAATGCGCCAAAACTGTTTTGTGGTCAATTCCCAGTTCTTAAGCTACATTTTAACTACTGATATGCCGATCTTGCTCAACTTTTTCAAAAATGGCATCAATTTTATCCGTAATAGGGCGACCAGAGCGACGTGCATCTTTGACATCAAAATTTCCGGATTGAAAACGCTTAAACCAAATTTGTGCTACTCTCACAGACACTGCACTAGATCCATAAACATCGCAAATTTTTTTCGCGGCTTGCGTTGCGTTTTTACCTTTTTTGTAGTAAAATTTTAAAATGTATCGAATTTCTTCATTAGATTCACTCATATTTACAGTACGAAAAACAAATAATAATCACACATTTTCCTAATTTGAATTTGGAATTATCTTTTTTAAAATTTAAAATTTGAATGATACCAAAACCAGCCAGATACAAATAGTATAGCCAAAGAGATTTTATTACAAGTTCATATAATGCGAAAAGACTTTTTCCCCAACCTATTATAATGGAAATAGCAATATTTGGAAGAAAAAATCGTCATCTATTTCCACGTATGGCTGATTTTGTAGTTCAAAACAGACGAGATGGTAACAGGCTATTTACACCTAGCTACAAAACAGCATTGTTACATAAAAGTGTAGTCTGTATGGCGATACGTATTTACAATATAATACCAAATGCATATAAAATGCTCAGTGATCATTTATTTAAATCTAAATATAAGCAATTATTAGTAATTAAATGTTATTATAATATTAGGGAGTTTCTAGAGGACATAACATAGTTTTAGGGCTATCTTTGACATTCAATTTTTATATACCTAATTTAAATTTATTTGTATTAATTCATTATTCTAATACATACCTATTTATGATGATTGTATATTAAATTATTAACCTTAAATTTGAGAATTTCTATTGTATTTTTGAAATTTGCATGCCAGAATGTAATTGAAACATACCTACTTAATTATGACCTTAACACATTATGTTCAAGCGAATAAATTTATTTTTATCTTTATCCGTTCGTTCTAATTACAACCTCCGCTGATATTTGACGATATTTGTAACTTTGTTACAATCAGTTTCAATCCTTTGACAGAAAGCCCTAACAATTTACTATAGCAGGAATGTTCTTTATACGTATTAAACTATAGCCGGATAACCACAAACCTATTTAAATTAAGTTTGTTATCCATATATACTGGTTTTAAATTGAAACTGATTGCATCGAAAGTTACTTATCAGCCCGACGGGGCCAGGTGTGTATGTGACTGAAGGATGTTATATTATTTCCTATTGTTTACATTCATATTAATTTTGTTTATCCGGTTAATCACTAAAACAAACAAAGATTTGAAATAAACGCGTTTGATATTAGTAAACATATCTACTATGATACGCAAACAAATTGGAACAATCAGTTTTGAGTTATCAGCAGACCAGTAATGCCGTATTAGAATTAAGATGTGTATAATTTCGTCTGGAATTCAGAGGATAGAACTATAAAAATGTTATGCTACATTTTTATATTAACAATCATCGCCGTGCGTGCGCAATGTATTCAAAAATACTGTGAAGTAGTAAGAACTGATACAGTGAATGTCAACAAATGCTACATGAAAGATACACTCGTAACCATGACACATAACCCGAACCAGCTCGCTGTCGACAAACACACTAATACTCTATACTTCAGCTTCGATTCCGGACAAGGAGAGTACACCGCCGCAATATACAAACTTCAAACCAAAGAACTCACCGTACTCAAGGGCGTAAACGACGCGTTCGCTATATCTATCGATCCTAACACCAGACACGTCTACTTCGGAGGCAGCAATGGAATTTACAAATACAACCCCATCTTAAAAACCCTACTGCGACTGAAAATCAAAAATCTAGACATCTGGTGGATATTTGTAAAACAGCACGTATACTTCATCAAATTTCCGAGTCTGAACGCTTATTATTACGCAAACCGGACTGTAAACACAGTTGAAGAGTTGAGAAACAATGCAGTCCATCAAATGGTGATCGACGTTGATAACTACAAATTCTTTAATAACAATACCGGTTTATTTGCCATCAAAAAAGAGTTCAACGAAACAGTCTTACTAAAAGATAATCCTCGGTTCTTAAACATGGCGACTGACAATAACGGTTACGTCCACGTGTGCAGTGAAGATGGGATATACATCGTGAACAAAATTAAACAGAAAGTGAAGAAAATATTGAGTGTACAGGGTGTGTTGGGTTTGACTTTTGATAAGTATAATTATTTAATATATTCTAATTCTCATGAAATCATAAGACTTGTCCCTTTGAAGAGAGAGAGATAAATGGAATCATGATCTGATATATATTTTTACCCTCTTAGCCCCATATCTTAAAAATCTCCTTGTTCTATCTGTGGTATATCTACACATTTAAAGTTTCATGAATATTGGACCGTACGAAAGTTATCGTCGGAATAACCTCTTTCGCAAGAAGTATAACAAAAACGTTGAAGTGGCAATGGGCAGGCCATATAGCGCGCAGAACAGATGGCCGATGGGGCCGGAAAGTTCTCGAATGGAGGCCATGGACCGGCGAAGCGCAGCGTAGAACGTCCACCTACAAGATGGGAAGACGATTTGGTAAGAACCGCAGGTCGGCGTTGGATGCAGGCCGCTTCCAACCGCAGTTCCTGGAGATCAATGAGGGAGGCCTTTGTCCAGCAGTGGACGTCCTGCGGCTGATATGATGATGATGATGATGAATCCAGCAGCGCTTCATAAAAACAAACCATTTTAATAAAGACTCGGAAAAACAAACACGTTACGTAATTCGGGTCTTATTAAATTAGACAATATTGATACGTTGTGAAAACGATGCGAGTATTCGAGCAATATTGTGTTTCTGAGGACCTATTAAAAATTATGAAAATGGAACAAGAAATTGGTTAAAGTCGTTGGCAAAATAAATAAATGTACCTGTTATTTGTTTGTTACTCAATCACGTTATAACGGCTGAACCGATTTCGATGAAATTTGGTATATGTGTAGATTATAACCTGGATTACCACATAGGCTTTCATTACCGCTTTATCCCATAAATCAGTTCCAATGGGATAAAAATGGGGTGTCAAGTAAAGTTGCAACAGCGAGTTTAGCTTTATTGCTAGGTTACCTACACATTTAGTAGAGTCACGCGTACGAAGTCGCGGGCAACAGCTAGTATACTACAATTTATGTTGACACAATGATGGCGATCATGTTGTTTACTAAAATTTCGTAAAATGCGTACGTTTTTATTTCGTGCTTGCTAACGACAAAATTAACATGACAAGTGGCAAAGAACCGCGTCCGAGGCAGCTCCAACAGGATGCTGGCCGTTGTGGGAGATAATTTTAATTTTAACTCCGCCAACGGCTGCTGGGGTTTACAACCAGTCGCCCAGCTTGTGACTCAATAGTGATATTATATTATTATTTATATGTTCGACCCAGCTATTAATTGTCTGAATTTGAATTCATTTATATTTGTTTGATTATTGTGAGTGTACCGATTTTATTATGTTGTTAGTAGTTTAGTATGTTTCTTTTATATTTAATTGCAATTACCTACTAACATAACTCTAAGATTGTATTATTATCTACTAACAAAATGGATGACATATCTGAAAAATAAATGAATTGAATTAATAAAAGTTTAGGTAAATTGACGTTCTGGACATTATCATCGTAGTTCTGCTACCGTGGCTTTTCATCGAACCATTTGGTATTTAACAAGCTTTTATTTAACTTGCAATGTATGTATGTTTGTCCGGGTGGAATCTTGCAATTGAATTTTAAATCAGTTATCTTTAACCGATTGAGCTGAAATTTGATATACACGCTTATTTTGGATGATAATGCATGCTTAGCTATGTGAAGTCATTCTTATTCCAATATGGCGGATCATCCAAGATGGCGGACTAGTTATTTTTTCTGCACTACCACAGTATGGGGTATCAAATGAAAGGGTTTGCTGAGGAGAACACGACAACTAACATTAAATTCAACATATTCGGGACCATCCAAGATGTACCTATACTAAAAATCCAATATGGCGGGATCTCCAAGATGGCGGAGGGTGCTTTCTGGTTTGTATAAATTGTAAAAAAGCTTGTTTTGTAAAAGTAATTTTTAAACAGAAAACTTATTTATTATCAGTTGTAATAAACGTTTCTACACCGTTCCTCAATGTTTCCCCAAATAATGAGCACTCTGTTAAAATTCCGCAGGCTCGCTAATCCAACCCGACATAACACGTGCCCTTTCTACAAATTACCGCGCAAATAAATTTTTATTCCCGTATAATTATGAGGACCCTTAAATTAAAACACGTTGACAAAAGCATTTTGAACTTATAGGCATTTGCATATTGGTCCCTCCAAAGAGAGGAAGGAAAGTGAGCGTTTTGCATTGAATTCTTATGAATTCTTAAGTAGGTAAATAAACTTTATACAATAATTCGTTTAAGGTTTTCAACATTTCAAATGCGAAAGTAACTCTGTTTGTTTGTAAGTTTGTTTGTTTTCACGACTAATGGCAGGTTCCTATATCCGTCGGTAACCAGCTACGACTCTTTTTTCCTTGAAAACCTGTCAAAAGTTTGACACTAGTTTAACACTTTTTCAAGGAGAAACGAGTCGTAGCTGGTTACTGACGGATATAGGAACCCGCCATAAATGGCTGAACGGATCGTAATGAAATTTCGCAAGGTTATAGATTATATCCGCAACAAGGATTTTTTTGTTTCACAAATAATCTTGAAGGGGGTGAAATAGGGGTTGAAAGTTTGTATGAGCTATTCATAATTTCTTAAGTTATCTGAAAATGTATATTTAGGCTTTTGGTAAGAAATAAAGAAATACGTTTTTTATAGTTGGTATATGATATACTGTAACCGGGATTGGTACATAGGCTACTTTTTACCCGACTGCGCAGAAGGAGAGTAATGTTTTTATTGATAAACCGGGTTTAATAATAAAAAAAATAACTTATAAATAGATTAAATTTAGGGTCAGGTATCCTTTTAATCATATTAATAATACAGCTTTATTCATTGTATAAGTGCTCCCTCCACAATACTGTTGTGCCAAACAGGGTCCATAATGATCATGCACCTATCAATTACCATCTATCATTACATTGTGGAATACAATATATTTTTTTTATACAATTTATATGGAAACGGGCATGCAGTCCACCAGATGTTAAGTGGCTACTGCAGCCCATGGATATCCACATAGAATTCAAATCAAGCTATTATGTTGTTTTGATCTCTATGTGGATACGTATATATATATATATATATATATATATATATATATATATATATATATATATATATATATATATATATATATATGATTAAATATTGAGAAGATTAAGTTTATGAAAACGATAGACGTCATACGACATGTTTTTACCTAACTGCGGAGAAGGAGGGTAATTTATTTTAGTTATTTCTTTTTGTTTGTAATGATTTTCTTATTGACATATTTTACCTACGGTTTATTAATTGGACAAATGACAGGTACTTCGGGAAAACCTTAGCTGACACATGTAATAAAAACAGCAGAAAGGCACTTGTGCTTTAAATATCGGATTATTTAGATGATAGAGAAGCTTGGTATTGAAATTGCTCCAACTCGTTCAAAATGTTACAATTTAGACGTAGAACTTTTTAAGTTTTCGTGAACTAAACTCATGTTTTTAAGACAAAACGGATCTTTTCGCGCACAGATTTAAATCAAAATCATAATTTTGACTAAACTTGACGTTTCGACCAAGTTACATCGGCCGTGGACACGAGAAATCAAAAAACCAGTTCAGAAAATCAAGTGCGGGTAGTTGGTGACAACATTCGCGCTTCCTGGCAATAACACCCGCCCGCTTCAGTCTCTCGTGACCATGGCCGATGTAACTTGGCCGAAACGTCGAGGTTAGTCAAAATTATGATTTTGGTTCTGTGCGCGAAAAGACCCGTTTTGTCTTAAAAACTTGAATTTAGACGTAATTTATTTTCTGTATTGTTATGTATTGTAAAAGGATCTTTAAAAAAACAACCAGGCTTGTTTCTTGCCTTTCTTTCCTGGCTTGATCGCGAAGGAACAGGCAGTAAAATTGACGTTTCAAAGTGATACTTGTGAATAATAATGATAATGAATAAAAGATATAATATAATAATGAATAAAAGATTTTGACTTTGTCTAACATTTTTATATTGCGGTTTTAGAAACTAGATACATGCCCCGTGCATTCCCATACCTTACCCCACCTCATTGCATCTTATTAACAAAATAACCAACTCACGCCCCGCGTCGATTGCGCGCGTGAACTCTAAAGGCAACACGCGTAATTTCATCCGAACGCAGAGAGACCGAGTTTACGCCACGATGGCGGAACCGCTAAAATAGCGGATGCTGAAATGGCGGATGATAGAATGGAGCGTGTCGCATTAGCCTCTAATGGCGATGCTCGTACCAAATCCAGGACTAGACAGAGACTCAATAAATGACGACGTAGCTTTTTAAAGTAGGAGTTAAATTTATGTCTTCAGAGAACGTCAATTTTACATTTTTACCGAATCAACATTTTGCGACTTAAGAAGTGCAAAAGTTATGTTCATCCGTGGCTCTGTGGGCGAATAACTGGCTGAGACGCAGAGGTAGCGGGTTCAATTCCCGCCGCGGAACAAATGTTTGCATAATGTACAGATATTTGTCCGGGTCTGGATATTTTTCTATATAAGTATGCATTTACAAAAAAAAGTAAACAAGTATTCTATCAGTTATTTGGTTCCCATAGCTTGTACAAGCTCTGCTTAGTTTGGGACTAGATAGCGTTGTATGAAATGTCCAGCAATATTTATTTATTTATATGGATATCGTTCATAGAGACGGAATAGTACTACTTTACTGCGATTTACTTCTAACTTTAATAAGCTTTGGCTGTGTGTGAGCACTGGTTTAACTCATTCTTTTACTTAGAACTCAAGTACTGACATCAACTTTTATTTGTGGAATCTAACTAAACTGTACGCAACCAAAAAAGCCCAGTTTGATTATATCTATTCGACGGAAACAGACGTAATTGATCGAGCGAAGCGAGATCTCTAAATCAATTTGGACAAATCAGCGTTGTATGTATGTATGTTTGTCCGAGGATAACTTTATAAGCGTTTATCCGATCATCGTGAAATTTGATACACATATAGATAGTGATAGGACAATTTTAGTGTGACTAAATGAGCTAAAAATGTTGGGGGGTTGTTGAGATATATATTCAAGAGGGGTACAAAAATGAAAATGAGACTATTTGGTCAAGTGGGACGTCAAATGAAAGGTCTTCATTAGTAAATTTAGACTACGTTTTTATTTTAAGTACAGTTCTTATAGTTTTTGTTAGTAGCCATAATAAAAACTAAATTTTGACAAAATTCACAGGGTACACCAGTGACCCCACAGTGCTGTTATTTGGTATGCGTGTAGCTTAGGTGACACAAAAATAGGTAAAAGTCTGAAATCCAGAATAACTACAATTTGTACCCCCCAAAAGTTTTTTCAATTACATGAACTACCGTTACCTGTGATTTGAATGATATTGTAGGTCAAGTAAGTTGGTTATTATTTCGTGGAACTATTTTGATAGTCAAAGATTATAAATATTTTTTTTTTGTTTTAATCGCAGACTCGCGAGATCTCAGTTCGGGGCAAACGACTAGCTTATTTAAATTAGCAATTTGGATCTGTAGTATAACAGACGTCATTATAACTCATAATGTTAGTAATGGCCTACAGACGAGGCCTTCCCTAGTAGCATAAATGCCACAGAAACATTTCTTTCTATGGAAGAATACTTAACTCTCTGCCTGAAAACCAGCGCTGTTTTGCATCATTTATTGCAAAGAAGCATAAAGCTGAGGCAGAGCCTGTTTGGGCACGCGTGACACGGAGCGGGACTAGTTGGTGCACCTACCATTATGTCATACGGCATACTGCTGTGGGGGAGTGCTGCAGATATAAACACCGTTTTTGTGCTGCAGAAGAGGGCTGTTCGTGCAATTTATAATATGGGCCCCAGAGAATCATTACGCAATAAGTTTAAAGAAATAAATATTATGACATTCCCTTGTCAATACATTTAAGAAAATCTTATGTATATTCACACAAATATTAATTTGTTTAAGAAAAATAGCGATAATCATAATTTTAATACTAGAAATAAAGATAAACTCGCTGTTGCCCCTTGTAGACTCCATAAAGTTGATAAATCGTTTAAAGGGCAAGGTGTTCGCTTTTATAACAAACTCCCAAGTGATGTACAAAAATTGACAATTAACAAATTTAAAATCGCAATTAATCAAAATTGTTATAAAAAAGCCTACTATAAAATATCGGATTATTTAGATGATAGACAAGCTTGGGATTGAAATTGCTCCAACTCGTTTAAAATGTTACAATTTAGACGTAATTTATTACCTGTATTGTTATGTATTCTAAAAGGATCATTAAAAAAAAAACAACCAGCCTTGTTTTCTTGCCTTTCTTTCCTGGCTTGGTCGCGAAGGAACAGGCAGTAAAATTGAAGTTTCAAAGTGATCCTTGTGATTTTAATGAATAAAAGATTTTGATTTTGAATTTACCTACTGGTGGGGTAGGTACGTATGTGTAGGTACTAGCTGTAGGTCTAATATAATCTCATTTTATTGTACTTTTCCTGTCTATCTACCTATTTGTTTGTGATCCGTTCTATGCGGTCGGTCATGCAAGATGTGCGTTGAAATTATTTCAATATATGTAGTTTTGATGTAAATACACCGCTTTATAAAAATCGCCAGACGCATAGAATGTATGAGAAGGTGGATATGGAACTTCATTGTTCACTTACATTATTATTTGTGATTACGGACAATATCAATCTGCATTCGAGATATGAATTCCACTGTATCGACAAAGCATGTTGCAAATCATTTGATTGCCAGCTCGATCGATGCCAATAGATTAGCCAATAGCCCATATATAATTAAGGTCAACGAAACCAATACACGCTATCTGCATTAGCTCATTGGGAGTAGGTACATATTGGCTATTATCACGGAATACTATAGTATTGTAAGTATCACAGCCATTTTAATTATTTGATCGGTCGATAGTTTGGTGTTGGTTATTGATAAGGCTAGTTATAATTAGATGAAATTTATTACATGTGATAATTTTACAAAAAAAAGTATATATGTTGAATAATAATAATGCTGGGCATTTCACACAGCGCTATCTATCCCTAAACTAATCAGAGCTTGTATTATGGGAACCAAATAACTGATAGAAGTCTTATATACATTTGTTTTTGTAAATACATACTTAAAATATATAGAGAAACAACTAGACCCAGATCAAATATCTGTAGATCATGCAAACATTGTCGTCAAAGGAGGAAGACCGAAGAAATACGACCTCCGTGGCACAGAGGTCGAAGAGCCAGCTGAGACGCAAGAGGTTGCGGGTTCGATTCCAGTCGCGGAACAAATGTTTGAGCTACAGATATTTGTTTCGGGGCTGGGTGTTTTTCTTTATTTTTTAAAATTATAAGTATTTACTTACAAAAAAAACGTATATTAGTATTGTACCAACTATCTGGTTCCCATAATACACGCTTGTCTTAGTTGGGGCTAAATAGTGCTGTCTGAAGTGTCTAGCATTATCTGTTTATTTATTATTGTATTTGTAAACTGTAGATCTCTATCTCTTATGAATCATACTAATGAATTCTCAGATTATAAATGCTTTTAAAGACAAGCTAAATTACCAGCTACCCTATCAGATCTATTTCAGAGTTAGAGTTTAATTAATCGATCGACTGCCCCAATGGCCACCTGAGGTGAACGGGGATCAATCAATCGCGTGAATAGATCCTGCTATCGTGGTCTATCACCTCTCTAATGCGCTTACGCGATGGAAAGCGGATTACAGGCCTCGGCGTGGAACTGTTACGATAGTTTATATGCACCCTACATTCCTGAGGACTTAACATAGATTTCAATCAAAAATAATAATCGTTTGGTTTTGTTTCAAGTAAAGTTTATTTGTTTTGGCAGATATACCTGTATGCATACTTTGTTAAGTTAGGTTGTTGCACTATTATTCCTAGTGGTTCGCCTCGAAGTGAGATCTCACGTAATCTTTGACTATCAAGTGTGCCATGAAATGCATAACCATTCTAGTGGACTATTTTTGGAAACTCTTTTTTGGAGTATAAATTGCAATTATTCTGGATTTCAGACTTTTCACTATATTAGTGTAACTAAAGCTACAGGCATACGAAATTTCAGCACAGTGGCGTCACTGGTGTACCCTGTGAGTTTTGTCAAAATTTAGTAGGTATCTATTATGGCTAATAACTCTAAAACTCGAAGGACTAAACGAAAAATAAAAACGGGGTCGAAATGTACTAATGAAGACCTTTCATTTGATTTAATAGTATCATTTTCATGTTTTTTATCCCTCTTGAACACTAATATCTCAACAACCCCCCCATATTTATAGCTCATTTAGTCACACCAAAATTGTGCTATCTCTACTTACCGCGTAATTGATCGGATGACGGATAAACAAACATATATACATAAATATATACTACGCCGATTCATCCAAGTAAATTAGGAGATCTCGCTTCGCTAGATCAATTGTGAATCTAAGCCATCCAGGGACCCACACAAACACACACAAAAGAAAACATCTAAATCGGTCTAGCCGTTTTTGAGTTACGAGCAGCAATTGATTTCTATATATTACTAGCTGACCAATCCGCAGCTTCGCACGCGTAGCTTTTCAATAAAAACATTACCCTTCTTCTTCGCAGTTGGGTAAAAAGTAGCCTATGTCGCCCGGGGGAGTGTAGCTTCCCAACATTGAAATATTTTTTTAAATCGGTCCAGTAGTTTCGGAGCCTATTCAATACAAACAAACAAATCTTTCCTCTTTATAATATTAGTATAGATGAAGATAAATAATCTTAGACCGTAAATCCCAATTACGTTACGACCGTTACGTTATTAGTTGTTTAATGCCGAGTTTTTTAATGTAATAAAAAATACCGCGCCCCTCAACTCCTTGTTTATATAGACAATGTGAAATAAATAAATTAAAAAATATATACGATACGGAGTGAATCTGGACTAATAATTGTAATGTGTATTAGTACTTATATTTTGGTATTAGGCTAAAGATACACATACATAAGATAAAAAAATATTTCGATAACAAACTTCTCTATACTAGGGTACATCAGATACCGAAACCGAAATAACTTCAATATCCTAAACTAGGCCATTTGTATAATAATATTCGGTTACTAGTCATTTCTACGTATTCTACATAATCCTACGTATTCTTACGTAGTCCTAATAAAATAAACGACTTGCATAATTAAGTACAGACGTAGCAGCGGGGAAGAGTTACACGGAACCCTCAGCGAATGACTCTCACTCTCACTTCACCGGTCTCTCTAAATATTTTCCAATTGTATTAAAATTCTGTCCAGCGTTGCGACGGGGTGCTACGGCGTAGCACTATGCTACGTCAGCTAAAATCTCGTAGCACGCTCACGTAGCACCCATATCCGAGGTTTACAATGACTTTTATCATAATACTGAGATTTTTTTACAACGTCTGAGGGCATTCAGAGGCACGCTCGAAAAATATGGGCACGTTTAGCTGTGCTGTTGACATTTCTTACCACGTCTTGTAAAAAAATACGTTAGTGGTTTACACTGGCTTAGATGTTAGCAAACATGACCATTTGCATAATTAATCAGTTGGAACTGTACCTTAAAGTACATTAATATATCGTAATATTTAAATTGGTTTACTGAGAACACTTCAGTAAGAAGAGAAAGTCATTTCCGTCTTATGTTTTTCCGAACCAGTATAATCTCAGATTCTTCAAGTCCAGAGTGAATAGGTTTTTTTTTATTTGTTTATTATCAGATTAAAAAAGCTGGTTACACATTGATTCTATGATGTCTTAAAACCTATACTAGGTTTATCCAGACACAAGGTTCTCGATAACGTGGGTTCTGGTCAAAAGTATGTAAATCTTAAAAATATTCATTCGATACAATATTATGGCCTGCGAACGCACACATGCACGCTGATAACAGCTAACTCGTCAGGTGAGTGAACGAGTCGAAGCAGAACAATTGAATAGCCAATGCGGTAGTGTGAGTTACACAGCTACTACTCTGCAAGTGTGCGTGCGCTTGCACTATTATAAAGAATGCTCCATTTTATGATAGGCTTTTAAAGTAAATTATTTAGAAAATGTCGTTTTAATATGCATTTAATATTTTTTGGAGTGAGTTTATTTTTAGTTTCCATTGGCAATTTATTAATAAGATGGGGAATTAAATACTGTGATGTCCTTTTACCATAATCATTGTTAAATTTGGGTTTTGTTATTTTTTGTAAGTAATGCTTCTAGTGGTAATCGAATGACATTCAGGAATTTGAATTTCTGTACGAAAGTATTGTTTTAGAAGTAAGTTAAATTCAACTTTTTGTTGTATAGCCAAAACTCCGCAGTATTTGAAGAGTCCCATGGGGTTGCACGAAAATTTATTTTTTATTTTAGAGTGAACAATGAATTTAAGTAACCTGTACTGAATACTATATATCTGATCTATATATGTTTTATATGTTCGCCCATAGCTACTCAACCCATAGGATAATATACTTTCTACTAAGATCTTATACATTAGTAATAATATGTGAAAGGGGACTTTACATTTGATATAAAATTTGGCCATTATAGCTCTTAGTTTATTACCGGTTTTATCGATATGCTTAGACCAATTGAACCTACTATCTATGGTTCTGTCAGGGCTAGTGTGCTCTACCTTCGATCACACCATCACTTACCACCTAGTGAAATAGTGCTCAAGCGCTTGACTATCATCAATAATACTAACATGTTTGATGAATAAATTCTACATGCCCTAATTAAATCTTAAATATTTGTACTTCTGTATTGTTGCCTGAAATGAAGTTTTATTATTATTAGTTTTATCAAAAGAATGTGGTGTATTCATTTGAATTAGTCTTAACCCCTCAGCGAGTGTTATGCTAATGAATGAGCCGATTGAGCGTGTTTACAAGGCAAGGAACCTGGGCTTGCAGATGGATTGCGACTTGCGGTTCGAGAATCACACCGCCGAATCTGTTAGGAACTGTTTTTATAGACTTAAGGTGCTGTACAGGATGAAGCCGTACATATCGAAGGAACTTCGTATACAGCTAGTGGAATCACTTGTCTTATCAAAATTTAATTACACTGATGTTGTTTTTCGTCCACGGCTATTAGCCAAAACGCAAAGACTTATACAACACGTCCAAATTACCTGTGCTTGTTTTTGCTTCGACATTCCGTTCAAAAGTATACACAAATATGACACCTAACTTAAATGCATACTCTGTTATAAAAATGAAGCATCGTAGAAAGCTTCACTTAACATGCCTCCTGTTTAGTGTTTTAAAGCACGTATCTTATCAACAGGCTAGAAAGTGCGTCAAGTTTGAGGTCCTGCGAGCCCCGACAGCGTTCAATGCAGCTCTTAACACAGCGTCATAGATCTACTGCTTTCCGAGGAAGTGTTCGCTGCGCTGCATCGAAATGTTGGAATAATATTCCTCCGCCAATAAGGAACCTGCAGAGTGTTTATGGATTTAGATTAAAACTTTAAAATTATTTAATTATCTGGCAGAAAAGCCTTTTACACGATACGAGTGCTATACAGTTGTTTGTGTTGCTATATTCTTAATCATATCTAATAACTTCGTCTAGGGTAGCACTGAAGTATACAATTTAATTTAACTTACTCGTTGTTTTTTATGTATTTTTGTCACCTTTATGCATTTTATTTTGTTTGTTTTTTGCATTTTATTTGCTGTCTTATTGTGCTAAACATGGTTCGCAACTAGTAATTTTAGTAAGGCCATTTGGCCTTAACGGAAGACCAGCGCTGGTTGTTGCAACCAGCTCATGCTGAGTTAAGGACCATTCTGCAACTATACTTAGTGCATAAGTACATTTAGATTTGGCTTGTGTTATGTGCATTTTTACTTTACATGTTTTTTTTAATTGTTTTTATGTATTAACTCTGTATTACCCGTGCGTGATAAGATGGGACCTGAGCGCGGTGACGTCATATTGGCGTGTTTGTACCGCCCGCAAAAAAGCGAACATAACAAGCAGCCGCCCGCGGCTTCGTCTTTGTTTTTTTTTAACCTAATTTATTATGTTACTCAGGGAGGACGCTGCTTTTTATCTAATCTTTTTTACACTATTTGAATAAAATAAAAATACAATGTTTAAGTTTATACATTTATTTTATCTATTATTTACATTATCTCATCTTCGTCACTACTTAGTGGATTTATGCCTTCTAGAGGTTGTTCTTCGTCCTCAGTCTCAATATATTCACTTGACGAAGAGGTATCCGATAAATTTACAATTAATTGCGATTCATTCGATTCAACTACAACAACAAAACAATGACACAAACTATAACAACAAAAACTACAACAACAAAACAATGACACAAACTATAACAACAAAAACTACAACAACAAAACAATAACACAAACGAAAACTAAAAGAATTCCAGAGCGCGTCGTTACGTGACGTAGGCCAGTACGAGACTAAAAACCCTAGTAAAAAATAGTGATGCGAACGGTACAATACGGGCGCCATCGGGGAAGTGCAGGGGAAGCGGTCGGGAAGTCGCATTCCTAGCAGGTCCCAAGTTATCGCGCACGAGTAATATGTTGCAAATAAAATATAAATCTATTCTAATTTTTTTTATACTACTTATATGTCAAACATCTGGTGGACTGCATCCACCAGATGTTAAGTGGCTACTGCAGCCCACGGATATCCACATATAATTCAAAACAAGATATTATGTTGTCTGGATCTCTATGTGGATACGTTGCTATACTATAGGACTAAGCTGCCAGTAATTACAGGAACATACCGTTACCATCTAACCGGAACACAGTTGAGTTTATTACGCTTTAAAAGTATACAGGATGTACGTAAACATTGAAAGAAAGAAAACATTTTATTCAACAACCACGCAGTAATAAAGAAAAATAAAACACAACAACATTGCATTGCCTCATACATGTTCCGCCTAAGACATGCTTTATAATTTAAAGCATCACTTTCCATGAAATTCTATGTAAAGTTTTCATAGAATTTCATGGCGCCCGTCACCACTCTGAAGGTAGCTTGCCACGGTGCGTGATATTGCGGACGGACGCAGAAGCTCACATAGGAAAGGTACCGTCCGTGTTAGCCCACGCACGTCCGTACCAACTTCAGCTTCAAAGGTGTGGCGCGAGCTCATGCGAGGCACGATCTTCTTTCTCTTTCACATCGCATGTTAGAATGTCAAATGGTCTCGAAGAATAGAGAATCATCTAAGGCCGTCGGCTATGCGTGGTATCAAACGTAAAATCACACACAGGGGAAGCATTGAGACATCCGTGTGAAAAGTATCACATCCCTGTTTTACCCGCACCATCTTTCAAACCGGAACCAAGTAATACGCGCATAGTGCTTGACGGCGGAATTACATGTTTTATTCCTCATGTACGGAGAGAAGGGTTCACTCCGTATCTCTAAATAGTATAAAACGAAGTAGCTATCCGCGTCTGTCTGTTTGTGCGATTCCTTCTTCTAAATTTCTAAAGAGCAGTAGAACTCGTTGTGAAAAGGCTCGCCCGGGGAAGAACTACAACCGTACCTATTTCTACAGAAAAGCAACATTGCTGTGTTTTGATTTAAAGGGTATGGTTGCTGGTTGTATGCCTCAAGTTGAAGGACATCGTAGGGCACGTTTCTAAGGTGCGTGACCTACGAGGCAAAACTTTGTTACAGGCAATGGTTACCACTTAACAATAGGCGGGCCATACGTTAGTTACATCTGAATGTCATCTCAAGGTCAGGCTCATAAAAAAATCCTCCCAACGGATTTTTATATGGTTTTCACTTTCACATATCATTATAGAGAATTTAATTCGAAAGGTTTAGATACCTACATACATGTATGTTATATGTATTTATAAAAAGCAAAGAAAAGTCGACGTTTTGTAATCAGGTCTAAATATATTTTCGGGCGCTTACATTGCTATCGCTGGATTAACCATATGAGATACGACAATTAATTGTGATTATATTTAATAAATATAAAAAAAAGAGGCGTCAGTGGGTGAGAATAACGAAAGATCGTGGTGGATGGCACAAATATGGGGTGGTCTATTTATATTTAATTAGTATTATTCTCTGTTGTTTATATTTTTTAATAGTATGCGATAAATAATTTATCTAACCTATTCTAATCTGTGCGAAGCCGGGGCAGGTCGCTAGTTTCTTATAGATCTAAAGTAACTACGTTTCAACGTGTTTTTAAATGAACGTTTCGCGTGATTCTCGAATGTTCCGTCGCTGTAATGGCCTCTGGGGATGAAATGTAGGAGTCTGTTCCGGAAATGCACTTCTTAGCAAAAAAGATACATGTAAGTGCTTTCTTACATCTTACTTACTTTTGTCAATAGACTTGCTTTTTCTTAGTTGATACATTAGATTATGTTTTATTTTAATAAGCTATCGCGGCATTTTTTTATTTTTGAGGCCAATTTTGATCGCCACTAGGTTATGGGGGCGTTCAAAGTTCACCACTAAGCCCTACACTGTGAAATGTCCTTATGGGTGGGGTTTGGATTTTGTTAGATCAAATAGTCGTAGTAAATGATACATAAAAACCATCCATCCACTCACAAAGGTTGTCTGGAAGAGATCGCTTTGAGCAATGAGATCGCCCATTGTACTAAATCAATTTGTAACAATTTATGTTCTGAAATTCCCTCGTATCGAATTATCGGCCAATATCACTGCTTTCTACTTTTTCAAAGATTTTAGCAAAACTTATGAATAAGAGGCTCGTCAATTACTTAGAAAGTAAGGGGTTATTATCAGAAAACCAATTTGGATTCAGAACAGGACGCTCAACAGACGATGCTGTTCTAAAACTGACAACTCTTATTTCATCTCATCTTGATAAAAACGATAAATGTCTCGGTGTTTTCCTTGATCTTCAGAAGGCATTTGATACTGTTTCAATCCTGATACTTTTAACTAAATTGGAAAATTTAGATATATGAAGATCGCCCATCAATTAGTTCAGGGACTACCTTAGTAATAGGACTCAAGTAGTCAGGATTGATAATTTATATAGTGATGATGCAGGCTGCTCATATCGGGGTCCCCAAGGTAGCACACTAGGACCTACACTATTCCTCGTTTACATTGACGTACTGTGTAAAATTAATTTAAAGGGTGCAGATCTTATAATCATGCGGACGATACTGAACTTATATTCCATGATAAATCCTGGGATGGTGTAAAAAAACTGACTGAAACAGGTCTATGCGCAGTCAATAGTTGGTTGGAGAATAATCTACTCTCTTTGAATAGTGCAAAGACCAAATATGTATGTTTTCACAAGTCCGCTGCGTCTAATCCCTCTAATTTCAATGTGACAATACATACACATCCTTGCAACACGCTTGGGGAGCATAGAACTCCATGTAGCTGTGATGATCTGGTGCGAGTTACATCTATTAAATATCTTGGAGTTATTATAGATCAGAAACTAACATGGCAACAACATTTGACTGTCACTGCGAAATGAATAAGATCTCATATATACATATTTAAAAATCTCAGAGTTGTAGCTTATGATAATCTATTAATTAGAACATATAAAGCACTGGGGTAATGTTTATTTCTATAATTTATTTTGGTGTACAATGACAGTAGTGTAATTTAATCTTATCCAATCTAATAACTACTAGGATCTTATACAGAATACAATTTGGGGAATGTGCCCAGGAACTATACGATCTGATCCCGCCATCTCCCTTCCATCAAAGGGCAAGCAGGAGCACGGCTCAGTACCATCCGTACCTAGTCGATATACCACCCATTCGCATACACCGTTTTGGTTCTACGTTCTTGATTCGTACAGCTAAGGCATTTAACATTTTACTGTCGTCTGTTTTCCTAAGGAATACAATCCGGGCCTCTTTAAAGTAAGAGTAAATAGGTTTCTTCTAGATCTACGTGCTTCATCTTAAATCACAAGGTCTATCCAATTTATAAAATGTAAAAAAAAATGTGAAACTATTAGAGGTAGGTAGAATATACCCATAAGGTAAACCCTCAAGCCATTGTATCTGAGGCGCCGTATCAAATATGCAATGGTAAACCCATTACATATTTAATGTTGTAATTTATGTCTCTCTGATGTTATTTCACTTGGTTTAAGGTTGGTCTCTATACGATGTGTATAGCGAAAATGATACAAGTAATCTTAATGTAGGATCAGGGCGCAGACCACAATCTTTTAGAAAATCGTCATGTTTCAGGAGTGTTTTGCTTCAAGCTTGTAGAAACATTACATCGATTTGAACCATATAACTTGTAAACACTGTTATAATCCTAATATTGTTGTATATTTGTGCTTCCTAGTGATTACACCGCGTTCAGAAACAATGTACTTACTTTTTAGAATATTTTTACGCTTCATTTGAGCTCTAATGTGAAATGTTTTGAGTGAACAGTTTATGGTGACGTCACCAAAACTGCTTCGCCTTTACAATAATAAAGTAAGCTTTCTAATTGAGGAACAAAATGTTAGTGTAATATTATTTTAACATTGCTCTAAGAAATGGACGCTGGTATTAAAAAAACTGTTTTAGAGAATGTTTAAATAATTTTGGTGCCTACTTACATGTTAAATGAATATAATTTGTTTACCTAATTTACATACATATGATATTTGTTATTCAGGTTATTTGAAAATTTACAATTTTCAATGGAATTAACTTGAAAAAAACCTGTTTTACAATAATACTAGTCATTAGCCCTACTCGTGTTTCATGTAATGTCATACATAACAAAAACCGTAGTTTAAAATAGCTAGTACGATGTTATGGGGCTAGCTTTTCATTAATCTGTGGATGATGTCGTGGGTCATGCATTTATTCATGTTACTATTAGCACTATGTTCTACTTCTTAATGTAAGACTGTTTATCTTCCCAAATAAATAAAATAAATAAATATATGTGTTTTATTTTAGTACTTGTTGACTCTCTCCAGCTTCACAGTAAATAGGTAGACGTTATTATATTATATTTGATTACGTTATATATTTTTATCCTAAGTATATTTAATTGTATTTAGTTGTACACTGCTTAATTAGTGGGCGGATATCCGTGGTCTACTCAAAGAGGCTCTAACGGTAGACCAGCGCTGAGTAGACAGTGCAACCCAGCACATGCTCAGTTAGAGCCTATTTGTGATAAATGCAGTGAGTACGATGAGACACACACACTGCAATATTTTGCATTTTTATTTAATTTTAATCTTTTAGTAATTGTTTCTTTGCTCTTTTTGTTATGTCTCCTGTGTGTGTTTGTTCTGTTGTACTATTTGTGTTGCTCACAAATAAATGTTAGCGATTTAGCGATTTGAAAATTGCATACCAAATGCAAGTTAAGAACTTGTATGTATACCAAGCATAAAGTCACGGCAACTTATTAAATCAGGCAAGCTTTTACACAGCTCCATAAACTTAATCAAGTTATTTAGCCGGGCAGAATCTCGAACGGTGAGCTGATTCGTTCGCGAAGTTGTAAGCGCACTGCCTACACGACGCCATGCATAATACAAGTTAGGTTAGCTACATTATTAAGCTACACTCACTGGTTCTGACTCCAGTCTCGATCGATGGTATGAGAGAAACTTACTTATCTTTTGAGTGATATTCCATACTAATTTATAAAATTCAAAAGTAGCTCTTTGTGTCTGTCTCTCTGTCTGTCTATTTGTTACGTTTTCACGATTAACGGCTGGACCGATTTCGATCAAATTTGGTGTAAATAGCTTATGAATAAGATGGATACATATGTAGGTTACTTTTTACCTGACTGCGCAGAAGAAGGGTAATGATTTTATTGACAACCCACGCGTGCGAAGCCGCGGTAGGGTCAGATAGTATGAAACATAAATGAGTTAATCATTATTATAAATACGGGATTTATCACGTACCGTTTTATCGGTGTTTCGACCGACAATGTTTCGGTTCAATTCGTGAACCTTCATCAGGGTGAGTGCGATCCGCTCCGAACTACGTATCACGTACCGTCTACGTGATACGTAGTTCAGTATTAACGAGACGGTACGTGATAAATCCCGTATTTATTGACGACCTCCGTTGCGCAGTGGGCGAACAGCCGGCTGAGAAGCAGGATGTTGTGGGTTCGATTCCCGCCGCGAAACAAATGTTTACATGATCTACAGATATTTGTTCCGGGTCTTGTCGTTTTTCTATATATTACTAGCTGATCAATCCGCAGCTTTGCACGCGTAGTTTTTTAATAAAAACATTACCCTCCTTCTCCGCAGTTGGGTAAAAAGTAGCCTGTGTCACCCGGAGATAGTGCAGCTTCCCAACAGTGAAAGATTTTTTTAAATCGGTCCAGTAGTTTCGGAGCCTATTCCATACAAACAAACAAATCTTTCCTCTTTATAATATTACAAAGTTTTTAGTAGATATTGATATGTTCTATAATATTGTAGAACATACTTTTGTTCTATCATCAATAGTTTCCGCAGCGCATGCGACGAAAGACGTTTTAGGGCACTTTTTTACACCTTGGGTTACGTTACTGAAGTTTTAGTAAGGATCCTTAATATTTTCTAGCAATAAATATAGCCTATGTCACTCAAAGTCAATATAGCTAGCCAATAGTGAAAAAATTTTTGAAATCGGCACAGTAGTTTTTGAGTTTATTCATTACAAACATACACACAAAAATACAAATCTTTCCTCTTTATAATACTATTATAGATATAGATAAGTATGTATTTACAAAAAAAATGTATTTAAGTATTCTATCAGTTATCTGGTTCCCATATTACAAGCTCTTCTTAGTTTGGGGCTAGATAGCGCTGTGTGAAATGTTCAGCAATATTTATTTGTTTTATAATAATGATTGAAATAAATTAAGAAAGTTTTCCAAGTAAAATAAATAAGTTGATTATCATTATCATCATGATATCGACTGTGATGTCCTAGGAGGCCAATGTTTACTAAAATAGGCTTCTCTCGTAGATCGCTTGAGCGAGCGATCTCACGCGGTCTGCACCCAACGGCTTCCAGACACCTTTGTTTGGTCGTCTTGTCATCTAGTGAAGCGGACCGTCTTACGCTGCGTTTTCCACTTCACTTTTTAAGGTTCCGTAGCCAAATGGCAAAAAAAGGTACCCTTATGGATTCGTCATGTCTATTTGTCTGTATGTCCGTCCGTATGTCACAGCCCCTTTTTTCCGAAACTATAACAACTATACTGTTGAAACTTGGTAAGTAGATATTGTATACTGTGAACCGCCATAAGATTGTCACCCAAAAAAAAACAACAATAAATTTTGCAGGTTCCCCATACGTAGAGAAAAAAGAAATATTTTTTTCATCAAACCCATACGTGTGGGATATCTATGGATAGGTCTTTAAAATGATATTGAGGTTTATAATATCATTTTTTTCTGAACCGAATAGTTTCCGCGAGAGACACTTCCAAAATGGTAAAATATGTCCCCCCCCCCCCCCCCCTGTTACTTATAAAATAAGAGAATGATAAAACTAAAAAAAATATATGATGTGCATTACCATGCAAACTTCCACCGCAAATTAGTTTGAACGAGATCTAGTAAGTACTTTTTTTTAATACGGCATAAATCGTAAACCGCAATTTACCTTTCATTCAATTCTCTCAAATATAAAAAAAGCTACAACGAACTACAAGAACTTTTATATTGTTACTTGCTGCTATTGAACCTTTCATGTGCGATTCCGACTCGCACTTGGTCGCTTTTTTTTGTTGACTCCATTTAAGAACCTGTCTGTCCCACGACCGTCAGTTCTTCGAGCTATTTATTTTAAATAAAATATAGTAAAAAAGGGTTTCAAACAGAACATCAAAAAAAAAACATGTTTTGGCCGAACGCTGAATCGCTGCTATTTTAAAAATATTATTGACCAACTTCAAAAAAGGAAGACGTTCTGAATTCATCGGAATACTGTTTTCTATATATGTACCCCGATTACTCGAAGACGCCTTGACCGATTCGAAAAATTCAATATTTTGTTTAAAAGGGTATATACTTCTCGGGTGGTCCCATTGGATCCAAGTCTGATGATGATCTGATGATGGGATCTCAAAGAAATCGAAGGAAACCCTCAAATATTATAAGGACTCATAATTTTTTTATGTTTTTCCACAGAACTCCGCCATTTATTAACCGATTTGGAAAATTATTTTTTTATTTGAAGGAGTTTATATTAGTCTCGTAGAAATTTCATCAAAATCAGTTCAGTAGTTTGGTTAAGTCGGTTATATTTCGTTAAAAAGTAACTTGTTATTTGAAAGTACAAAACCTGGTAGTTACATTTTCTTATTTAATCGTCGTTATCCGGCGTGGAAGAAAGCCATCCAAAATAAATCAATGTTTATTTTATAACTATTATGGTTACAAACACTAACCATACTTAATATTATACTTATACGTATTCTCACACACTCACTTATTTAGTGTACCTACACTACATGGGACACACTAAAAGTTTTGCACTTCTAGCTAATCGGAACTATTTGAATTTCGAATGTAATATTTGTTGAAACGTTGCAACCTTCTTAGTAAAAAAAAAATTGGCGGGAAATCATTTGTCAATTGTTTTTTCACATCAAAATTCTACGTACGCAATGAAAATGGAATTAAGTCGAAAAGATTTTAGAGCGATGATTTTTTATGATTTTAAAAGTTCTCTCTCCGCAAGACTGTGCCGCTCGTCTTCAAAATGCTTTTGGGAGAAAAGCATCTTGTTTGAGCACCGTAAGGCGATGGTTTGCTGAATTTGAGAGAGGTCGGGTTTCTTTACATGACGAATTTCATGAAGGGCGGCCTTCAACTGCAGTCAACGAAAATAATGTGGCTACTGTTAAGCGGCTAATTGAAGAAAACCCGCGGATTACCTATGAGACAATTCAAGGACTATTGGGGATTGCTATGAGCCAAATTCAGAAAATTTTACACGAAGAATTGAAAGTTCGGAAACTTTGTTGTCGTTGGATCCCTCATGAACTGACAGCGGAGCAGAAGCGGGCTTGCGTGGAATGGTGCTCAAAGATGCTACTGAAGTACGACCACGGACATTCTAATGCTGTTTATGACATTGTCACAGGAGCTGAAACTTGTATTTATTGTTTTGAGCCCGAAAGAAAACAGCAATCTTGTGAATGGGTGTTTGAAAATGAGAACAGGCCAACAAAAGTGAGTCAGGCGAGAAACGTTGGTAAAAAAATGATCACGTATTTTTTCTCAGCTACGGGTCCCATCTGCACAATTCCACTTGAAGATCAAAAGAGTGTTAATGCCGAGTGGTATTCTACCATTTGTTTACCCAGGGTGTTAGAAAGACGCTGAGCATATGTACCTATACGTATGTATACATATGTAAAAGTATAGCAGCCGTGGACATCTACTGCTAAAAAAGACCTCCTCAATCTTGTGCAATCTGATTCCAACGGTACCCAGTTACCTATACGTATGTATACATATGTAAAAGTATGCAGCCGTGGACATCTACTACTAAAAAAGACCTCGTCAATCTTGTGCGATCTGATTCCAACGGTACCCAGTTACCTATACGTATGTATACATATGTAAAAGTATGCAGCCGTGGACATCTACTGCTAAAAAAGACCTCGTCAATCTTGTGCGATCTGATTCCAACGGTACCCAGTTACCTATACGTATGTATACATATGTAAAAGTATTGCAGCCGTGGACATCTACTGCTAAAAAAGACCTCGTCAATCTTGTGCGATCTGATTCCAACGGTACCAAGTTACCTATACGTATGTATACATATGTAAAAGTATAGCAGCCGTGGACATCTACTGCTAAAAAAGACCTCCTCAATCTTGTGCGATCTGATTCCAACGGTACCCAGTTACCTATACGTATGTATACATATGTAAAAGTATGCAGCCGTGGACATCTACTGCTAAAAAAGACCTCGTCAATCTTGTGCGATCTGATTCCAACGGTACCCAGTTACCTATACGTATGTATACATATGTAAAAGTATAGCAGCCGTGGACATCTACTGCTAAAAAAGACCTCCTCAATCTTGTGCGATCTGATTCCAACGGTACCCAGTTACCTATACGTATGTATACATATGTAAAAGTATGCAGCCGTGGACATCTACTGCTAAAAAATACCTCCTCAATCTTGTGCGATCTGATTCCAACGGTACCCAGTTACCTATACGTATGTATACATATGTAAAAGTATGCAGCCGTGGACATCTACTGCTAAAAAAGACCTCGTCAATCTTGTGCGATCTGATTCCAACGTTACCCAGTTACCTTTGCAAGGTCGTCTTTTTTTTGTCTTGAATACGTTTTTAAAATTGCTACCATAGTGAGAGGCAATTCAAAAACGAATGTTAACAAAATCGGGGGATAAAGTTTGGTGTTGCAGCTATATAGCTATCATCTCCATCCAAAATTTAATTACACCACAGGACATCTAAAAGATCGTAGAAGAAGCGCCGCCATTTTGAGGTCATTTTGCTGCGTTTCGAGAATTCCATTTGGTATGACCCGAAGGACTTCATAGTGTTCAAACATGATTATAACATACATAAATTAGCGTGTTTTATATTTTGTATAGAAAATATTACCTGTTACGTACCTGCAAAGCCACACCACATTCTTATCTCCCTATTAAAATGTTTGTGAACTTGTTGACTCCCTAATATAAGAAAGGTATGCGGAACCTACGCCTCTAGCAGTCATTTTGTACCGACTAATGTATAGACGCCTTAATGTTGGTGACATGTTATTGTTATGTATGACCGAACTTCACCCATTTCTTTTAAGGGACGAACTATTGGGCTTTAGTTCTCCTTTTTACCTTGTTTTGTTTTTGTAGTTAGAGGAGTGTTCTCCATTGTTCTTGTTGCCGTTGGTCTAATGTGGTGTTATTTATGTTTAACTAGCTAACCCCGCGGCTTCGCATGTGTTGGTCAATAAATAGTATGTCTCAGTCCAAGTTATAATCTATGTTCAAACCAAACTTCTTCAAACAAACAAACTTTCTTTTGCATTTATAATATTAGTATGATGGTATCAAGTGGCAGGGTCAGGGCACATAGCTCAAAGTGGAGACCACGCACTGGAAAGAGCAGCGTAGGACGGCTCCTCACTAGATGGAAAGACGATCTGTTAAAGGTTGCTGGGAGCCGTTGGGTGCAGGCTGCACAAGATCGGTCGCTCTGGAAATCTATGGGGGAGCAGTGGACGTCATGTGGCTGATATAATGATCATGATTTGATAGAGAAGCATCCAAACTCAGAACAAATATCTGAAGATCATGCAAACATTTGTTCCCCAGCGAAAATCAAACCTGCAACCTGAGTCTCAGCCGGCTATTCGCTCGCTGCGCCACGTACGTCAAATAGGCGAGGGGAAGGAATTATCCCAATAAGTCCGTGTACCACAACTACTTACTTTACTCAATTTTGTCCGCGTTCTAGTTACCCGTCTCACTAAACGTATCCCCACATCTGTTCCTTTCTCATACCATACTAACCTTGGAACTTTGCCGGACAAAACCAAACCTTATGACATCAACAATAGAGTCGCGGTCTAAGAATTTTGCTAGTTTTTTTTAGCAAATGAACGCTGCTCCCTTGACGTAATAAAGTTCAAGATGTGCTTTGTTGTTGTGACATAGAAAATACGAGATGTGCCGTGTAGTTTATGGGCAGTTTCCGACAGACGTTGGACGACCTAGGTATGGATTATACAGGATGTCTAGGAACTAGTATTGTAAGCCTGAACGGGGGGATTACGACCATGAAAATTAACAACTTATGGTTAAAAAAAAACAGAATATTATTTATTTTTTATATATTTATTCTTCCATAAACCAGCACTTGATATCAATTTTAACAAACTCTTATAGCTAAGGCATAATGCAATTATCAAATTATCATTATATACTCGTAGGTACGATTTAAATATAATTTGAACTTTCAGGATAAATTTGATTTGAATTTTTTTAAACTTTATTTAATACAATATAAACTTTTAATTTTTTTTAAAATTTATGTTCATACGAACATAATATTATACCCTAAAAACCGTGCAAGGTTTGTCTGGGTACTCACATTCGTCGATATTATACGTAAAATCAGCTGTGTTTTAGATTTTGCCCCTTCCCTAGGACTTACCTTATGCAAACGTTACGTTAGATTTAAGGTCTTTGAGCTAAAACAGCTGGTAAACAGAACTTTAACCGAAATCGGTTGATTTTTACCAGGTGATTCTTTAACAAAAATTACTAAATTCACAAAAGTCACAGAACATATTTTGTTGTTATCGTAAGTGTTGAGAATCATCCTCGGAATAATATTTAGTATTATTATTTAGTATTAATTAATTTAATTAAAACGGATTACCCGATTACACTAATTTTAAAGAAAAACATAATTATATAAATTGTAAAATTAAAATCTAAATTACGTTATAAATCAACAAATATTAATAATAAAATTTAAATAAAATAATACACAATAATACAAATAAATTCATCATATCACACATACAAACATACTAGTTCTGGGACACCCTGTATATGACTTTTACTGTGTATTTCCTACAAATGCATTAAAGTACTGAATCCTCTGCCCACACTCATCATTATCATCGTTATATCATAGTACATCCACTGCTAAGCATAACTGTAGCCTAGTAGGTGCAGGGTTCTTGAAGAATACAAAAATAAAATCCAGGCTCACACATAAAATCCGTGTATTTACAAATAAACAACCGTTTGAACCACTCGAGCGCAGTACTCGCGCTTTTAAAAATATTTGGGTGAAGCGTCATTCCCTTGTTGCCGCAACACGTATCGAAAGAAATACAAAACAATAATAAGTAACAGAAAAACTAGTCGCGCTACTCAACAATAAGCCTCACCTCCCCCATAGTATGACCTGTGCTCAACGGCTCCCAGGAACCCTTATCAGGTCATCTTTCCATCTAGTGGGGGGGCTGTCCTAAGCTGCGCTTTCCAGCGCGTGGTCTCCACTCCAGAACCTTTCTGCCCCAACGGCCGTCAGTTCTGCGAGCTAAGTGCCCCGCCCACCGCCACTTCAGCTTGCTAATCCTTTGGCCTGAGTCGCTACTTAAGGTTGTTTCACTCATTACAAATCTAAAAGTTCATCTTAATCATCAGCCGGAAGACGTCCACTGTTAAACATAGGCCTCCCGTTTAGATCGCCACAACGAGCGTTTGGTAGCCGTTTGCGCCCAACGGCTCCCCGCGATTCTTACTAGATAGTCGGTCCACCTTGTGGGGGGCCGGCCTACGCTGCGTCTTCCAGTCCGTGGTTTCCACTCGAAAACCTTTCTTCCCCAACGGTTATCGGTTCTACGAGCGATGTGGCCCGACCATTGCCACTTCAACTTGCTTATTTTGAGAGCTATGTCTGCAACTTTAGTTCTTCTGCGGATTTCCTCATTGCGGATCTAAAAGTTCTAAATCTAAAAGTTGACTGGGATAAATCGCATTCATAGATAAGACCGCTCATTTAACTATATTTACATAATCTAGTTATTTTAAGAAATCCTGGTGTACAATAAAGAGTTCAATCAATTCAACAATCGCGAATCATCATTCAGCGCTGAGTGAAATGTCCAGCAGTATTTATTTCTATAATACATTTAAGTCACATGTTTATCATAGAAGAAACACCGTTTTAAAAGTTGTTTGCAACAAAAAGCCGATACGTTGCATTAAAAAAAACTTTTAGCCTTATTTTTCATCACCAGAACAATATCGGTTGCTCTGAACAGTGGATGTCTTATACGATGATAATGACGATGATATTTTTCAATAAACTCACTAACCCATCTTACTACACCAAGAAATACTACGTGTTTTGCATTAAATGAAAACACGGGTTATTGGTCTAGTACCTATTGTAGTAAAATAGGTTTTTTTTAATTATTTTTTTTCCTAACCTATTTCGTCCCACTGCTGGGTGCAAAGTCAAAGTCAAAGTCAAAATCTTTTTTTCATTAAAATCACAAGGATCACTTTGAAACGTAAATTTTACTGCCTGTTCCTTCACGACCAAGCCAGGAAAGAAAGGCAAGAAACTAGGCTGGTTGTTTTTTTAATGATCCTTTTAGAATACATTACAATACAGACAGTGGCGGATTTACAAATTTTCAAGGTATAGGCTGAATAGTTTTTGCCGCCCTTGCATCAACAATTGTCATATCATTCATTATTTTTACAATGCAACAATTTCGTTGAAATTGCACGTAAAATAATTTTTCGGTATATTTTTGAGCTAATCGAAGCTCAATCATGTATGGGCGGGATAATGTATGCTATTTACACATTAATGAACCGTGATCCGATTTTGTTTTCGTTTTTCGCCTCGATTTGTTCGGGTAACCGGGGTAACCCACACGGTTATTGGAATAGAGAATGAAGCTCGCTACGTGCACGTGCAACATTGACGTCATTGATAACATTGTAGCATTAAAAAAATACCGCGTTCGGGGATAAAATATTTTTTTGACTTAAGACTATCTCGCTATTACTGTTCAAGTTTTTTTTTAATTCCAATCGAATTTTCTGAAGCTACTAGTGCGTGTGAAACACATAATAGTCGATACATAAGATTGAAATCGGTAAAATTATTCACTAAATTATTCATTATATTCGAATAAAAATCGAAAAATTATACAAACCATCCAGTTCGTAGCCTCCAACCAGTAGTAAGTTATATACAAACCATCCAGTTCGTAGCCTCCAACCAGTAGTAAGTTATATACAAACCATCCAGTTCGTAGCCTCCAACCAGTAGTAAGTTATATACAAACCATCCAGTTCGTAGCCTCCAACCAGTAGTAAGTTATATACAAACCATCCAGTTCGTAGCCTCCAACCAGTAGTAAGACTGGTATGTATGGTTTGTTACTGGGAAGAGGGGCATATTTTTTACAATTTCGCTCTTTTCACTCATAAGAAGTGTGAGCAAAGGGCGCAGAAGCGAGAGGCCGATTACTGGTTGAGGGGCGGCGAACTAGCTGTTTTACTCTAGATTAAGGAAGTTTGCTACTCTCGGAATGTGCAATGACAAGTGAGAGAGAAAAGTCATCGACAAAATTTGTTGCAGACTTCTATCTGTAAGACATCAGAAAACCGTCATAGAAAAATCTTTTTGATTTCTATGAGGTAAAAAAAAAACCGTTCCCCAAAATTTGCCGCCCCCAATATCTGCCGCGCTAGGCTCGAGCCTACTCAGCCTGCTGGTAAATCCGCCACTGAATACAGAAAATAAAATACGTCTAAATTGTAACATTTTGAACGAGTTTGAGCAATTTCAATCCCAAGCTTCTCTATATAGACCAAAAAACTAGTTAGATTTTTAACCGAACAGAATTTTAAAAAGATGATTGGTTTTAGTGAAAAAAAAACGTCAAAATTCTATTTAGATATAATTTATAACTTCGCAGATGTCAACACTTTCCGAGAAATACCCAACCTTTTTTTAAATATTTAAATTGCTACATTCTAAAATGATAACCACAAACTTAATATAATTAAGTTTTATTTATTGAGAAATCAATAGAAACCCGCAAAATGAATAAATTATCCTGCGCAGCCCTCGAGAATTCAAAATTTTGCTACGCGATTTCAATCCTTTTGTTTTGGACTACACTTCTCAATTTAGTTGCGCAAGAGATATCAGCCGCTTCCGTCAGACGGCCTCAGGGCCTCGTCAAAAATAGACCTGCACAACTTTTTCGCGCAAGCCGGCGACCGACGCGTACGCAAACATAATAATAAAAAAGATAGGATATACTTAAGTACTTAAAATACTGAATAAATAGAACCAAAAAAAAAAATTAAGTTTTCTCGAGGATCTAAGATTTTTGAATGCAAAAATATATGTATTTATGACTATTTGCCAATGAATAATCCACTCTAAGACTATTGCATAAAGCTTAGATCAGCGTGCGAATATGAAAATAGCTCTTCCGGCTAACTCATAATGAATATCTTGCTAAGACTTTGTGCTATCTATAGTCGACGATCTCGCCTGATGGTAAGCGATGATGTCTACGATGATACACGCTTGCCTAGAAGAAACCTATTCACTCGTGACTTAAAGACACCCAGGTTGTAGCTATCAGGCTAGCTAACAGACTCTGGCAAGGCGTTCCACTCTTTATCCGTGCGCATAATAATGGTCGAAGAGAACCGCTAAGTGCGAATAGGAGGTATTTCAACCATATAGCGGTGGCGCACCACGTCTGGAGCGTCTGGTTGTCCGATGATAGAATAGAGATGGTGGGATAAGGTTAAAAAGTTCCGCCGCACACTCCCTGAAATGTACTCGATAAAAAACCGAGAGGCTAGCAACCTTTCGTTGATGCTCCAGGCTGAGGAGCCTTGCATCAACTAGCTCATCGTTGCCTATGAGCTTCTTGGCTCTTCTCTCAATTGATTCCAGAGCCTCAAGTTGGTAATTCGCTGATCCGTCCCAGAGGTGAGAACAGTACTCCAAACACGATCGGGCTTGTGCTTGGTACAAGTTGAGCAACTGTCCCGGTGTGAAGTAGTGCCTCACCAAGTATACCAAGGTTTTTAGCAGCCAACTGGACTTTCGACTCAATGTAGGAACCGAAATTGAGAGTCAGAGTTAATGAGATACTAAGAAGCTGAAGATGGTCAGATATCGGCACGGATACATTTCGGAAAGTAGGAGTCAGATTAAATTGACTTCGTTTTGCGGAGAACAGACACGCATGGGTCTTATTCGCATTGAACTTGATCAGATTGGCATCACACCAGTCGGAGATTGCCTTCAAGGACAAGTTTAAGCGCTCGACCATGGCCTCCCTGAGTGCCTGAATCTGCGTTCCACTGGCTCGTGCACTAGATGTATAGCTCTCCACAACTGCGCTATCATCTGCATACCCAAAGGTTCCGGGTTTGCAGATCGTTGATATGCAGTAAGAAAAGAGTTGCGGAATGTACTGACCCTTGAGGGACCCCAGCGTTAATCGCCAGTGTACAAAGTTATACTGAAGTATCTATTCATATTTCACAGTTCTGTAAAATGTTGTGATCACAACGTGACATTACGTTACATTACATTACGTAACATTACATTACGTTCCATTACATTAAGTTACATAACATTATGTTACATCACATTTCATAACATCATATAACATCACATCGCATCGCATTGCATCGCATCGCATCGCATCGCATCGCATCGCATCACATCACATCACACACATCACATCACATCACATCACATCACATCACATCACATCACATCACATCACATCACATGACATGACATGAAATGACATGACATGACAAAACATTTCATGACATTACATTACATGGCATAACGTTACATGACATTACGTCACAAGACATTACGTTACATGGCATTACGTTACATGGCATTACGTAACTTGACATAACGTCACATGACATTACGTTACATGACATTTCATTACATGACATTCCGATAAATGACATAACGTTACATGAATTTACGTACATGACATTCCGTTACATGACATTCAGTTACATAACATTCCGTTACATGACATTCCATTACATGCCATGCCGTTACATGATATTCCGTTACATGACATTCCGTTACATTACCTTCCCCTACATGAAATTCTGTTACATGCCATTACCTTACATGACATTACGTTACATAACATTGCGTTAAATCACATTCCGTTACATGACATTCCGTTACATGACATTCCGTTTCATGACATTACGTTACATGGCATTACGTTACAAGGCATTACGTCACATGCCATAACGTCACATGATATAACGTTACATAGAACTACGTCACATGACATTCCGTTACATGACATTCCGTTACATGACATTCCGTTACATGTAATTCCGTTACATGACATAACGTTACATGACATTACGTTACATGTCATTACTTTAAAAGGTATTACGTCACATGCCATAACGTTACATGACATTACAGTACATGGCATTACGTCACATGTCATTACGTTACATGGCATTACATGACATGACATTCCGTAACATGACATTCCGTTACATGACATATCATTACATAACATAACGTTACATGACATTCCGAAACATGACATTCCGTTACATGACATTTAGTTACATGACATTTCGTTACATGACCTTCCGTTACATGACATAACGTAACATGACATGCCTTTACATGACATTCCGTTACATGACATTCCATTACATGCCATTCCGTTACATGACATTCCGTTGCATGACATTCCGTTACATGACATTTCGTTACACGACATTCCGTTATATGACATTTCGTTACATGACATAACGTTACATTGCGTTACGTAACAATGAATTACGTTACATGACATAACGTTACAAGACATTACGTTTAATGACATTACGTTACATGACATTCCGTTACATGCCATTTCGTTACATGACCTTCCGTTACATGACATAACGTAACATGACACGCCTTTACATGACATTCCGTTACATGACATTCCATTACATGACATTCCTTTTCATGACATTCCGTTGCATGACATTCCGTTGCATGACATTCCGTTGCATGACATTCCGTTATATGACATTCCGTTACATGTAATTCCGTTACATGACATAACGTTGCATGACATAACGTTCATGACATAACGTCACATGACATTACGTTACATGGAATTACTTTAAAAGGTATTACGTCACATGCCATTACGTCACATGACATTACGTTACATGGCGTTACGTATTAATGCATTACGTTACATGACATAACGTTACATGACATAACTTTATATGATACTCCGTTACATGACATTCCGTTACATGACTTTCCGTAACATGACATTTCGTTACATGACATTTCGTTACATGACATTTCATTACATGACATTCCGTTACATGACATTCTGTTACATGACATTCCGTTGCATGACATTCCGTTGCAAGACATTCCGTTACATGACATTCCGTTACATGACATTCCGCTATATGACATTCCGTTACATGACATTACGTAATATGACATTACGTTACATGACATTACGTTACATGGCATAACGTTACATGACATAACGTTATATTATACTCCGTTACATGACATTCCGTTAAATGACAGTCTGTTACATGACAGTCAGTTACATGACATCCCGTTACATGACATTCCGTTACATGCCATTCAGTTACATGACATTCAGTTACATGACATTCAGTTACATGACATTCAGTTACATGACATTCAGTTACATGAAATTCCGTTACACGACATACCGCTATATGATATTCAGTTTCATGACATTACGTTACATGACATTACGTCACAAAACATTACGTTATGACATTTCGTTACATGACATTCCGTTACATGACATTCCGTTACATGACTTTCCGTTACATGACATTCCGTTGCATGACATTCCGTTGCATGACATTCCGTTGCATGACATTCCGTTGCATGACATTCCGTTGCATGACATTCCGTTGCATGACATTCCGTTACATGATATTCCGGTACATGACATGCCGTTACATGATATTCCGGTACATGCCATTCCGTTACATGACATTTCGTTACATGACATTCCGTTACATGACTTTCCGTTACATGACATTCCGTTGCATGACATTCCGTTGCATGACATTCCGTTACATGATATTCCGGTACATGACATTCCGTTACATGATATTCCGGTACATGACATTCCGTTACATGACTTTCCGTTACATGACATTTCGTTACATGACATAACGTTACATGACATTACGTTACATGACATTCCGTTACATGCTATTCCGTTACATGACATTCCGTTACATGACATGCCGTTACTTGACATTACGTTACATGACATAACGTTACATGACATTAAGTTACATGATATTGGGTTTATGAGTTACCCAATTGTAGGGAATAACTATTCACCATTTGTTAGGTTACTAGCTATTAGGGAATGCAATCCCGATCCCGCGGGATCCCGATCTCGCGAGATCTCGTGTAATTTTTGGGATCAATCCCGACGCATCATATGACGAGATCCCATTCGAGATTGACGGGATTGGGCGGCAGTGGTCAGCGACGCTACACACGTCCACTCGGGGCGCAAGCGGCGCGTTGACTGACGGCCGCGAGCGGCAAAAACGCCAAACAGCGTTAGAAAACTATTCCGACTATTTCCGAATATTAGCGACAGGTGACGATAATTATTTAGTTGGTAAGATTAAAGAATAAAGATTTTTATTTTCTTTTGAGTAATATGTTATTTTAGTTAACCTCACTATCACAAACAAGCAGTTATTAGCTTTTTCAGTCATCCAAATTTAACATTTTTTTTAAACTAGACGGGATTGATATTTCTAATACCGCGGGATCTCGAATTTGCAATCTCGAGTCGGGATTGCATTTCCTACTAGCTATCATCTATCGCTATCACGTCGGGTACTGTCCAGTCATTAGTCTTTGTTTCCTAGTCCAAGATGCAGAGGTAATGCAAACAACTGATGCGGATTTACTGAAGCACTATTTATTGTCTTTTACATTGCGTGAACCACTCTATTAAGAAGGTTGGTGGCTACTGCGGGAAGCGGCGGCTACTCGTGCTCCGTTGGGCCAAAACGCAGACTTGCATAAAACTCAGCCACATAATATACTACAGTAGCTCCGCCCCCACACATGATATTCCGTTACATGAGATTACGTTACATGGCATTACGTTACAAGGCATTACGTTACATGACATAACGTTACATGACATAACGTTACATGACATTACGTTACATGACATTCCGTTACATGGCATTCCGTTACATGACATTTCGTTACATGACATTCTGTTACATGACATTTCGTTACATGACATTTCGTTACATGACATTACGTCACATGAAATTACGTTACATGACAATACGTTATATGACATTACGTCACATGACATTAAGTTACATGGAATTACGTTACAAGGCATTACGTTACATGACATAACGTTACATGACATAACGTCACATGACATTAAGTTACATGGAATTACGTTACAAGGCATTACGTTACATGACATAACGTTACATGACATAACGTTAAATGATATAACGTTACATGACATTACGTTACATGAAATCATGTTACATGACATTTCGTTACATGACATTCCGGTATATGACATTCCGTTACATGACATTCCGTTACATGTTACACTACATTTAGTAATAAGTTATTGCATTAAAGCATTTCTTTATATTAATTATTAAAATATCTAATTTTGTGCAAACACTATCTTTTATCTTGTCACTTACAATTACAATAAAAGAATAAACAACAGAGGACCCAAAATAGAGCCTTGTGGTACTCCCATTGAAATTTGTTTTACCTCTGATTTATGTCCATTGCATTCCAAAACTTGCTTTTTATTTTCTAGATAGGACTTTAGAATGCATAGCTCTCTTTCCCGAATACCGTAATGATCCAGCTTTCCCAGAAGAATCTTATGGAACACAATCAAATGTCTTTGATAGGTCGCAAAAAAGACCGTATGTATGTATTTTTTGAGCCATCCAAATCCCATAGAACTCTTTCAAGTAGGGAAGCTAATGCATTGCTTGTCCTTTTTTTTCCTTTGGAACCCAAACTGTCTATCATTTATTATTTTGTGGGTTTCTATGAATGTGTAGAGTTCATTGATAATATATTTTTCAAAGATTTTACTAAAGACAGGCAAAAGTGATATTTGTATATAGTTATTTGCGTCGGAATGTGAACCTTTTTAATACAAGGGAATTACTTTACCTAATTTAAGGTTCGTTTCCTTTTTATGCGAATATCTCAAACAAGACTATGGCTCGAGTGTTAAAGAGAGATAAACAAAAATAATAACACCCAAAGTTTGATTCATCAAAAACTAAATGCTTGAAAAAAAATTAAACTGAAACAAATAACATTTGTCAAATAAAAATCATTTGTTACTCGCGTTTTCGTAAAATGAGCAATTGTGTGAATTATCTAACCCTGTTTTTAGCCAAAAAACGAGTCGTTAAGGTTTTAACAAAAATAACATTATAACAAAAATATTGTCTTCTTTTAAATGCGTTTAAAACATTTTAGTATATTAATACAATATTTCAAAAAAATAACGAATAAAAGCTGCGCAATTTTGCGTTTCAAAAGATGTCGTTTATTCGAAGGTAGAAAATGTATAAGTTAAAATTCACATACTATAACTAAGATCAACATTTTATTTACATATAAAAAAACTGGAAATGTATTATCTTATAATTATTTTAATATGAATTTTTTAAAATCAGATATAAAATGATGAAACGCAACTTGATTTATTAGATCTGTAAGTATCCATTTGTTTTTTTTTATTATATACAGCTCGATTACCACTGACTCACTGACTCATTGACATCATTGTCCTCCCAGATGCCCCCTCGTAGGGTAAAAATGTTTGGCATGATCGTATAGTATAGAGGGAGTTCCTGTGAGAATAAATCTTTAAGTCCCTCTTTTGTCCCCCATTCGCTCCCATCCACCTCGTATCTCGGAAAGTAAAAGTCTTAGAGCATTAGCGCTAAAACTAATGTTGATCAAGACATTTTTTTGTATCCGCATCCATTAAATAATGGTCTTTCATAAAAAAAAATGTCCCATCCAAATTATTTTTGTGTGAATACCGTACACCGTATATTTCGTTTGCCGTAACTTTCATAATGTTTTTGCAGGGAGCCAGACGGATTGTGCGTACTGAAATTACTGTAAAATTTGCTTCGTTCTATTTATTGGTGGTGGCCCCTCCACCACCAATAAATAGAACGAAGCAAATAATATGAAATAACTTGGTAAATTTTCAAGTTTCTGTGATATCCATCGTCATCATTTTTAAACGTCCAAATTTTTTTTTTAGTTTTTGGCAGGGCGTTAGGCAACTTTCGTAATTTTCAAGTTTATGCGACATCTACAAGGATCAATTTGAAACGTCCAATTCTTTTTTTTTAGTGTTTGGAAGGGCGTAAGGCACTTTCTTAGTGAATTTTCAACTTTATGCGACATCTACAAGGATCACTTTGAAACGTCCAGTATTTTTTTTAGTGTTTGGAGGGGCATAAGGCAACTTTCCTAGTAAACTTTCAAGTTTATGCGACATCTACAAGGATCACTTTGAAACGTAAAATATTTTTTTTTAGTTTTCGTAGGGCATAGGGCAACTTTCTTAGTAAATTTTCAAGTTTATGCAACTTCTACAAGGATCATTTTGAAACGTCTAAACCTTTTTTTTTAGTTTTTGGCGGGGCGTTAGGCAACTTTCTTAGCAAATTTTCAAGTTTATGCGACATCTACAAGGATCATTTTGAATCGTCCAATTTTTTTTTTCTAGTTTTTGGCAGGGCGTCAGGCAACTTTCTTAGTAAATTTTTAAGTTTATTCTTTGATTGCTTCTTCCACTTCGATATCATCTTTGGTTGCTTCTTTAACTACGATATACTCGTTGATTGGTTCTTCCACTTTGATGTCGTCTTTGATTGCTTCCTCACTTTAATATCATCTTTGATTGCTTGTTCCACTTTTATATCGTGGTTGATTGCGTCTTCCATATCGATATCGTCTTTGATTGCTTCTTTCACTTTATCATCCTATTTGAATGCTTTTACCACCTCGGTTTCCGCTTTGAATGATTACTCAACTTCAATATCCTCTTTGATTGCTTTTTCCACTTCGTTATCCTCACAGCAAAAGTATAGTTTTTCCTACAAAACGTAGTTCTTCTAACGTATCTTCTAAACGGAAAGAGATATGCATAGCAAACTTTTACAAAATATTAATACAAAATTTTGGTGGAACCGTTTTTTTTTTGTTATCATTGCCCTTGACATCCTGTTTATTCAAACAAACTTCTCTTACTTCTTCGTCTTCCTCTTTGAATGCTTTTTTTCACTTCGTATTCATTTTTGATTGTTTCTTCCACCTCGATATCCATTTTTTTTGCTTGTTTCACTTTGATATCCTTTTTAATTGCTTCTTCTAGGTTCATATCTTCTTTAATTACCTCTATTACTTCAATATCCTCTGTAAAAAATTATGATTTAACATACAAAACTTGCCGTGGGGCGCCGGCAATAGAATGTTGCCCCTCCGCTCTTGCCCGTGGATGCAGTAGGAGTCTGCTAAGGGATACCTCCGAAAGATGGGCAGCAGCGTCTTTTCGTGTTTCAACATCTATACTGCACTCGCCAACCTGCCTGCCAAGCGTGGCGAGTATGGCAACAACCCCTCATGGATTTACAACATAAAACCAGGCCCCGAGTCCCCGGCGGCCCCGCTAATCCTGGCTACGGTAGCAGTCACGGTAACGGCGGGGCCAGGGGTGCTAAGAATCCCCGGGAGACGATCGGCTACCAAACCCTACGACGACCACTGGCCCTGGTAACACACAACATCCGCACTTTGAGGACAGACGAAAAGATTGTTGAGCTGGAAGAAGAAATTAGTAGATTACACTGGGGCATTTTGGGGTTATCAGAAGTCCGTAGAGAGGGCGAGGACACGATATCCCTTAAGTCTGGTAATCTACTATACTACCGGGAGGGCAACCAACAGTCCCAAGGTGGTGTTGGGTTTCTCGTTCACAAGTCACTCATCAACAACATTATCACCATCGACAGTGTGTCGAGCAGGGTCGCGTACCTGACACTCAGAATATCTAAGCGATATTCGCTGAAGGTCGTTCAGGTATATGCGCCGACCTCTTCACACCCAGATGAAGAAGTAGAGTCTATGTATGAGGACATCAGTAGAGCCATACATACGAACAAAACTCACTTTATTGTTGTTATGGGGGACTTCAATGCAAAGCTAGGCATGAGAAGCGATGATGAGTTGAGAGTGGGGCAATTTGGATATGGGCAACGGAACCCCAGAGGACAGAGGCTGGCCGACTTTCTGGAGAAAGAAGGACTCTTTATGATGAATTCTTTTTTCCAGAAGCCGCCTCACAGGAAATGGACCTGGATGAGTCCCAACGGTTCCACGAGAAATGAGATTGATTTCATCTTGACCAACAAGAAACGGATATTCAATGATGTCTCTGTGATTCACAGGGTGAAAACCGGCAGTGATCACCGAATTGTTAGAGCCACATTGAATATGAACGTTAAACTTGAAAGGTCCCGTTTGATGAAATCTACGCTCCGACCCACTCGCGCACATATCCAAAACCTCGAGAGCTTTCAACTCGAACTTGCAAATCGCTTTGACTGTCTAGAAGTAGATGCATCAGTGGACCAGATCAATAACAGGTTCGTAGAAACCGTCCATACGGTGGGGTCCCAGTTCTTTAAGACCCCCCGTACCAATAGACCTCAGAAACTCTCTGATGACACCCTTAACCTCATGGCTGAACGAAGTTCTTTGCAACTGCAGTCTCCCGATGATGCTCAGTCACATAGGCAGCTCAATAGAAAGATTTGGAAATCCTTGCGGCACGATATTCGTACCTTTAATACATCTCGTATTAAAGATACGATAGAGCGGAATAAAGGCTCCAAAGTGTTCGCGAGAGATAATTCTATTGGGCAGAGCCGCATGACGAAGCTGAAGAGGGAAGATGGCAGCATATCGTCAAGTAAAGCGGAAGTGTTAAGGGAAGTCGAAAGGTTCTATGGACGGCTCTACGATTCGGTCACTAAACCTGTTTGCAGTGCGGCCAACGACCCAAGAGCCAAACTGACCCGACATTATACCGAAGATATTCCGGACATCAGCCTATATGAGATCAGGATGGCCTTAAAGCAGCTTAAGAACGACAAGGCGCCGGGTGAGGACGGAATCACTTCAGAGCTTCTGAAAGCGGGTGGATCACCGGTACTTAAAGTCCTTCAGAAGCTTTTTAATTCCGCCTTGCTTGAAGGTACGACGCCAAAAGCATGGAACGGGGGCGTGGTGGTTCTGTTCTTCAAGAAAGGTGACAACACCTTCCTTAAGAATTACAGACCCATCTCGCTTTTGAGCCATGTTTATAAGCTGTTTTCGAGGGTCATCGCGAACCGTCTCGAACGCAGGTTTGATGACTTCCAGCCTCCCGAACAAGCCGGGTTCCGTAAAGGCTACAGTACCATAGACCACATACATACGCTGCGGCAAGTCATACAGAAGACCGAAGAGTATAACTTGCCGCTATGTCTCGCGTTTGTGGACTATGAGAAAGCCTTCGATTCGATCGAAACATGGGCAGTGCTTGAGTCTCTCCAACGATGCCGTATTGACTATCGGTACATCGAAGTGTTGAAGTGTTTGTATAAAAACGCCACTATGTCAGTCCGAGTACATGAACAGAGCTCGAAGGCGATTCCCTTAAAAAGAGGCGTAAGACAGGGAGATGTCATTTCTCCGAAACTGTTTACGACCGCATTGGAAGATGCCTTCAAGCTTCTGGAATGGAAAGGACTGGGCATCAATATTAACGGCGAATACATCACTCACCTTCTGTTTGCCGACGATATTGTGGTCATGGCAAAGTCGATGGAAGAGCTCAGCACGATGCTCGAAGGCCTCAATCGAGTCTCCCAACGGGTAGGACTTAAAATGAACATGGACAAGACGAAAATCATGTCGAATGTCCATGTCGTCCCTGCCCCAGTTATGGTTGAGAACTCGGCTCTTGAAGTTGTCGACGCGTATGTATACCTAGGACAAACAGTCCAATTAGGTAGGTCCAACTTCGAGAAAGAGGTCAATCGTCGAATCCAACTCGGATGGGCAGCGTTTGGGAAACTTCGCAACGTCTTTTCGTCCAACATACCTCAGTGCCTTAAGACGAAAGTCTACAATCAGTGTGTGTTACCAGTGATGACATATGGAACCGAGACGTGGTCCTTCACTTTTGGCCTTATGAATAAGCTCAGAGTCGCTCAACGAGCTATGGAGAGGGCTATGCTCGGGGTTTCTCTACGGGATCGAATCAGAAATGAGGAGATACGTAGGAGAACTCAAGTCACCGACATAGCCCGACGGATTAGCACGTTGAAGTGGCAATGGGCAGGCCATATAGCGCGCAGAACAGATGGCCGATGGGGCCGAAAGGTTCTCGAGTGGAGGCCACGGACCGGCAAGCGCAGCGTAGGACGTCCACCCACAAGATGGGCAGACGACTTGGTAAGAACCGCAGGTCGGCGTTGGATGCAGGCCGCTTCCAACCGCAGTTCCTGGAGATCAATGAGGGAGGCCTTTGTCCAGCAGTGGACGTCCTACGGCTGATATGATGATGATGATGATGATACAAAACTTAAATCACTCGTATCTTCTTAACGGGAGGAGATAGCTCTAGGAAACTTTTACAAAAAATTGGTACAAATTTTTGTTGTAATTGTTGTTTTATTGTCATCATCACCCTTGGCATCATTTTTAAATGCTTTTCTCACTTCATTTTCATCTTTGAATACTTCTTTCACTTTAATATCCTCGTTGATTGCTTCTTCCACTTTGATATTATCTTTTATTACTTTTTCTACCTCGATACTCTCTTTGATTGCTGCTTCTACTTAGATGTTCTCTTTGATTGCTTGTTCCACTTCGATAACCTTTTTGACTACTTCTTCCACTTCGACAACTTTTTTAACTGCTTCTTCCACTTCGGTGTCGTCGTTGATTGCTTCTTTCACTTCGTCATCCTCTTTAAATGCTTCAACCACCTCGGTATCCTCTTTGATCACTTCTTCCAATTAGATATCCTACTTGATCACTTCTTACACTTCGATATCCGTTTTTATTGTTTTTTTCATTTTGATATCTTCTCAACATAACTATATTTTTTTCCTGGAAAACTTAAAGCGTTCGTGTCTTCTAAACGGACAGAGATAGGTATGGCAAACTCTTACAAAATATTGGTACAAATTTTTATTTTATTTTTATATTTATTATTAAATCTTTATTTTATTGTCATCATCGCCTTTGGCATACATTTTGAATGCTTCTCTCACTTCATCATCCTCTTTGAATAATTTTTCCTCTTCGATATCCTCTTTGATTGCTTCTTCAACTTCAATATCTTCTCATAAAATTACGATTTTTTCTTAGAAAACTTTAATCACTCGTATCTCTTAAACGGAATGAGTTAGGTATGGCAAACTTTTACAAAATAATAATACAATTTTTTGGTAGAATCGTTATTTTATTGTCATCATCGCTCTTGACATCCTTTTTAAATGCTTCGCTCACTTTGTTTTCTCTTTGAATGCTTCTTTCACTTCGTCATCCTTTTTGAATACGTCTTCCTCTTCGATAATACTCATTGATTGCTTCTTCCACTTCGATATATTCAATGATTGCTTCTTTCATTTCAATATCCTCATGGATTGTTTTTTCACATTGATATCCTCTTTGGTTGCTTCTTCCAAGAAAAGAAAAACACGCGAGCTGCAAGCAGCTCGCACACTACGCAACCTCTAGTCCATTTAATAAAATTATTATTTTGTAAACTTTATTATCATAACAGATTATAGATAGTTATATTAAGTATTAGAATCCTGATGCCTATGGTGACAGCGACCTGATCTGATGATGGAGTCAGGAGCTGTTCCATGGAACTCATCAACAAGTTATTTGATTGAGCTGAAACTTTGCACACCGGTAGAATTCGAATGATAATACTTTATTACAGTAACAGCCACCTGATCTGATGATGGAGCCGTTTCATGGAACTCCTTAACAAGTTATACGATCGATCTGAAACTTTGCACGCTGACGTGATTCGAATGCAAATACTTTTCAATAGTAATAAAAGTAGCCAAGTGCGAGTCGGACTCGCCTATGAATGGTGGGTTAGCAGCAAGTAACATAATATAAAAGTTCTTGTAGTTCGTTGTAACTTTTTAGGGTTCCATAGCCAAATGGCAAAAAACGGAACCCTTATGGTTCTGTCATATCTGTCTATATAAAAATTTTTGGGGTTCCCATACTAAGAACTGAAACTCAAATTTTTTTTTCACCAAACCCATACATGTGGTGTATCTATACAAAGGTCTTCAAAAATGATATTGAAGTTTCATATATCATTTTTTTCTAAACCGAATAGCGAGAGACACTTCCAAAGTGGTAAAATGTGTCCCCCCCCCCCCTTGTAACTTCTAAAATAAGAGAATGATAAAACTAAAAAAAATATATGATGTACATTACCATGCAAACTTTCACCGAAAATTGGTTTGAACGAGATCTAGTAAGTAGTTTTTTTAATACGTCATTTAATACCTTTCATTCCATCAACTCAAATATAAAAAAGTTACAATGAACTATAGTTCGACCGAAACTGCTGTACCGCTCCATAAGAAAGTGCGGCGAGGTGGGGGCCGAGGAAAAAAGAGCAAGAGTAGGTACACATGAGATCGATATTGTCTGATAGATCTTACGTTACTTATATTATATAACGATATGTTTATATTTTTATAAGTAATCATCTTTATCTTCCGTTTCGCTATCGGAACTTGAATCAGAGTCGTTCTGCAAACTTATTATTAATGGATCGATAATAATATCAAATCTACTATCGCGATCCCAGTAATTGTTTTCATTTTTTTGGACATGATCATCACATTTCTGCCATTTTTCTGCCGTGAACTCCGAAAACAATGTATTCAATAAGTTTAGCTTTTCATCTAGAGAAGAGTTAATATGGTTATGGGCTATGTTGTTTTTAATATCAGCAATTATAATCAAAGCTTTCTCTATCTGCTTTTTGGAAAAAAGTGGCTATGACATACGGACGGACAGACAGACAGACATGACAAATCCATAAGGGTTCCGTTTTTTGCCATTTGGCTACGGAACCCTAAAAACGCCCTGATCTAATGATCGGAGTTAGAAGCTGTTCCATGGAACTCCTCAAAAAGTTATCCGATAGAGCAAAAACTTTGCACACCGGTAGAATTCGAATGACAATAGCAACAGCAGCTATAGCAGCAGCCACTTGATCTGATGATGGAGTCACATGATGGTGACGCAACCGGTTAGTTGATCAGCGAAGCGAGATCTCCAAATCAACTTGAGCAAATCGGCGTTGTATGTATGTATGTTACTCGTAGTTTATCCGAGGATAACTTTCAAAGCGTTGATCCGATCATCGTGAAAATTGTTACATAAATAAATTGGTATTATTGTAGGTTTAATGACCGTGTACCTTTAGTAACACAAATATAAGGAAAAGTCTGAAATCCAGAATAACTGAAATTTCTACACCAAAAAAGTGACGAACCAATTAACATGAACTCCCGTTACCTGTAATTTGAATGAAACTGTTGGTCAAGTAATTTGGTTATGTATTTTATGGCACTATTTTGATAGTCAAGGATTACAAATACTACTATAGACTTGCGAGATAGTTCGGGGTGAACCACTAGTTTAGGAGTAAATCTCGATGGTATCTCTAAAGTTTTCATAAATTACGATACCAAAAAAATCCAATGTATCCAAATATCGTCAGTCGTTGCGCCTAGATTGAGGCATAAACACGAATATGATAGAATTTTTAACTTTGAACTTTAATTAAATATAGTTCATTATTTTCAAATGTTATTTGAGTACAATGGCTAAAACTGTCTCGCCTCTTACTGATTTCTGAAGTCTAAAGATTATTTTTGATTGATTAATTACTTGTCGTACGTAAGACCGATAAAACTGTAAAACCCCGTAAAAATTCCGTATCCTACTAATATTATAAACGCGAATGTTTGTATGCATGGATGTATGGATGTTTGTTACTCTTTCACGCCGGAACGGCTGAACCAATTGCGATGAAATTTGGTATGTACGTAGATCATAACCTGGATTAACACATAGGATACTTTTTATTGGCAAACCACGCGTGCGAAGCCGCTGGCAACAGCTAGTTTATCATAATGATTGAAAGAAATCACAAGTTTTCTAATTAAATTTGTTTTAGATAGAGACTTCATTTTATTTTTCCTGTAATCTTTGTTTATATCATAGTAATTTAAGATTGTTGGCATTCCAACAAAAACTATACGACATCAACAAAATAAAAAAAATGTTTTGTACTTAATGTGTAAGTTACCTAAGATTTTTTATATGATACCAACCTGATTGTTATCCTAAAGTTATAAACTTTACAATTAGCTACATACTTAGGTATATACTTGTTTATTTTATTATTATATTCTACCCCACAATTATACTAAGCAATCTTTGATCGAGCGAAGCGAGATCTCCAAGTCAACTTGGGCAAATCGGCGTTATATGTATGTATGTAAATTTGTTTGTCCGCGGATAACTTTCGAAGTGTTGATCCGATCATCCTGAAATTTCATATAGGTAGGTAATGTTGGCACAATCCTGGTGTGACTAAATGACCTAAAAATATTGGGGGATTGTTGAGATTTTAAGGTTCAAGACGGGTAAAAACATAATGAGCATAATTAGGTCAAATGGGACGTTCAATAAAAAGTATATTAGTATGTTTCGACTCCATTTTTAGGGTTCCGTACCCAAAGAGTAAAACGGCACCTTATTACTGAGGCTCCGCTGTCTGTCTGTCTATCTCATGGACCATGATAGTTAGACAGTCGAAAAAAAGTAATTTTTTTAAATTGTTTAATCAGTTGTCGCTCGGCCCGCATCAGAGTTCACACGTAGTTACTGCATAAAAGCGCCGCGCGTTTACCGGTCCATGCTATTGGTTGACCCATTCGATTTTTGTAACATCGATAGTTCATAGTCATATCGATGTCTATGGACAAGTACCTTGTGCGGACTTCTTCATCCGAAAGCTTGTCTCAAAAGAGACCAGCTGAAGACACCATCTAGAGAAAGTCCAAGCGAACTGCGCACCCCAACAGAGTCTCTAGTCAAGTGAACTTTAGTACCAGCAACCGTTATAAGGACCTAGCAGGCGACTCCGATTGCGACACAAGTGCGGCGTCCCATTCTGCTTCGAGACCTCGAGCAAGCACAGGTCGTATAGCTCCTATAGTAGTAGAAGTCAAAGAAGACTGGTCTCACCAAACAATTACTACTCTGGTTACGAAGTTCACTAAAAACTTCCACCTCCAGTATCGCCGCAACGGTAAAGTTGCAATATATTGCTACACGAATGACGGTCACTGCATGGTAACTGAAGGCCTACGGACAGACAAAGTTCTCTTCCATACTTTTTCCCGCAAAGAGAAAAGAACCTACAAGGTTGTCATCCGTGGTATACCTTTGGAAACTATTGCCTTAGTACAAAATGAACTTGCATCCCTGGGATTCGATAAAGCGACGGTCAACAAACTTAAAACTTCAATTCTAGAAGAAGATAAAATGTCATGTACTCCTCTATTAGTGCAGCTTCCAGCTGGCTCTGATATAGCAAAATTTAAGCACATAAAATACCTGTGCAACTGCGTTATCAAGACTGAAAGGTTCAAACCAAACACATCTTTAGACACACAATGTTACCGCTGCCAGCAATTCGGCCATGCGTCCAAAAACTGCAACCTACCTGAGCGTTGCGTTAAGTGTATCGGCGCGCATGCTACCAAGGACTGTCCAAAGAAAGAGCGCACTAGCCCTGCTCAGTGCTGCAATTGCAAAGACCCACATCCAGCGAACTTTAGACAGTGTCCAGTTCGCATCAACTATCTACAGCGCCTCCAGCAAAGGAAGCTAGAAAAAAGCAATCAAGCTAAACCAAACGACGCAGGAAGCCTTAGCCGCTCGGCTGAACTCCGACTCCAAGGCGATGACCATCAAGGTCAACAAGCGAAGCACCTTTACAAATTGACGCAGTAACTAGCGAAATGCTTCAAATTCTTAATGTTATCGTATAAAGCATGAATTTACATCATGCACTAATATGATGGATAAGGTTATTCTTGTCCTTACTCATTAGGGTCAATATGTTTAATACAAATAAACTGCGTCTATTTTATTGGAATGCGGACGGCATACGAACTAAGCTCACTGAACTTGCGGACCTGGCGGTTCACGATCTATCCTCAGATGTTAAAGCGATATCTTAAACTAAACTTGGCGTTCATGTTCCTCTTGACTTGCCCGGGTATATTTGTTATCGTCAAGACAAATCGAATTCACGGAGTCAGGGAGTTGCTATCTTTGTGAGAGTTGATATATCTCATTCGCAGGCAATTGCCCTCCTTACACATGGAGGCAGTTGGACTCGAAATACTCTTTTCTGACCAAAAACTTGTAATATTCTCAGTCTATCAGTCACCTAATTTAGACCTTCTACAACAAGATCTAGATGCTCTTCTTAACTGTGGGGTACATGTTTTACTCGTGGGGGACTTTAATGCACGACACCCACACTGGTGTCGCCACAGCACTATGAATCTTCGGGGTAAAACGTTATACACTCACATGTTGGATAATAACTATAATATACATGCCCCAGCTATGCCAACATTGGTCCATTACAATACAGACCAGCAGGCGTCTATACCAGACATCGCCATTGCTTCGAACGTATACTCTATTGACAGAATATCGAATATGAGAGCTTTATCATCAAATCACCTACCAGTCTTCATTAATCTAACTGGATTTATTAAACGAGAAACAACAAAGGTATCCAATTATAAGCGAGCTGACGAATCTAAATTTCGTAATTACTTAAATGACCACACTTTTCTGTCTAGCAGGGTTTGCGATTCCGCGAAGGCCATTGATGATGAAGTACTTACACTTACTAGTGCATTTATGAGCGCTAGAGATAAATCTGTGCCTATAGTAAATTATAGCGCTCAATTAAAACCTGTACCAAAATTTATAAAAGCGCTTATCAAGAATAAGAACTCTCTACGCTTTCGTGAGCATAAAGTCACAAATCCTAGCATTCGAAAAGGCATTAGGGAACAGATTAATATTCTTCAATCTAAAATCAAATCTGCAGTAAAGGTGTACAATGACAAATCCTGGAATGATAAATTAGCTCAAGCAAACAATTCTCCCAACGACTTATGGCGAGTTGTCAGATCCCTTAAGAGAAAACCATTTACTATTCCGCCTCTGACTAGGTTGGAAGGTGGTCTTACAACTTCTGTTTCCGAACAGTGTAACGAGTTAGCATCAGCATTTAACAAAAATATGAATCGCACGATGCAATGGCATGACAACGAAACCCACGCGGCCGTGAATAAATCAATGACACTCCTAAATTCATGCACCGATACCACAACCTCATTTGCTACCCCTCGCGAAGTACTTAAACGTGTTAGATCTTTAAAAAACCTCAAATTTCCAGGTGACGATAATGTACACAATCTATTACTTAGAAATATGCCTCAAAAATGTCTAGTGATCTTAACAAAAATCATCAACTCTAGTTTTAAATTTAGCTACTTCCCCTCAGCCTGGAAGACAGCAAAAGTAATACCTCTTTCTAAACCAGGAAAAGACCATTCACAGACTGTCAACTATCGTCCAATCAGCCTTCTCTTGACTCTAGGTAAAATATTCGAACGAATCGTTTATGATCGCATATTAAAATCCTTAAACCCTCGTTTTATAAACGAACAGTTTGGCTTTCGCAGGTCTCATTCAACTATACAACAACTTGTTCGTGTTAGCGAACATGCGTCTCATAACCTCAATTTAAAGCTATCAACTGGTATGTTCCTGTTAGATATTGAGAAGGCCTTCGATACTGTCTGGCATGAAGGCCTCCTACATAAGCTCATGATAAATGACGTTCCTACTGGACTAGTTAAACTCATTCAATCCTATCTCTTTGAGCGCAAATTCAGAGTGTTCATAGGTAACTTGTCATCTGATATTTACTCTGTCCCTGCCGGTATGCCTCAAAGCTCTGTGCTTGGGCCTCTATTGTTTCTAGCCTACTTAAATGACATCCCTAAACAGCCGCGTACATACCTTGCGTGTTTTGCTGATGACACTGCGTCGTATACATCTAGCTCTGACGAATACTTAATAATAAGCAGGTTGCAACTATCCTTAAACCTGCTTTCTGACTAAAGTAGAAATTAATTAATTTAATTAATAATAATTAATTAATTAATAATTAATAATAATTAATTAATTAATAATTAATAATAATTAATTAATTAATAATTAATTTATTTCTCAAGTAGAAATTAAAGTTAAATGAGTCGAAAACAGAAGCCATTATGTTTTCTCGCAAACGCAAATTACCTGATGAGAAGTTAGTATTAAAAGGCTTCATAATCTCGTGGAATAAGTCTGTAAAGTATCTCGGTGTCTACCTTGATACTAAACTTAACTGGTCTTCCCATATCGAATACTCGCGATCCAAGGGACTAAAAGCTTACGGTGCCCTAAGCCCCATAATGAACCGACGAAGCAACTTAAGTCCTAAAACTAAAATCCGAATATATAGCTCACTAATAAGACCTTGCCTTACTTATGCCGCACCTGTGTGGAGCAGTATTTATAACACAAACTATAAAACCTTACAAGTATTACAGAACAGAGCATTTAAAATAGCTTATAATACTCCATTCTTCACAAATCTTTCTAACCTTCATAATGTACATAACTTTCTACCAATTAAAGAATTTATATAACTTCTAACAAGAACTTTTTACCTAAATCGTAATATCAATCACCGCAATACTCTAGTTTCTTCATTAGGCAAAACACGCCTATCGAATCTGCCGTATATCGACACATACAAACGGTATCACTTACCGCATCACTACGTCCTTGACGAAGACAGCGACGACGATACGTCAACTTCTACTAGTTAACCTGCAATTGCTGGGTGTTTGAATCTTGTCTGAAACTGTGCTATTTGGGCACAAACAAAATTAAATACTCTTCACAGATATGTATAGATATGTATTTTATAATTATTACTTTGTACCGCAATACGCAAATCTACCTCTCATACCTACTCAACATAACTACCTATATCACTATCAGTATCCGATATAAATGCGCTGTTGTTTAGGATCGGGTTAAACTTTCTGTGTGTGTGCTCGGATGGTCGCTCACCGCTTGCTCCGTGCGGGTACTGCGCCGCGTATGCCGTTCGCAGTTATATTTATCTACCCTAAGATTTGTGTTAAAATAACGTTTCTGATATTTAACAGAATTGATACTACACGATTAATTTAAAATAAAACCATGTATTTATCACGTCAGGGATCACCCCAATACATTTTTCTTTGGTTGTATTGTGGTGCCTAACCGAGTAAAAGTGCTTGATATTTAAAACTAAAAATTAAAAATGTGTTTTAGACAAAGTGCACATAAAATTATGTTTAGCAAGCTAAGTGCATAAAAAGCATTATTACCTATAAGTTCTAGATTTACAACGTGAAATACTTATAAATAACAATTTTGTCAAAAGACTTATAGAGGCGCTCCAGCCTGTCGAGTCAGTGGATTATTAGATGTTTAAAATACCTAGACTGTGTTTAGTGATATTTTATTTATTATTAATTTCTGTTAATAAAGACCTTTGAAAACAAAAAACAACACTGAGGCTCCGCTGTCTGTCTGTCTATCTCATGGACCATGATAGTTAGACAGTTGAAAAAAAGTAGTTTTTTTAATACGTCATAAATCGTAAATCGCAAATTACCTTTCATTCAATCAACTAGATACTGGTACGGAACCCTTCGTGCGCAAGTCCGACCCGCACTTGGCCGGTTTTTTGCTCGTTTTAGCTCGATATTGATAACGACAACAGGTAGACGCTTGAAATATTCACAGAATATTTATTTATATATTCACGTGTTTTAGTTTAATCTTAATAGTTTTGAGTTATTAGACTTATTATTATTAGCCATAATACAAACTGAACTTTGACGAAATTCACAGGGTACACCAGTGACCTCACATGCTGAAATTTAGTGTTTGTGTAGCTTTAGTGACACAACTATTGAGAAAAGTCTGAAATCTAGAATAACTGCAAATTCTAATCTAAAAAGAGTACTGACGAACTCCCATCATTTGTAACGTGAATGCAACTGTAGGTCAAATTAGTTGGTTGTGAATTTCGTGGCACTATTATACTAATGGTTCGCCCAGAACTGAGATCTTGCGTGTCTCAACAAAAAACAAAAAAATATTTTTCATAACCTTTGACTAATAAAAAAGTGCCACGAAATACACAACCAACTACTTGAACATTCAAATAACAAGTAACGGGAGTCTATTTTAATTGGTTACATTTTTTTGGGATAGAAATTGCAATTATTTATGATTTCAAACTGTTCCCTATATTTCTGTCACTAAAGCTACACGAATACCAAATTTCAGCACTGTGGGGTCACTCGTTTATCCTGTGAATTTCGTTTAAGTTTAGTTTTTATCATGGCAATAACTCAAATACTACAAGGATAACATAATAAAAACGGGGTCTAAATGTACTAATGTACCTTTCATTGACTTTCACGGTCCATTGAACCTAATAATCTTATTTTAGTTGTTTTACCCCTATTGAACTCCAATATCTCAACAATCTCCAAACATTTTTAGCTCACGTAGTCTCACCAGGATTGTGCCAACACTACCTAAATATATATCAAATTTCACGATGATCGGGTCAACACTTCAAAAGTTATCCTCGGACAAACAAACATACATACGTACATACGGCCAACTTGCTCAAGTGGATTTGGAAATCTCGCTTCGCTATATCAATTAGTCAAAGATTGTGAATATTATTATTTTGTTGTTTTGTGGTAGACTCGCGAGATCTCAGTTCGGGGCGAACCACTAGTTATATTACTTGTAGAAATCTTGTCAGACCATTATAATCTCGGTGTCTTCAAGTCCAGAGTGAACAGGTTCTATCTAGGCAAGCTCGCTATTTCTTCGACCTTTCCATCAGATGAGTACCTAAGTGGTCAAACGCTTAACCAATACAAATAAAATATAAATACTTTAAACTACAAATGAAGATAGGTACGAAGATACCCAATACACTATAAATAAACATTTTTATTTGATCGACATAACAAGGGATCAAAATTTCTTGTCCTATAGTGAGGTGTATAGGCCACGCGCACGGCAAGCAGCGAGTTCAACGGCCGGCCAACTTCGTCAATATCTAAACTTGACAGTGTCAGATTTTGGAATGGCCGAAGATAACTTTCCGAAGCACATCGGGAAAGCTTCCATTGTGTATAGGGTTATTTATAACTACGGCTATGGGTGAAGCTATTATTAAGTTTCTTTATAATTAGCATGGATACATCCCACAGATCGCACGAGCTCTTAGATTTTAACTGATCAATTATTTTAACAATATAATTTAGAGTAATATACATAAGCACGAATGTCATCTTATTTGATGGTCTAAATTTAGTCAAGACATTACGTTACATGACATTACGTTACATCACGTTACGTTACATGACGTTACATCACATGACGTTGCGTTACATGACATTACGTTACATGCTATTACAATACGTTACATGCCAGTACAATACGTTACATGTCATTACGTTACATGACATTACGTTACATGACATTACGTGACATGACATGACGTTACATGATATTACTTTACATGACACTACGTTACATGACATACGTTATATGACATTACGTTACATGACATTATATTAACATAACAACATAACATAACATCACATCACATAACATCACATCTCAACATAACGTAACTTAACTTAATGTAACTTAACGTATTTTATTGTAACTTAACTTAACGTATTTTAACGTAACGTTACGTAACTTAAATTAACGTAACATAACTAAAAATAACGTAACTTTACGTAACCTAAAGTAAAGTAACTTAACTTAACGTATTTTATCGTAACGTAACTTAACGTTATGTAACGTAACTTAAATTAACGTAACATAACTTAACTTAACGTAACGTAACGTAACTTAACTTAACTTAACGTAACATAACTTAACGTATTTTAACGTAACGTAACTTAACGTATCTTAACGTAACGTAACTTAAATTAATGTAACATAACTTAACGTTACAAAACTATACGTAACTTAACGTAACGTAACTTAACGTAACTTAACGCAACATAAATTAACATAACGTAACATAACATAATATAAAGTTTGTTTCAGGTAACAATGTGCACAAACAAAATATTTTTACAACACCTATATCTATAAAATATTTGTGCCTCTTGCGAACTAAGCGTAACGAAACGTATTAGGTTGGTGAAAAAGTTTCTTCACATTTTTAATAGAATTCAAAACATTTTTTAATATAGTTTATTTACATTTAACTAAAGTATGTAGGTACCATTTTGTTCGATAACTTTTTGCCATCTTGTAGGTAAGGTCATGATCCTATTGGTATAGAAATTTTGGGGCTTCTGATCAAAATACCGCGACAAGTAGTTTTGGCAGTCCTCTCGTGATGTTAACCTGACACTGCCTAAAGAATTCTGAAGAGACCGAAACAGGTGGAAATCTGAAGGTGCAAGGTCAGGACTATACGGCGGATGCATTAACACCTCCCAGCCAAACTCTCTTAATTTTTGCTGAGTGGCTAAAGATGTGTGAGGTCTACCGTTATCATGATGAAAAGCCACACCCCTTCTGTTAAATTAATTCCGGCTGCTTTCTCTCAACTTCTTGCTTTAATCTCATCAGTTGTTCGCAGTAGAGTTCAGAATCGATGGTTCTGCTTGGTGGTAACAGCTCATAATGTTTAATGTCCATCCAATCCCACCACACACACAGCATCACCTTGTTGCGAGTTAACCCGGGTTTCTCCACAGTCTGTGAAGCCTGACCGGCCTTTGACCACGACCTTTTTCCCACGTTCTTGTCGTACGTGATTCACTTTTCATCACCAGTTATCAGCTTCTTCAATAATGGTTCGGTTTCATTACGTCGTAATAAAGAATCACAAATGAGTACACGGTTCATTAGGTTTCTTTCAATGAGCTCGTGGTGTACCCAAATATCGAGCTTTTTTGTGTACCCAGTTTTTTTCAAATGCGCCAAAACTGTTTTGTGGTCAATTCCCAGTTTTTCAGCTACGTCGAAACAACTGATATGCCGATCTTGCTCCACTTTTTCAAAAATGGCATCAATTTTATCCGTAATACGGCGACCAGAGCGACATGCATCTATGACATCAAAATTTCCGGATTGAAAACGCTTAAACCAAATTTGTGCTACTCTCATAGACACTGCACTAGGTCCATAAACATCGCAAATTTTTTTCGCGGCTTGCGTTGCATTTTTACCTTTTTTGTAGTAAAATTTTAAAATGTATAGAATTTCTTCATTAGATTCACTCATCTTTACAATACGAAAAACAAAAATAATAAGCACACATTTTCCTAATTTGAATTAGGAATTATCTTCTTTAACATTTAAACTTTGAATAATACCAAAACCAGCCAGATAAAAATAGTATAGCCAAAGAGATTTTATAACAAGTTCGTACATACTACATATAATGCGAAAAGACTTTTTCCCCAACCTATTATTTACTTTGAGTCAATTGTCAAATAATTGTGTTGTCAATGTCAAGCAACTATCGAAAAATTTGTTTGCCTTTTTGTTAGGAGTGATTCCAACTTAGCTTAGCTTAGCAAGAGAAAACCCTTGTCTATGCTAGCTATGTACTGTGCTAGGTCTACTGGAGAGACATTCGGAACGTGACTGTAATCCGCCGCACTATCCGCTGTAATAATGCTGCCGGCGCATCGATAGACTTGGCTTCAACTACGCAAATACCTACATAGTCACCAAGTGTGGCACGGGAACAAGAACTATATTCTCTTAGAAAACCGACACTGAATTGCAGAGTGCAAATCTCCTATGTTTAGCAGTGAACATTCTATGGCCGATAAAATGATGATGATTATTGATAGGTAGTGTTCATTGTTGATATAAGCACAAACGCACTCTCGGATTTTTTTGTACCTAATATTACTTTAATGTGACTTATGAAATGGACAAGCTGTTATAGTATGAGCTGTAAGAGCGAGACGGCACGACGCGGCGCATCCTCGGATAGACGCGTCCCGCATGCACAAATCCTCCCAAGTACCTGGCCTTAATGTCGTACGTAACAAAACAGGTGGTCTGCGTAACAACATGTTGTTACGCAGACAAACACAGACTGCGATAGGGCAAGCGTCCAATTATCCCCTGGTCCCAGCCTCCGCACGTCTAGAGATTGGCAAATTAGATCAATGATTGAATTTATCGCATGTATCAGGCCACTATGTCGTTATTTGTCGTCTATCCGATTAAGCTTTGACTGGGTTTCTGGATGGTATTTTTGTCTGACTACTGTATGTAAGTATCCCTCGTAATTGAGTGTCTTGGGGACACTCCTGCCTTCTTAGAGCAGTTGAGATATCTACTGATAAAGTAGTCATAGTCATTTATTGTTTTTTTTACAATCAGTCTTGTACATAATATTTTTGGTCCAAAAGATGAGCTCTGCTGGGACACTCATCATCATCATCAGCTGGCTGACGTCCACTGCTGAACACCTTTAGATCGCCACAACGAGCGGTTTGTAGCCGTTTGCGCCGAACGGCTCCCCGCGATTCTTAATAGATCGTCGGTCCACCTTGTGGGGGGCCGGCCTACGCTGCGTCTTCCAGTCCGTGGTCTCCACTCGAGAACCTTTCTTCCTCAACGGTATTTCCCCAACTGGGACACCACAATACATTAATATTATTATTATGCACTTCTATGCTGTAGGTAGATATAATCATCGTTTTTCTGCTGCAGAAGAGGGCTGTTCGTGCAATTTATAATATGGGCCCCAGAGAATCATTACGCCATAAATTTAAATAAATAAATATTATGACATCTATGAAAATCTGATGTCTGTTCACAAAACTAATTTGTTTAAGAAAAATAACGGTAATTATAATTTTAATACTAGAAATAAAGATAAACTCGCTATTGCCACTTGTAGACTCCATAAAGTTAGTAAATCGTTTAAAGGGCAAGGTGTACACTTTTATAACAAACTCCCAAGTGATGTACAAAAATTGACAATTAACAAATTTAAAAACCTAATTAAACAAAATCTTTATAAAAAAATGCTACAAATAAGCTACATATCGGATTATTTAGATGATAGGGAAGCTTAGGATTGAAATTGCTCCAACTCGTTCAAAAACGTTACAACTTAGACGTAATTTATTTTCTGTATTGTTATGTATTCTAAAAGGATAAAGAACAACCAGCCTTGTTTTTTCCCTTTCGCAGGAGGCAGCGGCTTCGATTCCCGCTGCGGAACAAATGTTTGCATGATCTACAGATATTTGTTCCGGGTCTGGTTGTTTCTCTATATATTATAAGTACCTATGTATTTACAAAAAAAGTATATAAGTATTCTATCAGTTATCTGGTTCCCATAGTACAAGCTCTGCTTAGTTTGGGGCTAGATAGCAGCGCTCTGTGAAATATCCAGAAATATGTATTTATTATTTCTTTCCTGGCTTGGTCGCGAAGGAGCAGGCAGTAAAATTGACGTTCCAAGCGATTCTTCGCCTTGTGATTCTAATGAATAAAAATATTTTGATATTGTTTAGTTATTACTATGTAGGTGCCTATACCAATATCAAGTAAAAAGTAATATTAACCTATTAAAATATTAGATATTTATAGTTATACTTATAGTTAAGTTCACTCACACAGGTACTTCTCTCATTACCTTAACCCACTTAAAATATCATATTTATGTACGCAGCACAATGTTTATGTTCATCACCATCATCATAACAAGACTTCCACTGCTAAACATAGACCCCCCCATATATTACGAACGCGATCATGTACCTTTATTAAGTCTTTTTATCTAGTGGGTGTCGGTTCTCAGTAGCACCTTCTAGTGATCTTCTCTCGAGAACCTTTCTGTCCACTGGAACCATCTAGCCTCGAACTAGGCAACTTACTATGGGAACCAGACAACTTATGATATGTAAAAACACACCCAGACCGGAAATATCTGAAGATAATGCAAATATTTATTCCACGATGAAATTTGCATCCGCTAACTGCTGCAAGATATGGATTTATAAACTAGCCTCCGCCAGCGGCTTCGCACGCGTTGTTTGACAACAAAAAGTAGCTGTTTGAATCCAAGTCGTAATCTATCAACACACCAAATTTCATTGATATCGGTTCAGTATTGGACGTGATTGAGTAACAAACAAATAAATAAACAAACATTCAAACTTTCACAATATTTATACTATTAGTGTGATTCGAATTTCTACTTCCTACTAATATAATAAACGCGAAAGTTTGTATGTATGGATGTTTGTTACTCTTTCACGCCGGAACGGCCGAACCGATTGCGGTGAAATTTGGTATGTACGTAGATCATAACCTGGATTAACACATAGCCTACTTTTTATTGGCAAACCACGCGTGCGAAGCCGCGGATTGGTCAGCTAGTCTTTTATATAACTGTTCATCATTACTTAATACAAAGAAAAATAGGTGCAAGGTACTTGTCAATGTACATACCAAGTAAATTTGTAAATATAATTTACTCCGTATATTGCAAAATATGGTTCAATTATTGTGTAGTATTTCAACCATTTTCATACAAAGGAATGCCTATTGAGACAAGGAATCCAATATCGAATCATTTGGAATGCCACGTCCAATATCTAGGTATTATACTGAATATCTACCTGGGACATACCAGGCACTGTATATATATATAATCTATACTAATATTATAAAGAGGAAAGATTTGTTTGTTTGTATTGAATAGGCTCCGAAACTACTGGACCGATTTAAAAAAAATCTTTCATTGTTGGGAAGCTACACACAAAAACTTTTATCTCCATGAAGAGTCATCTCTAATATTATTAATGTAAGTATAAGTATGTAAGTACATATTTATTTATTTTATATAAGATATATATTTATTTAAAATTATTTATGTACCTAATATGTATGTATATAACTATTTAGGGTTAAGTAATTTCTTTTTCTATTCTTAAGTTTATTCTTTTTACACCTCGGCTAATCTTCCATTAAGCAATGATTCTCTCCATACAAAGGTTGTCTGGAAGAGATCGCTTGGTAAAGTGATAAGATCGCCCATTATGCTTACTTTTATTTGTTTTTTTCTTTAAATCTGTTGTGTCTAGCTTGTAAGGTGTAATAAAGAGTTTTCATTCATTCACTATCTCCGGGTGACATAGGCAACTTTTCACGCAACTGCGCAGAAGGAAGGTAATGTTTTTATTGAAAAACTACGCGTGCGAAGCTGCGGATTGGTCAGCTAGTAATATATAAAACGTTAATAATGAGATACATGAAACATTCGTTCGTCAATGTTCCAGAAAGTTAACATTTCATTATTCAATTAAATCTTTGATTTGAAATTTTATACACGTTTTAGGGTTTCATATGTACCTCAAAATGAAAAAATGAATCCTTAAATGATCACGTCATTCCGTCCTCTCTGTCTGTCAAGACCCGTTATCAGGAACACCTAAGAAGTATTATCAAAGCTGAGTAGACTATACTAGTTTCCGAGCGGTAGTCGACCAACATATGTCTGTAGTTGAGTTTGTAAACAGTGCATATAATGTTCATACAATATTGCCAAAATCAACTGTAAAAAATAACTTTGTAGTCTACTATCTTCCTTCGCTATTTTTCTGCTTCCCTCGTTCGACAAGTCTGAGGCCCCGGGGCTAAGCGACCGCTGATTTGACAGGAATAGATCGAAACCGGAATTTGACCAGATTGGGAGTCAAAATAATTTTATGTTTTGTAAAATATATTAGTTATATTTGTATCCTAGAATATATCTATTTATTTCTGGAAACCGCAGCGTAGGACAGTCTTCGACTAGATGAAAAGAACACCTGATGAAGGTTGCTAGGAGCCGTTAACTGCATGGAGCCCAAGATCGGCCACTCTGAAAATCAATGGGGGAGCCTATGGTCAGCAGTGGACGTCTTACGGCTGATATGGTTATGATGATGATGTCCTAACACAAGTCTAAAATAAAAAAATATATAAAAAGTAATATATTAATAAACTAATAGAATTATTAGCAATGTAACCAATTTGTTTGCTATTTTTAGGGTTCCGTACCCAAAAGGTCAAACGGGACCCTATTACTAAGACTCCGCTGTCTGCCTGTCTGTCACCAGGCTGTATCTCTTGAACCGTGATAGTCAGACAGTTGAAATTGTATTTCAGATTACAGATGATGTATTTCTGTTGCCGCTGTACCATAAAACAGAATAAGATAAATAATTAAGGGGGGCCCCATACAACAGACATGACTTTTTGCCGTTTATATAGATAACGGTACGAACCCTCCGTGCGCGAGTTCGAATCGCACTTGTCTGGTTTTATTTTTATTGTCTTCAAAATTATTTATAGGTGAAGTGACGTGTGATCCGAGGGCTGGCGCTTATCTGGATCAACGCATAAGCATTGCAATTCAGCGGGGCAATTCAATCAGTGTCCAGGGGACACTCCCGCTTGGTAGTGATTGAGCTATCTATAGATAGTTGCAACGGTCTTTAGATGATCCAACTGTTTCTTCTGTATTTTATATTCATATGAATAATAATTGTATTTTCTTTCTGTTATTAAATTTATTGGATTTATATTGAAACCGGATATTTTAAATGAATTACAAAAATAAAGGTATGCGAATTCACTATAGATTTAAACTAATTTTTTCCTTACCTTCCGTACACAACTCTTTTCGGAGTATTCAGAATACCACGAAAAAATTCGCCAAATAAATGAAAAAAAACATTTGTTCCACGTGCGTTGGCATGAACTCAAAACCATAAAAACACCATCAAAACATGTAGCCATCAAAACACTAGGTTCGATTCACGTCATGCCTAACGTAGATCGATGAACTTTTTACAATTTTGAGGTAGTTTTTAGCACGTTTGTATATTCAGAACCGTACCAATGTTTCGATTTTAAAAGAACTTAAGGTAAAAGAGACACATTTATAAATATGAGGGCGCTAACAGTTTTGTACGATGCTTTGGTCAGGAGCCAATTAGAGTTCAGTGTTGCTGCATGGGCTCCTCATGAAACTAAGTACAGTCTCATGATGGAGCGCATACAGAACAAATTCACGCGGTACTTGTACTGGAAGCGATACGGAGTCTATCTCTTCTATCCATTGATGTATCCAACTTTGTTCGTTCTGGGCATGGTTGGATACAACCATCTGACGCTGGCTTTGTACGTGATGAAGATGCTCCGGGGTAACTTTACCAACCCGGCCATATTAGGGAGAGTTGGTATGTGCGTGTCCGATGAATACGTACATCGGCGCAGGCGACCGCGTCTGTTCGAGGTGCCCCGAGGCAGAACCAACTTAATGGACAAAGCGCCTCTGACGCGCACCCTGCACACGCTCAATCTAGTTACGGAGAACATAGGATGTGTTCCATGTTTCTCTGAATGAAATTGCAAAGGCCACATTGTTTATTTTATGTTTGTAAATAGAATAATGCATAGGTGACACAATTAAGATATAAATTAAGTTGACTACATCATTGTATTAGGTTTAGATTTGTAATGATAGATGTTAGTAGAAATAAATAAATAAATAAATTATCGCCAACTATAAAAATGCGAGTACTTGAGTTGTTGTGATGGAACGCCTAGTAGTGCTAGGCATAGTAGAGGGCAAGAGACCGCGTGGCCAGTCTTCAACGAGATAGACTGATAGAGAGAGACTAGAGCCGCTACTCAAGAGCCAAGACCTGACATAACCACGACTACTCTGCCAAGACTGTACGACCAAAAAGAAGATATTCAGACCAAAGTTTTATCATTTCGTTTTAGAGAAACCTCTATATAGGATTTTGATAATATACGCACAAAAATTAAAGGGATTATTTTGATGAGCATAATAAATAAATTTATGAAATGTGTACCATAGAAATGTAAAATTTATTTTGACATGTAAAAACAAACACTTTATTAAACTTATGTTGTGCTGTTGCATAATGCTTGCCGTCACAGATACTGTATTGGTGACGTCTCGAGATATCTCTTGTTGTCCCTTTCTAACCCAAAACCCGCAGCCATTTCCGAAAGAGATATCAAATCGTATATTTATTTTTGGATTTCGATTGCATGAGGAGGCAGTAAGTTTTATATCGAATTAATCACCTTAACTTAATTTTAAACCTTAGATTTTCTTTAAAATTTGATAATATAACTAGTAGTTTTTTTTTCGAGAAGTCTTTTTTTATGTTTTGAGAAACCGTCACTTGAATATCGTCAGTATATTACCAAACAGCTTGTATAATTATTGATTAAATCGGTATTTAACGCGTAAGTACCTTTTTATTTGTTATACCGACGTTTCGGCTGTGTTGCAACAGTCTAATAATTATGTACAGTGATCGCGAAAGTTTGAAAAATACTAGAAACCTCTATGTTGTGCACCGGCCAGCGTTAAGTTTCAGGTGATGATACAGAGATAGATACATTAACACAATACAATAACACCAATTACAAATACATTAAATACTCAAAAACTAAAAACAATGGAAAAAAAAGCTCGCCCTGGGGAGTACAACCGCCAAGCAGCATTGCTGTTTCGCAAAAAAAAAAATGTACATAGGGTTATATTTTGCGCGAATACCTACCATCTACTAATAAGACGACCTCCTTGGCGCAGTCCCGAGTGGGCGAATTGTGGGTGGGGTTGATTCCCACCGCATAACAAATGTTTGCATGATCTACAGTTCCGGGTCTGGATGTTTTTCTATAATATTTTAAGCAAAAATTAAATCTCAAATGGGGTTGGGAAGGACATGTGGCCAGACGCGGTGATGACAGGTGGAGCAGGATGCTTACTGAGTGGTGGCCCCGAGATGGAACCAGGAACGCAGATCGTCCGCCGGCAAGATGGGTCGACGACTTTATAAAAATCGCAGGTCGTATGATTTTTTTTTTTTTTTCTATACTACTTATATAGCAAACGAGCATGCAGTCCACCAGATGTTAAGTGGCTACTGCAGCCCATTGATATCCACATATAATTCAACACAAGGTATTATGTTGTCTTGATCTCTATGTGGATACGTTGCCATACTATAGGACTTAGCTGTTATGCCTATGTGCCAGTAATTTCAGGAACATACCATTACCATCTAACCGGAACACAGCAGCACAAGTACTGCTATTTGGCGGCAGATAAAGGTAAGGCGGTGGTGCCCACTTCCTCGAGCTCGTTCACAAAAGCTCTACCACCAGTAAAGTATGTGGGTTAGAACAGCGCAGGACAGAGGCGAATGGCGAAAACGAAGAGAGGCCTATGCCCAGCAGTGGGACGAGAAAGGCTGACAATGATGATGATTAACAATTAAACTTATGTAAGTATTCTATCAGTTATCTGGTTCCCATACTACAAGTTCTGCTTAGTTTGGGGCTAGATAGCGCTGTGTGAAATGGCCAACAATATTTATATATTTATCTAAGTGGATAAGTGTTCGCTAGTGTTATTTTTCTCATTTCTTAGAGCACGGTAGTTAATATATTAGACCTGGCTATAAAATTTTGCAACCCATGACAATGCTTAGTTAGACAGTCTAGAAACTCTGACACTAGGTTACTGGTTAGATGTTCATTAGGAACAACAATCTCTACTTAAACCAAAATTGAGAAGGCTTGGTTTGCGCCAGGGCTGCCATGTCGAATCGAATATCCATTATTGAGGCCTGTATTTGAGGCATCGCGATATGGATTAAATTTAGACAACCCTAATGACGAGGTGTGTTTATTCGGCAGGCCATTTGAAGATTGCTTGAACTAATATGGTCTGAACGGTTTCGTTTTTGATTCTTTGAACATACTTTGACCTTTGTGTTTTAACTAGAGTAAATGTTTATATTACGAGTGTAAATTAATGTTTGAGAAACGCCATGGCGCTCTGCTAAGGCGATTGTAACAGATGGGCGATCACACGACACAGCGCAAGTGAGTCTAACATCGCAGACTTGTCATAAAGTATAAAATAGTTTTATGTGTTTGAGATAATATGTAAGTTAGTCACTAAGGTATATATTTATATGGGCCGTAGAATAAAGATTTATTATTATTAATATTGTTGAATGTAATATTAGTATGAAGTGTATGGATTCGTGTTTAATGAGGGTAAACATAACTTGATGTCGCGACTAAATTTGTCCATTTTATGAATCGCGCTATCGACGCGTCTGGGTGTAAGACAACCTCGAGTTCACTGAAAATAAATATGTATTTGTTTACTTCGACTAAGTCTGTTTGTTTTATTTATAAGCGCTTAAAGCCAATTTGGTTTGGATCCGTACAAATATTTTGCTCGGCATCACACTCTTAGATCGAGTTGACAATACCAAAATTCGCAAGCGTACTAAAGTAAAAGACGTCAGCAAGCGAATATTGGGGCTCAAGTGGAGTTGGGCTGGACACTTGAGCAGACGTAGTGACGACAGGTAGACTAAGGTACTGACCGAGTGGAGGCTGAGAACTGGGTACCGAAATAGGGGAGGTCCACGGGAGAGATGGGTCGACGACATCAATAAGTCCGCGGATCGTACGTGGCTCAGACTGGCACAGGATCGGGAAGAATGGCAGAAACAAAGAGAGCCCCATGCCCAGCAGTGGATCGACACGGGCAGAGAATGATAATGATGATGATTTTAATATTATAATTGTGACGTTTAGAACTGAGCTAAGATCTGTACACATTAACAATTACCCCAACAAACACCATAAAAACTGCATAAAGTTACTGTCAAAAGTTCAGGGCATGTGTCATTAAAATACTTTACTGAATTGATATATTCCGATTGTATTTAGGCAAAAGGGATTTCTTAGGTACCTTTATAAGCGAATGGCAGGGTATTACCCTTTCATGTACCCAACTCAATTCCTCTTAGGATACTTAGGTTATAATTCCCTCAAAACTAGGAGAGCGTGTGAGCAGATAACCACTGTCTCCATAATATTTCGCAACAAAATTGATGCACCTAATCTGCTTAACGAGCTACTTCGTTTTTATGTTCCAAATCAATATATCCGGTGCAGAAGACACAGGCTTCTTGCCGTACCCTCGAGCCGTACTGTATCCCGTGCTAACTCCCCGCTGCCTCGCACACTCACCGCCCTCAACAAACTCCTAGATGCCAACCCTGAATGCGATGTGTTTGCTGACGAATGGAAGGAATTGATGCTGGTATGTCTGAGGTATTGTGAGATTGCTGTATGAAAGGTCTTTAATTTAACCATTCAATTTATGATTTATGTGTGTGATTTAATGAATTTATTTATATTAATGTCTATTATTTTAATTTAATTTTATTGTTAATTTGTATACTGTCTAGATTATTATTGTAATTTAGATTTTAATTTGACAATGGTTTATGTAATTATTGTTTTATTTATTTTATATTAATTAGTGTAATTGGTTAATCCGTTTTAATTAAATAAATAAATTTAATTAAAGAAGAATGTTGAGATGTTGGAAAAAAGTAGTTATGTTAGATCATAGGGCACTGGAACACTTTTAACTGATTTTGATAAGAGTTCAGAAAATAGTCGTCATCTTGGATAATAGGCCTTCAGCCTGGGGTCAAAGTAACAAAAAAAAAATTGTGTTTGTTTATGTTTTCGATCGTTAATGTTGCGTTATGATAAAACGATACAAGTGTTTAAATAAATGTTTTATGATGTTAATTTTAGTTTTTGTCTTGGCTTAAGCTAACAATTAAAAGCTGCTTTTTATCAGGGTGGTACGCGCACGAAGCCGTGGCCAATTGTTAAGGTAGCATTTTTATATTGAGTTTTTATTTAACCTTAAGTGTGAAGTTAATCTTAAGTGATGGTCACTTTTTTATTGATTAAAAGACCGAGAGAGATTATAGTGTCCCAAAAAATAGACGACGGAAGCAATTTCCACTCATTACCGTAGTTACCAATGAAAGGCGAAGATAACCGTTTGGTACGACAAGGTGGTATTACTTTAAAACTGAAGGAATTAATTACACATAGCGTGCAACGCGAAGGTACTCTGTCTAGCTCAGGGATCCCCAAACTATTTTGGACAAGTGACCCCTTTCCCAAAATGAACTGTTACCTCAGACCCCCATGGCCAAATTACCTACTTTTAAGATCAACCCCCTTATTCATAACAGCTGATACAGAGTGTTATTTTTCATTCTGACTTAGGTCAATAGAAGAAGACAGAGTGAGAATTAGCAATGCTTTAAATTAGTTAGCAGACTATTATGAATAAGGGGGTCTATATTTAGTTTTTTCCTATTGATACAAAATACCTAGGTACTAAGGTACCAATTGGAAAACTTTGCACTTGGTTAAGTGAGTAAAGTTGACTTCATCAAAATTTAACAAAATAAAATGACACAATTCAGTAAATATCAAGGTTAATTTATAATGATTATTACAAATTAGGTACTTAAATAATCTTAAGTAGGTAGGAAGTTATATTTAAAAAAGTATTAATTCGCAAAGAGAAAATAATGTGTGCAGTGTGATGGATGAACCTGGTGACTATCTACAAATCTAAGATAAGATAACTCTTTATTGTACACGAAAGTAAAATACAGAACATAATTCTTACAAATAGATTTAGTACAATGGGCGGTCTTATCGCTAAAAGCGATCTCTTCCAGACAACCTATGTATGGACAGGATCAAAATGTAACACATGACGGCGGTGCATCTATATAAATTTAAAAACATATCTACATACTATAAACCTAAATTACCAATAATAACACAAATTTAATTTAAATAAGCAACTCTAAAAGTGGTTATGATGAATTAACAAGCAGCTACAACTTCAACACAAGGACAGATAATGGGTGTGCACTTTTGTTTTATAATTACTAATAGACTTGGATATTCTTATAGAGAGGGGCAAAGCGTTCCACAATCGTACGGCTGTTACAGTGAAGGATCGACTATAAAACTCTGTCGTATGGACAGGAGTTTTAAGTTGGAGGAAATCTGAAGAACGCAAATTGCGATCATTAGCCTGGTGGAGAAACTCAAAATGCTCCTTAAGATAGAAGGGAGAAGAAAGGTTAAAAAGGATGTTATACAAAAGGGACAGTATGTGTGCATTCCGGTGAAGACGGATGGGGAACCACTTGAGCTTTGTGCAAAAATCAGAAATATGGTCATACTTGCGCCAACCAAATATGAACCGAATACAGAGGTTTTGAAGGCGTTCAAGTTTGCTCAGTTGGGCTTCTATCTATCTACATCCGGTTCAATATTGGTGAGTTGTAGCCTTAAATATCCACGTTCGTTGATTTTCAAACGGTTTCTTTGTATCGTCAAAATGATTGTTACCACACTGAAGCTTTTTTCAACTAGGTATGATGATGGAAAAGCGATAAGGTATTTTTCAGCAACGTTCCACAATGTAGGATACTGTGTTTCAATGTTGCGTTGCAACCAGAACTTCTGATAGCCTTGGTTGAACTTCTGCTTAAGCTCTTCGTTTGTGCTGATGGTAATCAACTCATCTTGCATTATCACATTGGCTTTTTCTATGGCTGTGGTATTGTACGGATTTATTATCCATTGAGGAATTAGTAAATTTAAAAGATCCTCAAACCTCTCCGTAAAATCCTTGTGTAATGCGTAATAAATAATAAAATTTTAATTTTTAATTTTACATATAGTAAAATGTCATCATCTTGAAGCATTTCTGGTAATTTTGACAAATGCGGAAACTGCGAATATTCTTTTCTGCCTAAATTTTGTTTATAAAGGATTAGTTTACCCACGAAGGCCGATATTATTGATTTTGTTTTAATCAAGTTAAGATCGTCACCCTGCAGCTGCAAATTAACTTTGTTGAATATTCCAAAGATATCAGTCAAGTAATAAATATCTGTTTTACAATTTTCAGATTTTCTTTCAAATTCGGATCTTATTCTTGTAAAAACTCCAACACAGATTCAAAAATGCCTGAAAATCTTTCTAAGCAAGAGCCTCTTGATAGCCAGCGAACTTCAGTGTGCAGAAGTAATCGAGTAAAGACTTCGTCGTTTTCCTCACATAGCTGAGCAAATAACCGAGAGTTCAAAGAATTGCTTCGAATCTTGTTGATAGCATTTATTACATATTGTAAAGATTTATGCAATCTAGGACTCAGCTTTTTTGCTACTAAATACTGCCTGTGAATCACGCAGTGAATGACCAGTACATCAGGCAGTTGTCGCTTTAAGTAAGCTATAAAACCACGATGACGACCAACCATAGACGGTGCACCATCAGTCGCAACAGAAACAATGTTTTTCCATGGAATAGCTTTGTCAGTAAAAAAATGTTCCACGGCCTGAAAAATCGATTCTCCTCTGGTATCAGTTTCTAAATATGTAGCAAAAAGCAGTTCTTGGCACATATTTTCATCTTTGATATATCGAACATATCCTAACAACAGAGCTTCATTGCCGGGTAATGTAGACTCGTCCAACTGGAGAGAGGATCTGTTGGTCTGTAAGAACTTGAATAAAATGTTTTCCACATCCCGTCCCATCTCGTCGATGCGTCTCTGAACGGTGTTATTGCTCAAAGGTATTCTCTTTAAAATATCATGTGCGGGTTTGTGCAATACATTGTTAAGGACTTCCGCAATGGCTGGTAAGATAAGCTGCTCTCCAATTGTGTGGGGTTTCCCCGACTTCGCTATTAGTAAAGATATATTATAGGACGCTCGTAAACCATCATCGTCTTTAATAGATGATGACGCAAACATCGATCTTAAACTTAACTTAATGAGACTTAACTTAAGTGCTTGAAAAAATGACAAGTGCTTACTTTTTTTGTCAGCATGTACTCTTGATAAGTGGTCATCTATTTTTGAAGGCTTCATGGCATCGTTACTGAATACTTTTTCACATATGAGACACATCAGCAATTATTGATTTGATGGAGATGCAATAAATCCGAACTTCAAGTAGTCCAAACTGTATTGTCTTCATTTTTTTTCGTGTCCGCCATCATAAAACTCTCAGTAATCCTGCAAATATAAAAATAAGAAACTACCTAAATAAAAAACAATAATAAACTGTTAAATTTACTGGTATTTTTTTACAATTGAAACAACTGAGGCAACTGCAAACTGTTGCAAACAATCTACACATAGCTCAACTGATCACTATCACACAGTGGGGCAATGCAGACAGTGTCTCCAAGACGCTGGCTGCATTGCCCCATTGTACGGCAATGCTGATGCGCTGTGCCGGATAAAAACTGTACCCTGTTAATTTTTCATAAACTGTAGATATTGTATACAGATACGCTATTAACTCGCGTAGAGAGCTCAGCATTTTGTAAGTTCTTTTTCAATCACTTTACTTCACTTAATTTAGCTATGTTATAACTTTGTAATCTCTTGAAATAAATGAGTACTTATATGAGTTATTATCGTTCAAGCTCCAACGAATTTCAAAACGCAAATGAACTTTCAACATAAGTGCAATCTCGTTAAATAGTAAAATACCGGGAACATGTTTGGACTTGCAACTTGATCATGAATTCGTTCGTATTTAATTGCGTAAGCGTCAAATAGAGAGCAAGTCAAAACACGCCTGAAAGACGTACGCTCGAACTCATTATCTTGCACAAACTTGTCCACACTGACTTGCCGAGTTTTTCATCTTGTACGAACTTGAGACTTTACATTACTACAACAATGCTATTTCCTACAAAAATATTAATTATTATTATTAGTACACGTAACACAACATAAACAATACAGTACCTACCTACCTATCTTGAAAGATTTAAATAAGAACTTGTGTTAATTAAATAGGGGTCGATTTTTAGACCTCGTCGACCCCCAAAATCAGTTTTCGTTTATGTCGACCCTTAGGAAACCGATATCGACCCCAAGGGGTCGATATCGACAACTTTGGGAATCCCTGGTCTAGCTAATGTAATTACTTGATTATACTCGTATATAAGAAACTTTGTTCCTTCTTGTTAGAAGCAATCCACGTGTACTACGGATCGATTAAGAGCAACGGAATTACAAAGCATTAAGTAAGAATAACCAAGAATAATGTAATTTTTCTTTCTTTTTATGATACAAAGTCTTAATAATCGAACAAGTGAAGCGAGATGAGAGTTTAGTTGGACGAATCAGCACTGTAACGTATGTATTGACGAACTCCGTAGCGCAGTGGGATAATAGCCACTAAACTATAAACGTTCGCATGAGATCTACAGATATTTGTTCCGGGTCTGGATGTTTTTCTATATATTATAAGTATGTATTTACAAAAAAAAGTACCTATATAAGTATTCTATTAGTTATCTGGTTCCCATAGTACAAGCTCTACTTAGTTTGGGGCTAGATAGCGCTGTGTGAAATGTCCAGCAATATTTATTTTATTTATTTGTGTATGCATGTTTGTGCGATGATAACAATTGAACGGCTAGTACGATCTTCACGAAAAAATGTGCAGGTGTTATTTTTAGTGAGCGTGTCAGTGCCAATTTGTCCAACTGTAGTAGGGGATTACGCTCGCTTCGCTCGCTTGATCAATTACACAAGCGATCAATCGGAGGCATGCTCCATTGGGTTAGTATTGAAATAAGTGGCGATGGGCTTGCAATTTAGTCCTCTATCAAACGTAATAATAATAATTTAATATAACGTTTATTTCAGGCGCACATACAAAATATGATGACAAGGCCCATATCTATAGATACCTTAAAGACATGCATAAAACTAACACTTTGATTTGTTTGGGAGATTTTTATTCGTAGCCACTTCCCTATAGCGCCTGCAAACGATGCCGACGATGAGCTAAAAATGTTTGGGTGTTATTGAGATATTGGGGTTCAAGAAGGGGTAAAAAAACAAAATGGGACTATCCGTTTAAATTGTACGTATAATGAAAGGCCTCAATGATTACATTTTGATCTCGTTTTTATTTTTAGTCTAGTCTTTGTAGTTTTTGAGTTATCAGCCATAATAAAAACTGAACTTTGACGAAATTCACAGTTCGAGTGCAACAGTGATCCCACAGTGCTGGAATTTGGAATGCGTGTAGCTTTATAATGGCACACAACACAGAATACAACCAATCAGACAAAAAATATAATTATCAACTCTTAGATCTAGATTATATCCCAAAGCATGCGTACACAGCATGAGTATAGGGAACAATCTGAAATCCAGAATAATTGCAATTTCTACCCCTAAAACGATTCACCATAATACATGAACTCCCGTTACCACTAATTTGGATGGAACGGTCAAACGGAATGAAATGGTCAAGTAATTTGGTTATGCATTTCGTGGCACTATTTTGATAGTTAACGCGCCGGCGAACCCTGAGCGCAACTTCAATTCGGCCGCGTCATAAACTTCGGCCTGAATATCGCTGTCCCTGTTTAGTGACGAAGTTTGGCCACGCAGAGTGAAAGTGATAGCAATAGAACGATTCTATATTTGGTTAGATTTTGACCGTGTTCCGTAATACCAAAAATGATGACTGAAAACTTGCTGTATTTTTCTCATTGTGTTGTTAATCTGTAACTAGACGATATAATCTATGTTCCCATAACTAGGATACGTAAGATGTTGTTATTTTTAATACGAAACAATTAGGTTGAAAACAGGTCTTTTATGACGTAAAAACATGCAGAATGCGATACGCTTCTATTTCATTTTAGGTAAGTATTTTGATCTAATATATGGTTGGGAACCTAGATAAATACTATTCAAATTAAAATAATACCTTATTAAGGTAGAAATATGCTCCAATTAGAAAAGATCTTGGTAGTTCATGTTGTATGGGCGATTGTCCCTCCGGTGGCCCCTTAAGGATTACAAATAATATTTGTTGTTTTTATGGGAACCTCGCGAGATATTTTGGAGCGAACCACTAGTAGGTATATAACAAACTTTCTTAGTCTGTATTAGATGCTTCAAGTCTGATCGTATTCAAGGCGAATCTGAAAAAAATAGGTTTTTAGTAAAAGCTTATTATAGTCGTAAGGAATATTTAGATGACGATTTGTTTAATAATAATTATAACTAACTCAATAATTTGGACATTCTTATTATAATTAAAATGGTATCTAATAATTAAACTCGTACACTGCGTGCGTAAAACGCTGAATATAGCTGCACTTATACTAAATACTAAACGCCTTGTACCTACCCATAATACGCTTAAAATAAATAAATAAATATTGCTGAACATTTCACACAGCGCTATCTAGCCCCAAACTAAGCAGAGCTTGTATTATGGAAACCAGATAATTGATAAAATACTTATATACTTTTTGTTTGTACATACATACTTATAATATACTAGTGGTCCCGCCGAACTTCGTATCGGCTTGACATGCATATAACGCGGGCTGTCAATATAAGTCACCCTGGTAGAATTGTCAATTGTTGTCCCCGGCCATCATTATGTATGAGAAAATGAATGACTTCCACAAATAATTCAATACCAAAATTAGCCAAATCGCTCAACCCGTTCTCGAGTTTTAGCGAGACTAACGAACAGCAATTAATTTATATATATATAGACAATATATCTCGGGATAACTCCTACTGAAGCATCTGTTTCAAACGATATTAATTTTTTTACATCCTCTTTGACGATATTTGCAGCACGCATTCTGTCAATTCTATGTCAAACGTCATAAGGTTACATTATAAGAGCGCTAAGGTTAGATTATAAATAATTTTATATGGTGGTTAAGTATTCTTAAATTTTCTAATTTTGCGGGCAATTTTCTTAATTTTTTCTTTCATAAGAACCACCTTCTCCTGACAATAAGAAATACAACAAAAAAAGAATTGGCCAAATTGGTCCAGGCGTTGTTGAGTTATGTGCTTACCAACACATTTTGCGATTCATTTTTATATTATAGATAGATAGATATAGAAAAACATCGAACCCGCTACCTCCGGTGTATCAGCCAGCTATTCGCCCACTGCGCCACGGAGGTCGTCGAAATATAAAAATAGATTTGTATTGTATTTCATTCAGTCAACCTTTTCAACCTTGGACTTTATCATTCCTTTCTCTGTTGCGTGATTTCCGCACATTTTCGAGGTGGAACCATTTTCTTGGTACCGATAAGAGATATATTGAAAGCAGCATAGTCAAATACACAGCTATCATTTTTGTTGTTAACCTCCGATGCAAAAATATATGTTAACGTTTGACACCTATGTCTGTCTGTGGCATCATAATACCCGAACTGATGGACCGATCATCACGCGGTTTTTACATGGTTTTTATTATTATGCAATGGATATATGTTTGTCCGGGTGGAATCTTGCAACTGAATTTTAAACCCGTTCCCCTCAACCGATTGAGCTGAAATTTGGAATGCATATGTCACTTTGGTGACGATGCAATAATATGGTACATAATAATAATAATAATAATCCTCCTAGCCGATTTCGGCTACAGAGACTTGACTTTGTGATTATTGGCCTAGGTGTTTAGCCTGTATGTGGCTGATGTACCCTATTTTTGCGCTAAAAGTCCGGTTACAATGAACACAAGTTAAGGCGCCATTAATGTAGTTGTAATTGATATTAGCCGGCGGTCGACTTTTAAGCTGATCTCGTTTTAAGTCTAGTTCTTGCCTCCTTTCTTCTTCAAACTCGTACACTTTGTCCTGAACATGACGCCTCCATTCAGGTCGTTTTTCAGCGAGAGCCTCCCAGCGCGACGGATCGATACAACACCTCTTCATGTGCCTCTTCTGTACGTCTTTGAAACGTAGGAACTGACCTCCGCGTTTCCGCTTACCATGTTCTAGTTCACAGAAGAAAATGCGTTTCGCCCTTCGCTCATCAGACATCCGAGACAGGTGCCCGCACCAACGCAGCTGACGCCGCATCAAATATGCCTCTATGCCACAGACATTAGCCCGTCGTAGAACATCGGTATTACGGACCCGATCCGACCACTTGATGTTAAGAATGTCGCGGAGGCATTTCAGATGGAATCTGTCTAACGTGCGTATGTGTCTGCGATACAGGCACCATGTCTCTGACGAGTACAAGATGTTAGGAAGTACAATAGCCATATACACCTTAATCTTGGTACTCAATTTGATGTTATGGGAGCGAAATACCTGGACTCGTAGTTTACCAAAAGCAGCCATAGCGGAGCCAAGTCTGCTGTTGATCTCCGAGTCAAGGTCGCATTTTGTTGTTATGCTGCTTCCCAGATATCTGAATGTATCGACCTGTTTTATGGGCTTTCCATCGATTTGCAGATTCAGTGGAGCTTGGTTAACAGTGTTCATGGCCATCACCTCTGTCTTTGTAATATTAATTTTGAGGCCAAATCTACAGCACGCAGCGTCAAGCCGAGTCATCAAGTCCTGGAGTCCCTCAGAAGATTCCGCAACGAAACATAGGTCATCAGCATACATCAATTCGGTAATGAGGTCATACGATACCTTTGTGTGCGCTTTTAACCTAGCCAGGTTAAAGATACTGCCATCTGTGCGAAAACGTATGCGGATCCCTTCGGTGTTGGCTTGTAAAGTCTCCCTCACGACAACGGAAAAGTACAGAGCAAAAAGAGTGGGTGCTAATACACAGCCTTGTTTTACACCACAAGTGACAGGGAATTGCTCTGTCTGCTCACCATTGACGGTTACGCAACAAGTCATGTTGTCGTGAAGAAGTCTTATCAAGCGTATAAATTTGTCGGTGCAACCAAGTTTCGAAAGCACAATCCACAAAGCTTCGCGAGGTACACTGTCAAAAGCTTTCTCCAGATCAACAAAACAGAGAAACAGAGGTTGACACTGTTCCCTGCTTTTCTCTTGCAGTTGTCTAAGAGAGAATATGGCCTCGCATGTGCCGCGATTGGGTCTAAACCCAAATTGCGTTTCAGGCAATATACTTTCAGAGAGCTCCATAAGACGATTTAAGAGTACTCTGGCAAAAGTTTTTCCTGGAGTAGACAGAAGTGATATACCCCTATAAGAGTTGCAAACAGATCGATCACCTTTATTTTTATACAAAGAGCAAATTAGTGATACGCCAAAACTAGGAGGAACGAACTCCATTTCCCACATGCGCTGGAAAAATTGCCAAATCTTGTAGTGCAACTCATCTCCGCCATATTTTAATAGTTCTCCTGGTATGTTATCGATGCCGACAGCCTTATTGTTTTTCTGCGCTTTGATGGCGATGATAACTTCCTCAAGAGAAGGAGGCTGATCCAGATCTACGGCTTGTGGTAAGGCAGGAAGTGATGCTAAATAGTTTATGTCAGCAGAACGATCCACATTGAGTAAGCTGTTATAGTGTTCTGCCCAGCGAGTAAGAACTTCTCCTTTGCTTACCAGGAGGGTACCTGAAAGTGATTTCAGTGGTACGTTTACTCGATGTGGACTTCCTACTAACTTTTTAATCTCGTTAAAGAAATCGCCGAGTCTATTCGAATCAGCAAGCCACTGAATATAGCGAACCTTGTTCAGCCACCACTCATCTTTTGCGTTTCGAGTTAGTCTCCTTATTTGGCTCGTACTCTCCTTTATTTTTTCAGAAGCAGTTGTCTGATTTCCCTTTCGAAGGAGCTGGCGGTGTTTTTCTAGGGCGACTGTCAATGTATTATCATTTTCGTCAAACCAGTCTTCACAGACACGAGGTTTTTGGCCTAAGATCTCAGTAGCCGCATTGATGGTATTTGTAGTTAACAGTTTCCAGCCCTCGTCTAACTGTTCATCTTCGGGGTGTATGCCTGCTGTAAAGGTATTGACAGCTTCCCTGTAATTTGCCAATATTTCAGCAGACTCTAGCTTTTTCAGATGAAGACAGTTAGGCTTAGCCCTGCGAGGTCTACGGCAAGGGCTAAGACGCAAAAATAGTTTTGTAACAACAAGTCGGTGATCCGACCAACAGTTTGCGCCCCTCATTACTCTCGTTACTTTGACATCCGCTATATCCCGTTGACGGACTATAGCATAATCAATAAGATGCCAATGCTTGGACCTTGGGTGCATCCAGGTAGTTTTGTATTTATTTGGGAGTCTAAACATGGTATTGGTAATACCCAGATGAAATTGGGAACAGAGGCTTAGTAACAGTTGCCCATTACTGTTCATGTTACCAATGCCATGTCGCCCTATCACCCGAGGCCAAGCTTCAAAATCACGTCCGACGCGAGCATTAAAGTCGCCAAGAAGCAAAACTTTCTCACAGCGCCGGATTTTAGTCAGCACTTCTGACACTTCCTCATAAAATTTGTCCTTGACGTCATCACTTTTGTCGAGTGTTGGCGAATATACGCTGATAACATTTAAGTATTTATTGTTTCGAAGATGGAAACGTAAGGACATGACACGATCAGAGATAGCAACTGGATGTTCTTCCAACTTAGAGGCTAAAGTAGTTTTAATAGCAAAGCCTACTCCTGACCGTCTAGGCTCAGAAGCTGGTGTGCCTTTCCAGAAGAAAGTGTACCCACCACCACGTTCAACAAGCTCACCTTCATCAGCTAGATGTGTTTCGCTGAGAGCGGCTATGTCGACGTCATAGCGTTTGAGCTCGCGAGCCACAATGGCGGTTTTACGTTCTGGGCAGAGGTTGTTGGGTCGGTCTAAAAGAGTACGTACATTCCACGCACCAAAAGTCATATTCATCTGCATGTTTTTAGATTTATTCTTATTGCGAGGAATGAGCGTTTGTTTGGGGCACCTTTTCTAGCCCCCTCCCCGGCTGAGCGAGGAAAGCAGTGCCTCTCTAAATAAAGCTGCTTTGTCTCAAAGAGTGCTGCCGAACCACACTGTCACCCCGATGCAGTGCTAGAGCGACCACTCTCCTCTCCTTAGGCCACCCGTGTCCAGGTATTAGACCAAGCCCAGGACTTTTTTAAACTCGGAATGACAAAGCCAAGTCAGATGCGCAGGATATATTAAGTTGCATAAGTGTGCGCGCCGTACACAGATGCACCCTCTCCTCCTTACTCCCCTTGACCCAGTGGAACGGAGAACCGCTACGACTGGAAGGGAACAGGACGCAGTATCTGGCAACGATAAAAACTCCTATCGCTACCTTCAGGCCTTCTACAGTTGCCTGGTTGCCTCGCCACTTGAGGTGGATTGCGTTGACGCCGAAGCAACGAGCACTAGCACGGGGAGTGACCGTGCCGACTCGAGGGCCGAAACACGCCGTTGCTACAACAAAGTGTTTCGGCACTCGAGCCCCCCTCTACCAGCCTAGGTTCCTAAGGTGTGGCCGCTGCATGCTATAGCGGCGACCACTAACGACGATCGAATGCGTGCCGCGCGATCTGAGGAGCCTTTTATAGGCGATGTTGCCTCGACCACTAACGACGATCGAATCTTCGTATATTCAACGGGCAGCGTAACGACGCCCCAGAGACGTCCGCACTGTACGACGGCTCGAGCACGACCACGGAATATGGTACATACCATGGAGGTGGTCTCACGATGTAGACGGATGCTAGACAACGGAAAAACTGAATGGATTATAGTAGGCTACTAGTGTTTGGGCTCATTTGAATCTGCTTGCGGTTCCGATTATGAATTTTATAAAAACAAAAAGTAATTTTTCAACCAAAAACTTATTTAAATAAAACGCTTGGTTAATGGAGTGGTTCTTAGCTATACATTATGATACAAATCAGTACAGCCGATCCGAAGAGTTTTCTCATTTTTATTTTTTGCTGATTAAATCTCAGCTTTTGAAAAGTTTAAAAAACCCGTAATTAATTTCCATTTACGGAATATAATTACGGTTTTTTTAAACTTTTCATTTAAATTTGTTAATTTTTATGTTTGTTATGTACGATAATAAATAAACACGGATAGGGCTAATACTAGTATTATTATAAAATAGTCTTTTTTCAAATTAATTACCAGAGATTTTTTTTTATTTTCGAACAATCTTATAACCTGCCCACATTTAAAATTAGTTAATACGATTCCGGATATGTGTTTTAAATTAATGTCGTACTTAACAAAACAGGTTGTATAGTAATTTTTATGCCTACCGCAACTTACGAGGTTGAAAGCAGTTGAAAATAGCTTTGTGTTACATAATCGGTACCCTTATCTTAACATCCCTGAGGGTAGGTCGTATTTTGAATCCCGCTCTTAACTTTCCACACCCCTGACTCGGCGAACTTATAAATAAGTAGAAACGAAAATATGTGAGTTAGGCTCTAGGTTATAACTGAAGCCTATTTCAGGAATTCGCAATTCGCATATCTAGTCCCTAGACTTGTTTTTCAGTTCTTCTAGTATTCTGTTATAAATCGCCCAAACAGGACGTCTTGTATGTTTTGTTAAAATATAAATAAACTATTTTAAATATAAAATGGGCAACAATCGTCACGCAGTGGGTGCCTGGAGACGGGCGACGGCGGCGAGGACGGCCTAGTAGACACTGGCGTGACGATCTCGATGCCTTCGAGACAGACTGGTGGGATTTGGCACGCTAGCGAAAGTCCTGGAAGACAGTGGGGGAGACCTTTGCCCAGCAGTGGGATGACACAAGTAAAAAAATAATAAATAGCCTATAGCAGTCAGGAATAATGTAGCATTCTATCATTGAAATTTTTTTTTTATAAAAAGACAGGGCTTTTAACATTTAAACTAATATAAATAAATAAATATTGCTGGACATTTCACACAGCGCTATCTAGCCCCAAATTAAGCAGAGCTTGTACTATGGGCAGACCTTGTTTTTTATATTGTTTTTTTTTTAATTTCAGTGTGATTTACAATAAAGCGTTTTCTATCTATCTATCTATGGGAACCAGAAAGTTGATAGAATACTTATATACTATTTTTTTTTGTAAATACACACTTATAATATATAGAAAAACACCCAGACCCAGACCAAATAACTGCAGATCATGCAAACATTTGTTCTGCGGCGGGAATCGAACCCGCTACCTCCTGACTCTCAGCCGGCTATTCGCCCACTGCACCACGGAGGTCGCACTGCACCATGAAGACATAATTTGAAAAAGTCACATTTTTTATTTAATTTCAAATAAGTGAACGATACGCATATGTTTAAACACACAGAACACTTTTTATGTTCTGTGTTTAGACATTCCTACTGTTCAGTTAACTAGTGAATATCCTCTGAACGTTTGTATCAAACAAATAGTTTTGTTTTAATTATTGTTTTAAGCAATGGTTTTCGCTCCGCGTCTCGAATAAGTGAGACAGTTGCGTTGTGGACGTATGTAAGGGGGGGGGGGGGGGGGGGTACAGGGGCACGTGTCCCAGACGGTATTTTTGTGTACTGTGGAGATTCCATCTCAGTACATACTTAGCAAATCAAATTATCAGAAATAAAATATATGAATAACACAAAGAATATAAGTGAAACTCATGATACTTCAAGTTTATTTCTAACAGTTATAGATGATGTTTTTGCTCGTCCGCCCCTTGTGCCCCTCCCAGAATAAAATCCTGGGTCCGCCCTTGGACAGTTGCACAAGGAATAGTCGACTCTTAAAAATGAAGAGTGAGTTGTCAAGGAGTAGCCAAGTACGGCAACTATATAAGTATTATGACTTGTATAAAGTGAAAGCTACTAATTAAACTCGATATTGCATGCGAAAAACGCTGAATATGGCTGCACTTATACTATGTACTAAACACCTTGTGCACACGGCTACACATCAAGTTATACATTTCCATATACATACATAAGCTATATACTTCAGCTTATACTGGAAATGGATAATTTCCAGTATAAGCTGACCTCTCATTCTACGAAAAGCCTACACAATGCGAGGTCAGCTTACACTGGAAATGTATAGCTTGATGTGTAGCCGTGTGTACCTACCCATATTACGTAATAAATAGATTTGTGTTCGTAAGTAGATAGGTCTGACATTACTTAGATCAATAATTATTATTTTATAAGTCAGCATTCTCCTTTGTTTACCTGGAAGTATGAGTACATGTAATTCCAAGATCTTCACAAATATAATTCTGTACATTGTCTCAACCGCAGGCGACCACAGCAATGCAACACAAACATAGGCTTCATTAAGTCGCAAAAGAACTTTATTACTGTAGATATGGCCTCATGACCAAACTCAAGGTCGCTCAACGAGCTATGGAGAGGGCTATGCTCGGGGTTTCTTTGCGTTACAAAATCCGCAATCAGGAAATCCGCAGAAGAACTAAAGTTGCCGACGTAGCTCTCAAAATTAGCAAGTTGAAGTGGCAATAGGCAGGCCACATCGCTCGTAGAACCGATAACCGTTGGGGAAGAAAGGTTCTCGAGTGGAGACCACGAACTGGAAGACGCAGCGTAGGCCGGCTCCCCACAAGTTGGACAATCGCGGGGAGCCGTTGGGCGCAAACGGCTACCGACCGCTCGTTGTGGCGATCTAAGGGGGAGGCCTATGTTCAGCAGTGGACGTCTCCCGGCTGATGATGATGATGATGACTGTAGATAACAAGCTTTGTTTTGGCTTTGCTTTTTGAAAGAACAGATTTAATTTCGTGATAAAAGTGTCGGGAAAGGAGAATTCTTCACTAAATTTCCTGTGTTTAAAAAAAAAGTAGCTACTTAGTTGTTTTATTCAGTTATTATAAGAGCTACAAAACCTGCTTGATGTGACCGAAGATATTACCCGACTGCCTTAACAGAGGACAGATGCTAATGTTTTAAGTTGTATGTAAACTTGAGAGCAAAAAAATCGCACATTCATGATTTTTTGACATAACTAAAAAAAAAACAAAAAATATTATGTTTCTGTAATGCAGATTCATAGTCTATTTTAATACCTATCCAGTGGTATCTGATTTGTCTTTCAATCATTACATAAAAATGCTTTTGTGGATCAATAACAAAAATGCATGTTTAGTAAAAAATTCTTTATTCAAGTATTGGTGTCAAAGTTATGAAATTAAAAGATAAAATTAATTAAAAGTTTGTTATTAATACCGAGTGTTCCCTCCCCTAGCTTGAATCACTGACTCCATCCGTGTTTTCATTGATGTTACTAGACTTTTGATAAAGTCTTGAGGAATAGCCTCCCATTCCTCTGCGATCGCCTGTTGCAGCTCCTGTAGAGTCGATGGAGGAGCATCTCGGCCTCGAACTCTTCTTTTCAGCTCGTCCCATAGATGTTCGATGGGATTGAGGTCTGGGCTTCGAGCTGGCCACTCCATAACGGTCACATCCACCTCTTGAAGGTACTCGATCACTATGCCAGCAGTATGCGGTCTTGCATTATCTTGCATAAACAGAAAGTTTTCGCCGATAAACCCAGCATAAGGTACGACGTGGCTCTCGAGTACTTCCTCAATGTATCGTATGGAAGTCAATCCTCTTGATTGGCGACCAGTATTCGGTCCGGTGATGAAGGCAAGCTCGGTTTTTGCTTCCATAGACATGCCTCCCCAAAACATGATTGATCCACCGCCATAGGCGACACGTTCTGTTATGCATTAGCATTGGGCAAATCGCTCTCCCGATCTTCTATACACCTTCCCCCGTCCGTCGTTGCCATGCAAGCACATCCTGCACTCATCAGAGAACAGGACTGCACTCCACTGCTCTTCGGTCCAATTCAAATGGTCTCGAGCGAACTGAAGGCGGGCTTCTCGGTGGGCTGGGGTCAATTTCGGCCCGTTTGCTGGCCTGTGTGCAGTCAGGCCACCTTCTCTCAATCGTCTTCTGACTGTCCACCGGCTAACTTCTACTTCACGAACTTCTTGAAGTCGTTGGCCCAGTTGAACTGCGTTCAAACGACGATTTCTTAAAGATGTCGTTATAAGAAAGCGGTTATCACGCTCTGTTGTAGCACGGGGACGGCCCGATCCTTGTCGCCGTTGGTAGCCACCAGTCTCTTGATACCTCTAGTATACACGCCGAACGGTAAATCGGCTCAAACTCAATTGTCGAGCCACTTGACTTTGCTTAAGCCCCGATTCAACAAGGGCAACCACTTGAGCGGCTACTTCTGGTGTAGTATCCATTTTCGTGTTCCGTTTGAAGCCAATATCAATAGAGAACCTTTCACACTGTACGTTGGTATGCAAATGATGACCATTTTTTTTTTTTTTTTTTTTTCGAATGGACTAATCTCGCTGTTGGCCTCTGAGGCCGTGACAGCTTAACCGAACTTTTGGCGAGCGCAGATGGCGCTCAGCCCTGTAAGTTTTTTTTAGGCAACTAGCGCAAGGGCACCACTTAGGTACGAACCTCGGCTTGGGCTGTTGCCGGGATGGGGATAGGAGAGAAACGCCCGGGTACATGTCTGTACCTCGTATAAGCGGCGACTGAAGGGACTCGTCGACCTCGCCGGCGAGGTCGGTGTTTCTGTGAAGTGTTTGCTCTGTCTGATATAGATGACTCACCTTCCGCATTAGCAGAGGTGATTTCGTCATCCGGGTCTCCGAGAACGTGTCTCGGACGACGGAGGATTTGTATGATGACCATTCCCTCAATATGCACTCTTTTATACCTGCGATAAATCCCGCCGCCGGCGTTACCTGGATCGAGCGACATAAGGGGGTCTATTGTTTTGTTGCTAATGAGTTGTTTTTAAAGGTAAATGTCAACCCTTTATCAGTTCTGCGAATGCCTAGATTATGCGCTTTAATTTAATTTGATTTTAATTTGCTGTAAGCTCCAAATAAAAAAAAATTTAACTTTTAAGTAAAAATGTGCGGATGTGCGATTTTATTGCTCTCAAGTGTATATTTTTAGATCCAGTGCGATCATCGAAATGGATAGTACTTGACATGACGACTTGTTTATCTCATTTCAGTTCATTTAATAGTTAGAAGGATAATTCACGTAACATTGACGACCTCCGTGGTGCAGTGGGTGAATAGCCGGCTGAGACGCAGGCGGTAGCGAGTTCGATTCCCGCCGCAGAACAAATGTTTGCATGATCTACAGATATTTGTTCCAGGTCAGATTGTTTCTCTATATATTATACTAGCTGACCAAACCGCAGCTTCGCACGCGTAGTTTTTCAATAAAAACATTACCCTCCTTCTGCGCAGTGGAATAAAAAGTAGCAAATGTTACTCAGGGTAAAAGTAGCTTTCCAATGGTGATAGAATTTTTGAAATCGGTCCAGTAGTTTTTGAGTTTATTCGTTACAAACATACACACAAAAATACAAATCTTTCCTCTTTATAATATTAATAAGTATAGAAGTATGTATTTACAGAAAAGTATTTAAAATGTATATAAGTATTCTATCAGTTATCTGGTTCCTATAATACAAGCTCTGCTTAGTTTGGGGCTAGATAGTGCTGTGTGAAATGTCCAGCAATATTTCTATATTTTATATATTTATTCAAGCTCGATATAAATGTCACAAACGGTATTTACGTAATGACAATACAATGATATGAGTTGTTAATAAGTTACGAACATCAATATTGGAGGTTTTTAATGAACATGTTTAAAATAATTAACAAGAATGTTTAATTGAGAAAGCCTATTATAACATTCCTGAATACTTGGTATATTAATGAATCGTAATGTGTAAATAATATTGCCTGAATTTGATTATTAATTATTGTTATTTGAAACTAGTGGTCCCGCCGAACTTCGTATCTGCTTGACATGCATAGGTATAACGCGGGCTGTCAATATAAGTCACCCTGGTAGAATTGTCAATTGTTGTCCCCGGCCATTATTATGTTTGAGAAAATGAATGACTTCCACAAATAATTCAATACCAAAATAAGCCAAATCGCTCCACCCGTTCTCGAGTTTTAGCGAGACTAACGAACAGCAATTAATGTTTATATATATAGACAATATATCTCGGGATAACTCCTACCGAAGCATCTGTTTCAAACGATATTCATTTTTTACATCCTCTTTGACGATACTTGCAGCACGCATTCCGTCAATTCTATGTCAAACGTCATAAGGTTACATTATAAAAGCGCTAAGGTTAGATTATAAATAATTTTATATAGTGGTTAAGTATTCTTAATTTTTCTAATTTTGCGCGCAATTTTCTTAATTTTTTCTTTCATAAGAACCTTCTCCTGACAATATGAAATATAACAAAAAAAGGAATTGGCCAAATTGGTCCAGGCGTTGTTGAGTTATGCGCTTACCAACACATTTTGCGATTCATTTTTATATTATAGATTTAATACATAATTTTCAACACTTGCAGCTTTGTACTCAAGAAAACTCCTAAAGCCGAACTTTCAGGCGAAACCTTAATCCTTGGAGACAATGATGGATCACTCTATAACCAGATGTTCTGGCTGCTCAATTAGTAACTGGCTCCAGTAGTCTATCAAGACTGTGCCTTACACTTGTGAACTTGCGACAGTGACCAAGCGTTAAGCTAGTTTGGTGACAGGAAATTGATGTATTGTATCGGAACGAAATAACAGAAAATCATTATTATATTTCTTATGTTGTGTTTAGGGCACGAGAATAATAATAAATATTGCTGGACATTTCACACAGCGCTATCTAGCCCCAAACTAAGCAGAGCTTGTACTATGGGAACCAGATAACTGATAGAATACTTATATACTTTTTTTTTTGTAAATACATACTTCTAATATATAGAAAAATAACCAGACCCGGAACAAACATCTGTAGATCATACAAACATTTGTTCCGCGGCGGGAATCGAACCCACTACCTCCTGCATCTTAGCCGGCTGTTCGCCCACTGCGCCGCGGAGGTCATCGAATAAATAATCAGAACGTCAGTTTGTTGTGTAATAGGTTTAATCAAAGGATTACATCATTTAAAGAATATAATATTAAATTTAAATTCGTTTACTTAACATTAATACTAACTATTTATTAATGTAACCTGTTTTATTATTTTGACGGTTCAGTTGCGTTCCTTCGACAATCACGGTCAGTGCAGTGAGCCGAAGCAAAATTGATCTCCATAAAATCTTACACGGAAAAGAATATATCATAGTCATTTTTTTTTGTTATATAAAACTGAAAGTGTACGTCAATCATGATGAATATACAACTACTGTTTTTTTACGTCTATATTCTTTTGAATTGCTTCTTCCACTTCGATATCAATCAATTCTAATCAATAAAAAAGCAGTATTTGTATATTTATCATGATAGATTTATATATCATCTTAAAATATATAAATCTATATAATATCCCGTATGGTGTGTTATTTCTTAAGATGATATATAAATCTATGATAGATTTATATATCATCTTAAAATATATAAATCTATATAATATCCCGTATGGTGTGTTATTTCTTAAGATGATATATAAATCTATGATAGATTTATATATCATCTTAAAATATATAAATCTATATAATATCCCGTATGGTGTGTTATTTCTTAAGATGATATATAAATCTATGATAGATTTATATATCATCTTAAAATATATAAATCTATATAATATCCCGTATGGTGTGTTATTTCTTAAGATGATATATAAATCTATGATAGATTTATATATCATCTTAAAATATATAAATCTATATAATATCCCGTATGGTGTGTTATTTCTTAAGATGATATATAAATCTATGATAGATTTATATATCATCTTAAAATATATAAATCTATATAATATCCCGTATGGTGTGTTATTTCTTAAGATGATATATAAATCTATGATAGATTTATATATCATCTTAAAATATATAAATCTATATAATATCCCGTATGGTGTGTTATTTCTTAAGATGATATATAAATCTATGATAGATTTATATATCATCTTAAAATATATAAATCTATATAATATCCCGTATGGTGTGTTATTTCTTAAGATGATATATAAATCTATGATAGATTTATATATCATCTTAAAATATATAAATCTATATAATATCCCGTATGGTGTGTTATTTCTTAAGATGATATATAAATCTATGATAGATTTATATATCATCTTAAAATATATAAATCTATATAATATCTTATATATAAATCTATCATAGATTTATATATCATCTTAAGAAATAACACACCATACGGGATTTGAACTCGATGTGAGTTCAAATCCCGTATGGTGTGTTATTTCTTAAGATGATATATAAATCTATCATGATAAATATACAAATACTGCTTTTTTATTGATTAGAATTGATTGATATCGAAGTGGAAGAAGCAATTCAAAAGAATATAGACGTAAAAAAACAGTAGTTGTATATTCATCATGATTGACGTACACTTTCAGTTTTATATAACAAAAAAAAATGGTTGGATAACGATTAAAATGTAAAACGAAAAAAAAATTGGATGTTCCAAAAGGATCATGTTGGATGTCACATAAACCAATATACCTGCCTGTCTACAAAGATAACTTCTAATGATTGAGTGAAATAAATAATTCAAAAAGTTTCAAATAAAGGATCAAATTCGGTATTGCATTATTGCACGCTATAATATATCGTAGTTGAATTCGATGTGACCGCGGCGATCGCGCCATGCGGTGTGTCGCGCGCCGCTAAATACCTAAACTTGAACGGCCGCGCCAAGCGTAAGAGCTCTTAAGAACTGCTCCTTATTGACCCGCTGTTCTGATACCAGCCAAGTGTTGCATTTCGGTAGCGAAGACGATTAAAAAAAAACTATATATGCTATTTTTGTCCGTTTTTCGCCTGCACGATTGTTTTATAAGTTTTTACTATTTAGCATTCTCTTATATTTGATTGTGTGTGTAGCGGGTTCGAATTCGCACCGCGGAACAAATGTTTCCATGATCTACAAATATTTATTCCGGGTCTGGATGTATTTCTGTATAATATAAGTATGTATTTACAAAAAAGCAAAAATCAGTCATCAGTATCAGTTATCTGGTACCCATAGTACTCTGCTTAGTTTGGGGCTAGATAGCGCTCTGTGAAATGTCCGTTAAAATAGTGAATACGTAATAAACTGACAGAGTCAAGAGTTACTTTCGAATGCATATTATTAGTATAGATTTCCCATGACGATAACCCATGATTTTTCAGAATGATCTTTCCCCGTTTTATTTTATCCTTTGATGAAACATTCTATCTGTCATAAAAACTAGCAAAAGTTACTTGTACACTGCAATATCAGCTGCATAACTCCATGAAACTGTAGCACGGTGCATGTAATACTCTGCTAATGAACGTTAGACGAGCGAACTACACACACACATGCACCTGTAGACACTGTTGTCTACAGGTCAGACAGGGTGTAATAAGACTACTCGGGTAAAAGTATTTTCAACACACTTGCTCATAAAGTGAGCCTTAGTACACACGGCTACACATCAAGCTATACATTTCCAGTATAAGCTGACCTCGCATTGTGTAGGCTTTTCGTAGAATGAAAGGTCAGCTTATACTGGAAATGTATAGTTTGATGTGTAGCCGTGTGTACATCGTTCTTAGGGCCATAAACCGAACGCGTGCGTAATAATATTACACACTAGTGCATAATAGAATTATCCCTACAAAGCTAAGTTAGTACCTAACTGCAAATTATATGCGAGTAAACCTGACGACCTCCGTGGCGCAGTGGGCGAATAGCCGGCTGAGACGCAGGAGGTAGCGGGTTCGATTCCCGCCGCGGAACAAATTTTTGCATGATCAACATATATTTGTTCCGGGTCTGGATATTTTTCTATATAAGTATGTATTTACAAAAAAATGTATATAAGTATTCTATCAGTTATCTGGTTCCCATAATACAAGCTCTGCTTAGTTTGGGGCTAGATAGCGCTGTGTGAAATGTCCAGCAATATTTATTTATTTTAAACAGAGCATTTTCAATTTAACCGGGAATTACAGTTTTTATAACAACAAAGAGGTTTTATGCCGCTGAAAATCATATCACATTTTTGGAATAAATAAATGTATCCCCAATTAAGACGAAACAACATTTATTATTATCAAATTACTTATAATTCAGAATAAATTGTTATAAAATATTTGCATTTTATCACTAAAATTATAATCTTGAAATTGGCTTTATGGCTATAATGTAACCTTACATCTGGCGCGTGCAAAAAAAAACTCGCCATTTCCCATTTTTTTTTGTATCACATTTGTTGCTGTGTGGTAAATAATTATAAAAATGTCAAGCTTTAGTACAGAAGATTTGGTTTTTCCTCGCAAGTGTGTTGAAAAAGTGCTATGAAACTCGTGAGCAACTTGCTCACTAGACACTCGGCTAATTTACGCCCTCGCCTACGGCTCGGGCTGCAATCCACAGCCTCGTGTATGATGAGCAACTTAGCTCATTTGTATCATAATATACTATTTTCAAACTTTCACGATCACTGTACATAATTACTGAATAAAAAGGGTATTTATCACGTATGCACCTTTTTAAATTGTTATACTGACATTTCGGCTGTGTTGCAACAGCCGTGGTCATAAGCGGACACTGGATTTTATACTCTGGTAAACTTTGGATAGTGAAACTATTGATTAATCTGAAGAAATTTTAAGTACGGATTAATTATACGATTCCTCTGGGAATGTATGGGGAAGGCCTATGTTCAGTGGTTATCTTTACAGCTCATTTTATTATCAGACCTTACCTATCAAATTGTTAAACATCCCAGAACGGATAACTGAGTAGTGACTTTTTAAAATCGGCTTAGTACGTCGCGCGGACGACCAGCTATCTTGTCCTTCGGCTTATCAACACCCTACCCTCTGACGTGCACACTGCTACACATCAATATACATTTGAAGTATAAGCTGACCTCTCATTCTACAAAAAACCTACACAATGCTTGATGTGTAACCGTGTGTACGTGCTAATTTGATACCTAAAAATATGAAATTTAAACTAAGGAACTACTTTATGAGACAAGTCTAGTTTTCTTGGCTCATTCATCACATTCCAAACCATAAACAAAACTACTTACCTGGCTCCTGCTTACCTACCTACTCACATTTATATACTTTTTACCAATTGCTTTTATTTCATGTAACAGTTATCAATATCATGTAAGTATGTAATTTTTACATAATTTTAACCTGTTTTGGTTGACAGTCATCTGTCAAAATAAAAAAACACCTAGTGATGTAAACCCACGATAGCATCAGCACAAACCTTAGTGGTTTTAGGCGCTCAACACACTGCCACACACCACGCTGCATGTTGCGTGAATGCGTGTTCTAACGTTGCTTGTAAGTATCTCCGTTTGTATAGAAAACACGCACAGTTCAATATACAGAAAATGCATCCACGCGCTCAAGCGCGGAGAAGCATGCACCCCCGCGCGTAGGTGCAGAGCGAGACGCAAGGTATGCCACACCGAGTCCCGAAGTGCCGTGCGTGATTTTGAACGTGAATGAATGAATGAAAACACTTTATTGTACACAGTATAAACAGAAAAAAATTCAAACAAAATAGAAAATATAAAGTAAATAGTACAATAGGCGGTCTTATCGCTTAGAAGCGATCTCTTCCAGACAACCTTTGGATGGAGAGGATTTTGTTATATTAAAGATAATGGTCGGGGGTGTACATTTATGGCCAAACTATTTATTAAGAGAGTGCGTCTAATACCAAAATAAAAAAATATAACTAGATAATAAATCAAATTGAACTAGCGAACTCTAGTTCTTTCTGCTAGTGAACTGCACTAGCGAACAGCTTTGAAAGAAACGAGTCAGAGCCGCCGTGAATTCACAAAACGCAACTAAGCGCGTGAGTGCGTAAAAAAACCCGCACGATGAAGCAGATCTGCACATCCGCAAGTACGCGCTTAGGTGCGTCGACACGCAACATGCAGCGTGGTGCGTGCCGGTGTGTTAACCGACTTAGATGCTATATTTCTGAACATATAACCATAATCTTTGTTTCAAAATAATAAATAAAGTAAAAAAGGGGGAATATCTGAACCATAATATTATTTTCAGTAAACGAAGAAAACTTACTGCGGAAAAACTAAGAAGGCTAATTTGATTCTGTAAATATCCCGTTTTGAGTGGAACAGGGATTTTTAAGTGCTATTTTTGGACGATTTATTTCTCTCTAAATCAACTTGGGCAAATCGGCGTTGTATGTATTCTTGTAAGTATGTATGTATGTTTGTTTGTTCGAAGATAAAATAAATGTAAGAATGGTAATATTAGCGTATAGAACCTCAATCTCAGTTTACAAAAAAAGATTAATTTGAGAAACTTCACGCGATCTTTTCTACGCCATACTTGCAAGATGTGGAATGAGCTACAACCTGAGGTTTTCCTATTAGGCTACGACATGGCACGCTTACAACAATACCACGGGTGTTGCCGGTGTCAATAGGCGACAGTGACCGCTTACCATCAGATGGGCCGTAAGCCTGTTTCCCCACAAATAACATAAAAAAAACACTCCTCCGGTGTGGGTTGTCACCAATGGCGGGGTTTACAGTCTAGTCCTGCTAAGATGTATGATTTAAATTTATTATTAAGGATTTCCAGTGAGTAAAACATGGACTTAAATTAAAACAAAATACAGTAGACGCGCTCCCTGTGCTCACTGTGTAAAGGCAACAACAGCTAACGCAGGTAAACATCATATATATGTGTGTGTGTGTATGCGGACTAGAAGACACGGTTTCTATTCTTGTGGGAAATTAGCGGTAAATTGCTGCTAGTTAGTTTAAGGATGAGTTCAAACTTGGAGCTGAAGAGGGCAAAGGGTTTGTTCGCGCATGAATACGATCACATGGCTATACGACTAAATAACTTCCACATTTATAATAAAGCTTTTACCCGCGGCTTCGCTCGCGTAGTTTGTCATTAAAACGTAGCATATGCTTTAATCCAAGTCATAATATATCAATACACCAAATTTTATCGAAATAGGTCAGTCGTGGGAACGTAGAAATCAGACAGACCGAGTTACTTTCTTATAAAACTGTTATATATTAGTGTGAAGTGTGATTGACACGAGAAGGAGCAGTGGTTTCGCAAGGTCTTACTATTTACATTAGTGACCTTAGTGACGTTTTCAACTGAGCGCTTGCGTCTATAAAATCGTCAAGCCATGTCGAATGCGTTTGGGGCGCATTATTAATTGGCCACTAACTATCAGGGTTGGCCACTAACTTATACCAACTTAAGAATTTTCGCTCTCGCGCCTCGAATTAGTCCTCGCACAGCGCGTATTCCTGCATGCAGTGACAAAGACAGTTGCAAAAGATCATAGCCGAACGTGTCAAAGAGCATATCGCAGCTGTCAAAAATCGTCAGGTAAACAAGTCAGCAATAGCAGAGCACCTGGTAGACTCAGGACCGAATCATTGGATTGAACTTCATGTTCCTAAGGTTATCTCTAGTGAACGCCATTAGGCTGAAATGTCCTTTAGGAAAGTTGTGCTAGGCCTTTAATTTTTTTTTCATGTGTAGATGTACATAAAAAAAGCCTACATGTGAAGTGGCAACTTGCGGAACCTTATAGTTTTTGAGATATTAATTTTTGAAAATTCGTGATTGGTTGCGAAATTTGCTCGAAAATCAGTGTCCGACCTTTCAGTTTGCGTTCTATCGATTATTGCGACCCAGGTTTTTAAGTCCCCCCTCCTCCCCTAATCTCTCTATCAAACCGTTCCTAAAGGAAAGCCCTTTCCTCCATTATTACAAGAGAATGTTTCGTGAAGCGATTAAAATCAAGAAATTTCTAAATTTCAATCTGGAAGATGGCTACCTATAAACTCTCAGCGTCCTGGAACCCGGTGATTGCTAGGTGTGCGCGTCGTGATCGGTCGTCTCAGTGCTTAGATACGTTTAGTGTAGTGTATCGTAATATGAACGAGGACATTTCTAATTCTGAAGACCAAGTGAGGGTAGTTGCTGCAGCTACCTACACTTCTCGACGGTAGCTCTAAGTACTCCAGTCAACCCGCGACCATGACTGTTGCAACACAGCCGAAACGTCGGGATAACAAATAAACAAGGTACATACGCGATAAGTTTGAAAAATACTAAAGACAGTTGCATAATGTAGTACACAGTATGAAATCTTACTTTCCGCTTGAAGCTTCCAACTTAATCTAATCCTAACTGAAAGGTAATTGGTGTGAGGGTATTATCTTAGATAATAGAAAAATTGAGCAGCTTAGAGCTGCAAAGATAGACCAGGCAATGAAAACTGATAACTTCATTCTGAAATATTGAGGGCTTAACTTGAAAGGAAGTTTTCTAGATACTTTTATTTTTAAGCTGTGTACTCCGCGTACGTAATCGTAGATTGTGGGCGCGTTTTTTTTAAAGTTGTTAATTGACGATTTAATTAAAGAAAAGATTTTAGCCAGTTGTTGGTACGCCAATCAAATCGCAAATCAGTTGACATAGTGTTTAACTTAGCACTCTTGTTAAATCAAATTGAGTTTCTCTAAGGTTGATTAGTGAATAATTAGCTAAACCAAAGAATCACCTTTGAATGTCAAACTAGTGTTATTTTTATAGGGTCACACCACCTAAAACATTATTTTAGTTCAATCATTCATTCCTACACATCATAAATTTGCTTATGTCAATGTCTACACGTTAGAGATTTTTGTCAAAAATTAAATGTACAATTTGAATGTGTGGAAAAAAACGTTTATTTTGGTCGTTTTTCTCTCTACAAACAAAAATGACCTAAAAATATACAAAAAGATACTATTGTACTCATTGCAATCCCATAGATAGGCATGGAAAACTTCGTTTAAGTACACCAAAACATCTTTCAATTGTGCCTATTTCTTGTACTTATTTGTGATGTAAAAAGTTCCCTTACCTTGGAATCTCTTGTAAGCATACGACGTCGTAATCATCGCCAAAACACTTCAACAATTGCAAATATCAATGACCTCATGGAGTGAGCAGAATGAAAACTGAACACATGGAGTGCTGTTTTTTTAGTAAGAATAACTGCACAAAGGGGACTTCAACAGTTTACTATGACGATAAAACATCTGTACCAAAAGTCAATCACTATAAACACCTAGGATCAGTGGGAACATACTACAGTAGTGGAGGCAGACGTTAACCGCAGAAGCATTGCCTGGCAGAAGTGGCGATCCTTGAGCGGTGTACTTTGTGACACCAATGTGTTTGTCTTTGTGCAAAGATGGTCAGCAGGGGTAACCAGACACGACAGAATCTAGAATGAATATGTCTGAAGAAGCTTTGAGATTGCTCCAATACCATCTGTAAGCTGGTTACATATCTGAAAGCCAACAGAGGTGGTATGGCCACGTCATCAGAAGACCTGAAGAATATGTGGTCAAAACAGCACTGTGTTTTTAAGAACACAAAAGAGGCAGAGGACGTCCCCCATAGGCATGGTGGACCAGCATGGCCAGACTCATGAAAAAGGAAGAACTACCTGATCCGACACCCCAAGACTAACTTGGCGCCGAAAAATTAGGAGAGTAGTCCCCACTTAATATGGGTAAATGCAAAGAAGAAGAAGATTTGTGATGTATTAAGTCAAAAAAAACACCTGTAAATTATGTCCATGATTTTAATTTTGCATCACGTGCGGTGAAAACAATCCCAGTCTGTTCTGGTATAATAATCATTCTGCTTGTGGTAAGTGGTAACCACCACCATCAGCTACAGTAATTTGAGATACCCCAGTAGCGTAAAAACTAACTGTCAATAGTATATGTTGTAGGGCGCTGATACAGCTACTCCGAAATGTAGGTAAATGGGCTTTATCCCCAATCAAGGCATTTTATGTAATCACAGGCTTTGAAATTCTATAGCGCATCTTGAATTCTTCTTCAGTGAATTCCTTCGATGGTTCCACTCTTGTCCTCATCACTTTTGTCTGTCGTGGTCATCCTCATCATTGTTACTGGTTAAATTCGATAGAAACATCCTAATAATAAATAATTTAAAGGTTAGGTTAAGTAGGCAGTTTACAATAGTTTTTTAAGAGATAACACTTCCACAAATATATATAATCACTAGCTGACCAATCCGCGGCTTCGCACGCGTGGTTTATCAATAAAAAGTAACATATATGTTAATCTAGGTTATGATCTACGTACATACCAAATTTCATCGCAATCGGTTCAGCCGTTCCGACGTGAAAGAGTAACAAACATCCATACATACAAACTTTCGCGTTTATAATATTAGTAGGATTATATTGTCACATTTGGAGTACACACCAGATGTATTTGTAGAATAAAACCACTAAATTCACTCGAATTATCCAAATTATTTCTGCTAATTAGAGCTCAAGCACTGATTAAATAAATATCGATTTGACAACAGATTAATGGACGAAAAACGGCTAATAAGTGTTCCTGCAACCCATTTTCACGTTTGACAAGAGATTTTGTTGACTGATTTGACAATCTGTTTAACAAATCTCTGATTCAAATCAAATGAGGTAAAATACGTTCCAGCCACTCAATTTGCACTTGATAAGAGGTTTGTTTGACCAATGGTCAACTAATTTTTGGGTTAATTATGCTTCCAGCAACCGGGCGTAAGACTTTTATAACTAAAACTCAATCATACTAATATTTTAATATTTTCGCATTCACGTCGTTACGGCCGAATATATTTTGATGAAATTTGATAAATAGATAGATTATTACCTGGATTGAGGCATAGGCTACTTTTTATTGACAAACCATGCGTCCGAAGCCACATGCGACCGCTGGTTAAAAGTAAATGACAGACTTAAATAACTGTATAAGTATACCCAATAATTAAATTGACCAACAATCCTCAACATTAACTGAACCTGTATATATAAATTACAAGATAATTGAGAAAATCATAGACGTAAAACATTACAAGAAGACCTTCAACTGTACGTGGTCAAGGACTTCAACATCACTATCATCATTGGTATCTAACATCTACGGGAGATGATTACGTGACGCTAGTTGTTGAAATGAAAACTTCTTTAGGCGCGTTGGGCATTTTTTGAGATGAAAAAAAAACCATAGAACTCGCGACACTATCACCACTATTGTCACCGTCACCTCTGCGTATGAAGTGAAAACTTCTATAGGCGCGTCGGACATTTTTTGAGATGTTAAAAATCTATTGAATTCACGACACTGTTACCATTACCGACACCTCTGCAAATAAGTATCTCGTAATTGTTCAATAAATAAGCTCAGAGCCGCTCAACGAGCTATGGAGAGGGCTATGCTCGAGGTTTCTCTACGGGATCGAATCAGAAATGAGGAGATACGTAGGAGAACTCAAGTCACCGACATAGCCCGACGGATTAGCACGTTGAAGTGGTAATGGGCACGCCATATAGCGCGCAGAACAGATGGCCGATGGGGCCGGAAAGTTCTCGAATGGAGGCCACGGACCGGCAAGCGCAGCGTAGGACGTCCACCTACAAGATGGCCAGACGACTTGGTAAGAACCGCAGGTCGGCGTTGGATGCAGGCCGCTTTCAACCGCAGTTCCTGGAGATCAATGAGAGAGGCCATTGTCCAGCAGTGAACGTCTTACGGCTGATACGAAGATGATGATGATGAATTGTTTAAGTTTTCTGTTGGCACTCCCGGAGTGACACTTTTTTAGGAAAGTAGACACAATAATGCCTTATAAGGCCTATATGGAAGCGACAGCTACGACCACATTTTCTGCAGGTTAATCTAATTCCAATTCTAGGGTGGGGAGAAAAAGAGATCTGCACTGACGTCCCGCATTGGGGTGTATTGTGCATTACCCCCCCTTCTAACCTGACCCCAGCCATCCTAACTCCTTGAAGTAACTGAGTAGGACTTTGGGTTGGTGGCAGCAGCTTTCCATGGTCCCCGTGGGTTGTATTTGATGTAGTAGCTGTGTGGGTGGAGGATGAGGATTTTGCAGGTTCTTCTAATTGGCAAAGGAAGAGTCCATCTTCTGTGCGGTCGTGAGCAATATCAACGCCATCATAAATGTTTCTTTATAATTCGACAGAAGTATTGGTTGTGCGACATGTAGTCGTTGTTTTTCCTTCTTTTAACTTTGTAATTTATTTGTGTGGTGGCTAAATAAAATATTATTGTAAATACGGGATTTATCACGTACCGTCTTATCGTGTTTCGACCGACAATGTTTCGGTAAGACGGTACGTGATAAATCCCGTATTTATTATTAATGATTGAAATCAATCACGAATTTTTTTTTAATTAAAATAAAATGTTATTTTTCTTTCTTTAGTTTTTGAAACTATCTTGAACCTCCGACTATATTTTAAAACAAAAACGTTTTTAGTTTATTTCCCTCTCAGCACGAAACCATAACTGAAAATCTATACCACCGTTTTTTCAACCATTGAAAGCGGTCATTCGTTAGTGCTGACGCCAAAAAACAGTCTTGATAAATGATCCACATTTCGTTAGGTTTATGGAAACGCGTCAAATCGTCCTTTTAGGTCCAAAAAAGTATTTTCTAGTACTTATTTTAAAAATCTTCTCATATTATTATGTTGACAGAGCTCCTGCACAGTTGCAGTTTCAATGGTTCTCATCATACCAGTCACAGGTCATCTACTGTTAAACATAGACCTCCATAGACTTTCAGAGTGATAAATCTGGTACGGCCTGCACAGAACGGCTCCCAGTAACGTTATTTCAGTCGTCTTTCCATCTCGTTGCACTTTTCAGTGCGTGGTCTTCAATCGAGGACCTTTCCGTCCCAACGGCGTCAGTTCTTCAAGCTATGTGCCTCGCACACTGCCACTCCTCTAAGCTATATCAGTTACCTTCGTTTGTATACAAATCATCTCATGTATGATTCGTTTCCGTAAAGAAATGCTAAGCATAACCTTCTCTATAGCACGCTAAGCGACGTTCAGCCTTTATAAGAGGCAAAAAGTGAGAGACCACGTTTCTGTGATATATGACATCGCTGATCAAAGACTTTCGTATTCAGACACAGGTATTTTAGACAAGAAGACGTCACGTAGTCGCAGTCGAGATGTGAATGTTAATTAATGTAAGTTCTCTCCAAGTTACGGCGGGCGGCGCTGCTCTAATTAATTACGAAAATTCCTTTGAACTGGCCGTTTGTATCGGATATCCGCGGAACTCTAAAGTTGTAGGTACGAGTATAATGGGTCAGAATCATTCGATTAGAAGTATATTTAGATTTTGCGAAATTCTACACGTGCGAAAAGTCTTTTTGCAAAGATTTTAAGGCTACAATGTGCTGAAAATCCTTATTGAAGGGGCATATGATAACATTATTATTATTGTACACCATATAAACAAAAAATTACATACAAAATAGAAAACACAAAACAAATCTTAATCTTATCTATATCTTATCTAATCTTATCGATATTCATCACTCTGTAAGTTGGTCATTGAAAACTCGATAACGGCTCCGAAAATGCGATTATCCGCAAGTAAATTTAAAAATAGAATGAGGCTTATTGTATTCACACTATGCTATAATGAAATACAACCTCCATGACAAATCCTTATAAATATTAAACGAAAGAGGCCTTATTATAGTCTCGTAGTGAAAAACATCCGAACACCGCGCGCGCTCATTGGTCATATCAAATAGCGCGCGCTCATTGGTCAAAGCACGTCCCCGGTTCTCTGTTACACATTTTCGTCCTTTTTGCCAAAATCACACCCACAAACCGAGAAAAAAGATGTTACACCTCATAAACGTAAAATATACCAAAATGTAGTAATAAAAAATGCAATCAACGTGCTTCCAACTTTCTGATGTTAGCTCAAACAGCAACTGTGAGATACCAACCTTAATAAAGGAAAGGCAATATACCATAATAAGGATAAATCGCCTGAATTTAATACCACTGTTTGTCTGTTTGCTCAACCGTTTTTATTATGTAGGGTTGTGAGAGGGATTTTTTTTCATCCAATTGGTATTGAAAGCATGAAATATATTATAATATACTAGCTTCAGCCAGCCGTTTTGCACGCGTTATTTGCCAACAAAAAGTAGTCTATGTTTGAATCTATCAACGCATTAAATTTCATCAAAACTGGTAAAGCCTACATGATTGAGTAACAAACAAAATCATAAATAAACATCCAAACTTTCACATCCCACTAATATTATAAACGCGAATGTTTATATGAAGGTATCGATGTTTTTTACTAGTCGGAATGGCTGAACCCATTGCGATGAAATTTGGCATATACGTAGATCATAATCTGGATTAACACATAGGCTACTTTTTATTGGCAAAATAAAGAAGCTTGTTAATAATATTATTTGTATCCCACTTATATTATAAACGCGAAAGTTTGTATAGATGTATGTGTGGATGTTTGTTACCCTTTCATTCAAAAACTACTGAATGGATTTTAATGAGATTTAGTGCGTACGTAGACTATAACCTGGATTAACACATGGAATACTTTTTCTTGACAAAACACGCACGCGAGGCCGTGGGTGGAAGCTAGTAGATCATATATTCGTTTCGGGTATGTGTGTTTCTGTAATTCATTAATACATGTCTGTATTAACAAAAGAAATGTATAAAAGTAATAAAGAAACGTATTAGTTATTATTTCTGTTATAAGAATCACAACAAATAATGATTGTCTATGTCTAAAATGACATTTTTGTGTGCTTGAGCGATTAACACCTAAACATTAAATTTGACGACCTCCGTGGCGCAGTGGGCGAATAGCCGGCTGAGACGCAGGAGGTAGCGGGTTCGATTCCCGCCGCGGAACAAATTTTTGCATGATCAACATATATTTGTTCCGGGTCTGGATATTTTTCTATATAAGTATGTATTTACAAAAAAAAGTATATAAGTATTATATCAGTTATCTGGTTCCCATAGTACAAACTCTGCTTAGTTTGGAGCGCTGTGTGAAATGTCCAGCCATATTTATTATTATTATATTACTAGTGGTCCCGCCGAACTTCGTATCGGCTTGACGTGCATAGGTATAACGCGGGCTGTCAATATAAGTCACCCTGGTAGAATTGTCAGTTGTTGTCCCCGGCCATCATTATGAATGAGAAAATGAATGACTTCCACAAATAATTCAATACCAAAATTAGCCAAAACGCTCCACCCATTCTCGAGTTTTAGCGAGACTAACGAACATCAATTAATTTTTATATATACAAGACAATATATCTCGGGATAACTCCTACCGAAGCATCTGTTTCAAACAATATTAATTTTTTTTACATCCTCTTTGACGATATTTGCAGCACGCATTCTGTCAATTCTATGTCAAACGTCATAAGGTTACATTATAAAAGCGCTAAGGTTAGATTATAAATAATTTTATATGGTGGTTAAGTATTCTTAAATTTTCTAATTTTGCACGCAATTTTCTTAATTTTTTCTTTCATAAGAACCTTCTCCTGACAATAAGAAATACAACAAAAAAAGAATTGGCCAAATTGGTCCAGGCGTTGTTGAGTTATGCGCTTACCAACACATTTTACGATTCATTTTTATATTATAGAAGATTTTTAAATAAACTACATAGAAAACACATAGCATAACGAACAATGGTGCTGTAGAGCGATTTATTCCAAGAGAGGAATTTTTGTTGTGATTAAGATACCTAATGGTCAGGGGGGCGTATTTAACTATTCTAAGAGTTAAGTCAGCTCAGACGGACTATACATAAAGACTGTACAAGAAGGCTCTATTTGAATTTCAGCACCTCATTAGATATTCCATCTCGGTGCCGCGCGAGTTGGGCACAATTAACACTGTGTACAGAACCCCAAACGCTTCTTGGGTTCCGTTTGTACAAATTATCTGACATTTAACGGCGAACATCTGGTCCCCGTGGCGCATCGTTATCGCCAATCGGCTACTAGGGATGTGACTAGTCGATTCACAAAATGATCATTATTTCAAATGCTGATTATTTTAAATACTTAATAATTTCAGCATGGTTAACCATGCTGAAATTATTAAGTATTTAAAATATACACGTCTCGTTCATAAATTAAATCTTTTTATCTTAAGGTTTTCTGAAAGAAATTGCTTTAAGCAATAAGACCGTCCTTGATCCGTTGTGCATTTTTGTTGTTTTTAATAATTGGTGTTCACTATACTTTTATAGTAATATTATAAAGAGGTTGAGTGTGTTTGTAAGTTGGAAATAACCGATTGGTTCTTAAAACTATTTCACTGATAGAAAACCACACTATCCCTAATTGATATTTTTTGTTGTCTTTGCTCTATCTTTGTACAACAATTTATTTACCTCTTTAAAAAAGCATAAGAGACAGTTGAATCGTCTAAAGATCGCTGCAATGATCTATAGCCGTGTGTATAGATAGCTCACCTCGTCTAGATCATTACTAGGTGGCAGTATCTCCAAGGCACTGCTTATGTGTTATTATTTGATATCTAGAGAAAAATTATCTCAAAAACTTAATTTCGCCTTTTTTGTATCATTTAAAATATGCTGCTCTTTTTAATTAAAGTATATAAAATCTATAAAAAAGAGTAAGAAAAAAATTATGACTATTATGTACACAAAATAGTAAAACAGGAATAAATTAAATAGAAGTTTGATTAAATAGCAACCACAAAAAGGTTCCAACGCAAAAAATAAAAACAATTAATCGACAACAACTTACCCACATCACTAAAACCACATCATTTGATATTTCAAAATTTTACATTCGTGTTTATTGACTCGTAAATCGAGTATCGATAAAGGATAGCTACGTCCTTATAGCTATGATTAAGGAGAAGTCGATGTAACAGTATCTGCTTATCGATGTTGTCATTGTCTCAGCCGAGTATTACCTTTGTCTTGCTCTGATGAAATTGGCAAGGCATAATTTGAATTCTTAACCTCAGAGTTATATGAGTTTTGACCAAATATCACTCATCTTCGGCGACGACGAAGACTTCGACGGAGCAGGTTTCGGGAATCGAACCCGCATCTTGCTGCGTCACAGCCGGCTATTAGCACACTGCGCCGCGAAGGTAGTAATTTACAAACCGGCCAGGTGGAGTCGAACTCGCGCACGAAGGGTTCCGCACCATTATCTATAAAAACGGCAAAAAATCACGTTTGTTTTACATGAGCCCCCCTTAAATATTTGTTTTATTTTAACTTAATTATTTATTTTTAAAGTAAAATATGTAACTATATATTCTGTGAATATTTCAAGCGTCTACCTGTTGCCGTTATCAATATCGTGCTAAAACGAGCAAAAAAACCACGTTTGTTGTATGGGAGGCCCCTTTAAATATTTATTTTATTCTGTTTTTAGTATTTGTTGTTAAAGCGGCCACAGAAGTACATCATCTATGAAAATTTCAACTGTCTAACTATCACGGTTCATGAGATACAGTCTGGTGAAAGACGGACAGACAGACAGCAGAGTCTCAGTAATAGGGTGCCGTTTTACCCTTGGGTATGGAACTCTAAAACTAAGAAAGAACAAGTAAAACACAAAAAAATCTTACTTCATTTTAGTACATTTTAATTTTTATCTTATAAACAGAAATAATGTACGACCTAGCGCAGTGGGTTAACAGGAGATAGTGGGCTCGATTCCCATCCCGGAAATGTTTGCATGATCTACAGATATTGGTTCCGGGTCTGGTTGTTTCTCTATATTATATAAGAATACATTTACAAAAATAAGTATTATAAGTATTCTATTAGTTATCTGGTTCCCAAAGTTCAAGCTTGGCTTGGTTTGGGACTAGATGGCGCTGTGTGAAATGTCCAGCATTATTTATTTAAGTATTTACAAGACTATAAATTAAAGAACTGAAACTGTTGCAACATCTAAAGACCGTTGCAAACGATCTATAAATAGCTCAACTCCGAATCACTATCGTACATTTAATATTGTGAATCTAAACAAAGCCCCTTTATGAGTAATATTTAAACATTTTCCACGTGATATAATCCCGGGAAATCTCTCAGAACTGTTCAAACACTGTTCAATCCATGTTGTTTCATGGCGAATGTGTAATTTTTGTAAAAACACCTGGGATTATAAAAGCTTTGAGCGTTGTATTGCATATATAACAATATGTCAACGTGCATTTTATTCACATTTTAAACATATATTTATTTTTTTATTTAAAATAGGAACACCAACATCATAAAGTATCAATAAAAAGGTTAATATATTGCTGGTTTGGTTTTGTTCTAATACTTTTACCAATTATAGGTGATCACAACTTTGACATTTTTAATGACTATATATTAGATAAGATTGTATTTTATTATTTATTTTATTTTATTGATTATAAATAAATAAATATAAATATTGCTGGACATTGCTCACAGCGCTATCTAGCCCCAAACTAAACAGAGCTTGTACTATGGAAACCAGATAACTGATAGAATACATAATATACATTTTTTTTGAAAATACTTATAATATATAGAGAAAAAACCAGACCCGGAACAAATATCTGTAGATCGTGCAAACGTTTGTACCGCGGCGGGAATCGAACCCGCTACCTCCTGCGTCTCAGCCGGCTATTCGCCCGCTGCGCCACGGAGATTGTTATTTAAATAATTCCTTTATTGCACACTATTAAATATAAACATATAACAGAAAACACAGTATCAAATCATCGGTACAATCGGTGGCCTTATCGCTAAATGCGATATCTTCCAGGCAACCTTTGGATGGACAGAATGTATGTGAACAAATAAGGACGGCGCCGGCGGCGGCGTCAATCAGATATTAAAGAACATGTTTAAATTAGGGACACTTCATAAAAAAAAAAAAAAAAAAAATATTAAGATGCATAAAATATATAAAGTATTAATATTATGAATTAAAACGGTCATAAATAATATATATTATAATTGTAATGTATCTTGTATATTGATAATGTAGATTTTTTTAAGATTAAGTATAAATTTATCTTCTTAGTCTTTAGTCTTCTTATAAAACAGTAGTAAACCTACCTATTACCCGTGCGCGATAAGTTGGGACCTGAGCGCGGTGACGTCATATTGGCGTGTTTGTACCGCCCGCAAAAAATCGAACATAACAAGCAGCCGCCCGCGGCCTCGTCTTTGTTTTTTTTTAACCTAATTTATTATGTTACTCAGGGAGAACGCTGCTTTTTATCTAATCTTTTTTACAATATTTGAATAAAAAAAAAATACTAATATATATAATAAAATACGTGGTTTTCGATATTCTCGTTGCCATGCATGTTCGTTTTACTGCCTGGTCAACAGGTAAACAAAACTGTTTGTTCCGTTTTTCGTTTTCAAAAAACTTTAACACTTTTAGCACGATGTTTCTTTCTCCGCTATGCAAAGGTTTACCCTTCATAATGATAACAAAAACACTTAACAAGAACTATAACAACAAAAACTACAACAACAAAACAATGACACAAACTATAACAACAAAAACTACAACAACAAAACAATAACACAAACGAAAACTAAAAGAATTCCAGAGCGCGTCGTTGCATGACATAGGCCAGTACGAGACTAAAAACCCTAGTAAAAACTAGTGATGCGAACGGTACAATACAGGCGCCATCGGGGAAGTGCTGGGGAAGCGGTCGGTCAGTCGCATTCCTAGCAGGTCCCAAGTTATCGCGCACGAGTAATACTTGATTATCTTAATGAGTAATCTAAAAATAATGTAACAATCTTAAGTAAATCTACGAAACAATGAGGGTAGTTAGGTAAGTATACAGTTGAAGAACTTTACCTTCCGCGCTAGTTTACAACTGTGTTACGGCAAGGTAAGGATTCTCGTCCCATGTATGACTACGACTCATTTTTGAGTACAGTTTAACAGATAACAGTGGTATGGTACTGCAGGAGTACACAAATTGATACAGTAGTTATTGTAGTATACCACAAAAATACACTATGTATGATAATCAACACGGACATACAATACACAGTTTTAAAAGTTAAACAATTACACAGAACTTAATAACTAAATAATTTTATAATCTATCGACTTACTAAAAACCATTCCAGCATTCTAATGGTGAAAGAATTTTTGAAATCGGACAAGTAGTTTTTGAGTTTATTCGTTACAAACATACAAATCTTTCCTCTTTATAATATTTTTAGTGTAGACAAGCATCCAGCAGCGCGCGGTGGTTGGTCAATAGAAACATTACCCTCCTTCCGCGCAGTTGAGTAAAAAGTAGCATATGTCCCTATTTTGCTCATAATCTATCTATATACCAAATTATATCGAAATTGGCTTAGCCGTTTAGTCGTAGGAATGTAACAAACAGACAGAAATACTAGTCTTTCTGTCTAGAGTTACTTTTGAGTGTATGATATTAATATGAAAGTATGGCTTTACAGAAAAAAAAGTGTACTTGCTTGTTGGCTTACAAGCTTGTTTTAGTTTGGGGCTAGATAATGCCGTGTCATTATATCAGCTATATGACGGCCACTACCAAACACAACCCCCCCCCCCCCCCATATATTTCCAGAGAGCGATCGATCTCGTGTGGCCTGCACCCAATGACTTCCAGCAACTCTTATCAGCCATCTTTCCATCTGGTTTGGGGGAGGGGAGGGGGGGGGGGTGCATGGTCTCCACTCAGGAACTTTCATGTTCCAACGGCCGTCAGTTCTTTGAGCTATGTGCCCCGCCCACTGCCAGCATTTTATCGATTATAACAATAATTGTAGATAGCGATAAGGCCCGGCCTTATCGCTAAAAGCGATCTCTTCCAGGCAACCTTTGGATGGACAGGATCTGTGTGAACAAATGAGAACGGCGGCGTTAATCAAATAATAACTAACAGAATAAGTACATAAATATAATATAATATATATGAATCTAATATTGTACCTTTGATTTAATTTTGTATTCTCTTTTGTTTGTTTTATTTTTAATGGTGTGCAATAAAGCAATTATCGATCTATCTACAATTATTGTTATAATCGATAAAATGCTGGCAGTGGGCGGGGCACATCTCCCGGTGAGTTGGAAACATGAAGAAACTCAAAGCGTTCTTTGAGGTAGGGCGGAGTAGAAGAAATGAAAAGGATGCTGTAAAGGAGGGACAGGATGTAAGCATTCCGACGAAGGCGGATGGGTAACCACTTGAGCCTGTGGCGATACTCAGAAATGTGATCGTATTTACGCAAGCCAAATATGAATCTAATAGAGAAATTCTGGAGACGCTCAAGCTTGTTGAGTTGATCTTCAGTTAAATCAAGATAGCTGGCGTCAGCATAGTCGAGAATGGGATGCAACAATGATTGTGCAAGAGCAATTTTGGTGGAAGTCGGAAGGAAGTTTCGCAGCCGTTTAAGAGAGGAAGCTGCAGCAAAGGTCTTTCGGCTTACTGCTGCTAATTGAGGTCCCCAAGATAGATGGCTATCCATGAGTACCCCCAGATTTTTTACTACCTTGCTGATTGCTATTGAAGTACCGTCAAATTTTACCTATGGAAGATCAAGCCAATCGATTTGAGTAATCATCCGCGAGCTTCCCATTACTATTACTTGGGTTTTTGATGGATTGAATTTAAGCCCATATGATTTGCCCCACTGTAGTATATTCTGTAAATCACTGTTTATGCTATTAATTGCTTCACCTAACCACCCAACAGGGGCTTGGGTATAAATTTGCAAATCATCTGCATAAAGGTGGTAGGACGAAGAGTGTTGTTCGGAGATAGAATTTATGAAAATAGCAAAAAGAAGAGGAGATAAAACGCCGCCCTGAGGTACACCGGCACTCAATTGACACCAAGAAGAATATGTATCGTCAATACGGATACGTTGCCGGCGTCCAAACAGGTAACTACGAAACCATTCAATTACTGCTGGAGATATGTTAAGAGAGCGAAGAAAAGCTAATAGGATATCAAAATCAACGTTATTGAATGCATTGCTGAAATCCAGCAGAGAGAGAACAGTGATCAGTCGGTTCTTTATACCATGCCTGATATCATCAGTGATTTTGATGAGAGCAGAGACGGTGCTATGGCCTGGACGAAAACCGGATTGAAAGGGGTTAAGGAGGCTGTTTGAATTAAGGAAAAGCCTAAGTTGCTGGTGTACAAGACGTTCTAGGACTTTGGATAGGAACGAGAGAATAGAAATGGGACGGTACTCAGAAAAGGACGCAGGATTAGGTTTTTTGGGAATGAGCGTTATTTGAGCCTCCTTCCATGTGCTTGAATAGGTTCCCGTGTTAATGGAGAAGTTAAATAAGTGGGTAAAGGTGTGAACAATTTCATTAAAAATAGGTGTAATCATCCTTTTACTAACACAGTCACTGCCAACGGTGTTCGAAGATATGGATGATATGCTTCTCTTAACATCACAATCAGTAAATTGACGAAACAAAAAAGGGGAAAAGTCGGGAGTTGGTAATGAGAAAAGATAATTTAATGTTTGAGTTTTAATAAGTCCATTAAAATTGGACAAAGAGGAGAAGTGCAGATTCAAAGAATGTACATCTAAGTCTTTTGGAGCGTTATCTTGACGTGACTTCCCAACTCCCAATGACCGTAAGAACTTCCATACTTTGGATGGATCATTATTTTCTACAGATTCATGTATGTATCGGCGTTGAGCATTCCTACACACTCTATTGCAGTGATTTCTAACTTCAGCATATTTTTCCTTGTTTTGATCAGACTGCTTGCGTTTACACCTAACCTTGGCAGCGAGTTTCTTATGCATTTCAGCTCGTATCTGGTCAGTTAACCAACGTGCGGGGAGATGTTTTATCATGACCGCTCAAACTGGCGCATGTACATCGTACAATTTCGATATGATGCTGTTAAAACATTCTACTTTCTCGTCGATAGTATCAGCGTTAAAAACCCCAAACCAATCTACGTTTTGGGCATCATTGCGCAAAGACTCCACATTCATGCCACCAAAATTGCGCTGAAAAAGAATTTTTGGCTTGGGTTTGGGAGGGCGGATTTTATATGAAAGGAATACAAGATCGTGACAAGAGAAATCATCCGCCGAACACTGACCGTGCTTGGCGACATAAAATGAAGATGAAACTAATATTAAATCCAGAAGGGATGGTTGTCAATTTGGAAAATTATGAGTCACATTCAATGGAAGAATGGACAAGTTGTTAGCCTGAACGATATTTTCAAGAGATGCAGAACGGTGGTAATTTTTATTGAGACAAGTATTAAAATCACCCATAACAATGGTATGGTCGTGGAGGGGAACAAGCTCTTCCAGAAGCTTTTCAAAAGAGGAGAAATAATCGATACGCATTGATGGGGAGTAGTAAACACCAAGTAGTATTTTGCGATAAGATAGAGAAACTTGGAGAAATAGATGCTCACCGGCACTAGATGGAGGCGGCTGTGCAGACATATTTATGATTGTATAAGGGATATGAGAGTGGAGGTATATAGCTACACCGCCGCCTCTCGATCCAGTGCGGTCGTTGCGTATGAGTTGGAATCCTGGTAGTGAATAGGGAGTAGAGGGCAAACAAGGTTTCAACCAGGACTCTGATACAAGAATAGCGTGAATAGTTTTTAAATTGAATGACGCCAGCATTTCAGAGAAGTGAGCCGGAATGCTCTGTGCATTTATATGCACCACGTTGAAGTTTTTTGGGACATCGATAAAGGTTGATTCCAGAGTATCATGGAGAGTCGGAATGCTGCTGAAACTATCGTCAGAGCAGTTCGCAGCAGTAGAGGAACAAGACATAAATTCATCACTATTTATCATTAAGATCAGGTTAATATGCTTAATAAACTAGATACTATATATAATTAAATAATTATGATATAGTTACCTCTAAACAGAATGCTAAATAGACACAAACAATGTTTATGTTTTGTTATGTCCGTGTCCACCCGCCAGCCAACTGTTTACTGTAAACTAAATAAACAAAGAAAGAAAGCATATAAAGAACTAATAAAACAAAAAGCAAAATTTACATAATATTAAAAGTTCACCGACCGGACCGATTTCTTATTCATTCAAAACGAATCTTCGTGGAATGGAACGTATGGGATGAAATTGACAGATTCCGTTTGACACTGACATTGTAAAACTTCGAAATGTACCTACATCTTTGCACTGTTATGATAACACAAAATGTAAATGTAAATTGAAGGTTGAAAAATTAAAAGAATTAGAGAAACAATGTGAAAGACGGTACATACAACATCAAAATAAAAAGGCCCGGGGTTCATTCGATCGGATTCAACTTCGTATTATATATATATATATATATATATATATATATATATATAGGTAATAATAATATATTTCGATTTTTTATATTATAACGCAAATGCCCACTTTATAGCTTTATATTTCGTACACAAAAAAGGTGGTGTACCCTTATATTGCATTTGAAAGACCTATTTAACGAGACCCTAATCGACGGGGTGCGTGAGTAAAACAAACTCCAGCAACTTTAATATAAATATGAATAAGATATAAGGGAAATAGGTACTAAAAATCACTTTTTTTTATTTCAATTTTTACTAGGCGTCACTAAAACTCTTCCTAGCTAATGAAGTACAAAATAGCGTCCTCCTTTATAATCAGTCGAAAATACTATTTGGGCAAACTCTAATTATTCTCATGCATTTTGATATAATTGCATTCTTCAATTTCTACCACAAAGTGTTATTTAAACAAAGGCGAGGCCACGGGTAACAGCTAGTTTTCCAATAGGATTCCTTTCAGGTATCTCTGGATAGTTCAAAGCGCAGTAATTGTTTACTCGGAACCAAACCCTCACCTTTTAGACCAGGAGCTCGTTGCCGAAGCCTTCCATCATCAAGTACCAACACTGATAGTTTTTTTTATTTACCTAAGTTGTTGTACTATTGGGCAAAGGTCCACTTAAATGCATCCAGGTCCACACTTATAGGTAAATATAATTGACTCTTAATTGTACATAACACCAACTATAAAACTAACAGAAGAGTACAATGGGCGGTTTTATCGAATAAAGTTTGACTGAAATAGATCGCTCTCAGCGATAAGGCCACCCATTGTAGGGCCTTTTCAGTCTTGCTTAGTATTTGTATTATTTATGTGTGGTAATTAAATAAAAAGTTACCTATAGCTTAAGTAAAAGTATCTATCTTTGTAATTATGTACGATGACTGAGTCCAGGCTTTCCAAGGAAGTAGGGTTTACCACAAACAAAATTAAACACTGTTTAGCGCGTGTTTATAAAATTTCCCTACAAGAATTGGTAAGGAATTTTTTAAACATGTGTTAAGCATTTGTTTAACTTTTTTGTTGTGACAAGGAAGACACAAATAGATCTTCGTTTGATATCTCACCTGATAGTAAGCGATGATGTGGTTTAAGATCATCAGAGTACGTCGATCTAGAAGAAACTTTTTTAAGCTAAACATAACCGTTCTTCGGCAAAGTGTTCTATACCTTAGCTGTACGCATTAAGAACTTATGTTTGTGTCCTGCTTGTACTGAATGAAGTAGGATTTCATAAGGTTCTCTCTCAATCTATTTGTCTGATAATGAAAAGATACCGTTCGTTTTGGGCCTATTGTTTCAAAGAAATGGGAGGATATTAAAACGAGAGATAAAATCAAACAAAAGTGGGAAATAACTTATTCCGACCGTATACTTTTGGTGAGGAAAAGTTTTTGTATTATTTAATTAGAATCTTATAGCAAGTTAACGTTAAGGGCGATCCTAAAAAAAAATAAACACCCGTTAAACACCTGTTTAAAACATTCCTTAGTGATTGTTGCTAAGGATTTTTTTAAACAGCTGTTTAACTTTTTTGTGGTAATATTTTTTGGAGCTAGTGTTTAACGCGCCAGCGAACACTCAGCGCAACTTCAATTCGGCCACGTCAAAAACTTCGGCCTGAATATCGCTATCCCTGTTTAGTGACAAAGTTTAGCCACGCAGAGCGACAGTGATAGCAATAGAACGATTCTAAATTTGATTAGATTTTGACCGTGTTCTGTAATACCAAAAATGTTGACTGAAAACTTGTTGTATTTTTCTCATTGTGTTGTTATTCTGTAACTAGACGATATAATCTATGTTCCCATGACTAGGATACGTAAGATGTTGTTGTTTTTAATACGAAACAATTAGGTTGAAAACAGGTCTTTTATGACGTAAAAACATGCAGAATTCGATACGCTTCTATTTTATTTTAGGTAAGTATTTTGATCTAATATATGGTTGGAAACTTAGATAAATTCTATTAAAATTAAAATAATACCTTATTAAGGTAGAAATATGCTCCAATTAGAAATGATCTTGGTAGTACGTGTTGTATGGGCGGTTGTTCCTCCGGTGCCCCCTTAAGAGTTCTAGAGATTTAGTTTATTGTAAAAGAAAACTGTATCTGCTTATATGAAGTGATCGAGCAAGCAAATGCCATGCCGCTGCAAAGCAAATGCTTGCACGCAGCGGTTGTAATGTTGTATACTCAAATTCTTTGCGAGATACACACTAAAACCTTCAAACAATATTAAACAACTTACAAACAGTCTAAAACATACAATTACACAGTTTATCTATCTGTCAACTTTTCCATCGCAATTTTGTCTTCCTGCAACTCGGTCTTTTGATCTGTTTTTAAAACTTTAGTTGTAGACCTACTCAAGTCAACAATCCAAGATGTGTTGCGGACCTTGCGGACCTTGCGGAGGTTGCTGCGGAAGCTGCTGCAGTGGCGGATGCGGAAGTGGGTGCAGTTGCATCCCTATCTATACTTGCTGCACCAAGATTTGCTATATACCAAGCGAGGGCCGGTTGCGCTGTGAAGCCTATGCGGTCAGCGTAGACACCGCCAGTTCATCTTGAATTATACTTACGTGGCGTTCCGTAAAATAAATTTTGAATTAAATAAACCTATTCCTTATGAAAGTCCTGCGTGGCGTTTACGTGTGCTTGAAACGTGTCGTTGAGGCTTTTTCAAACAACGTTGGTATAACTATTATTTTTCAATGTACTGCGTTTTGCCGCTTACACGCAACGAATAGCGAGCTAGCAACTTAGCAAGCGAACAATTTTTTTCAAGATTGATAGTTGAATCATTATTATAAATACGGGATTTATCACGTACCGTCTTATCGGTGTTACGACCGACAATGTTTCGGTTCAATTCGTGAACCTTCATCAGGGTGAGTGCGATCCGCTTCGAATAACGTTTCGTTATTCGAAGCACCGATAAGACGGTACGTGATAAATCCTGTATTTATAATAATGATTGAAATCAATCACGAAAGTTTTCTAAGTAAAATTGATAGTTGAGTTTAGAAAGCATAAAAACAATCTTTTATTTTTAATACTTCACCTAAACTAATATCGCCGATATACGAACTTTCTCTTATATTGCGTTTATCGTCAGATATACTATTTCTATCCAATGAATGTACCAAAGTTCATTAAAAATGCAGGTGTAACACCACTCCAGAACATAGTCTCTCATATACTGCTTGTCACTGCATTTACGACATTAATTTATATCACAGGTAGGGCTGATGGCTAGCATTGATGTAAAATAGTTTTTTTTTTCAAATTAGTTACAACGATTTTTGTTAATTTACAATCTACAAATTTCAAGTCCTAAAATATCAATGAAACAGTCTGTATAGGTATACAAACATATTCATTCATGTATTACTCGTGCGCGATAACTTGGGACCTGCTAGGAATGCGACTCCCCGACCGCTTCCCCTGCACTTCCCCGATGGCGCCCGTATTGTACCGTTCGCATCACTATTTTTTACTAGGGTTTTTAGTCTCGTACTGGCCTACGTCACGTAACGAGGCGCTCTGGAATTCTTTTAGTTTTCGTTTGTGTTATTGTTTTGTTGTTGTAGTTTTTGTTGTTATAGTTTATGTCATTGTTTTGTTGTTATAGTAAATGTTGTAAATTTATCGGATACCTTTTCGTCAAGTGATTATAGTGAGACTGAGGACGAAGAACAACCTCTAGAAGGCATAAATCCACTAAGTAGTGACGAAGATGAGATAATGTAAATAATAGATAAAATAAATGTATAAACTTAAACATTGTATTTTTATTTTATTCAAATAGTGTAAAAAAGATTAGATAAAAAGCAACGTCCTCCCTGAGTAACATAATAAATTAGGTTAAAAAAAACAAAGATTAAGCCGCGGGCGGCTGCTTGTTATGTTCGCTTTTTTGCGGGCGGTACAAACACGCCAATATGACGTCACCGCGCTCAGGTCCCAACTTATCGCGCACGGGTAATAAGTAGGTACCTGTTATACTGACTAAGCGGCATCGTCGCAAAGGCGCCGCCGACTTAGGTTAAACATTGTTTATTGGAACTGTATCGATTACTGGATACATACTCGTATTCAAGGTACCGATATTAAACCAATCTCTAAAATCAGAAAATACGATTCTGCATATGTGTTTTAAATTAATGTCGTGAATGCGGTGACATACTGTATATCCAGATTTACCGATCTTGTACACACACCACAGAATAGAAACAGAATTAAAGTTTAATACAACGAGTGAATACAGTCGTAAGCATATTCTAATCTCTCTCTAATCAATTTATTCGAAGCTTCGACCGACTTGACCTGAGATCCTCGTACGCTTTCGCTCACTGTACTAAACTTTACATCTGATACTATGTATTTTGCGTCCACACCTCTCATCAATTTCCCATCACAAAATCGGTCAGTATTTAAAAAGAAATTGCAAAAATAATTAATTAAAACTTAAGGTTCAAAGCTTTTAGCCAAGACTTACCTAATATCGTTCACCAGACTCACGTTGAAAAATGATGCCTAATGTTCATCCAAAGAGAATTAACGTTAATGTTTGGCTCATTTATAGAGATAACATTATCTTGACGACTAGGTTAGCAGCAGTGACACACACAATCATAAGATTACAAATAAAAAACATCATATGGCTGGACATTTCACACATCGCTATCTAGCCCCAAACTAAACAGAGCTTGTACTATGGGTACCAGATAACTGATAGAATACTTATATACTTTTTTTTTGTAAATACATACTTATAATATATAGAGAAACAACCAGACACAAAACAAATATCTGTATATCATACAAACATTTGTTCCGCGGCGGAAATCGAACCCGCTACCTCCTGCGTCTCAGCCGGCTATTCGCCCACTGCACCACGGAGGTCGTCATATTTAAATATTACAAATTATACTATTATTTTGACTAAAACCGGGATAATTACATGATTTCATCCGAGAATTGGGATGCTTCCGATTTTGTATGTTCTACTTAGTATCTACTTATGTATCACGTATCTATTAGTAACTTGGATGAGAAATATGTTTTGAAATATTGTCGTTATTGAATTTAGTGCTCTATCAGCCCTTAATATAATTATGAAAGTACATATTTATTTATTAAAAATTATTTATGTACCTAATATATATACCTATTATATATATATATATATATTTATGTATGTATATAACTATTTAGGGTTAAGTAATTTTTCTTTCCGACATAGCCCGACGGATTAGCACGTTGAAGTGGCAATGGGCAGGCCATATAGCGCGTAGAACAGATGGTCGATGGAGCCGGAAGGTTCTCGAGTGGAGGCCACGGACCGGCAAACGCAGCGTAGGACGTCCACCTACAAGATGGGCAGACGACTTGGTAAGAACCGCAGGTCGGCGTTGGATGCAGGCCGCTTCCAACCGCAGTTCCTGGAGATCAATGAGGGAGACCTTTGTCCAGCAGTGGACGTCCTACGGCTGATATGATGATGATGATTTTTTCTTTTTCTGTTATTAAGTTTATTCTTTTTACACCTCGGCCAATCTTCCATTAAGCAATGATCCTCTCCATCCAAAGGTTGTCTGGAAGAGATCGCTTTGTTATGCGATAAGACCGCCCATTGTGCTTACTTTCATTTGTTTATTTCTTCAAATCTGATGTGTCTAGCTTGTAAGGTATAATAAAGAATTTTCATTCATTCATTCATTCATTAATAAAAGTTTATCTATCAATTCTCTCTGATTTTTTTAAACTTTTCATAAAAATATATTTAAAAGTGTCATTTATACGGTGTAGGGGCACAACTTTTCTCTTGAACATTTTTCGTAACTTCAATAAAGTGTTTTTTGGGAACTTTGAATATTGTGCTTTTGTAAGTGTTCCTTATATTTTGGATATTTCTGAAATGTTCTTTCTTTCCTTTCATCGCGTGATTTAGTTATTGCCTAACGAATGATTTGTTTGTTTTTCTGCTTAATTTAAAATCTTGATCTTGTACGGAATTTCACATAAGACTGAGCAAAACACAAATTTTATATAAGTATTTACTATTTTATTTTACAATTTTCGGATAGATTGAAATCAGTTTTAATGAATGTACTGTTTACCTACTTTCTTATGATACATATTACTCGTGCGCGGTAACTTGGGACCTGCTAGGAATGCGACTCCCCGACCGCTTCCCCTGCACTTCCCCGATGGCGCCCGTATTGTACCGTTCGCATCACTATTTTTACTAGGGTTTTTAGTCTCGTACTGGCCTACGTCACGTAACGACGCGCTCTGGAATTCTTTTAGTTTTCGTTTGTGTTATTGTTTTGTTGTCTGGAAAAAAGAAGTCAACCATGTGGACAGGCTTCGACAAAAGTATTGGGACGATGACCTCTTATAAGAGACGTATGAATCGCAATTAATTGTAAATTTATCGGATACCTTTTCGTCAAGTGATTATAGTGAGACTGAGGACGAAGAACAACCTCTAGAAGGCATAAATCCACTAAGTAGTGACGAAGATGAGATAATGTTAATAATAGATAAAATAAATGTATAAACTTAAACATTGTATTTTTATTTTATTCAAATAGTGTAAAAAAGATTAGATAAAAAGCAGCGTCCTCCCTGAGTAACATAATAAATTAGGTTAAAAAAAACAAAGACGAAGCCGCGGGCGGCTGCTTGTTATGTTTGCGTTTTTGCGGGCGGTACAAACACGCCAATATGACGTCACCGCGCTCAGGTCCCAACTTATCGCGCACGGGTAATATCTACCTTAGTTAACGAGTGACTTGATGACGAACGCAGTGGAGTGTGTCCAATTTTTCTCGTAATTACCTTCAGTTTAAAGAATCTTAATGTCTCATTTATAAAACATTTCTTCACTTACAATTGTACTGGTTAAGAAGACGGGTGCTGACACTCCTACACAGTTTTTTTCTAACTTTTTGCAGCAGCCAACGTTCACTTATTTGTTCTTGATTCTTATGTGTTTTTGAACCAAATAAATAATTAGAAAATTTGAAATGAGAATTTATAAACTAGGTAACATTTTGTATCGTCTTATGTCACCGTTAAGGTTAGTTAAATACAGATTTACATTAAGTAATAAAAGTAGGGTAGTAAATTTAGGAAAATAGGTAGATAGGTAAGGTGTTTAAGTAAGTCCATATTCTACGTAAAATAAAATAGAAAAAAGACAATAGGTACCTTCTTCTTCTTTCGTGTCAATGGCTATTTGACTTCTAAATTTGATTAGCCCAATAGAGAGCAACTTCCACACCCCTCTCTGTTGCCTGGTACAAGTCATTCCGTGTGCAGGTTGGGCATAGAGGACATGAGAGCAGGCAGACCATTGTTTGTGCGGTGGCCCCGCAGTGGCAGTGGCTCCGGAATGGGTCGATGTAACCACACTTGCCTAAATTGTCTCGGCAGAGGCCAACTTGAGTGTGCAACCGGTTTAGGGACTTCCAAATTGGCCACTGCAGCTTGTAGCCGGAAGGAAGGTGCTTCGCTGGTGGGATGTAATCAAGAGAAGCGGTGTGATGGGAGGACCATAATCTAAGTCTCGCTACTGCCGGGATTTTGTTCGTGGGGTTGGTGGATCGGAGGAAACTCTTACGGCTTAGGTTCCTTGCAAAGTGTAATTACATTAATTGGATGTTTTTAACTTATATGGATTAAGAATTACTTCATTTAGTGTTTAAGAGATGCACAGGATACAGGCTGGTAGAAAAAAAGGGAGGAATATACCCAGCAGTGGGTGATTTCGGCCTAAAATGATGATTATTTAAGAACTCATTACGACATTGTGCTCGAATTGCCACTGCTCATATCTGTATGGCACCCCGAATGTTTTTTTTATGAGTTTCCAACGGTATCAAATATAAACCCTATTACAGTCCAATTTATAACACTATATCCCTATATGACAGTTCCATGAGTTTGGGCGCAAACACGTCACATCGATTGACCGCTGAATAAACCTCTCGACCTTGGATCTCCTCTCGATTCTCGACTACCTCCGTGGCGCAGTGGACGAATAGCCGACGCAGGAGGTAGCGGGTTCGATTCCCGCCGCGGTACAAAATGTTTGCATGATCTACAGATATTTGTTCCGGGTCTGGATGTTTTTCTATATATTATAAGTATGTATTTACAAAAAAAAAAGTATATAAGTATTCTATCAGTTATCTGATTCCCATAGTACAAGCTCTACTTAATTTGGGACTGGATAGCGCTGTGTGACATATCCAGCAATATATTTGGATGTAGCCATCTGTCTTTAGAAACTACTGGCCCTTTGAGAGGGTGTTAAAATTGAGTGATTGAACAACCAATCATCTCCTGTTTTGTGCCTTTAGGTGGGTTTTATTCAAATATGGCAATAACTTTGAGGTATTTAATAAAAAGGATCATCAAAATCGGACAACTCTGTGAAAAAATACGCGCGGTCATCCATAAAAAACTTTTTATTAATTAGCAATTTAATATAATATAATTTATTTATTAGTCTCTACAGCAAAATGTACCAACATGAGTACGTGTTTATATACTAGGTATTGGCTATCATTACACGCATTAAGCGCTCGGCGTTGCGTTTGGCGCGCGTTAGTAGCGTACATACAGCGCGTTTAGCACTTCGTTTAACCAAGGTGTCCATAATACTCACTCAGTTTGGAAATCGACGTCAAAGTGGTTGTTTGTGTGTAGCTCCTATACCGTCACTTTAAAAGACGACGGCAGACGCAAAGAGAATTTTGGGTGCATCCAATATTACAAATTGTCTTTACAATCACTGAAAATTTCAACTATCTCCTCCCAATTACTTATTATTATTTTAATCAAGACTTTCCATGTCCCATATAGCTGGACGCTTTTGGATTTCGTCAATAGATAAGTCTGTATCGAAGTGCTCGGTCTCCATTTTGGTGAATATGCGTCCACTCTACACGAAAGCGTGCGTTCAAATGTACAACAAAATGGCGGCTGATGTATCTCGAAGCGCGCGGCTGACGCCCTCCCAACGCGCGTTTGAACGAATGTCTCAAAGCCCACGTTCGACGCGCGGTTGATCAGAAACGCGCACTACACTTTCAACCGACCTCTTTATTCTTAAATCGCGCGCTACCAAAGCGCGCGCTTCAGAACGCCTAATGTGTACTTGCTCTTAGTCTAAAAGTAACAATAGCAATTCCAATAAACACATTACCAGTAAATAACAAACAAAAACGAACCTAATAATAATGAGAGTTAAAAACAATCTTGTACGGCCTGCACGGCTCCCAGCAACCTTTGTCTGGTAGATTGAATCTAGCGGGGGCCGCTTTCCAGTGCATGGTTTCTACTCAAGTACCTTTCGGCCCCAACGGCGGTCAGTTCTTCGACCTATTAGTATCTGTTCCTATTTTCAAAGTCAAGGTATACATCCATTTCCTTTCGTTGTCTCGTAACTGCTAGTTAGTGTTTATGTTATTTATCCTCTTTATGTAGTGTAGTTTATGTATATATTATTTCTATGTATTTAAGTTTATGTTTATTAGTATAATTAATAGGTATATTTTATTTTGTGGGTTCTGATTATGTCTGTAGGTACTCTTACACCGCCGTCTTTTGATTTTGTTTATCCTGTCCATCCAAAGGTTGCCTGGAAGATATCGCTTTTAGCGATAAGTCCGCCCATTGTACCTTTATTTATTGTTTATTTCCATTGTTACTGTATTTTTGTTTGGTGTGCAATAAAGAGTATTTCATTAATTCATTCATTCTATGTGACCCGTCTACTGGCACTTCAGCCTGCTAACCTCTGTACTGTCATGTCAGTAAACTTAGAATTGTCTATGAATGTCTAATTCGATCTTGTAGATAAACAGCAAGCATAGCCCTCTTTCTAGGCAGAGCGATATTGAGCCTTATTGTGAGGCTCATAGGGACAGACCACGTTTCTCTTCAGACACAGGTATTTTGGCCAAGAAGAGGTCTCGTAGTTTCCCGAACTTATTGCGTAGATATAAATCACACCTATTTGCAGTATATTAAATCTTGCCTCTCTCCGAAGCCACTATCGGAAGGCATCAATCATATTCAGAGCTGGTTACAACTTCGTTACAATAACTAGTGGATTAGATCGCCATTTCATTGTATACTTTTATACTCATCTTCATAGTGAAGATTGGTGATGGTCGATTTTATTTCACTGGTTTTTTGTTGGTCACTTTGTACTTCGTCGGTAACTGCTGATGTGCCCCTAATAAAAAAACAGGTCAAGTGTGAGTCTGACTTGATAAGAAAACTCTTATTATGGTTAGCTCGCCTTTATACATGTCCTTTTTGTTACACTAATATTATAAATGTGAAAGTTTTGATGTTTGTTTGTTACTTAATCACGTCGTAACGGCTTAACCGATTTCGATGAAATTTAGTATGTAGGTACATACGTAGATTATAACATGGAATAACACATATGCTACTTTTTGTCTCATAAATCAGGTTCATAGGATAAAATGGGGTGTCAAGTCAAGTTGCAACAGCGAGTTTAGCTTTATTTCTAGGTTACCTACACATTTAGAAGTGTAACGCGTACGAAATCGCGGGCAAAAGCTAGTAATCTATTTATATGCTTATAATACAGAATAACTACATATTAGCGATTTTCGGATTTTTGCCTTTCGTTGTTTTTTTAATTTATTTTATCACTTCCTTTTTTTTCCAAACAATAATGTTTAAATATATCACTTAAAACCACTCAGGTTTGTAGGGATAATGTTATCTATCATACTAAGAGTAAGCTCAACAAGCTTGAGCGTCTCCAGAATTTCTCTATTAGATTCATATTTGGCTTGCGCAAGTTCGACCACATTTCTGAGTATCGCCACAGACTTAAGTGGTTACCCATCCGCCTTCGCCGGAATGCGCATATCCTTTCCCTCCTTTACAGCATCCTTTTCATCCCTTCTACTCCGTCCTACCTCAAAGAACGCTTTGACTTTCTTCACCTTGCCAACTCTCGATCCTTACGTTCCTCTGAAACCCTTCAATTAAAAACTCCCCACCATACCTCAGTATTTTATAGTACCTCTTTTACTCTGCAGGCTACCAGACTCTGGAATGCCCTACCTGTCTCAATTCGTCATGCAAAATCTCTCCCTATCTTTAAAAACATGGTCAGACAACACTTTCTGTCATCCATTGCTCACTAGGCCATTTATTTATTTATACATTTTTATAATTTATGTATGTAGGTATGTATTTTATGTATCTTAATATTAATATTTATTAATTTTATGATAATATTATTTAATATAATTAAGCATTTTATTTTATATTAACTATATTTTTTATAAATTGTAATATATGCTTGTTTTTAAAAAAAAAAAAAAAAACTGATTCTAAAAAAATCTTATGCCGCCGTCCTTATTTGTTCATATAGATTCTGTCCATCCAAAGGTTGCCTGGAAGAGATCGCTTTTAGCGATAAGGCCGCCCATTGTACCTATGATTTGAAATTGTATTTTCTTTTATATGTTTGTATTTAATGGTGTGCAATAAAGAAATTATCTAATCTAATCTAATCTAATCTAATCTAATCTAATCTAATCTAAGAGTCTACATTATATGTATGTGTCAACTGAAGCTTGGAAGCGCTCAATCCAAAACAAATAAAGTCACAGTATTTTTCAAACTTTTGCGATCACTATACATAATTACTGATTAAAACGGGTGTTTATCTCGTATGTAACTTTTTTGTTTGTTATTCGGACGTATGGACTGTGTTGCAACATCCATGGTCGCGGGTGTACGTCGGGATAACAAATAATAAAACCGGCCAAGTGCGAGTCGGATCTATAAAAAAGACAAAAAAATCACGTTTGTTGTACGGGAGCCCCCCTTAAATATTTGTTTTATTTTAATTCAACTATTTATTTTTAAAGTGAATATATAATTAAATATTCCGTGAATATTTCAAGCGTCTACCTGTTGCCGTTACCGAGTAGAAACGAGCAAAAAAATCACGTTTGTTGTATGGGAGCCCCCTTAAATATTTATTTTATTATGTTTTTAGTATATGTTTTTATAGCGGCAACGGAAATACACCATCTGTGAAAATTTCAACTGTCTAAGTATCACGGTTCATGAGAAACAGCCTGGTGACAGACGGACAGACAGACAGACAGCAGAGACTTAGTAATAGGGTCCCGTTTGACCTTTTGGGTACGGAACCCTAAAAAGGTACATACGCGTTAAATACCCGTTTTAATCAGTTTGCTATTCAACTAAAAATGTCTTGGCGGATTAGTCTATTTAAAAAAAAAAGAAAAAACTTTATTCATTATTTTAATTTAATCTTTATAATTTAGTGACAAAAATATTTTCCCCTGACATTATTAATTTGACGACATCAAAGTACAGGCATCATGAGCCTACAATAATTCTGGAAACAGCCATCAAACGATTCCGCTAATCCACCGGAATGGCTGCCAACTCTAGATTAATTAACGCTATTCAATTACCTATTTTCACGGATGGCTTCACCTGCACAATATATACATACTTCAAACAGTAAAGATACTTTTTATACTAGGTAGCTATTACTCGTGCGCGATAACTTGGGACCTGCTAAGAAGGCGACTCCCCGACCGCTTCCCCTGCACTTCCCCGATGGCGCCCGTATTGTACCGTTCACATCACTATTTTTTACTAGGGTGTTTAGTCTCGTACTGGCCTACGTCACGTAACGACGCGCTCTGGAATTTTAGTTTTCGTTTGTGTTATTGTTTTGTTGTTGTAGTTTTTGTTGTTATAGTTAAATAGTGTTGTTATAATTCAAATAGTGTAAAAAAGATTAGTTAAAAAGCAGCTTCCTCCCTGAGTAACATAATAAATTAGGTTAAAAAAAACAAAGACGAAGTCGCGGGCGGCTGCTTGTTATGTTCGCTTTTTTGCGGGCGGTACAAACACGCCAATATGACGTCACCGCGCTCAGGTCCCAACTTATCGCGCACGTTTTATACGTGTTTTACTTGGGCATGGCATGTCTGCTTAGTAAATAAAAGTAAAAACTTTGGAGAATAATTGAGCCGTATAGATGCAAAACCAGCAACATCCATTTTTTCACTATAGCAACTTTGAATGTATTCTGAAAGCGTTTTTTTTTAATTTGTGTAGGCAATTAATTCAAACGTAGCAAAAGCATGTATATCCCTTTATATATCAAAGGCACTTAAACAAAAACAACAAAATCGCCATTGTAATGACGACGAAATACTGTGCTCTGATTGGTCGAAAGTTGTCTTTGTACCTGTTAGTTGGGATATTGCTGTGTTTGCTATTAAGCCTAAGATTGAACGTGTGTTTTGTATTTTTTTTTTCGAATGGACTTATTTCGCTGTTGGCCTCCGAGATAAGTCCATTCGAAAAAACAACACATCAATTTCCCAACTAACAGGTACAAAGACAACTTTCGACCAATCAGAGCACAGTATTTCGTCGCCATTACAATGGCGACTTTGTTGTTTTTGTTTAAGTGCCTTTGATATATAAACAAAATGCAAAAACAGCAATAAGTATGCTAATTTATTTATTATCCTATTTTGCAGATTATTAAATTTATTTCAAAAGTTTCGTACAGTTAATACCATAAATATATTTTTCAACAATATGATGTAATTATTATTGATTAGACACTATTGTATCAATTAATGAAAAAAATCTACTGCACTCTTGCCCGTTAAAATGGATGTTCTGTATCCATATGACTCAATTGTACCCAATCGTTTTTGGCATTCCACAATGTAAACATAATCATCGTCCTGTTAATATGACGATGATGAAGCACGATGAAGCACGAAAAGGTATGCACGAGGTATGGAATAGGGTTTAATCGAGGGGTTCACGGGCTAACAAAATTTGAAGACAATTTTGTATCAATTATGAATTTTGAATCTTGCTAAACGATCCATAAACTTATTCAGGGACTAAACACGTTTAGATTTTACGTATTTGAATGATTTGAGATCTACTTAAATCATGTTTAGCCACTAAATACGTTGAGGATAGAAATGACAGTGAATAAAATTTTACATCAAGCCAGCAACCGCTCCAAATGTAGATCGATAATCAACAAGACGATAGGAATAAGTCACGATTCTTACGGACCGATAGAAGAAAAAGAGGATCAGAGGAAGGTTGCGGGTTGCAAGTCCCGTCTAGGCTTAAACATTTTTGAGATGGTTTTAAAATTTTGTAATTTTCCGTAAGTGTTCAGATAACACTATATAAATAAAAATACTATTTAAAATAAGCAACGCGACCTCTCTTGTGAATGTACTAAACTGCAACGTTTGCCATTGAGCAGCTCAAAAACATTTAAGTTTTCCTGTAGATGGAGCTAACGGCGCTTTAGTCGTAATCTGAATCATCTCACTAATTCGACCTAGACGGGAAATGGCCTGGTAGCACAAATGGTAGTGCATCCTCGTATCAAGAGGAGGTTTGCGGGTTCAAGTCCCGTCTAGGCTTGAAAATTTATGAGATGGTTTTAAAATCTTGAAAAAGAGAATGTAAATACTCTCTGCCATTTCAGTTAAGTGTTTTTACTGTTTAATTTTGTCTTGTGATATTAATGAGGGTCTTATTTTAAGATGTTAAAACGTAATGAATATTACAAGCGCTTGTAATAACTCACCTGTCTGTCTGTCTTATAATTTAAAGGTAGGTTTCGATCTACATCTCGTTATAGCAAATTGTTCTTTAGATATACCATCGGAAAAGATAAAACACCAGAAGACGCATTCAGCTGTGATTGCAAGCCGTGCGCTGTACCCATAAAACAAAATCCGCATCCCTCGCCCACCTCACTCCCACCCGCGTAATGTTTCTAGTTTAGTCATTATTTAACTATTTTGAGCTAAATGTTTTTGGTAACATAAAACTAATGTAACTATGGCAATATTTTATTAGTCAAATATTAAGGTTGGTTTGTAAAACTAAACATATTTAGAGACTAAACATGTTTAAATTTGACATAATTGCATGATTTGAGAGCTCTTTAAATCATATTTAGCCACTAAATACCATTTTTAGAGTTGCTTATTTAAATTAAATGTAGATATGTTTTTAAATTTATATAGATGCACCGCCGTCATGTGTTACATTTTGATCCTGTCCATACAAAGGTTGTCTGGAAGAGATCGCTTTTAGCGATAAGACCGCCCTTTGTACTAAATCTATTTGTAAGAATTATGTTCTGTATTTTACTTTGGTGTACAATAAAGAGTTATCTTATCTTAAATATGTTTAGGCATCGTTGCGTAAATCGCCCTAAAAACATTTTTTTTTTGTTTTTTGGGAGATTTGCAAAGTCTCAGTTCGGTGCGAACCACTAGTATAATTTAAAACTACAACTAATAAAAGTTAATATAACTTTAGTTTTAAACTTACTGTAGTTTTAAATTATACTAGTGGTTCGCACCGAACTAAGACCTCGCAAATCTCCCAAAAAACTAAAAAAAATATTGTTTTAGGTATAAAAATATTGTAACACTCTCGTAGGAAAAATAATAACACTGGATATTTGTCAACACCGGCAAAATGGAGGATCATTATTTACGGCAATTACAACCTAAACAAGTTATTCAATAAATAAATAATACAACATCGAAATGCGTTACTTATGTATGAAATGTGATCCCATCTGGTTTTTTTTGAGCTTAGCTAAATTTTTACACGTTTGGACGATACATGAATGTATAACTTAATTAAATTGAACACTGTAAAACACGTCACGCGTGAAGACGGTCACAGAGTAATTAATGGCGTTCGCGTCAACATCTATTCTATTTACAGTAGATTATACTTGACGGAGGAGGTACCTCCGTAGTGTTTTTAAAAAGTGTGACGTTAACATTGCTGACGTCACAATTGTTGACTTCCTGATGATGACTCATGTTTGGGTCCTCGAAAGAAAACTTCACGAGTAGTAGGTAAGCTTCGTATATTCAACGGGCAGCGTAACGACGTCCCAGAGAGGTCCGTACTGTACGACGGCTCGAGCACGAATGACCGAGCGCCGTGTCTTCTTTCGCTCTCACACACCGGCGCAGCCGGTGTGGGGCAGCAGTACCGGGCTTTTATGCACTTTCCTGCGGAGTTCTTTCCGCCCCCCGTTTCTACGGGGGGGTCATCGGGTCAGCTCGCGGAGCCTCAGGTGACTTACTCACGCGTTGCTGGCCGCCCGACGGTCTCTCCGCAGGACGGAGTGATTTGCGGTCGGCTGCTTGACGCGGATCTAGGTTGGGTGGTAGGAGGGGTAGGGGTGGAGAGGGATGGAGGGATGTCAGAGTCTGTCGACGACTGGTCGTTATCTGTTCCCTACCTTGAAGAGCTTCCCGATTCCGCTGAGCACAATTGGGATCGGGTCTCCCCCCGTTCGTAGGGTTTGGAGGACCTCCTGCAGAATTTAAAGCGCCATGTCCAGCAACTCTAGTCGGTCGCTGTCGTAGCGGTGAGTGGTCTTCTTGGGCGAGGGAGTGCGGCTCTGTGCGTTTTCCCCCCCTTGTGCTTGGGTTGAGGTGGTGGCACTGCCTGTGGTGGTTGTTGTTCTTGGGGGGCGGGGGCCTGGGCAGCTCCCGGTCGGGGAGTCTGTTTTCCGGTGTCCGCTGGCTGGGTGGTCCGAGGGGGCTGCGGGGGGCGTGAGGTGGGGGCATCTGAGTCTGACGAGTTCTCCGTAACTGTGACTCGCACCCGCTTTGACTTCTTCGTCTTCTTCCTCCTGGTCGCCGCCTCTCCAGTCTGCGGGTTGTTGGCGGGGGCCATCAGCGACTGACCAGCAGTCTCGAATGACCGAGCGCCGACAAGGCGGCCGTATTTATAGGGCTCGGTGCACGTGCACGTGTTTCTCAAGTTTTTAGATTAAGTATTGAAATTACAATAAGGGAAATAATAACATGCTGCTTAACGTTATTTTAACATCATAATAAACTCAAAGTAATCAATTGATGATTTATGAACTAATTTTAGAAATCTGATTATTAATCTTAATTATTCTCGTTGTTAGCGCCAATATACTCTTACTCTTCAGTATCAGACGCATTCACTTCTTCTGGTGTTTTATCTATTCTGTGGATATGCCTTATTGAATTATGATGGTCCATGCTTTTTGTCGTGAAAGCGTAACAAACAGATAGAGTGACAACGTAACTTATTAATTTATGATACTGATAATAATATTTGGTATGGATATAATAGCAGATTATTATTTTTATTATAATATTAATTATTATTAAAGCAGTGTCTTGCGTCACGGGCGCTATATTGAATCTCTAACGAAACGAAATATTCTGGAGTTAACTCACGAGCAGAGCGAGGGAGTCACTGGAATCCTGAGTGCAGAGAGGGATATACGAGCAAAGTACGCACGCCCAAGATGCATACAGCTTTATCCACGAGGAGAATACTCTACTTTTCACACTTTCTGGGAGACAATAAAAACCAAATCTAGGTTGGTGAATTCTGTGCAGAGGTTAGTTTGATTTACGAATAAGTTCTTATTGTGTGGGTCTCTTTGGTTTAAATTTTAATACAGATGTGGTTCCAAATTTAAATTACATTACATAATGTAAGTTACGGAAGAACTGGCGGAGCTAAAAAAAGTTTAGGTTAGGTACATCCCTAACCTAAACTTTTTTTAGCTCCGCCAGTTCTTCCGACCACCAATAGACGGCCCGATGGGGAGCCGGACGGCCAGACCGAGGCATACTGGAGTTGCACATTTCGGTCAGGGACTCTCGCAGTTGGACCGCGGCGGTATTCACGTCCCGGACATTGATTGGAGGCGCGAGCCAGTCCTGGATGAACGCCGCCTTACCTTTTTTTTTTTTTTTTTTTTTTTTTTACCACTCCAGCGCGGGGGGCGCCGGTGTGGTTATGCCGGACTCTTACCGGCTAAAACCACCACGGTGAGCAATCATCCGCCCAGATGGGGCAAGGTAGGGTCGGGCTACCATTCACCACCCTGCCCCGGCGGCTGGCCTAGTTGGGAGCAACTAGACCCCAGCATGGAGAGGGATCGCCTTCCTCACAAAGACGCCCCCCTCAAGAAGACATGATAGGTCGTGCAAGCCAGCCGAGAGTCCCCCGACTCTCAGCCAGTGACCCACTTATGAAGGCGGAGTGACGAGGCGGGCAAACCGCCTCCTCCTACCTCCAGTTCGTCTGCGTCGGAGTGGGTCCGAAGAGGCGTCATCCTCCCTGGCCCGCTCCGCAGTCTCCTTCTGCATCATCACCTCTTCGCAGAAGGAGACCACCGCCTGCCACGATCCCTCACTGCCGAGCATGGCGTTCACTACGCTCGGCAGAGAGAGATCCCCTCCGACGCTCGCCGAAAGCGCGTGCCGTTGCGGGCCCCATGCCGCACACACTTCCAGAGTGTGTAGCGCCGTGTCTTCGGGCGCTCCACACTCGTGGCAAGCTGGGCTTACCTCTCTCCTTGCGATTCCATGCAGGTACTTCCCGAAACATCCGTGTCCGGAAAGTACCTGCACCAATCGGAAGGTCAACGCCCCGAACCGTCGCCTCACCCACCTACTGAGGACCGGCCTCACGGCGTCCACCGTCCACTGTCCCGGGACCGGTGGTGCCAGGTCCTCCGACCACCGCCTTAACAAGGCAGCCCGCGCCTGCCTCCGCATGCGCGTGACCTCCTCCCACGCTGGAGGCTCCCCTTGGGATCTCATCGCCACCACGAAGTGATAGACTTCGGCGAGGATCTCCGCCTGGAGCTCCCAGGGAGGATCCCCGGCCAACACGCACGCTGCCGTCCACGACACCGTCCGGTAACCGCGTATCGCCCTCGTCGCGATGACCCGCTGCGGACGTCGCAGCAGGGTCTTGTTTTGGCGGTTGAGGGCGTCCACCCAGACGGGTGCCCCATACATAGCCATACTCCGGATCACTCCGGAGTATAGCCGACGGCAGTTGGCACTCGGTCCACCCACGTTTGGCAGCAGCCTTCCCAGGGCGGCTGCAGCCCCCATGACTTTGGGGGCCAACCCTGCAAAGTGGGCTCCAAAGGCCCATCTCCCATCTAAAACGAGACCCAGATACTTCATCTGGGTCCCAACCCTGATGCTGACTCCGTCCAGGGTCACTTGCGTACCTGGAGGGGGTCTCCCCCGAGGCCCATGAAACAGCAGAGCCTCGGTCTTGGGGAGGGCAACCTCCAACCCCAGGGTGCGTATGCGGTCGACCACGAGTGTTGTACCCACTGTGGCCAACTGCTTCACCTCCCCGAGGTCTCTTCCTTTGGCGACGACTAGGGTGTCATCCGCATAGCACGCGACCCGCACAGTCGCGTCCTACCACCAGGACCTCGCGGTCTTGGAGGTAATCATCCAACAGCCTCCGCAGATACAGTGGCACTCCGTGATAGCGGAGCGCCTCCTGTATCGTTTGGTGCGGGAGGCTGTTGAAGGCGTTGGCTATATCGAGGGAGACAGCCAACGCCTTTTCCCCCGCCATGACCGCCGCCTGTGTCCAGTTTTTCAGCCAGAGCAGGGCATCGACTGTGGATCGCCCCGCTCTGAAACCGTACTGGGCCTCCGAAAGGCCAGGCCCAGTCCCTTCCAAGTGCCGGATGACACGAGAAGCCACCACTCTCTCGAACAACTTGCACGTGTCATCCAGCAACACTATGGGCCTGTATGCAGAAGGCGAGTCGACGGGTCGTCCCTCCTTCCGCAACAGGCACAATCGCCCCTCCTTCCACGGCTTCGGGAACCGCCCTGAAGTTAGGCACGCGCTGAAAATTTCCCGAAGCCAATCCTTGATTTGCCTCAGGGCGAGACCGAAAACCCGCCCTGGGATCCCGTCTGGGCCGGGCGCCGTCTTCTTACCCCGTAGGCGGTCGGCCACCACCGCCATTTCTACCTCTGACACAGCTGGGATGGGGGCCGCTTGCAACTCCTCGAGGAAAGAGACGGAACCCACCATCGGAGGAGGGGTGTGGGTAGGGTCTCTGTCAGGGAAGAGGCCGCCCAACACTCTGTCTAGGAGCTCAGGCTCCATGGACTCCGCGACTGGTGGCGCTCGGCACCGGAACATTTTCCGAGCTGCCTTGTACGGGCGTCCCCAAGGATCCCTGTCTAGGCTGGCCAGGGCTTCGCCAAACGCCTGTGACTTGGCCCTGACAATAGCCACTCTCAGCTCTCGCTTGGTGACGCGGTACGCTTCATGCAGCTGGCCCTCAACCTCCAGCTCTTCAGCCGACAGCTGCTCGTCGGTCCGGCCATGACACCGCCTCCTACAGTGGGTGAAGGAGCGCCGCGCCGCTGAGCAGGCAACTCGGAGCTCCGCGATCTCCGAGCACCACCAGTACACCTCGCGGCTCTCGGGATGGCCGTGGGACCTCAGCATGGCCGCGTCACAGACGGCCGTCACCGCCTCGCGGAAACGGACAGCAGCGACGTCGACATCTGGGTGCGTGGGAGCAGGAAGCCACGACTGGACGATCGCCGCCTCCTTTGCCAGTTCGACATCAAGGCGGCTAACAGCCCAGCGCGGGAAATCCGCTCGAGCCACGCACCGAGACCCTCCCGCGTTGTGGGAGGTGGATATCTCGAACCTTATGTACTTATGGTCCGAGAGAGTCTCCACCTCCGACATTACCCTCCAGGCCCGGACACGTGCAGCAACAGACGGGGTGGCAAACGATAGGTCCACCACGGGTCTCCCGTTGTGTCGCACGCACGTATGGGCCGACCCTCTGTTGAGCAGGGTCAGTCCCGTGGCAACCGCTCACTCCCTGACAATCTCCCCACGAGAGTCAGTTGAGGGGTTGCCCCAATCCCGGGCCTTGGCGTTCAAATCCCCCAAAAGGAGGATCTGACAAGGCGCCAGTCTTCCTACCGCTGCGGCCAGGAGGTCTACAAAGACTTCCAGCTCTGCAGCGGTTTTGTTGGGGGAGAAGTATGTGCCCACTACAGCATACTCTCCCCACTGTGCCACCACATATCCGGAACCCTTTTCTTTTACTGTGAGGGGCGGACCACCCGATCGGCCCACAATAGCAATGGAGCCGTCCAGATCCGCAGCCCAATAGGGATGGGAAGAGGGGACGTAGTACGGCTCCGCTGCTACCGCCACGTCTATTTGCCACTGCGCCAGGGCCTGCATTAGCAGGTCTTGGGCCTGGGCGCAGTGGTTGAGGTTCGTCTGGAGGAAGTTGTGATGTCGGACTTGATCCATCAGTCAGACATCACAACCTCCTCGCTTGCCACTGGACGAACAACTTCCAGCGCAATTGGGCTTACAGCCACAGGGTTGGCCTGGGTCCTGGTGGCCTTGCCCCTCCTCTTCGGAGGAACGCAACTGCGCCCCCCCATCACGTGCCCAGAAGGCTTCCCTGCCTCTGCGCAAATCGCGCAGCGTGGGTCAGCCTTCTTACAGCTGGCCGCCTTATGGCCCGTACATCCACACCGGAAGCACAGGTCCCCCGGCTGATGCTGGACACTGGGGGCGCGTGTGTCCCAGCCCCATGGACCTAAAACAGCGCATGGGACGCGCCTCCAAGACCACCACTCGCGCCGAACTCCATCCGACCAAAAGCCTACCGGTTCCCGACAGCACTTTGGCTGCCGAGATCGGACAGGTCGCAATGGTGGAGCCGGTACCGCCAAAGCCGCGACGAATTTCGCCCACCTTAATTGCGGCCAGATCGCAGCCACCTGCCTTTGCGACCGCCGTCGCCACCTTCTCCTTCGTGGCTGCATCGTCTAGACCCGTGATGCTTGGATGAATTGGCCGATTTCACGGGCCTTGCGATGTTTGCCACCTCGGACAGAACTCCACGGAGCTTCTCGGCAAGCTTGTCCGCCTTCTGATTGTTTTGGGTGCCAGAAATTTCCAGCATTCTGGCACCCGTGGCCGTCTGTCGGAAGCGAAGCCGATCAATTTCCAGCTCCTGGAGATTGACTTTCTCTTGCGCCAGTTGGAGGACGGCGCCATATGTGACCCCTTTCTCCGCGGCTTCAGGCTGTAAAGACAGCACCACAGCCGCAGTCTTAGGGGCCCTCAGCGCCACCTTGGGCTTGGCGGTGGCCTTCGGCTTTAGTGTCGTCGCAATTGTACGAACCGAGGGGGCAGGTACCGCGGTAGAGGATTTGCCCTTCCCCTTTCCTTTCCCCTTCCTGCTTACTGTGACCCACGTTTCCGTCTGGGAAACGGTGGGTCGGGCAGCTTCAGTGGCACTTTTGGAAGGCCCAGGATTAGATGGGCCCGCCACCGGTGCCTCTGCAGATGCGGCCAAAGTCTTTGGGCCTTGACCAGCTCGCTTATCCGCCTTGGAAGCGGACTTTCGAGGCGGCTCAGGCGTCGGCTTGGGTTTGGTGGCCTTCTTTGCATCCGCTCTTAACGGCGGACGAACTACCGGGGCTGGCAAAAGCCGGTCCTCGATCCCAGCTAGTCGTGCATTGAGCATTTGCCCAAGCGTGCTGGTCAAGGATCGCTTCAGCTCCTCAACTAGTTCCTCCACCCCCCCCCCCCAGCTCCAGCGATGGGTGGTGCCCGCTCCCAGAAGTGGCCACAGCGGCGGCGGTGTTGGCCGCAGCTACCTCCGACTTGGCCTCGTTGAAGCCGCGGCGCAGCGCCTTCACCTCCGCTTTGCGCGACTCGACTTCAAGTCGCAGGCGGCTGTTTTCCGCCCTTAGGCGCCGCGTCTCCTCTGCTTCGCTTCTGCTAGCCAAGGCATCGACAACCTCCCTTATGGACGACGCAGACTTTTTCAGTCGAGCCACAAACTCGCCCTTCAGGTTGCCCGACCTCTTTGCTACCTCAAAAATGCAGGCGAGCCCTTCGCCCGCGTGCGCCCTCAATTCCTGGGCGTTCAGCGTGCTGATATCATCAGACCTCGCGATGACATCGGACTCGTTGCCCGTGTCTGTCGTGAGGTCTGAACCAGCACTCACCCCCTTCTTCTTTCTTTCGTACTGCCTGCGACGCAGTACGTCCTCCAGTTTGCCGTCTAACGGCACCGGATCAGGCTTGAGGAAATCCGCTCGCGAAGTTCCCGCATTGGCGGTTTTTCCTCTTCCTCTCCTCGCCGTGTTTACTTTCGCAGCCGCCGTCCCCTCGGTCTCCGTGTCCGAGTCCAAACGCTCGGACGCGATGAACGGAGAAGGCGGCCGCTTGCGACCACTCATCTTTCTAGTCGCGGTTTTGATACCGCGCGACACGTCTGACTCAGACGCACCGTCTGAGACGTCAGAGTTGCGTTGCGAAGAGCCAACCGAACGGCCCTGAGTAGGGCGTTTTATGAATTTGCCCTTCGCATCACGCAATGGACGCACCGTCACGTCAGACGCAAGCGTCTTGCCGTCGTCACTATGCGCAGATGCGCATTCTACCTCCTCTTCGCCACTGCTTATCATCCTGACCGTCCTACCGCTATCCAAATCACGAGCGATCTCGGAGTCCATAGTCGAGTTGCCATTGTCGTGTTTACGGAGGTCAGCGGAGCGCTGACCTACGAAGCAAGAGTTGCCCCCCCCCCCCAGAGTACGAGGGGCAGCCCTCTACCTCGGATCAGGCAGAGGGGTGGGATTCCCCCTTTCGGGGACCCACCTGGGGACCATTTTCACTTTTGCTTAGGTTCATTTTGTTAACACCGATGCTCCACATCGTCGTTTCTTTTTTTCTTAGGGGTGAGCTCCCCTCTACGTTTGGAGTGAGCGCCCTGAAAAGGGCGTGCTCATCTCCTCCACCAACGTGCCCTGAAAAGGGCACGCTCGTCCTGCCTTTTGGTTGGCCCTTAGAAGGGCCCTTTTTAAAACTACCCTTTGCGTCGCGCAAAGAGTACATCGCCTCTGGCACCAACGCGCCACGCTCCTCCACGCCGTCACTGTCCAAATCGCAAGCGATCTCGGAGTCCATAGTCGAATTGCCATTGTCGTGTTTATGGAGGTCAGCGGAGCGCTGACCTACGAAGCAGTTGCTGCCCCCCCCCCCAGAGTACGAGGGGCAGCCCTCCACTCCGGTAGAAGTGGAGGTGTGGGTTTCCCCCTTTCGGGGACCCACCTGGGGACTATTTTCACAGCTGCTTGGGTTCATTTTGTTAACACCGATGCTCCACATCGTCGTCTCTTTTTTTCCCTTAGGGGTGAGCTCCCCTCTACGTTTGGAGTGAGCGCCCTGAAAAGGGCGTGCTCATCTCCTCCACCAACGCGCCCTGAAAAGGGCACGCTCGCCCCGCCTGTCGGCAGTCCGCCCGGAATCCCGCAAGGAAACTGACCCATACAGCCGACTCACGGAAGACCAGGCAGGACAACACCGCACCAGCAGTGCCTCTCTCTCGAGACGGCTCCACCAGCCCTACCTCCCCATTTCCCCCCCCAGTGTTTGGTCCACGCCGGTAAACCGGTAACTCCCATTTCTGGAAGCCGTTCCCCTATCCGCCACCCGGGGACGCGCCGCGTTGGGGTACACCTCCCCACCCACTGGGACTACCCAGCAGGTCCGCGGAACGCCGCCTTACCTAACCTTGTTTTTTTTTTTTTTTTTTTTTTTTTTTTTTTTTTTTTTTTTACCAGGGGAAATCCTTTATGGATTCCTTCCCACCGGGGAGCGGAAAAGATATGTCGGACTCAGCTTAAAGTGCCATACCGACTTAAAACCACCTGGGTGTTCCTTCTCTCGCTTCCGGTCGGGGCCGCGGGTAAGTTACACACTCTTCCGTAGCCACCTCCCTTAGCGTCTGCCCTAATTGGGCCCTTCTTCTAGGCTCGCAAGCCCCTCTTCACTCCGCTTAAGGCACCTTAGGAACACATAAGGTGTCTTCCAGCTCCGGACCTCATAGCACGGGCGACAGACCCCCCGATCCGTCGCCCGCAGGTCATCGTTATGGCGGCATTCTAGCAATGTAGGCCAGGCGCCGCCGGCCGTGCCGCCTGCGGCGAATCGGTAGAGAGTTCGTGTCTTCCTCCCGCTCCCGTTCCGCCGCTTCCTTCTGCGTCAGAATGGTTTCGCAGAAGGTTTCTACCGCATTCCACGCCTCCTCGCTTTCGGCCATGGCCTTGACCAGGACCGCCAGTGATAGGTCTCCTCCAACAAAAGCCGATACGGCAGCGCGAGGCACCGCCCAAGCTGGGCACTCTTCGCGCGTATGTTGCGCCGTATCAGCGACTCCCCCTCCACAATGGTGGCACTCCACTGACGGCTCTCGTTTCGCCACTTCGCACAGATACTTGCCGAAACAGCCATGTCCAGTCAACATCTGCGCGATGTGGTAGGTGAGTGCACCGTGCTTCCGTTCGACCCAAACCCGAACCCGAAGGATGGGTCGAACCGCCTTACCTAACCTAACCTTTTTTTTTTTTTTTTTTTTTTTTGACGCTGGGAAAAATGCTTTATGCATACCCTCCCGTCGGGGGACGGAAGGGTTATGTGGGACTCCCGGTGCTCCCCACCGGTATACCCACTAAACGACCCAGCGGCACTCCCGCATCGCCTATATGGAGGGGAACTGGGAATCCGGCACAGCCTTTCCATCCAGCCCCCCGCCGACGACCGCCCGCCTTTACGGCGAGCCCTTCACCCCCCTCCCCAACCTGGGAGAGGGGCCCGAGAATAGCCGCGAGTGCTCGCGGTCATTCCCACCCGGCGGAAGTGGAGGATACGTGCAATGCGGGAGAAGACGCCCCCGCGCCTGTCTCCCGCTATCCTCCACCAGGAGGGGGAAGACGATTGTCGTGCAATCGCCTTCTCCGACCCGTTCGTCGCCTGCGGAGTGGCGCTGCGAGAGGGTCTTCCTCCCGCGCCCGCTCCGTCGCCTCCTTTTGCGAAATTACTTCCTCGCAAAAGGAGGCCACCGCAGCCCAGGACTCCTCGCTTCCCAGCATGGCTAAAACCACGCTGGGCAGCGAGAGGTCCTGCCCGACCACCGCCATCAATTGGCGGCGCGGCCCAGACCACGACGCACACACCTCCAGGGTGTGCTGCGCCGTGTCCACCGCCGCGCCACAATCGTGGCAGGCCGGGGTCTCCTCTCTTCCGATCCGATGCAGGCACGATCCGAAGACGCCATGCCCGGATAGCACCTGCACCAGACGGAAAGAAAGGAAACCGTGGGACCGCCCGAGCCAGTCCTGCAGGACTGGCCCGAGCGCGTCCAACGTTCTGCGGCCAAAGGCTGCGGTGGCGAGGGCCTCCGTCCAATGTTGGACGGTTGCGTCCCTCGCCTCTCTGCGGACGGCCTCCCGCTCTTCTGGGGCAGGGGACTCCCCGAGCGCCCTGCGCCCCGCCGTCCACTCGTACACTCTGGCGAGCACCCACGCCTTGAGTTCCCAAGGCGGGGTGCCGGCCAGAGCGCACGCTACCGCAAAGCCCACCGAGCGGTAGGCTCTCGCCACCCGCAGTGCAATGGCCCTTTGGGGCCTGCGGATGGCGGTCGCATTCTCCCTCCTGTGGAGGGAGTCCGCCCAGATGGGGGCCCCGTAAAGGGCCATGCTCTTTAAGATGCCGGCATACAAATGCCGGCATCTCGCCTTCGGCCCTCCCAGGTTTGGGAGGAGCCACGAGAGGGCGTTCGCCGCCTTCAGCAGGCGCGCTGACAACCCGCTGAAGTGCGGGCCGAAGCGCCACCTGCTGTCCAGGGTGAGGCCCAGATATTTCATCTGGGTCCTCACCCCGATCCTGACGCCCTCCACGACGATGTGGGCGTCAAGAGGGATGCGCTGCCGAGGCCCGTGGAAGAACACGGCCTCGGTCTTGTGCAGCGCAACCCCCAACCCGAGGCGGCGGATCCTTCCCGCGACCAAGGATCCGCCAGCCGAGGCCAAACTGGCCGCCTCCCTAAAATCCCTCCCCCGGGCAGTGAGGAGAGTGTCATCCGCGTAGCAGATGACACTCGTGCCCGGGAGGAGGGATCCCCGCAGGAGCCAGTCGAAGCCGATGTTCCACAGGAGTGGTCCTAGGACCGACCCCTGTGGAACACCAGACTCTGCGCCGTACCTCCGGACTTGGCCAGCCTTGTCTACGAGGAGGACCGCTCGGTCCTCCAAGTAGCTGGCCAAGAGGGCCCGCAAGTATGAAGGCACTCCGTGGTACCGGAGTGCCTCCAAGATCGTGGAGTGGGGGACGGAATTGAACGCGTTGGCTATGTCAAATGACACAGCCAACACTCCGTCCCCAGACTCCACGGCCTCCCTCACCTGGCCCTTCAGCCGGGCCAGCGCGTCCACTGTCGAACGCCCAACTCGGAAACCGAATTGGGCGTCCGACAGGTTCGGCCCGACCCCCCGCAGGAGGCCATTCAGCCGACCGGCGACGATCCCCTCGAACAGTTTACCGACCTCATCGAGCAGAACGATGGGTCGGTATGCCGAGGGGGAGTCTGCCGGTCGTCTCTCCTTACGGAGGAGGCACAGTTGCCCCTCCTTCCAGGCTTTCGGGAACCTCCCAGCCGTGAAACACGCGCTGAAGAGGTCCCGAAACCTGTCCGCCATTTGGGTGGCCGCAATGGCCACCACCCTTGCGGGGACGCCGTCCGGCCCGGGGGCGGTTTTCTTGGCGCGGAGGTGAAGCGTCGCCGCGCCAAACTCCGCCCCCGTGACCGGAGGGACCTCCTCCGCCGGCGGAGCCGCCTCCCGCGGGGGGTCCATCACTGGAGGGGTGAAGTTGGTCCCTGTTGGAAACAAGGACCGAACCACCCCATCCAGCAACGCCGGCTCGAGGGTCTCTGCTAGCGGGGGACCGAAGGGGCGCAGTTTATTCCGCGCCGCCTTATACGGTCTCCCGTACGGGTCTCTGTCGAGACCCTCTAGCATTTCGGCCCTCGCCGCGTCGTCGGCGGCGAACATAGCCGCCTTGAGGACCTTCTTTGCCTCTACGTACGAGGCGTAGAGAAGGTCCTCGTTCGACGCGTCCCGCACGTTCCGCCGTCGACTCCGCGTGTAGGCCCTCCTGGCCACCACGCAGGCGGCCCGGAGCCCCGCCAGCTCCTCCGACCACCAATAGACGGCGCGTCGGGGAGGTGGGCGGCGAGACCGAGGCATGCTGGAGTTGCACACCTCGGTCAGGGACTCCCGCAGTCGGACCGCCGAGGCGTCGACGTCCAGGACATTGATAGGAGGCGTGAGCCAGTCCTGGACGAACGCCGCCTCCTTGGCCGCCCCTCGGTCCAGGTGGATCTGAGCCCAGCGTGGAAAGGGGGACTGGCCCGAGCGGGCCATCCCCCGGGGGCTCTGGGTGGAGACGATGTCGAACCGCACGTATCGGTGGTCCGACAAGGTCTCCACCGTTTCCACCCGCCAGCCGACGACGCGGGCGGCAAGTGCGGGGGTGGCGAACGACACGTCCACCACCGTCCCTCCCCGTTGCCGCACACACGTGTGGGCCGTCCCTCTATTTAGGAGGGACACGCCCGACGAGGCCGCCCAAAATTCGACGGCCCGCCCGCGGACGTTGCAAGAGGCGGCCCGGTTGCCCCAGGCCGCCGACTTGGCGTTCAGGTCACCCAATACGGCGACCTGGCGCGGCGCCGCCCTACCGACTACTGCGGTCAGGACTTCGAGAAAATCCTCGAAGTCCTGTAAAGGGCGGTTAGGGGAGAAATAGACCCCCACCAGGGCTATTTCTCCCCACGCGGCGGCCACGTATCCCGGTCCCCTCTCTAAGAGCGAGAGGGGAGGGGAGTCCGTGGAAGACCGCGACACCAACGCCACCGAGCCGTCCCGATCACCCAGCCAACGGCCAGGGACAGAGTACGGCTCGGCGACCACCGCAACGTCTACTAACCACTCAGCCAGGGCCTGCATCAGCAGGTCCTGGGCTGCTTTACAGTGGTTAGTATTCGCCTGTAGGATGCGATGTCCGGACCTATCCATCATTTGGACATCGCACCCCCCTCGTCGGCCACCGAGGTCCCAGCCTCAGGGACGACGGCGGTAGAAGCAGGTTGGGATGGCGCCTGCGCTTTGCCCTTCTTTGGGGGAGGATTGCAGTTCCTCCCCCTCATCACGTGGTCCGCCGGGCGGCCACTGGCGGCGCACACCGCGCAGTGCGGCTTGGCGGCCGTGCAGGAGGCGGACATGTGCCCCTCCTTACCGCAGCGGTAACAGGCGTCCGACCTGTCCACCTTGGACGGACAGAGGGCCCGTGTGTGGCCGATTCCGAAGCACTTGTAGCAGCGCAAAGGCTGCTCACCAAGTGCTCGGACCACACACGACCCAAACCCGACGGAAAGCCGTCCCTTGGCAAGGACGGCCTTAGCTGCGGTGACCGGGCACTCCAGGCGGATTGTGCCCATGCCGCCGCGGCCGGGCCTGATAGCCCGACCCTGTACCGCTGCGGTGTTGCAGCCCCCTATTGCTGCGAGCGCCGCCACGACCTCCTCTTTGGTGACCGAATCGTCCAGATTGGTCACCTCGAGGGCCGCCGACTTGACGGGCCTTACCACCTTGGCCGCGTCCGCGATGACCTCTTGCAACTTCGTTGCGAAGAGGTCAGCGTTGGTGCCGCCCTGGGCCCCCGGGAACTCGAAAATACGAGCCCCGGCTTGGGTCTGGCGGCACGTGATGGCGCCGATTCCCAACTTGGTGGGATCGGCGTTGGTACGAGCCCGTTTCAGCACGGACTCGTACGTCTCACCACGCTCCGCAGCCTCCGCGGTGAGCGTCACCACGACGGCCGCGGTTTTGGGAGAAACTAGGGTTTTTCTCCCACCGGCAGGGGCCCTTTTAGCTGCCGGAGCAGCGGTGGCGGGCTTAGGGGCCGACTTTTGCCCCTTCCCCTTCCCCTTCCCCTTGCCGGTCGTCTGGGACGGGCAGGGAGGGGAGATGTTGGCTGGGGAGGCAGGGGCGGCGGCCGCTCTCGCCTTCTTGGCCTTGCCCTTCCCCTTTTTGACCACCTTCGTCCACGGCTGGGTGGACGGGGTGGTGGAAGGGAGAAGGGCGTCCTCCCATTGGGAGGATGGCCCAGGCTCGCACGGCCTCTTGTCCGCCGCGAGGGGCGGTCGGAGGCGCTTTTCGGGCAAGAGCCTGTCCTCGATGCCAGCGAGGCAGGCTCTCGTAAATGCCCTTTCCTCCATCACAACCTTGCGGATGACATCCTCAAGGTTGGAAGAGGAGGAAGGGCCCTCCACCGCAGGTCTCGGCTCAGCTTGGGTTGGCTGGGCCGTGACCTCAGCCAGCTTCTTATGCAGCTGGCTGACCTCCGACTGCAGGCGATCTAACTTCGCCTGCAGTTGCCGCGTCTCGTCGGTGGCTGTGCGTTGCACCAGCTCCCGGACGATGCCACCCATGCTGGCGGCCCTGCATTTAAGGGACTTTTGGAATGTCCCTTTTAGATTGGAGGACTTAGAGGCGACCACCCTGATCTCCTCTTCGTCCTCCTGCGCCATGCGCTCCAGCTCGGCCAGCGAGTGGTCCGCGTATAAGACGCTAGACGCACCGTACCCGGACTTAGCCCGGGCGGCCTGCGCCTGCATCTCCTTCGCGGCGACCCTCTCTTCCAGGTCTTCCTGGAACTGAGCCCTTCGTGCGAGGTTCAACTGACGTTGGGCGTCCGCCAGACCCACGTCGTGGGTGTCCACCACAGTGGAAGGCTTTTTGGCCTTCGCCTTCTTTTTTGGCTTAGCACTCCTCGTGGAGTCCGAGGAGCCTTCGCCGCCGTCCTTCAGGAAGGATCGCTTCCGCTTTTGAAAGCGACTTTCGACTTCCGGCGCCGAACTTCCGTCCGACTCTGGAACGAGCGACTCGTTGTCGGAGTCCGACAACACGTCGACCGACCGCCTGCGGAACATGCTACCCGCTGATGGGCGGCAAACCTCCGACGCCATACTGGCATCGCCGGCGTGGCCCTGAGAAGGGCCTTTGGTTTGGCCCTGAGAAGGGCCTTTTGGTTGGCCCTGAGAAGGGCCTTTTGGTTGGCCCTGAGAAGGGCCTTTGGTTTGGCCCTGAGAAGGGCCTTTGGTTTGGCCCTGAGAAGGGCCTTTTGGTTGGCCCTGAGAAGGGCCTTTTGGTTGGCCCTGAGAAGGGCCTTTTGGTTGGCCCTGAGAAGGGCCTTTTGGTTGGCCCTGACAAGGGCCTTTTAAGAACCGCCCGGAGGCGTCCCGCGATGGTAGCTTAGGCATAGCCGCCGCAAGTGTTGAAGAGTCCGCAAAAAAAAAAAGTCTTCAACGCACAGTGCACTTTCGCCGATCACTGGCCTGCCACTCCGTTACGGTGACAGGACCAGGTCGTTGCCCGGGGAACGCTACGTGGAAGCAAGCACTGTGGGGGGTTCCCCTACCTAACCTAACCTAACCTAACCTAACCTAACCTTTTTGTTTTATTTACAAGGGGAAATCCTTTATGGATACCCTTGACCACGGGGGGTAGCCGGTGGTTATGTCGAACTCCACGCCGCTGGCGGGTTACCGACGAAAACCCCTTGGAGTGCCTTCCTTACGCCTTTTGTGGCGCGGCACGGGATCGCGCTGGCACTCTACCGCACCACGCCGGCGTTCGGCCCAGCCACTGCCGGACCTCCTGCGCTAGTGAGGGACAGCTCAGATATACGGAGCTGTCTCCCAGACGAGGCGAGACTGTGCAATGTGGGCTAGGGTCCCCCGACCCTGCACCCGCTAGTCTCGCCTACGAGGGGGGAAGGAGTTGGGCAAACCGCCTCCTCCGGCCCCCCTCTCGCCTGCGCCGAAGTGGGTCGGCGAGGGCGTCAGCCTCTTGCGCCCGCTCCGCGGCCTTTTTCTGCGACATCAAATCCTCGCAAAAGGAGAACATGGCCGCCCATGCCTCCTCGCTGCCGATCATAGCGTTTACGATGCTCGGCAGCGAGAGGGTCGCGCCCAGCACCGCCGCTAGGGCAGTTCGCTGGGTGGCCCACGACGGGCACACCTGGAGTGTGTGCTCCACCGTGTCGCCTCCCTTCTGGCGATGCGGTGCAGGTACTTACCGAAGCATCCGTGCCCGGTAAGCAACTGCACCAAGCGAAACGTCAGGGCACCGTGCCCACGCTCCACTCATTGCCTTTTTTCAACGCGGGTAGTTGCAAAAGTAACAACTTCAACTTTTAGCTTATATATTTAATTTATAAAAAAATACTTACAAGTATCATATTGTGCTAAAACCAGTGAAATTCCACTTTACACTTGTCTCTACAGAAGAACAATTGTTTGCAGCAACCACAAATCACTGGGTATGATATAGCACATAGCTGTTATTTTTCGCCACAAACACTGCCACATAATCATTTTTCACTGCACCTTGCACCTTCCTGAACACTGCATTCTCACCATGGCCTCTGGCAAGAAGCCTGCAATCTACTCTACTGATCCACTAACAGCCATTATGGAACTTGATGCCAAATTGGAGAACTGTGTCGCATCCTTCGAGGGACGGCTGAGCAGCACTGCATCCACGTCCAACCCGTCCTTTGAGCAGCTGGCAGCAGACTTCAAACAATTTAAGGTATGCATGAAGCTTGCATTGGACCTGATAAGAGCTCAAGTAACCCATGCTACATCTGCTGTGGATGAGATTGAGAACAGGAGTCGCCGTAAGTTTCTCCTTTTCCGAGGGCTTAAAGAGACTGAGGGTGAAAGCCTAAGAGACATCCTGTCGGGTGTCATAGTCGATAAGCTCAAAATAAAAGAGTTTTGTCCCGAAAACATCCGCTTCTGTTATCGCCTTGGAAAAGACACCGCAAAGGCCGGCACGAGGCCTATTCTAGTCAGATTTGAAGACCTTGATGTGCGTTCTCGTATCTGGCAAAGCAAGAAGCAGCTCAAGGGCGCCGATGTCTCCGTGGCTGAATACCTCACTGCACCGAGAAGGGCAATTTTTAATGAAGCTCGTAAAATCTACGGCGTGCATAAATGCTGGTCGCAGGACGGCAGCGTGTATCTTCTGGCTTCGGATGGGACAAAGCATCGGCTAGTGTCGCAGATCCAGCTCAGGGAAATTGTGCAGAAGTTTCCACCGAAGACGGCAGGACCTGCGCCTGGGCCGTCTGCAGCCACGGCATCAACAACGAAAGGACCGGCGGCGGCGGCCCCGACAACTCGGTCCAGGGCTATTCGCCCTAAGTAATACAACCAGTGTAACGTTGGTCGAATGTTTTTACGTTAAACGCCGGTAGTCAGTTAACTTTCTATGTACTTTTTTTTAGTTATTTACTTTGTTATTTACATTCTGCAAACATGATTTGCATAAAACTGCTGACATTCCGTGAATGACATTTGACGGATCTTGGCAGAGTAGTCACAAAACGTCAGTGTCACTTTCCCTTGAACGTGACATCTTTTCCAAAGTTTTCTCTCTTCTTTTCAATCTTTCATTTGTACTACCAAGGCTACGCCAATCAAACTTTTTCTGTCATATCTGTCATATCAATGTTTTATTGTCAAACCAAATTCAATATAGCCAACCAATGTCATTTCTTAGTCTCAGTAATTGACTCTTATAATGTTTTTGTATGTATGTTGTATGAAACTTTCTAGCCTTTTTTATTTTAAGTTAGTATTTAGCCTGTATTAATTGGTTGGTAAAACGTTTTAAATTTAAGCTCTAGTTTGTTTAATAGACATGGAAAGCATGTGTTTCCCATCTAACCGGCAGTGTTTTGTGGCAAGATTTAATGATAGTTTGTTTTATTGAATTAATTGTAGTTTATCTTACTATTGTGTAGATATTTAGGTATAATTTATTTATATATTTATTTATGAATAGCTCAATTTGTTCGGATTTATTTATTTCTTTGGATTCTGAGGATTTCTCGGATGCGTTAGATGACAGTCTAGTAGCTAAACCGCTTGGGGACCTGCTTGTGGAATCTTTTCCTAACTCCAAAAAGAATTTTAACGTTTGTCATATCAATGCACAGAGCATACCGGCACACTTTACAGACTTCCTTAATACTTTCACCATCAGTCCTCTCCATGCTTGTCTTGTTTCTGAGACCTTCCTAAAACCTACTCTTCCCTCAGCTTCTTTCTCACTTCCTGGTTTTAATCTCATTAGAAATGATCGCATAGGCAAAGGAGCTGGTGGAGTTGCAATCTATCTTCGATCTGAGCTTAAACATAAAATTGTATCTGTGTCTCCGAGCATGTACTCTGGCTCAATGGAGCATATATTTATTGAGGTGACCTTAAATCCTACTGTTAGGTTTCTACTTGGTGTAGTCTATGCTCCACCGACCATAGACTATTTCAGCACCTTTGAACAACTACTTGAGACATACCTGCCTCAGTATGATAACTTTTTAATCATGGGAGACTTTAATACATGTTTACTGAAGCAAGATTGTAGAGTCAAGAAATTGTTAAATATTACTTCTTCTCTTAATATTTCACTCTTAGATTTAAAGGCAACGTATCATGTCAATGATACCCATACATGGCTTGATCACATACTGACTAGTGATGCAGATCGTATCAATGGACATGGTCAGTATCCTGCTCCTGGTTTCTCTAACCATGATCTGCTTTTTGCTTCGTTTAAAATTAGTGTCCCTAGACCCAAGACCAAGGTGATAATCCAACGTAATCTTGCTGGAGTGTGCTGGGAAAGCTTGTGTGCGGATGTTGCCAACATTGAGTGGTCCAAGTTGTATAGTCTTACCGAAATGGATGCCAAAGTGGATTGGTTAAACAGCTCGATCAACAATGTTTTCAATATCCATGCACCTCTGCACCCAGTCCGAATGAAGCGATTACCAGCACCATGGTTATAAGATGAAATCCGTAAATGCATGGCCAGAAGGGACTATCTATATCGCAAGAATAGGAGAGACCCTAGTGAAGGTAACCTTCTGCGATACAAAAAAGCTCGTAATAAATGCAACCAAATGATACGCAACGCAAAACGGCGTTATATTTATAATAAAATTAGTGAAAGTACTCCAAATAACATGTGGAAGTTTCTTCACAGTCTTGGTTTTGGCCGAAATAAGACTTCTGCTAGTTTCTCGGTAGATGTACATGCACTGAATGTGCATTTTGCAACAGTGACACACCTTATCAGCAACGTCGTGAGAGAAACGACTATTGCGGAGCTGGGCAACCAGACACAGCATAGTTTCACACCGTTTTCCTTCTGTCCTATCAGCGAAGATGAAATAAAGCGGATTGCTACTAGCATAACAAGTAAAGCAGTAGGACTGGACGGCCTCGGTCGAGACTTATTACTCCCCATCCTCAATCATCTCCTCCCTCATATCTCTCACATATTAAATTTCTCTCTCTCCTCTGGTTGCTTTCCTTCTTTATGGAAAAAAGCTCAGATCATCCCAATTCCTAAAAAGTCAGCTACCGCAGAATTTAAAGACTTTCGTCCTATTTCCATCCTTCCCTTTCTGTCTAAAGTTCTGGAACGTGCTGTATATTGTCAATTGTCTGCTTATCTCCAATCACACTCGCTCTTGAACCCTTTTCAGTCAGGTTTTCGCTCCGCTCATAGCACTAGCACAGCTCTACTTAAAATTACTGATGATATTAGATTTGCTATGGACAACAGGCAGCTCACCCTTCTAACTCTACTTGATTTCAGCAACGCTTTTAACTGTGTGGATCATTCCATACTTCTTGCGATTTTGCGCTCCCTAAACTTTTCCCTATCTGCTTGTGACTGGTTTCGGTCCTACCTTAGTGGACGCCAGCAGCGTGTTCAAGTTGACGATACGTACTCTGGCTGGTGCGATGTTGTTGCCGGCGTTCCGCAGGGTGGAGTCCTGTCCCCTCTTCTCTTTTCGGTCTTCATAAATACTTTGGTCTCTGGTCTCCGTTCTTCTTCATTTCACCTATATGCTGATGACGTACAGCTCTACCTTTCGTTCAATCCCGAGGACATTCATGATGCCATACACCTCCTAACTGAGGATTTACGTGCTGTCTCTTCTTGGTCACATAAATTTGGACTACAGATCAACACTAGTAAAACCCAAGTGATGATTACTGGCAGCCGGGGCTTTATTTCTAGGCTTGATCTAAACTCTCTCCCTTATGTTACGTATAACGATGTCCCCTTAGCTTACTGCTCTGAAGTAAAGAATCTTGGCCTAATCATCACTGAGAACTTATCATGGGAACAGCACATTACTGAAGTCAGCAGGAAGATGTATGGATCAATGCACGCTCTAAAGCGCATGCATAATTTCCTTCCTTTTGCAGCTAAAATTACTCTTGTCAATTCTATCCTACTCCCTATCCTAGATTATGCAGATGTGTGTTATCCCGACGCTACTGAGGAGCAACTTAATAAACTGGAGCGGTTGTTAAACCTCTGCATCAGATATATATACGGGTTACGAAAGTACGACCACATCTCACAGTACCGCTCACAGTTAAAGTGGCTCAAAATCCGGTTTCGTCGGGATACTCATATACTCTGTCTTCTTTATAACATCCTTCAAAATCCTCTGTCCCCTTGCTATCTTAAAGAACGTTTTTCTCCTCTTTTTCCACCTGATCGCCCTTCTCGTTCTTCTCAACATCTGTTATTCAAGACGCCTGAGCATAAAACTTCTTTCTTCACTTACTCTTTCACTGTGACTGCTATCTGCTTGTGGAACTCTCTTCCAGTGGAAATCCGCAAGGCCGCCTCTATGGGAATCTTCAAATCCAAACTCTTTAAATACTTCATCTCTCTTCAAGACACCCAACAAAATTGAGCACTTTATGTAGATATATTTGTGTATTTCGTTTATGTATGTGTATTATTATTATTTTTAATTTTTGTAAGTTTATTTCTAAGCTAAAGCTTGATTAAATTTCCTTTTTCTGGCACTACCACTTTCTCCACACTACACAAAGGTTAGCTGGAAGAAAATGCTAATTAGCATTAAGTTCGCCTATGTATCTTTTTATTAGTGCAATAAAGAATTTTCTAATCTAATCTAATTGCCAGAGGACTGGCAGTATGGCCTCCACCGTCCACTGTCCGAAGACGGCGGACGAGAGGCCCTCCTCCCACCTCATTCAGCTCCTCTCTGGCGCGGAGTCTGATAGCACGTTCCTCTGCCGTTATGCGCAGCCCTCCCTCGGCTCTCCTCGCCGCTCTATGTTGGTACACGGCGACAAGGACTTCCGCCTCTAACTCCCACGGGGGGAATCCGGACAGGGCGCAGGCCGCATCCGAGGACACCGTTCGGTATCCCCGGATTGCCCTCAGTGTTATGATTCGCTGAGGGCGCCACAACCGCGCCTTGTTCCCTCTATTGAGGGCGCAAGCCCAGACAGGGGCCACATAAAGGGCCATACTTTTGATCACCCCAGCGTACAGTCGACGGCAACTGACGCTGGGACCTCCTACATTGGGCAGCAGCCGGCCCAAGGCTGCCGCAGCACCCACTAATCTAGGCGCAAGACCTTCAAAGTGGGCTTGGAAGGTCCAACGCCCATCCAGAACAAGGCCCAGATATTTGATCTGTGCCTTGACCGGAACCGCCACCCCTTCGACGGTAATGCGAGCCCCTGGGCGGGGGGGCACACCGAGGCCTATGGAACATGATGGCCTCGGTCTTGGAGGGACGCCACCTTTAGCCCCAGTAGTCGAATACGTTCGACCACCAGGGCCGTTCCCACTTCCGCCCTTCGGGCTACTTCCCTGAAGGTGTCCCCTCGGGCTATGACTAGGGTATCATCCGCGTAGCAAAGGACGCTCATCCTTGGGATGAGCGTCCCGCGGAGAATCCAGTCATAGCCTATGTTCCACAGGAGGGGTACCAGCACCGACCCCTGCGGAACTCCACACCTCATCGGCTGCCGGACCACCACCCCCGCCCCGTTCACACACCGGACTTCTCTTCCCCGGAGGTAGTCCTCTAGGAGGCGCCTTAGGTAGGGAGGCACTCCATGGAACCGGAGTGCTTCCCTAATGGTGCCAAAGGGGAGGGTGTTGAACGCGTTGGCGATGTCAAGTGACACCGCCAGTACCCTCTCACCCCCTTCAGTAGCCTCTGCTGAAATTGTCTTCAGGGCCGAGAGAGCGTCTACTGTCGTCTTCCCGGCCCTGAAGCCATATTGGGCCTCGGACAAGTCCGGCCCTCTCACAGTCAGGTGCTGAACAAGGCGGGAAGCCACGATGCTCTCAAATGGCTTCCTCGTCCATCGTCCTGATGGGCCGGTAGGCGGACGGGGAGCTAGGCGGTCGCCCATCCTTCGGAATGAGGACTAGGCGCCCGATCTTTCATTGGTGCGGGAACTGCTGCCCGGTCTCTAGGCACCGGTTTAGCAGCTTCCGGATGTCGCCATCGAGGTGTTTGAGGGCGACGGCCAGCACTTTGCCGTGGACCCCATCGGGGCCGGGGGCCGTTCTTTTCCCCTGAAGGCGGACCGCCACGAACTTGAGTTCCTCCTCGGATACGTGGGGCGCGGGATCATCTGGGAGAGGGTCCGTCGGGGGGAGCATGCCGGTGGGGGTCGTGCTCTGGGCAGTCCGGGAAGAGCTTCTCGACAACCCGGCTCAGCAGCTCCGTCTCGAAGGCTTCCGTTACGGGGACAGCGGCTGCAGTGCAGATTTTGTTCCGCACCGCTCGGTATGGCCGTCCTTAGGGATCCCTGTCCGCTGAGCTCTTCGCCTGGGCGATTGCTAGCTGGAAAGCTTTTTTCGCCTCTACGAGGGACGCATAGAGCCGGTCCTCTGCCTCCGTGTTCCGCACCCTCCGCCGGCGGCTGCGGGTGTAGGCCCTTCTCTTCGCATTGCAGGTGGTCCGGAGGTCGGCGATGATCGCCGACCACCAGTACACCCGCGAGTGCGGAAGGCGCGGGACGGCTCTGGGCATGGCCGCATCGCAGATCGCTTCGAGAGCGTCGCGAAGGCGGCCAGCGGCTTCTTCGACCTCGGTGGGCGCGGAGTCTTGGGAGCACCACGCCTCTACGATGGCCACCTCCTCGGCCGCTTCTCGGTGCAGGCGGCTCAGCGCCCAGCGGGGAAACGCCTCCTGGTCACGGCCCCGGTGGTGATGGCGGGTCTCAGGCGAACCCTGCGAGGAGGAGATCTTGAACCACACATATAGGTGGTCCAAGAGGGTCTCCTCCCCCTCGAAAACCTTCCATCCCTTCACACGGCGTGCGACGGCCGGGTTGGCAAACGATATGTCCACCACGGACCCTCCCTGCCGTCGCACGCACGTGTCGGCCGTCCTCCGGTTGAGGACGACTAGACCGAGCTCCGTCGCCCACTCTTCGACCGTCTTGCCTCACAGGTCAGTGCGAGTCCCCCCCTTCCAGGTCCGGGATTCGGCGTTAAGATCGCCCATGAACACCATGGAGTGGGGTGCCGCCCTGCGGATGGCCGGATCTAGGGTGTCGAGTAACGCCTCTAGTTCCGACAGGGGCCTGTTGGGGGAGAAGTACGCGCCAACCACCGCATACTCTCCTCATTCGGCTACCACGTAACACGAGCCTCTCTCTTTGATAGAGAGGGGCGGCCCCGACCTACACACTATAGCCGCGGAGCCGTCGAAGTCCCCTGCCCAGTTAGAGCGGGGAACCACAAAGTATGGCTCCGCAGCGACGGCGATGTCGACCTCACGCTCTGCCATGACCTTCAGGAAAAGGTCCTGGGCTCTAGCGGAGTAGTTGAGGTTTGCCTGCAGAAAGTTAGCAGTCCGACCTCCCATTATTCGGACATATTAACTTCCTCTACGGCTGGCGCGGGGCCGGCTACTGGCAAGGGGCCGGCGAAAGGCGCAGGGTCAGTGGCCGCATGGGTCCTAGGGACCGCGGCTCCCTTCGTTTGGGGAGGCTTGCAGCTCCTCCCTGCCATTTTGTGGCCCGCAGGTCTGCCCGCGCTGGCGCATATTGCGCAGTGGGCCGTCGCCTGGCATGTCGCCGCAAAGTGCCCCGCTTGGCCGCAGCAGAAGCAGAGCTCGCTGCGGTCCGTCTGCGAGGGGCACATCGGAGCGGCATGGCCTGTCCCCATGCAGCGGAAGCAGCGCATGGAAAGGGGCGCCAGTGCCACCACCCGCGCGGGACTCCAACCGACCTCTAGCCGGCCTAAGATGGCCAGGACCTTCGCCGCCGCTACCGGGCAGGAGAGGCGCAGAGAGCAGCTTCCCCGCCCTGCTGATTGCATCTCCTGTGTCCGGATCTGCTCTACCAAGCAGCCTGCTTTGGCTGCCGCAGCGGCTACCACCTCCGCCTTTGTGATGGAGATGTCGAGACCCGAGACCCAAGTCCGCGCATTTCGTGGGCCTCGACACCTGTGACACGTCAGACAGGACCTCTGTCAGACCGGAGGCCAGGCGATCTGCTTTTTCATCATTTTGGGGGCCCTTTACTTCGAGCATCCTGGCCCTCGCAGCCGTTTGGCGCATCCGGAACTGGGATACTTCGATCCCTAGATCGGATAGCGCCACGTTCTCCCTCGCTTTGAGGAGAGCCTCCTTATAACCCCCTTTTCCGCTGCCTCCGGCTGTAGCTTAAGAACTACGGCCGAGGAGCGTGGGGGTGTGAGCTTGATGCTCTTTTTGGTGACTGCGGCTTTCGGCTTGGCCTTGGGTGCAGTCGCCTGAGCAGCGGCCTTCGGAGCGGGACGTGGTACCGCTGGGGGAGAGGCTTTCTTTTTCTTTCCCCTTTTCATAATAGTGGCCCAAGACTCCGTAATTGCGGGGGCAGTTTGCGGTTGGCTACGGGCCTGAGGCGGGGTCTGCTTTAGGCTTGGGCTTGGCCTCGTGTTGGGGGCAGGCGCCGAACCGCTAGCGTCGGTCCTGGCTGCCGTTCTTTTAGCGTCCGCCGCCAGTGGCGGGCGCAACGTCTTTTTGGGGAGGAGGCGCTCCTCCAGACCTTCGAATCGGGCTTCCGGCATGGTCCCGACTGATTCCAGTAGAGAGCGCCTCACACTCTCCAGGGAATCCGCATCCACTGCCGACATCTGGCGAGAAGGGCTTGGGGGCTTAGAGCTCGCTTTGGAGTAAGCCTGCCGCACAGCCTTCATCTCCTCCTTTAAGCCATCTACCTCGTTACGGAGGTTTTGGTTGGCAACCCTGAGGCGCCGGATCTCCTCGGACGTGTTCCGGACGCAGAGCACATCTAAAATGTTTTGAAGGGACTTCTTCAGATCGCGAATGTATCCCCCTTTCAAGTTGCGTGATGTCGCTGCAACGTCGAGGATATTCACGATAGTCTTTTCTGCCTCTGCCCTAAGGGACTCGCCATCTTTGGCCTCAAAGTGGGCCTCGGCCTCCGCTGGGTCCCTATTGGCCGGAGCCTCCTTTAGGTAAGAGACGTGTACTGCGCTGAGGGTCATCGCCAGCGGTTGTCGGCTCCTCCTTCCGTGACCTGAGAGCTGATTCAGCTCGCGATAGCCCGGTCTTGCGGCTAGAGGCTGAGATTTTGCCTCGCCTAGCCGTGTTTATTTTGGAACTCGGGACTCGAGGCTGTGCCTCAGAGCAATCCGAGTCCGTCACCTCCGAGAGGATCACCTCCCCTACGCGCTTCCGGTTTGCGTCTTTCGGCCGAACCACGCTCTCAGGTCCCTCTCCCGCATCTACGTCATCGTCCACCATCCTGTCGACCGACGCCTCTTTTTTCTTCGTCTCCTTCTCCTCCTCCATCTTCCCGTCGCGGCTAGCTTCTGACGCCAAAGTCAGCAGAGCCCTGAGAAGGGTTTTTTGGTTGGCACTTAGAAGGGCCTTTTTTGAAACGCCCTAAGGCGTCCCGCAATGGACGCGACGTCCTCACAGACGAAAGCGTCCTACCGGTGGTATCGTGCGCAGATGCGCATTCTACCTCCTCACTACTCTCTGCGCTCATGCCAAGGTCAATGGTGTCAGCACACGCCTTCCGGGCGCATGCTTCTACCTCCATTTTGTCAGTATCCTTGTCATTTGCGAATTCATTGTCCAGTTTCGATTAGCCAGATTCGTGTTTACCAAGACCAGCGGAACGCCGGCCTACGAAGCAGTTGCTGCCCCCCTCCCCCAGAGTACGAGGGGCAGTCCTCCACTCCAGTTGAAGTGGAGGAGTGGGATTCCCCCTTTCGGGGACCCACCTAGGGACCATTTTCATAGCTGCTTGTATTCATGATGCTAACTCCGATGCTCCACATCGTCGTCTCTTTTTTCAGGGGTGAGCTCCCCTATCAGCACGCCCTGAAAAGTGCGCCTACTCCCGCACTATCAGTGAAACACCAGTCTATTCAGCATCCCGCAAGGAAGCTGACCCATACAGCCGACTCACGGAAAGCCAAGCAGTACGGTGCCTCCCTCCCAAGAGACGGCTTCACCAGCCCGTCCCAATTTCATCCACTGGGCCCTCTGCTACTCAGAGGGACGCGGGGGGGAAGTTACAACCTAACCCAGCCTACCCCACCGACAAAGTGCCGGCGCCTGGTGGTTTCAGTTACGTCTATTTCTGATGGAAATATACCTAAAACGGGCAGCAACCGCGAGAAGGCTGACCCCACAAGACTTGCCTTGAGGATCTACACGACCTGCGCTCTCCCTCATGACCATACGCCTCCCTACTCGCTCCCAGAGCCGAGTAAGGAAGGCCTGGATTTATCCAAAACAAGCGGCCGAAGCACACAAGCTAAGCATAGCAACTACTAATGGATAAACCCAGACCCGCCCAACCTAACCTAACCTAACATAACCTTTTTTTTTATTTTTTTTATTCGATGGGAAAATGCTTTACGCATGTCCTCCAACTCGGGGTGAGCTAAAGAGATCTGTCGGACTCTCCGTATATTAGCAACCAACGGCATACCTACTAAAAATCCATCGATATTCCTTCAATCACCTCAGTGCCAGTGCATCATCGAACCGCCCATTTCGAGATAAGTGAGTCGATGCCACACTAGCACTTGACAGAGTCACGGGGTTCCGGTTGGATTCAACCGCGGCTCTGTCGGAGAGCGTCTGCCTTAAGCGGACCCTTCGAACCCCCACGTGGGAGGGAGACGAATGTCCTGGAATATTAAGGACATTCCCTGGCGTAGGAGGCCTGTGCGATGCAGAGTCGGGGCTCCCCGCACCCGAACACTGCTGCTTCCCATCGAGTGGAAGAAGACGGAGAAACTGTCTTCGCCTTCTCCCGGTCCTTCTTCTGCGGCGAAGCTCAGCGAGGGGGTCCTTTTCTCGTATACGTTCCGCAGCCTCTTTCTGTGACATCACCTCCTCATAGAAGGTGACTACGGCATACCAGGCTCTGTCGCTGCCAAGTGCAGCCTCGACTAGTCTTGGCAGCGAGAGATCCTGCCCAACAACTGCCACTAGCGCCTGTCGCTGTACTGCCCAGGCACCACAGATCTCCAAACTCTGCTGGGCTATGTCTTCATGGGCACCACAGTGATGGCACTCCGTCGTAGATTCCCTTCCGATTCGGCACAGGTACTTTGAGAAGCAACCATGCCCCGTCAGCACCTGTGTCAATCGGAAGGTCATTGAGCCATGCTCTCTGGCTAGCCATTCTCTTAACACCAGACAAACTGCCTTAACCGTCTCAATGCCGGCGCTAGGCTGCGCCAGCCTCTCGAGCCACTCTTCAGTGAGTGCCTCGTGCAGCTCATCCCTTTTGCCCTTGATTTCTTTAGGGGCTGGTCTTTGCCCTCCCGCTACCTCCTGCTGGCGCCAGGAGTAAGTGGACGCAAGGCATCTTGCATCCAAGTCCCACGGCAGTGAGCCCGCCAATACGCATGCAGCTTCATATGAGACGGAGCAGTAACCGCGTATCGCTCTAACCGCCATTATCCTCTGCGGTCTTTGCAGAAGAGCTTTGTTACTGGCCGTTAGAGCATCCGCCCACACCGGCGCATCATACAACGCCATCGAGCGAATGATACCGGCAAAAAGATGGTGACAAGAGGCTTTCGGTCCACCTATGTTCGGCAAGAGGTGCGCTAATGAGCCTGCCACGCTTTGCACCCTCGGGACCAAACGTTTGAAATGCTCCGCGAAATTCCAGGTGCTGTCTAGCGTTAGCTCAATATATTTCATGTGCGGGGTCACCATGACCCGCACACCATCCACTAAGACGTAGGCGCCAGCTGGTAGCCTACCCCCTCTTCCGTGGAAGAGAATTGCCTCTGTCTTGTTGAGGGCCACCTTTAGCCCCAATAGTCGAATGCGACTGACCAAGAGGGTGGATCCTACTGACGTCAAATGCGCAACCTCTTCATAGCTGCTTCCCCGCGCGATAAAAAGTGTATCATCAGCATAGCAGATGATATGCGTCCGGTGAAGCAGAGTACCACGCAGCACCCAATCATAGCCGATGTTCCACAGCAAGGGGCCCATTACTGAGCCCTGTGGAACACCGGACGTCATGCGCCTGGCACAGACCCTACCCTTGTCATCAAGGTAGAGCACATCTCGCTCTCTGAGGTAATACCCTACCAACCGACGGAGGTAAAGAGGAACTCCATGGTATCGGAGTGCCTCATCGATGCATTCGTAGGGGATGCTATTAAATGCATTGGCAATATCCAGGGATACCGCCAACACACGTTCCCCATGCGCAACAGCCGCTTTGGTGATTGTCTTTAGGCGCAGCAAGGCATCAATCGTAGAGCGCCCGGATCAGAACCCAAACTGCTCCTCCGCCAAGTTATGACCCACAGTCGCTAGATGTTCATGGATGCGGGCTGCCACGATCCGCTCAAGCAATTTACCCGCCTCGTTGAGTAGAACTATGGGTCTATAGCCAGAGGGAGATTCAGCTGGGCGACCCTCCTTACGAAGCAAGCACAGTCGGCCATCTTTCCATAATTTTGGAAATTGCCCTGACTGCAAGCATGAGTCAAACAACTCTCGCAGTCGTGTTCCCAGGTGTTTTAAAGTAATGGACAAGACAACGCCAGGCACGCCATCAGGCCCAGGGGCTGTTTTTTTGCCCTTAGGTGGAGGACCGCGCGACCAAGCTCGCCCTCAGTGATTGGGGGAATCTCCTCGATAGAGGACTCCAACAGTGGATCAGCAGGGACCACACGTGGTGGCTTGTGCGGCGGGCAGGCAGGAAATAGCCTTGTAACGACGTTTGCGAGGAGAAGGGGCAGAAACGACTCGGTTGGAGGTGCCTGATTGGACATCTTCTTTCTCACCGTACGATAGGGACGCCCCCAAGGGTCCCTGTTAAGGTCTTCTATAAATTCCTGCCAGGTATCAGATTTGGCCTTAATGATTGCCAGTTGCAGGGCCTTTTTAGTCTGGCTATAGGCTGCATAGAGGCCAGATTCCTCGTCAGCAGTGTGGTTACGCCTTCTACGACAGCATGTATACTCGCGTCGAGAGCGAGTGCAAGCGGACCGGAGGGAGGCGATTTCGTCGGACCACCAGTACACCTGCTTTCTCGTTGGTAACCTCCGCGTGCGAGGCATGGATGCATCACACACCACTGTTAATGCCTCTTAAAATTGTTTTGCCCTTGCATCAACACTAAGGCGTGTTTCTGAGACAGGGAACCAGCTCTGAACAAGTGCTGCATCGTTTACCTGCTCTCTATCTAAGCACCCCAAGCACCAGCGTGGAAAGGCTGCCGATTGTCCAGGCGATATTCGTGCCACTTCAAGACCAGAGGAAGGTGCGACCTCGAACCTTATGTAGAAGTGGTCTGACAGGGTTTCCTCACCTTCTAGGACCCTCCAGTTGCACGTGCGGGCGGAAAGAGCAGGTGTAGCAAGTGTTATGTCAACTATTGACCTCCCATTCCCCCTCACGCACGTGTTAGCGGAGCCTTGGTTGATAAGAACTAGGCCAGCTGTTGCCGCCCAGGCCGCTTCACCACGTACGTTTGTTATAGGGCAACCCCAAGCTGTAGCCTTAGCATTAAGGTCCCCCATTACAATCACCTGAGATGGAGACATCCTCCGGATTACATCGTCAAGTACCTGGAGGTACGCTTCCAGCTCAGAGAGGGCTCTATTGAGGGAGAAATAAACCCCCACAATGGTCACATCACCCCATGTAACTGCAACATAGCCTGGGCGTTTCTCTTTCACTGAAAGAAGAATGGATCGGACATTATTCGGTGAATAAATTGCTACTAGGCCATCCGTAGCTCCGGCTCATTTGGGACTATCGGGGATACAATATGGCTCAGCAGCAACGGCAACATCGATGGAACACTCTGCCAGTACCTGCATAAACAAGCTTTGGGCGCTGGCACAGTGGTTTAGGTTCGTCTGAAGAAGGTTGCAAGGCCGTGAGCTATACATATTTCATATTAGTCAGACATTACAACCAACTCCATCGCATCTTTGCGAACAGTCTCAGGGGCAGTTCGGGGAGCTGGAACTATTTTACCCTTGGCAGCAGGCGGATCGCACTTACTGCCTTCTATCGTGTGACTAGCTGGGTACTGCGCGTCAGCGCATACGGCGCATCGAGGTGTCATAGTGCACGTCGCCGCTTTGTACCCTTCTTTGCCACAGCGGAAGCAGAGCTCGACGCGGTCTACCGTCGATTTGCACTGCGGTCGGGTGTGACCAATGCCTAAGCAGCGGAAACACCGTAATGGGCGGGAGTCCAGCGCGCTGACATGAGCAGAGCTCCAGCCCACCAAGAGCCTGCCCTTTGTGATGATTTTCTTCGCGCCAGAGATAGGACACTGGACAGTTGTAACGCCAACGCCCCCAGGCCCCACTCGAATTTCTCCAACTTGCTCTCGGGAGCACTCCGCTTGGTAGGCTATCGCTGCAATAACGTCATCCTTACAGACGGAGTCATCTAGCCCAGAAATACGCAAGTCGACACACTTCACTGGACGGGCGACTCGTGCAATGTCCGCGAGAGTGGAACGCAGTTTCTCGGCGAGAAGATCTGCTTTGGGACCGCTAGCAGTACCCGGAAGCTCAAAAATTCTGGCCCCAGTAGCAGTCTGTTTGGATTTAACTCCCTCGATACCTAGCTCGGTAAGATCGATAGCCGCTTTGGCCCTAGTTAGGGCTTTAAAGTAGGTCATTCCCTTCTCCAGAGCCTCAGGCTGGAGGGTGATTACTACAGCCGCAGACCGTGTGGCACTGAGTTTCCCCTTTTTTTTGCGCTTCGCATGCCTAGGCTTCGCTGCCAGAAGAGCTTTTTCAGGCTGACTAGTTTTCGACTGCTGCTTTCTGGATGTTAACTAGAAAGCAGTGGAAGGAGCAGCTAACTTCTTCTTGCGACCCTTTTTGGCAACGGTCGACCATCCCTTCTTGTCAGTTACGAGTGGGCTCGCACCCTTGCTGGAAATAGGGTGTGACTCGTCCTTTTGTGTGCCAGAATTGGCAGGCTGATCAGTCTCTCTACGCGCTTTGGACACCAAAGTTGCGACCGGTGTGGTCAGTGCATAAGCAGAGGACCCCTTCTAATCTGCCACCAGAGGTGGACGTAGTGTCTTCGCAGGGAGAAGACGGTCTTCTATGCCGGCTAACCGGGCATTCACCATTTCTCCTACAGAAATGGTGACTCTTCGTATGACGTCCTCCAAGTCTGCCCCTGATTGAAGTGGAGGGGGCGGGACTGAGGTGACGATCGCGGATGCATTCACGCGCGTATAACGTTCCTCGTAGTCTCGCCGGAGAGCTTTCAGTCCATTCCTGATGTTAGCCAACTCTCGGCTGAGCCGATCATTGTTGGTCCGAAGGCGCCTCGTCTAGTCGTCTGCGGTTTGCTGCTTCAAACAGTCTACTATGTCTCTTATAGTAACCAGAGACTGGTTTATTGTACTTTGGATAGTACCCTTTAGGTTCTTGGATTTTCTAGACGCCTTCTGAATAGCGTCCAGCTCTTTTAAGGCACGATCTTGAAATTCTTCTGCGCTAAGTGTTTCTCCACTAAGATGGGCGTAAACTGTCTTGGCCAATTTGGCCTTGGTTGGTTGCTGATCAGCCGCATCTTTACTTAGCCGGTATGTTTTCAGACCGGGATTAGCAAGTTCTTCCACGACACGGGCATGCCCAGTATGGGTGCCCAAAATCGATGATTTCCCACGTCCACGGCGGGCAGTCGAAACCTTAGGCGGACCTAAAATATCTACCTCGGTGTCGGAATACGGCTCCCCGCAAGAAAGCGGTCGCTTTCGACCTAAAGGTTCTAAGCAAGTGAAGCTTATCACTGAATCTGGTCTCGATGATTCCGATTCAACGGCGAGCTCCATGCTACCGTTGGCCACATTCCCAGAACGTGTCAACGATATTGTGCACGACAGCATCATAAGGACTACATGCGGCGAGAGGGGTGCAAGTAGTGACCGTCGCGACCCATGACCATAGTATGAAAATTGTATTATTTTACCTCGTTTACATATTAATCAATGTACTTTAAGAATAATCTTGTTTGTAAATAGATAGTAAGAATAGATATCTAAAAGATAAGAATAAACGTTTGGAAGTATTATAATAGGAATAATTAGATAAGAATAATATTCTTCAGTTATGATGCAAATAAAGTTACGTATATTTGTTGTTTTACTATAAAATGGGTAAATGTAGGTAGGAGGTAACACATTTTTATGTAATAAGAGTAGAAATGAGTGCGCATACGCCCGTTCCGACGCTCGAATTGGAAATGACGCGCGGCCGCCACTTAGGGCGAGTATATATAGTAGGGAAGCGGGGGACAGGGTAGTATTTATAGCGCCGCACCGAAAACGCGCCGCCATTTCAAAACCGAGCGGAGCCGGGTGAAGACGCATGTATTATTCATAAGTAATAATCATAGTCTATAAGATAAATATAGTAATATATAACAAACAGTATGTAAAGTATGAAAAAGTAATAAATAAAGGCTAGAGGGGGTGAGGCAGTGAATGTTCTAGAAAATTGCGAGGAATAGTATAAAAAACGGCGCCTATTGGCCGTCAGCAATTCAGTGCTCGGGCAACATCGGAAAAGGAAGCAACAGGAAGAAAGAAGAAAAATAGGAAGAAAATCTGCCTCGCCGCCTCGCTACCTATTTGATCAAGACTGGTGTTTTTATTTTCTCCTTCGCAAATACGGGACTACGTAGACACTAACCCTCGGCAATCTATACACAACATCAAATGGTCCTTCGTAAGCCGGATAATTTTTGAAGACTAACAGCGCAGGTTATCTACGTATTTTTGCGAACGAATTATTCAAGATGCCTGTTACGCGATCGAAGAAAGGAAGCGTCGCCGACTTGACAGAACAACGACCAAGCCCGACGAATCAAGAACCCGGCAACACAGAGGGCGCTACTAGCGCTCCGCAAAGTACTGGGATGACGACACGAAGTACTACGAGCTCCGCGCCAGCTTCTGCACGTCAAGAAAAATCTGCGACAACGTCGGAAGGCACCGCGACTACGGAAACCACGGCCACAGAATACACGACGTCAACAGAGAAAACAACAAGTACGGAGACCAACGTCACGACACAACGGGCTGAAGACTCCAACACATTGAAGCCGTCGAAGCGTGCCAAGTCACACCGCTCCGAAGCGCATCGAAGAAAATTATCGGAGTTAGAAGCGCAAGAAAAATTGGCCGAATTAAAATTAGAAGAAATACGCGCGTCGCTTGCACTCGCCCAGCTGAAGTTACAAAAACAGCGCGCCGCCGCCGACGATGATGAAGCAGCTTCTGCGTCAGAAGATGAAGAAGAAGAGGAACGATCAAGTCGAGTTCAAGAATGGTTGGATCACACGAAGAACGACCCACCAGAAGAAAAGAAGAGGCCAGAAGAGGGGGAACAGAAAGGACGAGGACAGGGAGTTCACAAGGAAAAGGAATGTGAACACCGGGGGGACCATGAAGAGACCCGGCCTGCGCGTCAGCCACAGAACGTGGACGTCACCTCACTGGCAGCAGCCCTCACTCAAGCAGTACGGATGACCAGGGATGCACCGAAGTACCTACAGGAGTTACCTGTGTTCAATGGACAATGTAACGGCTGGCTTGCGTTCCGCGCCGCCTACTACGAAACTGAAGCTTTATTCTCGAAGACCGAAAATGTAGCAAGACTAAGAAGAAGCGTCAGGGGGGTAGCATGGGAAGCAATCAGCAGCCTCCTCATCAGCCAACCGGATCCAGCAGCTATCATGGAAGCTCTGGAAAGAAGATTTGGACGACCGGATGCACTGGCGATGAACGAGATGCAGAAGATTAAGGCACTAGGAAAACTCAGCGATAGTCCACGTGACCTATGTATATTCGCAAACAAGGTGGCTAACATCGTGTCTACTATGGAAGCCCTCAAGAAAATTCACTACCTGTATAATCCAGAGTTAGTGAAGATTACCATCGAGAAGCTTACGCCGATTATGAGAAGCAAATGGTATGACTATGCCGCGAAGAACAAAGAAGATGTACCCGACTTGAAGAAACTCACCAGCTTTTTGAATGAAGAGGCTGACAAGTGCGGAGCATACGCGCAACCCGAAGACATCGTCACAAATACTACGCAGGAGAAACATCCAAGAAGAAGATTCGAGCACACCTTCGCTACTGATACCAAGAAAGAACAATGTCCAGCATGCAAGCAGAGTCATCACTTACCTGAATGCAAGAAGTTTCAAGACACAGATGTCAACGAGCGCTGGGAAATGGCTAAGAGACATCGCATCTGCTTCCAATGCCTACGAAGCACGCATCGCCGCGGTACCTGCAGAACAAAGAAGTGCGGACAAGACGGCTGCGCGATGGCTCACCAGCACCTCTTACACCATAAGAGGTCAAGAAGGACATCATCACCATCACCACCAGCAACACAAGAAGTGACATCAGCAGTGGAACTAGTGAAGAACATCGATTGCATCAGAAGCCGTCAAGCCTACCTGAAGATCGCACCAGTAACACTCATCGGTCAAAATGAAGCAAGAGTGGACACCTACGCCTTGATGGACGACGGAAGCACTATCACTCTCGTTGATGAAAGATTGGCAGAGATACTGGGCTTGGATGGCCCACGCGATCAGATGTGGGTGCAGGGCCTGAACGAGACAGTGAAGCATGAAAATAGCAAGAGAGTCGACATCAAAATACGAGGAAGATACAGCGAAGAAGAATACACAATGCGCAATGCACGCACAGTACAGCGGCTGATGTTCACCAAGCAGAATATAGAACGGAGAGATCTTCAAGACTGCACTCATCTACGGGACATCGAAGACCAGCTGATCTACAAGGATCTACAAGGATCTTATAGTTCGGTTAAGCTGTCACGGCCTCAGAGGCCAACAGCGAGATTAATCCATTCGAAAAAAAAAAAAAAAAAAAAACGCGCCGCCATTTCTAAACCGAGCGGAGCCGGGTGAAGACGCATATATTATTCATAAGTAATAATCATAGTCTATAAGATAAATATAGTAATATATAACAAACAGTATGTAAAGTATGAAAAAGTAATAAATAAAGGCTAGAGGGGGTGAGGCAGTGAATGTTCTAGAAAATTGCGAGGAATAGTATAAAAAACGGCGCCTATTGGCCGTCAGCAATTCAGTGCTCGGGCAACATCGGAAAACGCAGCAACAGGAAGAAAGAAGAAAAATAGGAAGAAAATCTGCCTCGCCGCCTCGCTACCTATTTGATCAAGACTGGTGTTTTTATTTTCTCCTTCGCAAATACGGTACTACGTAGACACTAACCCTCGGCAATCTATACACAACAGATATCGAACGTGCGCTTGTCTCTGAATCAGACACAAGCGTCATGTTCTTCTTTCTACCACCCTTCTTTCGAGCTAGAGTGCGAGAAGACTTACGAACAACCTCTTTAGCTGTTCGGGGAACTTGGGGTTCCTTTATTAAGTCACCGTCAGTTGTGTTGGCGTTTGTCTTCGGGACGCACACTTCCACTTCCATATCAACTTTATCCATATCATTAGCAATATCAGAATCCGATTCCAAAGAAAAGCCAGTGTCGCGTTCACGAAGGTCGGCGGAGTGCCAACCTACGAAGCAAGAGTTGCCCCCCCCAGAGTACCAAGGGCAACCCTCCACTCCTAATGAAGTGGAGGGGTGGGATTCCCCTTTTCGGTGACCCACCTGGGGACCATTTTCACTTTTGCTTTGATTCATTTGGTTTTTTTTCCTCCAATGCTCTACATCGTCGTCTCTTTTTTCAGGGGTGAGCTCCCTGTCAGCGCATCCTGAAAAGGACGCACCCTCATCGGCTGATAGGCCCAGAATAGGCCCGGCCGAAGCAAAGGCGCTTATCTAGTCCCTCCCTCCAAGCCTGTCCGGCATGGGTAGCCATGCCAGTATAGGCTTGGGGATCATTGGAACATATAAACGCCAACACCACCAGCGAAGCACAGGCCAACTCAGGACCCCGCGGGGAGACTGACTCATACAGCCGATCAGCGGGAAAATGAGCAGGACACCACCGCACCAGTAGTGCCAACTACGATCCTCAGCTGAGGAAGTCGATAGGTGACATTACCATACTCCCTCCCTAGCCAGGCTTCGAAGCTCGGCAGAATTGCGCCAACGATGCGCTGGCGCGAGTACCGCGGTTCGTCGAACCGCTCGCGCCATTCGACGAGCGCACGTTGTCGCTCCTCATGCCTCACCTCCACCGGCGTTGCTCCACCCCCGTCATCCTGTCGAAGACGAACGTACACACGTGCGTCCATCGCCGCCAAGATGTCAAAGGGTGGAAACCGCGCCAAGAGAGTTGCTGCCTCATACGATATCGTACGGTATCCTCGCGCGATACGAATAGCTATAGTGCGCTGCAGACTATTGTACATAGTCCTGCAGCGCCTAACACCCGTCAGTCTACTGGACCATACGGGTGCTCCGTAGAGAGCCATCGATCGCACGACCCCCGCGTAGTGTCGGCGAACCCCCTCCCTTGGTCCCCCGAGATTGGGCAGCACCCTCTGGATCCGGGGAACCGTACGGCTGAAGTGCTCCTCGAAGCCCCAGCGACTGTCCAAGGTAAGGCCCAGGTACTTGAGGTACCGCCCCACCTGGACATCAACGTCACCCACGCGAACAGACGTGCTGGCTGGTTCCCTTCCCCTCGGGAATTTGTGGAACCACAGCGCCTCGGTTTTCTGAGGCGTCATCCGCAGACCCAGCGCGTGGATTTTATCCACGATGCAAGCCACCCCAAGCTCGGCGAGCTCTTTGGCCCTGTCGAAGGAGTCCCCGTCAGCTAACACTGAAGTGTCATCCGCGTAGCAGACAACGTGAATGCCGACTGGAAGATCGACGCGCAAGACCACATCGTATGCAAGGTTCCACAAGAGTGGGCCCAAAACGGACCCTTGCGGAACCCCACAATATACCTCTCTCTGGTGCAATGCACCGTCTTGGCCCACATACTGCACACATCTGTCGCGCAGATAGGCACCAACTATGCGCTGCAGGTAGGGGGGCACTCCGTGAAAACCGAGCGCCTACCTGATCGCCTTCCAGGGCAGGGAATTAAACGCGTTGACGATATCCAAAGACACGCCAGTATCTTCCCGCCCCGGGACACGACCTGCTTCGACAGTGACTGGACGCAAAGAATCGCGTCAACTGTCAAACGCGCCCGTCGGAAACCAAACTGGTTATCCGACAGGTCGGGACCTTCCTGCCGCAGATGAGTGCATAGACGAGCGGCAATTATTCTTTCGAACAATTTCGTCCAGCAGGCATATGGGACGATACGCAGAGGGAGAATCTGCGGCCCTGCAGTCCTTCTTCAAGAGGACCACCCTTGCCTCCTTCCAATCCTTGGAGAACGTGCTAGAGCGGAAGCAGCTATTAAATAACTGCCTCAGCTTGTCCCCCAGTCCGGCGGATAGAGACAGCACCCACGCCCGACCACCAGTACACCGCCCTACGCTTGGTTGGCCCGGTTTGGGGCATCGATGCGTCACAAATAGACGTCATCGTTGTCTGGAACCAGGCTGCCTCCCTCTCAGGATCGGGCAGATCCTCCTCGACTTCCGGCCAGGCCGCGACGATGGCTGCGGCTTTCAGCAGATCACTGTCCAGCCGTTTGAGGGCCCATCGTCGTGGCAGGTCGCTACTGCGGTGGGACTCACGGTCGGGAGGGCAAAGAGCTACATTGAAAACGATGTGGCGATGGTTGCTAAGTGTGACCATCTCCTCCGCTACCCTCCATCCCGACACCATGTGTGTGATAAAAGGAGTCGCCCAGGATAAATCCACGATCGACTCCCCCTGCTACCGCACACACGTGTTTACGGACCCCTGGTTTAAAAGCCGGAGGTCAAAACCCGCCGCCCAGTCAACAACCTTTACTCCCCTTGGGTTGTCTTGGGGACTCCTCCACTCGCATGAGTGAGCGTTGAAGTCACCCAAGACAAGCACAGGACGGAACAGGCATCTGCGAATGCAGCTACCCACCTAGTCCAGGTACACCTCGTAAGCGGCAAGAGTACAGTTGGGGGAGACGTAACAGCCCACAATGGCTATGTGACCCCACTCTACAGCTACGAAACCCTCGCCCATTTCAATAAGGGTGCAGTGGGGGTCACCTTCACCACCGCCCCAATAGATAGCAGCAGAGCCCCTATCGTCCCCAAACCAGCGAGTTTGAATCGGGATACGATAGGGCTCCGACACTAAGGCAAGTGCAATTGACCACTGCGCAAGCGTTTGAAGGAGGAGATCCTGCGCAGCTCGGCAGTGGTTCAGATTGCACTGGAGGACTCTAATGGTGTGATCCATTAAGAGGCCTCCATGGCCTCCTGGGGTGACGGGTCTTTGCCCGACTCAACGGTCGCCTTTGGTGGGGCCGTTTTGCTTCCCGGTGCTGGGTCTGGAGGAGGTTTCCTCTTGGCCTTAGGAGGGTTGCAACGCTTGCTACCCATCCTATGGTCAGCCTTACATCCGTGATCAGAGCACAGCGGACACCTATGCGGACGCGTCCATTGGCTCGCCCGATGATCGGGCTCACCACATGCGTAGCACAAGTTTGTGCGGTCCACCGTACTGCGACACATGTTGTGTACGTGCCCGTACTCCAGGCACCGGAAGCATTGCAGCGGCCTTGAGGTCAGGTAATCGACCCGAGCCGAAAGCCACCCGACAGTGAAGTGCTTTGTTGTGACTAACTTGTGAATGCAAGCCAGTGGACAACGGAACCACACCGTGCCCATGGCAGTAGGAGAGCGACGTATGTCACCCACCCGCACGTCGTCGGCCGAGCAGTCCCCGGCCCTAGCCACCGCGGCAGCCACCTCCTGCAAAGTGACACTGTCGTCCAGGCCTTTCAGCCGCAGCTCACCCGTCTTGACGGGGCGCGAAATGCGCACACCCATCTCGACGAGGACCTCCCGCAACCGACTAGCCAACTCGTCTGCTTTGGAGGTGCAGTCGGGACCGGGCACTTCCATGATTAGACCCCCCGTTATAGCTCGCCTGAAGCCGACTGTGTTCAAACCGACTTCGGCCAGCTGAATCCGAGCCTTTGCGGCCGCCATCACCGCTTCATAGGTGACATCCGAGCCCTCCGAAACTGTCACCGCAATCGCCGCAGATGTCGGCAGCTGCATCGGCTTCGGCAGACGTCCTACCTTAGAGCCAGCTTTTGGGGCAGGCCTCACTGGGGGGGGGGGGGGGGGGGGGGGGGGGTACTGCCTTTTTAGGAGCTGAAGATTTCTTCGCCTTCTTCCTCGTGACGGTCACCCACGTGCTCTCCGGTGCCAGCGGTGCCCGCGCCTCGGAAAGCCGCAACTGCAACGCAGACACAGAAACTTCCGGCACCGGCTGCGCCTGCTTCCCCTTGCCCTCTTTATTACCCTTGGCTTTGCCCTTCTTAGCAGGGCCTGACGCCACGGGGACTGCACTGACCTGAGAGGTCTAAGGCTAGACCTTAAACGCCGCCGCTAACTTCCTGTCCATAAGCGCGCCAATGCGGTCCATGAACTGGCCCTCCCAGTCTTTCCCACCGGCGGCAGGTGATAACGCCGTCGGCTTGGTTACACTTACTGCGCTGGCCTTGGAAGTGGTCTGCTCACGGATCGCATCCGTCAGCTGGTCTACCTTTGTGGAAAGGGCCGCCACCTGCGCACGCAGGTCGGCGTTCTCCTTTTCTAGGCGCTCCACGTTGGCGTCCCAGGACGTTCTCTGCGTCAACTCAAGGACGCCAGCCATCGCCTTCCTCACGGCTAAACGCAGACCGTGAACGTAGTCGCCCCTCAAATTCGTGGACTGGTCGGCGATCTTTTCGACCGTGTCCAAGTTGACCTTGATCTTGGCGACTACATCCTCAGTCGGTTGCACCTCTATCTCTTTCTCCAGGTCAGCTAGCTTTGGCAGCTTACCTTTCGTCCTTGAGTTCAAGGGGAGGATGGACGGGTCGAAAACATCGTCCTCATCCGGCCTCTCCTTGTCCTTGAGGAACATGGTGCGCTTAGACCCTTAAGGATCTGACACTTCATCTGCTTTCCTGCCACGCTTTCGAACAGCACGGGACATGCCGGCGCCTGGTGGTTTCAGTTACGTCTATTTCAGATGGAAATAGACCAATAACGGGCAGCAACCGCGAGAAGGCCAACCCCACCAGACTTGCCTTGAGGACATGACCCCCGCTCTCCCTCAAGACCATACGCCTCCCTACTCGCTCCCACAGCCGAGTAAGGAAGGCCTGTACTTATCCAAAACAAGCGGTCGAAGCACGCAAGCTAGGCATTGCAACTACTAAAGGATAAACCCAGACCCGCTCCGCCCAACCTAACCTAACCTTTTTTTTTTGACGCTGGGAAAAATCCATTACGCATGCCCCCCCATTGGGGGATGGGGAGGGTATGTGGGACTCCCCGAACCACTAGGACCGGTATACCCACTAAACGACCCAGCGGCACTCCGGCATCGTCTGCGTGGAGGAGGATTGGGAAACCGGCAGAGCCTTTACTTCCAATCCCCCGCCGACGACCGCCCGCCTTTACAGCGAGGCCTGCACGCTCCTCTCTGTAGGAAAGGGCTCAGGAACGACCGCGAGTGCTCGGCCGATCCTGCCTGACGGTGGCGGTGATTATGTGCAATGCGGGAGAAGGCGCCCCCGCGCCTGTCTCCCGCTATTCACTACCGTGGGGAGTGAGAAGGCGACTGTAATCGCCGCCTTCTCCTACCCCTTCTACGCCTACGCAGCGGCGTTGCGAGAGGGTCCTCTTCCCGCGCGCGCTCCGCCGTCTCCTTGTGGGACATCACGTCCTCACAAAAGGACGCGACCGCTCCCCAGGCCTCCTCGCTTCCCAGCATAAAGTTGATCACGCTCGGGAGCGAGAGGTCCGGCCCGACTGCCACCACTAAGCCGCAACGCGGCTCGGACCACGATGGGTACACCTCGAGGGTGTGCTGCGCCGCAATCGTGGCAAGACGGGGTCTTCTCTCTTCCGATCCGGTGCAGGTACGATCCGAAGCATCCATGCCCAGAAAACTGAAACAGAAAACATCTGGGCCTTCACCTTTACCCTGACGCCCTCCACGACAATGTGGGCGTCAGTGGGAGTGCGCTGCCGAGGCCCGTGGAAGAATACGGCCTCGGTCTTGTGCAGCGCCACCCCCAATCCTAGCCGGCGGATTCTTCCCGCAACCAGGGATCCGCCAGCAAACATTTTTTTTTTTTTACAAGGGTACATCCTTTATGGATACCCTTGACCACGGGGGGTAGCCGGGGGTTATGTCGGACTCCACGCCTCTGGCGGGCTACCGACTAAAGCCCCTTGGAGTGCCTTCCTTACGCCTTTTGTGGCGCGGCACGGGATCGCGCTGGCACTCTACCGCACCGCACCGGCGTTCAGCCCAGCCAATGCCGAGCGTCCTGCGCCAGGGGGAAGACAGCTCAGATATATGGAGCTGTCTCCCAGACGGGGTGAAACTGTGCAATGCGGGCTAGGGTCCTTCGACCCTGCACCCGCTAGTCTCACCTACGAGGGGGGAAGGAGTTGGGCAAACCGCCTTCTCCGGCCCCCCTCTCGCTTGCGCCGAAGCGGGTCAGCGAGGGCGTCAGCCTCTCGAGCCCGCTCCGCGGCCTCCTTCTGCGACATTACATCCTAGCAAAAGGAGACCATGGCTGCCCATGCCTCCTCGCTGCCGAGCATAGCGTTTACGATGCTCGGCAGCGAGAGGGTCGCGCCTATAACCGCCGTTAGGGCAGTGCGCTGGATGGCCCACGACGGGCACACCTGGAGGGTGTGCTCCACCGTGTCCACCGCAGCGCCACAGTGGTGGCACTGCGGCGTCGATTCCCTTCCGGCGATGCGGTGCAGGTACTTACCGAAGCATCCGTACCCGGTAAGCACCTGCACCAAGCGGAACGTCAGGGCACCGTGCCCACGCTCCACCCATTGCTAGAGAACTGGCAGTATGGCTTCTATCGTCCACTGTCCAAAGACGGCGGACGAGAGGCTCTCCTCCCACCGCACCATCAGCTCCTCTCTAGCGCGGAGTCTGATGGCACGTTCCTCTGCCGCCATGCGTAGTCCTCCCTCGGCCCTCCTCGCCGCTCTATGTTGGTACACGGCGGCGAGGACCTCTAACTCTCACGGGGGGAATCCGGCCAGGGCGCAGGCTGCATCCGAGGACACCGTTCGGTATCCCAGTATTGCCCTCAGCGTTATGATTCGCTGGGGTCGCCGCAGCCGCACCCTGTTCCCTCTATTGAGGGCTTCAGCCCAGACAGGGGCTCCATAGAGGGTCATGCTCTTGATCACCCCAGCGTTCAGTCGGCGGCAACTGACGCTGGGGCCCCCTAAATTGGGCAGCAGCCGGCCCAAGGCTGCCGCAGCACCCACCAATCTGAGCGCCAAACCTTCAAAGTGGGCTTGCAAGGTCCAACGCCCATCCAGAACAAGGCCCAGATATTTAATCTGGGCCTTGACCGGGACCGCCACCCCTTCGACGGTAATGTGAGCCCCGAGGCCCCGAGGCCTATGGAACATGATGGCCTCGGTCTTGGAGGGGCGCCACCTTTAGCCCCAGTAGTCGAATACGTTCGACCACCAGGGCCGTTCCCACTTCCGCCCTTCGGGCTACTTCCCTGAAGGAGTCCCCTCAGGCTACGACTAAGGTGTCATCCGCGTAGCATAGGACGATCATCCTTGAGGTGAGCGTCCCACGGAGAACCCAGTCATAGCCTATGTTCCACAGGAGGGGTCCCAGCACCGACCCCTGCGGAACTCCACACCTCATCGGCCGCTGGACCACCGCCCCCGCCCCGTTCAAGCACCGGACTTCTTTCCCCCGGAGGTAGTCCTCTAGGAGGAGCCTTAGGTAGGGAGGCACTCCATGCAACCGGAGTGCTTCCCTAATGGTGCCGAAGGGGAGGGTGTTGAACGCGTTGGCGATGCCAAGTGACACCGCCAGCACTCTCTCACCCCCTTCGGTCGCCTCCGCTGAAATGGTCTTCAGGGCCGAGAGAGCGTCTAATGTTGACCTCTTGGCCCTGAAACCATATTGGGCCTCGGACAAGTCCGGCCCTATCACCGTCAGGTGCTGAACAAGGCGGGACGCCACGATTCTCTCAAATAGCTTCCCCGCCTCGTCCAGCAGGACGATGGGCCGGTAAGCGGACGGGGAGCTAGGCGGTCGGCTGGCCTTCGGAATGAGGACTAGGCGCCCAATCTTCCATTGGTGCGGAAACTGCCCGGTCTCTAGGCACCGGTTTAGCAGCTCCCGCATGTCGCCCTCGAGGTGTTTGAGGGCGACGGCCAGCACTTTACCGTGGACCCCATTGGGGCCGGGGGCCGTTCATTTTCCCCGGAGGCGGATCGCTGCGACCTTGAGTTCCTCCGCTGAGACGGGGGGGGGGGGGGCGGGATCGTCTGGCAAATGGTCCGCCGGGGGGGGCATGCAGGGGGGGTCGTGCTCCGGGCAGTCTGGGAAGAGTCCCTCGATCACCCGGCTCAGCAGCTCCGGCTCGAGGGCTTCCGTTGCGGGGACGGCGGCTGCAGTGCAGATTTTGTTCCGCACCGCTCAGTATGGCCGTCCCCAGGCATCCCTGTCCATGCCTGCGAGCGATTTCTCGCGTGCTAACCTCTTCGCTCTGGCAATTGCCAGCTGCAATGCAGTTTTTGCCTCTACCAAGAATGCATAGAGCCGGTCCTCCGCCTCCCTATTCCTCACCCTCCGCCGGCGGCTGCGGGTGTAGGCCCTTCTCTTCACATTGCAGGTGGTCCGGAGGTCGGCGATGAACGCCGACTACCAGTACACCCGCGAGTGCGGAAGGCGCGGGTCGGCTCTGGGCATGGCCGCATCGCAGATCGCTTCGAGAGCGTCGCGAAGGCGGCCAGCGGCTTTTTCGACTTCAGTGGGCGCGGAGTCTTGGGAGCACCACGCCTCTACGATGGCCGCCTCCTCGGCCGCCTCCTCGGCCGCGTCTCGGTCCAGGCGGCTCAGCGCCCAGCGGGGAAACGCCTCCTGGTCACGGCCCCGGTGGTGACGGCGGGTCTCAGGCGAACCCTGCGAGGAGGAGATCTCGAACCACACATATAGATAGTCCGAGAGGGTCTCCTCCCCATCGAGAACCTTCCATCCCTTCACACGGCGTGCGACGGCTGGGGTGGCGAACGATATGTCTACCCTCCCTGCCGTCGCACGCACGTGTGGGCCGTCCCCCGGTTTAGGACGACTAGACCGAGCTCCGTTGCTCACTCTTCGACCGCCTCGCCTCGCAGGTCAGTGCGAGCCCCCCCCCCCCCAGGCCCGGGATTTGGCGTTAAGATCGCCCATGATTACCACGGGGAGGGGTGCCGCCCTGCAGATGGCCGGACCTAGGTGTCGAAGAACGCCTCTAGGTCCGACAGGGGCCTGTTGGGGGAGAAGTACGCGCCAACCACCGCATACCGTCCCCATTCGGCTACCTCGTAACCCGAGCCCCTCTCGTTTGATAGAGAGGGCCGGCCCCGATCTACACACTATATCCGCGGAGCCGTCGAGGTCTCCTGCCCAGTCAGAGCGGGGAACCACAAAGTATGGCTCCGCAGCGACGGCGATGTCGACCTCACGCTCCGCCATGACCTCAGGAAAAGGTCCTGGGCTCTGGCGGAGTGGTTGAGGTTTGCCTGCAGAAAGTTAGCAGTCCGACCTCCCATTATTCGGACATACTAACTTCCTCCACGGCTGGCGCGGGGCCGGCAACTGGCAAGGGGCCGGCGAAAGGCACAGGGTCAGCGGCCGCATGGGTCCTAGGGACCGCGGCTCCCTTCGTTTGGGGAGGCTTGCAGCTCCTCCCTGCCATTTTGTGGCCCGCAGGTCTGCCCGCGCTGGCGCATATCACGCAGTGGGCCGTCGCCTGGCATGTCGCCGCAAAGTGCTCCGCTTGCCCGCAGCGGAAGCAGAGCTCGCTGCGGTCCGTCTGCGAGGGGCACATCGGGGCGGCATGGCCCGTCCCCATGCAGCGGAAACAGTGCATGGGAAGAGGCGCTAGTGCCACCACCCGCGCGGGACTCCAACCGACCTCTAGCTGGCCTAAGGTGGCCAGGACCTTCGCCGCCGGTACCGGGCAGGAGAGGCGCAGAGAGCAGCTTCCCCGCCCTGCTGATTGCATCTCCCCTGTCCGGATCTGCTCTACCGAGCAGCCTGCTTTGGCCGCCGCAGCGGCTACCACCTCCGCCTTTGTGATGGAGATGTCGAGACCCGAGATGCGCAAGTCCGCGCATTTCGTGGGCCTCGACACCTGTGCCACGTCGGACAGGACCTCTGTCAGACGGGAGGCTAGCCGATCTGCTTTTTCAGCATTTTGGGGGCCCTTTACTTCGAGCATCCTGGCCCCCGCAGCCGTTTGGCGCATCCGGAACTGGGATCCCTAGATCGGATAGCGCCACGTTTTCTCTCGCTTTGAGGATAGCCTCCTTATAGCTCACTCCCTTTTTCGCTGCCTCCGGCTGTAGCTTAAGAACTACGGCCGAGGAGCGTGGGGGTGTGAGCTTGATGCTCTTTTTGGTGACTGCGGCTTTCGGCTTGGCCTTGGGTGCAGTCGCCTGAGCAGCGGCCTTCGGAGCGGGACGTGGTACCGCTGGGGGAGAGGCTTTCTTTTTCTTTCCCCTTTTCATAATAGTGGCCCAAGACTCCGTAATTGCGGGGGCAGCTTGCGGTTGGCTACGGGCCTGAGGCGGGGTCTGCTTTAGGCTTGGGCTTGGCCTCGTGTTGGGGGCAGGCGCCGAACCGCTAGCGTCGGTCCTGGCTGCCGTTCTTTTAGCGTCCGCCGCCAGTGGCGGGCGCAACGTCTTTTTGGGGAGGAGGCGCTCCTCCAGACCTTCGAATCGGGCTTCCGGCATGGTCCCGACTGATTCCAGTAGAGAGCGCCTCACACTCTCCAGGGAATCCGCATCCACTGCCGACATCTGGCGAGAAGGGCTTGGGGGCTTAGAGCTCGCTTTGGAGTAAGCCTGCCGCACAGCCTTCATCTCCTCCTTTAAGCCATCTACCTCGTTACGGAGGTTTTGGTTGGCAACCCTGAGGCGCCGGATCTCCTCGGACGTGTTCCGGACGCAGAGCACATCTAAAATGTTTTAAAGGGTCTTCGCCGACTTTTTCAGATCGCGAATGTATCCCCCTTTCAAGTTGCGTGATGTCGCTGCAACGTCGAGGATTTTCAGGATAGTAAGAGCAATGTTAGACGTCTTTTCCGATCCATGCTTTTCTATAGACTGACAACGCTATTTTTACGAAATGCTTGCCGCAACTGTGCGTCGCCGCTGAGCCGACGGAACGCGTCGTAGTAACGCTGCGATGGCGCAGCACCTGTGTGGCCGGCTATGCGTCAAAATATTTGCGTTGCGACGACGCAACGCAACGCAAGGCGCTTTGTGGACTGGCTCTAAGTGCAGGGGCACACGATGCGTTGCAGCGGCGGTGCGGCGCCGGAGCGGTGTCGCTTTTTCATCTTACATAGTAATATCTGTGGCATGTCACACGATGCGCTGCGGCACTACACTGGACTTGCAACCACCGAGACGAGACGGGGAGGGGTGAATGCATTGCGACGCCGGAGTGGCACCGCTCAGTTGTTTATACGTCACAAGGAAGGGCACACGCTCGCTCTTTTCGTTTTTTTTTCTTAGTTTTTTGTTTATTGTGATTGAGGGTTTAAAAAAATGAGTATCAACATAGAAGATATTGATATAGACTACCTAATAACCTCTGTTCAAGAAAGGGAAATTCTATGGGATAAGTCTAATGTAGACTTTAAAAATGAAAATATGAAAACAAAAGCATGGGAGCAAATTGCGAAAATTTTATTTCCAGAGTATGATAATTTTGCTCCTGATATAAAAAATTGGTGAGTAATTACTTAATGTTTTAATGATAATTAAATCTTCTGTAATTGCCATTGTAGAGACCCTCTGTTGCTCATAAAATAGCTTGAGAATTCATCTCTGATAACATTTGCTGCTGTCATCTCTTCATTTTGAGTTTGTAATGTGTGAAATTCATCATCAATTATTGCCAATTTATCCTTTTGCCGAAAACCATCCCGATCTGCGACAAAATTGTGCAGGACACAACATGCCTTTACAATGTCAGTAGCAAAATTATAGGACACATCTATCGGTCTGTGAAAAATGCGCCATTTATTCACCATAATCCCAAAAGCGCATTCGACATATTTTCTGGCCCTGCTGAAACGATAATTGTAAATCATTGAGATTGTTACCTCCATATGGACGCATAATGTGGTTGCTCAGTCCAAAAGCTTCGTCACCCACAAATATATACGGAATTTGTCTATTGGAACCACTCAGTGGCTGGGGGTCAGGCAATGGTAGGTCATTGTTAATGAGTTTCTCATATAGTTTTGAATTTTAAAAACAGTTAAATCGCATTCTTTAACGCATGCGCCAATGTCGATAAAAATAAATTTGTAGTTTGAGTCCACATCAGCTAACAACACTATAGAAAAAAAGGCTTTGTAATTAAAAAAAAGCGAGCCACTATTAGCAGGTTTACGCATGCGAATATGCTTCCCATCGAGGGCACCGATGCAGTGAGGAAAATTCATCCTTAAATCGAAACCAGATGCAATAATTTCGAGTCTTTCTGTTGTTAGTTCGGGAATGCTGTCTGGAAGAAGATTTTTCCGTACAGCACGACAAACTCTCCTAATCATATATCTAATCGTAGATTTACTCCGTTTGAATTTGTACTCCAAATCTTGTAGTGAATTTCCACTTTCTAGGTACCTGTAACAAAAACGTTTATTTAAATAATAAAACCTCATCCAATTTTAATGCTAAACTGATTTAATATTTTATTTTCAGGTAATGATATAGTGAAAAAACGGAGAAGTGTCAAAGATAACTTCTATAAGTATTTAAAAAAGTTAAAAGAAGCTTCTAAATCTAGCCACTAAAAAACTGAAAAGATATCATTTTTAAAATCAACTTTTGTTTTTAACATAAGTGGCACAAAATGAGACAGACTGTAGCTTAGACGTAGTTGGAAAAATTAATACCGATTCTACAAGTGATATTGCACAAGAGTCTTCACGTTATGTTCCTATCACCCGCAAAAGGACAATGCAAGCTGATGATTTCGAAAAGGAAGCATTAAAAGCCCTTAAGGAGCCCGAAGATCGCCACTTGTCATTTTTAAGGGTATTTTGCCATCAATTCAAGATATCACAGACCTTCAAACTCTCAACGTCCTAAGCAAAGTGTTGCAAATTATCACTGAAATGCGGTATGGCTCAATGTCCCAACAATCATCATCATATAATTTTGAACAAACGTCTCAACAGCCTTCTTCACACGGGTATCATACAAGAAGTTACAGAAATACATACACTCCAACAGAGTTGAACTCAGATTATAATTTATTGACATCTCCAGGTGAAACATCTCAAGACAGCGTAAAGTACGATTTTGCAAATTTGTAATTAAGATTTCTCAAGATTAATATCAAGAAGATTAATAAGATTGATTATGATTAGTAGGATTTCCGTTTTTGATCGTTTTGCAAATTAAAAAGTATTATTAGTAAAAGAAAATATATTTCATTACTTACCTCAAAGTGATGCCCAGCATTTCTATTGGCTCCACTGGATTCCTCATGTTAGTATACTGTTTCCGTATATGTGGTTCTAAGGATTTCAATAAACATTCGAAACTTGACGCACTCATTCGAAAGAAATTGTAAAACCTCTTTTCGTCTAACAGCAACTCTATATTCTTGGAGAAAAAACTGTCCATCACTGTTCCTTAGTGCAATAAAGGGACTGATCCAGTATTGTCGTACGCTTCTACGTCGATTTCGGCGGTGGCGTAATAGTAGGGCCAACAAAAAGCGTCTTTTAAGATCCATTTTTATTAACAGTCTGTCCAACGCTGCTGGGGTGCCAGCGGCGCCGCTGCGACATAACAACGTTGCGGCGCCGCAACGCATCGTATGCTCACTCACTAAGGGCAAAGGTATGTATAAATCGATTACGGAGAGAGTAGGCGAATCTATGTGTGAATGTATCATTTCAAAGAGGTACACTAATTAGTGAAGTTTACCTACGTCGGGACTCAAGAGATTCTATTTGAAATTTCGAAAGCCTCTATAAGTGATATGATGATGACGATCTCTTGTATATACACATGCCGCAGATTCAATCACAGTATAAAGAGTCGTCGTGAGATTCTTACGAAGTATTTTCAATGAACTTTAACGGTAACGAACTGATATTTTCATTTTAAAATCAACTTTAAGAACTGGAAGATAAGGTAGATAGTCCTATGTGGAGTTAATACAGGAGTTTTTATAACAATGTGTGTACCAAAGTAGGATACAGTATAAACGTGTACTGTATACATTACTTTGAAATTGTATTTTTAATATCTGCATGCATAAAATCTCTGAGTAAGTTTGTTGAAAAGAGTTCGAAGTTTCAAAAATAAATCAAACTGTTACGATGAGAAAATGTCTGTTCCCTTGTATGAGAGTTGGGAACAGAGGACTGGTATACCAAACGAACAACCTACAAAAAGGGGTAATGTGCCATATAGAGTAGAATAGAATAGAAAAAAGCTTCTTTTTATACCATACTTAAATTAGATACATGATATATTTAAAACTAGATACGCAATAGTACTATTGGCGGTCTTATCGCTAAAAGCAATCTCTTCCAGACAACCTTTGGATGGACTGGATTTTACGAGAACGTTAAAGGATTAGGAGATATCCCCCGTGTTAGGATATAATACACAATACCCTTCCTCCCAATTTTGATTTTAAAATAATCGCTTTCTGTAGCGACAAGACCGCCATTATATAGATGATTCTTTATTGCACACCATAAACAGCAAAACAATTCAAAGTAACAGTATTCAAATGAATGTATACAATTCGGTTGTCTCTTTTAAGGTCTTATCGCTAAGTAGCGATCTCTACCAGACAACCTTTGGATGGAATGGAATACATTTACTTGTTTCTCATTTTGTTGTAGCTTGTAAGGTATAAAGTATTTGAAAATGACTACATTATGCCCTCGCGGGCATAACTTCTTTTAACTTTTTTAAATACTTTTAGAAGTTATCTTTGACACTTCTCCGTTTTTTCACTATATCATTACCTGAAAATAAAATATTAAATCAGTTTAGCATTAAAATTGGATGAGATTTTATTATTTAAATAAACGTTTTTGTTACAGGTACCTAGGAAGTGGAAATTCACTACAAGATTTGGAGTACAAATTCAAACGGGGAAAATCTACGATTAGATATATGATTAGGAGAGTTTGTCGTGCTGTATGGAAAAAATCTTCATCGAGACAGCATTCCCGAACTAACAACAGAAAGACTCGAAATTATTGCATCTGGTTTCGATTTAAGGATGAATTTTCCTCATTGCATCGGTGCCCTCCTCGATGGGAAACATATTCGCATGCGTAATCCTGCTAATAGTGGCTCGCTTTTTTTTAATTACAAATCTTTTTTTTCTATAGTGTTGTTAGCTGTTGTGGACTCAAACTACAAATTTATTTGTATCGACATTGGCGCATGCGTTAAAGAATGCGATTCAACTGTTTTTCAAAATTCATAACTATATGAGAAACTCATTAACAATGACCTACCATTGCCTGACCCCCAGCCACTGAGTGGTTCCAATAGACGAATTCCGTATGTATTTGTGGGTGACGAAGCTTTTGGACTGAGCAACCACATTATGCGTCCATATGGAGGTAACAATCTCAATGATTTACAATTATCGTTTCAGCAGGGCCAGAAGATATGTCGAATGCGCTTTTGGGATTATGGTGAATAAATGGCGCATTTTTCACAGACCGATAGATGTGTCCTATAATTTTGCTACTGACATTGTAAAGGCATGTTGTGTCTTACACAATTTTGTCCCAGATCGGGATGGTTTTCGGAAAAAGGATAAATTGGCAATAATTGATTTATATTAATTGTAGCGCCGCAGCGCATCGTGTGACATGCCACAGATATTACTATGTAAGATGAAAAAGTGACACCGCTCCGGCGCCGATCCGCCGCCGCAACGCATCGTATGCCCCCACCCTTAGCGCTAGTCCATACGGCGCCTTGCGTTGCGTTGCGTCGTCGCAATGCAAATATTTTAACGCATAGCCGGGCACACAGGTGCTGCGCCATCGCAGCGTTACTACGACGCGTTCCATCGGCTCAGCGGCGACGCGCACTTGCGGCAAGCATTTTGTAAAAATATCGTAGACAGTCTATAGAAAAGCATGGATCGGAAAAGACGTCTAGCATTGCTCTTATTACTACGAGTCTTATTAACTACGTAAAAAAATGAGATGAGCTTGCGTGTATCCTGCCTATCAACGCACAAGCAACTGAGCGCTGCCGCTCCGACGTCGCAATGAGTACACCCCCTCCCGCTTCGTCTCGGGGGCTGCTATTCGTCATGTGCGCGTTGCGAGGACGCAGCGCATCGTGTGTACACTTTGGATAATTGTATGTAAAACAACGCAACGCTGACGCAACGCGCCGTGTGGACTGGCTCTAAATGTTTAAACGTACATTTTTCTATAATCCGCTGGTGCTGAATGTTTTGCCTATACAATGATCTGTTAGTCAATAATAGCAACGTGATAGATGTTTTAAATAATAGTTTTTAATAATAAAAGGCGTCTGTTGTATGTCGGATGCGTTATGGGCTAAAGCTACCACAGATTGGACGCCTCTAATCGGGAAACGACCTCGTGGCAAACCTCGGCGAAAATGGAGGGACGAAATTGATACGAATTGAATTGAGATTTAGATAAAAAATGGAGAGAGGAAAGGGCTATCTTTGTTCTGCAGTGGGACACTACTTCTAATAAATATACTAATTCTAATAAATATATAAAAATCTCGTGTCACGGTTTTAGTGGTCGCACTCCTCCGATACGGGTAGACCGATTTAAATGAGTTTTTTTTTGTATATTTGGTAGGTATGAGAATAGATCGTAAAGTATTTTTCACCATCCTACCCCCACCCCTAAAATTTTAGTATTTTTGTATGAACAATATAAATATAATTTGACCGTCGTTTATTGACTTGAAGTCATTTACATGAAGTGTCGTGTCACGTTGACAAGAGTGTTTTATATAGTTTTATCTCGAAGTTCCCACGGGAACGGGAAATTTCAAGTATGCGAAACCGCGGGCGGGTCAACTAGTAATTTATATCAATTTTATAATCGCTCTTGGAAAAGAGTAATTAGCTCTGAATATTTAATTAATAATTCGTAATTCGTCTATTGTCTGAAAAGATGGTTGAGCTTAACAAAGAACTATACTAGGTTTCGCCGGTTTGGCGTACAAACATTACAATAGTCATATAAATTAATACAGTAAAATTAAATCAAATACACAATTACTTATAAATGTCAAAGTTTTAAGATAAGTGTCAGAAGTCTAATCACAATAATACATAGTTTGTTTAATAAATAATAATAAAATTAACAATTTATTTATACATTATATTAGTATTGTAATTAGTACTCATAATTATTTTGAAATATTTCTTAGTTAATATTTTTATTTCATACTAGTGGACCCCCCGAACTTCGTATCGGCTTGAAATGCATAGGTATAACGCGGGCTGTCAAAATAAGTCACCCTGGTAGAATTGTCAATTGTTTTCCCCGGCCATCATTGTCAAAATGCATGACTTCCACAAATAATTCAATACCAAAATTAGCCAAATCGCTCCACCCGTTCTCGAGTTTTAGCGAGACTAACGAGCAGCAATTAATTTTTATATAGGTATATAAACAATATATCTCGGGATAACTCCTACCGAAGCATCTGTTTCAAACGATATTCATTTTTTTACATCCTCTTTGACGATATTTGCAGCACGCATTCTGTCAATTCTATGTCAAACGTCATAAGGTTACATTACAAAAGCACTAAGGTTAGATTATAAATAATTTTATATGGTGGTTAAGTATTCTTAAATTTTCTAAATTTGCGCGCAATTTTCTTAATCTTTTCTTTCATAAGAACCTTCTCCTGACAATAAGACATACAACAAAAAAAGAATTGGCTAAATTGGTCCAGGAGTTGTTGAGTTATGCGCTTACCAACACATTTTGCAATTCATTTTTATATTATATATTTGCTGGATGTGATATGTTTTGTGTGCCATATGTAATAAATAAATGAAAATCACTTATAAGACGTCCACTGCTGAACATACGGACATCCACGACGGATCTGGTGTGGCCTACACCCAAAATCATCATCATCTTCATCATCAGCCGGAAGACGTCCACTGCTGAACATAGGTCTCCCCTTTAGATCGCCACAACGAGCGGTTGCGCCCAACGGTTCTCCGCGATTCTTACTAGATCGTCGGTCCACCTTGTGGGGTCCGGCCAACGCTGCGCTTCCAGTCCGTGGTCTCCACTCGAGAACATTTCTTCCCCAACGGTTATCGGTTCTACGAGCGATGTGGCCCGCCCATTGCCACTTCAACTTGCTAATTTTGAGAGCTATGTCGGCAACTTTAGTTCTTCTGCGGATTTGCTCATTACGGATTTTGTCAAACAAAGAAACTCCGAGCATAGCTCTCTCCATAGCTCATTGAGCGACCTTGAGCTTGGTCATGAGGCCATGAGTAAAGGACCACGTTTTAGTGCCATAGGTCATCACTGGCAACACACACTGGTTGAAGACTTTAGTCTTCAGGCTCTGGGGAATTTTGGACGAGAAGATATCGCGAAGTTTCCCGAACGCTGCCCAGCCGAGTTGGATTCTTCGTGCGACCTCTTTATCGAAGTTGGACTTATCTAATTGGACAATTTGTCATAGGTATAGATATTCGTTGACAACTTCGAGAGTATCGCCCCCAACAACTACCGGTACGGGTGCAACATGAATATTCGTCTTATCCATGTTCATTTTAAGACCTACCTGTTGGGAGTCCCTACTCAGGTCGCTGAGCATGGTACCGAGTTCCTTGAGCGATTCGTTCATAATGACTATATCATTGGCATAACGAAGGTGAGTGATGTATTCGCCATTGATATTGATGCCAAGTCTGTCCCAGGCCAAGAGTTTGAAAACGTCCTCCAATGCGTTCGTGAACAGTTTCGGAGAAATTACGTCTCCCTGTCTCACGCCTCTCTGCAATTGGATTGGTTCCGTACTCTGATCCTGTAGACGGACTGACATAGTGGAGTTACTATACAAACACTTCAACTCTTCGATATACCTATAGTCGATTTGGCATCGCTGAAGAGACTGCAGTGCCGCCCAGGTCTCGATTGAATCTAAGGCTTTTTCATAGTCTACAAACGCTGGATATAACGGCCGATTATACTCCTCGGTCTTCTGTATAATCTGGCGTAGCGTGTGGATGTGGTCTATGGTACTAAAACCTTTTCGGAAACCGGCTTGTTCGGGGGACTGGAAGGCATCGAACCTGCGTGCGAGACGGTTCGTAATCACTTGAAAACAGCTTGTAAACGTGGCTCAAGAGCGAGATGGGCTCGTGATTCTTAAATAAGGTTTTATCACCTTTTTTAAAGATAAGCACCACCACGCTCTTGTTCACGCTTTTGGCGTGGTTTCTTCAAGGACGACGGAGTTAAATAACTTCTGAAGGACTTGAAGTACCGGTTTTCCACCCGCTCTCAGGAGTTCTGTCGTAACTCCATCCTAACCTGGTGTTTTGTTGTTTTTAAGCTGTTTCAGCGCGATCCTAATCTCGTACAGGCTGATGTCCGGGATGTCTTCGGTATAGTGTCGGGTTAGTTTGGCTCTGGTGTCCTGAGTCAACTGACCAACGGGGTTTTGTGTTGAGGTGTACATCTGTCCATAGAACTTTTCGCCCTCTCTCAGTATCTCCGGTTTCGACGAAATGATAGTGCCGTTGTCGGTCTTCAGCTTAGTCATTTGGCTTTGCCCTATAGACGAATGCTTTGCGAACACTTTTGAACCTTTGTTCTTTTCTATTGCGACCTTAATACGAGATGTATTAAGGGTACGCAGATCGTGTCGCATAGATTTCGAGTTTCGTCTATTAAGCACGCCGTAGGCCGACATATCAGATGAAGACTGCAATCTCATTTCATCCCGGTCCTCCATTAGCTTAATGGTTTTATCTGAGAGTTTCTGGTGCTGAGTTCGGCGGGGGGCCTTAAAGAACTTAGATCCCACCGCTTGGACAGTTTCCACCAACCCGTTGTTTATCTCGTCAATATCATTGCAGCTGGCTAGGCACTGGAAGCGATCTACACCCAACGGCTCCCAGCAACCTTTATCAGGTTGTCTTTCCATCTAGTGGGGGGTGGTCCTACGCTGCGATTTCCAGTGCGTGGTCTCCACTCTGGAACCTTTCTGCCCCAACGGCCGTACTTCGATCTATGTGCCTCGCCCACTCCCTCTTCAGCTTGCTAATCCTCTTGACTGTACAAGCGATATTGAGCTTAAATTCAATCTATAACAGCTCAATTTTATATAATCTAACTAAATCATACTGCCTGTAAAAGATTTTATAAATTCAAAAACCTTATACGCATTGTGATTTTGGATCTAATACAAGCGCAACATTCTACATTGCTGTATTTAAACTGCTTGAAATAGGGTAAAGTCGGAAGGTTTCACCATTTTTCATCGAAGCAGCCGCGTTGATGGTACTTTGTCGTTATCTCATACATTATTGGACTGAGTTAAACTAGCGATTATCGGCGGTTTCACTTGATTTCTCTCTCTTGCAATAGATTGCGTTATAGTTGCGTAGCTTGCCTATACATCCATACTAATATTATAAATACGAAAGTAATTACGCCTGTTTATCTGTTTTTAAATTTTCGCGAACTATACTCATGTTTTTAAGACAAACGGGTCTTTTCGCGCAGTGACCACGGCCGATTTAACTTGGTCGAAACGTCGAGGTTAGTCAAAATTATGATTTTGATATAAATCTGTGCACGAAACGAGCCGTTTGTCTTAAAAAAAATGTATATCTCTTTGTAACATTTTAACAAGTAAAGGCTTGGTCCGATTTAGATAAAATTCTGTATATACTATACCGGTTTTGGCTCGCTCGAGGAACTACTACTACTTCTGCCACCAAGCAGCATCGCTGTGTTTCGGTTTAAAGGGTACGTTATGTTTGTAAACAATTAAAATGTACAATATCAACTGCAAAAATAACTTACGTATTTTTAAATGAATACCATCGAGACCAGACATTTTCACAACTTTTTCTACCACCTTTTTAATGGTAGTACTGTGTAAGTGCTCGTCGATCCAAATTACCTAATAAAACTAGTGTTTCTGTGAGAATAGTAGACCTCGACCTAAGTTCCAAAATATTAAAAATATATTTCAAAGCCTGATATGCTTTATTATAATGCAAATACAACTCCAAAAAGTAATTTGGGCAACAAAATTAACGAAGAAAGCCCAATTTAAAATTGACTTTCAGATGCTTGAATTTTCCAATAGGCTTACCTATGTAGACTTTTGAGCAAAATATTGGTATAAGTTTTAGCGATTACTCGCGTTCCCTTGGTCCTAGGAGGTCGTATCTGGTGTCTACGGGTGTCTCGTGCAGGCGGAGAGGATTACGTAATCTGCTTGGTATAAATAGGTATACATTTTCCAAAAAAAAATCAATAATTGAAATCCGTCTATATTTAACGCTACAGAAAACTTCTCCCCCTTTTCCCCCAGTCACTTCCCCCTTTGGGAATTTTTTTCTTCTTGTATAGAAAGCAGTCCTTAGTGTGCCGTTTCAATTTGATTGAAATCCGTCGATAAATAATGGTACAGCAAACTTCCCCCTTTTACCCTGATCAAAAATCGCAATTGACTAAAAAAAATTAAATAAACCAAGGGAACTACTGTGACAATTTTCTTCAAAATTGGTTGAAAAATGCGACCTGTAGGCGAGAACAGACAGAAAGACCGACAGATTTAATTGTTCCACTACGCTACTGTTTTCCTTTTCCTTTGTCAGTACAGTTACAAGTTAATTTCCCCCAGCTCTGACATATTGAGTCACAAGATATACGCAGCCAATCCCGCGTCACGTAAATTGGGATTCACCCCCTATTAGAAAGATAAAGGGGTGATTTGAACAGTTTATTAAGGTTTCTTTAACAGAAGGAAATATTGAGTGGATGAGACGCAAAGTGGACAGTAGACTATACTTTTTATTTTGTATGCAAACTTTCTTATCTGAAGTTCGTATTTTTTTCATATTTTGTTTATATTAATGTGTCTATATTATCCACCGTATTATTTCCCATGATTCTTACTCCGGATCACAAACATGGACATTTAATGAAAACACTCGACACAGTATACAAACAACACAACGGTCAATGGAACGAAGCAAAACAAGAAAAACAAAGAAGTGACTCCATTCGACCTAAAACCAAAGTCATATATGCACTGTCTCACGCACACAGACTGTGTGTGCAAAGTGGAAATGGGCGGGACATATTTTCGTCTAAAAGACAAAAGATGGCAAAAAAGAATAATGAAATGGACAGGGCTGACGGGAAAGAGAGCCACAGGACGCCTGCAAAAACGTTGACGAAATTAAAAAAGCCGCCGGCACACGCTTGATGGAATGAGCGCAAGATAGGTAGCTTTGGAACAATTTGGAGGAAGCCCGAAAGGGGCCTTAACTAACATTTATATAAACGAATAATAATATTTTTTATTAAATACGTAATACCATTAGTAAGAAAATAAAAATGCTTTTTATTTTTTTATTGTATTATTTAGTTTCTGTGTGTTTGTTACTTGTGACGAAATAAATGTCTATATCTATTTTTTGATTAAACAAAAGCAATTACCGGAAATTTAGGAAGAAGAGCTTACCCTAATAAGAGTCCCAGCAAACCCTTAAAGAGGTTTCATAAATACGGTTATGCGCACCGCCAAAGAGTGGAAAGCCTTGCCTGAGTCTGGGTTTCCTGATAACAACAACCTGGGTGTCTTCAAGTCGAGAGTGAATAGGTTTCTTCTAGTCAAGCGTGATCTAGGCATGGGCGTTTATTCAACGGACTAGTCGAATCAACCGTTGATTAACATTCGACGCTTCCCGTTGAACGTTCTATCGTTTATTCGTAGACTTGTTAAATTCGTAGACGGTTGAATAAAATGTAGAGACGTTTGTTTCAACTAGAGCGCGACGGCTCGACGCGACGATAAAATAAATTTGAACTTTAAAGTTACGTAGGTAGCGTTCATATTTGAATAAATAGATATAGTGAGTTAAGTATTTATTAAAATTATCCTGTCGATTAAAGAAAAAGGATAGCAATTACTTAACGAATAGATTATAGGTCACGTTATGAACTAGTCGAAAAATTCAACTACTTGATCGACTAGTCGACGATCGACGATGAACGGTTTATGAAAAAATCGTCGACGACCCATCTCTAGCGTGATCCATCGTAGACTGCATCATCGCTTATTATCAGGCGAGATCGTGGTCAAATGCAAGCCTATAGGTAATGTATGAAAAAAAGTGGCACTCCGGGAGTGCCGCCAGAAGTGAAAACTTGAACAATTACGAGATACTTATATATAGAGGTGTCGGTAACGGTAACGGTGACAGTGTCGCGAGTTTAATGGTTTTTTCCCCATCTCAAAAAATGACCAACTCGCCTAAAGAAGTTTTCACTTCAAAAAAAGATACTTTGACATTTTTGACTTCTAAAAATTTGTAACACTTGAATCTATTTTTTTCATTTAATTTATTTTGTTCATAAAACAATTAACCAATTGTATTTGAAACTACATTATATATTAAACTATACATTAACATTTTAAAAATAATCATAATTAAATACAAAAATAATCAATAAAACCGACACAATTCAAAACACAAGTCATAATAGCACTTAGGTTAAAAAGTCGGAGATAAAAAAAAAATCTCACAAATTAATTGAATAAATAAATCATTTTGAATTGCATTGTAACTTGAAATCATCCACTGAATAAAAACACCCTTCCAGCAAAAGCTTTTTTAGTGTTACTTTGTACCTATAATCTCTTGCAGTTACAACCTACATTTTACTCTAAAGAGAAATTTCTTGAATTTGTAGGAATATAAAACATTCAGCTTTATAGATGACTTATTATTATATTTGTATCGGACTGTCTATGTCAGACGCACATGACATAGACAGTCCGATACAAATAACACTACCTGCCGCCACGAGCGTTGACGGCGAACTGACAGAGCGCAGCAGCCGATTTTCCCCCCCGTCTCGCCGCGCGCATACCTCAGGGAGTGCACAGCACTAATGGTCACACTATATCAATAATTTTCATGTTAATGGGGAGAGAGTTGTATAAAATAATTGCTTGATAGCGAGAGTCATGCATCGCTACATTTAATTTTGGACAAAGTGGAGCATCAAGATCTTTCCTTCTTGTGCTCAATCTTAGCACTTTTTGTTCCGGTGTCTCATACTTATAGGGATGCCGGACAACATCCATAAGAACTACTAATATGTAGAGGCTAGGAAGTGTCAAAATTTGTAACCTATTGACGAGACTTATCAATCTAATTCATGTTTTTATAGGAATATACATACATTTAGAATCGTTTATTTCTTTTTAATTAATAAAATATGTATGAGATTTTGATCTGCCACAAAATAAGTCATCTATAAAGCTGAATGTTTTATATTCCTACAAATTCAAGAAATTTCTCTTTAGAGTAAAATGTAGGTTGTAACTGCAAGAGATTATAGGTACAAAGTAACACTTATTATACATATAGCTAGCTAGTATTATCTAGTTAGTAAACAAACATGAAACAATAAATACCTATGACTTTGACTATTTGTTAAACCAAAAAAGATGACGTACGTGTTAGTTGTAAATACTTGTATACCAATACTTAGATAGATAGATAGATACTTCCTTTATTGCACACCATTAAATATAAACGTATAACAGAAAACACAATTCTAAATCATAGGTACAATGGGCGGTCTTATCGCTGAAAGCGATCTTTTCCAGGCAACCTTTAGAATTTTGAAATAAACCTTCTTTACGCACGCTTGACTTGAAGAGTAAGCTGGTGAATGCGTAAAGAGAGCGTTACGAAAAGTGTTATCGCGCGAGGCAAACGGATGTTGAGAGGGAGATATATGTTAGTGAAGATAGAAATATACATACATATAGATGGAGGTTTTACTTCAGTCGTGTGGTCTAAAACTTACTCGTTTTTAGGGTTCCGTAGCCAAATGGCAAAAAAACGGAACCCTTATGGATTCGTCATGTCTGTCTGTCTGTCTGTCCGTATGTCACAACCACTTTTTTCCGCAACTTTAAGAACTATACTGTTGAAACTTGGTAAGTAGATGTATTCTGTGAACCGCATTAAGATAGAAACAAACACAGAAAAAAAACAATAAATTTTGGGGGTTCCCCATACTTAGAACTGAACCTCAACATTTTTTTTAATCAAACCCAAACATGTGGGGTATCTATGGATAGGTATTTAAAAATGATAATGAGGTTTTTAATATATTTTTTTTCTAAACCGAATAGTTTGCGCGAGAGACACTTCCAAAGTGGTAAAATGTGCCCCCCTCTGTAATTTCTAAAATAAGAGAATGATAAAAGTAAAAAAATGATGTACATTACCATGCAATCTTCCACAACAAATTGGTTTGAACGAGATCTAGTAAGTAGTTTTTTTTAATACGTCATAAATTGTAAACCGTAATTTACCTTTCATTAAATCAACTCATATATAAAAAAAGTTACAACGAACTACAAGAACTTTTATATTATGTTACTTGCTGCTACGGAACCCTTCATGAGCGAGTCCGACTCGCACGTGGCCGCTTTTTTTATACGATTTTTAAAACAATCTCAAAAGTTTTAAGACTAGACGGGACTTGAACATTCCTCTTGATACGCGGATGCACTATCCAACTGTGCTACCAGGCTATGTCACGTCAGGGTCGAAATTAGTGAGATGATTCAGATTACGAGTAAAGCGCCATTAGTTTAAAAAAATTGAGATGATTTTAAAAATCTACGAATTTTCCGTATGTGTTCGGATAACACTATATAAATAAAAATACTACCTATACTTGTTTACCTGTCAAGTTGATATTAAGTCTTTAATTGCTTATTCTTCTATAGCTCATTTAAGAATTGTAATTGTTGTTAGAATGATAAATTATTGTGGTTTTATTGGTTCCTATTTATTAAGGGGAGACCGGAGGGGAATCGCCCATACAACACGTACTATCAAGATCATTTCTAATTGGAGCATATTTCTACCTTAATAAGGTATTATTTTAGTTTAAATAGTAACAACTGAATTTTGACAAAATTCACAGGGTACACCAGTGACCCCACAGTGCAATTAGTTAGTTTCCGTGTAGCTTTAATAACACAAATATAGGAAATAGTCTGAAATCCAGAATAACTGCCATTTGTACCCCAAAAAAGTTTACTAATTTACATGAACTGCCGTTACCTGTAATTTGAATGAAATTGTAGGCCAAGTTGGTTAGTTTTTCGTGACACTATTTAGATAGACAAAGATTACTTACAAATAATATTTTTTTGTTTTAATCGGAGACTCGCGAGATCTCAGTTCGGAGCGAACCACTAGTACATATAGATTCAAAAACATTAACCTAAATCTAAAACATACTGGAGTCTGCTAAAAATAAGATAGAATATTCTATATCACAAAACGACGAACGCAAAAGAGGGGCAAGCCATTACTAAATAACCACACGGCAATATATTTTTAACCGGGGCATAAATGACATTTTCGGCCCAGAAGACCTATTTCATTCACGGTCCATAATTTTGGACCAATTTTGCCAGTGTCTAATGCAGACAACCGATTAAATCGAACTGCCGTAGATTATAGTCAATGACCGATTTTATGCTGACAAAGGTCACACGTCAATCTTATTTACCCGGGGAAGTACCTACTACCAGCATACTTATACCTGCCGCCAAGCAGCATTTCTGTGTTTCAGTTTAAAGGGTATGGTTCCCGGTGTAATTATAGTCACATGAGGCATTACACCTGTATGCCTCAAGTTGATAGACGCAGGGCAGTCAATTGTAGGGCATCACGTTTCTAAGGTGCGTGACCTACTTAACATCAGGTGGGCCATATGCTTACTCCATCACCAGATAGTATAAAAAAAACTGTAACCTTTTTATGACTCGCTGCTCGTAGAACATATCGTATGCGCAATATAGGTATGGGTGCCAGTGAAATTACACAGTATTATGTCATACGGTATACTGCTGTGGGGGAGTGCTGCAGATATAAACACCGTTTTTGTGCTGCAGAAGAGGGCTGTTCGTACAATTTATAATATGGGCCCCAGATAATCATTACTACATTATTTTTATGTAAATACATACTTATAATACATAGAGAAACAACCAGACCCGGAACAAATATCTGTAGATCATGCAAACATTTGTTCCGCAGCGGGAATCGAACCCGCTACCTCCTGCGTCTCAGCTGGCTATTCGCCCACTGCGCCACGGAGGTCGTCAATATAAATATAAAATATCGGATTATTTAGATAATAGAGAAGCTTGGAACTGAAATTGCTCCAACTCGTTCAAAATGTTACAATTTAGACGTAATTTATTTTCTGTATTGTAATGTATTCTAAAAGGATGATTAAAAATAAACAACCAGCCTTGTTTCTTGCCTTTCTTTCATGGCTTGGTCGCGAAGGAACAGGCCGTAAAATTGACGTTTCAAAGTGATCCTTGTGATTTTAATGAATAAATGATTTTGACTTTGACTTTGACTTACAGGGACACGTATTCCTTAAGTTGATGCACGCAGTGCGATGCATCGAAAGGCACATTCCGTAACCTACGAGGCTTAGCTTTGTTATAGATGGGTTATGGTCACCACTTATCATCATTGGCTTGTTCCATTTCACTGTCGCATAAACAGAAATCACGATAATTAGTTTCTGCCGTTTGCCATCAACAATAATCGGATTTTAATGAAAAAAATCGTGGATTGTTTTTGGCGACTATATTTTGGACCGATTATTATCGGTCGTCTGCGATCGGCCTTATTCATTTGACAGTGGTCACCGAGTTAGGTCATTAGGGGTCAAATTGCGAGTGAGATAGGTTGTGCTATTGTTGCGAAAAATAATGGTTAAAGTTAATGTACAAGTCGACATATTGTTGATATTCGCATGCCTACTTTCTTTAAAATAAACTAAAAAAAATAACCTTTGTCTGAATTGGATTTAATGGAATAGAATAGAATACTCTTTATTAAAATATATATATACTAGCTGACCCGGCAAACGTTGTTTTGCCATATAAATATATATATATATATACTAGCTGACCCGGCAAACGTTGTTTTGCCATATAAATAAATGCTATTAAAAAATAAGGGTTGATCGTAGAAGGGTGAAAATTGAGGATTGTATGTATTTTTGTATGTTGTATCATAAAAAAATAGAAATTAAAAATTTTGTCTAAAAAAAAAAAAAAAAATTTAGGGGTCGACTACCCCTAACATTTAGGGGGATGAAAAATAGATGTTGGCCGATTCTCATAGATACCGGATAAGCACAAAAAATTTCATCAAAATCGGTCAAGCCGTTTCGGAGGAGTATGGCAACGAAAACTGTGACACGAGAATTTTATATATTAGATTATTATACTCTTAATATTCTTTATTTTATTTTGTCTGTACTGTACTGTTGTCCTAAATAAATGTATTTTACTTTCCTTTACTTCACTTTATTGCATACCAATAAAATTAAAAATACAAAGAAATACACAAAAATGAAGGTAAGTACAATGGGCAAATTACAATGCGTAAGTACAATGGCCGTTGGGGCCGGAAGGTTCTCGAGTGGAGGCCACGGACCGGCAAGCGCAGCGTAGGACGTCCACCTACAAGATGGGCAGACGACTTGGTAAGAACTGCAGGTCAGCGTTGGATGCAGACCGCTTCCAACCGCAGTTCCTGGAGATCAATGAGAGAGGCCTTTGTCCAGCAGTGGACGTTCTACTGCTGATATGATGATGATGATGAAGTACAATGGGTAAGGCAATGGGTTAATTATAATAAATAAAATAAGATAAAAAAAATGTAACTACAACCGAACACCTAATGATCCGATGGAGACCACAATACCTTTCGAAGATGACTGATAAAAGTTGCTGGAGCCAATGCGTGCAGGCCGCACGATCAGTCGCTCCCGAAATGCAGAGGTAGTGGGCCTATGTCCAATGGACATCCTTTGGCTGATATGAGATAATTCTGTAAAAAGCTGTCCATCTCAAAATACCATCTCTAAGAGCATTGAGATCCTCGGTGTCGACATCTCCAGTGGCGTGCAGTTTCGGAGTCACTTAGAAGACAAGGAAAAGTTGACATCCAAAAAGCTCGGTGTGCTCAACAGGGTAAAGCAGTACTTCACTGCGGGGCAAAGACTGCTTCTCTATAAGGCCCAAGTCCGGCCCCACATTGAGTACTACTGTCATATAGGGCAGGAGCACCTGGATACCAGCTAGGGCCGTTTGAATTTGTTCTAAGACAAGCTGTGATAATTTTTGACTATCCCATTCTCACAAGCGGTATTGAGCCCTTAAGTGTCAGGAGGGATTTTGCCTCCCTGTGTGTGTTCTACTGCTTGTACAATGGGATGTGTTCTGAGGAGTAGTTTGACATGGTGCCTGCAGGTTTCTTTACCATCGTGCCGCTCGCCATCGCCATCGGCAGGGAATCCACCCACACACCTTGGAGACGATGTGGTCGTGCACCGTGAGGAATTCGTTTCCACAAACACTTCGCTTGTGGAATAGTTTCCCTGCCGAGGTTTTCCCCAGGGATTAAAGTATGGGGTTCTTCAAAAAGGGCGTTTTGAAAATTTTTAAGAGGTGGCAACGTGCGAGTCGTACCTTTAGCGTTTAAAAAGTCCATATGATACGATAACCGCTTACAATCAGGTGGGGTGTATGCTTTAGCAGTATAAAAAAATAGCAGTATGTTGGCCTTGCTCCGAGAAATTTCTAACATTTGTAACTTTTGGTCCTTGAAATCACTCAAAAATCTAATTTATCCATACTAATATTAAAAATTCGAAAGTAACTCTGTCCTTCTGCCTGTTTGTTACGTTTCCACGACTAAAAGGCGGGACCAATTTCGATGAAATTTTGCATATAAATAGATTATGAACGGGATTAGGACATAGGCTACTTTTTAACTACGCAGAGGGAGGCTAATATTTTTATTGACAAACTACGTGTGCGAAGCTGCGGGATTACGCGGGCTACCTGTAAGCCAGCGTTTGACCACGATCTCGCCTGATGGTAAGCGATGATGCAGTCTACGATGGCACACGCTTGTCTAGAAGAAAACTATTCACTCGTGACTTGAACTAGGTTGTAGATATCAGGAAACACAGACTCAGACAAGGCGTTCCACTCCTTGGCGGTGCGCATAATAACGGCGGAAGAGTACTGCTTTATGCGTATGGGAGGTATGTATAGCAGTGGCGCACCGCGGAGCGCCTGGTTGTCCGATGATAGAATGAGGATGGTGAAATTAGGTTGAAAAGCTTCGCAGCACACTTTCCGAAATGTATCCGACAAAAAACCGAGAGGCTTGCAACCTTTCAACGATGTTCGAGACTGTGGAGCCTTGCATCTGCTAACTCGTTGCAAATGAGCTTCTTGGCTCTTCTCTCAATTGAATCTAGAGCCTCTAGCTGGTATTTCGCTGATCCGTCCCAGAGGTGAGAACAGTACTCCAGACATGATCGAACTTGTGCTTGGTATAAGTTGAGCAACTGTCCTGGTGTGAAGTATTGCCTCACCTTTGCAAGTATATTAAGCTTTTTAGCGGCCAGCTGGGCTTTCGACTCAATGTAGGATCCGAAATTGAGAGTCAGTGTTAATGAGATACCAAGAAGCTTGAGGTGGTCAGAAATCGGCAAAGATACATTACGTAGATTAGGAGCCAGATAAAATTGGTTCCGTTTCCCGGAAAACTGACACGCCTGGGTTTTATTTGCATTAAACTTAATCAAGTCGGCATCGCCGCCCCAGTCGGAGATCACCTTCAAGGATAAGTTTAAGCGTTCAACCATGGCCTCCCTGAGAGGCTGAATCTGCTCCCTTAATGCTTAATGGCTTGTGCTTTTTTAGCTGACCTAGATACGATGAGATCATCCCCCTTACTGCTGGGCTCCTCCAAGTCTTTCCACCCATCTTCTATCCTTCACCACCATCCATTAGGCACATGGCTCATAATGACTGGGTATGGTATCTTAATTTTTTTGATTAATTTAACGTATCTTTGTCTGTAGTTAATTGTCCATCGTATGTAGTTTCTGTGTGTTTGTTACTTGTGTCGTTAATGTTCGTGTTAATTGATTAAACAATTTTCACTCCATTCCATTTCCATTACCATACTACAAATGCAAGTTGAAATGTTTAGAATGGCTGATATCCTTATCCCACGATGACACTGAAAATCTTCTGCTTTTTGCTGAATAACACACATTCGCCATACAGGGTGTGTATGGCGAATCTATACCACATTTTTCACACACTTACCTACACACCCCTACATTCATACACACTCCAGTCAGTTTCTCCAAGTTCCCATTTTCCAAGATGTACCGGTAGCCGTAATAGGTCACCTCGAGCTTCTAGGGGTTTCGCTCACGACTACTCTCAACTTTAGCTCATACATCGAGTCTAATACTAAAATAGCTGCCATGAAGCTGGGCATCCTTAACAAGGTCAGGAGATACTTCACACCAGGACAGCTTCTTAGTCTATACAAAGCACAAGTCCGGTCTGGTATGGAGTACTGCTGCCACCTTTGGGATGGTTCGGCCAAATACCAGCTCGCTACCTTAGACTCGATAGAACGTAGGGCTTTTAGGCTAATAGGTGAGCAATATATGGCGGAGGCTAAGACCCAAAGTCTCGAACACCGCCGTAAAGTTGCAAGCCTATCTATCTTTTACAGAATACATTTCGGGGAATGTGCCCAGGAACTTTACGATCTGATTCCGTCATCTCCTTTCCATCAATAGACAAGCAGGCGCACGGCTCAGTACCATCCGTACCTAGTTGATATATCACCCATTCGCACACACCGTTTTGGTTCTACGTTCTTGATGCGTACAGCTGAGGTATGGATCGCTTTGCCGTCGTCTGTTTTTTCTAAAGAATAAAATCCGGGCCTCTTTAAGGTAAGAGTGAATAGGTTTCTTCTAGATCTTCGTGCTTCATCTTAGGCCACATCATCGCTTACCATCAGGTGAGATTGTGGTCAAACGATGATCTATTTAGTTTAAAAAAACTGCACACACGCTTGTAATCTACTCTGTTATTACTTAAAATTCAAAATAAAATATAATTTTGATAAGTAAAATTTATCAAAGTTACTATTTTTGTTATTATAAATTTGTAATCGTATTGATACTCGATACTTTTGATCTGTCTGTTTAACATTAAATTAACTTTAGTCTTTCTTTAAGGGGGCACCGGAGGGACAATCGCCCATACAACACGTACTACCAAGATCATTTCTAATTGGAGCATATTTCTACTTTAATAAGGTATTATTTTGATTTGAATAGTATTTATCTAGGTTCCCAACCATATATTAGATCAAAATACTTACCTAAAATGAAATAGAAGCGTATCGCATTCTGCATCTTTTTACGTCATAAAAGACCTGTTTTAAGCCTACTTGTTTCGTATTAAAAACAACAACATCTTACGTATCCTAGTCATGGGTACATAGATTATATCGTCTAGTTACAGAATAACAACACAATGAGAAAAATACAACAAGTTTTCAGTCATCATTTTTGGTATTACGGAACACGGTCAAAATCTAATCAAATTTAGAATCATTCTATTTCTATCACTGTCGCTCTGCGTGGCTAAAGTTCGTCACTAAACAGGGATAGCGATATTCAAGCCGAAGTTTTTGACGTGGCCGAATTGAAGTTGCGCTCGGGGTTCGCCGGCGCGTTAACTTAGCTTCTCTTTTAGTCTAAATATTGAACTCTTTATTTGTTAAGGTTTATGGAGGAGGGCGTTGATGCCTGCGACACAGTATTTGTACTCCTGCAGGTATCACCGTTTCCATTTTGTGTCTGTACGCTGTTTTATGTACCAAATAAAGACATATTAATTTGATTTTTGATGCGTTCAATTCTTTAGTGAAACGTTATCCCAAAGTTAATCTTAAAATGGTTATTGTCATCTTGATGTTCACTCATATTTAAATACCTAAGACAAGGGTCAGTCGGGTCTAACGGTCGGATTAATGGGCCCTTTACGGCTAAACGGCCTTTGTTATGGCAACCCTTACTCTCAGGTAATAAAGACTAAGTCTTGCCTTAAAATAAGGAGGTCAAATCTATCTATTACAAATGAGGCATTTTCAGAAAAGAGTCTCAAAAAGATATTTTATAGTTGCTTTATCTAGCCTCTAAGGTTTGCTTGAAGAAACTCTTTGTACGCTTATACTAGCGTTTGTACATTTATTTTTTAGTAGCTTATTTGTTTGTAATCTACTTGTGTACAATCAAAAATCATTACCATCATATCAGCCACAGGACGTCCACTGCTAGGCCTAATGGTAATCACTAGATGCAAAGGCGTCCTGATAAAGATTGCTGGGAGCCGTCGGGTGCAGGCCGCAAAAGATTCGTCGCTCTGGAAATCACGGGGAGGCCTCTGTTACGCAGTGGAAAATAAAGAATAGATAGTATATTAAGTTACAGTTGAGCTAAGTTGCTCATTATACACGAGGCTGTGGGTTGCAGCCCGAGCCGTAGGTGAGAGCGCAAATCAGCCGAGTGTCTAGTGAGCAAGTTGCTCACGAGTTTCATACGCACTTTTCCAACACAATTGTGAGAAAAATAAATTCTGTACTTCTGTCTTCTGTACTAAAACTTGACATTTTTACAATTATTTACCACACAGCAACAAATGCGATACAAACAAAAAAATGGGAAATGGCGCGAAGTTTTTTTTGCACGCGCCAAATGTAAGGTGATTGATTATATATAGCCATACAGTCTACTTAAAAATTATAATTTTAGTGATAAAATGCAAATATTTTATTACAAATTATTGTGAATTATCAATAATTTGATAATAATAAATGTTTTTTTCGTCTTAATTAGTGATACATTTATTTATTCCATAATGTAAATGGATTTTCAGCGGAATAAAACCTCTTTCTTGTTACAAAAAATACTGTATTACCCGGTTAAATTGAAAACATTCTGATAACTCGCACATATATTTGCAGTTAGGTATTAACTTAACTTTGTAGGGATAATTCTACTGTACTAGTGTGTAATATTATTATGCACGTGTGTGTTATAGTTCGGTTTATGGTCCTAAGAACCATGTAATAACGCTCACTTTACGAGCAAGTGTGTTGAAAATAAACAAACAGTGGATAGGTCTGCTCAAGATTAATTCCAGACGGAAGTCTCCCCAAGACACTGTCTGCATTGCCCTGCTAAATTTCAATGCTAATACGGCTCTCAGATCATCGTTACTATCAGACGCTTTAATAAATTTAAACAGCTAAATTTAATAAGTATTATGTGGGGGCAAGGGCTACTGCAGAATATAATGTGACTGAGTTTTATGCAAGTCTGCATTTTGGTCCAGCATGTCATTATTAGCCCGCATCCTAGCCAGTCGCCTCCTGCCTTTATAATAGAGTAGTTTAGGGATGGGCAAGTGAAAAAAAATATATCGATATTTATCGTATCGATATTTTCATCTAGTAACATTAAACACGAAAAAAAATCGAAATTGATACGAATTCGATACTCTAAAATATATAAAAAATATCGATATATCGCGATTACAAATATCGACAATATTTATCGGTATTTTGATATCTATATTTTTTGCCTATGCCTAGAGTAATTCACGCAAGGTAATGAACAATAAATAGTGCTTCAGTAAATCCGAGTCGGTTGTTTGCATTCCTCTGCATCCTGGTCTAGGAACCGAAGACACTACTAATGACTAGACACTTCCCGAATGATACCCGACGTGATATTATAAATAAAACACAACAATATTTTCACATGTTGTTTATTGAACAATATTCAAATAATTTGTTTGTACATATTGTTCAAATTGTATAATCATGTATGTATACGCTGTAACATATTACAAGCCCTGTTTATTCACTGTTTATGCCTGATTCTAAATCATTGCTTGCAAATTCTTTGATCAAAGAGGTACTGTTTATGCCATTATAAAAAATATTTCTTTTGCTAAGAATACTTTCGTGAGTTTTCACGTACCGTTATATTAAGTAAATCGAGATTAATAATTAATATGATAAAACGAATACGTTAAAAATCATTTAAATTCGATCGTATTTAATCAAATAATGTTATAAACTGATATGGTTAGCTATTATAAGCATGTAATGAATTTTTAACCTGTTTTAATTCGTAAAACACAATAAACAATGGAAATTTACGTTTAAAATTTGGCACGGCCCCCGGTCTGTAGATCGATTGAACGGCAGTCGCACATATGCGTATATTCAAGATGGCGGCCGTCCTAGAGATTACCTTCCTTGCCTATTTCTGTATAACGAATTATCAGTTAGTGATTTCTAGTAACATAAAGTATCAATGAAAATACGTTTATAAAAAGCTGTTTAAAATTTGCCTCTAACTTGAGTTCACAGCAGTCTTTATCGAGTATACTTTTAACAGAGTTTATGCAAAGAGGGTAGTTGGAAAAACTGCCACTCCTGATAAAACCACTTCGATACAAGTCTGCCCGATACTGTTATAGTTGTCGAAACTTTTGCTTCAATTATTTATTCGAGAAAAAGGTTCTTACCACCTTTTAGGTGGTTAAAAGCGGATAAATATTTAGAACTTTCATGATTATTTACACCATTTTCATAGAAAACGGCATTATTTACCATCATTTGTGCGGCTTATTCAATGGTAAATAGAATAGAATGGAAAACGCTTTATTGTATACCACATATAAATTAAAAAAATATTTTTTAAACTTGTAATCCACTAACGGTCATGCTTTCTGAGTTGTCCTGTCGTTCAAACTGTACAGAAACGTGACGGAATAAATCTCAGATAATTGAAATCATCTCATGATTCCATAGCGATTATAGATTTCAGCAGGAATTAACGTTAGTGGATGCGATACTAATACGCGTCGCTTACTACTTTCACGAACATTTTGAACTATTTAATTTACGTCACACATCTGGCTTAGAGTTCAGTACTTCTTTTGATTAGGGTTAGTCTTGAGTCGGTATGGAGTACCAGCTTTAATTGACGAGCATATACAGGATATATGTAACAAAAGATGTAAAGCAGAATCCTATCTAGTTCGTATACCTATACCTCCCCTTCGGGAATAGGGCGAGATGATATGTATGTATGTAGTACCGTTTTAGGATTACGATTATGACCCTCACCCTGATAAGGTTTACGAATTGGACTAAAACAATTGTCGGTCGTAAAACCGATAAAACGGTACGTGGTAATCCTGTATTTAAAGTAACGAACGCATAATAGGTTTAGGTAAATAAGCGTTGCTAAGCCACTGCCACAGAAACTATAAAACAGATAAAAATAGTGGCTTAGCTTAATCTTTTCAGTAGGTACCTAGTGATTATTTATCACGGCCTGAAATACTACTACTCATCTTACTCATTCATGCTTTTTTATTTTTTTGTGAAAGAGGTTCACCTCAATGCGTTTGTTGGTACTAAATCGTCTACGATGATCATTCTGTCTAGTTTTTTTTATATGTTCGGTAAACTTCAATTTGGCCTATCTATGATCATAGATTACTATAGAGGTAGTAATTCCGTAAAGGAAATAAGTTACTAAAGTGATTTATTAAAGATAAGATATGGGAGCAGTTGTTGGAAATAGCAGCTAAACAGTAACTCTTTAACAAACTCGTCTAGTCATCAGTACTTTATATGCAAAATGTATATTGCAAACAAAAATATGTTTATTCAATGAAGATTTTTACAGTGCACTTGATTAAACATAGGTTAGAATTTAATTTACGCTAACTAAAGTTTTAAGTATTGGAAATGTATTTTCAATTTGAACCTTACTCAATTAAGCTTAAGTTGAGAATGCAATGACGTCAATGTTTTTTTCAACTGCGTCAGTTATGTATCTGCTGTTTTCAACTTTGGATCAGGTGATAAAGGTTCAATATGTAATACACTTCGAACATTGTCCAACATTTACAAATGCAGGGCAATTCAAATTTAAATATTACAATAAAGTTAGTACGTACAAATTAGTAAAAAACTTGTATTTTACCGTGGTCCGCTAAATCCGCTTTAGAATTATTTATATTTAGCAAAATGAAGGTAATTACAAAATAAGCTACAAATGTTTTGAATGCAACAGATATTCCGTTGAGAATAAAATAATTGTCAAAAAGAATATTTAAAGAGTCAGCAAAGAAGCATTCGATTTAGAAGCGTTCGTAATACAGAGTCGTTCATAATAATAGACATAGAGAAAAAACTGCGTGTTCCCTATCCTGTTTTTAAGTTGGCGAAAGAATATGAGAGATATCAAACGATCGTGCGGCCAGTGGTTGTCTATTTCAGAATACAGAAAAAGACCATCAGAAAAGAGACAGGTAATAACCGCACAGTAAATTTGTCTCTTTTAAGATAATGGTCAATTTTGTGAGGATATTGCTCAGTTCATTCTCTATGCCTAGATACGTTCGTAGCGATCACAACTTATATATTACTGTAATACCATTGATAACTGCTTTTGTTTAACGAGCACGCCGGGCTACCAAAAGCGTAAAGCGATGTTACAGTCCTTCCAGTGGTTACTAGCACATACGAGTCAGCATTCATCATAGCCTTGAAATGGTGTTCAGATCTTTTATCAGATATTTTATCTAAAGTGGCATAATAGTATTGCGCTTTTGAGAATCATACAATCATAGCAACTGAACATTTATTATAACATTATCTTTTTCATTTAAAAGTGTAAAATTATCTCATACTTGCATTAAATGCTTTAAAATGTATAATTACTATTATCAATCAAAATTATTTGATATATAATTCTGATATGATTCAAATAATACATTTGTAAAAATTATTAACATGGTTATTCAAGAATGCAATTGTTGCTGTGTTATTAACTACTGTTTAATTTTTACCTATATAATATAAAAGTAATACAAAATAATAATTAGGCATATAAATTAATATAATGTCACTGAATTTGAGTTTAGAAAATATACATTTATTTTGCGCATTAAAACTGATTTTAACCGATCATATTCTATCTACTTTTAATCTTACAATATATAACTGTTTATAAATATATACACTTAAATCTAGGGCATATAACATCAAGAATGAAAGAACGTGCCAATGATATGTGCTCTCTAGTGAGTTTAAATATAACCTGATAAGATATAAAATTATTAACGCTAATATACTTTTATTTACAATACGAGATATTTATATAAGTGTAAGTACTTATATACTTATAAGGTACACTTGATTTGACCTGAGCATACATAACCATAGATCATACAAAAAGTAAGTAGACAATGTTCAAAAGAAGTTACAGATAAGAAATACTAAGTACTTTCAAAAATATAATAAGAACAACATACAAATTCAAAAGAATTGAGTATAATAATATTTACGGCAGTATCAAGATTAATGCCGTTATAAATGTATATCTAGATATACAATAAAATTATCATTTATGTATATGTACTTTTCAATTCAAATCAAGTTTAACATTTCTCACTAATGGACAAACTTTAGTATGAGTAATGGTCAATATTTAATCTTCCAACACATAAGCGCGTATTCCAGACTATGATTCAAGATAATGTGTCAAGTACAAATTTTGACAAAGTTTTTGGACTGCTTTCAATAAAGAACTACCAAAAAATCCATGTTTGTGTTTTGATTTACAAGTTCTGAAATACGTTGTCTAAGGTTTAGTTCTTTCATCAAGTACAATCTTGAAGACCTTAGTAGATTTAATGGGGTTATCTCACTGCTTATAATTATAATATGAGTTTATTTGAATGGCTAGACATATTGTTTATAACTATTCTGGATTCCACAATTTAAAATACAAATGCAATGCTCTGGCTTATCTACTAAATACGTATGTGTTATAAAATGTTCAGATAAGTGCTTTTAACACTTAACAACCTTAAACCTATCACGGCCTTTAGTAGTCCTTACAAGACGATTCTCAATATCTTAACACTATTTTAAATACGTAAGCACTGTTATCGAAAAGGCATTTATTTTAACTTGCAAAATTAACTTAACTTTATAATACTTAACATTATTCATCAAGAGAAGCTCTAAAATAACGTTACAGAATTCATTCATTCTGAAAGTACATTTATTTCAAAATTTGTATATATTGTTAATTTTAGGACGATTTTATGTTGAATTTATTTACTCAAGTCATTTCAAAATTTATCATCATCTAGCACAGTCATTAGTTAAATCCAAATCTTAGTTCTATTGGTCACGTTATTTCTTAATATAGATGATACACAGTTATGTAGACGCAGAAGATTTTCTTTTCTCCACAGTAGTGTCTCTCAATTTAGTTTCATCCAATGACTCTATTTTATGATCTCGCAGTAATGGAGTTCTCGCATCAATTTTTTCTTCTATACTCTTGTCATACCTTTCGTTCCTGAAATTATTGACTCTGATATTGTGATCACTGTCGATAGATTCATGTGAATGCTTGCTTTCTTTATCACTAGATGCTGTTTTGTCTTCTGCCCTTTCATTATGAAAAGCCATGTTGTCGAAACACTGTGCTGGTATCAGGTTGACTGACTTCATCATGGGTAAAGCTATGGCAAGAGCTGGACTGACATCGCGAGGACTTGGAGTTAGGCGAGTGGTGACGGATAGATCCATCCCGGGCATTAGAGTGGCGACTGTCAAAAATAATACATCAATTATAAGAATATACTCAATAATGATAAAGATACAACACATAAAGATTATTATTATTATTAGTCTTTATAACCGTGCAGGTAGCATGCTTTTTCAAAATATTCATGTCAACATTTAACATTATTTTGCCGGTCGTTCTAAAATAAATCTATATCACACAGGACATCACACACAACAAAATTACAAACGGACTCTCACAATGAAAATTAAATTGGCAACACTGAAATTAAAACTATTGAACCTCTGGATATAAAAAAAACATCAGGCAGTGATTAACAATGTTAGTGGTATACATCTATAGGTATCATAGTGTACCGTGGGTGGTGAGTTGGGTACTTCAGTTGTGTTGTTTTGAAGTAAAACTGGAGTGAAGTGGAAGTGGCCTGTAAGAATACCTTCCAATCATCTTATGCGATAAAAGTATATTTAATGTATAACTTAGATTAAATTATTTTTATATATTATATTTGAGACACGTAAAGCTTTCAAACTATACATCGCTCAACTAAGTAACAAAAATAAACTTCTCATCTACGACAACATCGAAGGAAGCTAAGCAAACTAAGGTAAGGGACACACACAATATACATATCCTGATCCCGAACCTTGTTAGTCATTGATGAAGCAAAGGGACCTATGGATGGCTCCTTTAGTGCTGCTTGAAGGCTGCCATGTGCAAATGATGATGTAATGATTGTTAGTGATCTAAGATCATTCCTGTAAGCGATCCGTGTGTGCAGGCGATATAGAAAGCCCGTTCGCTGACCCAACGGCGTCTTTGTGTGTTGCTTTTTAAAGCATGTTTAAATTTTTTCTTTTGCAGTTGTTTGGTGTCGTTTGGATCATAGCTTCAAGCTCGCTACGATCACCATCTGTGGAGGATTACATTGCATAAGCTATAGTTAGTTTGGTGAGTATATTATTAGTATTAGTATTTGTACTGAGAACATTAACAGTTTCTTCGTAGATGATATTATTTTTGTGTTGTCAACTCGTTCCAATTTTTTGGAATGACTTTAAAAATTCATCGTAAAAGTCATCGTAACTAATCTAACTGCTAGTGTTCTCATTGTCAGCGTAACTATATAATGCAGCGTCATCCAGTTTTGTTATTTTCATTATTTTTGTAAGTGTACCCTAATTATGTCAGTGGTTGTGAGTTTTACTAATAAGTGAATTAAATGCCAATTATTTTAGATCTTGATATTCTTCTACACGTAAGTGCATCTACCGTGAGTTTAAAAACTTACAGGAATAGTTTGAAATCTTATAAAATGAAAGTAAATTTTGAAACATATTTTTAAATCTCCAATGGTTGGATAAAATCTAGTTAAATAATTATTTTACCATTTTTTATTAATCTTAAAACTAAAACTTACTTTATTTATTAATAAGCAATGTTATAAGTATCGATGTTAGGGTGCCTGCCCACCAAAGAGAAATGAGGCAAAGATGAATAAAAAACCAATAGAATCACTTGAGGACGATGAGATGCGAGGTTATATTGGTTAAATACGCATCTTAGCTCTACTCCACTTTGGTGGACAGGCTCCCTTAGCAACACGTACATGTTTTTGACTATGCAATACTTTTGTCAACGTCTTCTAGTATCACATTGTGGCCGAATTGATCCTGAAGCAAGGTCTTACCCATGTTAGGTCCCATCATATCCTTAGGATGATTTGTTTTAATTGCATTCATTCTACGGTTGACTACTTGTTGACCCATACCTGGACCCATGGGTCCTGGAGGTCCGCCCTGCCCTGGAGCACCTAATGAACAAATTATATTGTTTGAATAGCATACAACTGTCGCATCATATATTGTAGGAGTTACATAAACAACGAATTCCAGAAGTAAATAAAATATTGCAGTATGAAAAACCTTACAGTTGGCAATGGGTGGAGCGGAGAGTATTTTCACCATATTTTATTATTTAACATGTTCTCATGAAAAATGTGTCATCATAATGATTTACGTTTTTATTAGAGTTTAATTTTCTCATTCAACACATTTTAACAATAAGATTCAAAAGAGATTAGCAAGCCTAGAGTAATAAAATTTTAACTCACGCATAGGCTGTGGCCTGGTTGGCTCCACGTTGATCACTCTTCGCCGTTTCTTAGGTAACTTAGCCCTGGCTTGCGTATGTGAATAATACATAGCAAAGTTGGACACTATGACCGGCACAGGCAGAGCTATCGTCAGCACCTGTACACAAACAAACGAAGGATCTTGTTATATTGGTGGACACTTGAGGGCTTATGAAAATTTGATGTTGCAAAATAAGGTGAATTTGAAACTAGAACAAGGCTTGAATTACGTAATCTGTTTTATAAAAGGAAACGATTGTTTGTATTTAAATGTAACTTGACCTAAAAACACCAAGGTCGTCAAGAGGCAAAATGTAATATCACTCAACTAAAATAAATGTTTACTGAGTAGTTTTTATTATCAAGTAAAATATCTAGTTAGCTCAAGAAAGGAGGCAGAACAATATTTATACAGGAATTCGAAGGGGAAAAACAAAGGAAAGTTCAGAATACTTACACCAGCCAATGCGCACAGTGCTCCAACGAACATCCCCACATAGGTCTTCGGCGCCATGTCTCCATACCCCACAGTGGTCATCGTGACCAGAGCCCACCACAGACCAAGCGGGATGCTGTTGAAGTCATTATGAGGATTCGTCTGTATCCTCTCCGCATAGTACACAAGACTCGCAAAAATCACAATTCCCAGTACTAAGAAAAAGACTAATAGTGTCAGTTCTTTTGCTGACGCTCTGAAGGTCTGTATCAGGATCTTTAACCCTGAAGAATGCCTCGTCAGCTTAAATAGTCTCATGATTCTAATGATTGAGAAGAATTCGAGAATGTCAGCGTTCTCGACGTGAGACGCGTATTTTTGAAGGATGAGATCGATGTAGAAACTCATGGTCGCGATATAATCGATGATGTTGACTGAGGACTTTACGAATTCACATTTGTTCGGGGATGATATAAATCTAACTAGGATTTCGAGAGTGAACCATGCGTTGCACACGCATTCGATGTAGAAAAAGGCGACGTGCGCGTTTGTTTGAACTTTATCCAAGGCCCAGCCTTGGGACTGGTTGGCTGTCGTCACTGTGTAGTTTCTGATCACAGGCACTCTCATGTCAGGGTGGGTTTTCAGACAGAACGATATAATGGATACGCATATGAAAAACACTGATATCACGCCGATTATCTGGAAAGAAAAAAATATTATTATACAAAAGTGCACACCCATTATCTGTCCCTGTGTTGAAGTTATAACTGTTTGTTAATTAATCATAACCATTTTTATGTTTGCTGTTAATAAATTTGTCTGTCCCTGTGTTGAAGTTATAACTGTTTGTTAATTAATCATAACCATTTTTATGTTTGCTGTTAATAAATTTGTCTGTCCCTGTGTTGAAGTTATAACTGTTTGTTAATTAATCATAACCATTTTTATGTTTGCTGTTAATAAATTTGTCTGTCCCTGTGTTGAAGTTATAACTGTTTGTTAATTAATCATAACCATTTTTATGTTTGCTGTTAATAAATTTGTGTTATTATTATTATTTTGGGTTTATGGTATGTAGGTTTTTATTACTATATAAATACACCGCCGTCAAGTGATCAATTATTATCCTTTCTATGCAAAGGTTATCCTGAAGAGATCTCTTTTAGCGATAAGACCGCAATTAGCGATATAAGTATATATAAGTCATCCTATAAAGTTCCTTTTTTCCATTTTGAGGTACGGAACCCTAAAATTATGTCTTGTATAGCTTCATCAGCGTAGATCCTACAGTGAGATGTATACGTAGTGTAGGTGAAAATACAAGTATATGAGACTTTACTACTTAACGAGTACTCCTCGTATAACTTAGTTTAATAAAATGTAGTCTAAGTCTTAGATATATTTTTTTTAATACATTGCTTGCGTTTGACCACGATCTCGCATGGCAAGATCGTGTGATCGTGTGCAGTTTACGATGGATCACGCCTGCTTAGAAGAAACCTATTCACTCGCGAATTGAAGACACCCAGGTTGTAGTTATCAGGAAACACAGACTCAGGCATGGCGTTCCACTCTTTGGCGGTGTCGCGTAATCTGTGAGCTAATGGAATTGTTCAAGCCGTTAGCATCAGGTGCAAGGAGGCCTCGCAAAAATGTGTTACAAGTAACTAAAAGTTTAGTTCTTCGTAATTATTTCCGTACGCGTGAGTATTATTTATCCAGAGTCGTAGAGTCATCTGGCAACACTATGAAAGTTACAAAAATATATTTAGTATCAAAACCAAATCAATAAAAACAAAAAATATATCCTATTCTACTAATATTATAAACGCGAAAGTTTGTATGTATGGATGTTTGTTACTCTTTCACGCCAGAACGGCTGAACCGATTGCGATGAAATTTTGTATAACTGCAGTTTATAACCTGGATTAACACATAGGCTACTTTTTATAGACACACAACGCGAGCGAAGCCGCTGGTAGCAGCTAGTATATATATATATACATATCCTATTTTTTGGCAATTGGACGATCCTTCCTCAAATGAACTGAAATATAGTAGGTATGTAATTTTTGTCACCATTTGGTTAACAAAAAAACTAATTTACTTAAACATTAGTGTTAATTACGACGACCTCCGTGGCGCAGTGGGCGAATAGCCGACTGAGATGTAGGAGGTAGCGGGTTCGATTCCCGCTGCGGAACAAATGTTTGCATGATCTACAGATATTTGTTCCGGGTCTCGTTGTTTCTCTATGACTATGTATATAGTTTGAAAAATACTATAAGTATGTATTTACAAAAAAAAGTATATAAGTATTCTATCAGTTATCTGGTTCCCATAGTACAAGCTATGCTTAGTTTGGGGCTAGATAGCGCTGTGTGAAATGTCCAGCAATATTTATTTATTTATTTAATTCCGCTCATTCAATTATTCGTTTTCTTTTTGAGTGGGAAATGAAAAGGTTCTTGCAAAGCTAATGTCGCCTACGTTTGGTGTAGCGCCACCACTGATCAGGTGGGCCTTGGGCTTGTGCCTAGGTAGCTATTTAAATTTATATAACCTAGCTACCAAAGGTGAAAAATTATTTTATAACTAGTAGAAACTGAAAAAGCAATTTTACACTGAGTTATGGAAAAGGTGGCATAGCAGTAATGGATCCAATTTTTCGATAACTCGACCGAACATAGTTCGCTTGACTTTTTTATGTGACCTAGTTTCCACTTTAACATGGTATAGACGACTTATTCTGGCTTTTAATTGATTTGTTTTTAAACTTTTTTAGTTTTTAATCGTTTGTCGTGCAACTGGGTCATTTTTAGGGGTCCGTACCCAAAGGGTAAAACGGGACCTTATTACTAAGACTCCGCTGTCTGTCTGTCCGTCTGTCACCAGGCTGTATCTCATGAACGGTGATAGTTAGACAGTTGAAATTTTCACAGATAATGTATTTCTGTTGCCGCTATAACAACAAATACTAAAAACAGAATAAAATAAATATTTAAGTACTTCCATACAACAGACATGGTTTTTTTGCTGGTTATATAGATAATGGTACACAACCCTTCGTGCGCGAGTCCGACTCGCACTTGGCCGGTTTTATAGTCACCTATAAGTTTGACAAGTAAGTAACGTAGTATTATTTATATTTTTATATTTAATTTGAGCAATTATGTAGCTCATACGAGTATAAGCACACAATACAATACCTACTTACATTAAACAGGGTTTTTTGTGAGCATGCCTGTGACTGCAATGTCTGGTGTACGGGCAGTCTACTTTGCCTGATTAACTAACAGACTGGTTATCTACGAGTAGAACCAGTCAATTAGCCAGTTTGCAGTTTGTTTTTTTTTTATTATTTTATAAATTATAGGCTAGCGTTTGACCACGATCTCTCCTGATAGTAAGCGATGATACAGTCTACGATGGTACACGCATGCCTAGAAAAAACCTATTTTGACGACCTCTGTGGTGCAGTGAGCAAATAGCCGGCTGATGACCTACAGATACCTATTTGTTCCGGGTCTGGTTGTTTCTCTATATAAGTATTATAAGAAAGTATTTACAAAAAAAAACGTATATAAGTATTCTTTGAGTTATCTGGTTCCCATAGTACAAGCTCTGCTTAGTTTGGGGCTAGATAGCACTGTGTGAAATGTAATATTTATTTATTCACTCGCGACTTGAAGACCCCTAGGTTGTAGCTATCAGGAAAGACAGGCAAGAAGTTCCACTCCTTGGCGGTGCATAATAAAAGTGGAAGAGCACCGCTTTGTGCGTATGAGAGGTATGTCTACCATGTAGCGGTGGCGCACCGCGGAGCGTCTAGTTAGATATATATGGTTTTATATTTATGCCTTAAATTGATAGACGCAAGGCAATGCATCGTAGGGCACGTTTCTAAGGTGCCCAATCTACGTAGCAATGTTAACACTTAACATCACGGGGGCCATTTGGTTTTTCTATCTTCATGTTGTGTAAAACAGAACATCATTACGTGTTTTTCTCTCTAGTCTAGTTAATCTTGTAAAATACAAATTTCGATCTCAACTCAATACATATAAATGCAAAGTAACTGAAAAGAAATAGATCGTAATGCTCCCAAATTTGCTGAAATTATATCTTAAAATTACGACAATTGGGAATAAAATCTTCTATATATAAAAAATGAATCGCTGTTCGTTAGTCTCGCTAAAACTTGAGAACGGCGGCACCGATTTGGCTAATTTTGGTATTGAATTATTTGTGGAAGTCCAGAGAAGGTTTAAAAGGTGAATAAATATGAAAATGCTCGGAATAAAAAAAAATTGGTTTTTCCTTTTGATGGGTAATGTTTTTATTGACAAACCACGCGTGCGAAGCCGCGGGCGGGTCAGCTAGTATTGGATAAATAAAATCCTTCGAGTCCGTTTTATTTTATGTGAAGCTTATTATACTTTATTGATAATAATGATGAATGTTACATTCAAGAACATAGGCTTTCACTGTACTGAACCATCATGGCTGCATGGGCTGCAACTTACGGCTCCTAGCAACCTTTACAAGTTTTTAAAAATCTTAGGAATTTACAAGGTCGTCTTTCCATCTAGTGGGAAGTCGTTCTATGCTGCACTCTCTATTGCGTCATCTTCTGTTCATTAAATTTGAGATACATTATAGAAAAAAGGTATATGTCACTCTAGTATTTGCCAATAGCACGTCAGCAGCACATGGCAACGGCGCGACCGTATGAGTCGGCTGAATCGGCTGAGCGCGGTGTGTTGGGCTAACTTGTTGGGTTAGCGACTAACCCAACAATTTAGTGTTGGGACGCCATCATATGTCGCCCTAACACTTGCCAATAGCACGTCAGCAGCATATGGCAACGGCGCGACTTAGCCTAACACACTACGCTCAGTCGATTCAGCCGACTCAGATGGTCGCACCGTTGCCATGTGCTGCTGGCGTCCTATTGGCAAGTGCTAGGGCAATATATGGTGGTGCCCCAACACTAAATTGTTGGGTTAGCCGCTAACCCAACAATTTAGTGTTGGGACGCCACCAATACCAAATTGCCCTCGGGACGTCATACTAGGTACGATAATTTGGCATGCTTGATTTTTATACAAATTTAGGCACTGGCGTTATCTATGCAATATAGATCTGTGGCTGTTTCTCATTTTATTATGTCTAGCTTGTAAGATTTAATAAAAAAAAATATTCATTCACTCTTAATGTTAATAACAAAAAGAAAATTAAAACAATCTACATTTGCGTTGCATTAACAGCAATAGGATTCAATCTAAATGCAAAACTGGATCCTTCTACGCATAATCGTAATTCCAACAAAGCTAAATAGTCGCTGGTTAAAACTAAGTAAATACTGAGCGAAATTATGGTGAGTGTCGTTTGTGTCGTGACGATAGCACCTTGTTTACTTGCATTAAAACGGGTTGTCTAAATAACCCGCTCGCTTTAACCCTCATCCTTCTCCAGGTGAGAAAGGGGTCAAAAATAACCTTAACATTTTATACAGAACTAAATCTGGCTAATAACCACGCTTTGACTCTTTACCAGGTGATAAAATAGTACGATCAAAGATACTAAAACATTAAAAAATGAACTACGCCTTAATCTTACCTAGCCTAAGATCGATCTAAATTACTCATAAATGTGTACTGTATCTAAATACTAGTGGTTCGTCTCGAACTGACTTCTCACGAGTCTACGATGAAAACAAAAAAATATTATTTGTAATCTTTGACTATCAAAATACTGCCACGAAATATGAACCAAAGTACTTGACCTACAGTTTCATTCAAATTACACGTAACGGGAGTTCATGTAATTTGGAAATATTTTTTTTTCGGGTACAAATGCAATTATTCTGGATTTCAGACTTTTGCGTCACTTAAGCTATACGAACACCAAATTTCAGCATTGTGGGATCACTGGTGTACCCTGTGAATTTTGTCAAAGTTTTGTTTTTACTATGGCTAATAACTAAAAAACTACAAGAATTAAACTAAAAATAAAAACAGAGTTGAAATATACCAATGAAGACTTTTCATTTGACGTCCACCTTGACCTAATAACCTGATTTTAATTTTTTTTATCCTTTTTGAACCCTAATATCTTAACAACCCCCTCCACATTTTTAAATCATTTAGTCACACCAAAATTGTGCCATCATCTTTATATCAAATTTCACGATAATCGGATCAACGCTTCAAAAGTTATCCTCGGAAAAAACAAACAAGTTAATCAGACAAAGTTAATTAGGAGATCTCGCTTCGCTCGATCAAATATTATCTGTCTCTATCTTCAAAGGTTTGTTGAAAAAAAACTCGCCTTTGTATAATTTGTATATAAATTATATAGAAACGAAGAAAAATTAACAATCCTAACGAACTTAAACGATCTGTAAGCAAATTTACACTAATTTCCTAAAGTTAACAAATGTTATCATAACCTAAAAGATAACCTTTTTCTTTCAAGGGTGTATTAGACCCACCTGTTCCGAAGGGTTAAACCGGGTACGAACGGGATATTATGCAAATGGCGAAAAGCCAACTTAAAGATTGTATAAAAACAGAGCCGTAAATGGCCGGGAATATTTCGCTTTGCATTTTGAAATTAAATTTTCGGAGTCCTAATTTAACTGCCTTATTTTACAGTTCATAAAGGCAATTACAGTGTTCTGTTAATTTAACATTTAAAAAATTTAAAGAGGTAACTGAAAGTAATTGTTCGTTTTGTTATAGTTTAAAAGATCTAAGTGAGTTTCTTGTATGGGAGCCCCCATTAAATATTTGTTTTATTTTAATTGCATTAACTATTTTTAAAGTGAATATATAACTAAATATTCTGTGAATATTTCAAGCGTCTACCTGTTGCCGTTATCAATATCGAGCTAAAACGAGCAAAAATCACGTTTGTTGTATGGGAACCCTCCTTAAATATTTATTCTGTGAAAACTTCAATTGTCTATCACGGTTCACGAGGTACAGCTTGGTGACAGACATACAGACAGACAGCAGAGCTTCAGTAATAGGGTGCCGTTTTACCCTTTGGGTACGGAGCTCTAAAAATGACCCCGAAAAACATACGGCGGAAGTGAGTACCACTCCTTACTCGTACTAATAGGGAACAATGAACAATAAAACTTTTGCATGGTAATGCATCATCTTCAATAAGGTAATGCACGAAGGTGGAGGACGTGCTGGAATATGTGAAGAAGAAGGCTAATGTTCAGATATGGATCGAACACTTAGAATTGCCACAGTGATTTCAGTGTGTGGCGTGATCCAACTACAGATCTTTCAACCTTCACAAAGGAATAGTTTTGGCCGAAAAGTGTGTTGTTTCGTCGTTTTCGCGGGCGACTACACGACGCAGCGCAAGTGCGTCACACGTCTCAGACTGTACGTGTTAGCAAATAGTTTGAAGTATTATATTATGTAATTTGACGACCTCCGTCGTGCAGTGGGCGAATAGCTGGCTGATACGCAGGAGGTAGCGGGTTCGATTCCCGCCGCGGAACATATGTTTGCTGATCTACAGATATTTGTTCCGGGTCTGGATGTTTTTCTATATATTATACGTATCTATTTACAAAAAAAAATGTATATAAGTATTCCATTAGTAATCTAGTTTCCATAGTACAAGTTATGCTTAGTTTGGGGCTAGATAGCGCTGTGTGAAATGTCCAGCAATATTTATATTTATTTATTTAACTATGTTAGTGAATAAGGTATATATTTATATGGGCCGTAGAATTAAGTTTTAACATCTTGTACTTTTCTATTTTTGCCAGAAATAAAAAACTATTATTAATACAAAAAACAAGACATTCCAAAGATACAGCGAGCTTAATACTAACCCCATACAATACACCTCTGTAATTCTAAACAATTTAGTAGACTATTCGCACGACTGCTTTTTAATACTTGTTCTCCTTTGTAAAGATTACGAAGTGAAATACTACCGCATAAAACTGACCGACTAGATACTTTATTTAACCTTTCCAGGTTAATGGGATAGGATCTGGCTTCATGAGTTATCAAAACTCAATTTATGTAACTATTTGTAAATGTATTTTCACACCACCTGCTCATCATCAGCCGGGAGACGTCCACTGCTGAACATAGGCCTCCCGATCGCCACAACGAGCGGTTGGTAGCCGTTTGCGCCCAACGGCTCCCCGCGATTCTTACTAGATCGTCCGTCCACCTTGTGGGAGGCCGGCCTACGCTGCGGGGATTCTTAGCACCCCTGCTCCGCCACTGCCCTGGTTGCTACCTATTCCAGGGATGACGGAGCCACCGGGGACTGGGGGCCATTTGATTATTGTGTCGATCATAGGGGGAGTTTCGCCTTAATCACCACGCTTGGCAGGCGGCTTGGTGATCGCAGTGGTTGGTGATTAGTACACAGAAGAATGCTGCTGCCCAATACCTGGAACATCTCCTTTTGCCGGCTCACGCAGCTCCCGTACATGTGAGGTACATACGGTACATGTGAGGAGTAATTAACGGGAGTTCACGTTAATTGTTTATACTCTTTCGGTTTAAAAAATGCAGTTATTCTGGATTTAAGACTTTTTTCTATATTTGTGTCACTAAAGCTACACGAATACCAAACTTCAGCATTGTGGGGTCACTGGTGTACCCTGTGAATTATGTCAAAGTTTTGTTTTTATTATGGCTTATAGCTCAAACACTACAAGAATTAAACTAATAATAAAAACAGAGTTGAATTGTACTAATCAAGGCTTTTCATTTGACCTCATAGTCCAATTTTCATTTTTTGTTTACCCCTCTTGAACACCAATACCTCAACAACCCCCCAACATTTTTAGCTAATTTAGTCACACCAAAATTATGTCATTACTATCTATCTATGTATCAAATTTCACGATGATCGGATCAACGATTCGAAAGTTATCTTCGGACAAACAAACATACATACATACAGTACCGTTTTGCTAAGTTTAGAGATCTTGCTTCACTCGATCAACAATTCCTCAATATTGTTATATATTTAATATTTTATTTATTTAATAACTTGCAGAAATTTGTTGTTTATTTTACTGTTATTGTTTATTTTTGATCTCATAAATAGTCTTGCTTTAATAAGTTAGGCATGTTTAGTAGTTATTGTGTAATAATATTTTAATATTGAAAATTATTTTGTTTTTTGTGAATCTTGCAAACTTTTATATATTAAATAATGATGTATGAAATAATTATTTATGTACCTAATATGTATGTATATAACTAATTTCTTTTTCTATTATTACGTTTATTCTTTTTACACCTCGGCCAATCTTCCATTAAGCAATGATCCTCTCCATCCAAAGGTTGTCTGGAAGAGATCGCTTTGTTAAGCGATAAGACCACCCATTATTCTTATTTTTATTTTTTTATCTTTAAATCTGTTGTGTTTAGCTTGTAAGGTATAATAAAGAATTTTCATTCATTCATTCATGTAAACGCGTGATTCTATTTTTTGCTGCTCACACGCACTAAAGGCGTCACCTAATTACCAGAGCTACAGCAGATATACGTTACAGTGGCACACCGCTGAGTGTAAAAATGGACACAAAATATATATTTTTCTATTTCTTCTTGTCAGACTTTCAGTTTGTTTGTTCTGTTATTTCGTCCTATTTTGCTTATAGCGTCGGAATATAGTGAAAACGCTTTAACGGAAGACCAGCGCTGGTTGTTGCAACCAGCTCATGCGGATCTTGCGTAGAACTTTGTCCAGCTTTGAATTGCTTGATCGAGCGAAGCGAGATTTCTAAGTCAACTTGGGTAAATCGGCGTTGTATGTATGTTTGTTTGTTTGTCCGAGGATAACTTTCGAAGCGTTCAAAGTCAAAGTCAAAATATTTTATTCATTAAAATCACTTATGAAATGAAAAGTCAATTTTACTGCCTGTTCCTTCGCGACCAAGCCAGGAAAGAAAGGCAAGAAACAAGGCTGGTTGATTTTTAATGATCCTTTTAGAATACATAACAATACAGGAAATAAATTACGTCTAAATTGTAACATTTTGAAAGAGTTTGAACAATTTCAATCCCAAGCTTCTCTATCATCTAAATAATCCGATATTTTATAGTAGGCTTTTTTATAAAGATTTTGTTTAATTGCGTTATTAAATTTGTTAATTGTCAATTTTTGCACATCACTTGGAAGTTTGTTATAAAAGCGAACACCTTGCCCTTTAAACGATTTACTAACTTTATGATCCGATGATGTTAATCCGATCATCGTGAAAGATACATGTAGGTAGTGGTGGCACAATTTCGGTGTGACTAAATGAGGTAAAAATATTGGGGGGTTGTTTAGATATTGGGGGTCAAGAGGGGTAAAAATAGAACAAAATGAGACTATCCAGTCTAGTGGCACGTCTAACAAAAGGTCTTTGTGAGTATATTTCGAGCCCGTTTTTATTTTTAGTTTAAACTTTGTAATTTTTAAGTTATTAGCCATAATAAAAACTGAACTTTGACAAAATTCACAGGGTAAACCCGTGACCTCACAGTGCTGTAATTTGGTATACGTGTACTTTAAGTGACACAAATATAGGCAAAAGTCTGAAATCCAGAATAACTGTAATTTGTGCCACAAAAAAAAAGTTCTTACAGTACATGCATTCCCGTTACCTGCAATTTGAATGAAGTTGTAGGTCAAGTTGTTTGGTTATTCAATTCGTGGCAATATTTTGATAGTCAAAGATCACAATTTTTTTTTTGTTTTAGTCGGAGACTCGCGAGGATGAGCTGAGGATCGGGCTCAATGGCGCACCCTGGGAGAGACCTACGTCCAGCAGTGGACTGTTATAGGTTTATGATGATGATGATAATGACATAAATGATGATGACATCAATAATATTGTGCATGATGTCGTCTGTAAATGAATGAGCACTATGTGATTTTGTAAGCATGTTTCCTTTGTTGATGATCTTAATGTAATTATGAAAAAGGGGTTAGTAAGTTCCATTACCTTAGCAGCATTCGAGCTGTAGGGCTCATCAAAGAGCGACCACATCTGCGGCTTGAGGTGCTGCCACCAAGAGACGGTTCCCTTCAGGTAGTCCTCCTCGAAGCCAAACTTGCGCGCCACCTCTTCATCAGTCGGTTTCTCCGTGTCTAAGTCTAGTCGGTCCAAGACTGCCAGGGTTTCTTGGGTGTCACGATGCTGTGGAGAATTTGATATGAGTAGACATCATAGACCAACAGTAATATTTGTCTGTTATTGATGGCGGTGACCAATTCCCTGTCATCCATTTGTCCACAGAGAGCACAAATCAGCAAGTTTCTTGTTTTAATATTTTATGTACCTACCTATTTATTTATTGATCGAGCAAAGTGAGATCTCTCAATCAACTTGGGCAAATCGGCGTTGTATGAATGTATGTTTGTTTGTCTGAGGATAACTTTTAAAGCGTTGATCCGATCGTGAAATTAAAAAGTTAAGAAAGTTAGTGATGTTACAATTTTGGTGTGACTAAATGAGCTAAAAATGTTGGAGGGTTGTTGAGATATTGTGGTTCAAGAGGGGTAAAAACAATGAAAATTAGACTATTAGGTCAAATAGGACGTCAAATTCAAGGTCTTTATTGGTATATTTAGAGTTTGTTTTTATTTTAAGTAAAGTCTTTACAGTTTTTGATCGAATGATAATAAAAACTCAACTTTGACAAAATTCACAGGGTACACCAGTGACCCCACAGTGATGTAATTTGGTATACGTGTAGTTTGAGTGACGTAAATATAGGCAAAAGTCTGAAATCTAGAATAACTGCAATTTGCACCCCAAAAAAAGATTGACCAAACTACATGAACTCCCGTTACCTATAATTTGAATAAAACTGTAGGTCACGTTAGTTGGTTATTATTGGTTATTACGTGGCACTGTTTTGATAGTCAAAGAGTACAAATAATATTTTTTTGTTTTTATCGGAGACTCGCGAGATCTTGGTTCGGGGCGAATCACTAGTGTGTTCAATATGTGTTACACACATTTCACTTAACTCGTTTATTTTTTCTGCGTTCGTGATGCTACCCATGTGTCTCGCCTGAAAACCGCACCGCTTACCATCGCTAAGACAGGGTCTGTTTGGCCTACACAGCACAGACTATCTTGACTACTTGCCTACCTACGAGTATATATTTTTTCTCTTTTTGTGTGTTATCTACCTGTGTTTTTTAGTTATAGAAGTGTTTTGTGGTCTATCCTGTGTGTTTAATATTTTTTTTTATTTATTTCTTTTTTAGAATGAATGGTGGGTGGGTAGCTGAGGTGTGGTTATAGAAGGGTAGGACGACCGGTAGCGAGATGGAGTCGCGGGCTGTCGATAGATGGGACTAGCGCAGGATCGTGATGGACGGCACAAACATGAGGATGCCTAATACCCAATTTCTCATGATTTGTGGGTTTGTTAGTTACTCCTTTATTTTGGCACAGTTGTATGTGTCACGGCTAAATCAAAGAGTTTGAAAAAAACCCTGTTATTTTTATATGGCGAACAACTAGAAATACATGAGAGCTAGTGATATATGAAAGTGTAACTGGGACACAGGAGAAGTAAAACAAAGCACAAAAGCTTTCATTTATCACAGAATATATCGCAGTATTGCCCAAAATTAATAACAAGACCACAATCCAATTACTCGGGCGAGTTCGATTCCAGATTCGTCCCCAGCCGCAAAATATTCCATTTTAATTATTCGACCAAAAAATTAATTTTATTTTATTCGTAAAATGCTGTCCGTGGAGATCGTTTTGTCGAGTACCTCTTATTCATGCATCAGTTAAACGGACACTACAGTACAGAATAGCAGAGGAGTTAAGTTTAGTACAACGAGCGATAACAGGCGCTGGAGAATACGAGGATCTCGGATCAAGTCGGTTAAACGCCAGCCACGAGTGTCGCGCTTAGGCGAGACGTAGATCATGTTTTGTGTGAATAATTTGTTAGCTGGTTGTGAATTATCTTGTTATAATTTACGGTAAAATGTTAACGTGACAATAAATGAAAAACTTTTTTATTAAATTAAACTAATCTAATATTGGAAGAGTATAAAATTATTTACAAGACTATATACGGGAGAAACAGTTGAATCATCTAAAGACTGTTGCAAGCGATCTATAGATAGCTCAACAGCTCCAGATCACTACCAAGTGGAAGTGTCCCCAAGACACTGGCGGCATTGCTCCTCTGAATTTCAATGCTTTTGCGTTGACCCAGATAAGCGCCAGCTCTCGGATCACACGTCACTTTGATCAGACGCCCAGAAAGAATTTTGAAAATGCAATGGGCTCCAGTACCCTATGGACCCAGAGTCTCGACCTCAAATGGCTCAAATACGTAAGCTCTTCCATATTTGCGTCGCTTGAGATCTTCGGCTGAAGTTGCCGCAGCACCGGCTCCAACTGCTGTACCAAACAGGAGAGATGGCGCAAGGGTATTGACGCACGATCCAGCCATCTTCCTTCCATCAAAGGATAAGCAGGCGCACGGTTCAGTATCATCCTTATCTAGTTCATATACCACCCATTCGCATACACACTGTTTTGGTTCTACGTTCTTGTGGCGTACAGCTAAGGCATGGAACACTTTGCCGTCGTCTGGTTTTCCTAAAACATACAATCCGGGCCTCTTTAAGGTAAGAGTGAATAGGTTTTTTTAGATCTTCGTGCTTCATCTTAGACCACATCATCGCTTACTATCAGGTGAGATTGTGGTCAAACAAAGATCTATCCAGTTAAAAAAAATCCGTGCGATGCTAAGAAAATGAAGAAAAGAAAATGAGTGTCAGTAAAATCGTACCATGGAGAGTGAAGAGTCGATAAAACAGCTTGTTTATGAGAATTGTTTTTGTGATTTTTTGGTAATGTCTGGCAAACATCCTCGGTCGCGGTAGACGAGTAGCCGTCTACCGGACAAATGATTGCATGATCTACAAATTGTACACCATAAAAAATAAAAATTAAAGACAAAATATTAAAATGGGCGGTGTTATCGCTTTGAAGTGATTTATTCCAGACATCCTTTGGATGGAGATTTAGTTATGTCAAACATATGGTCGGGGGTGCACACACGACTAGGAAATAGGAGAAGGGAGTGCAACCAATATAATCATAGTGTGGGATCAAAACTATGATTATGAAACTGTTATCTGATAAATAAAACGCCTTGATACATCTAGATACTGAATACTCCAAAGGAAAGACATCAAAAAGATATTTCGAAACAAAATATCTTTTTCATTTTCAAGCAAAACGTCATCTTTCAAACGACGCCTGAAGCTGCAAAATCAAAAAGCAATATCGCGCACGGGAAACAAGAACTAATCTCCAGGCTGTTGACCAAACAAAACCCATATCGGGGGTCAGTGAAACTTAACTTATTATACAGCGCTGTGCTAGCATTTCGCGACAGATGTTACGTGTGTTGGTTTACGGGACGTGTGGTTTCTGGTGCTGTAAAACTTAGGATAGCGGAAAAGCGGAACGCCATGGGTTTTGTAATCAGTACATAAATATTGCTGGACATTTTACACAGCGCTATCTAGCCCCAACTAAGCAGAACTTGTACTATAGGAACCAGATACAGTATGTACTGTACAATATATATACCGTATATTTAATACTTATATACTTTTTTTGAAAATGAAACTTACAATATACTCGTATAGATAGAAAAACATCTAGACCCGTAAGAAATATCAGTAAATCATGCAAACATTTGTTCCGCGGTAAGAATTGAACCCGCTACCTCCTGCGTCTCAGCCGGCTATTCACCCACTGCGCCACGGTCGTCGACTGATAAACTACTTATTGTCCAGCATTATTTATTTTATGCTTATTACTGGAACCTACAACGACTTCTACTGCAAACGGTATGCATTTATTTTAAGGTAGTATTGTTCTTAAGTACCTAACTAAAGATTTTTAAAATCATCTCAAAAATTTCAAGCCTAGACGGGACTTGAACCCGCAATCTTCCTCTTGATACGAGGATGCGCTATCCAACTATGCTACCAGGCCATGTCACGTCAGGGTAGAAATTAGTGAGATGATTCAGATTACGACCTAAGTTAGTCTTTTGAGAATACATTTCTATAACCGTTAAACTTGCTGATCTGTTACGAACGACTAAGTAAACTTACGAGCATTTGATTTTAACTGAGAGATTGCAGCTCCTATGCCAGGGGACTTAAAACTAGCACATTATAAGAAAATATTGACATGTCGCGATGCAAGTTGCATCATGTGCTAAAGCCGCAACTTTACGGCGCGTCGCAAACTTTGCTCGGTTCCAACTGCCCCCTCATGTCCGGTTTTTATGAGCCACGCGACGGTTAGTTATTAAATTCTGTAACTTTCTGGAACTTTCTGTTGTCTTCAGGGATTTTTGGCAATCGAGTAATGTTTTGCGAGGTGAAGTTATGTTTTGGTAATCGAATTATGGTAAACCAAGAAAAAATTGTATAGATATTATATGCGTGACTTAATTTATATAAATTATTAGCTGGCCAATTCGCAGCTTTTCAGGCGTAGTTTTCAATAAAAACATTACTCTCCTTCTGCACAGTTGGGTAAAAGGTAGCCTATGTCACCCGGGGATAGTGTAGCTTCCCAACAGTAATATAATTTTTTATCGGTCCAGTTGTTTCGGAGCCTATTCAATAGAAACAAACAAATATTTCCTCTTTGTAATATTAGTATAGGTTGGCTAGCGTTTGACCACGATCTCGCCTGACGGTAAGCGAATGATGCCGTCTACGGTGGTACAGGCTTACCTAGAAAAAACCTATTCAATCGTGACATATAGAATCCTAGGTTGTAGTTATCAGGAAACACAGACTCAGGCAAGGCGTTCTACTCCTTGGCGGTGCGCATAATAAAGGTGGAAGAGTACCGCTTTGTGCGTATGGGAAGTATGTCTACCATCTAGTGGTGGCGCATTGCGGAGCGTCTGGTTGTCCGATGATAGAATGGGGATGGTGGTATCAGGTTAAAAAGCACCACAGCACACTCTCCGAAATGTATCCGATAAAAAACCGAGAGGCTTGCAATCTTACGACGATGCTCTAGGCTGTGCAGCCTTGCATCTATTAACTCGTCATCGCAAATGAGCTTCTTGGCTCATCTCTCAATTGAATCTAGAACCTCTAGCTGGTATTTCACTGATCCGTCCCAGAGGTGAGAACAGTACTCCAGACATTTTCGGACTTGTGCTTGGTATAAGTTGAGCAACTGTCCCGATGTGAAGTATTGCCTCACCTCCAAGTATACAAAGCTTTGTAGCGGCCAGCTGGGCTTTCGACTCAATATAGGAGCGAAAATTGAGAGTTGGTGTTAATGAGATACCAAGAAGCTCGAGGTGGTCAGAAATCGACACGGGTGCATTACGGAAAGTAGGAGCCAGATAAAATGCTCCGTTTCACGGCCTGGGTTTTATTTGCATTAAACTTAACCAAGTTGGCATTGCCCCAGTCAGCGACTGAATCTGCGCCCCACTGGCTCGTGCAGACGAATAACGTTGTCTTGATTATATTATGTATACACCAATATTATAAACTCGAAACTAACTCTGTCGCTCTGTCTGTTTGTTACGTTTTCAAGACTAAACGGCTAGACTGATTTCGATGAAATTTGGTATACATAGATTATGACCTGGACTAAGACATACTTTTGACTCGACTGAGCAGAAGGAGGGTAATGTTTTTACTGATAAACCACGGGTGCTAACCGCGAGTGGGTCAGCTATAAGTCGCGACACGTAAGTCTAGAGCTGAACGATACGCGGAGGGGATAGCTGCGCATGGGTACTGTCGCGCAAGCAATACAATAGCCAGTAGCCACTATTGGCTTGATTGGAGATGTTCCTTACCATTACAATTGACGTATTTGTGGACTCTGCTGTCCTTTTTTTGGATTTTCCCTAAATCGCGATTTAATTTAATATTTCCCGCCTTAATAATTTCGGCTGTTTGTTTTATCTGGCTCAAATTTACAGTACTGCTGTCCGAATGACTATGTAAAGTACTTGTAGCTTCATCAATCTCACTTTTGATTTGTTTAAAAAAATCAATTAATTTTTAGATTCCCTTTTTAAAAAACAATTCACGTCATAACCCATTTTCCTTGCCTATCTTTTCAAAACTGTATTTCTTCTAAACATATTCACTTTTAAGTCACAAACAAAGTTAAAAAACTAAATTAAACAAACAAATTCAAATGATAGCAATAACAATACATTTAAGAACGCGACTGTACACTGGATGTGCGCGGAGTGTCGTATCAGTGCGGGAAACGGAATGCAACTGGAGAGCCAATCGGCGCTACGTACGCCCACCCTTCATCCTGCTAGTCCCCCTCAGGTACCTTACTTTTTACTTCTGCGCAATAACGGTCAGCGCTAGACTTACGTGCCGCGACTTATAGTGACTTTTAAATTATGCACATTTTGACCATATTTTAATTGAATACTTATTAATAAAAATAATTTAATAAATGATTGCTGTACTTCATTTTGTACTAAACATTTTTAATATGATTTGCGAGTTTTTGTGAGTCCTGATATCAGAATAAAATTCTTTTCGAGTGGGTAGTTATTGACAGCTATAATATCGATTATCCCTCAGTCTTTTATTAAGAATGATCTTGTTAAGTGCTGATATTTTGATAGATATTTTGAATGTTCACTGTTTCCGGGGTCAGTTGGTATCAGATGATCCACCCCGTCTGGTATCAGTTGGTAACCTTAATCTCAAAGTTGTTGACGTATGCTTTTACTAATAACAAAACTAATGCATAAAAAACATTCCAATTCCAGGTAGGTCCAATTTCGAGAAAGAGGTCAGCCAACAAATCCAACTCGGTTAGACAGCGTTCGGGAAACCTGATGAAGGTTCTTGGAAGCTGTTGGATGTAGGCCACTCAAGATCGGTCGCTAAAAATTTATAAGGGACGCCTATATTTAGCAGTTGATGTCTTGTGGCTGATATAATGATGATGATTCGAAATAACACAAAGAAATCAAACCGGTTTTGACAGTCACATAATGATCTCGTTATGTGAAGATTTTTCATGCGTGTGTGTACTGAGTGACCACATGATTTTTTGTAGTTTTTTTAACTAAAATGTTTAGTAAAAGTTATAAAACATTTGTAAAATGAATATTGGAGTTTGTAAAGAATTTAATAAAAAGATATACTACTTAATGTGTGATCTCTCAGTTCACACACTTGCCCTTCCAAATCTGGGTAAGTATATCGTTTACAGGCATGTTTTGAACCAAAATTTCACAGTTTTACCGAAAATTAACCTACGCAGGTTGAGTCAGTTGAGTTTCGATTCTGTTTTTTTCTTATATTTTTGAATTTAGTTCAGGGAGTCTTTCTTAATACAATTTCAAAAACCAAATGAGATTGGATTATGAATTGAATATATTTTGGCATACTACTCCACTATATAATATATTACAATATTAGCTTGATATAAATAAAGTCTAGAATAGCGTGCCAGTCGACTCTTACTATTGTATTGTCAATTAAGTACGTGAATACCAATAAGACATTTAATATAACGAGACCAGATCGATACTCGAATTGTACTATTTCAAGTTACGGGAATTGGCCGCCTGGTATCTTGAAGTGCCACTGACCTGCGTGTACGTCATCCAGCAGCATGGCTCCACCTGGTTGGCGTCCAGCCCCCAAAACTCCAGCTCCTCTTCGAACAGCGGCCCGCACACATCCGTGGGGTAGTGGAGCTTACCCGTTCTGGGGAAGAACACTGTATTTATAGAAAACCTCTCAAACCCAGGTATAAATATCTATATAACTTTTGAAACTATCATGGTTATGAACACTATCTATACTAATATTATAAAGAGGAAATATTTGTTTGTTTGTATTGAATAGGCTCCGAAACTACTAAACCGATTTTAAAAATTCTTTCACTGCTGGGAAGCTACACTATCCCCAAGTGACATAGGCTACTTTTTACCAAACTGCGCAGAAGGATGTTTTTATTGAAAAACTATGCGTGTGAATCTGCGTATAGGTCAGCTAGTGCCGAATATAATTAATTTCTTTCTTTTCTTTACCCTTCTTCTTTCCGGGGTCGGCACAGCATGTATTCCTCCTCCACATCTCTTTATCAGCCGTCATCTCCGTTGTCACTTCCTTTCTACCCATATCATTCTTCACGCAGCCCATCCATCGCCTTTTCGGTCTTCCTCTACTTCTAGACACTCATTTAAGACACTCTTTTAGTCTTAAGATTTTCTTCCCTACGCTGGCCACGCTTTTCTTTACCCATTCCATATCAGCCGTAGGACGTCCACTGCTGGACAAAGGCCTCCCTCATTGATCATGAGGGGGTTGTTGCCATACTCGCCACGCTTGGCAGGCGGGTTGGCGAGCGCAGTATAGGTATTGAAAACACGAAAAGACGCTGCTGCCTATCTTTCGGAGGTATCCCTTAGCAGACTCCTACTGCATCCACGGGCAAGAGCGGAGGGGCAACATTCTATTGCTGGCGCCCCACGGCATTCCCATTACCATTTACCCATTAGGTTTAGTATATTACGAGAGGGGGAGCGGGAGAGGGGGGGGGGGGGTTAAATTTTCGCGACAATTTACGACAAAAATTGAGACGGCTACCTTGGCGCATTGAGCGAATAGTCGGCTGAGTTACAGAAAGGTTCCATTTCCGACACGAATGATGATGATGATTATTTTAATCTTACTTTCTTACTAGTTTCAAATTGGTTATTTTTTTATCCGGCCCACTTGATGTTAAGTGGTAACCATCGCTTATAACAAAGTATATACAGTGTTACAGGTCACGCATCTTAGAAGCGTGCTCTACGATGCACTGCAGGTGTAAAGCCCCATGTCCTTGTAATTTCACCGGTAACTATACCCTTCAAACCAAAATACAGCAATGCTGCTTGGCGGCTGAAATATATAGGGTGGGAGTTATTCCCTGGGGGAGTCCTTTCACAAGGAACTACTACTTCTTTTGTTATTATTGATTTGAATAACTGGCAAAGCTGCTCCACAGTATTCTTATCGATTATATATGTTATAAGATTATTATGGACAAGGTGGACCGACGATCTAGTAAGAATCGCGGGGAGCCGTTGGGCGCAAACGGCTACCAACCGCTCGTTGTGGCGATCTAAGGGGGATGCCTATGTTCAGCAGTGGACGTCTTCCGGCTGATGATGATGATGAAGATTATTATGTGATTATTATGTTTATAAGCTGTTTTCGAGGGTCATCGTGAACCGTCTCGAACGCAGGTTTGATGACTTCCAGCCTCCCGAACAAGCCGGGTTCCGTAAAGGCTACAGTACCATAGACCACATACATACGCTGCGGCAAGTCATACAGAAGACCGAAGAGTATAACTTGCCGCTATGTCTCGCGTTTGTGAACTATGAGAAAGCCTTCGATTCGATCGAAACATGGGCAGTGCTTGAGTCTCTCCAACGATACCGTATTGACTATCGGTACATCGAAGTGTTGATGTGTTTGTATAAAAACGCCACTATGTCAGTCCGAGTACACGAACAGAGCTCGAAGGCGATTCCCTTAAAAAGAGGCGTAAGACAGGCAGATGTCATCTCTCTGAAACTGTTTACGACCGCATTGGAAGATGCCTTCAAGCTTCTGGAATGGAAAGGACTGGGCATCAATATTAACGGCGAATACATCACTCACCTTCGGTTTGCCAACAATATTGTGGTCATGGCAAAGTCGATGGAAGAGCTCAGCACGATGCTCGAAGGCTTCAATCGAGTCTCCCAACGGGTAGGACTTAAAATGCAAAAGGACAAGACGAAAATCATGTCGAATGTCCATGTCGTCCCTGCCCCAGTTATAGTTGAGAACTCGGCTCTTGAAGTTGTCGACGCGTATGTATACTTAGGACAAACAGTCCAATTAGGTAGGTCCAACTTCGAGAAAGAGGTCAATCGTCGAATCCAACTAGGATGGGCAGCGTTTGGGAAACTTCGCAACGTCTTTTCGTCCAACATACCTCAGTGCCTTAAGACGAAAGTCTTCAATCAGTGTGTGTTACCAGTGAAGACATATGGAACCGAGACGTGGTCCTTCACTATTGGCCTTATGAATAAGCTCAGAGTCGCTCAACGGGCTATGGAAAGGGCTATGCTCGGGGTTTCTCTACGGGATCGAATCAGAAATGAGGAGATACGTAGGTGAACTCAAGTCACCGACATAGCCCGACGGATTAGCACATTGAAGTGGCAATGGGCAGGCTATATAGCGCGCAGAACAGATGGCCGATAGGGCCGGAAAGTTATCGAATGGAGGCCACGGACCGGCAAGCGCAGCGTAGGACGTCCACCTACAAGATGGGCAGACGACTTGGTAAGAATCACAGGTCGGCGTTGGATGCAGGCCGCTTCCAACCGCAGTTCCTGGAGATCAATGAGGGAGGCCTTTGTCCAGCAGTGGACGTCCTACGGCTGATATGATGGTGATGATGATATAAAAAGCCGCCCTGTAGGTTTAAAACAACCATCTGACCAGTTTAGTGTGGAAGTCCTTTTCTCCCAATTTCTCAAGTAATAAATCATCAAAGCGGCAGCTTCGAAAATTTTGTTAGGAACTATTAAATGCCGTTTAGACACACATTACCCAATGTATGACAATTATGTGAAGACGAAATTAATTGCCTTGACAAAGGACTTCGGAAATGTTCGGACAAGTTCGGTCAATTTCGGGACAGTTCGGAGAAGTTCGGGACAGTTCGGCTCGTTAGATTGATTGATTTTATTATTAGAAAAGTTTTGATAGTTAAGTAATTATTCTGATTGGTTATACTATTTCCATTTCTTTATTTTCTCGATGACAGTTCTGATTTGATAGTTGTAGTGATGTGACCAAATAAGTAATGATATCGATCGCATATATTTCATATATTTTGGACAAAGACGAATACAACAAAAACACTCAAATATATTTTTTCAAGGTGGGAACACTCAATGGCCCACCGCCATTTTGTGTTTGTTTCAATCTGTCAACCGCAACAAGACGGTCGTGCTAGTCACTACATTTCTGTTCGCTAAGTTTTTTAACATTATCCATACGTTACGTTGTGTATTTTGTGTTCCTCCGTGTCGTTATAATTATTTCGTTTCATTGTCGAGTACCTACCTACATATACCTACTTATTTTACAACAGCTTCGAACATTTTAAGGAAGTTGGCATTATTAATCAAGAATTAATACGTGTAAGATCTAGTAATAAAATATAATATTAGTTAATAAATTTGTACAAAAGTATCCGGCAGTAGTTTAGTTTCTTATATTTTGAAAAAAAAATATCGGGTCTGTTATCGTGTTACGTTTATCGATAGCTCCATCCCTATCAGTTTCTCCGACTCTGGTATAACCTTGTACGTGCGTAAGCGTCATATTTTTATAAAATAATTTATACATAATGTAAAAAAGACGCTCGTTCAAGTTTTTACAGGAGCTGTCATCGAGAAAATATAGAAATGGAAATAGTATAGTTTGTTTAGACAGGTCTGCTTTTGGTTATTTTGAGTTTAATTATAATAAAGCATTTTTGAGATTCGATACATCTCCTCCACTTTCACCTTCGAGCAATAACGTCTGATACAGCTTTCTTTAATATGAGTGTGTTTTGTATGGGAGTGTTTTGTAAAATCTATGCATAGTACCCATCTAATTATATAGTTATAATAAAGTCGTGTTATTAACACTATCTTTAATTCACGAACGGCTGAACGCATAAGTTGAAAATTGGTGGGGAGGTAGCTTAAAACCAGGAGACAAACACAGGATACTTTTTATCCCGTTCGACCGCGTTCCCGTGTGACGTGACATAAAACGTCAAAGAGAATACAAGTCACTATAAAACGTGGTATAACAAAAACGCATCTGACATGGAATAACAAAACGCAAATGGTTATGGTATGGTTGTAAAATGATGGCCGGGGACAACAATTGATAATTCTACCAGGGTGACGTATATTGACAGCCCGCTTTATATGCATGTCAAGGCGGTACAAAGTTCGGCGGGTCACCTAGTTTATGATAAAATTAAAATATTACCTGACCCAAAGAGCATATTACGTATACAATCAATGAATATATAAATGATACACAATTACATTTGAGGCTAGTTTAAATTTTAATCTAATTATTTCATTAGTACATGAACCCCCCGCGGCTTCACACGCGTGGTTTGTCAATAAAAACATAACCCTCCATCCGCGCAGTCGAGTAAAAAGTAGCCTACGTCCCATCCCGGTCACAATCTATCTAAAGAATCTAAAAGGGCATCTAAAGAATACCTCATACTTTTAACCCTTACTTTATCCCCCCCCCTTACTTTATATAAAAGAGGGGGTCTTTTAGGGATGATTTTGCAAAAAAGTTGAAACACGTATTTCTTTATTTCTTACTAAAAACCTAAATATAAATTTTCAGATCCCTAACTTAAGAAATTATGGATTGCCCATGCAAACTTTTAACCCCTATTTCACCCCCTTCAAGTGACACTTTCGGTTCGTTTTGGATAGATAGCACTGTGTGAAATGTCCAGCGTTATTTATTTATAAGTAAATCAATACAATTCGATAACTTTCCGGCCCCATCGGCCATCTGTTCTGCGCGCTATATGGCCTGCCCATTGCCACTTTAACGTGCTAATCCGTCGGGCTATGTCGGTTACTTGAGTTCTCCTACGTATCTCCTCATTTCTGATTCGATCCCGTAGAGAAACCCCGAGCATAGCCCTTTCCATAGCTCGTTGAGCGACTCTGAGGTTATCGAATGGAGGCCACGGACCGGCAAGCGCAGCGTAGGACGTCCACCTACAAGATGGGCAGACGACTTGGTAAGAACCGCAGGTCGGCGTTGGATGCAGGTCGCTTCCAACCGCAGTTCCTGGAGGTCAATGAGGGAGGCCTTTGTCGTGGACGTCCTACGGCTGATATGATGATGATGATGAAATCAATACCGATAAAATTGGTTCTATAAATATCGCATACTAATTTTTTTTTATTTATTCTATTTATTAATACTTCGATCCACATTTACATTGCCGTATATTTTAAACTAATGAACATAGCACTGAACTGAATCTAAATTATATTATGGTGAAACCTATATAATTCGTCGCGGGAAAGTAGCCCGCCTGTTTACTATAGCAAAAAACTTAAAAATAAATAAAAGAATAATATAAATAGTGGCACTTCAACTCAGGGATATTGCGAATATTTGTATCCGCATCCGTAAATGCGGAGCTTCCGCTTCGATTTGATCATCTGCGTTCGCATTCGCAATAATCGATGCGGATGTCCATGCGGATACGGATTCAGCCCAGGTTGCGATAAGAAAGAATTGGACGAGGGTTGCGAGTAGCACGTGCCGTGGGACGTGGTGATAGACCAATAGAAGCTAAACTATCCGTAACAAGATCCGACGAGTTTGATAGTGTTTATCATTTTTATTTCGTAAATCAATCATAACGTGTTTACTTGCACTTATCGTATGAACATTGAAGTTTTTGAGTGTTATTGCGAGTATACATTGAGTATTGGTATGTTTAGTGAGTTTTGCAGTTAATAGTTTAATATTGTGTTTTATTTCTGCGCCAAAACAACGTTTCTAAAAAAAATCTAAAAATCCGCATCCATAGATGCGAGCCATTAAAAATTTGCATCCGCGTCCGCGGTACTCGCAACATCCCTGCTTCAACTGAGTATTACAGATTTTGACTAGAAGTGCCCCTTGAACTACAATATGATGTCGTCGCTTGATCGCATTTGGAGTTTTTTTTTCATTTTTTTTCATGTCATTTATTGTCCACTGTAGGTACATTAAAGAACACTAAGTTACGTCATATTTAGCATACATCAATAAAATTGACATTACAGTAACTCAAACAGACAGGTATCGGGACTAATTATGTTATTAGATAGATAGATAACTCTTTATTGAATTACCACACAAACAAAAATAAGTACTAGGTTAAAATAAATAAGGCAATACAATGGGCGGCCTTATCGCTGAAAGCGATCTCTTTCAGGCAACCTAGAGATGGAGAGAAATTTATAAAAATACGGAGTGCGGTGTACTTTAGAGGATACATTTAAACATAATATATTCTAAGATATAAAATAATATGAAGTTTTAATCCTAATACTTAATAGACTTATAAAATAGACTAATATATAGGTATATACCTACATATAGCAAACTATACTAACAGATAAAATAAGTACATAAATAGTAAATAAATAACGCTAGGAAGATGACATCGTCAGGTTATTCAACATAATTGAATGTCAACTTAAAATAATATAAATAAAACAAAAATGAATCTAATACAGAACAAAACAATATCAAATAAGGCAATCAATGTCAATGTACTGAACTGCAACGTTTGGCATTGAGCAGGTACAAAGAACTATATAAGTTTTCCTGTATATGGAGCTAACAGCGCTTTAGTCGTAATTCTGAATCATCTCACTAATTTAGACCTAGACGTGAATTGCCTGGTTGCACAGTTGGTTAGTGCGTCCTCGTATCAAGAGGAAGGTCGCGGGTTCAATTTCCGTCTAGGCTTGAAATTTTTGGGATGATTTTAAAAATCTTAATTAATGTAGGTATGTCATGTCAAAACTAATTAATACAAATTGCGGCTGTAAAGGAGCCTTGTCATTACGATAGTTTATAATAATAGCAGAACGTCAAAAGATCTATATCTAAACAAAATAATAAATAACATAAAATAATTATCAAAATAACATTATATAAATTAAAGCATTACAAGTTACAAATTGCGGCTGTAAAAGGGCCTTGTCAGTATTGTAAAACAGACAAATAAGTAAGGAACAAAAAAATTATAAGGAATAGAAAAAAAATTCAAATAATTCAACAGGTCACATTAAAATTAACATCATTTAAAGCTTCTCCCAATGAGTAATGATTATTACTTAAGGTTTTGAGCTCGTCCGGTAGCTTAATATAAAGTATTACACCATTGCCCAAACAGCATCTTGATGATGTATGTGCTTAAATTTGTAAAGCTTACAGCATCTCTGCATTAATAAATATCCCTGATTTATTTACAGCTAATCTAAACAACACATTTTGTATTATTTTTGCGCGTCCCACGTGATGTACAGGACCCTTCCATAAATCTTATTAACTTTAGCGTACCGTGAAGTGAATAAGAGTCGGAACTGATTTGTTACCGTGGTTTTTTGGAAAAGGAAAGATGGACTAGACGCAGTAAATTATTGAACTACGACTAAAAAAGGAGGACTTCGTTGTGCCACCACAACAGCAAATAATGAGTTCGATACCTTTTTGAGACGTCTATGCAAACATTTGTTCCGCGGCAGGAATAGAAAGTGCAACCTGTATCTCAAGCGGTTTTTTTACATTATTTGTGGGGAAACAGGCTTACGGCCTACCTGATGGTAAGCGGTCACCGTCGCCTATTGACACCGGCAACACCCGGGGTATTGTCGATGCGATTCCTACACTGTAGAAACCTCCTTACATTTCTCTTGAAGCGTGCCTAATGGGTAAACCTCAGATGGTAGCTCATTCCACATCTTGCAATTACGGAGTAGAAATGATCGCGTGAAGCGTGTGGTGCGCGATACCCAATTGTCGATAATATGTGGATGAGCTTTATTACGCTGTCGAGAAGTGCGGTGGTAAAATCTCGACGATGGCATGAGATCAAATAGCTCCTCAGAACATTCCCCATTATACAGGCGGTTATATGTCGACTGCGCTACAGGGGTCGTCCATAAAAAAATATACGAGAGCATACACAATCGAAATTAGTTTATAAGCGATTCTAATTCTACACCCATGAAAGTTATATAAGAGTCAATCTTTAACTATACATTTATAAATTCAGCTTACGTATGTTTGTGTCCGCAAAGCTTGAAAATCATTCATTGACTTGTAATTTCTATACAACGTTATATTATAAAGAGGAAATATTTGTTTGTTTGTATTGAACAGGCTCCGAAACTACTGGACCAATTTAAAAAAATCTTTTACTGTTGGAAAGCTACACTATGGTGACATAGGCTACTCTTTACCCAACTGCGCCGAAGAAGGGTAATGTTTTTATTGAAAAAATACGCTTGCCAAGCTGCGGATTGGTCAGCTAGTTTCTACATAAAAGTGTTTTTATTTACTTTTCATCCCGATGTTGTCACGGAAACGGGAAATTCCAAGTGTGCAAATTCGCGGGCGGATCAGCTACTAGTTTATATTTTTTTAGGGATTTTGGTAAATATAAATGTTTAACATTTACTTCGATATTTTAGTACTAACACACTAATATTATAAATGCTGCAAAAGTTTGGATGTTTTTTTAAAAAAAAAAATAAAAAAAAAATGGCTGGACATTACACACAGCGTTATCTAGCCCCAAACTAAGCAGAGCTTGTACTATGGATACCAGATAACTGATATAATACTTATAATATATAGAGAAACAACCAGACACGGAACAAATATCTGTAGATCATACAAACATTTGTTCCGCGGCGGGAATCGAACCCGCTATCTCCTGAGTCTCAGCCGGCTATTCTCCCACTGTACCACGGAGGTCGTCAAAATATTTAATTGTTTGTTACTCAATTAGGTCGTAACAGATGAACCGATTTCGATGAAATTTGGTATGTACGTAGATAATAACCTGGATTAACATACATGCTACTTTTTGATGACAAACAACGCATGCAAAGCGCAGCTAGTCTACACTAATATTATAAACAGGAAATATTTGTATTTTTGTGTGTATGTTTGTAATGAATAAACTCAAAAACTACTGTGCCGATCGTATTTTTATTTATAGTGTTATCCGAACACATGCGGAAAAATCCAAGATTTTTAAAATCATCTCAAAAATTTCAAGCCTAGACGGGACTTGAACCTGCGACCTTCCTTTAAAAATCTTGAAATTTTCTGCATGTGTTCGGATAACACTATAAATAAAAATACTATTTGCAATAAGCAACGCGACATCTCTTGTCAATGTACTGAACTGCAACGTTTGGCATTGAGCAGGTACAAAGAATTATATAAGTTTTCCTGTAGATGGAGCTAACAGCGCTTTAGTCATAATTCTGAATCATCTCGCTAATTTAGACCTAGACGTGAATTGCCTGGTTGCACAGTTGGTTAGTGCGTCCTCGTATCAAGAGGAAGGTCGTGGGTTCAATTCCCGTCTAGGCTTGAAATTTTTGAGATGATTTTAAAAATCTTACTGTACCGATTTCAAAAAGTTCTTTCACCATTGGAAAGTTACATTCATTATGAGTGACATAAGGTATATTTATTGCTAGAAAAGATTAAGGATCCTTACTAAAACTTAAGTACCATAACCCAAGGTGTAAAAAAGTGCTCTAAAACGTCTTTCGTCGCATGCGCTGCGGAAACTATTTTTTAAGAACAAAAGTATGTTCTACAATATTAAAGAACATATCAATTCTACAAAAAATATCATAAAGAGGAAAGATTTGTTTGTTTGTTTGTTTGCATTGAATAGGCTCCGAAACTACTGGACCGATTTCAAAAATTCTTTCACCGTTGGGAAGCTACACTATCCCCGGGTGATACAGGCTACTTTTTACCCAACTGCGCAGAAGGAAGGTAATATTTTTATTGAAAACCTACACGGATTGGTCAGCTAGTCTATGTATAAAGTACTAAGGAATATGTTTGCTACCACGGCAAAACACCCGCTGTGTGATATGCCCCGTATTATTTATTTACACTTTCCCGAATAAACAATAACACTCCACAGTCACAATAACATGCATATTGCATAGTCTTTTGACCAGAAACCATTCCATCATTAATTTAGATCACAGCTAGAATCGAATCCGAACCTGTCACGTTTTAGACATGTGTGTGTGGACTGAGTGACATGGTTTTTGTAGTTTTTATGACTAAAAGGTTTAGTAAAAGTTATAAAAGATTTGTAAAACGAATGTTGTAATTTGTAAAGAATTTATTAAAAAGATATGCTGCCTAATGTGTGGTCTCTCAGTTTACACACTTGACCTTCCAAATCTGGGTAGTTATATCGTTTACAGGCATGTTTTGTACCCAAATATTTAGTTAAATATGTATAAACGTATTTACGACATAACAAAACATAATGTAGCTATAGTACACACGGCTACACATCAAGCTATAGTTTTCCAGTATAAGCTGACCTCGCCTTGTGTAGGCTTTTCGTAGAATGAGAGGTCAACTTCTTCTGGAAATTATAGCTTGATGTGTAGCCGTGTGTACATGGAATTACAAATTAATTTAAACGGTCACTCAGAGATCACATGTAAATATCTTATACCATATTAATTATAGCATAAAAACTGTAATGTTTCTGTGCTAATATTTGTATCAAATAAAAAAGAGCACAGGAACGAGCTAATTTCGTAAAATTTATGTTTAATTGTGGTCTCTCAGTTCACACAAAGACAACACTTTAATTAGGTAATATCATCAATTATAGGAAATACAGAAGTATTGGTCCTTATAATGTTTAGTAAAAATGATTTACTGTAAAATTATATGTTTATGTCCCTGATTCATTGCTAATTTTTTTTTTACTAGCCCATACTGTCCCACTTCTGGGCAAAGGTCTCGCCCTCTTCCTTCCACTTATCACGGTCTAGAGCCATATCCCGCCAGTCTCTTTGGAAGACGTCCAAGTCATCGCTCCAGCGCTTTTTAGGACTTCCTCGGACTAATTAAAAAAGTTATTTGCTAACTACTAAAACATTTTAAATAAATCGGTTGTCAGTAATATAGCTACGAAAATGTTTACAGATTATTTAATTAACGCGCAGCAAAAAATTCAATGGTTGCCACAGTAAAATATTCAATTCACTGAATATTTTCCACGTTTCCAAGCCGCAGGTTGCAATTCCATAGAGTGTAAGGGACTTTCCACACGTGGCCGTGACGAACCGGGAACTAATAGGACCGGTAAACTACGCAGCACCTTACAGACATATCCAGTATCCTGCCAACACACTATTGATATATAGGATAATGATAAATAGGATTTCATACTTAAAATATAGAGACAGTAATATGATACCATACTCTCGGACGCGATTGACTGACGCGACTTATACTGTATATGGCCAATAAATAAATAAATAAATAAATCTTTATTCATTTTTCATATTGCTAAGATTAACATTAGGGATTAATATCTACTTATAGGTTAGATTTAATACATTGCCTGAACTAGGAAAACCTGTACCTCAGGCGAAAAAGGCTGGACTGGCGTAATTTATGAATACTCAAATTAACAAAACTTAGAATCTATTTACATAATGAAGAAAAATAAAAATAACTAAATAAACTAAGTGCAAACATGGAAGGTATGACTCGCGTAGGCAGCCGTGGACGCATCTGATGCTAGTGCATGGCGTTAGAGTGACAGATCGACACAACGTCTTACACTGTGTGCAGATTAGTAAGTCGTATCTGTATGTTTATAGCTAAATACCCAGACAGGAATAAATAGTCTCCAAAATACAGTTACAATTGTTTGAAGATTAATATTGCTAGATCTGTGTAAAACTGCAACATAATTATTTTGACGATAACTAAAAGGTGTGGCTGGTTTTAGATAATGTTAACGTAGTGCGCTAACTGTTTCGAAAATTGAAATAAAAACTAAACAAAAGAAACTATTTGAATAAATACAAAAAAAAATAGTTTTTTTATTAGGAAATAAAGTTTTCCGTATACTAATCAACTTATTCAATCTTGTAAGGCATTATTTTCCAGAATTATGCTAACTGTTCAAGCAAGCGATAAGGAAGATTCAATCGTAGTTTTAATAAGTATCAAATAACTCGTTAGTCTTATTTCGTTTTGTATTAGGTTCAGAAATACCGGCCATTGTGTCCTCGACGGATCACAGTCCGCCCTACCGGGCGGCCCGGTACCCCGGGCGCGTACCGGATGTATTTGAAGTCAACTTTAACCGGTAAAACGGGAAAAAATTTCTGCTGAAATCGTATCTATTCATATCAAGAGTGTTTTATTTTAAATTGTGTTATAAAGTTACTTTGCTGTCACCGGCAGGAGTTGTAAACTGTTTGTGAAACAAATTATGGAAATGTCATCAACTTTTAAAAATAAACTGGAAAAAAAACTAACTGGACTGGAAATAAACTAAAAGTCATCTGTGATTTTTTGCTATTGACGGCATTACTAACTATTTACCGGTACAGGTTGAGAACAGGTCATATGCCATTAAAAATATGTTCGTTTTTAAGGCGGAAGGCTGACACACCTAATTGTGACACATGTGGAGTGGTGGAGGATGTGCACCATTTATTGGTAGAATGTATCCGCTTCCAGCGAGAAAGACAGTCACTGGTGGCGACATACGACTTGAACAGATTCGTCGTGGGTATTTTCAATGAAATCTTAGCTACCCTACATCAGATGCAGTTAAGGCATTATTTAGTGCTGTAAGTCGCCACATGTAACTTAAATATGTATGGTATTATAGTTTACTCGTGTCTAAATTTTTTTTTTTTAAGTTAACCCGTCAAGGATCACGTCAAGGTCGAGTTATGGAGCTCAAATGGTCTTGGGCGGGACCTTTGGCTAGACGTGGTGATGACAGATGGAGCAGGACAGTGAATGTATGGTGGCCGAGGAGCGGGTATAGAAAGGTAGGACGACCAGCAGCGAGATGGGTGGACGACATTGTAAAGGTCGCGGGCCGTCAGTGGGTGGGACTAGCGCAGGATTGTGGTGGATGGCAGAAACTTGGGGAGGCCTATACCTAACAATCGGTGAAGTCAGGCTGTGGATGATGGATGATGATGTCAAGGATCACATCGATACATATTTGTATGGTTGTGGTTCCGGACTGATTTAAGTAAGTTGTTGTTTGTAATATATGTTTAACTTTATTTTGTTTCCTTTCGTACCTTTGATTTACTGAATTTGTAATAAATAAATATTACGACTTTCCCTTGTCAATACATCTATGAAAATCTGATGTACGTTCACAAAATATTAATTTGTTTAAGAAAAATAGCGATAATCATAATTTTAATACTAGAAATAAAGATAAACTAGCTGTTGCCACTTGTAGAATCCATTAAGTTAGTAAATCGTTTAAAGGGCAATGTGTTCGCTTTTATAACAAACTTACAAGTGATGTACAAAAATTGACAATTACCCCTGGCTTGGTCGCGAAGGAACAGGCAGTAAAATTGACGTTTCAAAGTGATCCTTGTGATTTTAATGAATAAAAAATTTTGACTTTGACTTTGTACATACGATAGGACCGACATGTATAATAGGACTAAAGGTCCTTATAATAAATTGGAATAAAAAAACATATATTTTTATCGGTAAAGAAGCAACATTCCCCACCAATTGTCACCCCCCCCCCCCCCCCACCCCCCACAACACAGTAATACGCCAAGTAGTATTGGCGTGCTAACGTCACTAGATTGTCACCTGTGTATGCTGAGTGTCATGTAGCTTTCGGTGGTAAGAACTGCACAGGATCTGTCCAATCCCATTTACGCCCTCTGTAGGGCGTTTAAGTAAAAGGTTTATAACGAACTACCTGACAAATCCGCAGCTTCGCACGCGTAGTTTTTCAATAAAAACATTACCCTCCTTCTGCGCAGTTAGGTAAAAAGTAGCCTATGTCACCCGGGGATAGTGTAGCTTCCAAACAGTGAAATATTTTTTTAAATCGGTCCAGTAGTTTCGGAGCCTATTCAATACAAACAAACAAACAAACAAATCTTTCCTCTTTATAACATTAGTATAGATGGGTAGATTAAAGCTGAAAATTATGATCATGAGTCTTATATTAGTAGTCTTAGTTTCCGCTAAAGCCTTCGCACGCTTGATTTGTCCATAAAAAGTACCCTTTGTGTCAATCCCGGTCATATATCAATAAGTATATCAGATTTTATCGAAATAGGTCTAGCCGTTTCGTCGTGATATTGAACAAAGAGACATGGACAGAGTTTGAAATAAGCAACGCGACATCTCTTGTCAATGTACTGAACTGCAACGTTTGGCATTGAGCAGGTACAAAGAACTATATAAGTTTCCCTGTAGTTTCCTGTAGCAAGCTAACGGCGCTTTAGTCGTAATTCTGAATGATCTCACTAATTTCGACCTAGACGTGAATTGCCTTGTAGCACAGATGGTAGTGCATCCTCGTATCAAGAGGAAGGTCGCGGGTTCAAGTCCCGTCTAGGCTTGAAATTTTTGAGATGATTTAAAAAAAAATCATGGACAGAGTTATTTTCAAAATGATATTACGGTATGGATAGCCCCTAGTTTTTGCTTTAACGGTACTTAACACCACTTAACATCAGGTGAGCCATAAGCTTGTTCAATCTCCAGGTAGTATAAAATAAAAACCAGCTAAGTACGAGTCGACTCGCGCACGAAGGGTTCCGTATCTATAAAAACGAGCAAAAAAATCACGTTTGTTGTATGCCCCCCCCCCCCCTCCCTTAAATACTCGTTTTATTTTAATTAAATTATTTATTTTTAAATGGACTATACAACTAATTATTCTGTGAATATTTCAAGTGTCTACCTGTTGCCGTTATCAATATCGAGGAATAACGAGCAAAAAAATCACGTTTGTTGTATGGGAGCCCCCCTTAAATATTAATTTTCTTCTGTTTTTTGTATTTGCGGTTATAGCGGCAACAAAAATATATCATCTGTGAAAATTTAAATTGTCTAACTATCACGGTTCATGAGATACGGCATGGTGACAGACGGACAGACAGACAGCGGAGACTTAGTAATAGGGTCCCGTTTGACCCTTTGGGTACGGAACCCTGAAAACGAATTTTAACTACACTTTCGTTTCTTCCAAACAATGACCTCCGTAGCATAGTGGGCGAATAGCCGGCTGAGACGCACAAGGTTGCGGGTTTGTTTCCCGCCACGGAACAAATGTTTGCATGGTCTACAGATATTTGTTGCGGGTCTGGCTGTGTTTCTATTATAAGTACATATGTATTTACAATAAAAAGTATAGTATTCTATTAGTTATTCAGTTCCCATAGTATAAGCTCTGCTTAGTTTGGGGCTAGATAGCGCTGTGTGAAATATCCAGCAACATTTATTTATTTAATAAAAACCCTTTAACAATTTTTATGTAAAACCCAGACCAATCTAATTAGGTTCTAAAATGAGATTTTCTTCACCTTTGTCCTAATTTGGAGCCTACACGTTGTGGAATGGAGCTCAGACCGCCGTGACCATGATTGATGAAGGTCAAAGAATTCTGATAGGCTTTGCTTGGTCGGAATTTGCGGGTATACCCTTGTTATTATGCTTGCTTGAACACATAAAGCTCTATGTAGGTGATAAATTCATAAATGAGTAAAATGTAATATACAGACAGCGTCACTAACTGTAACTCTCTGCAATAAAGATCGAAATGATAACTTGTAGGTGGATGAAAAAAATATTACTAGACATTTCACACAGCGCTATCTAACCCCAAACTAAGCAGAGATTGTATGGGAACCAGATAACTGATGGAATACTTATATACTTTTTTAAATGCATACTTACCTATTATATAAAACAAAGTCGGGTTAGTTACACCATTTATAACTCAAGAATGGCTGAACCGATTTTGACGATCTTTGATTTGTTGGATTTGTCTCCGCCCTGAATAGCAGAATGACTATTAAAATAGCGCAAAAATTTACCCAAAAAGAAATTATGAAGAAGATTCATTGTCTCATACACTTCTACCGGGGTGACGTATTGGCAGCCCGCGTCATATACATGTCAAGGCGTTACAAATATCAGCGGGTCAACTAGTAGTACATAGAAAAATATCCAGACCCCGAAACAATTATCTGTAGATCATGTAAACATTTGTTCCGCGGCTATTCGCCCACTGCACTACCGAGGTCATCAACTGTTCTGTTCTGTTGTTTTGTTCGTGTTGCGAGTCGAGTTCTTTACCTGTAGTAGTTGAGGACCTGCGCAAAGACACCGGGATGTCGGTCGAAGAAGTACTCGTTGAGCACGGGGTCGTAGTTGGCGAGCGCCTCCGTGAGTCGCGAGAGGCGCGTCGCGGGAATCTTCTTCAGAGTCGCCTTATAGGTTTCGTGACGGATTCCGCCCACGTTCAGGACCACGCGGTTCTCCGCGTCCATGTTTAGGAGATTCATCTCTGGAAAAGATGGATTCATGAGTGTAGAATGCGGTGTGGGTTTTGAACAATTCATATTAAAGTACACACGGCTACACGTCAAGCTATACATTTCCAGTATAAGCTGACCTCTCATTGTGTAGGCTTTTCGTAGAATGAGAGGTCAACTTATACTGGAATAGTATAGCTTGATGTGTAGCAATGTGTACGTAGTGATGTTATAACCAGGCAAAAATGGGCTAAGTTTATGAACATATACTAAAATATTTACAATATGTCCATAAAAGTATTCAACAAAATACCTGAAGAACTATTAGTGTTGCAAGGAAATGTATTTATAATAAAACCGGCCGAGTGCGAGTCGGACTCGCGCACGAAGGGTTCCGTACCATTATCTATAAAAACGGCAAAAAATCAAATTTGTTGTATGGGAGCTCCTTTAAATATTTGGTTTAGTTTAATTTAATTATTTATTTTAAAGTGAATATATAACTAAATATTCTGTGAATATTTCAAGCCTGTTGCCGTTATCAATATCGAGCAAAAAAATCACGTTTGTTGTATGGGAGCCCCCCGTAAATTCTTATTTTATTCTGTTTTTAGTACTTGTTCTTATAGCGGCAATAGAAATACATCATCTGTGAAAATTTCATCTTTCTAACTATCACGGTTCATGAGATACAGCCTGGTGACAGACGGACAGACAGACAGACACCGGAGCCTCAGTAAGAGGGTGCCGTTTTACTCTTTGAGTACGGAACCCTTAAAATGAAAACCACATTAGCTTCTGTTAAATTTAATTAACTTAATAGATATCACTTCCATCAGTTTCTTGTCATGTATGTACAGTTTTTAGTGAGGGTCCATGATTCTAGCAAATGAAAGATTGAATTTGAATTTCGAGGTTGTCTTAGGTTGAAAAAAATGGATTATTCTTGTAATCCCTATTATTAGGTCATATATTTTTTTAAAACATGACGCATTCTCCCTTTTACGGTACGCAGTGGTAATCGGTTTTATCAATCGCGAAACTCCTTTCTACAGGATGTGTAATTAAGGGTCAGTAGGGAGAAATCCTAAAACACAGTTCCTTTGAATGTTTGTCTCTTACGGTTTAAAATTTCCCCAACTTACACATATTACTTACATACCCTGTATTTTAAGTAAGCTTTGTGGGAATCGACATGAACTTTTGAACTCCCGAATAATTGACTCGGCTGCAGGCTAAACGCTTTTATTGCTAAATTCGTTAGCGTCAACAATGTGATAAAATAGCTGACAATTTGTTCCAATTGTGTGCTGAATAAATAACTTTATTCGGAACATCATTCTAACGAAACAAATGGTTGCCGGATATTGTTGGTTTTGTGATTATTTGAATTTTAACAAAATGGAAAGCGTTTTTTTATCATAGAACCATACTTATTGGTTATTATTAGGTAATAACTACTAGAAAAATATGTGGGTTCTGACAATTTACTGGTAAATGAGTAAATAAGTTTCCCGGTACCGCCAAATCAGGCAACTAGAAGCAGTTCTGAGATTGTTCCCAGTTTACTGGCAACAAACCTTATCACTGGCAAAATGCTAAATGAAAAAAATAATAAAATGAAAACATTTATTTGACACGTCACACGTAAAAAATAATAACAAAAAAGTAGATGGTGACAAAGTTTTAATGCAGAATTTTGACTCTCCCACAACCGTTAACTCAGGCTACGGCGAGTAATTGACCACAACGCTGGCATAACTTTACCTAATGGCAAATGTCTAAATCTCCAAATACCATCGATTCACAGTATTTCGAACAGCTTTGACAATGACACCACATCACTGGCAAATTTAGCAAAACATCCAGCAATTGGTGACTCAGTCTTCTAAGAGTGGCTTGTTACCACATTAACAGCAACTGAGCATACTACTGGCTACTTACTGGCAAATGGCTGAATCTCCCGCTATCGTCGACTCAGGCTACGGGGAGCGGCTTTGGCCTCGACGCCACATCACTGGCGTGTAGTCGCCTTCCAGTGAGCTGAACCTGGCTCGAACTGGCATGACGGATGGCGAACAAAATCTGGGAACAAAGATAAATCTTAAATAGTCATATTTCGGCGGTAAGAAAAAATATTGCATTTCCTACAAATATTTGTTTCAAATATACGTTACCACTGAATAATATTAAGAGTTGACTATACCTCAGCCCAAATTCGAATTTCACCCCCGCTTCTCCGCGCGCCGCTGCACGTCCTATCTCGCCGTGGTTCATATGTTTGCGGTTTTTTTATCATTCATTCCCTTTTTTTGTTGTGCTTATTTCTCATTATTGTGTCTTTACAAAAACCAACTTAATATAAATTCTACCTATGAATTACGTGATCGTTAGGAGCGACAAGCGTCACGGGCACCTCGTCTGAAAGCCGAGGCCAGACTGAATCGCGGACCGGGCGTCCGAATCGAATGGTTTCATTAGTGCAAAAGTTAGGTATTTTCATTTTATAGTAAACTTAAAAGGTATTTTGAAAATTTAAAACACAGGTGCACTTATTATTGTTATGTAGAATTACTGTATAAAGTTTCAAGATCTAAATTGGAGTATTCATCGCATAAGAACGGTTTTAAGATAAATTTGGAGTCATCTTTGGATTTTTTTTTCTATCGAGAAAATTTTACGGAATCGTTTTTTCACAACACAGGCGTTCTAGCACGTATAACATATATGAATTACAAATTGAAACCACATAATTTGTTGAACAAAACATTGTTTCTCAATAAGCGATTTATCGTCTCCCCAGGTATAGTGTGCCCTTAAGGTAAGATTATCAAGAACAAACACTGATATAAAAGAAGTGTAAAAACCCGTAAACTTTCTACTATTAAGAAAAGGTCTGCGTAAACAGGGTCTTTAAACCCGAACCCACTCAGCTCTGTATCGGAAACTTGTAAACCCAACGGGAACAAACCCTAACTTAGAGTAGCACTTGCTAAGTTAGTGAGAACACTCAGTTATTGTTGATACAAGTTTATGCTATAACTAGTTTTGTTGGAACAAAACTTAAAATCTCTTGCACGCGTAAACTTTGACCTATGGCTTCCCTCGCTTGATATTCGGCTATACGTGTCCCAATTAATTTAATTTTATCTTTAAACAATTTCCAATTGCATCTCAGCATCACCAAACGTTGAATTTATATGTATGTATTTACAAAAAAAACAGTAGGTATTTAAGTATTCTATCAGTTATCTGGTTCCCATATATTACAAGCTCTGCTTAGTTTGGGGCTAAATAGCGCTGTGTGAAATGTTCAGCAATACTTATTTATATATAAAAACGTGAAAAGAAAACGGTGTATCCATTTTTAAGCTTATTGCGCCCACGAAGGCGTGTGAGATTATATGTAGGAGGGACCAACGCTAAAATTAAACTAAAAGAAACTGAATTAGTCGCACTTCGACCTCTGTGCACTGGTAACTAGCTGATATCAATATCAATTGAGAAAAGAGCCAAGAATCTCATAGGCAACAATGAGCTAGTTGAAGCAAGACTCCACAGCCTGCAGCATCGACGAAAGGTTGCTAGCCTCTCGGTTTTTTATCGAGTACATTTCGAGGAGTGTGCGGCGGAACTTATCAACCTGATCCCACGATCTCCATTCTATCATCAGACAAACAGACGCTCTGCGGTGCACCACCGCTATATGGTAGAAATACTTCACATTCGCACAAAGCGGTTCTCAAGATTCAAGATTCAAGATATTTCATCAACATCATCATCATATCAGCCGTAAGACGTCCACTGCTAGACAAAGGCCTCCCTCATTGATCTCCAGGAACTGCGGTTGGAAGCGGCCTGCATCCAACGCTGACCTGCGGTTATTACCAAGTCGTCTGCCCATCTTGTAGGTGGACGTCCTACGCTGCGCTTGCCGGTCCGTGGCCTCCACTCGAGAACCTTCCGGCCTCAACGGCCATCTGTTCTGCGCGCTATATGGCCTGCCCATTGCTACTTCAACGTGCGGATCCGTCGGGCTATATCGGTGACTTGAGTTCTCCTACGTATCTCCTCATTTCTGATTCGATCCCGTAGAGAAACCCCAAGCATAGCCCTCTCCACAGCTCGTTGAGCGACTCTGAGCTTATTCATAAGGTCAATAGTGAAGGACCACGTCTCGGTTCCATATGTCATCACTGGTAACTCACACTGATTGAAGACTTTCGTCTTAAGGCACTGAGGTATGTTGGACGAAAAGACGTTGCGAAGTTTCCCAAACGCTGCCCATCCGAGTTGGATTCGACGATTAACCTTTTTCTAGAAGTTGGACCTACCTAATTGGACTGTTTGTCCTAGGTATACATACGCGTCGACAACTTCAAGAGCCGAGTTCTCAACCATAACTGTGGCAGGGACGACATGGACATTCGACATGATTTTCGTCTTGTCCATGTTCATTTTAAGTCCTACCCGTTGGGAGACTCGATTGAGGCCTTCGAGCATCGTGCTGAGCTCTTCCATCGACTTTGCCATGACCACAATATCGTCGGCAAACCGAAGGTGAGTGGTGTATTCGCCGTTAATATTGATGCCCAGTCCTTTCCACTCCAGAAGCTTGAAGGCATCTTCCAATGCGGTCGTAAACAGTTTCGGAGAGATGACATCTCCCTGTCCCTGTCTGTCAAGATATTTATTTGCATTATATTTGTTCTCTTCGACCTTTATTATGCGCACCGCCAAAGAGTGGAACGCCTTGCCAGAGTCTGTGTTTCCAGATAGCTACAGCCTGGGTATCTTTAAGTCGCGAATGAATAGGTTTCTTCTAGGCAAGCGTATACCATTGTAGACTGCATCATCGCTTACCATCAGGCGAGATCGTGGTCAAACGCAAGCCTTTAATGTATAAAAAAAATATAAATCGCGATTCGATCGAAGCGTGAACTTGAAATGTGGTCTTTGAAGTTTGCCTTTTAATCACAACCTTTAGGTATATCCAAGTTCTTTAAGGCGGATTTATTTACAACCATTCAAACGTCGTCCATATCTATTATTTTTTTTATTTGTATACCTATAACAGGTACTAGGTGCACGCTTTTATAACAAATTCCCAAATTACATTTTATTTTTATTTATTTTTAACCTGTGTTGTCCCACTGCAGGGCAAAGGCCTCCCTCCCTTCTTTCCAGTTTTTTCTGTCCCCTGCTGTGGGTGGGCCAGTCTGGTCATTTACCACATCCAAGTCGTCACGCCATCTCCGTGGTGGTCTGCCACGCGGGCATGTAGCGTTATGGACCCAATCAGATATTATCTTTGCCCATAGATCTTCGGGCATGCGACAGACGTGGCCGGCCCAATCCCACATGAGCTGTGCTGATTTTTTTGTGACATCTAGAATCTTTGTTTGCGAGCGCAGTACGGAGTTCCGTATTCGGTCTGATAACCGGATACCTAAAATACTGCGCTCCATAGCCCGCTGGATTAAAAAATGACAATTAATAAATTTAAAAACGTAATTTAACAACTGTTTATAAAAAAAGCCTACTTTAACATATCGGATTATTTAGATGACAGAGAAGCTTGGGATTGAAATTGCTCCAACTCGGTCAAAAATGTTACAATTTAGACGTTACACATTTTCTTTATTGTCATGTATTCTAAAAGAATCATTAAAAAGAACAACCCGCCTTATATCTTGCTTTTCCTGGCTTGGTCGCGAAGGAACAGGCAGTTAAAATGACGTTTCAAAGTGATCTTTGTGAATTTAATGAACAAAAACGTGTTGATTTTTTGTTTTTCTTTTAACAAAACATTGCTTTGTAGGTCACATATTGAGAACATGCCACAGAAGCATTGCATCCACCAACTTAAACCAAAAAGGTGTACCTAAAGCCTCATGTGCTTGTAATTTTTCTTGTACAATTTTAATGTTGTGGGTAGTTTAAGTTTCGATAGATACTCTTTACTTGGACTTAGCACTAAGTATTACCCGTGCGCGATAAGTTGGGAACTGAGCGCGGTGACGTCATATTGGCGTGTTTGTACCGCCCGCAAAAAAGCGAACATAACAAGCAGCCGCCCGCTTGTTATGTTCGCCGCCCGCCGCCGTTTAGCCGCCCGCATAGTGATGCGAACGGTACAATACGGGCGCCATCGGGGAAGTGCAGAGGAAGCGGTCGGGGAGTCGCATTCCTAGCAGGTTCCAAGTTATCGCGCACGAGTAATACATACTGACATTTAATCGTTTTTTTTTATTTCTATTTCTTTATATCACACTTTTATTTAAGTTTATTTGTTTTGTTATTCTGTACTTATAAACATAACTAGTCCGCAATAAGTAAAATGGCCTTAACGGAAGAGCAGCGGTGATTGTTGCAACCAGCACATGCTGAGTTAAGGACCATTTTGCAACTAAATTTGTGTTTAAATTAAGGTTTGTTTTTTTGTGTTTTTTTTACTTAACATTTTTTTGTTTTTTATGTTTTAACTTTAAGTATGTTGCAAATAAAATATTATTCTATTCTATTCTAGATAACACCTGCGTGCAACGTAAATAATACACTCTTATTTCAGGCAATAACAGAAATGTACAAGATACTCGTAAGTAAAGCGTAAGAGGACTCAAAATGAGAGTTTAATGGATAATAAGTTTGAGGCAAGGTCACCTAGAATAGGTTGTTTACGTTGTGACTGGAAAAGTTTGTCCCAAATACAATATAGCCACAACAGTCCAGATTGTAAAGTAACCAAATTCAATTAAATTTGATTTACGATGTGGCCGCCTTAGGCCAGTAATCAGTGTGGCAAGGCAAAGTACAATAAACTCTGTTAACAAACACAACCCAATCAGTCGAACTCAGAACAAAGAAATCCGTGCCGAAACGTTTTTGTTAAATCGATACGAATGAGTGTCGGACAGAAATAAAATCGTCCATTTAAAGTTCGGGTGTTTCGGGCTTCCCTCGGTAAAAGGATGACCGTTCGTTATCAAGTTAATTATCACTCGATAATGGAATGGGGTTTATCAGACTGAACAGGTACAGTTATAGCACATCTATTTATACATTTTATTTTATTAAATACTAGCTGACCAATCCGCAGCTTCGCACACGTAGTTTTCCAATAAAAACATTACCCTTTGCGCAGTTGGGTAAAAAGTAACTTATATTACTTAAGGTGAATGTAGCTTTCCAATGGTAATTTTTTTTTTGAAATCGGACCAGTATTTTTTGAATTTATTCATTACAAACATACACACAAAAATACAAATATTTCCTCTTTATAATATTAGTATAGATAGACTAGTAAGATAGAGTAGTGGTAGATATAGAAGAATATGTGAATTTATACTTCACTAGCTGACTCGCCAGGCTCCACGTGGATTTTTATTAAAATAAAATGATAGCCTCAAGAATGGTGTGGCATAGCTTTCGATCTGTGAAAGAATTTTCAGAATCCTCGTTACAATATTAGCTCATATAGATAAGTAACCGCGCTCCGTTATAGCTTCGCTAATTTCGCTCCATCAAAAACTTGCCTAGAAGTAATCGCTCTGAGTGATAAGACCGCCTGTTGTTCTTGCTTAGTACTTATTTGTATTGTTTCTGTTTATGTAGTAATTCAAGGTGCGAGGCGAGACCCGGTGCGGAGCGGATCTCACTCCGGATGAATTCATGTTCACGATTTGAACAGAAACGATACGTGATAAATCCTGTATCACATAATCACACTAATATTATAAATGCGAAAGTTTGGATGCTCGTCTCCAATAATTGGTTGAACCGATTTCTTATAATAATTCCATCCACTATGACTTGGATTGAAATATAGACTATTTTTTATTGTTAAACACTTGTGCGAAGCCGTAATGGCAAGCTATTTTATGATTTTAATAAAGCACGAACGCTTTCTAAGTAAAACAACTTCTAATATTATAGAAAAACACCCTGACAGGGATACCTTGAAGCCTCCCACTAGATCTTTCCATTGTTGGCGCCGTCCACGTAAAATAAGGTTTATATTCAGCTGTGTACGTCTTAATAATATTTGTTGGAAATATCATCAAAAATACGGTCCCTGAGAAAACACCTGACTACTAAATATACTATACCTACGCCAATTAAAACAACTTTGGGAGTTTACAAAAAGACGGTAAAAACTTGGTAGTCGACTTCTCAAGTTATAATTGAATATTAACCCTATCTTATATTAATCAATTTACGAAGTAAGTAACCACTCAGGAACTTATTTAATCAAATCACTCTAAAAGTTTGAATGAATAGCGAGCGGACAATTTTTTTTTCACCAGCGGTTTTTTGATCTAGATATAACACTAGATAAGTGGTACGTTTATTACGGATTCGGACGGATTAGCACGTTGAAGTGGCAATGGGCAGGCCATATAGCGCGTAGAACAGATGACCAATGGGGCCGGAAAGTTCTCGAATGGAGGCCACGGACCGGCAAGCGCAGCGTAGGACGTCCACCTACAAGATGGGCAAAAGACTTGGTAAGAACCGCAGGTCGGCGTTGGATGCAGGCCGCTCCAACCGCAGTTCCTGGAGATCAATGAGGGAAACCTTTGTCCAGCAGTGGACGTCCTACGGCAGATATGATGATGATGATGATGATGAAGTGGTACGACCACAATTTCACCTGATGAATCTCACGGATGAATGTACAGAGAAACAAAGTTAGAGGAAGGTTAAAAAGAGATGGATAGATTGTGTAAAAGGAGATATGGGTAAGAATAGAGTGAGAAGATGACCGGTGATATACCTATGTATATAGATCTTTGAAATTAAGACACTATTTTGTATAGTCTTTTAAATTTGATTTGAGATAATTTTATTACAAAGCGATGGTCAAAATGCTACTTTTTCTTACCTTATTGGAGCTGTTTATGTAAAATATGAAAAATTATCTCACTAAAACTTATACACTTATGCATAGCATAAGAAAAATGTGTTGGACCTGAACTAAAATTAACATCTAGTAATTTAATGACATTTCATGCAATAAATATAATTTTTACACAAGCTGCTCGACAGTGTCATATTACATGTCATGTGAACCTCATCGAAAGCAGGTGATTGTATATCTACGGCTGAACCGGGAACAAAGTGGTACTGAATTTCAATATGCCCGCGCGGGCATAATGTGATTATGATTGTGAATGTAATGTGACACAATAAAAACTTATTCGTTAATCTAACTAGCCTCTGTACAGAATGCAAAATATATATGATGTCTTCTTAGTTCTTATGTATTCTTATTTCTTACGTAATATATTTTATAAAGCTAATTCCGCAAAACGCTGTACAAAAGATAAACTTTGTCTAGCAAAAAATGTGAAAAATAGAGTATTCTCCTCGTTGATGAAGCTGTCTACATCTTGGGCGTGCTTATATCCCTTTCTGCACTCAGGATTCTAGTAACTCCTACGCTCCCTCTAGAGTCCTTCGTTGCGCTCGTGATTCAATATAACGCCCGTGACGCAAGAAACAGCTTTATCCCCTCGTTTAATAATCTACTATTGATTTCATTTAAAATTTAATCACGTCAGCTAAAATGCCATAGACAGTTTTGCTTTACAACCTCTGATTTATTTTTGGCTTAGAAACATCTAGAAACATTTGTTTTTCAGCTGTGATGTACCGAATTTAGAGTCCGCTAACTGTCCATAAAACTTTCGAATCTAGCTTTACCTGTTCAACCTTTTAAAAAGTATATCGAGCAGAGTGATCCTTTGAACATGGTTGTAAGAGGAAAGTTTTATAAATTTTCGCAGTGAATTGAGCATGAAAGCGTCTGTCGGTGAGAAGTAACGGCGATGAAAGTTGCAAGTCGTCATGGAGTAGGTGTTCCTGTCATCTGAGGGCAGGAGCAGTTGGATACCATACCACCCTAGTAGCATGACTGCGTTAACATAGAGTAAAATTATACCAAGAGCATTTAAGCACTTATATAAGGACCGACCGTAAGAGTAAACGGCATCATAATGAAAATTTGTTTCCCATCTAATAATACAGCCTTGTTTAATCAGATTGTGATCTGTATGGCTCCACCTACCTGAGTCTGTACTGGATGTGTTGTATGTCCCAGTCTCAATGTGTTTAAGAGAAACTTGTAACATAATATTATTTGACGACCTCCGTGGTGCAGTGGGCGAACAGCCGGCTGAGACGCAGGAGGTAGCGGGTTCGAATCCCGTCGCAGAACAATTTTTTGCATGATCTACAGGTATTTGTTCTGGGTCTGGTTGTTTCTCTATTATCTATTATAAGTACCTACCTATGTATTTACAAAAAAAAATGTATATAAGTATTTTATCAGTTATCTGGTTCCCATAGTACAAGCTCTGCTTAATTTGGGGCTAGATAGCGCTGTGTGAAATGTCCAGCAATTTTTTTTATATTTTATAATATCATTAGAAAGGGCATGTTACAATATTAATGAATTTCTTAGCGATAAATCCTATTTTTTTTTTTGAGTTTCACATTTAATATATTTTTTATTTTCCTGTAAATAATTAAGATTATTTTTTCTATGATAGAACGCTGACTAAAATTGCATGCGATAAACGGGACGAACTCAAACTATATCGCTAACCACTAGTGTTGCCCAAATGCAAGAACAAGACGAGACTTAGCCAGTCTTGGTCTTGGTCTTGCGCCAATACACCTGGTCTTGGTCTTGGTCTTGGTCTTGCGCTCCCAGTCTTGGTCTTGGTCTTGGTCTTGCAGCAAGAGTCTTGCAAGTCTTGCAATTACCTATTAGTCTATTACTATTTATTAAAGTTTACTTTAAATCTTAGAAAAACGTATTAGAATTGGAACATTGTGAGCTTAAATTAACATAGCCATAGTAAAGATCAAGCAGATTAATAAATAACTGAAGATTTGATAAGAAATTCGAAAAATCAACTGACCTATATGTCGTTTTCCATGGAAGTAACTGTTTCTTAATAAACATTTATGATTTATAAGCTTACATTTGCTAAAACATGTAAAAAAACAAATTAATTACAATAACTTGACTGTATTTTAAAGAACAATACTTATCTGTCTAGAAAGAGATTGAACCCTCAACTTATAAGAAATTTAATAAAAGAGTTTTACGATTTATCATTTATTTGAATAAAAAATAAAATACAACACAAATCAACAGCTTTATCATTAGGTTATGATACTTTATATAATTTTTTTTGACCAAGAATTAATACAAAGTAACCATCTGGCTGACTCATCACTTAACCTATTTCTATGTTTTCTAATTACTAATGATGCTTTAGAAAATAACCTCTCAGCAGGTACTGAAGTTGCAGGTATTGAGAGAAAATCACGGGCCATTTTCGATAAAATCGGATACTCTGTCTCATGCGTCCTCCACCAATCTAAAATGTCTTCCGAGCTGGCAGTTCTTGGTTTTCTTAGGTACTCCTCCAACTCGTCTATCACCAAGCCTTGAAGACAAGATCCAGATGACGTCGAGGGACATTCATAGAGTTTATCAAAGTCTATTACGTCTTCATCTTCATCACATACTTTATTTTCTTTTTCTGGTAATTCCAGAGATTTGTTCAGTGAGTGTAGACTTTTATATTCTTCATAAAGTTCATTGAACTTGCGCAGACTTTCTGTTTTAAGTTGCTTCCCCCACATTGTCAGGTCAAAAGTCTGAGCCTTATGCCTTGGGTCTAAAATTAAAGAAGTACAATAAATCCAGTTGCTCTTCTTGTAATGTTTAAGCATTTTGTCTCGAGCTGCTTGGAAAGCTAGAATGAGCCTTTCATCCACTTCAGATCGATTAGGTTTCTCATCTAACTGTTTTACCATGGATTCAATTTTATCTAGCAAGAGATTGAATGATACAATGACAAGCGGTAATGTAACATATTTGTCTCCACCAAGTTTTGTACTTAAAAGTTTAAAGTTTATTAGAAATTTATGTAATTTTTCGAGTACCTGCCATTCATTAGCTGTGATTTGAAAATCATTTAATTCGGTGACAGAACTGCACAATATGTCAATGCCCGCTCTCACTTTTAAACCAAATCCAATCATATCATGTGTGGAATTCCATCTCGTTGGACAGTCAAGAATGGCATTTAGATTTGATGGCACGCCAGCTGCTTCACAAGCAGACTGAAACTTCTTCTTCACTATCTCACTTCTTTTTATTTTACTGGAAATACTGCGTAACTTTGTTACAGATGTACGCGAGTCAGCAATATTTGGTGCAGATTCTTCATCTTCCTCATCCTCAGTTTCGTCTGCATAGTCTTCGTACTGCTGATCTTGCGCGTTAGTGTCAGACTCACAGTGTAATGCTAAGGTCTTTAATAAATCTTGTACACCAAGGTTTAAAATGTGAGCAAAGCACCGGAAATGTTGATTGTCTGAATCAAAGTGTGGCGGCAGCTGTTTGCCCAGTTCATACATAAATTTGGTATTTGCAGTTGCGTTGTCGACCGTGATACCTTGTATTTTATCAATTATGCCATATACCAATAAACATTCATGGAAAATCGTTGCAATATCTTCCCCAGTATGTCGACCGCGTGATGGTATAAAATCAAGAACTACAGATTGATACTTCCATTCGTTGTCTATATAATGAATAGTAACCCCGTAGTAACTCCTACCAGCAATTGACGTCCACCCATCAATGGTAAAAGACATTTTAGATGATAATTGTTGAAGTCGTTCCTTGAGATTCAATTGGAGCTCTTCAAATCGCTCTTTGACTTTCCTTCTAAGTGTAGACCTTTTAGGAAACACCATATTAGGGCAAATACGTCGAAAATATACTTGTGTAGCTTCGTCATCGAAAAATGAGAAGGGAAGATATTTTTTCACCACCCAATCAACTGTAGCTGTCGTGATGTTGTCACTGCTGTTTTCCGACTGAAACAAAACAATAAATCTTGTGTTATTATTTAAAACATACTAGGTTTGAGCGTATAAGAGGAGGAGGTTTGTTGTTGTTAAATCGAGAAAATCGTTAAATTGATATTTGTTATATTAAGGTTGCACTGTACTGTAATTTACCAAAATAAAGTACTTAGTTGTTACTGGCCGATTAAATGAAAATATGGGTGTTTATAAAAAATATTTAAGACGATAATTACATACTTAATATGTCGCACCCCTAGATGAAAACTGTGAAAACACCACTAACTCAAAAATACTTACGTAAGTTAATGGTGTTTTTGAAAGTATCGCATGAATAGCTACGCGGAGTTAAAATTCTTTTAACTGTTAAAAAAATATTCTTACCTGTCCACTTCTTCCAGCGGTTACTAAAAAGCTTGTGATATCTCCACTTAATTTTGGTTTAACAGGAAGAAATATTTCTGATTCCTTTTTGTGGAAAGATATTAGATGTTTCCTTAAGCCTGAAGTGTTTCTGTTTTTCATTTTTATTTCAATCTTTTTATGTTGGCACAATTTACAGAAGGCAGTTTGGGATGCATGAATTATTTCGAAAAACTCCTCAAATTTGCTTTTGGGTCTTTTAGATCTGTGACTCAAACTCTCGTTACTCGGACTAGAATAATTTGAATCTTCGTCACTCATATTAAATTGTACACGTGATACGTTTTTAGAAAACAACGAGAATTAGTAAAAACAATTATTAAGTTAGACTCGAAGCACAGCTCAATTGGAAATGACTGGAATTAAAATAATTCCTTTATTTATAGTACGTTTCCTTGCTTTCTACCGCGCCGCCTCGCTACGTGCCGGCTCTATGAAAAGGATGCCGCCGCAAATCAAACAATGCCGCGTGCGGCGTACAAACACACACTAAATATAACCTACTTGTACAGACGCGACGCGTGAATAAAATAGAATTAGTGCCAATCACTATTCTTTACATATAAGTGAATGTTTTGGCGTACATCTATACTAATATTATAAAGCTGAAGAGTTCGTTTGTATGTTTGATGACAGAAGTTTTAAAATAAATAAATAAGTCCTGAACGTCACTATACCTCCAAAGTTACTATTCCTCGTGGACGAAGTCGCGGGCACAGCTAGTAAATACTTACTCTCATCATCTCTCTCAGAGATATTCGGGCTGGTAAGTAATACAAAACTCTTATCGCAGGCTTTTTATTTTATTAGTAGGTAAGTACCTACGCTTTTTATATTATTTTATTAGTTTCGTAGAATTTTTTTACACGTTTCAAGGATATTTAAAAGTGGCTACAATATTTATTAAACGGGTGATATTTGAACACTTTTTTGCTATTTTTTCTTGTAAAAACTTAAGAAATATAATGACTAAATGTACAACAATAGTACCTAAGTAATTAGTTTAAAACCATATAAGTAATCAATATTATAATATATACTTACTATAATGAATTACTGACATCTACTACCTATCCTTACAACTTTATCCTAATCATAATACTACTTGCGTGATCAGTATAATGTATTCATTTTCATTCTAAGCACTCTGAAACTTATTTATTCTTTGGAACACCTGTAGGTACTCTACTAGGAAATTATTTTGCATGAGTATACGTACGCCCTATGGCGGCAATCAAATAGTGTCAAATGTTATGATTTCGGCGTGGCGGCAACGATTGTTTTAGATTTCAAAAGAAGCCGCCGGCGCGTGTATCATAACCATGTACTTCCGAAAAGCGGCAAATTTCTTTGAGAAGTAAGTACAAAACCTTTGACGCCGCATTATCAAAGTGCCGATGGTTAAAACATAACTATGCATGCACTCAGTTTGATTTTAATAGATATTTTTTTATTCGCTATGTTTATGGTATTAGTCGTAATGCGCATAGGTCCAGTTTTTCATATTCTTTGATACAGTTTTTTGCGTCTCATAGAATTCCTAAGCGTACCTACCTATACACCGAACTGTTACACCTAACTACTCAGTGAAATAGCGCTAAGTCCTAGCTGCAAGACGCAAGAGTCTTGCAGGCTATGTCTTGTTCTTGCTCAAGTCTTGCACGGTCAGTCTTGGTCTTGGTCTTGCTAAAAATACGCGGTCTTGTTCTTGGTCTTGGTCTTGCAAAAACGCAAGAACAAGACCAAGACTGCAAGACCAAGACTGAATTTGGGCAACACTACTAACCACCTATTACTAACCCATATTCGCAATAAATATATTGATTCATTGAAGCATAGAGAGTAAAAACGCGACCGTACAAATGTTTCTACTGTCTACGCTAAAATGTTGTTTTACGCTACTATTACTTAGAGAAAACTTTTAATGCCTTTTAATTTAGTTTAAAGACGAGCTGTGAGAATTGTTAATGCCCATACGTTTCGTTAAAATCCTTTCGCACCACTTGCTCGACAATGACAATTTATATGTCATGTAAATCTCACCGAAAGTAGGTGATTAAATCCCTATGGCTGAGCCGGAAGTAAAGTTATACTGAATTTAAGTACAATTGTGAATTTTGATTTGAATTTGGAACCTCATCTATATTAAAATAAGAACCAAAGAGACCCAAACATTAAGAATTTATTCGTAAATCGAACTAACTTCTGCACAGAATGCACCAACCTAGAAGTGGTTTTTATTGTCTCGCAGAAAGTGTGAAAAGTAGAGTATTCCCTCGTGGATAAAGCTGTCTGAATCTTGGACGTGCTTAAATCCCTCTCAGCACTCAGGATTCTAGTAACACCCTCGCTCCGCTCGAGAGTTAACTCTAGAATCCTTGGTTACGTTCGGGATTCAATATAGCGCCCGTGACGTAAGACACTGCTTTATCCCCCCCTATTACTTATTATTATTTTATTTATTTATTTTAATCACACTGGGATTTTGCATCGGCATATATTAGTACATTATTATGTTAGTAGATTATAGTTAAAGTACTTATTCTAGGTTCTATTAGTAAATAAATTATGTAAGATTATACTTACACAGTATGCCCACGTTGTATTTATTAATATGGTATATAATTATTTTAAAAAATATTTTACTATTTATGTATAATTTTAACATTCTAAGCGTATATTGGGACTCAAATTGGCAGATGTGGCGCGGTGATGACAGGTGGAGCAGGGTGCTGACTGAGTAGTGGCCCCGAGATGGAACCAGGAACGCAGATCGTCCGCCGGCAAGATGGGTCGACGACATTATAAAAAGCGAAGGTCGTATGTGGGTTAGAACAGCGCAGGACAGAGGCGAATGGTGACAACGAAGAGACGCTTATGCCCAGCAGTGCGATGTGAACGGCTGACGATGATGATGATGGTAATATTCTTAATGATGTTCTGACGTAACTTAGTATTCCATAACTATAGTGTAAAATGAATGAAAGAATTTACAATTATTTACAATAAAATACAGATGATACAGTTGAATCATCTAAAGACCGGTGCAAACGATCTATAGATAGCTCAACTGCTCCAGATCACTACCAGGCGGAAGTGTCCCAAAGACACTGGCTGCATTGCCCCGCTGAATTGCAATGCGTTGACCCAGATAAGCGCCAGTTCTCGGATCACACTTCGACTCAAAAATTATATAATAAATTAAATAAAATCTCAGGAGAGATATTTCATCTCGGTGTGTGTTCTACTGCTAATTTACCTTTCTAAATTTAAAACTCAATTCACAATTAATACTCAGTAATTTATAAAGTGGAAAGTTTCCAAAATCAATCTCCTAAAACCGATTCTTCATTTCATAAACCAAACGGCTCCTTTGACAAATATCTCGAGGTATTGATTGATCGGATATTTAAAACAAGCTGTTCCCGCGATTTCACCTGTTTTTGAGATCAAACACGATTCCGTTTGTAATCTTTGCATCAAAGGACAAGTAGACGCACGGCTCAGTACCACCCATACCTCGTTAATGTACCACCCATTCGCAGTCAGCGTTTTCGTTCTACGTTTTTAATGCGCACTGATAAGGTATGGAACACTATACCGTCGTCTGTTTTTAGGGTTCCGTACCTGAAAAAGTAAAAAAGGAACCCTTATAAGATCACTTTTTTATCCGTCTGTCCGTCTGACTGTCCGTGTGTTTCCACGGACAACCACCGATTTTCTCAGGAACGGGTGGACCTAGCAAGTTGAAATTTATTCCAGATACTGAAGTCTATAGTCTCTATTAGGTGTATAAAAATCAAGGTTCTGAGTCAACAAGAAAAAAAGATATGGGCATATTTATATATTCGCGAAAACTTGTAAGTACGAAAATTTACTTTAATAAACAACTTGTTAAAATTTCGTAATTATCCCTTTATTTGTGCTGACCTTATTATTTATTGTAAGACCTTGCTTTTAACAGAAATTGACACTTCTAGGTCAACCGGAAGAACCCTATAGGTTTTGGATCGAAAACCTATATGGTGGTTCTTGTTGACCTAGAATCACGAAATTTGGCAAAAAGCAAGGTCTTACAGCACGAATAAAGAGAAAATTAACAAAAATAAAAAATATTGTAAATTAAAGGGTGCCCCCATACATATAGTCTAACTTTTTATTAGCTGCAGTAAAATGACGTTTCTAAATGTCATTCCGTAAAATAATGTTGCCAGCCTAATCTCAATAGGGATGTGATTCAGTTCACAAAAATTTATTAAATAACATTATTATGACGTTTTTGTTTCATTTTGAATGTACCTCCCTATACTTCCACTAAAAAAGATCAATCCTCTAGTATAGTAATAAATACAAATACATTACAACTTAATATTAAATCTCAAAAAAAAAAAACCAAACTGATTATTCATTTATGATTAATTATATATTATTTATGATTCATTTAACTACATCCCTATTTATTTTTCTTCAAAAACCGGCAACCCACAAAACGTCATTTTACTGCAGCTAATAAAAAGTTAGACTATAGTGGACGCCAATTAAGATAGTCCTCTGAGTTGAATGGGCGCTCATACAATTTAGAGGACTAGCTTAATCGACACCAACCTCTAAATTAAATAAGGTAAATAAATAAAATTATGCTATTGAATAAGATAAGTATTTAAGTAGGGCTCCCATATAACACACAAGATTTTTTTTGCCGTTTTTATAATAGATAATAGTACGGAACCCTGCGTGCGCGAGTCCGACTCGCACTTGGCTGGTTTTTTCTGAAGTGTACAATCTGGGCCTCTTTAAGGTGAGAGTAGATAATTGTCTTCTTGATCTCCGTGTTTCATCTAAAATACCACCAGGCGAAATTGTGGTCAAATGAATATCACACTAATATTATAAATGCGAAAGTTTGGATGTGTGTTTATTTATTTGTTTGTTTGTTACTCAATCACGTCGAAACAGCTGAACCGATTTCGATGATTTTTTTATATGTACGTAGATTATAGCCTGGATTATCACAAACGCTACTTTTTATCCCATAAATCAGGTCCCATGGGATAAAAATGAGGTGTCAGGTCAAGTTGCAACATCGAGTTTAGTTCTATTTCTAGGTTACTTACACATTTAGTAGTGTAACACGTATGAAGTCGGAGGCAAAAGCTACTTTATAATAAAATATATCTCATGAAGAATATAAACAAGGTTTAGTTTGATGCGTGATGGCGCAGAATAGGGACCAGTGGCGTCTTTTAGTGTCGGAGGCCAAGACCCGCTTCGGGGTTGATGCGCCAGGATAGTAAGTAAGTAAGTTCAATGCGTAGAATGGTCTCATTTATATAGGAAAAGATATAGTTATTATTGTATTGTGAAAGGGGTTGTATCCTCGATAAATATGCCAATCAAACCGACTGTTGCTATAGCTAGCGTAGAAAACGCTACCTTTAGCAATGGCGATATATACTTTGAACTGCCAAAAGGCTTTGATTTATTTGTGTTTCTTTGTGTGTCAAATAAATATATTATATACTATTTATTAATAATAATTAGTTGCCAGTGGACAGTGGTTGAAATTAAATCCTTTATAAACTTTAACTAAGCCAAATCTTACACTCCTCCGTGCGCGTACACACGGCTACACATCAAGCTATAAATTTCTAGTATAAGCTGACCTCGCATTGTGTATGCTTTTCGTAGAATGAGAGGTCAGCTTATACTGAAAATTTATAGCTTGATTTTTTTTCTTTATTTTTATTGAGGGATTTTGTCACACAGTTACTATGTCACCCCCGTACAAAAATGATAGGTATATAGCAAAAAATTAAATCTGACACCAGAATGAACGTGTTTCGCCGTTTAGATGCTAGTCAAACTATATCTGCAGCCAGTGTAGATACAGTTTGACCAGCATTTTGACCAGCATATAGCGCATATATACTTGCAGCATATATACTTGATGTGTATAAGTACAAAGATTTCTCTTCACCTATTAATATTACAGATTATGAGAATCGGTAGTGTTTATCCAATAGTAAAAAATAAACGCTACAAACAAACAGATGTGTCACTTTTATGTTTTAGTAGGTATTGTGTTTTAATATTGTCGTTAATCATCTTTTATTGGCTGTTGACGGTGTTGAAAATACGCTTTAGAAATCATAATTTGTTTGGAGTCCCGATGATTAGTAGGAACTTGGGCCATCTTTCAATGTATTTTAGATGCTTTGTTACGAATTTTGCATAATATTGTAATAATAAAAATAAATCATTTAATTAAGACAGCAATAAAATAGGCACAGAGTAAATAAATTATTACACGGCCCCGTGGGCGTAGGTTCGAATCTCACTTATGATATGCAAGCTAGTTCAATAGGTTGTGTCCCCTATTCTGTGACACAGTAGGTATAACTTCGAGAAGCCGACTTATCCTTTACTATTATTTATACTGTAACAGGCTCGGAGTAACAATAACATACCTGATAGAAAGTGGTTACCGTAGGCAATGGACGTTTGTAACAGCATAGGCTGCCAAAGACATCATTCGCGCGTTGTGTCCATGAGACATACAGGTGAAATGTCTTATAAGTAGTAAGTGTTGAATCACCTGTGACGATCTCACGAACTCCCAAGTGATGTACACAAAAATTGACAATTAACAAATTTAAAAACGTAATTAAACAAAATCTTTATAAAAACCTACTATAAAATATCGGATTGTTTTTATTAATTATTTCCTGTATTGTTATAGACCTATTCTAAAAGGATCATTAAAAATAACAACCAGCCTTGTTTCTTGCCTTTCATTCCTGGCTTCGTCGCGAAGGAACAGGCAGTAAAATTGACGTTTCAAATTGATCCTTGTGATTTTGATGAAAAATAAAAAAGGCATATACAGTACATATTCGAGTCACCTCCGTCATACGTTTTCAAGCATTGAACGGCACCAATCCAAATGACGGCGTTTTTGATTTTCCGTCAAATTATGAGGTATCCATCTGGTGCAAAGCTTTCTGACGCCTAAATGTTCACGTAAGTTTTTTTGTACAGTCTGTTGATGTGTCACCCTTCTATCAGCTTCTATCATTAGCCGCACAGCACTCACGTTATCTTCAGTAGTCGCCGTAGTAGGACGTCCTTCTCGCGAAGCATCAGTGAGTTTGCTTCGATCACGTTTAAACTCATTAAGCCAGTTGTAAATAGTGGCACGGGATGGGGATTCGTCATGAAATGCCAATCAAAGTCTAACGCAAAATTGTTCTTGAGTAAGACCGCAACGAAAGTCGTATTAAATCATTGAGCGAAAATTTTCTCTAGTTAAATCCACTTCGACGCACGACAGACACATTTTAAATTGCCGCCAATTTGTAAAAACAAATGATACTTAAAATTCATTACACATCTACAGATTCCCAAAGAGTTCCTTATTCGAAATTTTTATAAATTTTTTATCGACTGTTTTTCTTACCGGCCTATTCTAAAAACTTTCAGTGTGAACCGTACAACGTGTTATGAACAAAGAGTTCGAAAAAAATGCAGATAAATGGTAAAAAAGTACTAAGAGGAAACTTCTTCGAAATACTATGAACATTCGCAAAGAAAAGAGAGCGAAAAATATTTCGAATTTTATTACGTCAGATGTACTCAGATATTCAAAACTTGTTCCGGACGAGTATTTCAATTATCCATTGAAAAGGAACTGAATTGACTTTTAATAAAATTTTCGATTCCTCGGAAAAGAAAGCGCAAGAAAATAGGGTTATGGAAGGTTAAGGCTTTCAGGGAAAAGTGAAGGGCAAGCGAAGTACTTCGTGAAGGGTAAAATAATAATACTGGTAACTAGTTAAAATGTCAAGGTATAGACCGAATTAGAAGTGACTTACAATTGTATTAAAATGAATACTGGTGGTTCGCCCTAAACTGAGATCTAGCGAATCTCCCATAAAAACAAATACAAATTATTTGTCGTCTTTGACTATCAAAGTAATGCTACGAAATGTCAACCACTTTACTTGACCTACAGTTCCATTCATATTATTGGTAACGGGAGTTCATGAAAACTTAGTTCTTTCTTTTTTGGAGAAGTTTAAATTATTCTTGATTTTAGAATTTTCCCTATATTTGTGTTACTAAATCTACAGGTATACCAAATTTCAGCATTGTGGGGTCACTGGTGTCCCTGTGAATTTCGTCAAAGTTCAGTTTTTATTATGGCTAATACATAAAAACAATAAGGTTCTTAAAATAAAAACGAAGTCGAAAATTGTATCATCACTACCTACCTATTTAGCAAATTTCACGAAGATCGGATAAACGCTTCGAACGTTATCCTCGTACTCCCTTAATACATAGGTAGGTAGTGGTGGCACAATTTTGGTGTGACTAAATGATCTAAATATGTTGGGGGGTTGTTGAGATATTGGGGTTCAAGTGGAGTAAAAATTAAAATGAGGCTTACTAGTCAAATGGGACGTCGAATGAAAGGTATTCATTATATAGTAAATTTAGATTCCGTTATTATTTTTCGTAAACTCTTTATAGTTTTTGATAGTCATAATAAAAACTGAACTTTGACAAAACTCACAGGGTACACCAGTGACCCCCCAGTGCTGAAATTTGGTATGCGTGTAGCTTTAGTAACACAATTGTAGGCAAAAGTCTAAAATCCCAAATAACTGCAATTAGTACCCCAAAAAAACCATTAGACATGAACTCCCGTTACATGAAATTTGAATGAAACTGTAGGTCAAGAAATTTGGTTAGCTCACTACTTTATTATCCCTAAACGTATTTAGCGACTAATTGTGTTTAAATTTTACTTATTTGTATGATTTGAAAACTTCTTAAGTCATATTTAGTCACTAAATACATTTAGGCATCGTTGCGCGAGTCGCCCTAAGAATATTTTTTGTTTTGGGATACTGGCGAGATTTGTGGTTCGGGGCGAACCACTAGTGGTAGTACACAAGTTTTCAGACACTGTTTACAGCGAGCCTCAAGTTAAGCTTGTGTTTTGGGGCTCAGAGTACAATTTTAGAGAAGCATAGACTACAGAATTGCTCGATCTCTAACAGCAATAAGAATAAATTGATTATTTTTGTATTTAATGATAATTATTTTTAAAATTTTAATATACATATAGTTAATATAATTTAATGTATAACGTAGTTTCAAATACAATTGGTTAATTGTTTTATGAACAAAATAAATAAAAAAAATTTATTAATAAAACTAGCTGACTCTGCAAACTTCGTACCGCCTTGACATGCATATGAACGACTTGGGGTACGGGCTGGCAATATACGTCGCCGGTAGAATTGTCAATCGGCCTTCATTAGCTGCATCTATGTATGAGAAAACAAATTTTCATTCATAATTTTGAGTGAATTTTTCCGATATTTTAATAGTTAAATGTACCACCACCACATACCTAATTACCTAATATGATGATGATGATAAAAAAAAAATCTAAATTTCAAATTTCATTGAAGCGGTTGTTTAGTCACGAAAACGTAGAGACAGAACTACTTTAGAATGTATATTAGTATTGACAAGTAAAGCAAAGATCCAAAAACATGAGTCACTTTTGTTCGCGACAATACCGTGTTAAAAATAACCGTGGAATATTATTCTGTTTTGCAATTAGTGGTGAAGTGGTTTGATATTTTCAGAGTTTTTATAGAAAGGTTCTCTTGTTCCACTTATATATAGAATACTTACAAAAATAACACGATTTATAATAATAAAAACCTGCCAAGTGCGAGTCAGACTCGCGCACGAAGGGTTCCATATCATTTATCTATAAAAACGAGTAAAAAAGTCATTCCTTCCACTCGACACCACCAAAACGACACCATCCGTGGTGTCGTATGGAATCTCTAGTCCATACGACACCACCCTAGTGATGTGCAGAAACGCGTGTTTTTGAATAACAGCTCCCAGTTCATTAAAACAAATAAATAAATATCAGACAACATCACATACATTGATCCGACCCCAAAGTTATTATTTCAAGTTATCTATAGTTAAACGATAATTAATAAAACAGAGTTTATGAAATATTATTTTTTTATTTCAGTGAAGTAAGTAGTTATGTAGGTATTAAAGAACGGACCGGAAAACTAGTCTTGCAGCGTGTCCACAATTGTTGTTACGTGCTTGTAATAGGCCTTAATGAACTTTTCTTTTAGTGTGTCTTTTCCGGGAAAAAAACTTTCAGCCAACAATTTTGCCAACAATCAGAGCAAAGCTGTTCCGCCATTAGTTTTTATGTATTTTATGTCATCAGTATTAGTATCCATGTCCATTGTGAAAAATTAAAATATTCGGACGGAAAGACAATAATATGCAAATTGCAAAACAATGTCAAGATGACCATTTGAGTGACAGATAAATATAAACTTTATCAAATGACATACCTCATTAATGAAACTGCTTGAACTTAATTGGAGTTTTCATATCAACAACTTTGTATGTAGGTAACCTCACTATTAGTCGGTGGTGTCGTATGGACTAGTGATTCCATACGACACCACCGATGGTGTCGTTTTGGTGGTGTCGAGTGGAAGGAATGAAAAAAGTCACGTTTGGTGCATGACAGACCCCCTTAAATATTTTTTTTATTTTAATTTAATTATTTATATTTACAGTAAATATATAACTAAATATTCTGTGAATATTTTAAGCGTCTACCTGTTGTCGTTATCAATATCGAGCAAAAACGGGTAAAAAATCACGTTTGTTGTATCGGAGCCCTCCTTAAATATTTATTTCGTTTTGTTTTTAGTATTTGTTGTTATAGCGGCAACAGAAACACATCATCTGTGAACATTTCAACTATCTATCTATCACGGTTCATGATATACAAGCTTGGTAACAGACGGACGGACAGACAGACAGATAGACAGACGGAACGACAGAGAGCGGACTCTTAGTAATAGGGTCCCGTTATACCCTTTGGGTACGGAACCCTAAAAATGGGATATTTACCATGATTTTTGTGAGTTTTGAGAGTCCTGATATTTCGGCATCTCTCTTCATCCTTAATTAGACCGAAATGGGCACTCCGACCATTAGTTTAACCGACTTAGTTATAATGAAATCCTCTCCATCTAATGTTATTTGAAAGAGATCGCTTCTTAGTGATAAGTCGCCCCAATTGTACCATTTGCTTTTTCTTTTCTATCCATTATTATTGGTTTACCTTTGTAATAATAAAATTAATTTGCAAACAAAATTAATTAAATTATTTTTTTTGCAATTTTAAAATTATGTTGTACACACGGCTACATATCCAGCTATACTTTCCAGTATAAGCTGACCTCGCATTGTGTAGGCTTTTCTTAGAATGAGAGGTCAGCTTATACTGGAAATTTATAGCTTGATGTGTAAGCGTGTGTAGAATAAAGTAGTTTCATTCATAATTTCATTCATCCAGCACAGTTGCATGCGCCATAATCACGGGTAAACTGAAGCATTTGCGAGTGGATGGTTATTGACAGATATATCGATCTACCCTTTTTCTCAGATTTCAAAGATATCGTACACATGGCTACACATCAAGGTATACATTTCCAGTATAAGATGACCTCGCATTGTGTAGGCTTTTCGTAGAATGAGAGGTCAGCTTATACTGGAAATTTATAGCTTGATGTGTAACCGTGTGTGCAATAAAGTAGTTTCATTCATACGTTCATTCGACCAGCACAGTTGCATGCGCCATAATCACGGGTAAACTGAAGTATTTGCGAGTGGATGGTTATTGACAGATATATCGATCTACCCTCTTTCTCAGATTTCAAAGATATCGTACACATGGCTACACATCAAGGTATACATTTCCAGTATAAGATGACCTCGCATTGTGTAGGCTTTTCGTAGAATGAGAGGTCAGCTTATACTGGAAATTATAGCTTGATGTGTAACCGTGTGTGCAATAAAGTAGTTTCATTCATACGTTCATTCGACCAGCACAGTTGCATGCGCCATAATCACGGGTAAACTGAAGTATTTGCGAGTGGATGGTTATTGACAGATATATCGATCTACCCTCTTTCTCAGATTTCAAAGATATCGTACACATGGCTACACATCAAGGTATACATTTCCAGTATAAGATGACCTCGCATTGTGTAGGCTTTTCGTAGAATGAGAGGTCAGCTTATACTGGAAATTATAGCTTGATGTGTAACCGTGTGTACAATAAAGTAGTTTCATTCATACGTTCATTCGACCAGCACAGTTGCATGCGCCATAATCACGGGTAAACTGAAGTATTTGCGAGTGGATGGTTATTGACAGATATATCGATCTACCCTCTTTCTCAGATTTCAAAGATATCGTACACATGGCTACACATCAAGGTATACATTTCCAGTATAAGATGACCTCGCATTGTGTAGGCTTTTCGTAGAATGAGAGGTCAGCTTATACTGGAAATTATAGCTTGATGTGTAACCGTGTGTACAATAAAGTAGTTTCATTCATACGTTCATTCGACCAGCACAGTTGCATGCGCCATAATCACGGGTAAACTGAAGTATTTGCGAGTGGATGGTTATTGACAGATATATCGATCTACCCTCTTTCTCAGATTTCAAAGATATCGTACACATGGCTACACATCAAGGTATACATTTCCAGTATAAGATGACCTCGCATTGTGTAGGCTTTTCGTAGAATGAGAGGTCAGCTTATACTGGAAATTTATAGCTTGATGTGTAACCGTGTGTGCAATAAAGTAGTTTCATTCATACGTTCATTCGACCAGCACAGTTGCATGCGCCATAATCACGGGTAAACTGAAGTATTTGCGAGTGGATGGTTATTGTATATCGATCTACCCTCTTTCTCAGACTTCAAAGAAATCGTATCTATTTCTTTGAATTTGAATTGTGCCGCGTTCCCGCTACCGGCAAAGTAGATTGTTTGTTACTGTAGATGTAGAGTGTCGGTAAAGTAGGTTAGGCGTGTTGAAAAGAATATGGCGGTTTTGCAAAGTAAAACGCTGAACTGCTTTTGATATAAAATTGTAATGAGATAGAATACCTAATAAAAAATGGTAAGGAATTGACATACTTATTGAAAATTATGTTTTAATGTCGTTTCTTTGCTTACAGGTAGGTGTTTGGTATTGTGTAATAGTGTAGCTCATTATTAAATAGGACTTCATTGTTTTCATTTCCCGTCCGTGACGTCTATCTGGGGTCAGCAGAATACCAGCGTTAAGTCCTAGGTTCTAGCCTACCTACTTGGCACATGCTGAGCTGACGCCATTTTGGCATGACTCGACCATGTAAATATGATGGAAGTTGCGTGAGATATTCCTGTATTTTTTGATTTTTTGATTAACCTGTAATCCTCGACTTTTGGCATTCTTGTCCTTCTATGTCTTCTTAACCTTGTATCATCTCTAGAATGCCTGAGGAGAGAATGGCGAAGCGCATCTTCTTTAATGAACTCCAAAAAGGCAAGCGCAAACTTGGAGGCCCGTTTCTCAGGTACAAGGATGTTCAGAAAAGACATATGAAAAAAATTAACATTGAGCCCTCTTGCTGGGAAAAATTAGCCGGAAAACCGCAGGGAATGGAGGAGACAATTCCAGCAAAATGTTTGGTCATTTAAAGACGACAGAAGGCGCGATCTTGACCAAAAACGTGACGCACTGAAAAATAAACCGCAAAATTACATAATTTACCATTACGAGAATAATGCCCTTACGTGTTGTATCTTCAAACGCACGTTCACAGCAAAGATAGGGTAAATAATGCCATAAGAGAGAGCATGAACGTAATTCATAAAGTGGAAGAACGGTCACCGTCATCGAAAACGGCCTAGATGATGATTACTATTATCCTTGTATTTACACCCATCACCTACTTCTTAGAGCCAGAAGTCAAGATTCAACATTACTGCTATGTCATCTTCTTCTTTTGTGTTTTTATTTTGTACGTGTGTCGATGTCAAATAATTGTTTTCTTTTTAATTTTAAAGATAAAGATATAGATTTATTTATTTGCCAAAACATGGGTAAAATTATACAGATGTTACACAATCAAATGGTTTCACCATATTCAGCCACAGTGACGTGCAAATTATATGTCATATTAAATTAAATACAGATAACTATGAAATAATAAATAGGTAATATAATGCCAGCACATACTAATGAAACAATTAGATTAAAATTAAAACTAGAGATGTCATTGTGTATCATTTAAATATTCATTGATTGTGTAATATGCTTTTTGGGACAGGTATTTTTTGTTTAATTTTATCTTAAATGCATGGGAACTGTGTATCGATTTTATAGTTATAGGAAGCTTATTATATATGTTCACTCCCATACAAAACACACTCTTATTAAACAAAGCTGTCTTAGACGCTATTGATCGAAGGTGGCCTATATGCCTGTTACTGTTTAAGGTTTCGTAATTTGTGATATTGTTTCTGACATGTAAAGCCGATTCGTAGATGTAAAGTGAAGGTAGGGTAAGAATTTTTAAAGTCTGGAAATGGAGCTTACATGAATCAGTTCTCTTCAAGTTACAAATAGACCATATACACTTCTTCTGAGCTTTAACGCGCCGGCGAACCCTGAGCGCAACTTCAATTCGGCCGCGTCAAAAACTTCGGCCTGAATATCGCTATCCCTGTTTAGTGAAGTAGTTTGGCCACGCAGAGCGACAGTGATAGCAATAGAACGATTCTAAATTTGATTAGATTTTGACCGTGTTCCGTAATACCAAAAATGATTATAGTAAACTTGTTGTAATTTTCTCATTGTGTTGTTATTCTGTAACTAGACAATATAATCTATGTTTCCATGACTAGGATACGTAAGATGTTGTTGTTTTTAATACGAAACAATTAAGTTGAAAACAGGTCTTTTATGACGTAAAAACATGCAGAATGCGATACGCTTCTATTTAATTTTAGGTAAGTATTTTGATCTAATATATGGTTGGGAACCTAGATAAATACTATTCAAGTTAAAATAATACCTTATTAAGGTAGACATATGCTCTAATTAGAAATGATCTTGGTAGTACGTGTTGTATGGGCGATTGTCTCTCCGGTATACCCTTAAACACGGTATCTTTATCTGTTGAATTTCCCCAGAAAATAAACCCATATTTAAGTATGGTATCTGCATACGCTTGGTAGTACGTGTTGTATGGGCGATTGTCCCTCCAGTGTCCCCTTAAACACGGTATCTTTATGTGTTGAATTTCCCCAGAAAATAAACCCATATTTAAGTATGGTATTTGCATACGCATGATAAGCATTTAAAAGAGCATTTTGAGTATCGATTTTTTTAAGCATGTATAGTGCATATGAGCACTGCCTGATTTTGGTAGAGATTTCAGCGATATGCGGTTTCCATGACAGATTACAGTCTATGGGTATATTTTCATGAGTCAATCCTGATAAATAATCTTATATTTATGTAAATAATATTTACAACTATGAGGGTAATTTAACATAGACACCGGCCCAATATAAAAGAATATAAAAACCAGGTTATTTAATTTCTTGAACTGATTTTAACTTGTTTCAGTAGAAATTTCATGCAACGATAAACTCCGCACTAAGAAATAATAGCTTCGAAGAAAACCACTTCAAATTAACTTTTCTTTGACCTAAATACCCAGCGTTACAACTTTATAAGCAGGTACCTTAACTTTAAATTGCTTCAACAAAACAGCATCACCATCATCATATAGACGACCTCCGTGGTGCAATGGGCGGATAGCCGGCTGAGACGCAGGAGGTAGTGGGTTCGATTCCCGCCGCGGAACAAATGTTTGCATGATCTACATATATTCGTTCCGGTTCTGGTTGTTTTTTTATTATGTTATTTTTATAATGTATGTACATATAATATATAGAGAAACAACCATACATTATAAGTGCATACTGAGAAACAACCAGATTAATTAAAGCATTAGAAATTAAACATAAATTTAAGCTTGAATATTTATACAGTAATCGATACATTTCCAATAAAGAATTATAAACTTAAATCAATATAAATAAAAGAATATTTAATTATTTTTTTTTGTAAATATGTATTACAAAATAAAATGTATATAAGTATTCTATCAGTTATCTGGTTCCCATGATACAAGCTCTGCTTAGCTTGGGGCTAGATAGCGCTGTGTGAAATGTCCAGAAATATATATTTATTTATTTATATCAACCAAATAACGTCCACTGATGAACATAGGCCAAATATTTCCAGAGCGACCATCAGCAAACGTTGGTCGTCTCTCTATCGGCTTTCTATCAAGTGGGGGTCGTCTTTCTCTGTATTTTACCCCAGCGGCCGACAGTTTTTTGAGGTCTGTGCCCACTGCCACTTAAGCATGTTAATCCTTTGGGCCACGCCATTTACATTGATTTGTCTCCGGTACCCTTACTGTAATGTATAATGGCTAGTATTGACCTAAAAGTTTTTTATTCAATTTATCTAGGTACTATTGAAAATTTTCAAACTACCTTAATAACAAGTCCTAAAATATCAATGAAACAGCCTGTATACTATATAGAGTAGGTAAACAAATCATATTCATCCATCATGTGAGTAGGTAGGTACCTATTAAACGGACTAAGCAGCATCGTCGCAAAGGCGCCGCCGATTTAAGTTTAAAATTGTTTATTGGAAATGTATCGGTTACTGTATAAATATTCAAGCTTAAATTAATGTCGTAAATAACACAACAGGATGTATAAAGCAGTTGCTGTCGCTCGCCTGTCGTTCGGTCAGGCCGTCCCGCCATCTAAATCTTACGAGTGGGGACGGCTTTACCTGGTAACAGTGTCTGACTTACGTAACAAGGGTACCGATATCCTCATTTCTGATACGATCTCAAACTAAACCACATTTTAGTTCTAATTGCTGGATGTCGTGAGATTTGTTGAATAAATTGCTATTATCTGTTATTATCAATCTTTGGTTAAACTTCATTTAAAAATAGTTAAAAACAAGTTTAAAAATTGTGGACGTAAATGGTGCCCGATGCGCACATATTCCAATATTAGTAATTTTAATATTTTGTTTTATTGATGATAGTCAAGCGCTTGACCACTACCTCACCTGATAGTAAGTGAAGGTGTGATCGAAGATGGAGCACGCTTGCTTAGAAAGAACCTATTCACTCTGGACTTGAAGACTCCAAGATTACACTGGTTTGGAAAAACATACGCCAGAAGTTGTAACAGTAATATTTAGATATTAGAGATAAATGAAACTAAATTTGATTCCAATACATATAATTATAAAGCAAGAGAGATCGGTAAAACGAGTAGGTTCTTAGATTCTATTTCCTATACATGTGGCAAGATAAACAGAGGTTAATCACAAATGACTTGGTTTACGGTGAATATATACTTAGACTAGAGGTTTACAGATTACAGATTAAATATTTTACATTGAAGGTAGTATAGAAAGACGCTGGCTTGAAAAGCTTAGATTATTAGGGCTTATGGCCTATAGTACAGCAGTTACAGAACGTTGAGCACCTGGTCCAACAGATTTGTCTTAGTTTAAATAGATGGGCGCCATCTGATGTTAGCGTCAGAAAAAAAGAGAGGAAGATTACTTGGGTTTGACCCGGATAAAATAATGGAATCGATACAACTCGTGTTATTTTCGTCGAACGTCCCTGGCGTCTGCTTGGAGAGATGGAGTGGGCTTGAGCCGGGTGGTAGACCTCGTGGGCAGGCGTGGTCCCTGGTGTTTCTCAAGGTAGCTAGCAGGACGCTTGGCGAACGAGCTCGTGGCGGTAGACTTGGTGTGAAAGCGTGGTCACAGCCAGCAGGGTGACTGCAGAATCACCACGCTTCTCGACGGCTCCGGTGGCAGGTTTTGACGTGCGTCAAGGTGTAGATATCCAGCAGTAATCAGAAAGATCAGCAACGAAGACCGTGAATTGACTTCCCGACTTGGAAGTAACACGAATTCACAATAAAACGACAAAGGAATCACTGTCCAATGAAATAAGTTTGTAGCACGTAGATCAGAAGTTTCACAGTTGAGTCTAGACGTGGAAAAGAGAATGAGCACAGACGGCACTGTCCTTTTATACCCGATAAAAGGACTACCAGCGTTATTAATTATTACAATCGAATATGGTCTAAAGGCTTCTAGAAATGGCTGATTTAATCTTTTTGGTGATCCCATATAGGAAAATCTGACACTATCCAGTGTCACTCAAGATAAAGTTTGATGCTCCCATCAGTTTTGCTTCAGTCAAAGACACTAATTGAATTCGGCCTTTTAATATTTAAAATTTTATTTATATTTCGTTTCTAATTAGAAAAGGATTATTTAATTTAGTAAATAAAGATTATTTTAATAATTAAAATTGATTATAAATCAATAAAAATAAGTAATGGATTCTTACAAGGTGCATGCAATGCCATCTGCGGTAAACTTGGCGAACTGCGTTGAGAAGACGCTTGGATCTCGGTATTTGCGAATTGAGTGTTTGGGCAGTGAGTACGCCGCCATACCGCTAGATGTCGTGGCATGTTGTTTTTATATGAGTGTAAAGGTGTATTGTTTTATTGTTTATAAGTGTTTATGTTTAGTTAAATGAAGGATGTAACGCGACATAAAATTGTCACGTTACAAAGTGAGTTCCACTACTTACTTGTGTCAACAAGAAAAGTTGAAGCAAATCGTTTGAAGCAATTCCTTGCCAATATTTGTTAAGTAATTTTTTGAACTTTTTTGTGGTAAGGCCCCAATTGTTTAAGAAAATGATTGCGTTGTCCCAGAAATTTGACCTCATTATCGAGATAATTGATCGAGCGATGCGAGATCTCCAAATCAACTTTGGCAAATCGGCATTGTATGTTTGTTTGTCCGAGGATAACTTTCGAAGCGTTGATCCGATCATCGTTAAATTGGGTATCTAGGTAGGTAGTGATGGCACGATCCTGGTGTAACTAAATGAGCTAAAAATGTGAGAAAGTGAGAGGGATTTTGTTGAGATATTGTGTGGTTTAAGAGGGGTAAAAAAAACAAAATGGGAGTATTAGGTCAAATAGCACGTCTAATGAAAGGTTTTTATCAGTACATATTTTAAGTTTTGGTTCAAACCTTGTAGTTTTTAAGTTATTATCCATAATAAAAACTGAACATTGACGACATTCACAGGGTACACCAGGTACCCTACAATGCTGAAATTTGGTATGCGTGTAGCTTTAGTGACACAAATATAGGGACAAGTCTGAAATCCATAATAACTGCAATTTATAACCCAAAAAAGAATAACCTATTTACATGAACTCCCGTTACCTGTAATTTGAATGAAACAAAAAATTTTTTTTTTATTTATACTACATAAATGGCAAACGAGCATGCAGTCCACCAGATGTTAAGTGGCTACTGCAGCCCATGGATATCCACATAGAATTCAACACAAGGTAATAAGTTGTCTTGATCTCTATGTGGATACGTTGCCATACTATAGGACTTAGCTGTTATGCCTATGTGCCAGTAATTACAGGAACATACCATTACCATCTAACCGGAACACAAGTACTGCTATTATAGGTCAAGTATTATGGTTATCATTTTGTGGCACGGTTTTGATAGTCAAAGATTACAAATAATACTTTTTTGTTTTTATGGGAGACTCGCGAGATCTCAGTTCGGGGCGAACCACTAGTCTTAAACTTTTTAACGTCTTTATTTTAAAATTCATCTCAATCATATTCAAAGTCGTAAGTGTCTCGAGATTTTCCGTTTAAAGGTAATCGCTTTTGTTAAATAATAGCTTTAGTTACATGCCGAAGTCTTATTATGATTTAGATCTCAGAATATAATAATGATTTAATAACGTTGTCTCGATCCCACGGTAGGTTGTCTGGTATAAATCGCTATTAAGTGTTAAGACCACCCATTGTACTCATCACATAGATTTTCCTTGTTCTTACTGAAATGTGTGTTAAATAAAATATCGATATTTCTATGATAAGACAAATCTATTAAATAAGGTGTTTGACATTATATATTTTATAAGCACAAAAATGAAAGGGGTTATTTTGATGAGCATAATAAATAAATTTGTGAAATGTGTACCCTAGAAATGTTAAATTAATTTTGGCATGTAAAAACAAACACTTTATTAAACTTATGTTGTGCTATTGCATCATCATCATAATCATCCACAGCCCGACTCCACCCACTGCTGGGTATAAGCCTCCCCAAGTTTGTGCCATCCGCCACGATCCTGCGCTAGTCTCACCCATTGACGGCACGCGACTCTAACGATGTCGCCCACCCATCTCGCTGCCGGACGTCCAACTCTTCTACAGCCATTCCTCGGCCACCATTCAGTTGCTACCCTGCTCCACCTGTCATCACCACGTCTTGCTAAGTGTGCCGCCCAAGACCATTAGAGCTCCATAACTCGATTCCCAACATCATGAATCTTCGTTCTTCTACTGATCTCGACGTTTGGAACTCGATCTAAGAGTTTGATGCCGAGCATGGTACGCTCCATGGCTCTCTATGCAACTCTTAACCTGTACACAGCCTCCTGCGTGAGCGTCCATGCCTGGGCACCGTAAGTCATGGTGGGCAGAACATATTGCATAATGCTTGCAATCTAATCACAGATACTGTATTGCTAACGTCTCGAAATATCTCTTAATGTACCTTTCGAACCCAATACCCGCAGTCATTTCCAAAGAGATATCAAATCGGCCTTTATTTTTGGATGTCGATTGCAAGAGTAGGCAGTAAGTTTTATATCGAATTAATCACCTAAACTTAGTCCATTTTCTTTAAAATAAATAAATATATTCCGCAAATCTACTATCCTGGATTCTAGGCACTAACCCCTGAAATTTCAGGAACCAGGCCGAAGCTAAACAAGGGCATTGGACAATATGGCATACGGAAAATTTGACAATACCGCCCTCACTAGATAAAAGCTACCACAGCAAAGAAACGAAATCGCTAGCTCATTTATAAATAGAAATTAAATAAGTTTTTTTTCCAAAGATTTACTATTTCAAATAAAGCATTAATTTAATACATAATTGAAACAGCAATCAGATGCAAATGAGCAAAATCAAAATCTTTTTATTCATTAAAATCACAAGGATCGCTTTGAAACGTAAATTTTACTGCCTGTTCCTTCGCGACCAAGCCAGGAAATAAAGGCAAGAAATAAGCCCTAACACTAGTAGTCTACTATAATCTAGATTCAGAAGTTCCGCTTTCTAGCATCCGTCTCCATCATGAGACCACCTCCATGGTACCATATTAATACATTGTCACTGAAGTAACATAATGTGTTCAAAACAGCTCAATCGGTTGGCGGGAACTGGTTTTAAATTCAGTTGCAAGATTTGATCTACACAAATACACTAACAAACATTACAAGGTAAATAAAAATTTCTAAAAAGTAAAAATTCATAAAAAAATCATTATTTGAGACGACGTACGTAAGGTACATCGTTATTATTAAAACAAACGGCTACAGACAAAAAGGGCGGTTTTAACGCTAATAATCTCTGAGAGCTTTCGATACTTGAAAGCTAAAAAACATTTATTTGTATATAGGTACTTATTCTCACAAGTCTAACGCGATATATTTTTTTAACACTAGCTCTTAGGTATTATGCGGCAGCTCATACGCCCATTTTAAAAATTATAGGTAAAACCGGCCAAGTGCGAGTCGGACTCGCGCACGAGAGGTTCCGCACCATTATCTATAAAAACGGAATACAAAAAATCACGTTTGTTGTATGGGAGCCTCCCTTAAATATTTATTTTATTCTGTTTTTGGTATTAGTTGTTATAGCGGCAACAGAAATACATCATCTGTGAAAATTTCAACTGTCTAACTATCACGGTTCATGAGATACAGCCTGGTGACAGACGAAAAGACAGACAGACAGATCGTTTGACCCTTTGGGTACGGAACCCTAAATAAATACGAACCCTAAATAAATACGAACTTATTCGTCGTCCAATAAGATTCGTGGGAGGCGAGACGCAGTGCGGATCGGATCGCACTCAACCTGATGCAGGTTCAGGAATTGAACCGAAACATTTTCGTTCGAAACACCGATAATACGGTACGTGATTAAAATAATAATTCATATAAATCACGTAAGTTTTTTAAGAAAATTCTAGAGTCGTAATTTTTTGTCCAAAGAACTGTCAAAAATCTATGCTACACTTGAGGGTAGATCAAGATATAATTTTGAGATTTTACCTTAGAAGCAGTGTGACATTAACCTTTGTATTCGCATTCAAAAATAATTTTCGAGTCTTTCTAGCAACTATTGATAGATATGTATTTATTTTATTTATTATTTATTTATTAACACAAAACTGAATATAATCAATGCTTGACAGGACTTAAAGAGTTAAGTCGTTAAGATCATACTTAAAAGTAAAACATATGTATGTGACAAAATATTACAAAATATTAGGAGCGGTAGGTATTGTAACATCTATACTAATATTATAAAGAGGAAAGATTTGTTTGTTTGTTTGTATTGAATAGGCTCCGAAACTACTGGACCGATTTAATAAATTCTTACACTGTTGGGAAGCTACACTATCCCCGGGTGACATAGGCTACTTTTTACCCAACTGCGCAGAAGGAGGGTAATGTTTTATTTAAAAACTACGCGTGCAAAGCTGCGGATTTGTCAGCTAGTGTTAGATAAAGATAATGGAAATAAACGTAATTACATAAAATCTTGTGTGTGTAATTTTGGAATAACAATCTATCAATTATCTATCGTTTTACATTCCTGTTAGAATACCAGCTTTTTCTTAAAACCTGTGACTCCACAAACACATCTCAACCTTGACCTTCTAAATTGCGCGAACATAAACCTTATGTAAAAGGATTAAGGGCGGGGTTAAAAGAGGTGCCATAAAATTTCATCTTTAACCCCAATGCTCGAGTTTAACCCCTCACATAAGTTTTTACAAGCGATCGTTACTTGGAATAGGTTGGCATAATGATCGTAAATTTGTATAAAAGCCAATTTTAAAAGGGGTGATGTGTTTAGGGTTCCTGAGCATAATGGTCATAACGGAACCTGGTGTTTCACAGCTGTTTGTCCGTCTGTCACAGCTGATTATCTCAGCAATGACACAGAACGAATGCTCCGTGCAAGTGCGGCACAACTAGTACAAAATCAAACGATTGTCGTACAATAACATTTAATCAATAAATTACAAAACAATACAATAAAATCAGACTTACTTTATAAATTGATTAATTCGAGACTTATTTTAAATAATAACCTAAAAAACTATTACCTGATGTACCGGAATCTAGGAGTCTTCAAGTCCAGACTGAACATTTTGGGTATTCAAAATTTAAAAGCAGCTTTAATTATTCTACTAACATTGACTTAATATAAACTTACCTATGTGATATATTAACTAATACTTACGGCGACGCGTTTTTATTGTTATTTTAATTTATTATTATATTATCTTCTTTCTTTCTTCTTCTATAAATACCTAGTCAGGTCATAAATTCTGTCACATGTTTAATATAAAATAATTGAAACAAGTTTATTCATTATGTAACCATTTACCTAGTCAGGTCATAAGTATTGTCACACAGTAAAAACTTTTCTTTTAGAATGCTGGCCACAAAAAAGTTTATAGAATTCGAATTTCGAATTGTTCATGACCCAGTGCCTGTTATTGAACATGGTATGAGAAACAAGTTCCACAAGGTTCGTCAGGACTGTATTTTGATACACAACTGCATTCGTTTTTACACCTTTCTCACAAAAATGTACCTCTGTTACGCCCCAATAAGAAACTCCCAACCATACCATGAGCGAGGATGGAAAATGACCTCGTTGGACACGGTTGCTCGCTTCTTCACTACTGTGCGCGTACACCTTATCATTTTGTTTGTTGTAGCTCTCTTCTACGGTAAAAATTGTTTCATCCGAAAAAAGAATTTCCCGATATTTTTTTCCCGCGTACCGCTTCAACAAAGCGCGGCATCTCTTCAATCTCACGTCCATTAGACGAGCTTTCAAACGATGTCCTGTTTTTCTTCGATATGCCCGAAGCCCTAAGTCTTCATTTAACACCCTTTTCACCGTAGTTCCGCTTAACCCCATCTGAAGGGCCAACAGTTTCTGCTTACGTTTGGGATTTCTTTGAATTCGCGCCTTCACAGCGTTTATCACTGCTGGAGTCCTAACAGACCGAGGGCGACCACTTCTTGACCTGTCATCTACACTAGAGTCTTCATTGTATCGTTTGATGGTACGATAAACGAATCTTTTGGTTATATTCAAATTTTTCAGTATGTCAAAAATTTGAATTGGCGCGTAACCGCAACGATTCAGCGCAATAACTGCAATACGGTCTTCTTTAAGCGTCCACTTCAATATTTAAAAATGAGTAAAATTCTAAAAAGTATACATTTTTATTTTCATGAACAATTCGAAATTCGAATTCTATAAACTTTTTTGTGGCCAGCATTCTAAAAGAAAAGTTTTTACTGTGTGACAATAATTATGACCTGACTAGGTATATATGAAAATACTAGCTGACCCGCCCGCAGCTTCGTTCATTTGAAATTTCCCATTCCCGTGGGAACTTCGGCATAAAAACTATATAAAACACTCTTCTCAAAGTAACGCGACACTTCATGTAAATGACTTCACGTCAATGAACGACGATTAAACTTTAAAGATATTGTTCATACAAAAATACTAAAATCGTGATTAAAAAATGGGGGGTGGGGGGTTGGAAGATTAAATAGTATATTACGCAACTAGTGAATAAAGGACGGATTTAAAGCGAGGGCCATAGATGAATCACGAGCAAGTGAACAACCGTAGGGCGTGATTCATGATGATTCCTGATGTGTTATAATCTTGAGCGACGCGAGTGATTCATGGCCCTCGATATAAATCCGTTTTATTCAAGAGTTGCATACTATACTGTATACCATGACTACGAGAAAAAGAAGAGAAAACGCGGCAAAGTGCGAGTCGGACTCGCCTATAAAGGGTTCTGTAGCAGCAAGTAACGTTATATAAAAGTTCTTGTAGTTCGTTGTAACTTTTTTATACTTGAGTTGGTTGAATGAAAGGTAAATTGCGGTTTACGATTTATGACGTAGTAAAAAAAACTACTGACTAGATCTCGTTCAAACCAATTTTTGGTGGAAGTTTGCATGGTATCATATATTTTTTTTAGTTTTATCATTCTCCTATTTTAGAAGTTACAAGGGGAGGGGGGACAGAATTTACCAATTTGGAAGTGTCTCTCGTGCAAACTATTCAGTTTAGAAAAAAATTATATTAGAAACTTCAATATCATATTTGAAGACCTATCTATAGATCCCACACGTATAGGTCTGATGAAAAAAAAAATTGAGTTCCAAGTATGGGAAACCCCCAATATTTATTGTTTTTTTCTATTTTTGTGTGAAAATCTTAATGCGGTTCATCAGAATACATCTACTTACCAAGTTTCAACAATACAGTTTTTATAGTTTCAGAAAAAAGTGGCTGTGACATACAGACGGACAGACAGACAGACAGACATGACGATTCCATAAGGGTTCCGTTTTTTGCCATTTGACTACGGAACCCTAAAAAGGAAGGTTAAATTAATTAAAATGCACATTAAAATAAGTTAGCAAAACATACTCTGAAAATGTGCCAGCAGCTTAATTTTTAATTTTCCATTTGCAGAACTCATTGTAGGCATTGATGTAAACCAGCCGTGATATGTTGGGTAGCAAGTTTACTACCATATCGGCCGCTCTTTCATTCACATAAACTCAGGTGTTTACACGTCTTCTTCATTACTTGAATGCATTTTCAATCGATTTATTATAACACTAAAGTTTGTATTTGTACAACTTACAGTATTCAAAATAGCGCAAATTTACTAATAACAGCAAAGAACACAAAACAGTTTTATTCTAATGCTAATAATATAGTTTTTATTCTCCTTGTCGAAACTGTCGACCAATCAAATCTCGAGGAGTTATTTGCTTATGGAGTTTGTATCGGGTAAAAGTGCTTGATGGAGGTCGAATGGTGTGTTCTAAATTCAAACACCAAAATAGTGTTTTCGTGCCACTTGCTCAAAAAAGTGACATTCTATGCCACACAAAGCGAACATAACAATAGTCATTTTTAATCTGTTAAAAACAGGGAAAGAAAATTGTACTGAATTTCATTCATCCTCTGGGGGAAGAATGTGATTTAAATTTGGAATACTTACCGAAATCTATACTGAACTACATCTGTGTTTACACCATTGAGTTTGTATATAAAGCATTATACATCTTTTTGAAAAAGGAATACGCATTTATTATGCAGTTATGATTATTAAATAAAATTACGAAAACCGACGAGGCCGTATGAGCTTGATGCCTTTGCTTTTCCGACAAAAAAATATTAGTCTAGGAATTTGCCGCGTTTTTGTTTTCTTCAAATACATAAACGTTAAGTTTATTTTAATTGTCATTATTTTTAATAAATGCTTATCTCATATTATTATTGTGTTAATTTTTTCGCAAATGGTACGAAAAGTAGAGTATTCCTCGGTGATAAAGCTGTCTTAGTCTTGGGTGAACTTAAATCCCTCGCTACACTCAGGACTCATCTTAAATCACGAGCGAACGCTACGCTCGGGAGTAAACCTGGAGTCCTTCGTTACGCTCGCGATTAAAATCGTCACCCGCGACAGAAGACACTGCTTTATCCCCTTGGTTAATAATCTACTATTTTTATTCACTGTTTTCAGTGAATAAAATTAGCTTATTAGAGGGGGAATGGTATAATTATTTGCGACATATTCTCATACCTAACGAATATACAAACAGAAATTAAATAAAATCGGTCGACCCGTTTCAGAGGAGTGCGACCACTAAAACCGTGACACGAGATTTTTATATATATTAGAAAGAATAAATGCGCTTTAGTCGTAATCTGACTCATTTCACTAATTTCAATGTGACATGGCCTGGTGGCACAATTGGATAGTGCGTCCTCGTATCAAGAGAAAGTTTACGGGTTCAAGTCCCGTCTAGGCTTTTAATTTTTCAGATGTTTTTAACATCTTGGATTTGTCCGTATGTGTTCCGATAATACTATAAAAACAAAAATACTACATTTTTGAAATAAGCAACGCGACATCTCTTGTCAATGTACTAAACTGCAATTGCATTGAGCAGCTCAAAAAACTGTATAAGTTTTCCTGTAGAAGGAGCTAACAACGCTTTAGTCTTAATTCTAATCATCTCACTAATTCTGACCCTGATGGGACATGGCCTAGTGGCACAGTTGGATAGTATTATTGGAAAGAATGATGGAAACCGTTGGCTATAGACGTGTATGCTATAGGTAAGTGATTTTGTGACCCTACTAACCATCTTTTTATATTTTTCCAGATAGGGTGCCATAATCCTAACCTACCCAAGGGCTTGAAAATCCCATACAAAGGAATGTTTATATCCGGCTCTTACCCTGAAAAATTTCCAACTTGCATTTACAAAACCAATTTGGATAACCAACCTCACGGTAATATCACACGAGAAATACCGCTTAAGAAATGTTTTGGCATTTTTCAACCCTTCGCTATCTTTGTGAGGCAAGGGATGATATAGTATATCCACGCTAAGTGTGCGTAAATCTAGATTAAAATCGATTGAAAATTTTTTGTGTTTATTTATTTATACGACCGACATACGGAGATGGAACAAGCATATGACCCACCTGATGTTAAGTGTGATAACCATCGCCTATCACAAATATTACCTCATAGGCCTCGCACCTTAAAAACGTGCCCTACGATGCATTACCCTGCGTCTATCAACTTAAGGCGTAAAAATACAGATGTATAGCTTTATGTGCTCGTAATTTCACCGGCAAACTATTTGTTTTGAACCTAAGTTTTTTGTTGAAAAATTACTTTTTCAAAACAATCTTTTTAAACTTCATAATCGGAACCGCAAGCAGATTCAAATGAGCCCAAACACTAGTAGCCTACTATAATCCATTCAGAAGTTCCATTGTCTAGCATTCGTCTCCATCATGAGACCACCTCCATGGTACCATATTATCATTGTCACCGAAGTTACAAGTGTATTCCAAATTTCAGTTCAATCGGTTGAGGGAAACGGGTTTCAAATTCAGTTGCAAGATTCCACTCGGAGAAACATACATACATTGCAAGTTAATAAACAGTTTGTAATGAACGAACGGTCTGTTAATGATTTTTGCGTAGAATACAATTATTTTTAAATGCAAAACTCTATCATATCTAATTTCACTAAAAACGGGATATGACGTGTGAGGTTTTAAATATCCCGACATTTATCAATTTTTTGAAGCGAAAACTTCTTTAGGCGCGTTGGGCATTTTTGAGATCGGAGAAAACCATTGTACTCGCGACACTGTTACCAACACTTCTGTATATAAATATCTGTAGAGTAGTCTGTTCAAGTTTTCACTTCTGTTGGCCGGAGTTTTATGCTATCGTTTGACCACGATCTCACCTGATGGTAAGCGATGATTCGTTTATTTTTTACACTTAAATATAACTTTACAGAATTAATCTAAAACGCTATATCTAAAACTACCACAAGAAAAAAATACAAATTATAATATAGGTACATTCATTTTAAAACTTACTTATTTAAGTTCAAAAAGGTACACAAAACACAACAAAAACAAATACAATAGGGGACTAAACATAACTAACGTAACATCTGTATACTTAACTAATTAAATCCTCTCACAATATCTGAGACACACTCGCTCGATCGTCTTCCAGTCATCCGCAAACATGCAGTCAACGATGGTAAAAATGGTAAATTAGGGTCAATATCCCGTTTTTTTTTGAAAATGGTGTTCTTAATTTAGTGGTTAGAGATTATAATGATGCAACCCCTGATATATTATTATTCCTTTCTTGATAAGGAAGTAGGAATGAGTATATGGATTTTCTAATGTATATATCCACAAGTGTACATGTCTGTACTGATGAGCGGGGAGAGTCAACTGGCATAGCCACACTACAACAGTGAACATCTACTTATGTACCACTTACACGAATCAGCTATTCTGTATATATTTTTGACGTGATAAAGTCTTATAAATCGATGGACTCCAGCTGCACGCACGAAAAAGAGTCACGTTCCGCCTGAGCAGAGCGTGCAAGCGAGAACGCGGAACAAGCGATAGAGAGGCACAATCGGCCTAAGCGTTCGGCTTGTGACGCATCTATATCTCTTCCACTCGTTATCACGTAAAATTATCGTCCGTAAACCGACTTTACAGAGAACCAATTTGTTAAACTACTTAGGTAGCAAACAAGCATACGGCCCACCTTATGGCAAGCGGTTACCGTAGCCTATGGACGTTTTTGACTCCAAAGGTACAACTAGCAATAGACGTTGCCGACCTTTTAAAAATTTAAAAACGCTCTTGTTGAAGAACTTTGTTCTCTGGGGAAAACCTGAGCCGAGAGACCATTTCCCGAGCGAAGTCTAAAGTGTGTCTCTACGATAATCATGATAGTTTCAAATGTTCTATTATTTGTGCTTATGTATTTGCGCAGATTTAGCGTGGTCTAAACTTGCCATTCTAAAGACCCGTTTCGTTGAAAGTTGGCAGCAGTTTATTGATGCTTATTTGTAACTATCAAGAAGGCTCTTCCACGTTTTTGTATTGACAAATAGAGCCAAAAAACACAGAATAGTGCTTTACATTTTTACTGCTTAATTCGTGATTTGTGGTCCTGCTTGGACCAACAACATATCTAAAAAAAAATAGAAATAGAAAGAAGATTTTTTGCTCGAACAAAATGATATGGACTATAAAATGTCCATCAGCATAGCTATGCTTTTTAGAGGCACAGCTGCTGTGTGAAAGGAAAAGTTTTATAATGCAGATACCTAACAATGAAAATACATATTTTGAAAAAACTATATTTTTTGTATTGTTATGCGTTTGGTATAAGGGGTGGGCAGTATTTGAATTACCTGTAACTAAAATACGTAATTGAAATACAAATACGTATTTTGTATATGTAATTCAATTACTTCGTAAAAATGTAATTTGTAATTCGTATTTCAAATACCTAACGCTGTGGTATTTTGTAGTTTGTATTTCAAATACTTACCGCTTCAAAATACATTTGCACATAAATACATTTAGCGATCTTATTAATGGAGCGGTTCTACAGGAAATAGCGCTCGATAGTTTTCGTAACTATTGGTAACCAAAATGGCGACCGCTAAATAAGTCAATCTTTAAAGTTGGCAACGCTGCATCTGTTACTGTACGTCGATTTGGCAAGTACCTAACACTGAACTGTATTTAGTAATTTGTATTATATATAAAAATAGTTAAAATTCTGTATTTCGTATTTTATATTTCAAATACACGAGTTAAAAATATTTTGTATTTCGTATTTTAAATACGTGCGAGATAGTATTTTGTTATTTGTATTTTAATTAAGACAAAGCATGTATTTTGCCCAGTTCTGTTTGATATGCTCTTTTTAAACTCTGGTTATATAACATGCGACGACCACGGCCGTCAATTGTTTTATCTATGTGCCCGGCCCACTGCCATTTCAGCTTGCTAATGAATGAATGAATATGTATTTATTTCAGAAAAAGGGTTATACATAGTGCACTTATGTTGACGACCTCCGTGGCGCAGTGGGCGAACAGTCGGCTGAGACGCAGGAGGTAGCGGGTTCGATTCCCGCCGCGGAACAAATGTTTGCATGATTTACAGATATTTGTTCCGGGTCTGGTTGTTTTTCTATATATAATAAGTATGTATTTACAAAAAAAAAGTATATATATAATTATTCTATCAGTTATCTAGGTCCCATAGTACAAGCTCTGCTTAGATTGGGGCCAGATAGCGCTGTGTGAAATGTCCAGCAATATTTATTTATTTATATAAATAGTAATAATTCTAGGATACCTAGGGTGTTGAATCTGGTGATTCTGCACTACAACCTTGTTATCTACATCAGATACTTTGGTACCTTACTCTAACTAAGTTTAAAACTTGTGTTTAGACGCAATGGATCTCTGCATCGGCTCGATAAACATAGGATGGGCATGACAATGTACGTATGACTGACTATAGATACTTTAGGTATAAGATAGCCAGACTGAGTATTATACTATTATGAGTATGTATTACTCGTGCGCGATAACTTGGGACCTGCTAGGAATGCGACTCCCCGACCGCTTCCCCTGCACTTCCCACGATGGCGCCCGTATTGTACCGTTCGCATCACTATTTTTTACTAGGGTTTTTAGTCTCGTACTGGCCTACGTCACGTAACGACGCGCTCTGGAATTCTTATAGTTTTCGTTTGTGTTATTGTTTTGTTGTTGTAGTTTTTGTTGTTATAGTTCTTGTTAAGTGTTTTTGTTATCATTATGAAGGGTAAACCTTTGCATAGCGGAGAAAGAAACCTCGTGCTAAAAGTGTTTATAGTGAGTAAGTCAAGTGATTATAGTGAGACTGAGGACGAAGAACAACTTCTAGAAGGCATAAATCTACTAAGTAGTGACGAAGATGACATAATGTAAAAAATAGATAAAATAAATTTATAAACTTAAACATTGTATTTTTATTTTATTCAAATAGTGTAAAAAAGATTAGATAAAAAGCAGCGTCCTCCCTGAGTAACATAATAAATTAGGTTAAAAAAAACAAAGACGAAGCCGCGGGCGGCTGCTTGTTATGTTCGTTTTTTTGCGGGCGGTACAAACACGCCAATATGACGTCACCGCGCTCAGGTCCCAACTTATCGCGCCCGGGTAATTTAATACAGTTATATTGCTTCTTTAGGAGCAAGGAAAAATCCTTGTGCTATGTCGGTAACATTTGTTCGTCTACGAATTTCCTCATTTCTGATTCGATCTCGTAAGACGGCCACTCTAACTGGAAAGACGACCTGATAAAGGATGCTGGAAGCCGTTGGGTGCAGGCCGCTCAAGATCGGTCGGTCTGGAAATCTATTAGGGAGGGTTATGTTCAGCAGTGGACGTCCTTTGACTGATATGATGATGATGATAATGACGGTTACACATCAAGATATAGCTTCCAGTATAAGCTGACCTCGCATTGTAGGGAAAGCCTACACAATGCGAGATCAGCTTATACTGGAAATTAGTTTGATGGTTAGCCGTGTACAACAGTTGGTAACAATTTGATTACAGAAATACCCGCCTTACGATCCAGCAGTTACGATGATAAATAGAAGCCGTTAACTAAACCAGACTAAACAGGGTAATAAAAATCTAGTAACATCAAGTTTGTGTATGAACCATATATTAATTAGTATGAACATCAATACACAAATTAAGAAAAATGATCAAAAAGGTAAGATTTCTTGAATAACAAAGCCGAGCTTAAAAGTACATATTCATGTTTCAGCAGGATATAAGAAGAACGTACTGGTTGAAATATCTCAGTTGCTCATTTTTTAGGCAACTTCAAAAAAGGAGGAAGTTCTCAATTCGACTGTATTTTTTATTATTTTTGTTACCTCAGAACTTTCGACTGGGTGAACCGATTTTGATGATTCTTTTTTATTTAAAAGCTGGTGCTTTCCGTGTAGTCCCATTTCCATTTGGTTCAGTTCTAACAATGGTATCCATGAGATAACCATATAAGTCTTAAATTTGTTTAATTGTTATGTTATGTTTGTTAGCTAAAAACTCCGTCATGTATCAACCGATTAGAAAAATGCTTTTATTATTTGAAAATATATACTTTCAGACTGATCACATAGAAATTTCATTGAAATCGGTTCAGTTTGGTTTTTACTGTTATCTGAATTCGGTTATATTTTTGTTAAAAAGTTACTTTTTTAATATTAATCTTGTAGACACAAACTGACGGGCCTCCTGATGTTAAGTGGTCACCACCGCCTGTAAACTCCTGCAGCACTCGTGGTACCTACTGCAACAGTCGCGTTGCCTACCACTTAATGCCTTATTTACACCTCTCTTGAAAGCGTTCATGTTGAAGCCCATCGGGAAAACCTCCGGGGGAAAGTCATTCCATATCCCGCAGGTGCGTGGAAGAAACGAGAACCTTTTATATAAATTTCATTTATTTTTTATACCACCTGGAGATGGAAGAAGCATATGGCCCACCTGATGTTAAATAGTGACTATCACCTATAACAAAGTACTGGCTCGTAGGTTACGCACCTTCGAAACGTGCCCTACGATGCTCTGCCTTGAATCTATCAACTTGAGGAATACAGGTGTAAAGCTGACCTGTAATTTACTGTACCATACTCAAAGCGAAACATAGCAATGCTGCTTGGCGCCAAAAATAGGTATGGCGGAAGCACTTCCCTGGGCTACTACTCTACTTGTCTTGCTACTCTATCCCCAAACTTTACAAAATGTTATCGAGCGAGTTCGTTTCCTTCACCTTGGGGTCCAAGTGTGTTGACAGGCGGTTGCCATGGCGACGGATAGCACGCCCTGACACCACAGATTTGGAAATTGATGTCAAATTTATGTCAAGATTACAACTATAATTTATCTAGAGTTTATGGGCTGGTGAAAGACAATTTTGATGTACAGTGTTCAGTGATAGATTCTGGCTAACGAAAGTAGATAGGTACTGGATTTTTTTGCAAACTTTTTATATGACAACACTAAAGTGTTACTACCATAGGATATTTACCCTACAAATTGGGGTATTTTAAGCAGAAAGTACTTAGGAACAATTAATTCCAAAAAGGCATTTTTAAAACAAACTTATTTTAAACATTTTATAAAATGAGTTTTAAAAATTCGTACGTGTGCTAAAATTGTATTCATCGAAAATAAATATCGTATGTACGTGTTGGATCATTTCAAGAGCAACACTATGCCTTAAGTTGGTCTAATAAGTAGTTTAATTAATTAGGTACACTATTTACTAAAGAAAAACTTGGCAATTTTAACTTTAAAGAAATTAATTTTCGGCTGTTTTCCGAAAGATTTGGTAAAATCAGAATCGGTGTATGGTATCCCTTTCTCTGACGCAACAAAATGGCGTGTTGTTGATGTTTCGTTGTGGTTGACTTGCGTATAGTTTTGTTGTGATATATCCGTGTTAATGCTATAAAAATGAATAACAAAATAAAAAAGAAAGTATAGAATTTGGTGGATGTCGTGAAACTCTCCGTCGCATATTATTAGCCAACGGTTATGAATTTAAGAAAAACAAAAATGAACGTTCATTATTAATTGAACGGTATGATATAGCTGCATGGAGACATCGCTTTTTGCGTACCATTGCATCGAAACGTGCAGAAGGCAAGCCAATAATCTACTTAGATGAAACTTATGTCCACAAAACCTATAAGCCTAAAAATTGTTGGCAAGGTCCATCAACAAGTGGAATAATTGAAAATATATCGTCAGGAAAACGATATATTATTGTGCATGCAGGATCAGAGAAAGGCCCTGTTCCAAACTCATTGTTAGTATTTAGCACCAAATCGAAAATGGCCGACTACCACCATGACATGAATTTCACAAACTTCAACAAATGGCTTCAAGAAAAGCTTATGCCCAATTTGAATGAACCAAGTGTAATTGTAATGGACAAAGCATCATACCATTCTGTCATAATAAATAAAGCGCCCACTTCTCAAAATCGAAAGTTAGAGATACAGAATTGGCTTACATTGAATGGTATTTCATTTGAAACATACAATTCAAAAGCAGAGTTGCTCTGCTTAGTAAAACAGAACACACCAGAACCTATTTATGAAGCTGATGAACTTTTAAGCCAAAACGGACATGAAGTGCTAAGACTTCCTCCATATCATTGTGACCTAAATGCTATAGAACTCATATGGAGTCTAGCAAAAAGAAATGTGGGAAGCAAAAATGTAAGCCGAAATCCAAAAGAGTTCGAGGATCTCATAAAACAATCTTTTGAGTGTATTACAGCAGATGATTGGAAAAAAATGACAGACCATGTCATTCATGTGGAAGACAAGTACAAAAGAAGAGACCATATAACTGAAAATAATTTACAAAGCTTCATCATCAATTTAAGAGACAGCAGCGACTCCAGTGATTCTGACGATTTACTCCATGTAGAATTTTTAGATTCAGATTTTGATTATAGTTATTAAAAAACAGTATAAAAATATATGGTGTTGTTTTCTTTGATACATACTCACATAGATTTACAAATATTTAAACTCATGATAATATTGATACTCATAATAGTGTTTGATAGCCTGTTTGTTCCTTTAATACGCCACAATGGAGTGACGTATCCGTGTGATGTTTGGTATCGAGTTAATAAAGAGTTAACAAGTGATATAAGCTACTTTTAATCTCGTCATAACGCGGACAAAATTGCAAGCGTCCACTAGTAAAATAAAAATAAATGTCAAAGTATCAAAGTGAGTTGTTCCAACTTTCCTTTTTACTTTAGGGCTGCCATGCTGATATTTTTTAAATTTGCCGCGCTTTTTCAGTATCAACTTTCATTAGCCAGATTCTAGTATCACGTTTTAGAAATGTCTCCGGTCCGTAAGATCGGTCTTGTTTTTTTTTGTTAGTAAACATAAAAAGTATCCACAATACTGTAATTGTAAAAAGAATTTGATGACCTACGAGGCGCAGTGGGCGAATAGACGGCTGAGACGCGGAAGGTAGCGGGTTCGATTCCCACCGCGGAACAAATGTTTGCATGATCTACATAAATTTGTTCCAGGTCTGGATGTTTTTTTATATATTATAAGAACAATTTACAAAAATAATAAGTACATTAGTAAGTATTCTGTCAGTTATCTGGTTCCAATAGTACCTACAAGCTCTGCTTAGTTTGGGGCTAGATAGCTCTGAGTGACATGTACAGCAATATTTATTAAATTATTTAACACATTCACTGCCTACAAAATAAATAAAAATAATAGCTGGGTGCCAAAACTTTTTAAGGCGAATATTGATTAAGTACATATATACTATGTATGTTCGAAAATATGAATAAATGTGTATTGTTATTATTTCAATAAAAAACACATTTTTCGGATCCGAGTGTTCGGCACACAGCACGCTGGGTGCCGAACACTCGGATCCGAACATCGTTTAGTTCGTTAGTTTAGGCAATCGTTTAGTTCACTAATATTACAGATATTTGTTCCATGATTGCATTTTTGCGTACTAATATGTCACAAAATTTTAATAAACCCATGTTTTTGATCAAATTCCAGAATCTTATTCAAAATCATCAAAGAAACTAATCAAAACCTGTTTTTACCTATAAGAATGAAACCAATACTCTTTTTCGTAAGTTGACTATATTGCCGGAGTGGCCGCGAAAAGCAACGTTGACTCGCCTCAAATGCCTTTGTTTTGCCAATTACTACAAAATGAACGGGACGCTTACTCGGATCCGAGTGGGAGATACCACTACTATAGCCCCGCCCTACTCAAATCCGAGTGGTGAGCACGGAATGTGTTAATTACGCTGAGTAGACTCCACTTGTTTACGTTAGTACGTATCACGTTCATACGAATTTACCAAAATCACCTGCAAAATAAAATTTGTATTTTGAAATAACTGAGATAACGCACTGGCTACTGAACCCTTCATTAGGCGTGGTCCGACACGTAGCGGCTAATTTTACATCGTGCTAACATTTTGTTCTCAATAGAAACCGCATGTCCAACCCCAACCTATTTCCAATCCTATTTTGAATCCCTCCCGCCCTATTCAGTATTAAACAAAACTTGAATTTAATTAACAGCCGCAAAGTTCTTATTAAGGCGAAGCTTGAAGTTGCAATCAGTTTAAAAGTAGGCGTAAGAGTCGCTTATATTCGTATTGGAGTTAAGGCGTTGTTGTACGAACGATTATTGATCGAGCGAAGCGAGATCTCCAAATCAACTTGGACAAAATGGCGTTGTTTATTTGTATAAATAAATATTGATGGACATTTCACACAGCACTATCTAGCCCCAATCTAAGCAGAGCTTGTACTATGGGAACCATATAACTGATATAATACTTATACTCGTATACCTTTTCTTGGTAAATATATAGAAAAACATCCAGACCCGAAACACATATTTGTAGATCATGCAAACATTTGTTCCGCGGTGGGAATCGAACCCACTACCTCCTGCGTCTCAGCCAGCTATACGCCCACTGCGCCACGGAGGTCGTCAAATTATGTAAAATGTCGTATGTAATCTATAATATAAAAATGAATCGCAAAATGTGTTGGTAAGCGCATAACTCAACAATGCCTGGACTAATTTAGCCAATTCTTTTTTTGTTGTATTTCTTATTGTCAGGAGAAGGTTTTTATGAAAGAAAAAATTAAGAAAATTGCACGCAAAATTAGAAAATTTAAGAATACTTAACCACCATATAAAATTATTTATAATCTAACCTTAGCGCTTTTATAATTCAAAATTCAAAAATTCTAAATTATTTATTTGGAACATAAACAAAGTACAATAGACAAATGAAAACGTTGACAACAGCAAAAGTTAAAAAAAACTGAGTAGCAGTGTCAGCGCCCTCTTCCAAAACCAAACCGAACAACGTTCCAGCTTAAAACAAGTCGATACAAGTAAATGTTTATTTTAAATATGATTATGATTTTAAGTTGAATACTGCGTGTGTGTGAGTATGTGTGTGGTGAGTGTTTGCGTGGTGTGTGTGAAAGTGTGTAGATGTGAGTGTGTGCGCTAGTTTGTGTGTGAGTGTGTGAGTGCATACGTGTTCGCTTGTTGTTAAGTTTGCTAGGTAGGAGAGATCAAAATATTCTCGGTATCATCGTACGTTAGTGACTGAAGCCAGGTTTTGCATTTAATTTTACATTTGTGGAATGACAGCGGATAAATGTCAATAGCTTTGTTTACTCTGTTGTACAAAGGACAGCTTATATAAAAGTAGTGTCTTCCAGCTAGGGCAGTTCTGCGGGGCTGTATGCTGCAAACCCTATCAGAGCGACGCTTAAGAGAGCTCAAAACTGGATCGAAAGAAAGTTCACCGTGTTTCCGCAAAACATAATGTAACCTTATGACGTTTGACATAGAATTGACAGAATGCGTGCTGCAAATATCGTCAAAGAGGATGTAAAAAAAAATAATATCGTTTGAAACAGATGCTTCGGTAGGAGTTATGCCGAGATATATTGTCTATATATATAAAAATTAATTGCTGTTCGTTAGTCTCGCTAAAAGTCGAGAACGGGTGGAGCGATTTGGCTAATTTTGGTATTGAATTATTTGTGGAAGTCATTCATTTACTCATACATAATGATGGCCGGGGACAACAATTGACAATTCTACCAGGGTGACTTATATTGACAGCCCGCGTTATACCTATGCATGTCAAGTCGATACGAAGTTCGGCGGGACCACTAGTTACTAATATTAAACGCATATTTACCTTTTTATTTGTTATCCCGATATTTGATTCAACTGTGTTGCAACAGCTGTGGTCGCGGGCAGATTGGAGTATTTGGAGCTACCGTCGTAAATATATATATACCTAGTCAGGTCATAAGTATTGTCACACAGTAAAAACTTTTCTTTTAGAATGCTGGCCACAAAAAAGTTTATAGAATTCGAATTTCGAATTGTTCGTGAAAATAAAAATGTATACTTTTTAGAATTTCACTCATATTTAAATATGGAGTGGACGCTTAAAGAAGACCGTGTTGCAGTTATTGTGGTGCATCGTTGCGGTTACGCGCCAATTCAAATTTTTAACATACTGAAAAATTTGAATATAACCAAAAGATTCATTCATCGCACCATCAAACGATACAATGAAGACTCTAGTGTAGATTACAGGTCAAGAATTGGTCGCCCTCGGTCTGTTAGGATTCCAGCAGTGATAAAAGCTGTGAAGGCGCGAATTCAAAGAAATCCCAAACGTAAGCAGAAACTGTTGGCCCTTCAGATGGGGTTAAGCAGAACCACGGTGAAAAAGGTGTTAAATGAAAACTTAGGGCTTCAGGCATATCGAAGAAAAACAGGACATCGTTTGAATGCTCGTCTAATGGACCTCAGACTGAAGAGATGCCGCGCTTTGTTGAAGCGGTACGCGGGAAAAAAATATCGGGAAATTCTTTTTTCGGATGAAAAAAATTTTACCGTAGAAGAGAGCTACAACAAACAAAATGATAAGGTGTACGCACACAGTAGTGAAGAAGCGAGCAACCGTATTCATCGTGTCCAACGAGGTCATTTTCCATCCTCGCTCATGGTATGGTTGGGAGTTTCTTATTTGGGCTTAACAGAGGTACATTTTTGTGAGAAAGATGTAAAAACGAATGCAGTTGGGTATCAAAATATAGCCCTGACGAACCTTGTGGAACCTGTTTCTCATACCATGTTCAATAACAGGCACTGGGTATTCCAACAAGATTTGGCGCCAGCTCATAGAGCGAAGAGCACACAAGACTGGCTGGCGGCGCGTGAAATCGACTTCATCCGGCACGAAGACTGGCCCTCCTCCAGTCCAGATTTGAATCCGTTAGATTACAAGATATGGCAACACTTGGAGGAATAGGCGTGTTCAAAGCCTCATCCGAATTTGGAGTCACTCAAGACATCCTTGATTAAGGCAGCCGCCGATATTGACATGGACCTCGTTCGTGCTGCGATAGAAGACTGGCCGCGCAGATTGAAGGCCTGTATTCAAAATCACGGAGGTCATTTTGAATAAACTTTAGTGTCATAAGAATCTATGTTTTGTTAAGTTCATTTTGGTATATAAATGGTTACATAATGAATAAACTTGTTTCAATTATTTTATATTAAACATGTGACAGAATTTATGACCTGACTAGGTATATATATATATATATATATATGTATATATAATAGTTTGTCCGAGGATAACTTTCGAAGCGTTAAATTAGTTAATTTCAGAGATGGCAGAATCCCGGTGTGACTAAATGAGCTAAATATGTGGAGGGGTTGTTGAGATATTGGGGTTCAACAATGGTAAAAAAAAATTAAATGAGAATATCAGGTTAAGTGGGATGTCTAATAAAAGTTATTCGTCTGTATATTTTGATCTATTTTACTTTTAGTTTAAGTCTTGTAGTTTTTAAGTTATTAGCCATTATAAAAACTGAGTTTTGACGAAATTCACAATACACCAGTGACTCCACAGTGCCGAAATTTGGTATGCGTGTAGTGACACAAATATAGACAAAAGTCTGAAATCTAAAATAACTGCAATTTCTACCTCAAACAAGGATAATCAAACTCTCGTTATTTGTAATGGAACTGTAGGCCAAATTATTTGGCTGGTTGTATCGTGGATACTACTAATAAAATTTTCTTTTTTTTTATAGGAGACTTCTAAATCTCAGTTCTGGGTGAATTACTAGTTTATTATGTTATATGTTTATGTAATTTTTTGTGCTTATAACTGTAAATTATAGGCACAAAAAATCCAACTCGGATGGGCAGCGTTTGGGAAACTTCGCAACGTATTTTCGTCCAACATACCTCAGTGCCTTAAGACGAAAGTCTTCAATCAGTGTGTGTTACCAGTGATGACATATGGAACCGAGACGTGGTCCTTCATTATTGGCCTTATGAATAAGCTCAGAGTCGCTCAACGAGCCATGGAGAGGGCTATGCTCGGGGTTTCTCTACGGGATCGAATCAGAAATGAAGAGATACGTAGGAGAACTCAAGTCACCGACATAGCCCGACAGATTAGCACGTTCAAGTGGCAATGGGCAGGCGCCATAACATAGCGCGCAAAACAGATGGCTGATGGGGCCGGAAAGTTCTCAAATGGAGGCCACGGACCGGCAAACGCAGCGTAGGACGTCCACCTACAAGATAGGAAGACGACTTGGTAAGAACCGCAGGTCGGCGTTGGATGCAGGCCGCTTCCAACCGCAGTTCCTGGAAATCAATGAGGGAGGCCTTTGTCCAGCAGTGGACGTCCTACGGCTGATATGATGATGTTGATGATAATTATAAATTAATGTGAATTGATTAGTGCTTAATTATTATCATGTTTTTTATTTATTTAATCATGTAATTTATATTACCCGCCTTCTGCGCAGTTTGATAAAAAGTAGCCGCCGTTACTCACGGATAATGTAGCATTCTAATGGTGAAAGAATTTTTAAAATCGGACTAGTAGTTTTTGAGTTTCTTGGTACAAACATAAAAATGTACAAAACTTTCTCGTTATAATATTACTATAGGAACAGGTTTATATGATATAAATAATTTTATAATACGTATAATAATATATATAATCTTGGCAATACTTTAAACAACTGTATTTTGTAGATAGTTATGCATTTTACGAAGTATTTTCTAGGATTTTAGGGAGATACTTCCACCATATCTAATTTTGCCGCCAAGCAGCATTGCTGTTTCGGTTTGAACGGTATGGGTGCTGGTGAAAATACAGGCTCATGGGGCTGTAAGTGAGTGCGATCAGCTCCGATCTCTCCGCAGTGCGAGGCGAGACGTTACTCGGAGCGGATCGCACTCACCCTGATGACGGTTCACGAATTGAACCGAAACATTGTCGGTCGAAACACCGATAAGACGGTACTTATAATAATGGCTCAAAGCGTTTTCTACCAGTCAACCGTGACAGGTAAAAAACTTAAAATATATATATTTTGATGACACACAAGTACATATTGCTTTTAACGTTAAGACCTTCCGTTATACTACACAGCTACCTGTACATTCGTTACCTACAGTATGGGTTAATTTGAGGTGCACTATATAGTATGTTTGATCTACCTAATCTATATGGAAGCTGTGTAAGACGAATGAATAAATGAAAAACACTTTATTGTACATATTACACAAAAAGAAATTACAGACAAAATAGAAGACACAAAATTATAGTACAATTAGCGGTCTTATCGCTTTGAAGCGATTTCTTCCAGACAACCTTTGGATGGAGAGGATTTAGTAATGTTAAAGATATGGTCGGGGGTGCACATAAGATATGGATGAAGGGAGTGCAACTAATACCTAAATAAAATACAAATAGAAATAAATTAATTATTATAATAAACACCTAAATATAATATATAAAATTATATTAGATATAATACTAGCTGATCAATCCGCAGCTTCGCACGCGTAATTTTTAAATAAAAATATTACCCTCCTTCTCCGCAGTTGGTTAAAAAGTAGCCTGTGTCACCCGGAGATAGTGTAGCTTCCCAACAGCGAAAGATTTTTTTAAATCGGTCCTGTAGTTTCGGAGCCTATTCAATACAAACAAACAAACAAATCGTTCCTCTTTATAATATTAAGAAGTTTTTTTGTAGATATTGATATGTTCTTTAATATTGTAGAACATACTTTTGTTCTATTATCAATAGTTTCCGCAGCGCATGCGACGAAAGACGTTTTAGGGCACTTTTTTACACCTTGGGCTACGTTACTTAAATTTTAGTAAGGATTTCTAATCTTTTTTAGCAATAAATATAACCTATGTCACTTAAGGTGAATGTAGCTTTCCAATGGTGTAAGAATTTTTGAAATCGGACCCGTAGTTTTTGAGTTTATTCATTACAAACATACACACAAAAATACAAATCTTTCCTCTTTATAATATTAGTATAGATTTATAATACATACATTAGTTAAATACGATAAATATACATTGATTTATGTGCGATACTATGACGTTTCTGATATATATATAAGCTTTTTACCCCAGATTTAAATATAGCTAAGGATGAGGCTTGCCGTATTGTTTGATGATGTTGTAGGTAGAGGATGAAGATGTTTATTATTTACCCTATAGTGTTTCAAACCTACAAACATAGAAGATCTTCTATAAGTTAAAGATGAACACCCCTCACCTGGGTTAAGAAGTTTAGGTACTTGGGCCACTGGGTCACTGAGGACATGAGTGATGATACGGACATAGAGAGGGAACGTAGAGGGTTGTCGGTTCGATGCAATATGTTGGCTCGCAGGTTCGCACGTTGTTCTTCCCCGGTCAAAGTGACCTTGTTCAGGGCTTACTGCCAAAACCTGTACACGTGCAGCCTGTGGGTCCGGCATACGCAGAAATCCTACAATGCTCTACGAGTCCAGTACAACAACGGATTCAGAGTGCTGCTGCAGCTGCGGAGGTACTGCAGCGCATCAGGTATGTTCGCAGACGCGCGAGTTGACGACTTTTATGCGATCATACGCAAAAGAACCGCATCCCAGATGAGCCGCGTCCGAGGCAGCTCCAACAGGATGCTGGCCGTTGTGGCAGATCATTTTAATTTTAATTCCGGCATCATTGGCTGCTGGCATTTGAAACTCCAGACATAGTATAAAAAAAAATTAAAGGTATCATAAACTAAGGAATACGTTTCAAATAAGATTTCAACCCCTAAAGCAAAATGTGTATTTTAATGTAGAATTTGCAACAGCAAGTTTAGCTTTATTACTAGGTTACCTACACATTTAGTAGTGTAACGCGTACGATGTCACGGGAAATAGCTAGTGATTGAATACATCACGAAAGCTTTCATTCATTAATTCTATTCAAATCGAGTAAAAACCTCTTTGGCCTGTGACAAAAGCCTCAAGAATGTCGTTTTTATATCCGTTGTTATTTATAAAATCCTGATAAAATCCAGCGAGATACTGTCGGTCGCACACCTAATGAGATTGTCTCATTTTTTCTTTTTTCCAGCACAAGTCACGGATTTAATTATAATTTATTTCGTTTGACGGGCATCCCATATTATTTTTTTGGTGTAATTATTCACAATTTCGTTACATTGCTTAGCATTGGTATAACTGTATTCATCTCCCTATCTAGGTATATGTTTGTGACTAAAAAGATGTGATAGTGGTTTGCCCCGAACTGAGATCTCGCGAGTCTCCCAAAACACAAAAAAAAATTGTAAGGGCGACTCGCGCAACGATGCCTAAATGTATTTAAGGAGTTGTCAAATCATAAAAATACGTAAAATTTAAACATGTTTAGTCGCGAAATATGTTTAGGGACGGTTGTGCAAGTCAGCCTTAATCTTTGACAAAGAAAATAGTCCCACGAAATATCTTACTACATTACTTGACCTACAGTTTCATTCAAATTACAGGTAACGGGAGTTCATGTAATGTGGTAAACGTTTTTTGGGGTACAAATTGCAGTTATTCTGGATTTCAGTTTTTGCCTTTATTTGTGTCACTTTAGCTACACGCATACCAAATTACAGTACTGTATAGTCACTGGTGTACCCTGTGAATTTTGACAAAATTCAGTTTTTATTATGGCGAATAACTCAAAAACTATAAAAAAATTACCAAAAATAAAAACGAAGTCTAAATGTACTAATAAAGACCTTTCATTTGACGTATCATTTGACCAAATAGTCTCATTTTTTTACCCCTCTTGAACCCCAATATCTCAACAACCCCCAACATTTTTAGCTATTTTAGTCACACCAAAATTGTGCTATCACCCCCTATTTATATATCAAAATTCACGATGATCGGATTAACAGTTCGAAAATTATCCTCAGACAAATAAACATACATACATACAATGCTGATTTGCCCAAGTTGATTTAGAAATCTTGCTTCGCTCTATCATATATTTATTTAGTTTTAAGTTCTAACACAGTTTCACCAGTTACTATTTAGAGAAGATTAACTGAAAGTTCGTTTTATCTATTTAGTTGATGGACCAAAACCAGAAACGTAAACCAATTAGTTCTAACTAAATAATCTGCCCATCAGCTGTCACATTAAAGTTCACCGCGCCGTTTGCGTTGGTGATGACTGATGACATATGAAACTGAGACGGGTTCTTCACTGTGGGCTTCATAAAAAGAGGAAGTAAGCCTGGCATTTCTCTACAAGATCGAATCCGTAGACAAATTACTCAGAGTCACTGACATAGTGCAAGCTCTAGCTTGTATGGTATAGTAAAGAAATTTAATTAATCTAGTAAACCCGGGAAGCGAAGGGTTTGGCATTTCGGAACAGCCGACTGGGATGGATTACGCGAATTCTACGCATCCTACCAGTGGAGGAAGCTATGTTTCTCAACGGACGATCCAAACACTTGCGCTGACTCCGTCGCTGATGTCATACTTCAGGGTATGGAATGTTTCATCCCCAACTCTGTAGTGCGTGTTGGTGGCCGGAGTCAACCCTGGTTCAACCGGGCTTGTGCCGTTACAGTCAGCAGCAAATTGGCTGCCTTTAAGAACTGGACTGTAGCGCGTGAGTGCCAGGATCCCGAAGTTTCCCGTTTGAGGAAAAAATTCAATGCTGCCTCCAGACAGAGCAAAAAGGTCATGGCTATAGCGAGGAAGCAGCACATCAGCAGAATTGGCGACCAGTTAATGGGGTATCCTTCTGGAAGTAGAGCCTTCTGGTCTCTTGCCAAAGCTGCTGAGGGTAACTTCTGCCAGTCCCGCTTACCATCTTTACTCAAGTCGGACGGATCTCTGGCCCATAGTGCAAAAGAGAAAGCCGATCTCCTTGGATCTCTTTTTGCCTCCAATTCGACCCTCCTCGACGGAAATGCTGCAGCACCGGTTATACCTCGGTGTCCGAGTTCCATGCCAGAGGTACGTTTTCATCAGAAAGCGGTACGGAAGGAACTCCTTTCCCTTGATGTGAGAAAGTCGAGTGGGCCGGATGGCATTCCAGCCATTGTGCTCAAAAAGTGTGCTCCTGAGTTGTGTTCTGTCTTTACGTCCCTCTTTGAATTGTCTTATACCACTGGTATCGTGCCGTCTTCTTGGAAAGTGACCCATGTCCACCCAATCCCTAAAAAAGGGGATCGAACCAATCCGTCTAACTATCGGCCTATAGCAATTACTTCCCTACTCTGTAAAGTGATGGAGCGAGTAATTAATACTCAGCTTCTTAGGTATCTTGAGGAACACCAGCTGATCAGTGACCGCCAATACGGCTTTCGTCATGGGCGATCAGCTGGTGATCTTCTAGTTTACCTCACTCACCGCTGGGCGGAAGCCGTCGAGAGTAGGGGGGAAGCTCTAGCTGTTAGTCTAGACATCGCGAAGGCGTTCGATCGGGTGTGGCATAAGGCGCTTCTCTCGAAGCTTCCCTCATACGGCCTCCCCGGGGGACTTTGCAGTTGGGTCGCCAGTTTCTTATCCGGGCGGAGCATAAGAGCCGTTGTAGATGGTTCTTGCTCGGACTCAATGCCCATTAACTCTGGTGTACCCCAAGGGTCAGTGCTATCGCCCACACTGTTTATTCTTCACATCAATGATATGCTGCACATAAGCGGCCTTCATTGTTATGCTGATGACAGTACGGGTGATACTTTCTACACTGGTCGCCCTAATGTCTCTCGGTCGGAAGTGGAAGACAACAGACAAAGACTTGTGTCTGAGGTTGAAGGCTCTTTGGAGCGTGTGTCAGATTGGGGTAACCTTAATCTGGTCACCTTTAACCCAACCAAGACGCAAGTCTGTGCGTTCACCACAAAGAAGGCCCCTTTCACAATAGCTCCACGGTTCCAGGGCATTCCTCTCCCCGTCTCGGCGAGTATAGGGATTCTGGGAGTCGAAATTTCTAATGAGGTCCAGTATGGGAGTCACTTAGAAGCAAAAGCTGTGCTCACCTCCAAAAAACTTGGAGTCCTTAACCGTGCCAAACAGTATTTTACGGCACAACAACGGCTATTGCTGTACAAAGCGCAAGTTCGGCCGCACGTGGAATACTGTTCCCATCTTTGGCACGGAGCTCCAAAGTACCAATTGCTTCGTTTTGACTCCCTTCAGAGAAGAGCCATTAGAATAATCGGTGATCCCAAACTCACCGACAGGCTGGAACCGCTGAGTCAACGCCGTGACATCGGATCGCTCAGTGTATTCTACCGCCTGTATAATGGGGAATGTTCTGAGGAGCTATTTGATCTCATCCCGTCGTCGAGATTTTACCACCGCACTTCTCGACAACGCAATAAAGCTCATCCACATATAATCGACAATTGGGTATCGCGCACCACACGCTTCACGCGATCTTTTCTACCCCATACTTGCAAGATGTGGAATGAGCTACCATCTGAGGTTTTCCCATTAGACTACGACATGGCACGCTTCAAGAGAAATGTAAAGAGGTTTCTTCAGTGTAGGGAACGCATCGACAATACCCCGGGTGTTGCCGGTGTCAATAGGCGACGGTGACCACTTACCATCAGGTGGGCCGTAAGCCTGTTTCCCCACAAATAACATAAAAAAAAAAAAAAAAAAAAATAATTGAAGCTCAATTGGCAGTAGGTCAGGCGCATATCTCGAAGAACTGACGACCATTGGGGCAGAAAGGCGAGTGCAGATAGAGTTCCAGAGTGAGTTTTTTTTTATACAACTTATATGGCAAACGAGCATGCAGTCCACCAAATGTTAAGTGGCTACTGCAGCCCATGTACATATATCCACATAGAATTCAACACAAGGTATTATGTTGTCTTGATCTCTATGTGGATACGTTGTCATACTAAAGGACTTAGCTGTTATGCCTATGTGCCAGTAATTACAGGAACATACCATTACCATCTAACCGGAACACAGCAGCACAAGTACTGCTATTTGGCGGCAGATAAAGGTAAGCCGGTGGTGCCCACTTCCTAGAGCTCGTTCACAAAAACTCTACCACCAGTAAAAGTGAGTGGAGACCACGAATTAGGAGTAATAGAGTTCCTTGTGAAAAGGCTCGCACTGGGAAGTACTACCGCAAAGCAGCATTGCTGTATTTCGGGTTGAAGTGTATGGTTATTGAAATTGCAGGCACATAAGGCTTTACACCTGAATGCCTCAAGTTGATGTTCGTAGAGCAGTACATCGTAGGACACATTTCTAACGTGCGTGACCTGTGAGACATTTCACTGTTATACTCTCGGTAACTTAACATCGGTTGGGCCACAAGCTTGTTCCATCTACAGGTAGTATAAAAAAAGAAAAAAACGATGCAACGTAAGATGCTCCCCTTCTCCCCGCTCCCCACTAGATGGAAGCTTGGATATCGATTCATCCACCAGCTCTTAGTGGGAGAGGTCTACCGGGATATCACTAACTGATGTGAAGGCCTATGTTTAGCAGTTTATATGATGGTATGGCTATGGCTGGTATGATGATGATGGGTACATTGTATTTTTTTTTTATATTTTTGTTGTATTGTTGTATTTTGTTTTTTATACACAAGCTGACGGGCCTCCTGATGTTAAGTGGTCACCGCCGCCTATAAACTCCTGCAGCACTCGTGGTACTGCAGTCGCGTTGCCTACCACTTAATACCCTATTTACATCTCTCTTGAAGGCGTTCATTTTGAAGCCCATAGAAAAAACCTCCGGAAGAAGGTCATTCCACATCTTGCAGGTGCGTGGAAGAAACGAGCGAGTGAAATGCACCGTTTGAGACTTCCACGCATCTATAATATGTGGGTGAGCACGTTGCCAGTTGCGGGAGGTTCGATGGTAGAAGTGGGAAGCAGGAATTAAATTGAACAGCTCTTCAGAACATTCGCAGAACATTGCATGTACTAACTTCGTTCCACCGTAGGTAAAATAATTTAGAAAATTATACAGAAAATCGAGCTCAATTTGAATGACTGATTTTAAATCAATTTTCATCTTAAGTTGTGGAATCGAATAAATAATGTTCCATTGATGGAATGCTAATGCCGTCTCGTTCGAATAGAAAAACTCTCTTGGGGGAAATCGCTGGAGTTATAAGAAGGTTTCAAAGGACGGCTCAAGGTCGCTCAGCGTGCTATAAAGAGAGATTTGCTTAGTATGTCTCTACGATATCGAATAGAAATATGGAGTTTGTAGACAAACCAAAGTGACTTAAATAGCCCAGAGGATTAGCAAGCTGAAGTATCAATGGGCGGGGCACATAAATAAATATTGCTGGACATTTCACACAGCGCTATCTAGCCCCAAACTTAGCAGAGCATGTATTATGGGAACCAGATAACTGATAGAATCTTATATACTTTTTTTTGTAAATATATAGAAAAACATCCAGACACGGAACAAATATCTGTAGATCATGCAAATATTTGTTCCGCTGCGGGAAGCGAACCCACTACCTCCTGCGTCTCAGCCAGCTATTCACGCACTGCGTTATGGAGGCGAAATAACTCAAAGAACTGACGGCTATTGGAGCAGGAAGGTTTCCGAGTGCAGGCCGCGCACTGGATAGCGCAGCGTAGGATGCTCGTCTGATGGTAAGCGATGATGGAGTCTACGATGGTACCCGCTTGCCTAGAAGAAACCAATTCCCTCGCGACTTACAGATACCTAGGTTATAGCTATCAGGAAACACAGACTCTGGCAAGGCATTCCACTCTTTGGCGGTGCGCATAATAAAGGTCGAAGACAACCGCTTTGTGCGAATGGGAGGTATTTCTACCATATAGCGGTGGCGCACCGCAGAGCGTCTGGTTGTCCGTTGATAGAATGGAGATGGTGGGAGTTAGATGGTTGAAATTTTCACAGATAAAATATTTATGTAGCCGCTATAATAACATCTACTAAAAAAAGAATAAAATAAATATTTAAGGGGGGCTCCCATACAACAAACGTGATTTTTTTGCTCGGTATTGATAACGGCAACAGGTAGACGCTTGAAATATTTACAGAATATTTAGTAAAAATAAAAAAATAATTAAAATATATCAAATATTGAAGGGGGCTGCCATAAAACAAACGTGATTTTTTTACCGTTTTTATAGATAACTAGCTGACCAATCCGCAGCTTCGCACGCGTAGTTTTTCAATAAAAACATTACCTTCCTTTGCGCAGTTGGGTAAAATGTAACCTATGTTACGCAAGGTGAATGTAGCTTTTTAATAGTGAAAGAATTTATGAAATGGGACTGGCAGTTTTTGAGTTTATTCATTACAAACATACACACAAAAATACAAATCTTTCCTCTTTATAATATTAGTATAGAAGTATAGATGGTACGGAACCCTTCGTGCGCGAGCCGGACTTGCACTTGGCCGGTTTTATTTTTATACTACTAAGGTAGCAAACAAACATACGGCCAACAGATGGTTAGCGGTTACCGTAGCCTATGGATGTTTGTAACATCAAAGGTATTACTCGCGCATTGCCGACCCTTTGCGCATATCTAAATACTTTGACATTTTCAATTAACAATGTGCTCTTTATTCATTATTTGTATTCAATTTAGGTATTTTTGTGTATAACTATGCATTATTGTGATTATGACTTTTGACACTTATCTTAAAACTTTGACATTTATAATTAATTGTGTATTTGATTTAATTTTACTGTATTAATGTATGTGACTGTTGTAATATTTGTACGCCAAAATGGCGAAACCTAGTATAGTTATTTGTTAAGCTCAACCATCTTATGGTGCGTGCTGCGTTGATGATATGGTGGGTTCTTTCAATAGACAATTGATTAAGTTGTATGACACACATGCCCCCGTACGTGCCATTAAAATCAAACACTTTCCAGCACCATGGCTTACTGATGAAATCCGCTTGGCGATGCACAAAAAGGCTATGGCGAAGGTTAGGATGAGGTGTAGACCTTCTGATAACAATAAGGCCAAATACTTCGATCGCCGAAATCACTGCAACAGGTTGTGTAGGGACGCGCAGCGCCGATACATTCATGACTCCGTAGATAATAATGATCCATCTAAAGTGTGGAAATTTCTTAAAACACTGGGGTTTGGTAAATCTAAACCAGAAAATATATCAAAAATCATTAACATTGATCATCTTAATCAGCACTTCACGAGTTCTTCCAATATTGACGGAATTACTAAATCAAATACATTATTTAATCTTTCTTCACAGCCAACCCCAGACTTTCCTTCTTTTCAGTTTAGTCAATTTGCCGATTGTGATGTTAAGAAAAGTATTACATCTATTAATTCAAATGCTGTTGGCAGTGACAGTGTTAGTCGGAATATGATTATGCCAATACTTGACGAAATCGTTCCTATCATCACCTACATCCTGAATGCCTCAATCGATTCTGGCTCTTTTCCTGACGTCTGGAAAGAAGCACAGATAATTCCTTTACCTAAGAAACCCAATCCATCTTCTTTTTCTGAATACCGTCCCATATCCATACTTCCCTTTCTATCAAAAGTCCTTGAACGCCTTGTCCATAAACAACTCAGTACCTACCTATCCAATAATATCCTGTTAAATCCTCTCCAATCTGGTTTTCGCCCCGGACATAGCACAGTCACAGCGCTCGTCAAGATAACCGATGACATTCGGTTTGGAATGGAAAGTGGGAAGGTGACAGTGCTGTCATTACTTGATTTCAGCAATGCCTTCAACAACGTCGATTTCGACATACTTCTGGGTGTATTAAGCTCTCTTAACATATCTCCAACGGCTATTGACTGGTTTCGTAGTTATTTGTTTGGACGCCGGCAGCGCATCCGTATTGAAGATAATTACTCTTCATGGTGTAGCCTTCTTGCTGGTGTCCCCCAAGGCGGCGTCTTATCTCCTCTCCTCTTCAGTGTTTTTATTCATTCAATATCTCAAAATCTTTCTTCTTCCTACCACTTGTATGCAGATGATTTACAAATTTACACACAAGCCCCGATTGACAACATTAACGGAGCTATCAGTTTAATAAACTCAGATTTGGACCGAATTTGTGACTGGAGCAAATCCTTTGGTCTTACCGTAAACCCTAAAAAGACACAAGTGATCATAATCGGTAGTCACAAAATGATTCCTAGGCTGGATTTTGCACAACTCCCACCTGTACTTTTTAATGGAACACAAATAGCTATCAGTCAGACGGTGAAAAACTTGGGAATTATCATGGACACCAAACTATCATGGGTGCCGTGTATTGCTGAGATCAGCCGCAAAGTGTTTGCTTCTTCAGCTTCGTTGCGTAGACTTCGTAACTTTTTACCGACCGCCACCAAAATTACGCTTGCACAATCTCTTCTACTCCCTATCTTAGATTACGCCGACGCCAGCTACCTCGACATTTCCGAAGTCCAAATGAGTAAACTTGAGCGCCTTCAAAACCTTTGTATTCGGTTCATATTCGGCTTGCGCAAGTATGACCATGTCTCAGAATTCCGCGCAAAACTCAAGTGGCTCCCTATACGTCTTCGCCGGAATGCACATATTGTATCACTTCTTTATAACATTCTCTATAATCCCACTTCACCTTCTTATCTAAAGGAGCGTTTCGAGTTTCTGTATCAGGGACACTCTCAAACCCTTCGTTCTTCCGAAGCTCTACAGCTTCGAACTCCCATCCATAGTTCACAATTTTATGGTGACTCCTTTACAGTACAAGCTGTGCGACTGTGGAACGCCTTACCTTTGTCTGTAAGGTCGTCCCAATCTCTTCCTATTTTCAAAGTCAAGGTATACACCCATTTCCTTTCGTTGTCTCGTAACTGCTAGTTAGTGTTTATGTTATTTATCCTCTTTATGTAGTGTAGTTTATTTATTCTTATATTATTTGTATGTATTTAAGTTTATGTTTATTAGTATAATTAATAGGTATATTTTATTTTGTGGGTTCTGTTTATGTCTGTAGGTACTCTTACACCGCCGTCTTTTGATTTTGTTTATCCTGTCCATCCAAAGGTTGTCTGGAAGAGATCGCTTTTAGCGATAAGACCGCCCATTGTACCTTTATTTATTGTTTATTTCCATTATTGTATTTTTATTTGGTGTGCAATAAAGAGTATTTCATTCATTCATTCATCTTATGTACCTAGGTTTACAGGCAAGAAACGAATTATGAATTTAAAATTTTCAAAACACCCTTCTTGAAGAACTTCATACTATTACATAGTCCTTGGGGGAAAACCTCGGCAGGGAGATCATGAACCATATGTGGAAGGCATATCCGGTATAGCAGCAGGAGTAGTTGGAGAAAAATCATTTCTCAAGAAAATAACCGCTCTTGGGTCGATAATATGTGTGAAAAGCGCCGGACACAGACTCGAACCAAATATTTGCAGGACGTGCAAACATTTGTTCTGCATGTCTTATGCCTCTGCCGGTTATTGTCCACCACCCCACAGAGGTCGAAGAGGAGAAATTTGCATAAATTTTGTTATTATTTAGCAAAACGTTACATATTCGTTTAAAATTACCGATGGATTAGTCATCCACGGCATTGTCCGCTGACAAAACTATTGATGTGTTAATAGAGAGTATGTAGGTCATTGGACACTAGGGGATTTACATACATTTGACGTTTCGCATGTATTCTAAACGGGAATAATTATTCTAGTGAAGTGTGAATATTGTTTAAAGTAGTCATTACGCAATATTTTTAAAGAAAAAAATTATTATGACAATCTCTTGTCAATACATCTATGAAAATCTGATGTATGTTCACAAAAATATTAATTTGTTTAAGAAAAATAGCGATAATCATAATTTCTATACTAGAAATAAAGATAAACTCGCTGGTGCCACTTATAGACTCCATAAAGTTAGTAAATCGTTTAAAGGGTACAAAAATTGGCAATTAATAAATTTAAAAACGTAATTAAACAAAATCTTTATAAAAAGGCCTACTATAAAATATCGGATTATTTGGATGATAGAGAAGCTTGGGATTTAAATTGCTCCAACTCGTTCAAAAATGTTACAATTTAGACGTAGAAATTTATTTTCTGTATTGTTATGTATTCTAAAAGGATTAAAAAAACAACCAGCTTTGTTTTCTTGCCTTTCTTTCCTGGCTTAGTCGCACGTTTCAAAGTGATCCTTGTGATTTTAATCAATAAAAGATTTTGACTTTAAGTTTGAGCCGATTTTAGTTAGGATAGGGTTAAGTTGCTTTAGGTAACGACTTCTCTCTCTCGAGCGTAGTTTGCGCAATGGTCGAGAGCGATAGGTCGTGGCAAACTGTTGAGTACTTCTGCGAAAATGTAGTGCAGCAGAAGGAAGCAACGGAGAGGGACAGGGAATCTGGGAGCACTCTCCCAACCCGCCGCACGAGACCGGGGCGAAGGGCGTATGCGAGAGCGTATGCCAACCTCCATCCCCCATAGCAGTGCCCTAACCCTAAACCCTATCAGATGGGGCCCGCAAGAGCGGACTAACGCCACCGGGGTCGTGGAAGAATGTTTTCTGTTCCCGTGTCCCCAGTATAAAGCGAGCGGAGGAACGCCGTGGAAGTTTAGCCGGTAGGAGTCCGACATACCGCTCCCTGGGTTCAGAGCGGTATCCATGAGGATTCCTCCACATAAAAAAATAGGGTTAAGTTGCTAGAAACTGTTCGACGGAGACTACACAACATCGGTGACTCGATCTACCGGTATTAAACCACCTCTAAAATCAGTTATTACGATTCCGCTTGTGTGTTTTTAAATAATGTCGTATCTTACATTACAGGTTGTATAACACTAGATTTTTCCTTTAAGTAAATATAATGGACAACACAATACCAATTATGAATTTACATCTAAGTAAAATTAGCATATCGTTAAGTGGATTCCGAAACTCAATCTAAGTAAATGGAATGGAAGTTTGGAGTTCCCCAACTTCCTTAATAGCGTTAGGACAATCTCAGCTATTCTGGATTATTTGGGGTTAGGGAAGTTAATTTCAGTATTTTATTTAATTCATTTAAAGAACAACTCCCGTATATATATATACTCCCGAATATACTGTAGGTATATTTTACCTACTTAATTTATTCCTTTCCAGGCGAGACAAGATTATGAGATTGCAAGACGCACGGCGCTTTCCGTGCGTTGGTAAAAACTAATTGTTATATGATAGTATAACCCTTTAATTATTTTTTTTTATACGAATTCAATTTATATTTATTCAATTCAATTTATTTCAGACTAGCACTAACATACAAGTCCATATTACATACAATACAAAAATATATACAATAAACGGTGAAATAAACATATTACAAAAATAACACAACAACATAAAATAACTCAACAACATAAAATAACACAACAACATAAAATAGGTACCTAAAACTCCAGACAGACAAAATATTCGACTCCTAAGACACTAGGCGTGCACAGTGTGCGCTCTTTTCCAGTGTTCCATGAAGGAATAGACGAAATTCAGGCTCCCTGCAATGAGTTGCATGTAGCTGTTGAGGCTGCCGCGCACCCTGCGTATCAGGGACGCCATTCTCTTGCGCAGTATTGCTGAGAACCCGTCTACTCGCGCCTCCGCGAACATTCCCGATGCGCTACAGAAGCGCGGCAGCCCCAACAACGCCCTGAACGCATTATTGTATTGTACGCGCAGGGCGTTAAAAGCCCTCCGCGTATGCTTGACCCATAAGCTGCACGTATAAAACGACTGGCAGTACGCTCTGAACAGTGTCGTTTTTACCTGCGCACTGCACCGTGCAAACCTACGGGCCAGCATATTAGTTCTGACTGTTAACGCCCTACGCTCTCTATTATACTAACATAATATTTATGTACCTAGAATATTTATTAATGCAATTCGTTCTCACCGTGAAGATAAACTTAAAATAAATTAAACTAGTTCCAATCAAAGAACTGCTTTCATTTTCTCTAGAGCTGAAATGGTACCCTTACCTATAGCGAGCAAACCCTTGCCCTTATTACTCTGTACCCTTATACCTGTAGCCAATTACTGTCGCTCATCTGTCATCGGGTCAGGCTATAGGTCGCTAAAGAATCCTCAAAAGTCATGGATAACATGGAGCGTAATAACCGCGTGAAACTGACAGTCCAAATCAGAACCGTTCTTCTTAGTTGGGCACTATTTGCAGAGGGGTCAAGGTTAATTCAGGTATTGGGACTTGAGTAGCAGTTCTAGCAATGCGTCTCTATTCAACTCTATTAAAGGAATTGCGAGAAGATAATATTGAAGGCATGGAGCGTATTAACCTGGGCGTGAATCTCACAGTCCGAATCAAAACCGTTATACGCCTCCAAACACAGGTAACTGTCGTCTCTTAATAAGCTGGAAGTCTCAAATAGGACTGGGTCTTACTTGGGTGCCGTATGTCAGACTAAATGTGGAAGAAGACCATTATGAAATGGGTCTCCAACGATGGACGACAGCCGTGCGGCGCGGGATGACCTAGAGTCCACTTACTTGCTATTAACTATCAACATAGACGAGTGATGGGGAGCTTTTGCCCTGCAGTGAGCTGCTTTTAATATACGAGTATGCCATAACAATAATTCTAGTCAGCTGTATGAAAAACATCTGTAGATAGCGAATGTGAGAGCCTTCGCTAACCAGCTGTGATTGTGGGCACCCCATCCAGACTATGTCCCACCTGCTTAACTGTCCGTGGTGCCCTACGACCTACACAAGGGACGATCTTAATAAGTCTACCATAAATGCAATAGACGTGGCCAGGTTCTACTCAACCCGAACATAAAAAAACTTCGAATTAAAATACGTTGTAAGCTATTGCCACGATAGATGTCAGCTGTAACCCGCTAGAAATAAATCTTCAATTCTTGAAAACACTATTTCATGAAACCAATAAATTAATCTATCAATTGCTTACTGACTCATACTTTTTCGAAGCTCAAATGTTACAAAAGTATCGAACATAACTTGTATCAATAAATACGTATCAGTTCTAAAAGCATATTGTTTAAAATAAAAAGACTTGTAAAATATTGATATTCAGATCGAAGGACGCAATATAGCAATCGTCGACTCGAAGGGGAATAAACGTGGGTTTACGTTAACGACGGATCTGTAATAAATAACCTTTATTTTTGAAAGCCTGGTAAAGAAAACAAATATTATTCAGATCTGTGTTTTTATAAAATGGAAGACACAAGCCCATGGCCCGTCTATTAAGTGGTTGCCAATGCCTAAAATAATTGCATTTACAGCTTATATCCATGTACACACGGCTACACATCAAGCTATACATTCCAGTATAAGCTGACCTCTCATTCTACGAAAAGCCTACACAATGCGATGTCAGCTTATACTGGAACTGTATAGCTTGATGTGTAGCCGTGTGTACCTATTAAACTTGTTTAACTCCGTATTAAATTTTTGTTATTGCTAGTATTTTAGGTTTATAGTATGTAGATATGTTTTTATTTTAATATAGATGCACCGCCGTCATGTGTTACATTATAATCCTGTCCGTACAAAGGTTATCTGGAAGAGATCGCTTTAAGCGATAAGACCGCCCATTGTACTAAATCTATTTGTAAGAATTATGTCCTGTATTTTACTTTGGTGTACAATAAAGAGTTATCTTATCTTATCTTATCTATGTGTTTAAATATTTTTACACCAGATAAATTTGTTTGATTATAGTAAAACCTATTAATTTTTACAAAACTTTCGTGATTAATTTCTATCGGTTTTTGAACCGAAACATTGTCGGTCGATACACCGATAAAACGGTACGTGATAAATCCCGTATTTATAATTGTTATGTAGGTAGTTTTACTACGTCAGTTTTTGTTATACCCTCGTCAAGCCAGTCTGGAATAAATGTCCTAACAATTACGTCGTGGCTTCATTAAAGGTTCCTAAAACGAGTTAAATACATACTAATAATAAAACATATTATTTATAAGTAAACCATCATTGTACATACGGTCAGCTAATACATTTATTTGATTTGATTTCGTAATTTTCAAACTTTCGCGATCACTGCACATAATTACTGATTAAAAAGGGTATTTATTTATTTATTATTAAACGCTCAAAACACATTACAATCACATACAATAAAAGATTACAAAAATGCTGTTTTGCTTTGGATTGTAACATAAACACATGTGCGTACAGCTTAAATAACTTACAAATCAAGCAGACGTTAAGTTGAAACAGATAGAATATCTATATATTCTATAAATATATATTTTATATTTATAGAATATATAGATATTCTATCTGTTTCAACTTAACGTCTGCTATGCTGCTGCTATGCAACAGATAGAATATCTATATATTCTATAAATATATATTTTATATTTATAGAATATATAGATATTCTATCTGTTTCAACTTAACGTCTGCTTGATTTGTAAGTTATTTAAGCAGACGTTAAGTTGAAACAGATAGAATATCTATCTATTCTATAAATATATATATATATATATATAAAATATATAGATATTCTATCTGTTTCAACTTAACGTCTGCTTGATTTGTAAGTTATTTAAGCTGTACGCACATATATATATATATATATATTTATAGAATATATAGATATTCTATCTGTTTCAACTTAACGTCTGCTTGATTTGTAAGTTATTTAAGCTGTACGCACATATATATATATATATATATATATTTATAGAATATATAGATATTTTATCTGTTTCAACTTAACGTCTGCTTGATTTGTAAGTTATTTAAGCTGTACGCACATGTGTTATATATATATATAAATTACAAATTTTAAGTACTTATTCTAAATAAAGAGTATAAATAAATAAATAATCCCATAAACATATTTTGTATGATGGCAATTGCATAGAGAATTTGGATAAATGACTAAGACTAATAACATAATATCTATACGATATTTATCGCGTGTGTACCTTTTTTATTTGTTATCCCTACGTTTGTAGCTTCTATAGGTTCCATAGTAGACAGTAGACTAGTAGTCATGAGATAGGAGTATATAAAAAAAGTTGCGACAGCAAACGCTATTCATCGCTATACTTGAGCAGGATGATAATATAGAAGCCTTTTTAAAAACGCTTTCGCGTTATTACATGTAAGTAGAAAAGTAAGTATGGAATTACTAGGGATCGGCGTAGGTAGTGCTATTTTGGATCAATGAATCTGAATGATGAGTTAATATGGATATGCCCCGGGATTTATTCCCCGATTCCCGGGAATACTTTTCTGAATGTCGATATAAATGAAGTTAAAATTTCGATAAAATGTTAATGTCGATGTAAATGTGTGCGTATAGTGAAACAGAGTCCTCACCTTACCTGCGATAAGCTACAAAAGCGTCAGAGAAAGGGACGACTTTCGTTACCAATACAACATGTATTTGCATAAAGCTGAATAGTTACTATGTAAAATACGAATTCCTAAAAAACCTGTAAAATAAAATAAAAATATATTTCCCGGGATTTAGAAGGCATATCCGTGTTAAGTTAACGGTCACTAATTCCCGTGAATAGCACTACCTACGCCGATCAGTAGTAATTACTGATTTAAACGGGTATTTATCGCGTATGCACCTGTTTAAATCTGTAATTATGTACATTGATCGCGATAGTTTGAAAAATACTAACGATACATACCCTAAAAATAAACATACCTTGTTTTGTTGTTTTTAAAAAAATATCTCCGTAAATTGTTTCAGTATTAAGTGTACTTGTATATTTATTTTATTGAACCTCGTCTAAATAGGTCCCGGGATCGCTCCCTTGTCCCTCAGTTCGTCCCAGTGGTTGATCCAGAAATTAGGGCAATTCGTCTCGAAGTAGCGCTTGAAAATCTTGCAGTCATCGACCATGCCCAGCAGTCGAGTGCACTTGCATATGTTACCTTGAAGATGATTTGAGCTTTCAGTATTGAACATTTCTGCATAATCGTATTCCAGGAAATTAGAAAAGCACCAATTTTCCTAAAATTTGTTTAAAACTGTGCCCCATTGTTCTTCATTAATGAAGAAGTATCAGAAACTCCGAAGAAGTTTATCACAAAATTTTCAAAGCGGAGAATCAAACTCTGGAGCGCCCATTAAATTATTTTAAAAGGATCTCTTCGGTTCCTCATTTGTTATAATTGACTTTCTATAAGTAACTTTAGAGTATAGGATGCCTCAGAATAGGTCCGAGCTGCAGTACAAAACGATGGCATGGCAAATAAATAGCGTCCATGGTTTCAGAGCTAAACTGAGATTGTTCCTCTTTGATTTCCAAAGGTCTCACGAACTTCATAGAAACGATATTTCCATATTGTAGTTTTACCATTTTATCCAATACTTTATAATATTCTTCCTCTCTTCTGACAGCCTGATTACTTAGCAGATTGGCCTTTGCTTAGCAGTGGGACTGATTAATGCACATTCTCACCTAGTTCTCCCCAATCCTTTGTTTTTATAACTTAATATCCTTAGCCACTTTTTTATACTTTTTATTTATTTATTTTTTCTTACTGTGGCAACTTATATTTATCTATATATTTATATTTTTTGTAATTGTGGTACTGTGCGGTAAGTCATCCGTGATATCCTACTTTTAAATGGTTCCAACGGAAGGTCAGCGTTGTGCCAAAAGCACAACGAATGCTGAGTTGGACGCCTTTTTGTGACATCGGTCATTTATATATAGGTAATTGTGAGATACACATTTGTTGGGTATTGCTGTTTTTGTGTGTATTATATTGTTATATTGTGTGTATCTTACTTGTGTGTTGTGTATGTTTTGTACCGTCACAAATAAATGTTTTTTCTTTCTTTCAAATAATGCCAGACATTTAATACAGCGCTATCTAGCCCCAAACTACTATGGAAACCAAATAACTGGTATGATACGCACACGACTATTAAGTACGAAATTTGCCACTTCGAAGCTTTATAGTTTGTAAACGGACGCTTGTATCAAAAATATGTCAAGGAAACCACAGTTTTTTAATAACTTATTCAACGATACTCCACGCAATGGAGCGCCTCGCCTCGCGAGTAAAACAAAACTGGAACAAGTTTTTTAATTTTTATTTCATGACTTATGTAAGAAACAACCACTTTCATGGGAGTATCGTATTAATTTCTTGTTGTTTTATAACCTCAATCTTGTTAAACGTGAATTTATTACTTAATCAATAATTTTATACACAGATAAGAACATCATAAACACAATGGCTATCGTAATTGAAGCTACTATCAACGTACATATATGTGTACAGCATAGCTGCCGGAAATCGACTAACCTGATCTTTTTTTTCGAATGGACTAATCTCGCTGTTGGCCTCTGAGGCCGTTGCAGCTTAACCGAACTTTTAACAAGCGCAGAAGGCGCTCAGCCCTGTAAGTTTTGATGAGGCAACTAGCGCAAGGGCACCACTTAGGTACGCACCTCAGCTTGGGCTGTTGTAAGGGTGGGGATAGGAGAGAAACGCCCGGGTACGTGCTTGTACCTCGTATAGGCGGCGACTTAAGGGACTCGTCGACCTCGCCGGCGAGGTCGGTGTATCTGTGAAGTGTTTGTTCTGTCTAATGTAAATGACTCGGAAATCTCTTCCGCATTAGCGGAGGTGATTTCGTCATCCAGGTCTCCGAGAACGTGTCTCGGACGACGGAGGGTTTTGTTCGCGGGATAGTCCGGATTGGTATGTACCAAAGGATTCGGATGATGAGACTAACCTGACCGACTGCCGTCAGCCACTTAATAGTCAAGCCATGGTGGCGTGATTTGAGCGTATGCCGGTAAACAACTCGATGACGGCGGTCGGGCGAAACGAATTCTGTTTTATAGAATGAGTAACAAAATAGTAAATATTGCTGAATTAATAATAAAATTATATATTTAGTACAAATAATCGCTAACACTTACTATAAGCCGCAAAACGTATCATTATGTGTACCAAATTTTAGCATAATTACTGATTAAAACAGGTATAAATCGCGTATGTACCTTTTTATGTGTTATCCCGTCATTTTGACCATGTTGATATACCCGTGGTCGCGGGACGTCGGGATTACAAATAAAAAAGGTACATATACGATAAATACCCATTATAATCAGTTAATATGTCTAGTGATCGCGAAAGTTTGAAAAAATTTAGTACTACAACACTAATGGTTTATGAGTAAAATGGCTGTAAATCCGGACGTACAGACAAATAGATACGGACATAGTGAAACTTTGGGGAATCAAATTTTGTCTACGGAATCCTAATAGGGGATTTCGATATGCACCTAACCAGTTAAATTACTTACCAATGAAAAACATAGTTTTTTGAACAAACATTATTTTCGATTTCAAATATAATTCTAAGATATTTCACAATCAAACACAATTCACAATTTGATTTTAAATTATCGTTGTTAATTACATATTTGGAAGCCCTTTGTATAATTGTACTAAAACAACTGACTTTAGCAAAGATAATTTGATAGGCCCATGAAAGTAGATAGACAATAAAATTTGGTAAGAGAAGGGTTGGAACGCGAAATTTTATGTGTTTTGAGGTCGGGTTCGATTGTGTACATAAAGATGATGCCAAATATAGTAGAATTCAGTAATATTAGTCCGTATTGACTAAGATAAGAGGATGTTATAGCCGCTGGACAAATCTTCTCTCTCGAGTTTCGCTCTTTGATAAGAAAAAACTGACATTTTCAATTCAATTCTTTATTCCAGACTGGCAGTAACAGAACATTAAATATAAAGCAGATGCATAGTACGAGTACATATTCAGTAAAATACATTATAACGTAAATAAAATGTCGATTTTTGGACGTTAATATTGTTACAACGAGGCTGTACTGTACATAATAAGTAATAGGAAAGTAACACTCAGCTTCTCGAAGTTATACCTACTGTGTCACAGAATAGGTAATACTTGGTATAGAATATATATATATATAGTATAGAATACTTGGACATACCACGTATTTACTTACAGTTGCACAGATTAAGAAATAATAGTCAGTCGAAATACCTACACTTTTATAGTAACTAGTAGAAACATCGAGAAGGTTCTGAAAATAATGCGCGGCATAAATAGTGCGTACAGACGCTCGAGGAGTCAGTAACCCTCCGTCGTCCGAGACACGTTCTCGGAGACCCGGATGACAAAATTATCTCCGCTAATGCGGAAGAGATTTCAGAGTCATCTACATTAGACAGAGCAAACACTTCACAGATATACCGACCTCGCCGGCGAGGTCGCCGAATCCCTTCAGTCGCTGCCTATGCGAGGTACAAGCACGTACCCGGACGGTTCTCTCCTATTCCCACCCTGGCAACAGCCCCAGCCGAGGTTCGTACCTAAGTGGTGCCCTTGCGCTAGTTGCCTCATCAAAAACTTACAGGGTGAGCGCCTTCTGCGCTCGCCAAAAGTTCGGTTAAGTTGCAACGGCCTCAGAGGCCAATAACGAGATAAGTCCATGCGAAAAAAAATCGAGGAGTCAGTCTTGATTTGGCGATACGTGCGAACATTTCAGTGACTTTTTAGTGGTTTATTGTGTAACAGTGGTGTGATTTAGTATGTTGTGAATCCTTGTGATTAAGATCGTGTATTTATCATTTTAGTGTTGCATATAAGTGTTATTTTGGTTAGATTAATTTTAATTATTTTATCCCGAACCCTCAGCTCGTAACAATATATATCTAATATATCTAAATAACCGTTTGAGTTGTGTTTATAAAATTTAGACAACAATGTATCTCGTTAGTATATATGAGTATATATGAGCCAAATTTGGCATGTTTATGTGCGATAGTTTTTGAGTTATGAGGTGGTCCAAATTGGCTCCGAATGGTTCGTGTAATATTACACACGGTGCTGCTCGCCAGTTCTGTGAGCTTGAACTTGGCTTGACACGCTACCGCGTGTCTAGATACACCATTACACGTCAATAATTATTTCAAGAGCTTGATAAGTACATTGAATATTTAATGTTTCCAGTCGAAGGTAATATTATTTTCACTTTGATGTACTCTTATTCTTTTAATACGAGTTTCGATACCAACGATTTGTAGGAAATAGCAATTGAATTGTATTTTGTAAAGATTTATTTATTATTTTATATTATAAATACTAGCTGTATTCCCACGGCTTCGCACGGATTTTTATTAATATAAAGCCTGGATGGATAGTGTAGATCAGTAAAATAAAAATTTATTTATATAAAGTTTAGTAGTTTTTAGATTAGCCCTACCAAACATACAAACATCAAAATTTACCTTATTACAAGCTTTTATTTAAATTGCAATGTATGTATGTTTGTCCGGATGGAATCTTGTTACTGAATTTTATATCAGTTATCTTTAACCGGTTGAGCTGAAATTTGGTATACACGCTTATTTTTGATGACAATACATGCTTAGCTATGTGACGTTATTCTAACTCCAATATGGCAGATCATCCAAGATGGCGGACTAGTTATTTTTTCTGCATTACCACAGTATGGGTATTAAATGAAAGGGCTTGCTGAGGAGAACAAGAATACTAATACATCATCATCATCATCATCCACAGCCTGACTTCACCCATTGTTGGGTATAGGCCTCCCCAAGTTTGTACCATCCACCACGATCCTTTACGATGTCGTCCACCCATCTCGCTGCTGGTCGTCCTACCCTTCTATACCCGCTCCTCGGCCACCATTCAGTCAGTTTCCTGCTCCATCTGTTATCACCACGTCTAGCCAAGTGTTCCGCCCAAGACCATTTGAGCTCCATAACTCGAATCCCAACGTCATGAACCTTCGTTCAACTACGGATCTGGACGTTTGGAACTCGATCTAACAGTCTGATGCCAAGCATGGTACGCTCTATGGCTCTTTGTGCAACTTTTAACCTGTACACAGCCTCCTGCATGAGCGTCCACGTCTCGGCAGCGTAAGTCTAAATAAAATTAATACAACGTCACTTTAAATCCAAAATATGGAGGACCATCCACGATTTATACTATAAATCCATATGGAAGGACCTCCAAGATGGCGAAGGATGTTTTCTGTTTTTCTGAAGTCATTAACAGCTGAATTTTAACAAAAGTATGCCTTGGTCGACTTCATACTTTGATTGGTGTAATTTGGCGAGATAGGCGTCAACAGCATTGATTTGCAATATAACTAGGAGAAGGATATAGCTATAAAACCCAATATGAAAGCGGCCAAAACGCTTGGGCTTACAAATTATATGTGTAGGTTTGCTTCCACGGCGTGCCGTGCGTGCGTTTGGGCTTATTAGAATCTGATTGCGGTTCTGTTTATCAATTTTACAAAAGCTTGTTTTGAAAAAGTAAATTTTCAACAAAAAATTAAATTAGTTCACTATCAAAATTCAAATCAAATCGAATCAAATCATTTATTTCAGTCAAGATTTACAGAGCTGACAATGCTGCTTAAGATACAATGCTAGTTCACACATTTGGTTTGTTATTGTAAGCTTAGCTTGAGGCATCTAAGCATAAAGAATAAGCTTGTGTTTTTGGACTCAGAGTGCGAATTTAATTACAAAACTACAAACTACAGAATTGCTCGAACAGCAAGATTATTGAAAAAAAATTATAATAATATTATCAAATTTTTCTTCTTTCTTTCTTACTTCTTGTTAAACTTTCTTTTTTGAAAACTTTCTTGTTGCAATATTATAAGGGGGAAGTGGGAGGCAAGTCTAAAAATTATATTATAGACATGCTCACTTTTGGCATAGAAGATAAATATTTTATATATAATTAATACCTCCTATCAATGGTCAGCAATGACCAGGCCAATGTAACGTGTATGCTAACATGTAAAAAAAAACTTCTCTTTAGATATCTATTCAAATAACGTCATGGCTCCAAAATCTGTTGTGGTAAAAACAGTAAGTACTGCATTTTATAATAACCGTGACTTCTGTATGGCACCGAGGATATTCAATCACCTACCCAAATACAGTCAAAACCGTTTATGGCGACATCGTTTAGAACAACATATTGGTTAAATTGACCAAAATCAAAGGTCCTGGCTGAATTTTATATGACCGCCTTATCGAAAACATTGGTTTTTACGACATTGTTTACTACGACATACCGCATTAAGCGACCACATTTGGTTAATGTTTTCGGAGAATTATATCTGTAGAACGACCGGCTCAGCTGTATTGTAAACAATTTGAATAGGTAACTGTATCCACATCTGGCACAGTATAATAGTCAATGGCTATTATCGTAAAAGTAAGTTTAGGGTCTTTTGTAATTCTTAGAAACAAAGCACATGCATGTCGTAGCCTCAAGGTCCGCTTCGTCATATCTCTTAAGTCAGTTTGTTACTTATCTTTACACAAGACGCACCAAAACATATTGTTGAGTTAACTGTGAAAATTGTAACATGTCACAAAAAAGAAACAAATCAATATCGAAGAAAAATCGCGTATTATTTCAAAGCTAGAGAAAGGAATTCCAAACAAAGACCTGGCAAAAGAATATGGTGTATCACACTCGACAATTTCAACCATTTGGAAAGAAAGGGAGAAAATTCAAATCCTTTACGACAAGAATTTTTTTAAAATGAAACGAGCCAGAACAACGCGGCATACGAAGATTGAGGAAGCTTTGTTAAAGTGGTTTAAATATCAAAGGACAAATAATGTGCCAATAAAGGGACCAATTCTTCAACAAAAAGCAAACGATTTTGCTCAACGTTTTGGTGAAGATTTTGTTTGCTCGTCTAGTTAGATTCAACGTTTGCGGGCTCGACATGACATTGTCGGCGGGGAAATGAGTGGTGAAGCTGCCAGTGTGGATAAAGATGCTGTAGACGAATGGATTACGCAAAAGTGGCCTACATTATGCGAAGGCTACAGTCCAGAAGACATTTATAACGCAGACGAAACCGGACTTTTTTACAATATGACACCAGACAGGACTTTAAAATTCAAAGGAGAGAATTGTTCGGGAGGAAAAATGTCCAAGATGAGACTAACGATCATGGTTGCAGCAAATATGACAAGATCCTGTAAAAGGAAGCTTTTAGTTATTGGGAAATCTAAGAAACCAAGATGCTTTAAAAACATACGCTCACTGCCGGTAACGTATGAAAACAATGTGAAGTCATGGATGACATCGGAAATTTTTGAAAGATGGTTACGAAACTGGGACGCTGAATTAAAAGCAAACAATAAGAAAGTTCTTCTTTTAGTTGATAATTGTCCTGCTCATCCGGCTGTTACTAATCTGAAGTGTATTAAACTCGTGTTCTTACCACCAAATGTTACATCTGTACTGCAACCTATGGACCAAGGTGTAATAAAATGTTTAAAATCTCATTATAGAAGACTGCAAGTGTTAAAGTTAATACAAAGCATTGACAGTAATAATCAGAACAGCTTTACGGTTCTTGATGCCATCTTGATGATATCAGAAGCATGGGAAAAAGTTTCACAAAAAACTATAGCTAACTGCTTTGGGCATGCAGATTTTAAAGATCTTACAAGTCTTATAACAAGAACCTCAGATGATGTGATTGACGATGATGAAGAGGACAATATTTCTTTGGCTCAATTAGCCCAAAATTTACGACCTGCTTTATCTACTACTGAAACAGACGAGTTCATTGATGTAGATCAGTCTATTGCAATTTGTGCACCGGCTACGGAGTATGATATTGTACGTAAAGTTCAAGAGGAAAATGAAAATGAACAGGAAGACTCGGAAGAACAATTTACAGTGCCAACTTTGATTGACGGTCTCAATGCTGTTAGTGTATTACGAAAGATTGTTCTTTTTAATGAAGAGTTCCACATGCAGGGAAATTGTGACGATACGCTGATTATAATCCAACGTGAATTACAAAATGTGTATGCACGACAGAAGTGTTTCAAAAAAACTAAAATTACAGATTTTATGCATACAAAAATGATGGAAAAATGATATTGTTTTTTTATATTATACGTTTGTATTGAAGTAAACAAAATGTGGTTTAATTTCCTACATGAATATACATATTATCTTTCCTATTAATACCTGTCACCGGTTGTTACAACTATCGGTTTTTACGACTCAATATGAGTAGTCCCTTCGATGTCGTTATAACAGATTTTGACTGTATATATAAAAAATAGACCAAATACATAATTTTAAATTAAAACTTAAATAAATACTCTTACAGAAGGCTTACTATACCGTAGACGAATATTTAATAGACAAATTCTAATAACTTGACGACCTCCGTGGCGCAGTGGGCGAATAGCCAGCTGAGACGCAGGAGGTAGCGGGTTCGATTCCCGCTGCGGAACAAATGTTTGCATGATCTACAGATATTTGTTCCGGGTCTGGTTGTTTCTCTATGTATTATAAGTATGTATTTACAAATAAAAAAATATATAAGTATTCTATCAGTTATCTGGTTCCCATAGTACAAGCTATGCTTAGTTTGGGGCTAGATAGCGCTGTGTGAAATGTCCAGCAATATTTATATTTATTTATTTATATTTAATTTTAATTTATTTGTAATGAACTGATAATTAGTATATATGTATAATAATTTTGTTAATTAATTTTGCATGCTTGTACTCGTATGCTGGTCATGGCTGTACCTAGATTATTTGATCATCAACTAATGTAACACATGTATCGCAAATACATAAATCTTTATCTTTAATAATCTCAATAAGATCCCTTTTAAGCCTCTTGGTTTTGATGACCATCTAAGCTGATTTTCACACGAACGTAGATTACACTCAAGCAAACTTCACTTAAGCATACTTGATTCAAATAGCTAACTTGATAGTCTCGAGAGCGTTGGGGCTAAGCAGTTAACTGTTTCTCTACGAGAGTACTAACAATGCTTAATCATCATCATTTTATTTGCATTGGACGTCCACTGCTAAATATAGGTCTGTTTAGATATTCAGAGCGATCTATTGCTGCCTGTACAAAGGCTCTCAGCAACCTGTGTTAGGTAGTCTTTCTATCGGCTGTCCTAGGCTAAGATAACATTTAGATAGATAGATGATTTCTTTATTGCACACCATTAAAAATAAAACAAACAAAAGACAATACACATTTAAATCAAAGGTACAATGGGCGGCCTTATCGCTAAAAGTGATCTCTTCCAGGCAACCTTTGGATGGACAGGATCTGTGTGAACAAATGAGGACGGCGGCGTAAATCAAATAATAACTAACAAAACAAGTACATAAATTACTAAAATAATATATACATATAAATAATGCTATAATAATTAAATAACCTACTTCTAAATACATAGGTAAAATAAAAAAAAATTATATATACAAATTTAAAGTTGAGAAGTTTGAGTGAGCGATTGACGACAGTTAATGTAAAAACATTTATTTGTTAGAACATAGTATGTACATCAGTAGGTCTTAGTCTTTTCAGTGTGTATTCACTACTATAGTGTGACCATTAGTGCTGTGCACTCCCTGAGGTATGCGCGCGGCGAGACGGGGGGGGGGGGGGGGGGGGGAGAATCGGCTGCTGCGCTCTGTCAGTTCGCCGTCAACGCTCGTGGCGGCAGGTAGTGTTATTTGTATCGGTCTGTCTATGTCAGACGCTCATGAGATAAATATTCAAAGATGGGTCGTGCGTTATCTCGTGGTATGAAATGGAAGATGAAGTTGAAACAGAAACTATGTCAGAATAACTTTCGTTAGAATATATAATTGTTTGTAAATATAAAAAATGTTCAATAAAACAAGTCCTTTGAATTATAAGTTTAGTTCTTATTTATCACCTGCATATTTTTAATAAAATATGAGTATATTTAAGTTACATTTTAATCAACTAAGTAAGTATAATATATTACGGATAGATAGCCTCCGACCATCGTCCCGCCACAAGTCTTGCCTTAGAAATGCAAACTGATATCGTAAGATATGTCCGACATGTATTGATCTCATGTGAACTCATTCAGTTTTTTCTTTGCCTCCCACCTCGCCGCGCATACCTCAGGGAGTGCACAGCACTAATGGTCACACTATAAAACAAGCACTTCTGCCACAACGGCCGTGAGTTCTTACAGCCATTGGCGCACATATCTAGAGACGGCCTGTTACCTTATCTTGCTAATTCTCTGGACTACGAGTATGTCAGTGACTTTAGATTAGGTGTGAAATCACGGGTACATGAAATTTTTAAACTCACAACGATTATTGATGATCTGCAAATATTTCATCCGGGTTGGGATGTTTTTCTAGTTTTTAAAAAAATATTAACTAATAATATTCCTTGCTAGTCATCCCACATGGTGTGGGGTCTACCTTCCTGCAGTTTTCATTCTATCCTCGACATCTTCTTCGGAAACAATGTATTAAAATATAATATATTGCTAATAATAAATTAAAAAATATTGAAGGTGTTTACCTAACCGTTACAAAAAAATATCAAAAGAAAACTAAAGTAGAGTGGTTCGCCCCGAAATGAGATCTCGCGAGTCTCTCATAAAAACAAAAAAAAATTATAATGTTTGACCATCAAAATAGTGCCAGGAAATACATAACCAAATAATTTGACCTATAGTTTCAACTAATTGGTTTTTCTTTCTTGGACTAGAAATAGCAGTTATTCTGGATTTCAGACTTTTCCCTATATTTATGTCAATAAAGCTACATGCATATTAGCTCATTTAGTCACACCAATAATGATTGTGTCATCATTACCTACCTATATACCAAATTTCACGATGATCGGATCAACGTTTCGAAAATTATCCTTAGACACACTAACATAGATACATACAACGCCGATTTGCCCAAATTGATTGGGAGATCCACTCGAAGTTGTTCAAGACTACGTATACCTCGGCCAGATAGTGCAAATGGGTAGACACAACTTCGAAAAGGAGGCCAGGAGGAGGATCCAGTTGGGCTGCGCAGCATTTGGGAAATTAGGTCGAATCTTCTCGTCATCTATAGATGACGAGAACTATTGAAGACTTTTGTTTTCAGGCATTGCGGTATACCGCAATGCCTGAAAACAAAAGTCTTCAATCAGTGCGTCCTACCCGTAATGATCTACGGTGCTGAAACGTGGACGCTCACGGTAGGACTGGTCCACCAATTTAAAGTATTCATCAACAGTTAAGTACCTTCCTTTCCAAAAACTCCCTGTTAAATTCTTTTTAATCTGGTTTCCGTCCAGGTCATAGCACCGTAACAGCCCTGGTTAAAATAACAGACGACATTCGGTCTGGAATGGACAGTCAGAAGCTGACAGCAATGATACTCCTTGACTTCAGCAGCGCTTTCAATAATGTGGACTTCGACCTACTTCTGGGTATTTTATGCTCCTTTAACATATCTCCAATGTCAATTGACTGGTTTCATAGTTACTTGTTTGGGCGCCGTCAGCGCATCCGTGTTGAAGAGTCTTACTCTTCGTGGTGCAATCTTTCTGCCGGTGTCCCACAAGGTGGCGTTTTATCCCCTCTCCTATTCGCTATGTTCATTCATTCTATCTCACAAAATTTAACTTCTTCCTACCACCTGTACGCAGATGACTTGCACATTTATACTCAAGCTACAGTTGAAAATATTGACGGAGCCATTAGCTTACTAAATACTGACCTTGACCGGATATGTGACTGGAGTAAATCCTTTGGCCTTACAGTCAACCCAAACAAAACACAGGCCATTATAATTGGTAGCTCCATACAGATCTCCAAAATCAATTTTGCACAACTACCATCCATAGTTTTTGACGGAACCCCTATAGACATCACCCAGTCAGTGAAAAATCTAGGAATACAGATGGATACCTGTTTAACCTGGGTTCCCTGTATCAATGAAATTCATCATCATATCAGCCGTAGGACGTCCACTGCTGGACAAAGGCCTCCCTCATTGATCTCCAGGAACTGCGGTTGGAAGCGGCCTGCATCCAACGCCGACCTGCGGTTCTTACCAAGTCGTCTGCCCATCTTGTGGGTGGACGTCCTACGCTGCGCTTGCCGGTCCGTGGCCTCCACTCGAGAACCTTTCGGCCCCATCGGCCATCTGTTCTGCGCGCTATATGGCCTGCCCATTGCCACTTCAACGTGCTAATCCGTCGGGCTATGTCGGTGACTTGAGTTCTCCTACGTATCTCCTCATTTCTGATTCGATCCCGTAGAGAAACCCCGAGCAAAGCCCTCTCCATAGCTCGTTGAGCGACTCTGAGCTTATTCATAAGGCCAATAGTGAAGGACCACGTCTCGGTTCCATATGTCATCACTGGTAACACACACTGATTGTAGACTTTCGTCTTAAGGCACTGAGGTATGTTGGACGAAAAGACGTTGCGAAGTTTCCCAAACGCTGCCCATCCGAGTTGGATTCGACGATTGACCTCTTTCTCGAAGTTGGACCTACCTAATTGGACTGTTTGTCCTAGGTATACATACGCGTCGACAACTTCAAGAGCCGAGTTCTCAACCATAAGTGGGGCAGGGACGACATGGACATTTGACATGATTTTCGTCTTGTCCATGTTCATTTTAAGTCCTACCCGTTGGGAGACTCGATTGAGGCCTTCGAGCATCGTGCTGAGCTCTTCCATCGACTTTGCCATGACCACAATATCGTCAGCAAACCGAAGGTGAGTGATGTATTCGCCGTTAATATTGATGCCCAGTCCTTTCCATTCCAGAAGCTTGAAGGCATCTTCCAATGCGGTCGTAAACAGTTTCGGAGAAATGACATCTCCCTGTCTTACGCCTCTTTTTAAGGGAATCGCCTTCGAGCTCTGTTCATGTACTCGGACTGACATAGTAGCGTTTTTATACAAACACTTCAACACTTCGATGTACCGATAGTCAATACGGCATCGTTGGAGAGACTCAAGCACTGCCCATGTTTCGATCGAATCGAAGGCTTTCTCATAGTCCACAAACGCGAGACATAGCGGCAAGTTATACTCTTCGGTCTTCTGTATGACTTGCCGCAGCGTATGTATGTGGTCTATGCTACTGTAGCCTTTACGGAACCCGGCTTGTTCAGGCGGCTGGAAGTCATCAAACCTGCGTTCGAGACGGTTCGCAAAGACCCTCGAAAACAGCTTATAAACATGGCTCAAAAGCGAGATGGGTGTGTAATTCTTAAGCAAGGTGTTGTCACCTTTCTTGAAGAACAGAACCACCACGCCCCCGTTCCATGCTTTTGGCGTCGTACCTTCAAGCAAGGCGGAATTAAAAAGCTTCTGAAGGACTTTAAGTACCGGTGATCCACCCGCTTTCAGAAGCTCTGAAGTGATTCCGTTATCACCCGGCGCCTTGTCGTTCTTAAGCTGCTTCAAGGCCATCCTGATCTCATACAGGCTAATGTCCGGAATATCTTCGGTATAATGTCGGGTCAGTTTGGCTCTTGGGTCGTTGGCCGCACTGCAAACAGGTTTAGTGACCGAATCGTAGAGCCGTCCATAGAACCTTTCGACCTCCTTTAACACTTCCGCTTTACTTGACGTTATGCTGCCATCTTCCCTCTTCAGCTTCGTCATGCGGCTCTGCCCAATAGAATTATCTCTCGCGAACACTTTGGAGCCTTTATTCCGCTCTATTGTATCTTTAATACGAGATGTATTAAAGGTACGAATATCGTGCCGCAAGGATTTCCAAATCTTTCTATTGAGCTGCCTATGTGACTGAGCATCATCGGGAGACTGCAGTTGCAAAGAACGTCGTTCAGCCATGAGGTTAAGGGTGTCATCAGAGAGTTTCTGAGGTCTATTGGTACGGGGGGTCTTAAAGAACTGGGACCCCACCGTATGGACGGTTTCTACGAACCTGTTATTGATCTCGTCCACTGATGCATCTACTTCTAGACAGTCAAAGCGATTTGCAAGTTCGAGTTGAAAGCTCTCGAGGTTTTGGATATGTGCGCGAGTGGGTCGGAGCGTAGATTTCATCAAACGGGACCTTTCAAGTTTAACGTTCATATTCAATGTGGCTCTAACAATTCGGTGATCACTGCCGGTTTTCACTCTGTGAATCACAGAGACATCATTGAATATCCGTTTCTTGTTGGTCAAGATGAAATCAATCTCATTTCTCGTGGAACCGTTGGGACTCATCCAGGTCCATTTCCTGTGAGGTGGCTTCTGGGAAAAAGAATTCATCATAAAGAGTCCTTCTTTCTCCAGAAAATCGGCCAGCCTCTGTCCTCTGGGGTTCCGTTGCCCATATCCAAATTGCCCCACTCTCAACTCGTCATCGTTTCTCATGCCTAGCTTTGCATTGAAGTCCCCCATAACAACAATAAAGTGAGTTTTGTTCGTATGTATGGATCTACTGATGTCCTCATACATAGACTCTACTTCTTCATCTGGGTGTGAAGTGGTCAGCGCATATACCTGAACGACCTTCAGCGAATATCGCTTAGATATTTTGAGTGTCAGGTACGCGACCCTGCTCGACACACTGTCGATGGTGATAATGTTGTTGATGAGTGACTTGTGAACGAGAAACCCAACACCACCTTGGGACTGTTGTTCGCCCTCCCGGTAGTATAGTAGATTACCAGACTTAAGGGATATCGTGTCCTCGCCCTCTCTACGAACTTCTGATAACCCCAAAATGTCCCAGTGTAATCTACTAATTTCTTCTTCCAGCTCAACAATCTTTCCGTCTGTCCTCAAAGTGCGGATGTTGTGTGTTACCAGGGCCAGTGGTCGTCGTAGGGTTTGGTAGCCGATCGTCTCCCGGGGATTCTTAGCACCCCTGGCCCCGCCGTTACCGTGACTGCTACCGTAGCCAGGATTAGCGGGGCCGCCGGGGACTCGGGGCCTGGCTTTATGTTGTAAATCCATGAGGGGGTTGTTGCCATACTCGCCACGCTTGGCAGGCGGGTTGGCGAGCGCAGTATAGGTGTTGAAACACGAAAAGACGCTGCTGCCCATCTTTCGGAGGTATCCCTTAGCAGACTCCTACTGCATCCACGGGCAAGAGCGGAGGGGCAACATTCTATTGCCGGCGCCCCACGGCAACGAAATTAGCCGCAGGGTATTTGCATCATCTGGATCTTTACGGAGACTTCGTAACTTCTTGCCGACTGCTACAAGATTACGCTTGCACAGACCCTTTTACTTCCAATCCTGGACTACGCCGACGCCTGCTATCTTGACATCACTGAAGCCCAACTGAGCAAACTTGAGCGCCTTCAAAACCTCTGTATTCGGTTCATATGTGGCTTGCGCAAGTATGACCATATTTCTGATTTTCGCACAAAGCTCAAGTGGCTCTCCATCCGTCTTCGCCGGAATGCACACATACTGTCCCTTTTGTATAACATCGTTTTTAACCCTTCTTCTCCCTTCTATCTTAAGGAGCGTTTTGAGTTTCTCCACCAGGCTAATGATCGCAATTTGCGTTCTTCAGATTCCCTCCAACTTAAAACTCCTGTCCATACGACAGAGTTTTATAGTCGATCCTTCACTGTAACAGCCGTACGATTGTGGAACGCTTTGCCCCTCTCTATAAGAACATCCAAGTCTATTAGTAATTTTAAAACAAAAGTGCACACCCATTATCTGTCCTTGTGTTGAAATTGTAGCTGCTTGTTAATTCATCATAACCACTTATTTAAATTAAATTTGTGTTATTACTGGTAATTTAGGTTTATAGTATGTAGATATGTTTTTAAATTTATATAGATGCACCGCCGTCATGTGTTACATTTTTATCCTGTCCATACAAAGGTTGTCTGGAAGAGATCGCTTTTAGCGATAAGACCGCCCATTGTACTAAATCTATTTGTAAGAATTATGTTCTGTATTTTACTTTGGTGTACAATAAAGAGTTATCTTATCTTATCTTAAAGTTGCGCAGCGAGCTATGGAACGGGCTATGCTTGGAGTTTCTCTGAAGGATAAAATCCGTAACGAGGTTATCGGACAAAGAACCAAAGTTACCGACATAGCTCAACGCATTAGCAAACTGAAGTGGCAGTGGACTGGCCATATATGCCGGAGAACCGACAACCGTTGGGGTAAACGAGTTCTTGAGTGGAGACCGCGTCTTGGAATAAGACAAGTAGTATGGGGCGTCCCCCGACTAGGTGGAGCGATGACATAAGAAAGGTGGCGGACAGAAATTGGATGAGAATAGCCGAAGAGCGGGCTCAGTGGCGCGTATTGGGAGAGGCCTATGTACAGCAGTGGACTAATGTGGGCTGATGATGATTGGGAGATCTAGCTTCGCTCGATGAATTAATCATATAATAACCAAATTAGAACTTATAATGATAAAAATGATCTGATAAAAACCTCGTGTTATTAGAAAAAGGAATATTTATGAGAAATCATAATGGAATCGAAGTATCACCACAATTTTTTTTTTTGTTATTTGTGGGGAAACAGGCTTACGGCCCACCTGATGGTAAGCGGTCACCGTCGCCTATTGACAACGACAACACCCGGGGTATTGTCGATGCGTTCCCTACACTGTACAAACCTCTGTAAATTTCTCTTGAAGCGTGCCATGTCGTAGTCTAATGGGAAATTTTCATTTTCCTATTAATACTATGATTTCCCGATTACTCAAGTAATTTTATTTACTCAACCCATATACCCAGAAACGTTTAATTTTCAACTCGTTTACACGATACTGCACATACATCTGTTTACTTTATTCAATCCGATCCGAATATAGTCCGTGTTTATTTTGAGATCGGATTGTGTAAGTAAATACTGCAGTGGATTGTTCTTGATAAATGTAATCTGATTTTGAACCAAGTGAGTAGTTGGCAAGTTATTGATCGATCGAAGCGAGATCTCTAATGGCGGGTTCCTATATCCGTCGGTAACCAGCTACGACTCGTTTCTCCTTGAAAAAGTGTCAAAGAGATACGAGTCGTAGTCGGTTACCGACGGATATAGGAATCCGCCATTAATCAACTTGGACAAATCGGCGTTGTATGTATGTTTGTCCGAGGATAACTTTCGAAGCGTTGATCCGATCATCGTGAAATTTAATACATAGGTAGGTAGCGATGTAACAATTTTGGTGTGACTAAATGAGCTAAAAATAGGGGGTTGTTGAGATATTGGGGTTCAAGAGGGGAAAAAAAAATTAAAATGAGGCTAACTGGTCAAGTGGGACGTCAAATGAAAGGTATTCATTAGTACATTTAGACTCAGTTTTTAGTTTTCGTAAAGTCTTAATAGCTTTTGAGTTATTAGCCATATTATTAAACTTTGACAAAATTAACAGTGACCCCACAGTGCTGTAATTTAGTACACGTGTAGCTTAAGTGACTCAAATGTATGCAAAAGTGAAATCCAGAATAACTGCAATTTGTACCCCAAAAAACTGTAACCAAATTACATGACCTCCCGTTACCTGTAATTTGAATGAAACTGTAGGTCAAGTTAATGGATTTATTTCGAGACACTATTTCACGGACTTCACTATTTTGATAGTCAAAGATTACAATAATATTTCCGTATGTGTTCGGATAACACTATAAATAAAATACTATTTGAAATAAGCAACGCGACATCTCTTGTCAATGTACAAAACTGCAACGTTTGGCATTGAGCAGGTACAAAAAACTGTATAAGTTTTCCTGTAGATGGAGCTAACGGCGCTTTGGTCGTAATTCTGAATCATCTCACTAATTTCGACCTAGACGTGAAATGGCCTGGTAGCACAGTTGGATAGTGCATCCTCGTATCAAGAGGAAGGTTACGGGTTCAAGTCCCGTCTAGGCTCGAAATTTTTGAGATGTTTTTAAAAATCATGGAATTTTCCGTATGTGTTCGGATAACACTATAAATAAAATACTATTTGAAATAAGCAACGCGACATCTCTTGTCAATGTACAAAACTGCAACGTTTGGCATTGAGCAGGTGCAAAAAAGTCCTAAGTTTTCCTGTAGATGGAGCTAATGGCGCTTTAGTCGTAATTCTGAATCATCTTACTAATTTCGACCTAGATGTGAAATGGTCTGGTAGCACAGTTGGATAGGGCATCCTCGTATCAAGAGGAAGGTTGCGGGTTCAAGTCCCGTCTAGGCTTGAAATTTTTGAGATGATATAAAAATATTGGAATTTTTCGTGTGTTCGGATAACACTATTAATAAAATACTATTCATAATAATGAAGTTCAGTTTACGGAAAATCATATTTAACACCTTGAAATTAAAGTTACTTCTAGAAGTAGCAGCATCTTTTTTTTTTGACCAAACTCCATACATTTTGCCGTTCCTCCTTTAGATTTGACTAAATGAGTATTTTTATATTAGGGGAAGATTGCGGGTTCGAATTCCGTATGAGTGTCTAAAGTGGGTGTATGACTCATCAATATTTCTTCAATAGCTTTGCAAGATCTTTCTGTGCCTCTTTTATCTGCAAATGAAAGTTCTAGATGAATCGGAAGCAAAACTAATTATTAAGAGAAGTTTTTTGGCTTATCTTTTTATATACTCGGTAAAAAAATATATTTTATTTAAACTTTATTCAAAGTCCGACTGCTGGGTCTCCGCCAAATCCTTCCATCTTAACAGTTAGGAGCTATCTCTCACCATCCTCTCTCAAAAGCGACAGGATCGATTAAAATAAAAAAATATAAAATAACAAAAATATAACAGATATGAAACTTGAATATTTTTAAAAAGAAACAATCAGCTTAAATTTACCTGCCCATTTCAAACCATAAAATATTCAACAAGGAAATAAAAACGTGAGCCAAAATAATTCCAACAATCAATCTCTTCAAATATGTATGAGCTGAAATACTCGAATCGACACACACACAGAACTTCAAACCTTCACAGTAAGAAGTTAGAGTATTTTTTTGCATTGGAAAGGGGATGTAAATGGGGAATTCTCCTGATGGTATACGGAAGCCTTCGAATAGTTTCATTATTATGTATTTCTCCAAACATTTATCGTCGGCCAGATGGCGTGTGTGGTAGCATGTGTAGTTGCCAAGTATTTCCGATATTAGGAGTGGTTTCATGGTTTGTACACTTGTGATTTATTGGTATATTGTTTAGAGGCGCTTCGATTATTTGTAGTGTCACCATGACGCAGCTGATATTATCAAGAGATTATGTATGACTAGAATTTTCCCGCGACTTCATATGTGTTACACTACTAAATGTAAGGTAACCTAGAAATAAAGCTAAACTCGCTGTTGCAACTTGACTTGACAGCTCTTTTTTATACCATGGGACCTGATTTATGGGACCTATGTTATATTCAGGCTATGCCCAGGTTATATTCTATGTACATACTAAATTTCATCGAAATCCGTTATGACTTTACGACATGATTGAGTAACAAACAAATAAATTAATAAAAAAACATCCAAACTTTTCCCATTTATAAAATTAGTGTGACATGATGTGATATGACGAAATGTGCCATTATGTGTTGTGGGAAAAGTGCTACCTAGATATCGAAATTAACAGCAGGATACGAGCCGCTGCTGCGGCTTTGGCAATCTACGACCTAACTAAGGTATTCCGTTCGCACGACTTAAATTTGTCTACTAATGTTAGTGTCTTTATGTCAGTAGTACTACGTAACCTCCTATACTCTTCTGAGACGTGGGTTCTATAATATCCCAAGCCATTTGCATATATGATAGATTTCACCTCAAATGCCTTCGTGACATCATGAACATCAGATGGCTAGACCGTGTCAGGAACACGAATGTACTGAGACGCGCAAATATCGGAGGCATTGAGGTGTATCTGATGAGGCGACAGCTTCGCTGGTGTGGGCACGTGTCTCGCATGTCAGAGAGTGACGAAGCGCATTTCCTTTTCAGAACTTCAGTACGGTAAACGTAAAAGCGGTGGCGAGTACTTGAGGTATTGTTCTGAAAAGACACATGAAGCGATGCAGAATTGAGCCCTCTCATTGGGAGGAGAGTGCAGTACAGCGTAGTGAGTGGAGACGACGAATCCACCTACTGGTAAACAAATGAAGTGTGAGTGAGTGAGTGAAGAAGAGCGACGTCTCGATCTTGATAAAAAGCGGGACAATCTTAAGTCCACCAGCGGCCACCTCGTATAACTACGTCGCATCGGCCGGGTTTTGACATGTCAAAAATGCGGACCTTTACGAACAAAATCGGTTAAATAAGCCACGATAGGGCGCATCGAAGGGTGAACCAGCGAGATCCTCATTGAAAATTGTATTGACGTCCCCTATATCAGAGTTAAATATGCCTATCCACTGAACAGGCGACTGCATTCACCCTGGTCAGTGTCCAGGATGAATGCAGTCGCCGTGGTCGGAACCTGCAAGGATATTATCATAATCCTCCTTGACGACCTCCGTGGCGCAGTGGGCGAATAGCCGGCTAAGACGCAGGAGGTAGCGGGTTCGATTCCCGCTGCAAAACAAATGTTTGCATGATCTACAGATGTTTGTTCCGGGTCTGGTTGTTTATCTATATATTATAAATATGTATTTACAAAAAAATGTATATAAGTATTCTATCAGTTATCTGGTTCCCATAGTACAAGCTCTGCTTAATTTGGGGCTAGATAGCGCTGTGTGAAATGTCCAGCAATATTTATTTATTTATTTAATCATAAATTTCAACTTCAACAGTCAGACAGACAAACGGACAACAGAAATATAAGAGTTCTTTTTACCTTTTGAGACGGAACCCTAAAAATAACAACTAATGAAATAAAAATGAAATAAAACTGACAAAGAAGTCTTCCTACAGCAAATCTCGTCCCAACAAAATTGCCTTAAATAACGCCATTCCGTTTCCTCTTTGAGGGGAATATTAAATAGGATTGTTGAAAAAATAATAAGTTAATTTGAATTACGACTTTCCTGGAATTCCAATTTGGAAATTAGATTTTTTCATAACCATTTTTATTTGTGGTCCCGTTTTATTAATGGGCGGAGGGTAACATAGGTTATTTCATTTTGACGAAAATAACGAGGAGGTAATTTAATCGGTGTTACCTCTTCAGATGCAACACGCAACACACTTGAGACGGGGCCTGGTTGGGCCACACGACACGGAAGACTTTTTTATTATACTTACTATCTTGTCTACCTATGTATTTTTTCTCTTCTTGTGTGTTACTTATGTCATATAGTTATCTGAGTATTTTGCACCAATGATGTCATCTAAGATGAAGCACGAAGATTTGGAAGGAAACCACCTATTCACTCTTACCTTTAAGAGGCCCAGATTCTACCTACTCTTCAGGATACACAAACGACGGTATAGTATTCCATACCTTAGCTGTACGCATTAGATGGAATAAAGATGGTTAAAGGAGGCAACCTAGAATAAGAATAAGAATTAGGTGGATGTAGTTGGGGGAGGCCTTTGCCCAGCAGTGGGAAAATAGGTCAATCGCTGTTTTGTCGGAAATGGTAACGCTATCTATCGACCATATAAGGTAATCTTTTCTCGACCTATACTCCTACCCGCAAAAAAAAACATTTTTCTTAACTACGCGCCCGCGCCCGATGGCTAGTGAAGGACAATTGGCAGTCGCCCTTGCGCGCTCTCGCGAAATGGTCAAGTTGTCACCATACATCGCGATTCGCTGAAGATACCGCAGTCAGAGTCTGCACCCCGCGCGCTCTCGTGAAGTGCAGTTTTAGTTGTTCCGCGCCGCTTTCGCAAAGGGTCAAAGGTGACCCATAAATATACGTGATCCGCCGATAATATCGCTGTTGAGATACAATTCCGCATACCGCTCTGTTTCATAATATAGGCATTAACAATAGCCTCTGAACTCATATGATGTAGCTAAATTGCCGTGACTCGTGGGTGAATTGTGAATTGCACTAAGGAACGTTCCAAGGTAGCTTTGAGGGACCTGAAGGTTAGTGGCGCGTTCCTTATTTCCTGTCTTGTGTCCCGATTCTGCCAGGAGTTGTCTTACGGGCTGTAAGAGGCCATTTCGAAGGCGTATACGCGCAAGAGGCCCCACCAGTAATAGTAAGTATTTTTTTATAGGGCTCTAAATATTTACCATTAAATACATACCATTTTATGGGTATTCATAAAATATTTATAGTGTGATTGCTCATCTAAAACTATTATGCTATCGAGTCGTAAAATGCGATGTCGTTTGCAATCATGGTCCTATTCGAGTTTACGATTTCATGACCCAATGAAATGTGAATGTCTTTTGATTTTAAAGATATAAATCTGCTAACTGGACGTAAACCTTGATGGGTGACCGATAAAAATATATTTCAAGGATTAGCAACAGCTATTAGCTATTTTAAAAATCGCTTAGTAAGAGCTACGAAGTAGCAGCTCCAATAGTTGGTCTAACCTGATAGATAGTCGAAGCATCTGGAAATGCCGGTGCACAAAGCTTTATCAAGCACGATCCATTGGAGATCAATAGTCCTTTAGACGATGGGAAAGAGTCATGATCCTCGACAATGATGAGGGACTGACTGAGGCAGGAAGAGTTATGAATTCATCACACAGAACGCAGTGCGGGGCGGTGCGGTTTAACACGGAGTTATTTGGTACCGGCCCACACCGCGTCATGTGCATTGCTCTCGCGGTTTCGCGGTAGGGAGCGCAGCCCGCAAGGCATGGGACGTTCAAAGTATGAAAATGTAGTGCGGGCCGCTGTGTCCCGTATCCGGTGCGTGGACAGCGCGCCTAGAGGCACCACACGCAGTACCTCCATAAACCTACCCTGAAATTATATTTGATAACATTTTTTTTATTTTGATGGTGTACTTATAAGTAATGAGATTTGTCGGCCAATCTTACAATTTGATGTAACCACATTACCGTTCCCTTGGGCCACATTGAGGTGATGAGACGAGCGACTCCGGCGCGGGCGACTTTGCAATCCAACTCGGAAGAATTTACATTGGGTAATTACAGTTGTAGGATAATTTATAGAAAACTCAATCTAAAAGCGAATATACGAAAAATTTAGTTCGTGAATGAGTTTTAATAACTGGTATTTTGCCTAAGGTAATTTATTGTTTCATCTTCTAGCAGAATATTCGAATCTTTCATTGTTCTACCAGAGAAAGATATGATTGGTTTTTATATTTATCTACTGAATTTTCAAGAACCTTTTGTGGGGCAAGATCCGGAACTATGGTTATAATCATTTTGGATTGGTCCTTCGAGGCTGTTTAAAAAAGCAATAAAAACAAAACTTTATTGAATAAATTCCAAATTCTTCCAATTATTTCCATCTATCGATATCCAAGTGGTCTCCCACTAGATGCCTTACTTACTTACTTCTAAGGCTCAGCGACCCGAAGTGTGTCTTGGCCTCCGATAAAAGCCGTCGCCATTTTGGTCTGTCCTGTGCAGCTTCCCGCCAGTTTTCCGCTTGTAGCTCACGCAGGTCCGCTTCCACTACATCTTTCCAGCGGTACCGCGGGCGTCCAACGGGTCGTTGGCCAGCGGGGAGACCGAGGTTGGCCTTTTGAACTTGTCGATCATCTCCCATTCTCTCTAAATGGCCAAGCCAGCGAAGGCGATGCGCTTTCCTTTCACGGATGATGTTGTGTTCCTTCACTAGCTCCTCGATCTCTTAGTTCTTTCGGCCTCTCAAGCTTCCGTCCTCTCTGCGGATTGGTCCCAGTATCTTCCGGAGGACCTTCCGCTCTGCCACCAAGAGTTTGTTCTCTTCCTTCAGTGTTAGCGTCCAAGTCTCACAGCCGTACATCAATATCGGTCTAATAACGGTCTTGTAGATCCGAATCTTTGTCTTTCTGCTCAGAATCTTGGACACCAACACCTTGTGAAGTGCTGCACTGCATTCTGTTTACGAATGTCAATTTCTTCCTAGATGAGGAAATGAATTAATAAAGGTTACTGGGAGCCGTTGGGTGCAGGCCGCACAAGCTCGGTCGCTACATATGAGGCCTAAACTGTAACGTCCTATGGCTGATATGATGGTGATGGTTTGCGTTAAAGAAAGACAAATAATCAATTTAATAATATATATTGGCGGCTTATCGCTAGAAGCAATCTCTTCTTAACAACATTGGGTTAATTCGCTAAAATGAACGCGATCAAGCGAAATAATTTGTGGCTCAAAGTTCATAAAATAAAATTTTATTCGCAAAGTTGTTCGTAAAATATCGAGCGAGTTTGTTATAAAGCTGTTCTTATACCTTTATACATTTGTACCGTCACTCAAGTTTATTGAGTCTGAAACTTTCTTAGCTAGATGAGAATTGATAGACAGAGAGGGGCTAGTTTAACACGTACTTGTTTGTAGGCATTTTTTGGGATAGTCAGTCCTATTGTGGAAAATGTCTAGAGTAAATTAAATGTGTAAATGGTGTTAGCTTGATTATACTTTTTGATGGGCTACAGAAGAGTTTGGCACACTCTAAATCACACCCAAAATAAATCAATAAAATGAGAATAGTTATATAATAATAATGTGGAATAATGAATTTTGTGAGAGTGTGAATGTGAATGAGCAGTAGAAAGAAAGAAAATAAATATATTTGAACCCACATCCCACATAACTATAACAACAAAGTAAGAGTAAAACTTCACCCAGACAATGATAGTGTTGCGTGGGGACAAAATGGTCCCTATCTCAGCATAAGCTGTTTAGTGCCCGATGGATACGATGCAGCGCTGGTTTTCTGACAGGGCCTAGGGCCTAGGACACGATTATTTGACAAGACAATACAAATAGAAAATTTGTAATAAAAATAACTGGCGCCGGGTAGCCAGACTTTCAGTTTTTTACAAGATTCATTTTGGTGAATGTGCGCAAGATCTTCATGAACTTATCCCTCCTTCCCCCTTCCACTACCAAACAAGCAGACGTACCAAGAAGTACCACCCATACCTGGTCAGCATCCCACCTTGCTGTACCGTGTGATTTTCCGAACCAGTATAAACTGGAAGTCTTAAAGTCCAGAGTAATTAGGTTCTTTCTAGGCAAGTGTGCACCATCTTAAGTCACACCATCACTTACCATCAGGTAAGGTAGTCATCAAGCGCTTGACTATCATCAAAAAAAACAACATGTAAACAAAATAAATGAGAGGATACCCAGTAAAATAGCAATACATATAATACACGAATTGAAGAATAAATAGCTATGACCATTGTACATAAACATTACATAGATACATTGAAAACAAACAACAGAAAGAAACCGGCAACGTGCTCACCCACATAGATTGTAGATGCGTGGAAGTTTCACACGGTGCGTTTCACCCGCTCGTTTCTTCCTCGCACCTGCAAGATGTGGAATGACCTTCCTCCGGAGGTTTTTTCTGTGGGCTTCAAAATGAACGCCTTCAAGAGAGGTGTAAATAGGGTATTAAGTGCTAGGCAACGCGACTGCGGTATCACGAGTGCTGCAGGAGTTTATAGGCGGCGGTGACCACTTAACATCAGGAGGCCCGTGAGCTTGTGTGTCTAGAAGTTTAACAAAAAAAAATGAGTATTATTGGTTTAAAATAGTATATGTATTTTTAATTGTGTTGTATATGTAATTTTGGGATGATCTATTATTATTTTGTGCAACTTAGACTTAGGTACAATAGGACAAAGCGGTGCTATAAGCACTTTATATTGCGCGATTTTAATTGAAGAACTGTAGAAGACTGACGCCAGTATAGTTCACTAAAATTCATCTATTCCTGATATCAACCGTACTGAACATTGCATAATCCAATTTGAACACGGAACACCTATATACACAGTCTAGTATATCTTTGTTTACATTAAACTCGTATAAGGGTCGGATGGCAGAAATCATAAGTTATAACCTTAGTCTTGTATGTTTAGCCGCCAGCAGATAGGAAATTAGCCTCTGTTTACCTATTTGCTCACATGGTGATAAAAATAATACTACAACTCATGTCTAAGAAACGTTTAAATTCTATAACGAATAACCAAAAAACTGGTTTGTCTGGTACGGGAAGCTATAGCCCTTCACGTGTTAGTCAATTAGGGAATTATTTTTATGATTTATGCATGTACTCGTACTAAGAGGAGGCGTAATAAAGAGGAGGTGGGTGCACACGCGCTGAGATGATGATGATGCATGTACTTACTTTAGCTATTTATTAAAAAAATATATAATTATGTACTTCGGCGACGTCAGGGTCGGTCGCGAAAGCGATGATATCAGTGGATTCGATAGGGAATGGTGGGAATACGCCAAGGATCGCGATAGGTGGAAGGATAAGTGAAGACCTTTGTCCAGCAGTGGGAAAATATAGGCTGGCAAAAAAAATATTTACGTATGAATCGTCTTTAAACGTATTTAACATATATAAATGAACCGTATTAGGAAATTTTAACCAGGCCGTTCTAATTTGTTCTACTCAAATACAGAGAATTTTATTATTTAGTAGCCAATTGAGAATGCCCTGATTATTTAGGATCGAAACTAACCCAAAATCTAAAGTTAGATTGGGAATGATAAACCCACAATTACTTGTGTTGTTTTGTGATGTAAAAAAAAGAAAAAATCTCCGGTTTTTGTATTTGTTACACCGAGTTTACAACATCTAGCTATCAATATTCTTGTGAAACTTAATTTAAGAAAAATTTGGCTTATATTTGTTCCATGGTCACCACACAGAAACAGACTGACGGACAAAAAAATGCTAACAATTTTTAGCACCCCTTTAGTATCTACCATACCATTGACCTTTTGGTACCATTGTATGTTTGGTACCATTGTATTATTAATTATTGAGTATTCCTTTGTATTCGTATTTAGATAAAAAAGAAGAGCAGAACGGTTTTGTGGACTTAGCCAAGTTACATTCGATTAGCGATGACGCTAGTCGATAAGTCCGAAAATGTATGGGATTTGACAAATGCCATGGAAATATCACGTGACATTTCGACAACAAACCTATGTACAAATTGAATCTATTCGAAGCGAATGTAACTTAGCTACGGACCCTGGTGTGTACTAAAAAAACCGGTCAAGTGCGAGCCGGACTCGCGCACGAGGGGTTCCGCATTTATAAACACGGCACAAAAAATTATGTCTGTTGTATCTCTCATACAACAGACCCCCCTTAAATATTTGTTTTATTTTAATTTAATTATTTATTGTTAAAGTTCTTAAATAACTAACAATTTTGTTAATATTTCAATAGTTCAATTTTCACCTGTTGCCGTTATCAATATCTAGCAAAAACGAGCAAAAAATCACGTTTGTTGTATGGGAGCCCCTTAAATATTTATTTTGATCTGTTTTTAGTTATGTTTGTTATAGCGGCAACAGAAATACCTACATAATCTGTGAATAAAACAATCTGTAAAAATTTCAACAGTCTAACTATCACGGTTCATGAGATACAGCCTGGTGACAGAGGGACAGACAGACAGACAGACGGACAGACAGACAGCGGAGTCTTATAGTAATAGGGTACCGTTTTAACATTTGGGCACGGAACCCTAAAAAGAAAAGCAGAACGGTTCTCTAGTGGAGAGTGGAGAGCACGCACAGGAAAGTTCAGCGGCTTTCACTAGATGGAAAGACGACCTAGTAAAAATTGCTGGAAGCCGTCGGATGCAGGCCGTATATGGTCAGTCGCTTTGAAAATTATGGGGAGGCTTATATTCAGCTGTGGACGTCCTACGGTAATTATTATCAAAATAATAAAAAATAGAGCAAGAAAAAACATATATTTGTGACGAAACAAAACACACACAGCCCACATTAGTGCACACACAAAACATTTTTGAGTTTAACTAATTTAATAAGTAAGATGTGGGCACTTTGTTGGAATGTTCTGTAATCCTACACATATGTAAATAAAATAAAAGAAAACATATTTATTATACATCCAAAAAACAATACCTAACAAATGTGTATCTCACATTTATACCTAATCGACGGACGTCACAACAAGCCGTCCAACGAAATGTTGTGCCTTTGGCACAACGCTGATCTCCTCTTAGAACCATTTAAAATAAGTTTTTATTAGAAAAATTACTTTTGCATAACAAGCTTTTATAAAATTCATAATCAGTACCGCAAGCAGATTTAAATGAGCCCAAACACTAGTAGCCTACTATAATCCATTCAGAAGTTCCGTTGTCTAGCATCCGTCTCCATCATGAAACCACCTCCATGGTACCATATTATTGCATCGTCACCAAAGTTACATTAAGTATCCCAAATTTCAGCTCAATCGGTTTGAGGGAAATGGATTTTAAATTCAGTTGCAAGATTCTATCTGGACAAACATATGTACATACATTGCAAGTTAATAAAAATCTTGTAAAAAGAAGAAATCATAGATACCAATGAGCCCAAACACTAGTAGCCTACTATAATTCATTCAGAAGTTCCGTTGTCTAGCATCCGTCTCCATCCTGAGACCACCTCCATGGTACCATATTATTGCATTGTCACCGACGTTACATATGTATCCCAAATTTCAGCGAAACGGATTTAAAATTCAGTTGCAAGATTCTACCACAAAACTACCACATTATAACCCCGATGTACCTCGACTTAACAGAACAACAAAAAATGTATGTAACACAATAAGATGTAACACATCTTTTGCAACACGACACTTTTACTTTCTGGGAGCTTATATTTACAACAAATTGAATAAGATATTACATTATTACCCGATGGACACCCATAAGTGTAAATTTACCCTGAAAATTTGGCTACTCGAACAAAACTATGTGGAAACCGAAAACTTGATTGTTGTTTTAACGTAAAGCTTCACACACCTTACGCACAAACATAATTATTTATCCTATGTGAATATATATATATATATACCCTATATATTATGTTTACTCGTTTATGTATACAAAAATATTATAATTATTACTTATTATAAATTATACGAAAAGACGTTGCGAAGTTTCCCAAACGCTGCCCATCCGAGTTGGATTCGACGATTGACCTCTTTCTCGAAGTTGGACCTACCTAATTGGACTGTTTGTCCTAGGTATACATACGCGTCGACAACTTCAAGAGCCGAGTTCTCAACCATAACTGGGGCAGGGACGACATGGACATTCGACATGATTTTCGTCTTGTCCATGTTCATTTTAAGTCCTACCCGTTGGGAGACTCGATTGAGGCCTTCGAGCATCGTGCTGAGCTCTTCCATCGACTTTGCCATGACCACAATATCGTCGGCAAACCGAAGGTGAGTGATGTATTCGCCGTTAATATTGATGCCCAGTCCTTTCCATTCCAGAAGCTTGAAGGCATCTTCCAATGCGGTCGTAAACAGTTTCGGAGAGATGACATCTCCCTGTCTTACGCCTCTTTTTAAGGGAATCGCCTTCGAGCTCTGTTCGTGTACTCGGACTGACATAGTGGCGTTTTTATACAAACACTTCAACACTTCGATGTACCGATAGTCAATACTGCATCGTTGGAGAGACTCAAGCACTGCCCATGTTTCGATCGAATCGAAGGCTTTCTCATAGTCCACAAACGCGAGACATAGCGGCAAGTTATACTCTTCGGTCTTCTGTATTACTTGCCGCAGCGTATGTATGTGGTCTATGGTACTGTAGCCTTTACGGAACCCGGCTTGTTCGGGAGGCTGGAAGTTATCAAACCTGCGTTCGAGACGGTTCGCGATGACCCTCAAAAACAGCTTATAAACATGGCTCAAAAGCGAGATGGGTCTATAATTCTTAAGCAAGGTGTTGTCACCTTTCTTGAAGAACAGAACCACCACGCCCCCGTTCCATGCTTTTGGCGTCGTACCTTCAAGCAAGGCGGAAATAAAAAGCTTCTGAAGGACTTTAAGTACCGGTGATCCACCCGCTTTCAGAAGCTCTGAAGTGATTCCGTCCTCACCCGGCGCCTTGTCGTTCTTAAGCTGCTTCAAGGCCATCCTGATCTCATACAGGCTGATGTCCGGAATATCTTCGGTATAATGTCGGGTCAGTTTGGCTCTTGGGTCGTTGGCCGCACTGCAAACAGGTTTAGTGACCGAATCGTAGAGCCGTCCATAGAACCTTTCGACTTCCCTTAACACTTCCGCTTTACTTGACGTTATGCTGCCATCTTCCCTTTTCAGCTTCGCAACGTCTTTTCGTCGAACATACCTCAGTGCCTTAAGACGAAAGTCTACAATCAGTGTGTGTTACCAGTGATGACATATGGAACCGAGACGTGGTCCTTCACTATTGGCCTTATGAATAAGCTCAGAGTCGCTCAACGAGCTATGGAGAGGGCTATGCTCTGGGTTTCTCTACGGGATCGAATCAGAAATGAGGAGATCCGTAGGAGAACTCAAGTCACCGACATAGCCCGACGGATTAGCACGTTGAAGTGGCAATGGGCAGGCCATATAGCGCGCAGAACAGATGGCCGATGGGGCCGAAAGGTTCTCGAGTGGAGGCCACGGACCGGCAAGCGCAGCGTAGGACGTCCACCCACAAGATGGGCGGACGACTTGGTAAGAACCGCAGGTCGGCGTTGGATGCAGGCCGCTTCCAACCGCAGTTCCTGGAGATCAATGAGGGCGGCCTTTGTCCAGCAGTGGACGTCCTACTGCTGATATGATGATGATGATTATAAATTGTAACTTATTTTATTTTTTTGTACAAGTTTGTAACTGTAACAAGAGTTAACTTCTTCAGTACAAGTGTTATTCCGGCGGGAGTTATAGGCATGCCATATCACAGGTCTTCCTAGTTTGGGTGCCTATGTTTCTTTTGCAACTAGGTTTTAATATTTAACTATAATACTGAATATGATGTACCTACCCTAGTGTTGTGAAGTTCGTTACTGAAAATAAATTATCTTTATCTTTATCTACCCGGACAAACATACATACATTGCAAGTTAATAAAAAGCTTGTAAAAAGAAGAAATCATAGATGTCAATGGGCCCAAACATTAGTAGCCTACTATAATTCATTAGGATGTTCCGTTGTCTAGCATCCGTCTCCATCGTGAGACCACCTCCATGGTACCATATTATTGCATTGTCACCGACGTTACATATGTATCCCAAATTTCAGCTCAATCGGTTGAGGGGAACGGGTTTAAAATTCAGTTGCAAGATTCCCCCGGACAAACATACATACATTGCAAGTTAATAAAAAGCTTGTAAGAAGAAGAAATCATGGATGTCTGAATATTTCACACAGCACTATCTTGTCCCGATATACAATATTCAATGTGAAGTATTCCTATCTTTTTCAGATAACTCGCAATATTAAATTGTTCACTTCAACTCATGACTAGATTTTAGTAAATTCGCGATTCTAAATTTAATCCAATATGAATTCGCGGTAATATTAGCCCAGTTTAATATTGCAGGATGTTATTTCAAATCATATTTACTGAAGTTTCATTCAATACGTTTGATGTTATAATTGGTTCCCGATGATAAAGCTGTTTCTCATTACCTTTGAGGCAAATTGGTTCAATCAAATCTGCATGAAACTTAATTTTAAACCAATGTAATCAATTCCCACTAAGTTAAGCTTAGGCAATCTCACATTATGAACCCACCGACTGTTTGTCCGCGACTTTTGCAGGACAGTTGCTCAACTTGTACCAAGCACAAGTCCGATCGTGTTTGGAGTACTGTTCTCACCTCTGGGACGGATCAGCGAAGTACCAACTTGAAGCTCTGGAATCAATTGAGAGAGGAGCCAAGAAGCTCATAGGCAACGATGAGCTAGTTGATGCAAGGCTCCTCAGCCTGGAGCATCGACAGAAGGTTTTTTATCCTCTCGGTTTTTTATCGAGTACATTTCGGAGAGTGTGCGGTGGAACTTTTCAACTTGATCCCACCATCTCCATGCTATCAACGGACAACTAGACGTTCTGCGATACGCCACCGCTATATGGTAGAAATACCTCCCTTTCGCACAAAGCGGTTCTCTTCGACCTTTATTATGCGCACCGTCAGAGAGTGGAACGCCTTGCCAGATTATGTGTTTCCTGATAGCTACAACCTGGGTATCTTTAAGTCGTGAGTGAATAGGTTTCTTCTAGGCTAGCGTGTACCATCGTAGACCGCATCATCGCTTACCATCAGGCGAGATCGTGGTCAAACGCAAGCCTATAATGTATAAAAAAATAAAAAATAAAAGACTTTATTTCGACAATCATGTCAGCAACAATTTCCGACGAGCTGTGTCAGCGGGTCGGCGGTTTTTGTGTGTAGATTGCATTACAATAAATAGACACAAAAACATTAGTTGGAAAAACACATTGCTATAGCCTAGAAAGATGTGCGATATAGCAATACTACTGACATTTATATAAACTGTCAGACAGGTAGACAAATGCTTTAAACATTTTAATACCCATGTCAAAACTTTTGGCAGTACCTACGGCATTACAAACATTGTTATGAAAATATTGTTTGGGTGATTTCTAAGTATTATAAGTATCTGAAGTGGATACACCAGATAAATACTGAATTCATATATTCAATATCAAATGCAAGATAGACTTGAAGATACAATTTTAACTTAATATAGTTCCTACTTATTTTAAGAACTTGTTAACTTGTCGAGTGCCAAAAAAGATCTGTCTGCTGTCCTGATAATCTTCGAATCGTCAAGACGTTGAAGTCTAGCAAAATGACGTGATTCGACACAGGTTTATGACTGGTTCTAGTTAAAGCCAATCCCAACCACGCACGCGCAGTGCTGTCAATTAACAAAAATACAAGGCTTAATTTTTATTGATGCCATTACGGCAGAGAACATTTTACGGTCAAATAATCAAAATCACGACATATTTATTACAGATAAACAAAACAGTTAACTGGTTTCCATAGTACGAGTACAGGCACTGCTTTGTTTTGGGCTAGATAGTGCTGTGTGAAATGAACAATGAAAATACTAGAATTATTTATAATTACTTAAAAAGCGAGGCAGATAGACTTTTAAATCTATATATATATATATAAAAGAAAGTCGTGTTAGTTACACTATTTATAACTCAAGAACGGCTGAACCGAGTTGGCTGAAAATTGGTCGGGAGGTATCTTAAAACCAGGAGACGGACATATGATACTTTTTATCCCGTTCTATCGCGTTCCCGTGTGACGTGACATAAAACGTCAAAGATAATACAAGTCATTATAAAACGTGGTATAATAAAACGCATCTGACATGGAATAACAAAACGCAAATGACAGCTAAACGTAATTTTGTCTAAGGTTATTTAAGGTTGTAAAATGATGGCCGGTGACAACAATTGACAATTCTTCCAGGGTGACGTATATTGGCAGCCCGCGTTATATGCCTGTCAAGGCGGTACGAAGTTCGGCGGGTCAACTAGTTTATAATAATAAAGATATTATGTTACACAGTTGTGTATGGGTATACATGTGTAACAACAAAGCCCGAGGCGATTGTTATTTAGACAAATTGAGGAAAGTATTAGTTTTTCCCAACACGGGTTGCGAACAAAATTGTGTTTTTATTTCCACCCTCGGATACTAAAACCGCTGTTTTTGTTGGTGCTGCGTAACTTACAATGTATTTTGGAAACTTTTCTTTTGTAGATTTATAAATGTCTGGTACTTCTTTAAGGTATTTCATAAAGCATATAAATTTTAAATCATATATGCGTACACTATTATCTATATTAATATGATAACGAGTAAATATTTGTATTTTTGTATGTTTGTAACAAATAAACACAAAAACTACTGGACCGATATCAAACATTCTTTCACCATAGAATGCTACATTATTCTTGAGTAAGGCACTTGTCTCACTGCCGGCGAGTAAGCGATTAGCTATCAACTATTTTCTCGCTCAGGAAACTAACAAAAGATATAAATTCCGTGTCAGTAAAAGAGATACGTATATTAATAGTTGATCGCTGGCCGCTCACACTGCCGGCGATAACTCGCTCGACTACTGTCGCAGCGACTACAACAACACCCGCTCAGCGATACTCGCTCAGCGATGCTCGCTTGGCGGTCAGAACACACGCCGTGAGATGATGAGTATCGCCCGCCGCACTCACTCACTCACTTTATAGCCCAGCGAGACAACTATAGGAACTACACACTCGCTTCTCGCTGCTCGCCAACTCGTTTCTAGTTTCTAGCTCTATTCGCTTCTCGCTCATCGCCGGCGGTGAGACAAGTGCCATAAGCTACATTTTTACCCAACTACAGCAAAGCATAAAGGAAGGGAAGGGTTATGTTTTAACAGTAATTGGATGTATATAAATTGAATGAATGAGGTGTCAATCGATTCGTTCGTGTCAAAAGGCTAACATCGACATTTAATGTAATAAATCCTACTCCTACTAATATTATAAACGCGAAAGTTTATATGTATGGATGTTTGTTACTCTTCCAAGCCAGAACGGCTGAACCGATTGCGATGAAATTTGGTATGTATATACTCGTAGATTGGATTAACACATAGGCTACTTTTTATTGGCAAACCACGCATGCAAAGCCGCTGGCAACAGCTAGTACTAATATAATACGTAGTCTGGTATCAGTTTTTAAACTTATTACTCTGAATAGCTAAGACTTGGTTAAAAAACTGACATGTAAATTAACCTACTTTATATGAACGCATTGAAAAAAAAACTGAAATAACTAGTAATTTTTATATTAAACGAAACTAGGACACTCTAAATTATATCAGTATATTATAATAATTATGGGTTCCGTTTCCAAAGCGAATTGCTAATTAATATTTTAATGAAGTACCTAATTATTGCTAATTAATTTGGGAGAGAATATTACATGAGTCAACAGAGGAATAGCTGGTAATTTATTTACAGAGAGATAATTGTTATTTGTATAGTATTGTTATTAACATATATATGATATATGAAATTAACATTATAAAAATTTAACAAAATCAATATAATACAGAACAAAACAATATCTATTTAAAATTAAAACCGGTAAACAACTTTACGCGTAACTTAAAATAAAATTATAAAAATAAAATTCCGTAAAAATAATTTTAATTTAGTAAAAATAATTAAATATAGTAATCTATTTTTACGGAACTTTGTATAATTTTATTTTAAGTTACGCGTAAAGTTGTTTACCGGTTTTAATTTTAAATGGATATTGTTTTGTTCTATATTAGATTGATTTTTGTTATATTTTTATTATTTTAAGTTGACGTTCAATTATGTTGAATAACATAATTAGTTCCGATACCTGTCTGTTTGAGCTGCTGTAATGTTAATTTTATTGATGTATGCTAAATATGACGTAGGTAACTTAGTGTTTTTTAATGTACCTACAGTGAAAAATAAATAAAATGACATGAAATGAAATTTGTGTTTCATGAAATTTTGCGCAAAAACACATTACCAGTGAAATATTAGAAATAAAATTATTTTGATTTTTTTTTATAACAAGCCATTTCTCTATCACAAAACTTATTATATAAAATAAGTACGAGCATTCAACATTTTGTAACGAATTATCTATTATTTTGAATCGTCATATTATACAGTTTTTAAAATTACCTACGTTCAGTTATGTTTAGATTGATACTGTTTTATTATTCGCTCGAATTGGAGCAGTTTCAGTTTCACCTTTTATATCTTCCAACTAATCCGATATTTCCACGTCCAGTACCAAATTCTAAATTAGTTTTTAATTAGTTTTAATCTAGTATTTCCACACCGTGACACTCAGAAAAGTTTCTGACACTCCGACATTTATTACAAATTATAGATCGAGCGAAGCGAGATCTTTAAATTAACTTGGGCATTTCGGCGTTGTATGTATGTATGTATATTTATTTGTCCGACGATAACTTTTGTAGCGTTGATCCGATCATCGTGAAATTTGATACATAAGTAGGTAGTGATAACACAATTTTGTTGTGACTAAATGAGCTAAAAATGTTGGGGGGGTTATAGAGATATTGGGGTTCAAGAGGGGTAAAAAAAATGAAACTGAGACTATTAGGTAAAGTGGGATGTTAAATATAAGGTATTTATTAGTACATTTAGGCTCTGTTTTCTATTTTTAGTAAAGTCCTTATAGTTTTTAAGCTATCAGCCATACTAAAAACTGAACTTTGACAAAATTCACAGGGTACACCAATGATCCCACAGTGCTGTAATTTGGTATGCGTGTAGCTTAAGTGACATAAATATAGGTAAAACTCTGAAATCCAGAATAACTGTAATTTGAATGAAACTGTAGGTCTAGTTAGTTGGTCATTCATATCGTGGCACTATTTTGATAGTCAAAGATAACAAATAATATTTTTTGTTTTTTTATGGGAGACTCGCGTAGTGGTGGTGGATGGCATAAACTTGGGGAGCCCTATACCTAGCAGTGGGTGAAGACAGGCTGTAGATGATGATGATAAAGACGTAAAGATTTACTGTTTCAGTGAGTTAATATTAGAAACTACTGAAACGATTCTGAACAATATTTTATTACTAGAAAGCTAGACTATATATAGAATATTTCTGAATGCTATATGCTATACTATCTGTTGCCTGCGACTTTGTATGCGTTACACAACTACATGTGTAGGTAACTTAGAAATGAAGCTAAACTCGCTGTTGCAACTTGACTTGACACCCCATTTTTATCCCATGGTAACTGATTTATAGGATAAAAGGTAGCTGATGTAGTAATCAAGGTTATAATCTAAGTATATACCAAATTTTATCGGAATCGGTTTAGCCGTTACGACGTGATTAAGTAACAAATAAATAACCAAACATCAAAATTTTCACATTTATAATATTAGTGTGATTTGTATTAATAAAAAACCGATCAAAGCCAGGGCGGTTCAGCTATATATACCTATAACCATATAAGGTAAGTGTTAAAGAGTTTAAATGTATTTCTGTAAACACACATCTGACACAAGTCGCTGACACTGGCGACATTTGTGCACAAATTAACGGACATTCATATGAAACAATGTTGCGGTTGATAAGCTCGTAAAGCTAGCTTCACAGTTCATTACCCACCCTTCAGCACGTGAGGGTTACAGCTCGGTAATACTGTGCGCTGAATAGACCAGATTGGCACTGTACACTACTATATGTCATCAAGTACCAGAATTATTCAGTACACCAATTCAGGTGTCTGAAACTTCCGGTAGCTTTATAGTCTTACGACCAAAGCCTATATTAAAAAGAAAGATAACATTTTCACACCACCTGTTCGACAATGTCTTACTATATGTCATGTAAACCTCACCGAAATCAGGTGATTAAATCCCTACGGCTGAGCCGGGAGTAAAGTTAAATTGAATGGTGGGCATAACCTTTCACGTGGACATAATGTGATTTCAATTTGGAACGTCATCTGTATTAAAATTTTAAACAAAGAGACCCAAACAATAAGAATTTATTCATAAATCGAACTAACCTCTTCCTAGCAACTCCCTCGCTCTGCTTATGAGTTTAATATTGCGGGATTTAATGTTGCGCCCGTGACGCAAGACACTGCTTTATCCCCTCGTTTAATAATCTACTATTATTTGCCCCCACAAAAAGTGTACAATAATATGGTAAGGTGGTACAAAAATATAAAGAACTAATGAGTAGGTAAGTATGTCGGACCCTCCCCACTCCCTCCTGCCCCAAGCAGTTTAGGGTAAGCAGACAACCCACCCATACAGACAATGTTGCGTGGGGATAAAAATATAATCTATCTTTCTCTGCTTTTGCCTTTCAACAGCAACAGTGCGCAAAACTTTTGCACACGTCGGAATATGTAAAATTTTTATTTTCTTTCCGCGGGTAAGGCAGAAGCAGAGATAGAATATAGGGTTCGATCGTTATCGAATTTTGATTTAAATGTATACCTACTCATATTGACGAACTTCTGTTGTTCAGTCGCTGAATAGCCAGCTGAGACGCAGGAGGTGGCGGGTTCAATTCCCGCCGCGAAACAAATAATTGCATGGTCTACAGATATTTGTTCCGGGTCTGGATGTTTTTCTACAAAATATAAGTACAGTAATACCCCGACTTACGCTACCCCTTTTTACGTGAATTCGGAGATACGTGATTTTTCTATTTGATGGGCGCGCGCATCAGATCCTTCCCTCCGCCCTGTTAGTATTCCGTTTACGACAGGTTCGAACGTGTTCGCGTGGAATTGTTTTAAGTACGCAGTGCGTATTCGTATTATTGATAAACTCTAATTAAGTCACCCAAAAACACAACAATTGCAAATATTTATATGCAAAGTTGAACCCAGACTTACGCGAATTCGACTTACACGGTTATCACTCGGTCCCACCTATTGCATAAGTCCGGGGTTTTACTGTATTTTCCAAAAATAAAAATATAAGTATTCTATCAGTTATTTGGTTCCCATTATATAAGCTCTGGTTAGTTTGAGGGTAGATAGCGCTGTGTGAAATGTCCAGCAATATTTATCATTATCATTATATAGACGACTCACTGTTGTTCAGTCGGCGAATAGCCGGCCGAGACGCAGGAAGTTGTGGGTTCAATTACTACCGCAACCAAAAGCTTTACCATCATCATCTTATCCGCCAAAGGACGTCCACTGCTGAACATAGGCCTCCCCCATAGATCTCCCAAAGAGATCGATTTTGTGCGGCCTGTGCCCAAACAAGTTAGATTGAATTACTATTAAAATTACGAGAATTAGTGTACCTTCTAGTACGCGATGACATCGGATAGTCGATTGTTGACTCCTGAACTAAGGTTGGTCCCAGATGTTGCTATTTTGCAATTTCATCAGAGTACATACCTTATACTGTAAAACTTGTTTGATGCTGTCTTATGGGACACTTTTATGATGCATGAACTTGCAATATTCAAAATAAATAAGGGAAGGTGGGTGACCCCGACTCTTGAATAGACATAAACATAGGCAATAATTTATTCAGTCCATTAGCACACCAATCTTATAAAGAAAGACAAAAAAAACAATGTAAAAGTAGTGAAGAAACATAAAAAATGAGAAGTAGTTGAATACTGTGTTAGGTAATTATATACCTATATATTTACAATCGAAACTGTGTAAGTAATGATTTAATTATATGGGCACTTATATCTAAAAAGTATTTTATAGGAAATTCGCAATGAATCATGTTTCTAACAAATTCGTCCAAGGAATTTATAGTTTAGTCATTATCTAAAAAATATTTTATACGTAATTTGCAATGAAACAGTTTGTCCAAGGAGTTCAGTCGTGAACTTGACGCTATTTGGGTTTTGGAAGCGTGGGTAGACAGAGGCTAAGACAGAAATAAACGGGCAGATACTTAGTTCCGGGCTATAATTGGATTCTTTGTATTATCATTATTCTTAGTATTATTGGAACTAGATATTGCACAAAGTCTTAAGTAAACAGGATAATTGTCTCATATTGTTTCATTGATATAACACTGCTTCAACTGTTTGCTACAGCAGTAAATGGGCCTCGACTTAGCATTATGTCAGCCGTTATTCATGACATGGGTTAAACGAAGGCTATTAACACTTGTTAACTCACTATTCACCAATGATATGATCCTTCGACACTTTGATTTTGTGAGTACATAGTGTACTATGTATGTATTTCGTGTTTGGATTTTGAGGTATTTATATTGTACATTTTAAATTTTCGCGAATTATACTCATGTTTTTAAGACAAAACGGGTCTTTTCGCGCACAGATTTAGGTAGGTATATCAAAATTATAATTTTGATTAACCTCGACCAAGTTACATCGGCCGCGCTCATGAGAAACTGAACGCGGCGGGTGTCATTGTCAGGAAGCGCGAATGTTGTCAACAACTACCCGCGCTTGGTTTTCTGAATCGCACGTATCACTGCTTCGACATACAATACTAACAGTATCTGAAGTTACGCGTGGATCTAAATCGCGACGTGAACACCTAACTATAACTGGATTCCATGATGCAGATAATCTAAAGCTGTCCTCACGATTAAAATTACGATATTTCTTTATAACGACGGCTATATTGAATATGTATATTGAAGCTGATTTTAAATTAATAGTGTTTCGCCCCGAACAGAGATTTCGCGAGTCTCCTATAAAAACAAAAATATATTATTCGTAATCTTTAACTATCAAAATAGTGCCACGAAATAAATAACCAAATCATTTGACCTACAGTTTAATTCAAATTACGGGTAACGTAAGGTAAAGGTAAGGAGTTCATGTTAATTGGTTACTCTTTTTTGGGGTACAAATTGCACTTATTCTGGATTACAGACTTTTGCCTATATTTTTGTCACTTAAGCTACACACATACCAAATTACAGCATTGTGGGGTCACTGGTGTACCTACCCTGTGAATTTCGTTAAAGTTCATATTTTATTATGGCTAATAACTAAAACCTCCAAAGACTTTACTAAAAATAATAGGTTGGGGGAAAAAGTCTTTTCACATTCTAGTATGTATGAACTTGTAATAAAATCTCTTTGGGTATACTATTTGTATCTGGCTGGTTTTGGTATCATTCAAAGTTTAAATTTTATAGAAAATAATTCCAAATTCAAATTAGGAAAATGTGTGATTTTTATTTATTTTTCGTACTGTAAAGATGAGTGAATCTAATGAAGAAATTAGATCAATACATTTCAAAATTATACTACAAAAGAGGTAAAAAACTGATGAGATTAAAGCAAGAAGTTGAGAGAAAGCGGCCGGAATTAATCAACAGAAGGGATGTGGTTTTTCATCATGATAACGCTAGACCTCACACATCTATAGCCACTCAGCAAAAATTAAGAGAGTTTGCCTGGGAGGTGTTAATGCATCCGCCGTATAGTCCTGACCTTGACCTTCAGATTTCCACCTGATACGATGTCTTTAGAATTCTTTAGGCAGTGTCAGGTTAACATCACGAGAGGACTGCCAAAACTACTTGTCGCGGTATTATGATCAGAAGCCCCAAAATTTCTATAGCAATGGGATCATGTCCCTACCTACAAGATGGCAAGAAGTTATCGAACAAAATGGTACCTACATACTTTAGTTACATGTAAATAAAGATTATTAAAAAATGTTTTGAATTTTCTTAAAAAATGCGAAGAAACTTTTTCCCCAACCTAAAATAAACACAAATAACTACAAACTACAAATAAACACCTTTCATTTGTTGTCCCATTTCACCTAATAGTCTCATTTTCATTTTTTTTACTCCACTTGAACCCTAATATCTCAACAACCCCCCAACATTTTTAGCTCATTTAGTCATACCAATTGAGTCATCACTACCTACCTACTCGTATATATCAAACTTCATGGTAATCGGATTAACGCTTCGAAAGTTATCATCGGACAAACAAACATGCAAACATACATACAATGCCGATTTGCCCAAGTTGATTTGGAGATCTCGCTTCGCTCAATCAATTATTGTTTTGCAGTTTTATCGTATCTGTACACACATCTGACAAAACATGTTTAAATTAGACGTATTTTTATGATTTAACTCCTTATATCATATTTAGCCACCTCAATTCGTTTAGAAATACGTATATATACAAATTCGATGAAACTGCAAAAGAATAAAAATTTAAAATCAGCTTCCAAAACAATATATATGTATATAATATATTTCTTTTTTTATGTTATTGGTGGGAAAACAGCCCCACTTTATGATAAGCGGTCACCGTCGCCCATTGACGCCGGCAATACCCGGGGTATTGTCGATGCGTTCCTACCCTGTAGAAACCTCTTTACATTTCTCTTGGAGCGTACCCTGTCGTAGCCTAACGGGAAAACCTCAGATGCTAGCTCATTCCACATCTTGCAAGTATCGGGTAGAAAAGATCGCGTGAAGCGTGAGATCGAATAGCTTCTACATTCCGCATTAGACAGTAGCGGTAGAATACACTGAGCGATCAGATGTCACGGCGTTGACTCAGTGGTTCCAGCCTGTTGACAAGTTTGGGATCGCCGATGATTCTAATAGCTCTTCTCTGAAGGGACTCAAAGCGAAGCATTTGGTACTTTAGAGCTTCGTGTCAAAGATGGGAACAGTACTTGTTTTGGCGCGGTAATGAAACTATATCATTAAACGCGACTCCACTTGCGGGCAAAGAAAGTAACTAGTACAAGAGATAGAAGAAGAAAATAAACTGACTTTCGTCTTCTTACAACGCTGCACTTAACACGCTACGATCACCTCAATATGGACACGCTGCCGTCTGTCCAAAGAATTCGTTCATTGATAGGCCTTCCGGACAGATCCTGAGCCGGGTAGCGCTTCTTCTCGGCTGTTCTTGTCTTCTTGATTAATGCAATAGCGGCCTTCGATATCTGTCAGTGACAGAATTAGACGCGGCGCGGTAACGACGTTGGATTGTCGAATTTGCTTACGACACAAAGTTGTTGTATAGTTTAGATTTTATGATTTAAAAGTTATGCGGTTTTGAAAGCGATTACAACTCGAGCGGGTATAACACATCCACAATCGATATGGGTCAGTCGCGGACTGACTCGAAGTTACGCGTAGATGCTAGTGCAAGCGTTGAAAGCGACAAACGAAACCTGTTGGCAATCTGCTAATAGTTGCGCGTAGGAAATTGCGGGTAGGAAAATAAAAAGTGTCGAGCACAGTGGTGCGAACAGTATTCTACGTAAATATGTACTAAGTAGACTTGTTTGGTGGAAGCTCAAATGATTTTTTAAAAACATAAAAATGATTAAAATTAATTTATTTATATATTTTAATGTCTAATACATTTGGCGACTTGATACAGATTGAATCTCTCTAGGTTAAAAGTACTGCAGTTGAATTTAAACATAAGCAAAATCTTATCTGGCTAGCCCGGCGACCATGCGTGGGCGCTTGTGTGAATAAGCGCCCACGCATATGATCATATATCACATCATATGATTAGTTGGCTGAAAATATGGAAGGGGCAGTTATGCCAGTATCTGTAACTCCTCCCTCCGTAAGTTCGAAATTATCCGAAGGATGAGGATCATTTCGGGTTTTCCCCATAATACAAATATTTTTAAATTTATGCTTAAATGCTAACAATAAAAGACAAATTACAATAATAAAGCAAAACACAAAATTTCCTATACTAACACTTTTATAATCTAGAGCACTATCACTAATAATTTCACTTCCACTTTTCTGTAGTATATAGTTCAGCGACTGAACGTCGGTGAGGTCGATTCCATTGAGATTGGCAGGTTTTCTCTGCATATCTGACGGATCGGTCGATATTTGAGGTAAGTTGATTACTGGAAGTTTCATGAAATTTACGTCATTTCCTTGAGTTTGGTGTCTTTTAAATGACAGTCCCTTTATCTTTACTAGACAATCATCATCCATGGTCAACAGGTATGTTCCAATGATAGATTCTTGTGTTATATCGTCTTTGCAATACTTGGTGAGTAAGGTTTCTGTTCTTACGTGGATGATCCAGCGATTGGGCTGTATAGAGTCAGCCTTTACATCGTCGATGGTAACTGGAATCGGGTGACAGCTCGAGATATTTGTGGAAAAGCTCATAAGTTCGGTAATGCAATCATCTTTGATTAGTAACGTGACATCGTTCTCATGGCATAGAAAACGGTATTCATCAATCTCGCGGCATGACTGGGAGAGCGGCATCGCTTTTAACCCTTTCACAAGGACATATGGGTATTTAGGTAGGATAATAGAGGTAAGGTTATTGGCTCTATCGTGGATAGGTAATGGAATCATTTTAAAATAGTTAAAAAGCTCATTCCTGATTAAAGGAATGTGCATAATGAATTTTATCTGATTTTGTTTTACATATGCTTTTATCTTTATACATTGCTCTATTTTTAAAATATTTTCAATACTAACTGGAAAAACTAATCTGTCTGTTTTCTCAATTTCCTGCAACAATGCCACTAACTCTTCAGTGTCTATAATTGATTGATGTAACAAATTAATTTTAGCAAAGGCAATAGCTGTCTCAATTTCATTCAGTCGAATGTAGAGTGTTAGAAAGTTATGTATAAACGCGTTATATATGTGAATAATCTTATTACTGATTTGGGATAAGTTTAATTTATTTAAGTTACGATTGATATCTTGGATACTGTCTTCAATCTGAATGAAATTGTATTTGGTAAAGTTGGCTATTTTTGTGAACGTACCCACCATTTCGGCAACGATAGTCATTTTACTATTTATGGCGTCTTGTTTTGTATTTATTTTATTAATTAATTTTTCATACATTACAGCGTCATCATTATCTAGATTTCCTGTGATCGCTTTGATAAATGAACCGAGAGGATTTATTAAACCACGTTTAGATCTTACAGTTGGAATCAGCTGTTTGTACTTAAATATAGTTATGTTAATAGTGTAATCCGTTTGTAACTCCACATCAGTAAAGTCTGTGTCAAAAGCTTTAATATCGAAACATTTTTGAATGTGCATTTTAAATCTTTCATAACTACCTAAATTGAATTCCAATTCCTTGTATAAAAGTTTTAAATCCAACACCTTTATAACAGTCCATGTACCATGACTGATGACAGCTTGACCTTCTTTGACGGGTAGCAGTCCCGGGTTCTTATTAATAGGGTGTAGTTGAAGGGCCTGGTTTTGGATCACTAGGACCGCCAGAAGAATTAACCTGTGGAGGACGTTTTATGTCTTTAATAGGAACTTTAGTATGTCGACTATGTGTTATAACGGGTACAACGTTTCTTTGTATGGCTCCGGTAACCTGAGCTTTCTGATATCGCGGTTTATCCTTACTACGTCTAGTGTTTACTCCTTTGATATATACTGTATCGCCTACATCTATATCGAATTCTTTCTCGCCACCACGTTTCTCTATTACAGCTTTCTTTTTGTCAATTATTTTATCTGTTAGGTACTCATACAAATGCTTAGTCCTTCTAACGTGTTCTTTAACCAATTGTTGAGTAAACTGTTTGTTAAAATCTACATAAAAAGCGCTATTAGACTCGGTATGACCGAAAACTACTTCAAATGGGGTAAGACCTGTAGTAGAATGAATTGTGTGGTTATATGACATAACAGCGTAACTCATAACAGATGCAGCGTCAGTTATTTTTTGTTCGTATTTAGCTATCCGATATATTTCTATGATGGTTGAGTGAAATCGTTCAACTATTCCCATAGAGTTGGGATTATGAGGGGTACCAATGTGAAGGTCGATTTTATAAAATGATAACATTTCCTTCATTAATGTATTATTAAATTCTGTGCCTGGATCTGAACTGATTCTACTAGGTGTTCCATACAAAGAGAAATACTTAATTAAGGCTCTAACTGCTTCGGGCGTGGATTTCGTGTTAATCTCGAATGCTTGGCCTAACTTGCTGAAAGCATCGACTATTGTTAGGTAATGTTTTCCGTCAATTGAAAATGTGTCAATAAAAAGTTCTTGGAGTGGCTTTATTTGAGTTTGTGATAACTGTAATTCCGGTTTAAATGGTTTTCTATCATATTTCATTTTCTTGCAGAGTTCGCAAGCATTTATAATGCTAGCCACCGTTTGATCCATGCTATTCCAATAATAGGTGCGTCTTATGTGCGCTAACGTTTCTTTTATTCCCCTGTGACTATTTTTTCCTACATGATATTTGAGTACAACGTCTCGTTGCTCCTGTTCGTTATCAACATAAACAACTCGCTTGGTACATTCATAAAATTTTACTGTTCCTTTTTGAAAAAGTAATATGGTAGCCTCCGAAAACTGCTTTCGATGTAACGGGTCTTCAAAATAAAAGAAATATTTTATTTTAGGCCTAATGTAATTTTTCAGGAATCTTTTGATTAGATCTGGATGATCTAAAGGTAAGTGAACCTGTAAAACCTTTTGTTTGTCCCTAGATAAGTCTTTAACTGATATTTCGTCCCTGTTCCAGGTATGTACGAGTATTTGATTCGGCTTGGTATCTACAGCTTCTTGCAATATAAGCATACCATCTGTATCTAAATCGCGGGCTGAATGTACTGTCCCCATACTAGCGTCGTCTTGACGACCTTCAGATGCAGATGCAGTAGTACTACCTCGAGATGGAATTGAGTAGGGAGATCGACGTCGACCTTTACCAGCTTTCGATGTATTACTTTTCTCAGAACCTGATGATATAACTATCGGAGATGGCGTTCGCTCGCGCGGTGTAGAGGTACGGGTGGTGTCCTTATTACTCAAACGTATAATATCGTCAGTTACGTCTTTAATATGGCGTTTTAGTTTTTGTTCCTTTTTATCTAAATTCACCTTCATCGAATCGTCATCATCGTTACTTAGGGCGTTAATCCTAATTCGCGACAATGCATCGGCATTACAATTTTGTTTTCCTTCTTTATGTTTAATGTCATAATCAAACTCCGATAAGCGTAATTTCCATCTAGTTAGCTTGCTGTTAGGTTCCGTAATGGATTTAATCCAAGTTAAAGGTCTGTAATCCGTATAAATCATAAATTTCTTTCCGTATAAATAAGGTCTAAAATGTTTCGTAGCCCATACTATGGCTAAAAGCTCTTTTTCTATTGTACTATATCGCGTTTCGGCGTCGTTCAAAGTACGACTAGCATAAGCTATCGGCCTATCGCTGCCTATAGGACCCTGCGAAAGGACAGCTCCTATAGCGAAGTTTGAGGCATCCGTCGTAAGGACGAATGGTTTTGAAAAGTCGGGAAACTGTAAAAGCGGTGCGTTAGTTAAAAGTTCTTTACACTTTTCAAATGCATCTATGTATTCCTGTTTTGTACAATCTATCTTATTTTTCTTTTTTAAACATGAAGTTAATGGTTGTGTGAGTTTAGCAAAGTCTTTGATGAATTTCCTATAATAACCAACTAAACCCAAAAAGCTTTTAATTTCGGTTGGTGTTCGAGGTAACGGAAAATTTAAGACTGCCTTTATTTTATCGTTGTTAGGCATAAGGCCATTTTTGGTGATGGTATGACCAAGATAAAGGACCTCTTTTCTCAGAAATTCGCATTTGTCGAGAGTTACCTTAAGGTTAGTTTCCCTTAACCGATTGAATATTTTACGGAGTTTATCGACGTGCATTATAGTATTTTCTTCTAGTCTAGAGGACTAGACTAGAAGAAAATACTATAATGTCGTCAAGATATACCAGACAGTGAATACTCTGAAGTCCTCGTAGTACGTTGTCCATAGCCCTCTGGAACGTCGCAGGTGCCGTTTTTAAGCCAAACGGCATCCTTTTAAACTCATAATGGCCCGATTGTGTTGTAAATGCTGTTTTTGACCTATCTGCCTCATTTACCTCAATCTGATGATACCCGCTAGCAAGATCTATTGTGCTAAAGTACTGAGATTTACCTATCTTATCAAAAAGGTCGGTAATATTAGGTAACGGATATTTGTCGTCGAATGTGATTTCGTTAAGTCGTCGATAATCGATCACCATCCTAAACTTCTTTTCACCAGATGCGTCTACTTTCTTTGGAACCAGGTGGACTGGTGCACTCCAAGGTGAGTGAGAATCTGCTATTACGTTGTCTGTTAGAAGTTTATCTACCTGATTTTGTATTTCCTGGTTAATGACAGGCGGGTGTCAATAAGGTCGAATATAAATCGGGTCTTCATTTGTCGTTCTGATGTTATGTTTAACTTGATTTGTGAAGGACAAAGGTAGTTTATCACAATAAAATATATCACGATATTCGTAACACAATCTGTAAATCCTATCACGTTCCTCTTTATTAGTGTGATCTAATCGCAATTTTCCTAAATTCTCTTTCAAATATTCATCATTCATGCCGTAATTGTTCACAAAATTTACCTGACATTCTTCATTATTAAATGCCGTAACATCGAATGGTTCTTTAAACGTGATAACAGCTTTCACATCGGATGTATTTTGTATAACCGTTTCCGCAAAGTAGTTCTCACACCTAACAAGAGCGGTAGGCATACGGACGCCTTCCTGATATTCAAGATATTCTAATATCGCATCACCGTGATGTAAATTGGTTGGAATTTTCACTCTTGTTTCAGATCGCGGAGCTACGTGAATTTCATATGGCGGAGTATAAATGATTGGAATTCTCGCATTGTGTGTCATAAGGACTTGGTTTCTCATGTCAATATTAGCTCCTAATTTGGATAAAAGGTCAGATCCTATTAATCCGTCGTATCGTCCATCAACATCATAGATGTAAAATTTATGAGGTAATGTGCTTTTAAAGGTCTTTAACAATGGAATGTAAATTATCTCATTGTGCATGCTCTGAGCATGTGTACTGACCACTGTGAATGGTTCGATGTGTTTGAACTCACTGAAAAACTCATTAGCTTTAGATGGGCTAATAAAAGATCTGCTACTACCAGTATCGATGAGAAACTTTGATTTTATTTCAGGAATCACCACGTGAGGTAATTTTAATATACTATCATAACAATTTAAACTAATCACTTCACCACGTTCTTCGAGGCTGTTTTCTGAAAATTTTCCGGCATGGTTTCCACACAGATGTTTTCCGTATTAGTGGAATTTGTCCCTTCGACATATTCCATATAATTACACTCGGTAGAGGGGTACTCTACATTATCATTCGCATTATAAACGTCATAATCGTTGTAATCAGGGGTGTATTCGTTATAAGGGGATGGATCCTCTATATAATATAGATCGTCCGCAATCATATTCTGTCTAACCGGCGCTGTGCGCATCGAAATGTCACTATCCTGTAACCTTGGTTCTTGTACTTGTCGGGGTGGTACACCAAATTTATACTGGTTGCCTGAGTGAGGTTGGTTCGAAACACCGAACTTATAACCTTGTTGTTGGGGGATACCAAACCTAAAACCACCGTGTTGGAAAGGCGCGCGAGGCGCGGGCGCTTGAGCAAAATTTCGTTGAGGCTGAGTTTGAGTCCCAAATCGAAAACCTTGCGCGGGCGGCGCGAATCGCATTTGCTGAATAAAGTTTGGTCTATATCCACCTTGATTTTGTGGTATACCGTATTTGAAGCTATTTTGTGGGATGCCAAATTTAAGATTTGAGTTAGGCACCGAATTAAATGTAGTTTTGAAACCTTGAGAGACCGGAAATGGTTTTGGTGTATTATTTGATGGCATCTGAGGGAATGTTTGTTTTAGTGCTTTATTTTTAGCGTCGTACTGAAACTTAAAATTAACTTCCTCTGTAACAATGCTTAAGGCATTTTCTAACGTCGAGCAACCTTTTAACCTTACTATCCGAATCATGTCCTCAGGTAAATTATATAAAAATACATTTAGTGCAGTATTGTTGTACACGATCATTTTTGCTGCCTTGATGCCCTCGTCGGTCAGTCTATTTACCTTCGCGAACAAGGAACTTCTAGTGTTTTGAATTCTATGGCAAAGCTGTATGTATGACTCGCCCTGTTTATGTTTTATTGTCTCGAGTTCTATGGCAATACACTCCTCTGATCTGGGATCACCGAAATGCTGGGTAAGAATTTGCTTTAACTCCTCGTATGAGTTAATATTTGGGTGGTCACTGAGTAGAGTCGCAGCTCTACCAGTAAGTCTACTAGACACGGCATGAAATAAGTAAACATTTTGTGCCGCGTTTCCAACGATCTTACTACCACTCACGACATAATCACATTTGGAAATAAATAAATTTAAAAGATTTTCATCCCCATCATATTTAGGGATGAGACTAAGGGTCTCTTTCGGAATTGCTTTAAATTCCATTATAAAATTTATTTATTTTTTAACACAATTATATTTTTCAATGTAAGTAAAAATCAATGTGTCTATTCTATTCTTAACTACTCTATGGTAAACTATAGTGCACTGATTTAACCGATTTAAGGGTCAATCAATATGCCTATTTTATATACCTCCTTAACTAATCTATAATAAACTATATAGTCACTGACTTAACCAATTTAAGTGTCAATCAATATGCCTATTTTACTAATTACTATACACTAATTAAATACGTCTAAACAGTCTGCCTATTTATGTGCAAACAAAATCAGATAAACGCAATTAACTAGGTGAACTTCGATAGCTCAATAAAAGTGGAAAAGACACAGGAATATGAAAATACAGGAAGTGAAAAGGTTTACTCACAAGCTGCTCGATCCCATGTCCTCCTGAAACTGCACCAAGTCACTATTTCACGCTTTACCGAATAGTCGTATTTATTTGGTTTTTCGTTTCCGCGTCCGCTAATAGTCGGTTTCTTATAAAACAATACTCTCTCGTGGGACTGATTTTGAATCTTCACGAGTGTATGGCTTCGAAAATCGCGGAAATCCTACCGGCTGCGCCAGACTTGTTTGGTGGAAGCTCAAATGATTTTTTAAAAACATAAAAATGATTAAAATTAATTTATTTATATATTTTAATGTCTAATACATTTGGCGACTTGATACAGATTGAATCTCTCTAGGTTAAAAGTACTGCAGTTGAATTTAAACATAAGCAAAATCTTATCTGGCTAGCCCGGCGACCATGCGTGGGCGCTTGTGTGAATAAGCTATAATATGATTAGTTGGCTGAAAATATGGAAGGGGCAGTTATGCCAGTATCTGTAACTAAGTACTCACAAAATCTAAAAATAAGGTATACAGGTATAAGAAGTTACAGAGTTATAAATTTCCTCCAACTGTATAAATATTGAGCCCACACTACACGGTTGTGTCATGGCGTTCGCGCCTGCTATATATTCAACAATAATTCACGCGATACAAGAACAGGAAATGGGCTTGAGACACAACGGTAGGAACATTTGTAACAGGTACTTATTTTATTTAACATATCTCGTCCCACCGATGGGCAAGGTCTCCCCAAAGTCCTTCTAACCATCCCTATCCCTCGATATTTCCCACCATCCTCTTTCGAGGGTGACGCCTTCCGGTTTCAGGCGTCCATGATGTTACAATATGGGTCCGGGGTTAATTCCGCCAGCGTGGCCCGCCCAGTCCCACCGCACAAGTCAAGAAACACACCAATGCTGCTTGGCGGTAGAAATATCAAGTACTTTCCTAAGCGAGCCCTTACACAAGGAACTCTTCTATTTCTGTGGGAGAATTGCCTCTTAAGATCTCTATTGTGTAAAGTTAAAGGTTATGTGTTAACTATAAAATGATGGTTTATTGTCGAAATGCCATGACGTGCCAGAAAAACTTTTATAGATCGTGCATGCCGACATGTATTGTATTCTTGGTACATTATTGTTTTATGGATCGAATATCGCTCATAACATAACAGAACTCGTAGTCCATCCGTACCAAGGACGTTGTGAATATTCGCATCCGCATCCGCAAATGCGGACCTTCCGCATCGATTGGGGCATCTTCTGTTAATTTTATTTTGTGTCTGTTATTATTATGGTAAAGCTTTTTCTCTTTAACTTCTTTTTATGTTTTTAAGGTCGAAGTAGATGGACAGGTAATACAGTATGTCGATGAGTACATTTACTTGGGCCCGTTAGCTAGCTTCGGAAACAGGCAAGATAAGGAAATCGATCGCCGTATCGAGAATGCCTGGAAGAGCTACTGGTCCATGAAGGAGCACATGAAGGGTGACCTTCTTCTAACACTTAAGCGCCAACTCATTGACATGTGTATCCTGCCCATCCTAACTTACGGTGCGCAGACATGGTCTCTGACTGAAGCCCAAAAATCAAAGCTCAAGATTTGTCACAGGGCAATGGAGCGCAGCATTCTCGGCTTTAAACGTGTCGACCGAGTGCGTAACACCATGCTGCGCTCACTTACTGGCATTGCAGATATAGGGAAGAGATCGGCTGGGCTTAAGTGGGAATGGGCGGGCTACGATGCCCGAATGCACTCCGAGAAATGGGCCCATATTGCAACATCATGGACGCCTGAAGACGGAAGGCGACGTCGGGGTCGGCCGAGGAAGCGTTGGCGGGACGGTTTCGACACCTTCCAAAAAGGATTGTGGGAAATAGCGACAGATAGGGAGGCTTGGAGGGACTTGGGGGAGACCTTTGCCCAGCAGTGGGATGAGATAGGTTAGGAAAAAAAATGTTTTTAAGTTTTTTTGTATGCCAATAAGAATCGCCTCCGCTATGTAGGTATATATTATATATTTATTTGTCTTACTCGGTCCTATAGGTTTTAACGGAAGACCAGCGCAGGTTCTAACGTCCTGCAGACGCTGAGTTAAGACCTTTTTGCTACCAATTTGTGTACCTTGCTTTAAGTCTTGTGTTGTCTTATTTTGATGCATTGTACCTAGTTAGTTTTGTATTATGTGTTGCAAATAAAAGATTTGATTTGATCTGCATTTACATTCGCATCCGCACCGAATCCGCAATAATCGATGCGTATGTTCACGCGGGTGCAGATGTAGCGCAGGTCGCGACAAGAAAGAAATGGCTTGCGAGTGGCGCGTGCCGTGGACACGTGCTGATGGACCAATAAGATCGAAGATTTCAGTGACAAGATCCGACGCGTTTGTTCTAGTTTATCATATGTATCTCGTAAATCAATCATAACGTGTTTACTCGCGCGTATCGTATGAACATTGCAATTTTTGAGTATTAATGCGAGTATACAGTAAGTATTGTATGTTAAGCGAGTTTTCTGCTGTTAATAATTTATATTTTTGTTTTATTTCTGCACCAAAATAAAGTTTCTTAAAAAAATCTTAAGATCCGCATCTACATCCGCATCCACGAAAGTCAAAAATTTGCATCCGCAACCTCCTTGATCCGTACTAATCCATATCCATATTAATACCCCACTATAATATTACAAACGCGAAAGTTTGTATGCATACAATGTATGGATGTTTGTTACTCTTTCACGTCGGAACGGCTAAACCGATTACGATGAAATTTGGTACGTACGTAGATAATAACCTGTATTAATACATTGGATACTTTTTGTTGGCAAAACACGCGTGCAAACCCGCGGGCGGAAGCTTGTTATAAATAAATGCGAACGTAACTCTGTTTGTTGCCTTATCACGACTAAACGGCTGAACGGATTTGAATGAAATTTCGCAAGGAGATAGGTTATATTCTGGGGAAGGACATACGCTATCTTTTTTCTCAAAAATATTCTCGAAGGGGGTGAAATAGGGGTTAAAATTTTGTAGGGGCAATCCATAATTCCTCAAGTTAAAGATCTGAAAATTCATAATTACCTTTTGGTAAGAAGTAAAGAAATACGTGTTTCAACTTTTTTGCCAATCGAAAGGGTATGAGGGTATTTAGATGCAATCTCTATGTACAGTCTATGGATCCTTATAAAAATAAAGTATGCCATCAAGGGTTTATGTAGATAATAATTGCCGTTTACATTTGGATGCATAGTTTTTGAGATATAATATACTTAGGCTAGGAATGAGGGCGGGAGGTGAGACTCACGCGACGCCTAATTACGTGTTACTATATAATTTTTATTTCATTTATATGCCAAGATACCTTAACCTAAAATTTATTTGTAAGATAACTAATTTTTTTAACACCTTTAGATATAAACATATAAAAGAAAATACACTTTTAAATCATAGGTACAATGGGCGGCCCTAACGCTAAAAGCTACTTTGCTTTATATATATAAAATATATATAAATAAATAAATAAATATTGCTGGACATTTCACACAGCGCTATCTAGCCCCAAACTAAGCAGAGCTAGCTATGGGAACCAGATAACTGATAGAATACTTATATATATTTTTTTTGTAAATACATACTTATAATATATAGAGAAACAACCAGACCGGGAACAAATATATGTAGATTTTGCAAACATTTCTTCCGCGGCGGGAATCGAACCCGCTACCTCCTGCATCAAAGTCAAGATATATAAAACAAAGTCGAGTCAGTTACACCATTTATAACTCAAAAACGATTTCGAGAAGAGGTAACTATTAAAATAACGGAAAACAGCACGCACAAATAAATTATGAAGAAAATTCATTTTCTCATACATTTATTTATTCATTATGGCCGATTGACATTTCTACCGGTGACGTACATTTTCAGCCCGCGTCATATGGATGTCAAGGCAGTACGAAGTACGAACTAGTATTATAATAAACACTTTCATTTATTTACTACTAGCTTCCGTCCGCGGCTTCGCACTGGTGTTTTGTCAATAGTTGCCTATGTGTTAATCCAGTTTATATTCTACGTACGCTCCAAATTTCATTAAAATCCTTTCAGTAGTTTTTACGGAAAATAGTAAATTAGTGGGATATAAACACTGCAATAATAAGTTAATGTTTTGGTGTAACAATAAAGAGTTAATATTACAGGGAATGTGCATGTTGTAACACCTGCCTTATAATGGCGTGACTGAACGCAGATATTGATCCTTCGAGGAACGGGGCCAGGAATCCAATGCCTTTATGCACTGAATTATATTATTTTACAACAGTCTCAAATAAAACAAAATATAATACCTCTTCAATATGCTTTTGTAGAGGCCTATGCTTTGTGCTTAATAGCTATACGATGTCCATTGCTGGACATATACCTCCCCCATAGATTTAGTGCAGCCGATCTAGTGCGGCTTGCACCCAACGACTCCCAGCAACCTTTATTAGGTTGTCTTTCTATCTATAAGTCGCGGCACGTAAGTTTAGCGCTGAACGATACGCGGAGGGGATAGCTGCGCATGGGTACTGTCGCGCAAGCAATACAATAGCCAATAGCCACTTTTGAGAGATGAGAGATGTTCGATACCATTTTTGGATTTTCCCTAAATCGCCATTTAATTTAATATTCCCCGCCTTAATAATTTCGGCAGTTTGTTTTATCTGGCTCAAATTTACAGTACTGCTGTCCGAATGACTGAGTAAAGTACTTGTAGCTTCGTCAATCTCAATTTTGATTTGTTTCAAAGAATCCATTAATTCATTAGATTCCATTTTTAAAAAAACAATTCACGTCATAAACCGTTTTCCTTGCCTGTGTTTTCAAAACAGTATTTATTCTAGGCATATTCACTTTAAAGTCAGAAACAAACTAAAAAAAAACTAAATTTATCAAACAAATTCAAATGCAATTAATAATACAATAACAACAATACAATACAATAACAATACAATTAAGAACGCGACTGTATACTGGATGTGCGCGGGGCGTCGTATCGGTGCGAGGAACAGAATGCGACTGGAGAGTCAATCGGCGCTACGCACGCCCGCCCTTTATCCCGCTAGCCCCCCTCAGGTACTTCATTTTTTACTTCTGCGCAATAACAGTCAGCGCTAAAGTTTCGTGCCGCGACTTATACTAGAGGGCCATCCTTTGCTGCACTTACCAAATTTGTAATAATTAATAGTAATTTAAAAAAAAAAAAAGTCAGGTAGTGATGGCACAATTTTGGCACAAATCAACTAAAAATGTAGGGGGTTTGTTGAGAAGGTTCAAATGGGGTAAAAAAAACAAAATGAGACTATCCGGTCAATTGGCACGTTTATTTAAAGGTCTTTATGAGTACATTTTGACACCGTTTTTATTTTTAGTTTAACCTTGAATTTTTAAGTTATTAGCAATTATAAAAACTGAACTTTGTCAAAATTCACAGAGTAGTGTACATCAGTAACCTCACAGTGCTGTAATTTGGTATGCGTATAGCTTTAGTGACATACATATAAGAAAAAGTCTAAAATCGAGAAGAACTGCAATTGTAAGAACAATACTCCGGTTACCTGTAATTTGAATGAAGCTGGAGGTCAAGTTGGTTGGTCATTTATTTCGTGTCACTATTTTGATAGTCAAAGATTACAAATCATATTTGTTTTAATCGGAGACTCGTGATTAGTCGCGATATCTCAGTTCGGGGCGAACCACTAGTCAATTATTTTCATTCATTTAATACTATTAAAAAAACTGTTCAGTACAAAGTGTGTATTTACTGAACGGTCTTTGAACAGCAGCGCAATAAGTAGTTCTTGGTAGTACTTAATCTAGAATTCCTCGTTATATAACGTGAATAGGTTGCAATTTCCCCACTTTTCAGCTCCTAACATAAAACCACAGTGAACGAGTAACCAGTAGTTATACTTATAAGCCGCCATTCAGTGGTCCTCGCGAAACGGACTGGAAAATCCGATTTTACGATTTTCATCAAATAAAGCCGATCAGTGGAATTCACGTACAAATGTGAACTGTAAGCTGATGTGAACAAGATATGGCTTCGCTTGCGAGCACAAAAGTATGTTTTGAGGAGAACTGACACACTGATGTCAACTTTATAGTAGTAGAGTTAAGATAGGATTTTGCTTGTGAATTATGAATGCGTGGTTTAAGCTAAATTTACGCACACTGTGTATTATAAATAGACTAGTCGACCCGCTCGCGGCTTCGCATGTGTGGTATTTCAATAAAAATATTACCCTCCTTTTGCGCACTCGGGTAAAAAGTAGCCTATGTCCTTCCCTAGGATATAATCTATCTCCTTGCTAAACTTCATTACGATCCGTTCAGCCGTTTAGTTATGAAAAGGTAACAAACAAACAGTCAAAAAAAAAAAAAGCAAAAAAAAAAAAAAAACAAACAAACAGTTACTTTTGCAGTTACTATGTATGTGTTATACATCCTCATAATCACTCTATTTATTGCTGAAAATTGCATTATAATTAAGATTAGTTTAAAAGATCTAAGCGGACAGACAGCGGAAGCGACTTCACTTTATACTATGGAAAGATAAAGAAGATGAGTTGTACGACGATGTAAACAGAGTCAGTTTTTAAGAGGTGAATATGCATACGACAAGTTTTTTTTTTTTTTTACTTTAGTACGAATTATGTATTAGAATCTGATTCAAAAGATTTCCTATTTATCGAACTTTAAAATTCTTTAATAACAGAAAGAGTATGCAATTATTTACAATCACAATAAAGAAGAAACAATTGAATCATCTAAAGATCGTTGCAAACGAACTATAGATAGCTTAACTGCTCCAGATCACTGCCAGGCGGTAGTGTCCCCAAGACACTGGCTGCATTGCCCCGCTGAATTGCAATGCTTATGCGTTGACCCAAATAAGCGCTACCTCTCGAATCACACGTCGCTTAGACCAGACGCCCAGGAAGAATTTTGAAAACGCGATGGGCCGCGGTACCCCATGGAACCAGGGTTTCGACTCCAAATAGCTCCAATACGTAAGCTCTGTCGAGACTTCCATATTTGCGCCGCTTTAGATCTTCGGCTGAATTTGCCGCCGCGCCGGCCCCAACTGCTGAACCCGACAGATGAGATGGCGCAAGGGTATCGACGTACGTGTCGTCTCACACTAAAGGCCTACCCTTCTCCCTGTTTATCTACTTTCCTATACTTACCTTTTAAACTTATTTTTATTTATATTTATAGCGCGACTTGATGACAAGCCCAGTGCAGTAATGCACTGCACAAGGGTGTCCATATTTCTCGTAATACCTTGCAAAGTGAAATTTGCTAATTTATTACTAAAAACCCAGTACGACATTGTGTTCGAATATTGCATCTGTTCACGACGACATCCTGTATATGCACTGCATTAGTGGTTTTGTTTGTACTTAAAATGTAAACAGAAAATAAAATCTCAAACAAAACAAGCCCTTTGTTAAAAAGGAGACGACATAACCCAGACTGAGCGATCACTTAATTACTCCCAAAACTTTACGATTAAGTTGGGTCGTTCGGCACGAGATCGGTCGCTCTGTAATTAAATGGGGGAGGCCTATGTTTACCAGTGGACGTTTTATGGTAATAAACCTTTAAACGGCTTAAAATATTATTAGAAAACGTATGCTGGAAGTGGGGTGCCTGTCCACCAGAGATATCCGAGGTAGCTAAGCGATTAGCTAGGTTGAAGATAAGCTAGTTCTACGAAACTGTATGTGGAATTCCTCCATGACTAATGAAAGGAGGCTATCTTTGCGTCAGTACGGGTATTCCCCGCAAACAGTCTAACAACCAATGGAATTCACTGGTTGGTGGTCGGCAAGCGTGATAACGCACCCAAAATATTTTTTTATTATTCTTCAGTAAAGCTATTAATTTCTTCGTCAGGATGACAAACAGATAAAATTCCTCCACGCAACATTAATTATTTATCCATAATACCTACGTCTGCTCAGTTCCACTCTTGCAAGAAATGCGCGGTGAAGATATCCAACAATCCGCAAGCGGGCCCTATCGACTTATGAAAACTCGCACTTGGCCGGTTATATTTATGTTATTTGTTTTTTGGGGAAAGAGACTTACGGCCCACCTGATGGTAAGCGGTCACCGTCGCCTATTGACACCGGCAACACCCGGGGTATTGTCGATGCGTTCCCTACACTGTACATACCTCTTTACATATTTTTTAAGCGTATTGTGTCATAGCCTAACGGGAAAACCTCAGCTGGTAGCTCATTCCACATCTTACAGGGACATCATTCTCTGAAAGGCAGCCTTCATTTGCCTAGCTTCGCATAACCCAGCTATCCGATTAGTGTTCAGGTCATCGCTTCGCTTCCTCGCACATCTCTGGTAGAAAGCTATCAATAGGTATTTCTTTACACTAGTTCGTAGTGAACATATTTCCGTCAGGATTTAAATCAAAATAACTAAAACCAAAGCTAAAACTACATGAAAAGCAAGTCGACTCCATTATGTAAATAAGTAGCGGAGGAACATGATGAAACATGATCAAAGCAATGGAATGTTTGTATAAATGTCATAGCTTCTGATATAAGAAGCTTTTAGGGTTATATTAAATGGATACTGTAAATCGTAAATATTATTCATATTTATTTTTAAAGTGTTATCCGAAACTTACGGGAAATCTTTTTAAAACTATCTCAAAAACTAAAAGAGAAGTGAACCTGAAGCGCTATTGGTAGCACATCCTTCGTACAAAAAAGAAAGTTGCGGAGTTTTAGAAAAACATATTTCGCCAAAGATATTTTTTTGAACTGAAGAGCGCTCTATAAGCGCGTTAGGCATTTCTTGAGATGGGGAAAAAACCATTGAAACCATTGGTAGGGATCTGGAGCAGTTGAGCTATCTATAGATCGTTGGCAACGGTCTTTAGATGATTCAACTGTTTATTTTGTATTATTAATCTTTATATATATAAAAGAAAGTAGTGTTAGTTACACTATTTATTACTCAAGAACGACTGAACCGATTTGGCTGAAAATTGGTGGTGAGTTAGCTTAGCACCAGGAGACGGACATAGGATACTTTTTATCCCGTTTTTAGAATCAGGAGATGGACATAAGATACTTTTTATCCCGTTCGACCGCGTTCCCGTGTAACGTGATATAAAACGTCAAAGAGAATACAAGTCACTATAAAAAAAATATCGGAAAAGTTCACCCAAAAAGACATTACGAAGAAAATTCATTTTCTCATACATAACGGTGGCCGGGGACAACAATTGATGATTCTACCAGGGTAACGTATATTGACAGCCCGCGTTATATGCATGTCAAGGCGGTACAAAGTTCGGCGGGTCAACTAGTAACAATAAAATAATAAAGCCTTTGTTAACAATCTTAAATACACTCCACAAAGATCTATCTCATGCTTTTCTCGCCCAAGTCGTTCCCGCCACTTTTCTCATATCATCTTCCCATCTACGATACTGTCTACCTTTATTTCTCGTTTTATATCTAGGGCACCATTCTGTCACTTCTTTTGCCCATTTTTCCGTCTTATTTCTTACTAGATGCCCAGTCCATTTCCATTTTAGTTGTTGGATTCGGTATTTAATATCTATGATGTTGGTCTGTTTTCTGATTGTTGTTAATCTAACTGTGTCATTTAATGTTATGTTTAGTATACTTCTTTCCATTCTGTGTTGACAAGTTTCTAATGATTTTATTTTTTTATTTGTGCAACTCCATGTCTGACATCCATAGGTCATGCTTGGTTGGTTCTTTTGTATTTAAGTCATATAAATATTTATTGTTATTTAAAGGCGTTTTGCCCATTTATTATTAATAATAGCTGGGTCAAACAAATAAGTAATAATGTAATTATTGCGTCACAAGCTGTGCGACCCTGGCTTGAGTTTTAGATGATGCCGGAATTAAAATTAAAATTATCTGCCACAACGGCCAGCATCCTGTTAGAGCTACCTCAGACGCGGCTCATCAGGGACGCGGTTCTTTTGCGTATGATCGCATAAAAGTCATCAACTCGAGCATCTGCGGACATACCTGATGCACTGCAGTACCTCCGCAACCCCAGCAGCACCCTGAATCCGTTGTTGTACTGGACTCGTAGAGCATTGTAGGATTTCTGCGTATGCCGGACCCATAGGCTGCACGTGTACAGGTTTTTATGGTAAACTCTGAACAAGGTTACTTTGACCGGGGCAGAACAACGTGCGAATCTGCGAGCCAACTACGAGCGATACACAACCGAAGAAAACTTCAAAGGCCTACCTCCATCTAATTATTTTGCTCCGAGCACAAAATTTAAATAAAATAAGGAAAATTATCAAAGCGTAACCCAGATATATCAATTTTCCAATTACAGAGACTTCCACGGAGCTTTGTACATTGGATATTAAAAAACCTATGTATGCTTTTAAAGATAAAGATAAAGATTCATTTATTTGCGATACATGGGTTACATCAGTTGGTAATACAATAGTCTCAAGTACAGCCATGACCAGCATACAAGCATGCAAAATTATTTAACCACTTTTATGCATTAATTATCAGTTTAATAGAAATAAATTAAAAATTTGTCAAGTCATTGCAATTTGTCCATTAAATATTCATCTATAGTGTAGTAAGCTTTTTGTAAGAGTACTTTTTTAAGTTTTAATTTAAAGTCATGAATTTGGTCAGTTTCTAATACATGTTTGGGTAGGTGATTGAATATCCTAGGTGCCATACAGAACACACTGTTATTATATAATGCTGTACTACTTTTAGAACAACAGATTTTGGAGCCATGACGTTGGCTTTTAAAGTTATTAAATAATGACAAGTTCTTCTTTACAAATAAAGCTATTTCATATATATACAGTGAGGGTAATGTCAAGATATTAAGGTCAACGAAAAAAGGCTTACAGCTGTCAGTTTGTTTTAATTTACATATTGCCCTCACACATTTCTTCTGCGCTTTGAAAACAGATTCCTTTCCAGTTGAATTACCCCAAAATATAATAGCATACCTGAGTATTGATGCAGCATAACCATGATAGGCAGTGATAACTGTTGATGAGTTTGAAACTTTAGAGAGCATGTACATGGCATAGGACTGTTGACTTAGTCTATGACACAAACTCTCGACATGTGAGCGCCAGTCAAAATTTGAGTCAATAAATAAGCCTAAAAATGTTGTAGAGTCAACGCGTTTAACTTTTTGTCCTAAATAATTTATGTCAATGTCTTTAATTCTAACAGTTCTATTCCTAAAAATCATTAGATTTGTTTTGCTTATATTAATCTTCAAATTTATTGAAGTCAACCATGTTATTATGTCACTAAGAGTATTGTTGATATCACTTTCAAGTACTGATTTGTTATTTCCTGTAAACACAATCGTACTATCATCTGCAAACAATAATAGTTTGATGTTTAGATATTTTAGGTAGATTGTTTATATATATTATGAAAAGTAGAGGTCCAAGAATGCTACCCTGAGGCACTCCGACCCTAACTCTCCGCAATGATGACACATATTTGGACTCTATTTTGGACTTTGGGCATATTCTAGTGATTTGCGTCATTTGCTTCCTATTACTAAGATATGATTCGATAAGGTTGGACACATTACCCCTTATACCATACGAATTGAGTATTCTTATAAGTATTCTATGATCAACAAAGTCAAACGCTTTCGATAAGTCCATGTACAAAGCACATGAAATGGAATTATTTTCAATTGTGCTCATTGCCGCCTCAAGAAAGTTGTATATAGCCTGGTTAATTGATTTATTTTTTCTAAATCCTACTTGTTCTGTAGCAAAGAGCTAATTGTTTTCAAAATATTCATGTACCCTATCAAATATTACCTTTTCAAATATTTTAGATAAGACTGGGATAAGTGCAATAGGTCTATAACAGGCTATGTCATTTTTATAATCTTTTTTAAAAATGGGTTTTACGATGGTGGTTTTCAGTTTGCTCGGAAATACTCCATTTACAATACACAAGTTAATAATATGACATAAAACAGAAGATATTTTATTAGCCACTTGTTTCACCATTTTACTTGAAATGTCATCATAGCCTGTACTATTGGTATTTTTTAGATTAGTAATTATTTTAAGAATGTCATTTAATATTTGAGAATAAATGGCAAGGATTTTTTTGAATTTATCACTCCAGAAAACAAATTAATTTTTGGAGACAAACTTGAAACTAGAGTTTCGCCCCGAATTGAAATCTCGCGAGTATCCCAGAACAAAAAAATATTCTTAGGGCGACTCGCGCAACGATGCCTAAACGTATTTAGTGGCTAAATATGATTTAAGGAGTTGTCAAATTATATGAATACATAAAATTTAAACATGTTTAGTCGCTAAATACGTTTAGGGATCGTTGTGCAAGCTGGCCTTAATCTTTGACTAATAAAATAGTGCCGACACCAAATTACTTGACCTACAGTTTCATTAAAATTTTAGGTAACGGGAATTCATGTAAATTGGTTAACTTTCTTGGGGTACAAATTGCAGTTATTTTGCATTTCAGACTTTGGCCTATATTTGTGTTACTAAAGCTACACGCATACTAAATTTCAGCACTGTGGAGTCATTGGTGTACACTGTAAATTTTGACAAATTCCTTTTTTATTATGACTAATAACTCTTAAACTTTAGAGAGCTTACAAAAATAAAAACGAAGTCTAAATTTGACCGTACCTTTCATTTGACGTCCCATTTGACCAGTTCGCCTCATTTTAATTTTTTTATCCCTCTTAAACCCCAATATCTCAATAACCCCCCAACATTTTAGCTCATTAGTCACACCAAAATTTTACCATCACTACCTACCTATGTATTAAATTTCACGGTGATCGGATCAACGCTTTGAAAGTTATCCTCGGACAAACATACATACATACCTACATATTCTCATATGTAGTATTCTCATAATTTCATTAAAATCAGTCTATCCGTTTCGGAGGAATGCGACCACGAACACTGTGACACGAAATTTTTATATATTAGAAAAGATAATATTAGTTATAATTATTTATAAACTAAGCGAATTTAATTCTTTGAGAAATAAAAACATCTAAACCTGAATAAAAATATAACATATTTTTAAAATAAGTCATTGAGCGACGATAAAAATCAAACTCCTAATACCTAGTGTGCCAAAACTTTATTACGGTAATATACGTAATAGTCAATACTTTACGTAATAATATCCAATGAAAACACCACGTTGGCCAAGTCACCTTGATTATAAGCGATCGTAGACGACCGACGATCGATCTGACGATAGCCGCGAAAATAAAACGCAAATATGTGAATGTTCCACTAAAATTGGACAGAAGTCGTCACCACATCACACTATCAAACTAATATTACTAGTTGTTCGCGCCGAACTAAAATCTCGCGAGTCTACCATAAAAACAAAAAAATAATATTTGTAATCTTTGACTATCAAAATAGTGCCCTGAAATGCATAACCAATTAACTTGACCTAAAGTTTCATTAAAATTACAGGTAAAAGGAGTTAATGTAAATAAGTTACTTTTTTGGGGTACAAAATGCTCTGGAGGGTAGGAGAGTTACTCTGGATTTCAGACTTTTGCCTATATTTGTGTCACTAAAGCTACACGAATATCAAACTTCAGAATTGTGGGGTCATTGGTGTACCCTGTGAATTTTGTCCAAGTTCTGTTTTTATTAAGGCTAATAACTCAAAAACTAAAAATAAAACAGGGTTGAAATGTACTAATAAAGAACCTTTCATTTGACGTCCCATTCGAACTAATTGTCTCATTTTATTTTTTTACCCCTCTTGAACCACAATATCTCAACAACCCCCCAACATTTTTGATTCATTTAATCACACCGAAATTTTGCTATCACCACCTACCTATGAATGAAATTTCACTATGATCGGAACTACGCTTCAACGTAGAACGCCGATTTGCCCAAGTTGATTTGGAGATCAGATGGGGATGATTGTTTATTTATTTGTTGGTTTGTTACTCAATCACATTGTAACGGCTCAACCGATTCCCATGAAATTTAGTATGTACGTAGATTATAACCTGGATTTTCATAAAGGCTACGTTTTATCCTAGAAATCAGGTTCCACGGGATAAAAATGGGATGTCAAGTCAACTTGCAACCGCGAGTTTAGCTTTTCAAGATTACCTACACAGTAGTGTAACGCGTACGAAGTGACAATGCCGATTGCATGTGGTAGGAAATAAAAAAGATACTTATAATAACATGCCAGCAAGCAAAATTCATCTAACAAACATCTGTTTATGTTAAACTCTAGCCGATTTGCGGGGCTATTTTAAAGCGTAGGATAGCTATCGAATCGGTCTTCCAGTTTTTTCGGATTCGATTTCAAATCAGAGAACGCTATATTTTGTAACTTTTGAATCCGTGTCGGAAAGGTATACGATCATTGTGATCAATCCGAAATAGTTGTAAAATAACGTTTTGGATTAGAGATCGAATCCGATAGAAAATGTCGGACCTATCCGACAGCTTTTTGACGTTTTAAATAGGCCCGCTAAGCCGATTATTGTCGGTGGTTCCTAACAATATGGAAAGTGAAAACATTATTAATATACTTAGCATAATAACGTCAAATGTAGATTAGATTAGATAATTACTTTATTGCACGCCATTAAATATAAATATATAAAAGAAAATGTGTAGATTTTCCGCGTAAAATAATGTTAGACTAAGTTCGGTCACAGAAACAAATGCGTCGAATCACGGAAGTGACCCCGATTTTTCTAGAACAGTACAGAGATTACGCGTGAATGAAGCTCAAGCAGTCAGTCTTTACTTAGCTCCGAGCGCGCTTATCCAAGACTCTTAGTTAGGACTCTTAAAGAGGAAAGATGTTCCACATGAAAAAGGCAAAAAAATAGCGTTGTATGTTTAAGATTGTGATAATATGATTCAAATGTTTAATAAATGCGTTATTTTGTTTTCAACACACTTGCTCGTAAAGTGTGCCATAGTATATCGGTATTAGGGCCACAAACCGAACTACAACACACGCGTGCGTAATAATATAACACACTAGTGCATAATAGAATTGTCCCTACAAAGTTAAATTAGTTTGCAGTTAGCTGCAAATTATATGCGAGTAAACAGAACATTTTCAATTTAACCGGCTAATACAGTTTTTGTAACAAACAAAGAGGTTTTATGCCGCTGAAAATCCTATTACATTTTTGGAATAAATAAATAAACCCTTAATTAAGACGAGAACATATTTATTATTATCAAATTACTTATAATAATTGCTCACTTAATTTATATAAATACTCACAATAATTTGTTAGAAAATATTTGCATTTTATCACTAAAATTATAATTTTGAAGTAGGCGGTATGGCTTTATGTAATCAATCACCTAAATTTGGCGCGGGCAAAAAAAAAACTTGCACGTCATTTCCCATTTTTTGTTTGTATCGCATTTGTTGCTGTGTGGTAAATAATTGTAAAAATGTCATGTTTTAGTTCAGAAGATTAACAATTGATAGATTTAACCCCGCCAGAAATACTAAATGCAGCACAAAACGCAAATGAAAGCCTTTTACCTGCAAAATCTAGAGAAAAGTACTTAGCTGCTTACGCTAGTTTTATAGAAAGGAAAAGCAACAAAAAAAAACAGTCATTTTCTGAAAATATGGTTTGGCGTATTTCTCTGAACTCGCCAATACATGCAATCCCAGCTCCCTGTGGTGCATCTATTCCATGTTAAGAAGCATGGTTAAGCTCAAACATTATGTTGATATCAAAACGTACTGTAACCCACAACCATGGCCATCTCGTAGCATGAATTATTTGGTGCCTTCTCATAGTATGATTTACCTTTGTCGCCGACATTTACACAAGAAGTAAATGGAGATACTAAATAAGTGGCAAGTACTAATGTAACACAAACTGTGAAATTGTCATCAAAAACCATCCAATATCGTTTTGAAAATTATACATTCACCAATTGTTTTAATAATTAAACCATTTATGTAATACATGTTTGTTTTTTCTTCGCAAGTGTGTTGAAAAAGTGCGTGAAAAAATTAAACTCATGAGTAACTTGCTCACTAGACACTCGGCTAATTTACGCCCTCGCCTACGGCTCGGACTACAAACCACAGTCTCGTGTAAAATGAGCAACTTAGCTCACTTGTATTATACTATTAAATTGGTGTTCATTATTTTATCTCGAACCGCCAGTTTGTAACAATACCGACTAAAATCGTCCGTAGTAAAATACAAATCCTTGAGAGATTTTTATCGATCATCTTAAACGTATATCTGTAAAGGTTGCCAACTTTTAATAAAACGGTGGATGAGAAATTCAGGTGATTTTTCTTTGTACGTGAGCTAAATACGTGAGAAGTTTGAAACGAATATTCATTTTAACTTTTATTATTTGATCTCTTCTCGACTTCAAAGGTTTTTGCAGACTTCTAGAATCCTTAGACAACACTAAAACATGCCTAGGTATATATTTATATTTAACCTCCAACGCAAAAAGAGGGGAACCTGACATTGCTCCAATTTCTTAGCTGTGAGACAAAACGGTTTACGGTGTTCGCGCAGTTGAGTAAATATTTAGCCCCGCAGTTTAACTTTCGACCACCGTGCACTAACACTAATTGTATTTTTTTAAATTTGATACATCTTCGTTTGATCACAATCTCATCACAATATTTTGACCATGGTAAGCGATGATGTAGTCTAAGGTGAAGCACGAAGATCTAGAAGGAACATATTTACTCTTGCCTTAATGAGGCCTGGATTGAATTCTTTTGGAAAAACAGACGACGGCAAAGTGTACCATACCTTAGCTGTACGCATCAAGAACGTAGAACCAAAACGGTTGGTGCGAATGGGTGGTCAACTAGGTACTGTACTAAGCCGTGCACCTGCTTGTCTTTGTGTAGACTTGTAGAGGTACAGAAAGATAGAAAGAAAATACATTTATTTGCAGACATAACAAAACAAAGACATACACAGTAACAAAAATATTACGACATTAGGAGTAGCAATATTATTTTATTATTATTATTGTTATTTATTTTTAACCTGTCTTGTTCCAATATAACAAACAAAATAGAAATCATAAAATATACATTGGCAGTTAGTACGTCCAGGTTAAGAGCGTCCGCAAACTAGGATCCCGCAATAGTGTCAGTAGTGGTCGAAATTCGACTTTTTTGCCCTATTATATCCTATATATAAACTATGACATATATTCTCAGTGCACGCAATAAGCTTAAAAATGGATAGAATATTTTCTCTTCACGTATGTATTCATTTAAAGATATCTCAAGCGGAGCAAATATGGGAGTCTTGACTTCGACGGAGCGTTTGTACTCGTATTTAAACAAACGTCTTTTAATCAGTCTAGTTTTTTTTAATACATTGCGTATTTAGACAGAGAGGTTTGTATAGAATGGTTTATAGCCATATATAAATAGATAAAAATCCACGAATATAAATTGATCTTCCTTACAGATCTCCAGAGCGCCCAATCTTATGCGAGCTGCACCCAACGGCTCTCAGCAACCTTTATCAGATCGTCATTCCATCTCGTCGTTTTCTGCACGACGCAAGACGCACTTTTTTATACATTATAGGCTTGCGTTTGACCACGATCTCGCCTGATGGTAAGCGATGATGCAGTCTACGATGGTACACGCTTGCCTAGAAGAAACCTATTCACTCGCGACTTAAAGATACCTAGGCTGTAGCTAGTTCTAGCTGTACTTTCCACTGAGAACATTTCTGCACCAAAGGCTTAGTTCTTCGAGCTAAGTGCCCCGTCCATTGCCACTTAAGTTTGAATCCCCTAGGCTATCCTAGTGACTTTGGTTTGTCTACGGATCTTCTCATTTCTGATGCGATCTCGTAGAGAAACTCCAAACCTAACATAGCAAATAATTTCAAATTCAAATTCCAAACTTCAATCGGGAAGATGGCTCTAGACTTTCAGCGTGTGATTTCTAGGTGTGCGCGTCGTGTTCAGAAGACCAAGTAAGGGTAGTTGCTGCAGCTACCCACACTTCCCGACGGTAGCTCCAAGTACTCCAGTCAACCCGAGACCACGACTGTTGCAACACAGCCGAAACGTCGGGATAACAAATAAAAAAGGTACATACGCGATAAATATCCATTTTAATAAATAATTACATAACATAGCCCCCCACTAGATGGAAAGACCTGATAAAGGTTGCTGGGAGCCGTTGGGTGCAGGCTGCACAAGGTCGGTCGCTCTGGCCTATGTTCAATATTGGATATCTTGTGGCTGTTGATGATGATGATTGTTTTGCATCCTTCTTAATTCAATTTATTTTATTTATTTATATTGTTATTGCTTTGTTTAGAGGTATTAGGTTTAGTCTCCAAGTTTAATCATTACATCAGGTGGATCATAAGCTTATTCCATCTTCATGTAATTTATAAAATAAATAAAAAATCTGTTCTTTTTTACTATTTTTAGGGTTCTGTACCCAAAGTGTAAAACGGGACCATATTACTAAGACTCCGCTGTCTGTCTATACGTCTGACTGTCCGTCTATCACCAGGCTGTATTTCATGAACCGTGATAGTTAGACTTTTGACTTTTGAAATTTTATGACTTGTGAATTTTCACAGATGATGTATTTCTGTTGCCGCTATCACAACAGAAACCAAAAACACAATAAAACAAATGTTGAAGGGGGGCTTCCATACAACAAACGTGATTTTTTTTTGCTCGTTTTTGCTCGATATTGATAACGGCTAAAGGTAGACGCTTGAAATATTCATAAAATATTTAGTTATATATTTACTTAAAAAATAAATAATTTTATTAAAATAAAACAAATATTTAAGGCAGGCTCCCATACAACAAACGTGGTTTTTTTGCTCGTTTTTATAGATAATGGTACGGAACCCTACGTGCGCGAGTCCGACTCGCGCTTGGCCGGTTTTTATAAACACGCCAACCTGTTTCATTCAACCCGTCGCGGATGAGTGGTAGAAAATGCTGCTTAGAATTAAGTCCTCCCTTTGTATATATTATTCTGCGTATTAATAAAATAATAGACACAATAATTCATTAACACTTCATGTTTAAGTACAGATAGTTTGCATGTTTCAAATTCAAAGTGGGTAAGTATTTTTATCAGGGCGCTATCTGAAACCACTTCAGCGATTTGATTTCCGGTATATATAGAACCTTTTATCAAATTGCCCGCTGGCCTTTGAAATAATGCCGCTTCGTTTTATTTAGCCCAAAAGACTACTGCCTTGTTCAATCCACTAAATGGATTGAATTAGACTCCATTTAGTGGATTGCAGGTTTGATTCCCGCCACGGAACAAATGCTTACATGATCTACAGATATTTGTTTTGGATCTGGGTGTTTCGCTGTACCTATATTTTACGAATAGGTATATATTTACAACAAAAAAAAACAACTATGAGAATGGTTACTATAGCTTTGCTAAGTTTGGGGCTAGGTAGCGCTCTGTGAAATGTTTAGCATAATTTATTTTTAATGATTTAGTTTAATTTATTCATTTTAATTTAATCAACACGGTAAGAACCAATGACATGAATTAAATATTCAAGATACATATTATTATGTCAGCAACCCATTTTAATGTCATGAGTGAGATATAAAACCAAACTAATTATAAATAAAAAAAAAAAGAATCCATAACAAAAAAAAATAGGGATAACATATCACAATCATAAATCACGCTCTCAGAACCTCAGATACTCAGACAGTAGTTTTGACCATCCATCCGCAAACAGTCACACCCAAGATTGGCATCGAGGAGAGCGATGAGCGCGATGAGGACGCGGGGCACGGGGGAGGAAGCCCGCGCAACAGTACGGTATGCCGTAACAGCAAACAACTTGTGTTTGCGGCAACGACGATCATTATTCGGGATATAAAAATAGCATAGCTCATCACCAAATCTGGGGCGTCTAATAGCGGGTTCCTATATCCGTCAGTAACTGACTACGACTCGTATCTCCTTGAAAAAGTGTCAAGTTAGAGTCAAACTTTTGACACGCTTTCAAGGAGAAACGAGTCGTAGTTGCTTACCGACGAATATAGGAACCCGCCATAATATGCCACGGAAAATTGTACATGCCATCGTAATTTGGCGATGAACCTCTAGAGACTAGCCCATAGGGCTTAGCCAAGTTACATTCGATTAGCGATGACGCTAGTCGATACGTCCGAAAATATATGGGATTTGACACATGCCATGGAAATATCACGTGATATATCGACAACAATCCTGTGTAGAGATCGAATCTATTCTAAGCGAATGTAACTTGGCTAAGGGCCCAGGCATCCTAGGAGGAACCTTGTGGGATACATGTACGGATAGTATCCATAATGTAATTTGTACAAGAACCTTAAAAAAATATATTTAGATGGCACCAAATTCACAGCGATACAGAAGATACGCAATCGCATGTTCCATTTTGAGCATGTTTTTGGAACAGAAAATCCATTTCCATGAATCCATCTTACAATTACCTAATACTAAACTTATATTAAAACGAAATTTACAATGACTAATCTACAGCTGAATTTAAAATTAAAATAATACATTAATAACTAACTAACATTTTTTACTTTCTCTCTCTCTTCCCAGCTATGTATCCCACATGGTGGTGGGGTCAGATTTCCTGGTCGTTCTTCTCCACTTCGCTCTATCTTCGACATCGTCATCAGAAATTTGGCATATTCTCATGTCTTTTAACACTACATCTCTTCACGTTCTCTTGGGTCTACCACTAGATCTTCGACCGGGGATGGAAAGTTGTAGTGTGTGTGTGTAGCATTTTTAACTAACATAACTAACATTTTTTACTATTAAACTTAACAGTACATAACCATATTTATCTCTTAAATTTAATTCAAATCAGAACAATTAGCTCTGTAAAACAAAAATGCTGTAAAAATAGTATTAATTAATACTGGTAACATTAATTTAACGTAGGGTACATACTGCGTGTCATCGCATTTACGCTAGTATTGTTGTAAAATATTTTTACATATTTTTTGTTTAATTTTCAATCTACCTTCATTTCAAGTCCAAAATATCAATGAAACAGACCGCATAAAATAGGTAAACCAATCATGTAAGTAAGTACCTGTTAAACTGACTAAGCGGTATGCATCGGCCGCAAAGGCGCCGCCGATTTACTTTAAAAATTGTTTATTGGAAATGTATCGATTACTGGGTAAATATTCAAGCTACCAGTATTAAAGCAATGTCTGCATATGCTTGTGAACGGGCTCGAAGAAGTGGGCACCACCGCCTTACCTTTATCTGCCGCCAAATAGCAGTACTTGTGCTGCTGTGTTCCGGTTAGATGGTAATGGTATGTTCCTGTAATTACTGGCACGTAGTCATAACAGCTAAGTCCTATAGTATGGCAACGTATCCACATAGAGATCAAGACAACATAATAGCTTGTTTTGAATTCTATGTGGCATCCATGGGCTGCAGTAGCCACTCATCTGGTGGACTGCATGCTCGTTTTCCATATAAGTAGTATAAAAAATAAATGTTTTTTTTAATTAATGTCGTGAATGCGGTGACATACTGTATATACCTATACATTTATATGTAAGATAAGCCTTGTTTTTCCAATGGAAGACTAACTGGAACACAGAAAGTCTAGTCTGACCTTGACACACTATTATACGGATGGTACCAAGTTCATATTCTTCTTCATTCTCCAAACTATTAAAAAAATATTTTACCTAGTGTCTTGCTGTAACAATATTTTTTTTGTGTTTACCTATGTACTTACTAATGATGAACCTAATAAATAATTTTTCAAAAATAATTGAATTTTTCAGTTTATTCGTGCACCATAGCCTCCGAATCTGAAGTCAGGGTAATCTCACTAGGCTAAGACACTACTGAAACAACTGCTACAAAAACTTTTTAACCAAAGTAACTTAGTTTCCAACGATATTGTCTCTATTCGATACAACTCGCAGGGTTCAATGGTACATACACAACAATGATAAAACTTTGCGTGTTTTACTTCGAGTTGTCCGTAGTTCGTTTGATTTAAACTATCCTTAACTACTTTAATACAATAGCCTTTTTTTCTGTGTCACTATTAGCTGCAAGTTACTTATTACAAACAAATAAACGATTTCATGTATCTCGACGTCAGTTGACGTGGTGAAAAAATATTCGGCAATTTTGTGCAATTTGCAAATGGAAGTTTGATAATTCTCATGGATTCCATGATTAAACATTGGTTTATCCTCGAGGTACCTCTTTACAAAAAAAGAGTCATCATATTCAGACAACACGCAGTGTGGAATTCGGCTTTATTTTCGGAAAATTACTCCTATTTTTTGTCTGTAAAGTGAAAAGTTCTATATTTGTTAAAGATTTTTTGATTTTTTAACAATTTGATTTCTTGCATTTTTTAAAGTAATTTTAAATCTTCTGTAGATATAAGCTTTTCGTTTTTTATCACATGTTTTATTTTATTTTTTTTATTTATTTATTTAGAGAAACCAACGGCGATACAAAATGTTTGGTTAAATAGCTTAGAACTAAACGTAAGGCTAATAACAGGTTTCTACGTTTGAAAAATGTTGCTCATGATCTGAGGATATTTGTTATAAAAAAACAAAAAAATAAAAACTAATATTTAATTATTTAAGCTAAATATCTAAGCTTCGCACGCGTAGTTTTTTAATAAAAACATTACCCTCCTTCTGCGCAGTTGGGTAAAAAGTAGCCTATGACACCCGGAGATAGTGTAGCTTTTCAACAGTAAAAGAACTTTTTAAAATCAGGCCAGTAGTTACGCAGCCTATTCAATACAAACAAACAAATTTTTCCTTTTTATAATATTAAAATAGATAGTATAGTTAATACAAAAGTCTTAAAGCAACAATTGTTTTTTTTTACATATATGTATATCCAAAAAATTAGAGTTTTTCAAAAATTCACACAATGCTATCTAGCGTCAAACTAAGCAAAGCTTGTACTAAGGGAAAAAATAAATACATATATAGTTTTGATTTTTGTAAATACATATTTATAATATACAAGTAAACCCGCCGAACTTCGTACCGCCTTGACATGCATATAACGTGGGCTGTCAATATACGTCACCCTGGTAGAATTGTCAATTGTTGTTCCCAGCCATCATTATGTATGAGAAAATGAATAACTTCCACAAATAATTTAATACCAAAATTAGCCAAATCGCTCCACCCGTTCTCGAATATTAGCGAGACTAACGAACAGCAATTCATTTTTATATATATAGACAATATCTCGGGATAACTCCGACCGAAGCATCTGTTTCAAACGATATTCATTTTTTTACATCCTCTTTGACGATATTTGCAGCACGCATTCTGTCAATTCTAAGTCAAACGTCATAAGGTTACATTATAAAAGCGCTAAGGTTAGATTATAAATAATTTTAAATGGTGGTTGAGTATTCTTAAATTTTCAAATTTTGCGCGCAATTTTCTTAATTTTTCTTTCATAAGAACCTTTTCCCGACAATAGGAAATACATTAAAATAAGAATTAGCGAAATCCAGCCGTTCACGCGTGATGGCGTGATCAAGGGAAATAGGGATTCATTTTTATACATAGAGATACCTGGAACAACACATATGTAAACATTTGTCCCGCAGCGGGAATCGAACCTCCTTGCGCCTCAGCCTATTCGCCCCATGCGCCACAGCAATCGCCAATGTACTCGTATCTCCTCAACATTTACATAAAACTCTACATACCTCAAAAAATCTTTTTAAGTAAGTTACCTACTTTACATAAGAAAGTGGAACGTTGCTAAGGCTTTTGGGGTCCAAGTGCCCTGGAGTTGGTTTCAAAGCACTCAGCTTACTTATACCTCAACATGGGAATTATGAATTGAAATTGAATGTTTCGGCGAGAAACAAATATAAAAGTACAGGTTCTTTGAGTGGAACACGAAGTAAATACGTATTCGTTGTTAGAGAAACATAAAAAAAAATGCATTAGTATATTATGATACAAGTGAGCTAAGTTGCTCATTATACACGAGGCTGTGGTTTGCAGCCCGAGCAGTAAACGAGTGCGTAAATCAGCCGAGTGTCTAGTGAGCTAGTTGCTCACGAGTTACATACGCACTTTTTCAACACACTTGCGAGGAAAAAACAAACATGTATAGCATATATCGTTTAATTATTAAAACAATTGGTGAATGTACAATTTTCAAAACGATATTGGATTGTTTTTGATGGCAATTTCACAGTTTGTGTTACCACTTCTTTGGTATCTTCATTTTCTTCTTGTGTAAATGTCGGCGACAAAGGTAAATCATACAAATTACTGGAATGAGAAGGCATCAAATAACTCATGCTACGAGATGTACATGGTTGTGGGTGACAGTAGTTACGTTTTGATATCAACACAATGTTTGAGCTTAACCATGCTTCTTAACATGGAATAGATGCACCACAGGGAGCTGGGTTTGCATGTATTGGCGAGTTCAGAGAAATACGCCAAAACACATTTTCAGAAAATGACTGGGTTTTTTTGTTGCTTTTTCATTCTATGAAACTAGCGTAAGCAGCTAAGTACTTTTCTCTAGATTTTGCAGGTTTTCATTTGCGTTTTCTGCTGCATTTAGTATTTCTGGCGGGGTTAAATCAATCAATTGTTAATCTTCTGTACTAAAACTTGACATTTTTACAATTATTTACCACACAGCAACAAATGCGATACAAACAAAACAATGGGAAATGGCGCGCAAGTTTTTTTTTTTTGCAAGCGCCAAATGTAGGTGATTGATTACATAAAGCCATACCGCATACTTCAAAATTATAATTTTAGTGATAAAATGCAAATATTTTCTAACAAATTATTGTGAGTATTTATATATATTATGTGAGTAATTATTATAAGTAATTTGATATTAATAAATGTGTTTTAGTCTTAATTAGGGATACATTTATTTATTCCAAAAATTTAATAGGATTTTCAGCGGCATAAAACCTCTTTGTTGTTACAAAAACTGTATTACCCGGTTAAATTGAAAATGCTCTGTTTACTCGCATATAATTTACAGTTAGGTACTAACTTAACTTTGCAGGGACAATTCTATTATGCACTAGTGTGTTATATTATTATGCACGCGTGTGTTATAGTTCGGTTTGTGGCCCTAATAACGATGTACTGTGGCACACTGTATGAGCAAGTGTGTTGAAATAGTAGATTATTAACCAAGGGGATAAAGCAGTGTCTTCTGTCGCGGGTGACGGTTTATATCGCGAGCGTAACGAAGGACTCGAGGTTTACTCCCGAGCGTAGCGAGGGTGTTAAAAACATAACGTGTGTGTTAAAACGTGTTTAAAACACCCTCGCTGCGCTCGGGAGTAAACCTCGACTCCTTCGTTACGCTCGCGATTTAAATCGTCACCCGCGACAGAAGACACTGCTTTATCCCCTTGGTTAATAATCTACTATTAATAATCATAACTGCATAATAAATGCGTATTCCTTTTTCAAAAAGATGTATAATGCTTTATATACAAACTCAATGGTGTAAACACAGATGTAGTTCAGTATAAATTTCGGTAAGCATTCCAAATTTATTTCACATTCTCCCCATAGAGGATGAATGAAATTAATTACAATTTTGTTTCCCTGTTTTTAACAGATTATAAATGACAATTGTTATGTTCGCTTTTTGTGGCATAGAATGTCACTTTTTTGAGCAAGTGGTACGAAAAATATATTATAAATTTAAGACCCATCTCGAATATTTTTTTAATGCTACATGGATATCGAACGAATACAAATATTTTTATTTTCCAAATCAGAAATAACATGTATGTACATAATGAGCTCCGCACTAGGTGTAACACCTGTATCGCGAATGCCCTGTGTAGATTTGCAAAAGTTAAACATATTAAATGCGAGACCAAACCGAGTAACAATAGATTTTGACTATTAAGAGAACAGAGAAACAAAAACAAATTTAAGTTAAATACAGACAAAAGATAAGCAATAATATTATAGTATTACAAAACTACTAAGCCAAAAAATTGGGAACTCGTGTAAGTGATGCATTTGAGTGTGTGAGTGCGAGTGTGTGTGTGAGTTTGTGTGTGTGTTTTAGAGGGTATATTTGTGCGTGTGGTGAGTTAGTGTGTGTGTATTGTGTGGTTGTGTGAGGGGGGCGGGCGTGTGCAAGTGTATGCGCGTGGCGTTGTTGCTAGCTATGTGATTGCGACCAAGATTGACTCTGTTTCGTCATAGTCGAGTGTAATCTGCCATTTCCTAATCTTTACTTTAGCACTGTATAACGAACAATATTTAAGATCACACTTAATTAACGCACGTTTATAAATGAAAGGGGATGCATAGTATCGAAACAAGCTGATGTTAAGTGGTAACCATCGTCTATAACAAAGAATTACCTCATATATCACGAATCTTAGAAGTATGCCCTACGTTGCACTGCCACTGTCCTTCAACTTGAGGTGTAAAGCCTCATGTGCCTGTAATTTCACCGGCAACCTTACCCTTCAAACCTGCTGCTTCACGGCAGAAATAGGTATGTTGGTAGTACTTCCCCGGGCGAGCCCTTTACACAGAATCTACTACTCTTATCAATGTATCAATAGTACATAGTTTTTTTTCTTTCTATACTACTTAAGTATATGGCAAACGAGCATGCAGTCCACCAGATGTTAAGTGGCTACTGCAGCCCCTAGATATCCACATAAAATTCTAAATAACTATTATCTTGTCTTGATCTCTATGTGGATACGGTGCTATACTATAGGACTTAGCTGCTATGCCTATGTGCCAGTAATTACAGGAACATACCATTACCATCTAACCGGAACACAGAGTAAGTACAGGGCGTAAGCGATCTACTACTTCTATTGATCGCTTACGCCCGAGTTTAACACATAACTTTTCATCACGAATGCGAGGAAATTAAATAAGTCTATAAAACAATTTGCTCCTTTTAATTTTTTTACAAAAATAAGTATTTGCCATGGAGGTCGTATTTAATTTCATCATATATGAATTTAAACACTTTTATTTCTATAGAAATAAGAATTTGTCATAGAGGTTGTATTTAATTTCAGCATTTATGAATGTAAACACTTTTATCTATATATATAAAAGAAAGTCGTGTTAGTTACACTATTTATAACTCAAGAACGGCCAAACCAATTTGGCTGAAAATTCGTGGGTAGGTAGCTTAAAACCAGGAGACGAACATAGGATACTTTTTATTCCGTTCTTAGAACCAGGAGACAGACATAAGATACTTTTTATACTGTTCGACCACATTCCCGTGTGACGTGACATAAAACGTCAAAGAGAATACAAGTCACTATAAAACGCGGTACAACAAAAACGCATCTGACATGGAATAACAAAACGCAAATGACAGATAAACGTAATTTTGTCGATGTTTAAGTATGGTGAAAAAAGAATCGGATTAGAAATGATGGTCGGGGACAAAAATTGACATTTCTACCAGGGTGACGTATATTGACAGCCCTGTTATATGCATGTCAAGGCGGTACGAAGTTCGGCGGGTCAACTAGTTTTAAATAGAAATAAGGATTTGTCACGGAGGTTATATTTAATTTTAGCATTTATGAATTTAAACACTTATATTCTTAATATAAATAAGGATTGATCACGGAGGTTGTATTTAATAGCAGCTTTTATGAATGTAAATACTTTTATTTTAAATATAAATAAGGATTTGTCACGGAGGTTATATTTAATTTCAGCATTTATGAATGTTGACACTTTTATTTTTAATAGAAATAAGGGTTTGTCATAAAGGTTGTATTTAATTTCAGCATTTATAAATGTAACTCTTTTATTTTAAATAGAAATATGGATTGTTCATGTAGGTGTATTTAATTTCAGCATTCATTAATGTAAACTCTTTTATTTTAAATAGATATAAGGATTTGTCATGAAGGTTGTATTTCATTTTGGTATATTATGAATGCAATGAGCCTCATTCTATGTTCAAATTAACTGACGTCCCTAGGGGCGTAAATCGCAATTACACATCAGGTATCGAGCTAATAATGACGGACTTTTAGATCGATGAAATATAAATACAGTAAAATCAGTGAGATCGTTTCATTGGTTATAAGATTACTACCTACGAACATACAAGTTATATACTTTAGCTTACTATGATATTTTCCTTAATCTACACTTTCCCACTGCTGGGCAAACGTCTCCCCCACATTGCTCCACATCTCGCGATCTCTCGCCACGTTCCACCAGCCATCGTGCAAGGCATCAAGGTTGTTGTCAGTTGTCATGTCACTATAATATGAGATATTATTACAGATGGCGTACTGGGCAAATAGCACGCTGACACCAAGGACACCCAAGGAGGTTACGGGTTCGAATCGAATGTTTGCATGATCTACATATATTTTTCCGGGACTGTGTGTTTATATATATTGTCTATATGAAAGCATTTTCTTTATATAAAAATGGATTTATGTATTATATCAGAGATCTGGTATCCATAACACAAGCCTTAAGCAGCTAGATAGCGCTGTGCTAATGTCCAGCCATCATTATTATCTAATATATAAAAACCTCGTGTTACTGTATTTCTGTTCGCACTCCTCCGAAATGGGTAGACTGATTTTAATGAAATTGTTTTGTTAATCTGATAGGTTTGAGAATAGGTCGTAAAGTATTTATCACCCTCCTACCCACATACCACATTTTTTAATCGCGATTTTAGATTTTTGTATGATCAAGATTCATATAGTTTATTGTCGTTCATTGACGTGAAGTCGTTTACGTGAGGTTGCGTCACGTTGACAAGAGTGTTTTATACAGAGTGTTTTTTTTAACTGTAACAGTACGGCAGCACCCATAACCAGAGGAGATACAGGTACAGTTTTTTTTTAAACATTAGCTCGTTTTTGAAGAAAAACATTTTGACATAAAATTATTTTGGTCAAGTGTGAGTAGCGTCTTAAAATGAATCAAGTTGGTAAAAATTTTTTTGATGCTGATGGATGCAGTCCTTTGTAAGGATCATTTTATTGTACAGAATGAAAAAAATCTGAACAGCGAAAGTTAGTCAAATTTGATAAAAAGTATTCTCATACAACAGGACAAACAAAATTGCTTCTACAAATATTTTATTAGATTCTAATTGCACATTAACGAAGTATTAATACTGTAGCGATTAATAAGTTTAGGAACTCCATGCTCTCATGAGCAATTCAAAAACATTTCGTATTTCAGAACAATTTTGAATTTCGAACATGGTTCTTGCACCTGTCGGACTTTTATATCAGTCATTGCATCATCTTATTTGTCCTATCATGGCATTGTCAAATACGCAAAATGTAGACTTAATTGAAGCATATATATATATATTTTTTATCCTGAAGTTCCCCCGGGAACGGGAAATTTCAAGCGTGCGAAGCCGCGGACGGGTCAGCTAGATAGATAAATAAATAAATAAATATTGCTGGACATTTCACACAACAATATCTAGCCCCAAACTAAGCAGAGCTTGTAATTAGGGAACCAGATAACTAATAGAATACATATATAAATTTTTGTTGTAAATACATTCTTAAAAGGCATACTACGTAATTAATATTTGTAAATACAAACTTTTAATTTAAAGAAAAACAACCAGACCCGGAACAAATATCTGTAGATCATGCAAACATTTGTTCCGCGGCGGGAATCAAACTCACTACCTCCTGCGTCTCAGTCGGTTATTCACCCACTGCGCCACGGAGGTCGTCAAGTTATTTATTTATGCAATATATCATTTCAATATTAATGTTAGTCTAAAAATAGGTTCTAACTAATTGTATTACGAAATATCCACCGCAGCTTTATGGTACGTAAAAAAAATCTCAGCATTTATAGTCTGGGATTAAACATTATTGTATCGTAAACACTGTTTACTTTCGTTTTTACGAGTTTACTGAGGTGAATCCTATTTTTAGATGGTTTTTTGTATGTAAATATTATTTATAGAAAGGTATGAAATAAAAGTTTGGGGCAAGGATAAGATTAGGATGGCTATTTACTTTTTATGTGTAAATAAAGTTTTAGTAGCAAAAATACAGACAGCGTCGCTAACTGGTGCATGCAAAAAAATTGATATAACAAACATGAAATATTTTTTTGGAAACTATCCTGTTACTTAGAAAACTTTCGTGATTGATTTCAATCATTATTATAAATACGGGATTTATCACGTACCGTCTTATCGGTGTTTCGACCGACAATATTTCGGTTCAATTCGTGAACCTTCATCAGGGTGAGTGCGATCCGCTCCGAATAACGTCTCGCCTCGCACTGCGCGCCGCTGCTCTCTGCGCGCGAGTGGACGGGCGGGGTGGTGGGGATTGGGTCAACGAAAGCACAGTGCGTTGACCCGCTGTGTCATCATCATTATCATCACTGCTGCTCTCTTCTGTAGTTCTTGGTACAGGCAAACACACAACACTAACTATGTCTCTACCAGGTTCACTCACTCTTCTGTCACTTGCATCATGAAGACATGGCCTCCAGGCCGGCGGTAGAACCCATCCTCTATCCCTGTTAAACGTAAACTGACTGACTCGTTACTGTTAACGTTACGTTGGTACGTGATAAATCCCGTATTTATAATAATGATATCCTTTTACTTTTGTATACTATCCTTTTGTTCGCCCCGAACTGAGATCTTGCGAGTCTCCGATTATATAAAAAAATATTTGTAATTTTTGACTATCACAATAATGCTACCAATATATATCCAACTTACTTGACCTACAGGTTCACTCTAATTACAGGTAACGGGAGTTTTTCGGGGTATAAATTGCAGTTATTCTGGATTTCAGACTTTTGCCTATATTTGTGTCACTTAAGCTTACCGTAAACCAAATTATAGCATTGTGGGGTCACTGGTGTACCCTGTGAATTTTGTCAAAGTTTAGTTTTTATTATGGCTAATAACTCGAAAACTATAAAGAATTTACGAAAAATAAAAACGGTGTCTAAATGTACTAATGAATACCTTTTATTTGCGTCCAACTTGACCTAAAAGTCTTATTTTAATTTTTTTTACCCCCCTTCAACCCCAATATCTCAACACCCCCCCCCCCCCCTCTACAATTTTAGCTCATTTAGTCACACCAAAATTGTACTATCACTACCTACCTATGTATTAAATTTCACGATGATCGGATCAATGCTTCGAAAGTTATAACATACATACATACAACACCGATTTGCCCTAGTTGATTTAGAGATCTCGCTTCGATCGATCAAATTATATGATTGTACGTGACGTCACATCGGGTGACTGGATCGAGCCAAACTGTTTCGCCTGATAATGCTTTTGTGAGTACATATTTGGACTTGTTTTCTGTCTACCTCCTAACAGTATAATATTGTTACGCCGAGGCTGTTACAGAATAAGTAATAGTCGGCCTTTCTCGAAGATATACCTACTGTGTCACAGAATAGGTAATACTTGGTATGGAATATACCTACATACCACGTTTTTACTTACAGTTGCATAGATTAAGAAATAGTAGTCCATCGAAATAGTAATAATAAAAATCCGCCGGTTTTTCTGAGCCGAGTTGATGAAAATCATAAATAAACAATAATAATAAAAAATATTTCTGGACATTTCACACAGCGCTATCTAGCCCCAAACTAAGCAGAGCTTGTATTATTTAAATACCTACACTTTTCTAGTAACTAGTAGAAACATTAAGAAGGTTCTGGAAATAATGCGCGGTATAAATAGTGCAGAGAGACGCTCGAGGGAGTCAGTCTTGATTTGGTGATACGTGCGAACATTTCGGTGACTTTTAGTGGTTTATTGTGTAACAGTGGTGTGATGTGATTTAGTGTGTTGTGAATCTTTGTGATTAAGATCGTGTATTTATCATTTTAGTGTTGAATAAAAGTGTTATATTGGTTAGACTCATTTTAATTATTTTATCCCGAACCCTCAGCTCAACAATATTCACAGATCTAGTTAACTATGAGATCAAATCAGAAATGAGGAGATCCGTAAACAAACCAAAGTCTCACTGCTCAAAGAACTGACGACCGTTACGGCAAATGGCTTCTAGAGTGGAACCCATGCACTAAAAAGACGACCTGATAAGAAAAATAAACAAAAAAATCTTTTATTTCAAGCGCGACCTTGGACCCAACAACTGGCAAGAGATAGAAATGGAGAGAGGCTGGAGAGTTCTCTCGTATCGGAGGCTAAGACTCACTTTGGGTCCCTGCGCCAATGGAGTAAGTAAGTATTTCAATCAATTATGTAGCTCTAATAAAGGATACAGCACAAAAGGTATCTATTTTAATTAAACAGGGTTTTTGTGAGGATGCCTGTTATAGCAATTTCTGGTGTACAGGCAGTCTACTCTGCCGGCTATCATTGCTAAGACGGTGTTGGAGCTGGCCCGCAGCCTGCGCACCAGGGACGCGACTCGCTTGCGCATTAAGGTGTGGAAGCAGTAGACCTGCGCCGCCGCGAACATCACCGTTCGCCGTGCATTGTTATTCTGGACGCGGAGGAGGATAAAGGTTACTGGGAGCCGTTGTGTGCAGGCCGAACAAGATTGATCGCTTTGGAAATCTATGGGGGAGGCCTATGCTCAGCAGTGAACATCCTACGGCTGATCATGTCGATGATGATAGTATAGTGAGTATGAAGTAAAGATCTAAATGACCACAATAGAGTTTTATGATAATGGCCTCTTTCGATTTTTATGCATTACAAATGTAAATTCTTGTGAGCGGAAGAAAACAAATTCCTTTTTGCCCATGAAAAACAAACAATCGCAAATACGGAAAGGTTTAAAAGGAACCTTCGAACACAGACAATAATGTAGATAGCCGAGTTACTTGTTTTTTATTTCTAAATGGGAAAATGAGATAAAAATTTTCCTATTCTACTCATTTAAAACTGGGTTGCCAGGTGCGGGAAGCATTAGTGCACCTTTCACGTGCTATAGTGTGACCATTAGTGCTGTGCACTCCCTGAGGTATGCGCGGCGAGGTGGGAGGCAAAGAAAAAACTGCATGAGTTCACATGAGATCAAAACATGTCGGACATATCTTACGATATCAGTTTGCATTTCTAAGGCAAGACTTGTGGCGGGACGATGGTCGGAGGCTATCTATCTGTAATATATTATACTTACTTAGTTGATTAAAATGTAACTTAAATATACTCATATTTTATTAAAAATATGCAGGTGATAAATAAGAACTAAACTTATAATTCAAAGGACTTGTTTTATTGAAAATTTTTTATATTTACAAACAATTATATATTCTAACGAAAGTTATTCTGACATAGATTCTGTTTCAACTTCATCTTCCATTTCATATCACGAGATAACGCACGACCCATCTTTGAATATTTATCTCATGTGCGTCTGACATAGACAGTCCGATACAAATAACACTACCTGCCGCCACGAGCGTTGACGGCGAACTGACAGAGCGCAGCAGCCGATTCTCACCCCCGTCTCGCCGCGCGCATACCTCAGGGAGTGCACAGCACTAATCGTCACACTATAGCCGATTGGGGTATTCCTTTATCCAATTTATCAATTTGTTTTATGTATGTTCTGGCATTATTTATTTTATTACCTAATATAATATTTTGACATTTTCTACTATAAATGATTATATTTTGATACAACATGACATATCTGCCATGCATGACAAATAGCATTTTCACTTGACAACACAATACTCTCAAGGTCTAGTGGCTAAATGGAGCGGTCTCGACAGAATATCAGTGCTTACTATTACGGCGGGCATAATGCTGAGTCGAGTCCCATTTACTGCTGTACCGCACAGTATCTACCGAGTTCTGCCTTATTTTTGTTTATGTTTTACGTTTATACTGTTTAATTCTTTCATCATCATCATATGAGGACGTCCACTGCTGGACAAAGGCCTCCCTCATTGATCTCCAGGAACTGCGGTTGGAAGGGGCCTGCATCCAACGCCGACCTGCGGTTCTTATCAAGTCGTCTGTTCATCTTGTAGGTGGACGTCCTACGCTGCGCTTACCGGTCCGTGATCTCCATTTGATAACTTTCCGGCCCCATCGGCCATCTGTTCTGCGCGCTATATGGCCTGCCCATTGCCACTTCAACGTGCTAATCCGTCGGGCTATGTCGGTGACTTGAGTTCTCCTACGTATCTCTTCATTTATGATTCGATCCCGTAGAGAAACCCCGAGCATAGCCCTTTCCTTAGCTCGTTGAGCGACTCTGAGCTTATTCATAAGGTCAATAGTGAAGGACCACGTCTTGGTTCCATATGTCATCACTGGTAACACACACTGATTGAAGACTTTCGTCTTAAGGCACTGAGGTATGTTGGACGAAAAGACGTTGCGAAGTTTCCCAAACGCTGCCCATCCGAGTTGGATTCGACGATCCAACTCTCCGCTCTTGCCCGTGGATGCAGTAGGAGTCTGCTAAGGGATACCTCCGAACGATGGGCAGCAGCGTCTTTTCGTGTTTTCAATACCTATACTGCGCTCACCAATCCGCCTGCCAAGCGTGGCGAGTATGGCAACAACCCCCTCATGGATTTAATTGTTTAATTTTAAGTATTTCCTCTCTCTTAAAATGTAACTGAATTTTATATTGTGTGCTAATGTAGTGAATGAATGATTGTCTATGTCTATGTCTACTATACCTACTGTGAAAATTGGTCTAACTCACTGTTGATTTCCTAAATACATTAATGAATATCTATTTGTTGCTTAAATTATCATTCAATAAGTAATTTTGCATGAGCTGGTGGTCAAAATGATAAGACTGCCCAGGCAAAGAATCTAACATTTTGTTTAAGTGTCTAATATCAAGTAGCCAATCAAACCAATTAAAGCAATATGGGGGTCACACTAAAAGTTTTTCGAATTGGTATTATAAAATAAAATACTGGATGTTGATTTGAATTAGTTGTATTGAAAACTTCAGATTAATTTTAATTACGACCAAACGCGTTGAAATTCAGCCGAGGAGTGGCGGCCGTTCGTCAGTCACCGAACCTCCTTTGTTCGACCGAAGTCGTTCGTTCGTGTTTCGTTCGTTCACCGTGACTGGCGCCACCCGCCAATCTTTCCGTTTTTAATAAGATCATTACATAATTTATATTATGATAAGTTTACTATTTATTCTATTGATACAACAATTACAAACACAATCATAAACACGGGTATTAATGTATTACAAAAACAATTGTCCCATTACTCAACAACGGGCTTCCAATGAACAAAATAGAAAATGTCAACATGTCAACAGAATATCACAAAACCATTTTCTGTTTTAATTATGCCTAAATAACTAATAATTTATATTCTATACTACAAAATTAATCTTATAAATTCTTCAGGTATACAATTTAACAAAATATTCAATCATAAATTATCAAATCATTACATTGGCCAGTCAGAAAAGCAGCCGCTGTAAAACATATTTAAATGTCGAATTAAGAACTCTATAGGAATCTGTATATGTGTTATGAATTTTATATGTTATTTGGTTTTACAAATTGGCAGCAATTTAAAATGTGTCTGTCGTGCGTCGAAATGGATTTGACTAGAGATAATTTTCGCTCAAATGTTTATGACGACTTCTGTTGCGGTTTTACTCAACAACAATATTGCAATAGACTTCGATTTGCATTTCACGACAAAGCCCTATTTTGTACTACTGTTAACAACTGGGTTAATGAGTTTAAATGTGATCGAAGCAAACTCACTGATGCTTCGCGAAAAAGACGTCCTACTACGGCGGCTACTGAAATAACGTGAGTGCTGTGCGGCTAATGATAGAATCTGATAGAAAGGTGACATATCAACAGATTCCGGCAGCTTTAGACATTGGTATGAGTTAAGTACAAAAAGTGTTACGTGAACATTAAGGCATCAGAAAGGTTTATACTAGATGGGTACCTCTTAATTTGAAGGAAAATCTAAAACTCGAACAGAATCGTTTGGATTGGTGCTTGAAAAGTATGACGGAGGTGACTCGAATGCTGTATATGACATTGTCACAGGTGATTCAAGTATATAATGTAACGGATCCGAAATCAAAGGGAATCTGCGCAACGGATGTTTCTATTCGAAAATTTGCCAACAAAAGTAAAGAAGGGCAGAAGTCAAGGGAAAAAGATGATTGCATCATTCCTTGGGCGGACGAGTCATTTTACAACAATGATCCTAGAAGATAAAAGGACTGTTACTGCAGATTGGTTAGTATGTCAGTCATTTGTTTACCAGTTGTGTTGGAAAATGTTAGACAACAGCACCCAAGAAGCAGAATCCTCCTTCACTACAACAAGGCTCCAGCTCACTCCGCCAGACGGACTATGGACTATTTGTCTATAGAAGATGTGGAGTTAATGAGTCATTCTTCTTACAGTCCCGACCGGGTACCTTGTGACATTAATTTATTTCTAAAACTAAAAGATAAACTTAGAAGAATTTATTTTATGAACCATAAAGAAGCCGTGGCCGCGTTTTAAAAAGGCGTGGAAGAGATACCTAAAGAAGAGTAGGCCCACTGCTTCAGTCAATAGGTCCATCGCATGCGACGGTGCTTAGAAAGGAACCGAGATCACTTCGAAAAGCAATAAAAATATTAACAGGCTTCTACAACTTCCCGTTTTTTATTTTCTAAAAACTTTTAGTGTGACCCACGTATTTCGATATCAAAGATTACTACAGCTAGCTACCTAAACAACAGTGCTCGTGGAAAGAGTACTCGATAACACTTATGTTAACCACCAGATCATACGAACGTTCTTGTTACATAATAGTATATTATGATACAAGTGAGCTAAGTTGCTCATTATACACGAGGCTGTGGTTTGCAGCCCGAGCCGCAGGCGAGGGCGTAAATTAGCCGAGTATCTAATGAGCTAAGTGCTCACGAGTTTCATACGCACTTTTTCAACACACTTGCGAGGAAAAACAAACATGCATTGAATAAAATTTAATCGTTTAATTATTAAAACAATTGCTAAATGCAAAATTTTCAAAACAATATTGGTTTGTTTTTGATGGCGATTTCACAGTTTGTCTTACATTGGTACTTGCCACTTCTTCAGTATCTTCATTTACTTCTTGTGTAAATGTCGGCGACAAAGGTAAATCATACAAATTACTGAAAGGAGAAGGCACCAAATACCTCATGCTACAAGATGTACATGGTTGTGGGTGACAGTACGTTTTTATATCAACACAATGTTTGAGCTTAACCAATGCTTCTTAACATGGAATAGATGCACCACAGGGAGCTGGGTTTGTATGTATTGGCGAGTTCAGAGAAATACTCCAAAACACATTTTCAGAAAATATATAGGTTTTTGTTGCTTTCCATTGTATGAAACTATCGTAAGCAGCCAAGTACTTTGCTCTAGATTTTGCAGGTATTACGCCTTCATTTGCATTTTGTGCTGCATTTAGTATTTCTGGCAGGGTTAAATCTATCAATTATTAATCTTCTGTGCTAAAACTTATCATTATTACATTTATTTACCACACAGCAACAAATTCGATACAAACAAAAGATAAGGAAATGGCGCGCAAGTTCTTTTTTTTTGTACGCGCCAAATGTTAGTTGATTGATTGCATAAGTCATACAGCCAACTTCAAAATTATAATTTTAGTGATAAAATGCAAAGTTTTATAACAAACTATTGTAAATTATATGTAATGTGATAATAATAAATGTTTTTTCGTCATTTGGGATACATTTATTTAGTCCAAAAATGTAATAGGATTTTCAGCGGCATAAAACCTCTTTGTTGTTACAAAAACTGTATTAGCCGATTAAATTGAAAATGCTCTGTTTACTCGCATGTAATTTGCAGTTAGGTACTAACTTAACTTTGTAGGGATAATTCTATTATGCACTAGTGTGTTATATTATTACGCACGCGTGCGTTATAGTTCGGTTTATGGCCATAATAACGATGTACAATGGCTCTCTTTTCGAGCAAGTGTGTTGAAAACATCATAATAATCAGCCACACTGCTATACATAGGCCTGCCCCTTAGGTTTCCAGGCAACTGATCTTGTGCAGCCTGCACCCTGCTCCCAGCAATCTTTATCGGTTTGTCTTTCCATATAGTAGGAGAAATCCTACGCTGCGCTTTCCGGTGAGTGGTTTACACTCGAGAACCATTCTGACCTAACAGTAGTCAGTTTTTCGAGGTATGTGCCCGAACCGCTGCCATTTCAGCTTACTAATCGCCTGGGCTAAGTCAGTGACTTTTCCCATTTCTGATTCGATGTCGTAGATAAGTACGAACCATAGTCCCCTCCGTTCTTGTTTTAATAAAATATTAAATATTAAATAAAATATTAAAATGAATGAGCTGTTTTTTTGTGAGCTGTATTCAGGGGTGGTAAACACCCTTAAATTTTCAGGATCGTTCCATACCAGATCGACTAAATTAATGAGGTGGTTTTAGAAGCTATATTTTACAAAGGAATTTCGTTATGAAAACCAATTATTTAGAAAGATGATAAAAACCATTGGGAGACAACATTTAAATATTAATTTCTTAATAAGAACTTGGTCACTGACCGAATCTCAGAAGTTCAAACTAGGGGTTTGCCAAAGAGAGATGGAGCACGTAATTTTGGGTGTAAAGCAGATCGACCGGATTCCAAACTCCTGGCTGAACTCGAAGCTGAAATGGGACTGGGCGGGTCATGTCGCTCGCATGCAACCTGATAGGTGGGCCAAGGTCACAAGCATATGGATTCCTAAAGACGGAAAGCGATGCCGAGGGAGGCCTTTAAAGCGCTGTAGTGAAGACTTGGACGTCTTCTAAAGGGTCTGGCAGGATTAGGGTCTGGACCGTGATAAATGGAAGGAAGAGAAAGAGGTCTTTGCCTAGCAGTGGGAGAGTAAGGGCAAGGAAAAACAAAATACTGGGTTAAAATACGTACTTTTACGAGTTTCAACTTTAAATAAATCTAAACGATTGAAGTTTCTGAGCTATTAGCCAAAATAAAACTGAAATTTGAATAGCATTTTACTCTGTGCACCGCCGTTCATTACTGCTTCGCTTATTACTTTACATCCAAAGGTTGCCTGTAAGAAATCAATTTCAGCGTTAAGGCTGTCCATAAATTAAACTGTTCTTTAACTATTCCTTGTGTACAATCAAGTTTTATTCTATTGTATCCACAAGCATCCATCCTCCTTTTCGCATTTTATTACAAGTAGAATAACAAAGTCGCACCTGCCTGCCTGATCCAATAAAAAATATACCAATATCGCAAGTGTAACACCGGCTTACCCCACGTACCGATATAAAGATTTATGACACATGAACCTGAATACATTAGCCACATGAAGTCGTGCTTTATATAGTCGACGCACGCAATCTGTCCCTTTTTACTGTTTCAGCTTTGAGGGAGGGAGTTTCTTGTATGCAAGTTAAGAAACATTAATATTATTATTAGTGATCGGCGTCTCACGCATAATGGACCACTTAAGAGTTCAAATGCGGAAAAGGGACTCCCTTTTCCGCATTTGAACTCTTACTCGCAACCTAGTGATCGGCGTAGGTAGTGCTATTCACGGGAATTAGTGGCCGCTAGCTTAACATGGATATGCCTTCTAAATCCCGGGAAATATATTTTTATTTTATAAAGTCATTACAGTTGCACACACGACGACACATCAAATCACCCGATTCGAGTATAATCAGATCCCGCCTATGGACCAGTAATTATTATAGCAACAGTACTGTGCGGGACTAGTCTTAACCAGAAATGAGTAGTCTGATATATCGTCGTGCGTACTCATGGTATCTTAAACAGTTTAACTTCATTTACATCGACATTCAGAAAAATATTCCCGGGAATCGGAGAATAAATCCCGGGGCATATCAATATTAACTTATTATTCAGGTTTATTGACCCAAAATAGCACTACCTATGCGGATCCCTAATTATTATACACCATTACCTGACGATGTCATTTTCCTAGCGTTATTTATTTACTATTTAAGTACTTATTTTATCTGTTAGTATAGTTTGCTATAAGTATATACCTATTTTATTAGTTTATTTTATAAGTATATTAAGTATTAAGATTAAAACTTCATCATATTTTTTAATACGGTAGAATATATGTGTAAATGTATCCTCTAAAGGACCGCACTCTGTAACTTTGTAAATTTCGCTCCATCCACTGGTTGCCTGGAAGAGATCGCTTTCAGCGATAAGGCCGCCCATTGTATTGCTTTATATATTTTAGCCTGGTACTTATTTTTGTATTAATTCTGTTTGTGTGGTAATTCAATAAAGAGTTATCTATCTATCTATCTATTATTTTACTTCAATTATTACTGTCTATCCGTGTACTCACGCGCAGAGTGCTGCGGCACGTAATGTGAGGCGAAACGTAGTTCGGAGCGGATCGCACTCATCCTGATGTTCACGAATTAAACCGAAGTATTGTCGGTCGAAACACCGATAAAACGTGATTCGACGCACTACATACGTTTCGACAAGGCCCGGGTTTTAGCGAGAGATAAGTTCTTCGTTCCTCGCAAGATCCGAGAGGCGATAGAAATAAGTCATGTGCCGAACTTTAACAGGGATAGAGGATGGGTTCTACCGCCAGCCTGGAGGCCATGTCTTCATGATGCAAGTGACAGACGAGTGAGTGAACCTGGTAGAGACATAGTTAGTGTTGTGTGTTTGCCTGTACCAAGAACTACAGAAGAAAACAGCAGTGATGATAATGATGATGACACAGCGGGTCAACGCACCGTGCTTTCGTTGACCCAATCCCTACCACCCCGCCCGTCCACTCGCGCGCAGAGAGCAGCGGCGTGCAGTGCGAGGCGAGACGTTATTCGGAGCGGATCGCACTCACCCTGATGAAGGTTCACGAATTGAACCGAAACATTGTCGGTCGAAAAACCGATAAGACGGTACGTGATAAATCCCGTATTTATAATAATGACCGATAAAACGGTACGTGATATTCCCATATTTATAAATAAGATTATTTATAGGGTTCACACAACTCCGAACATGGATATGACGTCGTACTGTAAACCTACACAACGAACGTTGGGCACAGACCATGGACTGCAGACAGTCGAGGGCGGCTCTGCCGGCCGTCTCAACACGACTGACACGTCGACTGCTCAACCTTCAGAGACTGGACCTGCGAATCATCGTGGGGACCCTTACATGACATTGTCCCCTCAACAAACACCTCTACAGCATGGAGACAATAGACAGCCCACTCTGCAGGGAATGTCTCACCGAAGAAGAGTCAGCAGCCCACGTAGTCCTGGAATGAGTGGGTGTAACAGCACAACGTGTAGAAATCCTGGACAATCCAAGATCACTCCGTGAAGCCTGCGAAGACCCCAGGAAACTTCTGCGCTTCTGGTCGGAGTTAGGCTGGCTAACCATATAGTCAACTCTTTCACGTATAATGGACCACCTATGAGTTCAAATGCGGAAAAGGGAGTCTACCAACATAATATAACATAGGATTCCGACCCAAAGGGTAAAACTGCCCCCAATTACTGAGGCTCCGCAGTCTGTCTGTCTGTCCGTCTGTCACCAAGCTGTATCTCATGAAACGTGATAATTAGACAGTTGAAATTTTCAAAAATGATGTATTTCTGTTGTCGCTATAACAACAAATTCTGAAAACATAATAAAATAAGTGTTTAAGGGGGCCTCCCATATAAAAAACGTGATTTTATTGCTCGTTTTAGTTCAATATAGATAACGGCAACAGGTAGACGCTTGAAATATTCACAGAATAATTATAAATAAATATAAATAAATATTGCTGGAAATTTCACACAGCGCTATCAAACTAAGCAGAGCTCGTACTATAGGAACCAGATAACTGATAGAATACTTAAGTATATACTTTTTTTTTGTAAATACATACTTATAATACATAGAAAAATAACCAGACCCGGAACAAATATCTGTAGATCATGCAAACATTTGTTCCGCGGCGGGAATCGAAACCACTACCTCTTGCGTCTCAGCCGGCTGTTCGCCCACTGCGCCACGGAGGTCGTCAATTTAGTTATGTATTCCTTTTAAAAAAATAGTTAAATTAAAGTAAAACAAAATATTTAATAAAATATATAATAAAAAAAATATTTAAGGCTCCCATACAACACACGTGATTTTTTTGCCGTTTTGTAGATGCACGGAACCCTTCGTGCGGGAGTCCGACTCGCTCTTGACCGGTTTTTTTCATTTGAATTTAGCGGGGGCAATGCAGCCGCTGCTGGCTAAGTTTTACTGAAAGAGGGGGTAACCAGTTGATGACGCTTACTGTACAAGCCCGACTTCGTTTAACCAGAGACCAGTAAATTATACTGGTCTGTGGTTTAACGAAGAGATTTGGCTGAAAAGTGTGTTGTTACGTCGTTTTCGCCGGTGACTACATGGCACAGCGCAAGTGCGTCACACGTAGCTGACTTTACGTGTCAGCAAATAGTTTTAAGTATTATATTATGCATGTTAGTGACTAAGGTATATATTTGGCCGTAGAATTAAATTTAACATCTTGTACTTTTCTATTGTTGCGTGAAATACAGATTTATATTATTACTAGCTGACCAATCCGCGGCTTTGCACGCGTGGTTTGCTAATAAAAAGCCAATGTGTTAATCCAGGTTAAGATCTACGCACATACCAAATTTCATCGCAATCGGTTCAGGCGTGAAAGAGTAACAAACATCCATACATACAAACTTTCGCGTTTATAATATTAAGTAGGATTAGTTTGGGGCAGTTAGCGCTATGTGAAGTATCCAGCATTGGTTTTTTATATATAACTGTCTGACACGTGGTTTTGCACGCGTGATTTGTCAATAAAACATCACCCTCCTTTTTTGCAGTTGGGAAAAAGTAGCCTCTGTCTCAATCCCGGTATCTTTATACTACATTTAATCAAAATCAAAATAGATTACAGAGAGACAGATTTATTACAGATTGTATAATATTAGGATTACAGGAACTCACGTTCTGAGCTATATTTAAGCTAAAATCTTTATAAAATGTTATCACAACTGACCTGTCAAGCCTAGAAAACGCATTACAATAGCAGACTACCATTTATAACCTAAATCCCCGTTCCAGATATCGTCTGCTGCGATACTGTACAATAGGATTGTTAAATGCTTTTGTGCGCGACTGTCCAACAGATCTCGGGAAGAAAAGGTACATCCGTATGTATTCTTTATTTTTATCATCAGCTTGCGTTTTCGGCTTTTATACTCGTGTTCTTAACTTGGGTATTAACTTGGGTTTTCAACTTGAAAAATTACTTATTTTTTTTTCCATACTGTCTCACTGCTAGGCAAAAGCCTCCCCCTCTTCCTTCCACTTATCACGGTCCATATCCCGTCAGTCTCTTAAGAAAACGTCTAAGTCATCGCTCCAGCGCTTTGTAGGCCTTCCTCGGCGTCGCTTTCCGTCTTTAGGAGTCCATATGCTTGTCTTCTTGGCCCACCTGTCGGGTTGCATACGGGAGACATGCCCTGCCCAGTCCCATTTCAGCTTCGCAGCCTTGATGCCCACGTCAGCGATGCCGGTTTTCAAAATAACTTATTATAACAGCAAAAAAAACATAGTATTTAAATTATTTATGCGATTTAAATGCTTATGAGCTAGGCTACTACAAGTAATAGATACATGAATTTTGCAGAGACCAGTTAAATTTATTTATTATCTGTCGGTTTCATCACTAGGCGTAGCCTGTATCGAAAAAACGAAAGCTCGGAAAGTCGGAAAATAAAGCCTACAAGTTGGTTGACTGACTGACTGGTTTATAAATAAGTACTTGAGTGCTTAACTTGGATTTTCAACTTGGTTGTACAACTTTCAAGCTTGTGAAGCTTTCAACTTGCGTTTAGAATTTTAGGCTTGCATGATTGAAGAATTTTACTTGCGTATTCAATATTAAATTTATTGAAGGGCTCTTGGCATTTAATCTAACCTAACCTGGATTCCCATCCCCCATTTCAAATAATGCACGCTTCATTGTAAATGTTCAATACGATTGTATAAAGCAATGGATTTTGTGTGCGACAGTCCAAAAGCTCTGCATGTTTTTTTGTATTACAAGCTTCCGCCCGCTCCTTCGGACGCATGATTTGTCAGATGTTTGAATCTAGATCATAATCTATCTATGTCCGCCTCTGTGGAGCAGTGGGCAAATAGTCGGCTGAGACGCAGGAGGTTGTGGGTTCGATTTCCGCTGCTGGACAAATGTTTGCATGGTCTACAGATATTTGTTATCAGTTTGGGTATTTTTAATTTTTTTGTATGTAGTTACATGCTTGCATTACAGTGCTTGCGTCTCTCCAACGATGCCGCATTGGCTATCGGTACATCGAAGTGTTGAAGTGTTTGTATAAAAACGCGACTATGTCAGTCCGAGTACACGAACAGAGCTCGAAGGCGATTCCCTTAAAAAGAGGCGTAAGACAGGGAGATGTCATCTCTCCGAAACTGTTTACGTCCGCTTTGGAAGATGCCTTCAAGCTTCTGGAATGGAAAGGACTGGGCATCAATATTAACGGCGAATACATCACTCACCTTCGGTTTGCCGACGATATTGTGGTCATGGCAAAGTCGATGGAAGAGCTCAGCACGATGCTCGAAGGCTTTAATCGAGTCTCCCAACGGGTAGGGTTTAAAATGAACAAGGACAAGACGAAAATTATCTCGAATGTCTATGTCGTACCTGCCCCAGTTATGGTTGAGAACTCTGCTCTTGAAGTTGTCGACGCGTATGTATACCTAGGACAAACAGTCCAATTAGGTAGGTCCAACTTCGAGAAAGAGGTCAATCGTCGAATCCAACTCGGATGGGCAGTGTTTGGGAAACTTCGCAACGTCTTTTCGTCCAACATACCTCAGTGCCTTAAGACGAAAGTCTTCAATCAGTGTGTGTTACCAGTGATGACATATGGAACCGAGACGTGGTCCTTCACTATTGGCCTTATGAATAAGCTCAGAGTCGCTCAACGAGCTATGGAGAGGGCTATGCTCGGGGTTTCTCTACGGGATCGAATCAGAAATGAGGAGATACGTAGGAGAACTCAAGTCACTGACATAGCCCGACGGATTAGCACGTTGAAGTGGCAATGAGCAGGCCATATAGCGCGCAGAACAGATGGCTGATGGGGCCGAAAAATTCTCGAATGGAGGCCACGAACCGGCAAGCGGAGCGTAGGACATCCACCTACAAGATGGGCAGACGACTTGGTAAGAACCACAGGTCGGCGTTGGATGCAGGCCGCTTCCAACTGCAGTTCCTGGAGATCAATGAGGGAGACCTTTGTCCAGCAGTGGACGTCCTATGGCTGATATGATGATGATGATGTATTTACTAAAAAAAAGTTTATAAGAATTCTATCAGTTATCTGGTTCCCATAGTACAAGCTTTGCTTAGTAGATAGCACTGTATGAAATGTCCAGCATTAATGTTTTTATATCCAACGGATAAACCAAATTTATTTGAAATTGGTTTAGTCGCATAGCAGTGGATATGTAACAAACGATGTTAAAATGCTACTGAAGAATAGGGATATATCTAATTGGCTTTTTTCTCTTGCCTTTTCAACTTTTATTTTCAACTAGCTGTTGCCAGCGGCTTCGCACGCGTGGTTTGCCAACAAAAAGTAGCGTATGTGTTAATCCAGGTTATGATCAACGTACGTACCAAATTTCATCGCAATCTGTTCAGCCGATCCGGCGTGAAAGAGTAACAAACATCCATACATCTTTACAAACTTTCGCGTTTATAATATTAGTAGGACTTCTCAGCACATTTAACAAAACATTAGAAAATGAGCATAGACCATTTGCTATGAATATTGATTGCTAAAGTTATCGGCGAAAGTGCAAATCCATTTGTCAAAATTACACATACATATGAGTATGTACGATATACGTCATACGTAAAAGCACAGATAAAAGTGCGGAGTGCTCCAGCCCTTCGTTTGTTTGAGTTTCAACTTACGTATATAAATGAATGTTTTTGGAACACTCAGGCGAGGATTATAAAGGTCGTGAGGGAATTCAGAAAATATGGTTTAACAAGGTAGACAGATAAAGAAGACCTTGGAGTTCAAATCACAACTAACCTAAAATGAGATGTACAGATTGTAAAGATTGTGAAAAGAGCAAATTCTGTGATTTATATTATAAGAAAAGCCTTTACTTACATTAATACTAATAAATAATAAATATTGCTGGACAATTCACTCATCGCTATCTAGCCCCAAACTAAGCAGAGCTTGTATTATGGGAACCAGATAACTGATAGAATAATTATATACTTTTTTTTATACATACATAGGTACTTATAATATATAGAAAAACAACCAGACTCAGAACAAATATCTGTAGATCATGCAAACATTTGTTCCGCGGCGGGAATCAAACCCGCTACCTCCTGCGTCTCAGCCGGCTATTCGCCCACTGCGCCACTGAGGTCGTTAGTCGTTAGGTCGTACAACAGGGAATTGTTTCTGAAACTATATAAGACATACCTTATGCCATTGTTGGAGTATGCATTTCAGGTTTGGAGCCCATACTTCAAAAAGGACATTCACCTTATTGAACGAGTACAACGAAGAGCAACAAAAGTGTTACCTAGTCTCAAAGCACTTACATATGAGGAACGACTTCAGGAACTTGGACTAATCACCCTTCATCAACGTAGAGAGCGTGGAGATCTTATAGAGACAAACAAGATTCTAAACAACCACTACAGCATACCTGACTTGTCACAAACACTATATACCATGAACAATAACTCAAGGTTGAGAGGACACTCACTGAAGCTGCAACGCGGGCCATGTACCAGCAAACCAAGGGAGCACATATTGCCCAATCGCGTAGTGGACACTTGGAATCAGTTACCAGAGTCAGTGATCAGTGCCCCCTCAGTGAACGCTTTCAAAAATAGACTGGACAAATATTAAAAGCGCACTGACAATAAATAAGATATACACGCATCAGCTCTAAGAGCTGCCTGTTTATTACAAATAATAATAAAAATAATAATAATAACGATAAATAATTGCGAAACACTATAACTAAATGGACAACTAGACTGCACGCACAAACATCCCATAGAACTATAGCAACTGATTTAATAAAAATAAAGCGAGGTTTATTCCAAGGCGATTCCTTCAGCCCCTTATGGTGCTGCCTGGCATTAAACCCCCTATCTAACAATCTCAATTCAACTAAGTTAGGCTATTCACAAAACATAGTAAACGACGGACGGACTGACAACACAGAATGTACATTGCGCCACCTTCTATATATGGACGATATTAAAATGTATTCCTCTACGCAGACTGATTTAGAATATCTCATAAAAATTACAGAACAATTTTCACAAGATATCGCAATGAATTTTAGTATTGATAAATCCAAGATCAGTTCTATTAGAGAAGGGAAAACATTCCAACATGTATACCAGATGGGAACTGGATAATCTATAGATCCTCTTTGTGAAAACGAAACGTATAAATACTTAGGTTACCACCAGTCAAAACAAATTCATTATAAAGAAATTAAAACCAAACTTACTCAAAATTTTAAACACAGGCTAAACTCAATATTAAAATCACAATTGCACTCAAAAAATATAACGATTGCCTTAAATTATTACGCCATTCCTGTTCTTACATACACATTTGGAATAATAAATTGGACTAAAACGGAATCAAGAAAACTACAACGCCTTATAAATGTCTCCATGACAAAACACAGAAAGCATCATCCGCGGGCTTGCATACAAAGACAAATTTTGCCACGTTCAGAGTAAGGGAGAGGAATTATCGACGTTCAAAACTTACATAATAGACAAATGACAACATTAAGATCATACTTTCACTCTAAATCTGAAACATCTACGATGCATAAGTCAATAGCCGAGTTAGACCGAAAACTTAAACCGCTTAACTTACAGGACCACAATAACTAGAGCAACCAAAACCTTACAGACAAAAGTACCTTATTAACTGAATGGGCCCGAAAATCACTCCACGGAAGGCACTACCACGACTTGAGTCAACCCAACATCGACAAACAAGCGTCGAACGAATGGCTCCGCCGAGGTGAACTCTTCCCTGAGACTGAAGAATTCATGATTGCAATACAGGACCAAGTTGTTGAAACGCGCAATTATCAAAAGCATATCATGAAAATACAGAATTTACCAACAGAAATGTGTAGAAGGTGTAACAGCAGCTCGGAAACAATCCAGCACATAACGGGGGCATGCAAGGCTATCGCACAAACTGATTACAAGTTTAGGCATGATCAAGTAGTCAACATAATCCACCAAAGCTTAGCAATAAAATATAAACTTATATGCACAACCGTAAAACCAACACCCTATTATAAATATACCCCTGAAACCGTGCTGGAGAAAGCTACTCACAAACTGTATTTCGATCGGGCCATCCTAACTGATAAAACCACACACTTCAATAGACCAGATTTGACCCTTATAGACAAAACCAACAAAACAGACACACAGTCCTTGTTGACATCGCCATCCCCAACACTCACAACCTTCAGAGCACCATCGCAGAGAAACTATCCAAATATATTGATCTAAAAAACGAAATAACTCGCATGTGGCATCTGCAAAGAGTTTCCATTGTTCCAATAGTGTTGTCAACAATCGGTGTTATTCCTAAACAGCTTTCCCAATCTTTAGAATATTTAGACCTGCCGAAGCACACTTACATTCTGCTACAAAAAGCAGCTATTTTGAATACGTGTAGGATCGTGAGAAAGTTCGTACAGACTAAGTTTTCTAGCGAAGTTCGGACAACTGAAGTGTACTTGGCTTAGGCCCGTGGCCCCCAGTTATTACCGATTCTTTGAAAATCGAGTAGAGCAAATCTCTGAACACCATAATAATAATAAAACTATGATATCTGGATAATACTATGATATCTGGGTACGGGAAACTACTAATTCTAGGGTGGGGGAATAAAAGATCTGCACTGACGTCCCGCATTGGCGTGTATTGTGCATTACCCCCCTTCTAACTTGACCCCAGCCATCCTAACTCCTTGCAGTAACGGAGTAGGACTTTGGGTTGGTGGCAGCAGCTTTCCAGGGTCTCCGTGGATGTTGAAGTAGTAACGGTGTTGGTGGAGGATGAGGATTCGATGACCCCTTGCAGACCCGTTCTTAGTCTTGCGTTGTTTGTGGCAGTGCAATGGAGTATCACGCGCTCCACAGTCTCTTCCTCTCGAAGACATCCGCGACAAAGTCCGCTGTCTGTGGCGTGTTAGGAGGTGATGGTTAAGTTCGCAGTGTCCCGTGATGATTCCCACCATCATCCTTAGATCTTCGCGTTTCATCTTTAACAAGGTGTTTGTTGTTTTTTTTTGTTTATTGCCGGAAGCATTGTCTTTGTCTGCTTGCAGTCGGCTCTACGTTCCTAGTTTTTTTCGTGCTCCTTTACGGAATGAATCCTCAGTCTGTTTTTGATTTTAGGGAAAATTTTTCGACATGTTTTTTTTATCGTGTTAGTCCAGTTTTATTTTTAACCGACAACAAAATCATTTCGATTCCGATCGGGTTCCATTCCCGCCGCGGAACAAATGTTCGCATGATCTACAGATATTTTTCCGGGTCTGGATGTTTTTCTATGTATTGTAAGTATATATATATTTATAAAAAAAGATTATAAATATGCTATCAGTTATCTGGTTCCCATAGTACAAGCTCTGCTTAGTTTTGGGCTAGATAGGCGCTGTGTGAAATGTCCAGCAATATTTAATTAATGATTTATATATTTATTTTATTTAAGTTGGTTATGTGGTTGATTTGGTTGTGTTTGTTGTTTGATTTAAGTATACAACGTGTTATTTTATGTACAATAATAATTGAAAATATGGGTAGTGCTAATCGCTAGTATTGTTGAAAGTAGGTTTTTTTCAAATTTGTTATTAAACATAATAATACATTTTCAAATATTTTAATATCATAGAAACATTAATATAACAGCCTGTATAAAATATGTACACAAATCATATTCATTAATCATGTAGGTAAATAGACTGACAAAGCGATATCGTCGCATAGACGCCGCCGATTTGATGTTTAATACATTAAACATTGTTTATTGGAAATGTATCGATTACTGGATAAATGTTTAAGCTACCGGTAATAAACCTACCTCTTAAATCAATTAGTTCGACTCCGGTTATGTGTTTTATATTAAAATTGTAAAAAAAACCGGTTGTATATGTTTTGAAATTGTCGCAGCCGTAGCTGTAGCTGCAAACTGCGGTGCCATTGAAAACCAGCGCTTCTAAATGCTGAGCGGTGGCCGATTTATGGTCACTATGTTTGTTCGTGTCGTTTTACATAAGCGTGCTTACGTGTCATGAATAAATATCTATAATATCTATATTACTATAAAAGCGGTTCCTCATTATTTATGCACCCTCATTTTCAAGAGTGAAACTCTTTGCCTGAGTCTTTGTTTCCTGATAATTACAATCTGGGTGACTGACGTCAGTGAGCAGGTATATGCTGCAAGATTACTTACTATCAGGCGAGATTGTGGTCAACACGAGACATTAATTTATAAAAACGTAATCTACATATTTTTTTATTGGTTACACCACCTATTAAATGTTGCTAGACCTAAGCCCTCTTATACTTACACTTATAACGCAGCAGGCCAACTCTATTGTGACATCTGTGATAGGACTTTTAAAACTAAGTTTGGTCTAGCAAGCAATATTAGGGCTCCCGCTAGAATTTTTTTTTATACATTGTAGGCTTGCGTTTGACCATGATCTCGTCTGATGGTAAGCGATGATGCAATCTACAATGGTACACGCTTGCCTAGAAGAAACCTATTCACTCGCGACTTAAAGATACCCAGGTCGTAGCTATCAGGAAACACAGACTCTGGCAAGGCATTCCACTCTTTGGCGGTGCGCATAATAAAGGTCGAAGAGAACCGCTTTGTGCAAATGGGAGTTATTTCTACCATATAGCGAAGGCGCACCGCAGAGCGTCTGGTTGTCCGTTGATAGAATAGAGATGGTGGGATCAGGTTGAAAAGTTCCGCCGCACACTCACCGAAATGTACTCAATTTAAATATAAACGCAGGATAATTAAATTTATTGTAATTTTTATGCATTAAATAGTATTTTCTTTAAATTTAAATATAGTTAGGGTCGCCGTCATCAAAATCGATGAGGACTATATATAAATGTTGCTTTGAGCCGGTGGGTCCCGGCTGCACAATTGCGAAAATGAAATGATTTATTTTGCCGGCAGCATGGTTCTAGAAATCTATCCCTGCAGCCATATTACTAGCCTTGGTGCGAGGAAAGTGGGCAGGGACGTATTGTAGTCACGTTACTGCTCATGATCATACCCTACCGCTCCACTTTTTGTGGGTTTTTTGTGTACGTGTCAGAGGGTAGGCATCATGAATGCGAGTAGCCCGGCTACACGCCACGCCGCTTCGAGCGCTCAAGGAGTATTTGTAATTTGGAATAATTATGCCACCGTGCTATGACGGATGAGTGGTCAAATGGAACCATGTTAATATTTTAATCGAGCGAAGGAAGATCTCCAAATCAACTTGGGCAAATCGGCGTTTTATGTATGTAAATACATATGTATGTTTGTTTGTCCGAGGATAACTTTGGAAGCGTTATTAATAAATTGTTTTTTAATTCTAGTCATGAAAGTGACGAGTAGGTAGGAACCTGATACCGTAGTAAGTATAATAATTTTTCGTGGTAATACAAAGGGCTACACATCAAGCTATACATTTCCAGTATAAGCTGACCTCGCATTGTGTAGGCTTTTCGTAGAATGAGATGACAGCTTATACTGGAAAAGTATAGCTTGATGTGTAGCCGTGTGTACCTACCTACCTATTGAAACCTAGTACCTATACCTACCTATGGGGCGAATAATCGCGTGATTACTCGCGCTAGTACTCGCGCGAGGAGCAGGGCCGGATTATACACAAGGCGGATTAAGCAACTACCTAGAGGCCCTGCACCGACTAGGGGCCCACGGTGGCCTAGTCAACTTTCCCGAATGTAATAATAGCATTGCAAATATATAGAAGACAGGTAAACAAAAGTTTTCGAAATTAAAATTAATAAAAAACTGTCTTCGTTCAACAATATAACAAACCCGTTTAAATTCACAATGGCGATTGAAAATGATGTGTTGGAAAAGGTCAACTTCAAAGATGTTTTAAACAATTTGTATCTTGTACCTACCTACTTCACAAAAATACTTTCTTTCGTTAAATAACATATTTTATTGCATTTAACAAGATCAAATTTAAATAAACCACGTCGCGTCTCATTTCTCTTTCCTATTCCATCATGAGACCTGGGTCAACACTTATCTATAACTATTTTATCTATTCATTACGATCATTTCAATGAAAGCAAAAAGCAGGAGTCGATCTGATCGATTCGACTTGTATAATAGAAAAAATATATTTTAATTAGTAAGAAAAGGGTAAAGGAAAGGGACCCCGAGAATTGTATTGCCTAGGAGCTCCGATAGGGTTAATCCGGCCCTGGCGAGTAGGGATGTGTTTGGCCACTTACGGCATTAATCGCGGCAACATCGTGGCAAGGCGAGTAGCATGGGCAGGAGCATAGTGTAGTCGAAGGATATGGGCTTATGTCGAACGGTAGATAGATAGATAGATAGAAAACGCTTTATTGTAAATCACACTTAAATTAAAAAAAAAACAATATAAAAAACAAATAACAATACAAGCAGAAATACAAGTGGCGGTCTTATCGCTAAAAGCGATCTCTTCCAGACAACCTTTGGATGGACTGGATCTCACGAGAACGTTATTGGACGGTAGCTATTAATAAAAACAATTGAATATTGAATAAACAGTGTATTTACATAAGCAAAATAAATAATTACAAACAAATATATAAATAAATAAATAAGGTGCATAATATTTTATTATAAATATTCCATACTAATAATAAATAGGTATATTATATAAAAAAAACTATAGGTAGGTACATATAGGTGTACAATAGAAGGATGAAATAAAAAACCAGGTAGCGTAACGATAGATGAGAAAATGAGAAATCAACATTGTAGTGCAGACAGATGTTTAAATAACTGTTTTAAAGATGGGAAGGGATTTGGCAGTGCTAATGTGTGGAGGAAGAGAGTTCCATAGACGGGTAGCTTGTACAGTGAAGGATTTATCATAAAAGTTAGAAGAGTGTACAGGAGTTTTAAGTTGCAAGGTCTCAGAGGAGCGCAAGGCTCGAGGATTTGACTGATGAAGATATTCAAAGCGCTCTCTGAGATAAGAAGGACTAGAAGGGTTAGACATCCTAAGGCTGATATCATGACGATGATGCCAATGTATTAGGTATTTTAGGAATCGATAACTGATTGCAAAATATTACCCTAACGTAAAGTAGGGTAAATGTGTGTCGTGACACAGATGCTGGAATGTTCTATTTTGAAGAGAGATTTTAAATGCAAAGCTTTGGCTCGCTACTGCAGAATATCTTGCGAGACCCCTTTGTTAGGTATGTGACGATAATAGTACGACTGAGTGTTTTATAATTTTTCCCCAACTTGGTTCTTTTAACTGTAATAGTCTATACTCTAGATTAGGTGTGTTTGTTCGTAGTTATAGGTCAAAAAATTAATAAAAATAATACAATTGTAACCTTAGTTAAGATAACCAGGTTTTCGGATGTTATTCATCATAGATACTTATTAACTACACATCTTTTTCCGCAATACACAAAGGTTATCTGAAAGAAAATGCTTTTTTGCATTAATTTCACTTAGGAGTGTATTTGGATTACTTGTGTTATTGAAATACGTATTTTGTATTTGTAATTCAATTACTTCATTAAAATATAATTTTTAATTTGTATTTCAAATACCTGACGCTGAGGTATTTTGTAGTTAGTATTTCAATACTTGAGTCTTAAAAATATATCTGAATATAAATACATTTAGCTATCTTATTAATGGTGCGTTCCACAGGAAATAGCGCTCGATAGTGTTCGTAACTTTTTGTAAGCAAAATGGCGACCGCTAAATTGTTAATCATTAAAGTTGCCAATACTGCACCAGTACTGTACGTCAAATTATCAAGTACTTAACACCTGATTGTATTTTATAATATGGATTTAAAAAAAAATAGTTAAAATACTGTATTATGTTTTTATAACTAAAATACACGACTTATAAATATTTTGTCTTTCGTATTTTATGTACGTGCGAGATAGTATTTTGTAATTTATTTAATATAAAGCATGTATTTTGCCCAGCTCTGATTTCACCTACGTACTGTCAATCTATCAGAACACACAAAATACATTAAAAAAACCGGCCAAGTGCGAGTCGGACTCGCGCACGAAGGGTTGTGTACCGTTATCTATAAAGACAGCAAAAAAATCAAGTGTGTTGTATGGGAGGCCCCCTTAAATATTTATTTTATTTAAATTTAATTATTTATTTTTGAAGTAACTATATAACTTAACATTCTGTGAATATTTCAAGCGTCTACCTGCTGCCGTTATCAATATACAGCTAATTTGAACAAAAAAATCACGTTTGTATTATCAGAGCCCCCATTAAATATATATTTTATTCTGTATAACTATCACGGTTTATGAAATACAGCCTGGTGACAGACGGACCGACAGACGGACAGACAGTGGAGCCTTAGGGTGTCTTTTTTCCCTTTGGGTACGGAACCCTAAAAAAGATAAAAAAATAAACAATTAAAAGTACAACAAAATAACGTTTTTATTAATTTTTCAAAGAAATATTACTTTAATTTTATTTAATAATCATAACTGCATAATAAATGCGTATTCCTTTTTCAAAAAGATGTATGATGCTTTATATACAAACTCAATGGTGTAAACACAGATGTAGTTCAGTATAAATTTCGGTAAGTATTCCAAATTTAAATCACATTCTCCCCCTAGCGGATGAATGAAATTACATATACAATTTTCTTTCCCTGTTTTTAACAGATTAAAAATGACTATTGTTATGTTAGGTTTTTGTGGCATATAATGTCACTTTTTTGAGCAAGTGGTACGAAAACGTAATTTTGTCTATGGTTAAGTATGGTTGTAAAATGATGGCCGGGGACAACAATTGACAATTCTACCAGGGTGACGTATATTGACAGCCCGCTTTATATGCATTTCAAGGCGTTACGAAGTTCGGCGGGTCAACTAGTTTAAAATAAAACTGTTAATAAAATATAGTTGTAAATTATATGTACACACGGCTACACATCAAGCTATTCACTTCTAGTATAAACTGACCTCGTATTGTTTAGGCTTTTCGTAGAATGAGAGGTCAGTTTATACTGGAAATGTATAGCTTGATGTGTAGCTGTGTGTACAATGGGCGACTTTTTCGCTAAAAACGTACTTTTCCAGGCAATCCGACTCTTATGCTTGTAATCTGTTATTACCTGTTTTATTTAATATTGTTTTGTTCTATTTTCTATTGTTCTTTTGTGAAACTTAAAACTTAATTGCTGACTCGCCGAACTTTGTACCGCCTTGACATACATCTGACGCAGGCTGCCAATGCATCAGTAGAATTGTAATTCGGCCATCATTATCTGCTTCTATGTATGAGAAAATGAGTTTTCTTCATAATTTCTTTTTGCGTGATTTTTTCCGAGCATTTAATAGTTATTCTGCTATTCGGGCGGATACAAATACAACAAAGTCAAAGTCAAAATCTTTTATTCATTAAAATCACAAGAATCACTTTGAAACGTCCATTTTACTGCCTGTTCCTTCGTGACCAAGCCAGGAAAGAAAGGAAAGAAAACAACAAATCAAAGATCCTCAAAATTGGTCTAGTCGTTCTTGAGTTGTAAATTGTATAACTAGCCCGTCTTTGTTTTGTACACACGGCTACACATCAAACTATACATTTCCAAAATAAGCTGACCTTACATTCTACAAGAAGCCTACACAATGCGAGTTCAGTTTATACCGGTAATGTATAGCTTGATGTGTAGCCGTGTGTACGTATATAGATTTTGATAATTATGTTAGAATGTCTATCTATGTATATGTATAATATATATATTTAATTAAAACGAGTCAATTTCAAACATATATTAATCACCGGCCATGGACATACTCTGGTTATTGAATTACCACATTAATTTTAATTCATTGCTGTTTATCAAGTAAATGAGCTCGTTATGGTTGGAGGCTGTATACTGTCTTGGCACCTTTAGGACATTATGGTACATTTAATACACATCAAATTTTGAAACAATTGACGAAGGAGAGACCTTTGTCAATTACATTATGACGACCTTCGTGGCGCAGTGGGCGAATAGCCGGCTGAGACTCAGGAGGTAGCGGGTTAGATTCCCGCCGCGGAACAAATGTTTGCATGATCTGCATTTATTTGTTCTGGGTCTGGGTGTTTTTCTATATATTATAAGTATGTATTTACAAAAAAAATTGTATATAATTATTATATCAGTTATCTGGTTCCCATAGTACAAGCTCTGCTTAATTTGGGGCTAGATAGCGCTGTGTGAAATGTCCAGCAATATTTATTATTATTATTATATGTACCATTTTTAAAAAATTATTTGTATTTTTGAAGTTTTTTTTTTAAGCACGCTTGATTTGGGAAGTAAGCTGGTGAAAGCGTTACGAAAAGTGCGAATGGAAGTTGAGAGGGATATATACGTTGAAGATAAAAAGAGAGAATGTTACGTTTCGTAACTATAGGGGCAAGAGAGAGAGGTGCAAGCACACATTTTCTTTTTCTCTTTCTCTCATAGCCAGCCAGTTGATTTCTTGCAATCTCCTTTCCCTAATTGGCCTAAATTATACAAACTGCAAATATATACATATATATACATACATATATGTAAATGGATCTAAAGAACTTTACTTCAGTCGTGTGGTCTAAAGAATACTCGTTTGTTTATGTTACTCGCTCAATCAGTTGGTAAAAAAATAACATTATAGTTCGTCGAAATATTAATTGATTCAATATAATGTGTAAATGTGTAGTATATTGGTGTTCAAATAAATAAATAAACTTTCGGGATCACTGTCCATAATTACTGATTTAAGCGGGTATTTATCGCGTGTGTATGTACCTTAACCTACAGATTTTTTGACTCTGTTGCAACAGCCGTGGTCGTAGACAGACCGTCGGGACAACAAATAAAAAAGGTACATATAAATACCCGTTGTAATCAATAATTATGTACAGTGATCGCGAAACTTTGAAAAATACTATTGTTTGTCATCCCGACTTTTTGACTCTGTTGCAACAGCCGTGGTCGCGGACAGACCGTTGGGACAATAAATAAAAAAGGTACATACGAGATACCCCGTTAAATCAGTAATTATCTTAGTACCAATTGTACGATGAACGGTTTCTGGTCGAAGCGACGTGTGATCCGAGAGCTGGCGCTTATCTGGGTCAACGCATAAGCATTGCAATTCAGCGGAGCAATGTAGTATCTAGGGGACACTTCCGTCTGGTAGTTTTCTAAATAAGTTGAGCTGTCTATAGGTCGTGTGCAACGGTCCTTATATTATTCACCTGTGTTGTATTTATTAAAAATACTTGTCAATATTATGACAGTTTCTGAATTCTGATCCAATTATTAAAGTGAAAGACCAATACAAACAGGAAGAGAGAGAAAGAGAGAGAGAGAGTGGGAGAGAAAGTTACTCTCTCTCTCTCTCTCTCTATCTCTCTCTTCCTATTTGTATTGGTCATTCACCTTAATAAATGAAGGTGAAGGACCAATACAAACAGGAAGAGAGAAAGAGAGAGGGAGAAAAGGTTACTTTTGAATTTATAATTAATATTATAAATTCAAAAGTAACTTTCTCCCCCTATCTCTCTCTCTCTCTCTCTCTCTCTCTGTTTCTGAATTGTGATCCAATTATTAAAGTGAAAGAACAATACAAACAGGAAGAGAGAGATAGAGAGAGAGGGAGAGAAAGTTACTTTTGAATTTATAATTAACAGGAAGAGAGAGAAAAAGAGAGAGGGAGAAAAGGTTACTTTTGAATTTATAATTAATATTATAAATTCAAAAGTAACTTTCTCTCCCTCTCTCTCTCCCTCTCTGTTTCTGAATTCTGATCCAATATGAAAGTGAAGGACCAATACAAACAGGAAGAGAGAGATACAGAGATATAGGGAGAGAAAGTTACTTTTGAACTTATAATATTAATTATAAATTCAAAAGTAACTTTCTCTCCCTCTCTCTCTCTCTCTCTTTCTTCCTGTTTGTATTGGTCCTTCCCCTTTATAATTGGATCAGAATAAAATTCAAGAATCAACACACAGCTCAAATTTACATCAGTAAATTAGAGTTGTGTGTTGATTCTTGTAGATTTTGTGTGTTTGAAATCCATTGCAAATTGCGCGGTTTTCATTGCTCGTTACCGCTATTATTTTGTTAAGAAGATCGTAAAATGTTTATGTTTTAGTCTGCGCATCACACAGCTAATTTTCAATCTAGTAATATAAATGATCAAGGCTCAAGGTCGCTCAGCGTGCTTTGGACGCTTGCTATTTCTCTACGAGATCGAATTAGAAATGAGGAGATTCATAGTTAAACCAGAGTCACTGACATAATGCCATAGGAATTGCAAGCTGAAGGAGTAGTGGGCTGAGCACATAGTTTAATGAACTGACTGCCGTTGGCGCAGAAAGATTGTTAAGACGATATACAAATTTAATTTTGGTGACGATTTAGGTACCATAATTACCTACATAACTATGTAAAAAAATACTTTAAGTCTTTTCTAGAGTCTGAGAATGTTTGTGTGCACATTAGTGTTTTAGAAGAGCCGATTTTGAGAAATAATTGTATCTAGAAAAGTTTCACCAATTGCGTTTCTGACTTTCATTTGTTGTTTAAATCCTCAAGTAAATATTGCTTAAAAATAAAATCAGTACCATTTTTTGTTATTGAATACAACAGTTATTTAACAGCTCAAATTTTTTTACATATCGTCTTAAATGTGGACCTTTCGGGAAGCGTAGCGTAGGACGGCCCCCCACTAGATGGAAAGTCGACCCGATAAAGGTTGCTGGGAGCCGTTGGGTGCAGGCCACACAAGATCGGTCGCTCTCGGAATCTATGGGGACAGGCCTATTGTTCAGCAGTGGACAACCTTTGGCTGATACCATGGTTATAAATATGAATATGAACGTAAGAGTGAATAGGCTTTTTCTAGATCTTCGTGCTTCATCTTAGACCACATCATCGCTTACCATCAGGTGATATTGTGGTCAAACGAAGATATATCCAGATTAAAAAATAAAATATGAAAAGAAAGTTTGTATCCAGTAAAAATATGAAGCTTCTATGGTTTTATAGTTCCAAGGGACGGTAATACCTACGTATTTGATACCAATTTCAACTTGATACCTCCACGAGTTCCTAAGAAAAAGGTCTTGAGTTTAACAGACGGACGGACTGACAGATGGACGGACTGACAGATGGACAGACAACGAAGTGATCCTATAAGGGTCCTTTTTGGGCGCGGAACCCTTAAAACAACATTTAATAATTTTTAAACGTTTTTTCTAGTTACAGAATTATTGGGGCTTAGAAATCCCAGTTTGTAATGAAACTTATGTCAATTTCTCTACCTCGATTAACCTTGTCACTAATTAAACAACCAGTGTGGAAATGGGATTATTTTTTGAAATGAATAATTTCTGACCGATTTCCGCAACAAAAATATTCACCCTTCCCCGCTGAAAGGTAGGTTATACTAAGTAAATAGGTATCTATGTAGTTCTATGTAGCATTGCGGTTGAACGACGGTTTTAAATATTGTGCCACTTTTGTGATTTTAATTGTGTGTACTAGATTTTTATTATATAAGGTCGAAGAACTGAGTACGTATATAAGATCTTAGATTTTTGACTGTATAATAAGTTGTTTAAGTAATGGATATTTGGTATGCAGAAATAAATTTTACATCATATTTACCCCCTTCATAAATAAAAAGTAGGTAAATATTAATACAATACATGAACGCTAAAAGCTTTCACCCACCACCCCAATTACACCAACCATTTAACCTACAAACACAACCCCAGATTGGGTAAAGTTTAAATAATAACATTAATACAAGTTTCCTGGTTCCACACGCAACAAAGTAATAACGTACCTTGTCGGAAGGCTTCAGAGGAAAACCCTCTACGTCACTGCTGTCCACCATCAAGAAATCACAATCCAAAATGCACCATAAATAAAAAAAACCACGAATAGTTCACTACAATGCACTCAAATTTCGAATTCAATGGGGTATTTTCATGACGCGGCAAGAAGCCGTCCGCCCCTGTGGCGGTCGTATCTTCACTGACCGCCTTATGTTCCCACGCATGCGCACACAAAAGTGTGTATGCCCAGCCACATTTCATTTTGTAATGAACCGAATCGCAATCCAATCAACTTTATTACTTATATGGTAAGTGCTAAAGTCGGTTTTTGTTTGGGGAGGGTGCAGGGTGATTTAAATTCGGGAAACGTGTTTCGGACATTTTGAGCTGGCTCTAAACTGTAATGCGTGCTGGCCATTAATGACCTTTATTCAAATAGTGATTAGTTATTAACTGTTAAATGGATTTTCGCGTAGAAACTATTCGTTTAGAATATACATTACATATTTATTACAGGAATATTATATCTGTAAAAGTAACATTGGTTTTCTTTAATATGTATACTTTGTAATGGAAACAGGGTACGTTAAAAGTATTTTGCAGTATTGTCACCATCTCCTTTCCATAAGTGTAAATTAATATTAGTTTAAAGTATTGAAAGTGTTAGTGTTACCTATAAAGAACACACGAACAACGTGTCTTCCCCTCAACTAGAGACAGTAAGAAAAGTGCTATTTAAACACCCCATCATACCTCAGTATTTTATAGTACCTGTTTTACTCTGCAGGCTAACAGGCTCTGGAATGCCCTACCTGTCACAATTCGTCACGCTAAATCTCTCCCTATCTTTAAAAACATGGTCAGACAACACTATCTTTCATACATCGCTCACTGGACTTTTTAATAATTTATACATGTAGGTATATACCTATATTTTATGTTATATTAATATTTATGTAATTTTATGATTATATTACATGCATTTTATTTTATATTATCTTTAATAACGCCGCCGTCCTTATTTGCTCACATAGATCCTGTCCATCCAAAGGTTCCCTGGAAGAGATCGCTTTTAGCGATAAGGCCGCCCATTGCATCTATGATTAAAAAGTGTATTTACTTTTATGTTTGTATTTAATGGTGTGCAATAAATAAATTATCTAATCTAATCTTTTGGGCACATTCCTAATTTCAAATTATTGGCTTTCGCTTGTCAGATTTCACTGATAAGAGCCCTCAAAATGCAGTTGCATATCAGAGGACAGTCGACACACGTTCTTGACGTTAATGGAGAGGAGTCCATTGGTCAGATCAAGGAGCGCGTCCGTACGCTCGCCGGGGTCGGTGAAGAGGACCTGACCCTGTCGGTATGTGGCGCCCCCCTTCAGGACTCATGCCTGGTGTCTGTGCTCTCATCCGCTGAGCTCGACCTGACCATTCCACTGCTCGGTGGTAAAGTGCACGGATCTTTGGCTCGTGCTGGTGAGGTCAAGGGACAGACCTCCAAGGTTGAGAAACAGCAGAAACAGAAGAAGAAGACTGGCCGTACCAAGAGGAGGATCCAATACAACAGGAGGTTTGTCAATGTTGTCCAGACCTTCGGACGTTGTGGCAGATCCAACTCCAATTCATAGGCTAATCTTCTGTAAATAAAATGCTAATTATAGTAAAAAACTAGGTCAAAATGAAATGACTCATTAGCATATACATGGCAAGATTGTATTAATATTAAACTAAGGTTTAAATATAATTGTACACTAGAAATAAAAAAATGTGTGTGTGTACTTATGTACGCACGTAAGAAGTTATACTTTTTTTTATACTACTTATATGGCAAACGAGCATGCAGTCCACCTGATGTTAAGTGGTTACTGCAGCCCATAGATATCCACATAGAATTAAAAACAAGGTATTATGTTGTCTTGATCTCTATGTGGATACGTTGCCATACTATAGGACTTAGCTGTTATGCCTATGTGCCAGTAATTACAGGAACATACCATTACCATCTAACTGGAACACAGCAGCACAAGTACTGCTGTTTGGCGGCAGATAAAGGTAAGCCGGTGGTGCCCACTTCCTCGAGCCAGTTCAGTTCATCCCGAATATCACAACTCTTTGTTTGCAAAAGGAATGTTACATTAATAAATATAGTTACGAGTTTTCACGGAAACTTGAGAGACAGTTATCAGCTAACATCATCATGTCATGTTAAGAATTTTACTCTCATAATTTTTTTCTAAACTCAAATAATTTCAAGAATATAACAAAAAACAGGCCAAGTGCGAGTCGGACTCGCGCACGTAGGCTTCTGTACCATTATCTATAAAAATAAGCAAAAAAGTCACGTTTGTTGTATCGGAGCCCCCCCTAAATATTCGTTTTATTTTAATTTATTTATTTACTTTTAAAGTGAATATATAACTAAATATTCTGTGGATATTTCAAGCGTCTACCTTGTATACCGGTATGAGAGCCCCCCTTAAATATTTATTTTAGTCTGTTTTTAGTATTTGTTGTTATAGCGGCAATAGAAATACATCATATGTGAAAATTTCAACTATCTAGTATCACGGTTCATGAGATACAGCCTTGTGACAGACGGACAGACAGACAGACAGCGGAGTCTTAGTAATAGGGTTCCTTACCCTAAGGGTAAAACGGGACCCTATTACTAAGACACATTAAAAATGATTCAAATAAATCTATGGAACAATTCGACGTCAATCAGCAGTGTACTAAAGTGAATTATTACCTGGGAGTAGAAAACACCGGAAGTCATAACTACAATTAATCTCACATTTTTCTCTTTTAGCATCATTTTAACTTAGCATTAGTATACTGATATATATTTCTCACATCATTTTATTCACATTTACATAATAGGTTGGGGAAAAAGTCTTTTCGCATTATAGTATGTATGAACTTGTAATAAAATCTCTTTGGCTATACTACTTGTATCTGATTGGTTTTGGTATCATTCAAAGTTTAAATTTTAAAGAAGATAATTCCAAATTCAAATTAGGAAAATGTGTGATTTTAATTTGTTTTTCATACTGTATAGCGGAAGTGAATCTAATGAAGAAATTCGATACAATTTAAAATTTTACTACAAAAAAGGTAAAAATGCAACACATGCTGCGAAAAAAATTTGCGATGTTTATAGTGTCTGTGCTTTATATAGTCTGTGAGAATAGCACAAATTTGATTTAAGCGTTTTCAATCCGGAAATTTTGATGTCAAAGATGCACGTCGCTCTGGTCGCCCTATTACGGATAAAATTGATGCCATTTTTGAAAAAGCGGAGCAAGATCGGCATATCAGTAGTTACGAGTAGCTGAAGAACTGGGAATTGACCAAAAAACAGTTTTGGCGCATTTGAAATAAACTGAGTACACAAAAAAGCTCGATATTTGGGTACCCCACTAGCTCACTGAAAGAAACCTAATGAACCGTGTACTCATTTGTGATTCTTTATTACGACGTAATGAAACCGATTCATTTTTAAAGAAGCTGATAACTGGTGATGAAAAGTGGATCATGTACGACAAGAACGTGAGAAAAAGGTCGTGGTCAAAGGCCGGTCAGGCTTCACAAACTGTGACGAAACCCGGGTTAACTCGCAACAAGGTGATGCTATGTGTGTGGTGGGATTGGAAGGGCATTATTCATTATGAGCTGTTACCATCAGGCAGGACCATCGATTCTGAACTCTACTGCAAACAACTGATGAGATTTAAGCAAGAAGTTAAGAGAAAGCGGCCGGAATTTATCAACAGAAGGAGTGTGGTTTTTCATCATGATAACGCTAGACCTCACACATCTTTAGCCACTCAGCAAAAATTAAGAGAGTTTGGCTGGGAGGTGTTAATGCATCCGTCGTATAGTCCTGACCTTACACCTTCAGATTTGCACCTGTTTCGGTCTCTTCAGATTTTTTTAGGCAGTGTCAGGTTAACATAACGAGAGGACTGCCAAAACTGCTTGTCGCGGTATTTTGATCAGAAGCCCCAAAATTTCTATAGCAATGGGATCATGTCCCTACCTACAAGATGGCAAAAAGTTATCGAACAAAATGGTACCTTCATGGTACTTTAGTTAAACGTAAATTAACTATTGTAAAAAAATGTTTCGAATTTTCTTAAAAAATGCGAAGAAACTTTTTCCCCAACCTAACATCGGGTATCATAACAAGTAACTTATTATAAAAATATAAAAACTTAACCAAATTACTGAACGGATTCTGATGAAATTTCTACGGGACCAATATGAAAGTATCTCTTTTCAAATAAAAAAAAAAACATTTTTTCTAATCGGTTTATAAATGACGGAGTTCTGTGGTAATACTAAATATAGAACAGAATTGCGGCCCTGTAAAATTTGAGGGAAGCCCTCGGTTTTTGTAGGATCCCATCATTAGATCCCAACTTGATTCCAATAGGATCATCTTGGAAGTACTTATACGCTTTTAAACAAAATGAGAATTTCTCGAATTAGTCCAGTCGTCTTCGAACATACATAATCAGGGAACATACATGTATTTTTTATTGTGTATAATTATGTTCATTTAAGTGTCGCGTCTGCTTCTTGTGTACAGTTTATATGAATAAATGTCTTCTTTCTTTCTTTCTTACATAAAAAAAAAGATTCCGGCGAATTGAGAATCTCTTCCTTTTTTTTTAAATTAGTTAAAAAATAGCGAGACTAACCTATAATAATTAATAATTAAAGTAGGTATATATACAGCTAGTATATATACTGCAGTTCCTGAAGATCAATGAGGGAGGCCTTTGTCTAGCAGTGGACGTCCTGCGGCTGATATGATGATGATATACAGCTAGGGTGAGCAACCTACACAAGAAGTTCTAAGTATTAGTTTGTTATGAAGACGTAGCGTAGAAGGTTGATACCGATAAAGGTACGAGTACATTGTATATTCTGTGGTCAGGTATTGTGTTCCAGTTTCAAGGGTAATGGCTGGATGTGTTACCTTTATGTCTCGAGAAGACGAATTACATTACCTTGTTATCCTACAATCTAGATAGATAGACACAAGATATTGTACACAACAATCACTTTTAGAACTAGTTTTTATGACCTTGAACTTAATTCTAATATAAAAAAACGAGTGTGCTATAGACCACACGACTGAAGTAAAACTTCTTTAGCTCCTTCTAGTCTCCTCCTATAACATTTTAATCATAACCAAAATGAGGTCCAATCACGGTCCAATCTATAGATAATGACATTATTTTGTGTCACCGCACTGGCTGAGTAGCGGTATAAATGACGTTTTAAGGAAATGTCAACCTTATTTTGCGGCGCATACAGTAACTACATAAGTTATTTTCTGCTTCTGCCTACTAGCTGCAGCCAAGCTGTTAGATTCAAAATACGTCGTAAATACTTTTTTATCTATAGCAATATGAACTCCTCGATTACCAGCATGAAGAGGTGTTTTGTTTTTGCAGTTTGTCTATTTTAGGCTATTTTGGGATAGGAGATATGCGACAAATCAACTGGCTATGAGAGAAAGAGAGAAAGAAAATGTGCCACTACAGTAATATACGAATTGTAACTCTCTCTCTTTCTATCTTCACTAACTTATATCTCCCTCTCAAATTCCGTTCGCACTTTTCGTAACGCATTCACCAGCTTACTCCCCAAATCAAGCGTGCGTCTTTACGCAAGTTTTAATTCAAAAATCTCGTAATTAAAGTGGCTCAAAATCAGGTTTCGTCGGGATACTCATATAATCTTATTTATAACATCCTTCAAAATCTTCTCTCCCAATGCTATCTTATAGAACGTTCTTCTCTTCCTTTTCCACCTGATCGTCCTTCTCGGCCTTCTCAACATGTTTTACTCAAGATGCCTGAGGATAACACTTTTTTCTTCACTAACTCTTTCACTGTGACTGCTATCGCTTGTGGAACTCTCTTCCTGTCGGCTGAAATCCGCAGGGCTGCCTCTATGGGAATCTTTAGTCTAAACTCTCACACTTCATCTCTCTTCAAGATACCCAACAAAACTGAGCACTTTATGTAGGTATGTATACATATATTTCGTTTATGTATATTATTATTATTTTATTTTATGATACCTAAGTTAAAGATTGTTTACCTTACTATTTTCTGGCACTACCACTTTATTCACACTACGCAAAGCTTATCTGGAAGAAAATGCTAATAGGCATTAAGTTTGCCTATGTATTATTTTTTAGTGGAATAAAGAATTTTCTAATCTAATCTAAATATATAAAAATCTCGTGTCACGGTGTTTGTGGTCGCACTCCTACGAAATGGGTCGACCGATATTATTGATTTTTTTTTGTATATCTCAAGAGAGTACATAGTAAAGTAATTTTCACACTCCTACCCCCACCCGCCATTTTTTAATTGCCATTTTAATATTTTTATATGAACAATATCCGTATAATTTAACGATAATTGACGTGAAGTCATTTACATAAGGTAAAAAAATTAAATAAAATAAATATTGCTGGACATTTCAGACAGCGCTATCTAGCCCCAAACTAAGCAGAGCTTGTATTATGGGAACCAGATAACTGATAGAATACTTATATGCATTTCTTTTTGTATATACATACTTATAATATAAAGAGAAACAACCAGACCCGGAACAAATATCTGTAGGTCATGCAAACATTTGTTCCGCGGCGGGAATCGAACCCGCTACATTCTGCGTCTCAGCCGGCTATTCGCTAACTGCACCACGGAGGTCGTCAAAGTGTCGCGTCACTTTGACAAGAGTGTGTTTATAGTTTTTATCCCGAAGCTCCTACGGGAATTTCACGCGTGTATAAAGGTTAGTATAAAGGTTTTGGTGATGAACATTGAAATCAGTGTCAGTATTGGATTTAGAGCTTCTATGGATAACCCATAGGTTGGATCTCGTACGATTTTAAAGTTGAGTAAAGATATTAACAGTAGAGCAATTTTTTAGTTATGTATAGGTTAGTGTCAATTATATTCTACCTATTTAGCACAAATCTCACCTGATGGTAAGTGTTTTTTATTGTATAAATGAATTTATGAATTTTAATTTATTAGAATCTTCCTTTGACGCAATTATTTGACATATTCTACCAGTATATTTTCTTTTATTTTAATTTAGTTTTGACATACCGTTTTAGTTAGGATCTTATAATTTTGTTTTGTGTATATCGACCTACCTACCTACCTGTTTTGTTTTAGTATTTTGTTATGACTTTATTTATAATTATAGGTATTATTATTATAATTTTTGTTGACATGATCATTAGTTATATAATTTTAATTTAATTATTATAAGTTTTAAAATGTAAAAATTGACATGCCTGTAACAACCAATGTTATAATTAAGGTGAAATAAATAAGTCTAAAAATCTAAAAATCTAAAAAAAAAGTGATGATGTGGTCCAAGATGAAGCACGAAGATCTAGAAGAAACTTATTTACCTTAAAGTAACTCCGTGTGAAGTCGGGGCAAGTCAGCTAGTATACTTATGTACTAATAATATTTTAGACAGGTAAAATTTGTAAGTTTTTTATACGTAGTGGGTATTCTCAGATACTACAGAAACGACTCCTAAAATTATTTCAATGATAAAAAGCTATGGGTGATAAGGGCTATATTGAAAAATTGCAATCCAGGCCGTCCTTTTCACACTTACATTGCGTATCTCACGTGTGAAAAGAACAGCATGACGCGAAAAACAGGCGGTGACAGTAACTCAAGTAATTTTTTTTAATATAAATTGTCAGCTAGCGTTTGACCACGATCTCGCTTGGTGGTACACGATGATGCAGACAACGGTGATACACGCTATAGAAAAAAACCTATTCACTCGTGACTTGATGATCAGGTTGTAGTTATCAGGAAACACAGACTCAGGCAAGGCGTTCCAATCCTTGGCGGTGCGAATAATAAAGGTGGAAGAGTACCACACGGATTTTGCTAAAAAAAATTCAGAATCAGTAGTACTGGAAATTACCCCTTAAATCCAAACAAACTCACAAACATTTTCTTTTTAATATTAGCATAGACTAGTCTTAAATAATGATATTTAGTTAGTTGAATGCTTTGAGCGTATGGGACGTATACCTACACAGGTAGCGCACCACGGAGCGTCTGATTCTCCGATGATAGAATGGTGATGGTGGGATCAAATTGAAATAAGGCTACCGTGAACAAACTAAAGGCCCCAAAGGAGCCTGGAATCCTGTGGTGAGAATGTGTAAGAACCGAAGAAGTGAAGTGTCAATTACGCGTCCTGATACCGTGAGTGTTGTGTGTCGGAATCGAGTTATGATCGAGAATAAAACCGGTGGTAGTAATAGAATTAGCGAATTCATTACTAGCAAGATACTAAGAAAGAGAGTAGATCATTATATCTGTCAATAACTACCTACTCGCAAAGACTTCAGTTTACCCGTGATCATGGCGCATGCAACTGCGCCGAAATATCGAGATACTCAAATACTTGCAAATCATAAATGTCCCGTTTTTAGTATAAATAGTGTTCATAACCATGATAGTTTCAAAAGTTATAAAGGCACCATAGGTTTGAAAGGGACGGTCTAAGCCGAATACAGGCGGACGACAGCAACCGGCTTACGTACTAAGGCTACGAATTTCCTCTTTCCTGATTGGATGTTGTTGAGAAACTCTAAGCCCTCTCCGTAGCAGAGCGACATAAGTTATTACCGTGTTAGAACATAATGTTCAATATTCATAATTTATGAAATAATTTCATGTCAATATAATTAAATTTATCTTTAATATTAATTTGTCTGAAAGATGTGTCATTAAAAATTCATAATGTATTAGATAACTTGAGAACTTTGTAATATTTTTCTACTTAATTTAGTACCGCAAAGTTTCTTGTCTAAAATGTTTATACAGGGTATTATAAAATATCTTGATTAAACCATATAGGGTAGTTGTCTGCCATTACGTGAACAATATTATCTATAAGATATTTAGTAAACAACACTTGGAAAAATTTACTGACTATGGAAAAAAAAAGATTTTGCTGGTTGCATAAGGTACATAACAGTAAAGTTAAACATTTTGTTTGTTTTAGTCAAGAGTTAAGACAGACCTAATGTCAGAAAAAAGGCGGGAATCGAACCCACAACCTCCTACGTCTCAGCTGGATATTCGTCTATTGCGCCACGGAGGTATATTTGTTCCGCGTTTCGCTGCGTGAAATGTCAAGCAATTTTTATTGTTATTGTTAAGATTATATTATATTTATCCACGAAATTTAATGATTTATTGACTCATATATTAGAATTTTTATACATAAATTGGATACTAAAATATATACATGGATAGAACGAGTTTTTATCCATAAATTCGAAGCTTCGAATACTTCGTACACCCAAAACACGTTGTAAAATCTTCTATACAACTTGTATGCTCGTTATACCATTAGGTATCTGAATTGCAAATGTTTGGGAATAAGCTGGAGGTTTTGGTAAAAGCACAGATATGAATTATTTATGAAAAGTCCAATCAATGCTTATTTGATACCAGCCCTGTAGCTTAAGAAAGGCAATTTGATCGATGTATAAAATGAAGCTTTCATCATACTTTACGTTTTTAAATACAGTAGGCGCTCGGTAATCCAGCGCTCGCCAATCCGGCATGCTCAGTAATCCGGCACTCAGTGACTCAGGTAACCCGCTTGATAATCCGGCATTTTACACAGCTGAACGCCGGATTACAGAGCGGTTGAATTGTTGAAGAAGAAAAATTGACAACTTGTTCTCATTATTGATTAAGTAAACAATTTCGCCATTTTTAAATGAAAAGACTTAACCATATAATAGTCATTTATTGTGGCTACCTATCTATGATATGACGAATGTGTTTTACATTTTATGTATTATGGTTTTACTTCCCATACAAATCCGATAACCCGGCAGTTCCGATAATCCGGCAACGGCGAAAAAATATGGGTGCTGGATTACCAAGCGTCTACTGTACTTTACGGACTGGCCTGGACTTGTTGGACTATACAATATGTAAAAACCCTGTCAGATCGTTATAGGTGTGATAAAGTATCGCTATTTGGTCTCAATCATGTAATTCTTGACCAGGAAAAATTAAAAAACTACCCGACTAATTTAATTATTTGGCACACAAAACTTTCTGGAAACACCAGCGGGGCTAGGTGCCGTGGTGCGCCGGCGGTGTGGAGGGGTCAATAACCCACGTACGATATTTTTTTTGTTGACAATTGCAATTAAGAAACGATAAGTTTAATGTAGCTCTAAAAATAACTTAGGTTCAGCTCTGACATAACTTAGGTACTTATTGCTAAATAAGCAGAAGCACGTCAAGTTCCACGTGTTGACCTTTGACTTTAATGCATCTTCGATACCGTTTTATGATGTTGGCATGCACTTTTCGCTTATTGAACACAACTGTTTTGACAAACCCCACAAATCACGTTAACATGTTGTAATATTCCGCATTCGATTAAGACATTTCGCAAAAAAATTAAGTTGGGACGTACTAATTACGAACGGTACAGCGTAAAACTGGAGAGTAACGTGGTCGGTGGGTGCGAGCGAGAGAACGAGTGAGTGCTGACAAAGAGAACGCCGCCAAAACCGCCACGAGTGGAGACTTTGTTGAACTGTACCACAGTGCGACGCGAAGGGTGATTTTCGTTTGACGCCATTTACAAAGAGTGCCGCCAAATCCACAGCCGACTGTCTAGAGTTGACCACTCGGCAAAGTTTCCCTATTTTTGGGGTAAAATTCAGATAAATCTCGAAATTAAAAATTAAATAACTTTCAATTTATTTAAACATCGGCCTGACTTTAATTTCTATGATACAATACGCTCTTCATGGATCTGACAGGGTTTTTGTGACATATTGCAGTTACAATATAAATAAATAAATTTCGCAAAAAATTTCACAACGCGATTTAGCTTCCAACTAAGCTTATAAGTTCTATCAATAATATTTATCAAGAAAACATTTTTTTTATAAATGTATTTATTTCTGTTAGTTGAAATTAATCTTTTAATCGAAACTAGTTTTTGATTTTATTTTATTTTATGATTATGTTGCAGGAGTTTATCGACACATAATTTATGTTACGTAAAATTGTCTTATGTTCTAGGTTAGAATCTTGCTATCTGACATCTGTGATTGATGTGGCGTGGGCGGGAGACCGCGCTATTGGCTGCATTCATATCACGTCATGGCTGCAGCCTCTGGTTGGCTGGAACGTAGTTGCGTAGGATTGGGTGCGTTCAAAGCATTCAGAGACTACAGATCAAATGTTGTCTGTGGGGTGCGTTCACAGATAATATGACGCGAAAACATCTAGACCAGGAACAAACATCTGTAATACCTACAAATATTTATACTGCGACGGGATTGAACCCGCAACTTCCTGCGTCTCAGGTATTCGCACACGGCACCACGGAGCTCGTCAATTATAAGATTGGAATGAAAAAGTTCAAATTATCAGTCTTGAATAAAATAATCATCATTCAACAATTGCCATCCACCACGCTAATGAGCCAGTTTCATCTGACCGACGATAAAATATCTAGAAAAATCATAACCTAACAAAAAAAATTGCTTAAATTACATGGTAGCATATAAACATTTTTTTATCCCCCCATCTCGGAAAGAGTGTTTTTGCTCTTTGATATCTGAGTGCAAAAGCCGTTTTTATCCGCTAGAAGATAAAGTATAATAAATTTAGAACATCGTGTGCACTAATTTTGTGAATTCAAAACATCATTAAACCAATTCATTTTTCATTTACTTCTACCTCCATGGTGCCGAATTTATCATACAACCTTTTTTTAATTTGTTAAAAACTCAGACTCGGAACCTTCTTGGTGTATTACTTTATTTGCATTTAGTCATTTCCTCGCTGAGGTGGGATGAAAATTTACGTGTTGCACTCGAGTGCAAAGATTTTTCACCTCGTGCTCTTTTGATTCCTCCGCTCAGAATTCTAATTTAAAGAATCTAATTTTTCGAATTTTAGAATCCCTCGTTTGCTCGGTCATCAAAATTGAGCACGCGGTTAAAAATCATCTTAGCACTCTTGTATATCAAATAACTATTTTGTAACGATCATGTTTCTACTCTATAGGTACCTACGCGAAAATGTAAAACTTGAAACTTTTCTAGGGTAGTTCTAGGCCAGCCCGGCCGACCCGTATAGCATGACGTCACAAAACGCGTAGAATGTCTACGCCTCGTAGCGCCGTAGCACTGCTAGTGTGCTACGAAATTCATTGGTGCTTTACGAATTTCCAAGCCTTTTCTGATATAGAACGTCATACAATACTATGTAGATTTAAAAGTTTTAGTTAGCAAAATACAAAAGCTAGTTTTTTAGATAGATTGGGCCAAAAGTCATAAATTTCAAAACCATAAATGTCAAAAGTCAAAAGTCCTTGACCTTATTCAGTATCATAAAATCACCCGGAAGGTAACAAAAATTACTTGTCAAACGATAACCAACTTAAGTTACTAACAAATAGGAAGCAAGCGTTTTACTAATATTTTTTTTATATTAGTTGCCTACTTGAGCTTTTAATATGCAAGTTTAAATAGTATATGTACTACTAGCTGACCCGCCAAACTTTGAACCGTTTTGACATGCATATGATCGGGCTACCAATAAACGGTAGAATTGTCAATTGGCCATCATAGCCTGCATCTATGTATAAGAAAATGATATTTCTTCATAATTTATATATGCGTGATTTTTTCCAATATTTTAATATTTGTCTTGCTATTCTGGGCGAAGACAAATCCAACAATTCCAAGATCATCAAAATCGGTCTAGCCGTTCTTGAGTTATAAATGGTGTAACTAACCCGGACTTGTTATATATGGAGAAGATTGTGTACTATTTATAATATATATTTCTAAATTCTACCTAAGTATCTTATGCAAAGGGAGGCCTTTACCCAGAATGGGGTGAAGTCGGGCTGTAGATGACGATGATACAGTATCTTATACAGATCACCGTAAAGAAAGAGGGATCTCCTCTTATACAGATTATTGATGACCTCCGTTGCGCGAATAGCCGGCTGAGATGTAGCGGGTTCGATTCCCGCCTCGGAACAAATGTTTGCATGATCTACAGATATTTGTTCAGGGTCTAGTTGTTTCTCTATATATTATAAGTATGTATTTACAAAAAAATGTATATGAGTAAATGTATTAGTTATCTGGTTCCCATAATACAAGCTCTGCTTAGTTTGGGGCTAGATAGCGCTATTTGATATGTCCAGCAAAATGTATTATTTATATTTATATTACTGCAACTTAGTACAAGTATTTTTTGATGTGATAACGTCTTATAAATCGATGAACGCCGGCTGCACGTACGTAAAAGCATGACTCATTGTCACGTTCCGCCTGAGCCGAGCGTGCAAGCGAGAGCGCGGAACAATCGAAGGCACGATCGTCCTAAGCGTTCGGCTTGTAACGCATCCATTTCTCGTTGTCACGTAAAATGATCGTCCGTAAACCGAATTTACAGACAACCATTTTTTTTTATCTATACTTTCCTAGTGCTGGGCAAAGGTCTCCCCCATGTTCCTCCACATCTCACGATCACTCGCCACTTCCCACCAGCCATCTTGGAATGCATTGAGATCGTCACGCCAACGCTTCCTCGGCCTTCCCCAGTTTCGACGCCGACAAGTATTTATTTTAAATTAATTCTACACCCTTGCTTTTACATGAAAAAGAGGAATATAAGATGTGGGACGATGTTTCAGTAGTAAAACAACTTTTCAGTGAAACTGTATCACTTATTTGACACAGTTCAGCACCAGTAGTACAATTTAGTTGAAATTACAGGTACACGAGAATGTGCCAGTATCAGTAACGGTGATGGACGCACTGCAATGCTATGTGTTAGTTATTAAGACGTAGCTCGTGATGACTTTACATATTTGAACAAAGTTATTAAGTTTTGTAAAATAACCATAAAATATTTTAATGTACGCAGTGGTGTAACGTGACAATTCTATGTCGCGTTATATCCTTCACTTAACTAAACATTACTTTAAAACAACACTTTTAAACAATAATACGATACACCATTACACTCATATAAAAACAATATGCCACGACATCTAGCGGTATGGCGGCGTACTCACTGCCCAAACACTCGATTCTCAAATATCGAGATCCAAGCGTCTTCTCAACGCAGTTTGCCAAGTCTACCGCAGATGGCGTTGCATGCACCTTGTAAAAATTCAATACTTACTTTTATGGATGTATAATCTATTTTAATTATTTAAATCATCTTTATTTACTAAATTAAATAATCCTTTCTTAGTGGAAACAAAATATAAATAAAATATTAAATAACATAAGACAAAATTTAATTAGCATCTTTGACTGAAACAAAACTGATGTAAACATCAAACCTTATCTTGAATGACATCGATAGTGTCAGACTTTTTCTATATGGTATCACCAAAAGATTACATCAGATTTTCTAGAAGCCTTTGGAAACAAATTCGATTTTAATAATTAATAACGCCGGTAGTTTTTCTATCGGGTATAAAAGGACAGTTTCGTCTGTAGTCATTCTCTTTTCCACGCCTGGACTCAACTGTGTAACTTCTGAACTACATACGTACTACAAACTTATATTTTTGGACAGTGATTCTTTTATCTTTTTATTGTGAAGTCGTGCTACTTCCAAGTTAGGAAGTCGATTCACCGCCTTTGCTGCTGATCTCTCTGATTACTGCTGAATATCCACACCTTGACGTACGTCAAAACCGAACACCGGAGCCGTCGAGAATCGTGGTGATTCTTGCGTCACCCTGTTGGCCGACCACGCTCTCACACCAAGTCTACTGCCACGAGCTCGATCGCCAAGCGTCCGGCTATCTGCTTGAGAAACACCAGGAACCACGCCTACCCACGAGGTCTACCACCCGGGTCAACTCCACTACATCTCTCCGAGCAGATGCCAAGGACGTTCGACGAAAATAACACGAGGTGTATTTATTCTATTAATTTATCCGGGTCAAACCCAAGTAATCTTCTCTCTTCTTTTCTGACGCTAATGTCAGATGGCGCCCACTTACTTAAACTAAGACAAGTCTGTTGAACCAGGTGCACAAAGTGCTGTAACCGCTGTACTATAGGCCATAAGCCCTAATAATCTAAGCTCTTCAAGCAGCATCTTTCTATACTACCTTCAATGTAAAATATTTAATCTAAAGTCTATAATCTATAAATCTGTAATCTGTAAATCTTTAATCTAAGTAATAGATTCACCGTAAACCAAGTCATTTCTGATATAACCTCTGTTTATCTTGCCACATGTACAGGACATAGAATCTAAGAACCTACTCGCTCTACCGAACTTTCTATTCTATAATTATATGTATTGAAATCAAATTTAGTTTCATTTATCTTTAATACCTAAATATAACTGTTACAGTGGTACCAAAAAGTAACGTAGCAGTATTTTTCAAAATCGTATTTGTTTTTTTTTCGACGACCTCCGTGGTGCAGTGGGCGAATAGCCGGCTGAGACGCAGGAAGTAGCGGGTTCGATTCCCGCTGCGGAACAAATGTTTGCATGATCTACAGATATTTGTTCCGGATCTGGTTGTTTCTCTATATATTATAAGTATGTATTTACAAAAAAAAGTACATAAGTATTCTATCAGTTATCTGGTTCCCATAGTACAAGCTCTGCTTAGTTTGGGGCTAGATAGCGCTGTGTGAAATGTTCATAAATATTTTTTTTTATTTATTATAAAATACATATTTTTTTTATGTTATTTGTGGAGAAACAGGCTTACGTCCCACCTGATGGTAAGCGGTCACCGTCGCCTATTGACACCGGCAACACCCGGGGTATTGTCGAGGCGTTCCCTACACTTTACATATATAGGATGCTTTTAGATTCGTAGGCTACTCTGTATCATGTGGCGTTGTCAATCTGCTATAAAATAATAATTGTCGCGGACAGCGCGCGTGGTGCGCGGCGTTGCCGTCTCACACCGTCAGCAATGTTTGTTTACGTTTTAAGAAACACGTAGAGTAGTGAAAGGTAGAAGCTCAAAAACTTAATTATTTATTTAGCAAAAGAGTTCTAGTGAAGATAGATAGATATAAAAATGTATGTGAACTATTTATTGTACTTAAAACAATTACAGAACAGAACAAATAAAGTGTTGTTAAATAAAACTTGCTTATTGTACTATAACCGCCTCGTACATTAACCAGTTCACGATAAAAAAAACCCTGTTTTTACAAAAATGGTAATTGTTAAAACTGGTAATCGTTTATAATGCCCAAATTCGACGACCTCCGTGGCTCGGTGGGCGAATAGCCGGCTGAGACGCAGAAGGTAGCGGGTTCGATTCCCACCGCAGAACAAATGTTTGCATGTTCTACAGATATTTGTTCCGGGTCTGGATGTTTTTCTATATATAATAAGTATATATTTACAAATAAAAAGTATTTAAGTATTCTATCAGTTATTCTGGTTCCCATAGTACAAGCTCTGCTTAGTTTGGGGCTAGATAGCGCTTTGTGAAATGTCCAGCAATATATATATATTAAATTACGTTATGCGGCACAGTGATGTCTAAAGCCTCATTAGACAGAATAATACCTGCTGATCGTGATTCCGCTGTTTCACAGCCCACAGTAATTTCCCCTGGGCCGCAGGGCGATTGTATTCGTTTTAAATAATTATCTACTATCCACGCTTTTGATGTCGACGACACAGAGTAGATAATTATTCAGAGACATCTTTTAACACTAGTTTGATATCAGACCAATTTATAAATGCGAAAGTTTGGATATTTGGACTCAATCACGTCATAACTCTTCCTTTTATTATAGGTGCAACTTACTAATACTATATCGATTGTAACTCTAAAATACGCTAACTAGGCGGTTTTTGTTTTGCCTTTGTTCCCGACATCTTTTTTTACAATATTCAAATGTAGAAGCCTGTAATTAGCCTTACGTTTAGTTCTAAGCTATTTAACCAAACAATTTGTATCGCCGTTGGTTACTCTAAATAAATAAATAAACTAATCAATAAATTTTGATTAAATATGGTGTAAGATTATGACTGACCTGGATTTAAACAAAAGCTACAAATGTCGTTAAACCACGTGTAGAAAGTCGCGGGCGAAAGCTAGTTGGTTTGTATTTACAAGATAAGTAACAATTTATATTGCTCATTTAATTGTTTTTCTGCTAAACCGACAGAGTCGTAGAAAGGTTTAATGACATGCCCATTTATGATTATTTGACAAAAAAAATTAGGTCCAGGACATTGCTGGTTGATTAAGAAAATTAAATTTAAATATTATGACAATTAAACTTACATAAAAAATTTAAGGTTTTGTAATAATATCGCTTCTAGCGATAAGCCCATAATAACTTGGCCATGGCCATGGTTTGGTATACAATGTACATTAATAATTAACCGCCAGATGTCTCATAAACCTTCATAAAATTAATTGTGAGGGCAATATGTGGTCTAAAAATAAGCTTATAGTTATTTAATCTATCTAATATTTTATTGTTTTTAGAAGCCCCAACGCAACAAGCCTTATAACTTTAACGCCTATGTCTGTGTGTCTGCTTGTGGCATTGTAGTTTCCAAACAGATGAATTAATTCGGACGCGTTTATTTAAATAGATAGCTAGTTTAACTGGGGTGGTGCTTCAGGTAGATCATTTTTTTATATTCGTTTTTTAACCCCCCTCGCAATAATAAGGGGCTCGTGTATTTCTTAATTTTGTAAAAATTAACTTGTTATTCTTCCATAGCTAGACATTTTTTTAAGACTTTTGTAATAGAAATTCTGTTGAGAAGTTAGTCTACATAGCGACGTGGGAACACTATGCAATTAGCACGGTAGCTTGTATTCTGAGAATAATCGTATTCTCAGTGTTCCTGGGTTTCTCTTTGAAACTTACTTGGGTTGAAAATCAAGCAAGGATCGCGTTAATCTTGAATACATATCTATAAAATTTATCCATCAGAGAATAAAGATGGTCGAAATGGCTAACAGCGTCTCAGAACGTCAGGGAATTCTCGTATCAAGGAAAAGACTTTTTGACTTATATGCCTTGAGCAATATTACTGATAATCCTATCCGTAAATCATATGTCAGTAGTTATAGTAAAATATTAAAGAAAGTATGTATTGTCGCTAAGCAAATCCACATTGCAAAAAAAAATCAAAAATCAGAAAACAAAATAAAATGCGTTTGGAAAATAATTAACGAAGAGACAGGTAAAGAATGTAGTAATAGTAAAAATATCTGTGATAAAATACTTTGTGATATTAACAATAGGTTTATTAATGACTAAATTGACATTGCTAATTATTTTAATAATTATTTTGTAAGTATTGCTAGTAATTTGACATGTAATCTTAATTGCTCTTCTGAAAACGCTTTAATATTTTTAAAGAAATACATTCATGTCTCCAGTTTTAATTTTATTCTGAAACCAATTGATATCAATCGAGTTATAAAACTAGTTCGAGCCTTAAAACCAAAAAAATCTAATGACATTTGGTACATAACTCCTTACTTGTTAAAAAAACTAGAATCTGTTATAGCTGCACCTCTGATGCACATTATAAACAACTGTATCGAGACAGGAAATTTTCCTAAAAAAATGAAAATTGCAAAGGTCGTACCGCTCCATAAGAAAGGTGAAATGTTTCTTTGTAACAATTACCGACCAGTTTCAGTGCTCCCTAGTATAAGCAAAATATTTGAAAAATATGTGTCTGAGGAACTTGTTACTTTTTTAGTTGATAATGATTTATTGCATGATTCAACAGACAATTTGGTTTTCAGAAAAAAAATCGACAAAACATGCTATCTCAAGGCTCATGCTAGATATACTCGCTGGCCTGGAGGGGTCAAAAAAACCTATGGAGTCTTTTGCGATCTCTCCAAGGCCTTCGATTGTGTTTTTCATGACATTTTAATTAAAAAGTTAGAACATTACGGTGTAAGAAACAATGAACTGCAAATTTTTAAATCCTATTTAATTGACAAGTCACCGAGCTAAATGGTGTTAGATCAAGCAAAAATAAAATAGAGCTAGGCGTACCGCAGGGATCGATATTGGGTCCATTGTTGTTTCTAATTTATGTAAATGACATTTCTGTAGTTTGTAAGGATATTGACATTATATTATTTGCTGACGACACAAGTTTGATGATAAAAGACAAATCTAATGTAGATCTTGGTCATAAGCTAAAGAAAGTTATAGTTGATTTAAAGGAATGGTTTTCGGTGAATAATTTACTTCTAAATGTTGACAAAACTCATGTGGTTAAATTCTGTTTAGGAGTCACTGGTAATTTACCACCTCCCTTACTTGAAGATGATCTAGTTGAACTATCCTTACCAACTGCTGACCGTATGAAATTTTTAGGTATTTGGTTAGATTCTAAATTAACATGGGCAGTTCATGTGGAAGAAATATCTAAAAAATTAAGTTCTGCTACGTATGCTATTAAAAAAATAAGGGAGCTAGGAGGGACTAGAGCAGCAAGAGATGTTTATTTTGCATACTTTCATTCAATAATGAGTTACGGCGTAATGTTTTGGGGTACTGCAGCAGAATCAAAAACGGGTTAATCTTGCAAAAACGCTCGGTTAGGTGTATTTTAGGCCTTACATATAAAGTCTCCTTTGAAGAGCTGAACATCATGACTATGATTGGAGAGTATATATACCTTAATATGGTATACATACGCGAAAATCTGAAACATATGACATATGACATCAAAATTCGAATCCCATGGCTATAATACAAGAAATAAGGAAAATTTTGTCGCCCCTCGTTGCAGACTGGCCAAAACATTAAAAAACTTTATGCATGTATCTATAAAATTGTATAATAAAATTCCCATTGAGATTAGAAATAAATCAGACGTTGAATTTTTTAATTGTATAAAAAAACATTTATTACATAAAAGTTATTATAATAGTTTTGTAGTTGATACTAAGTAGTAATTACTTAAACAATGTTTTATGTAAGATACATTTTTTTTAATTAACAATAATATAATTTGTAATAATAATTTGATATTAACTTTAACTTTAGTAATGTTAATATGTGTTAGTATATAAGAATTAATTATTTTACATAATCAAAAAACTGTCTGACATATCTAAGTGCATGAAAAATGTGTAATGAGCAAAATAAATGACTAATGACTAAAAGCGTCAGCATATAAAATAGTAATTAGTAAAAATAATATAATCAACTTTAACGTAATCATGTCCTTCTGTCTGCTTGAATCATCATCTTAGCCCGTATGCACCCACTGTTGGGTTTAGGCCTTTTTTTTATTACGCCATTCTGTCCGGTCCCTTGCGAATCTCATCCATTGACACCCAGCTACGCTTTCAATGTCATTCGACCATTGTGCGGTTGGTCTGCCTCTTGGTCTACGAGCATCCCTTGACACCACTTTTTTTTTATGTTAGCCAAGCGCTTGACCACTACCTCACCTGATGGTAAGTGAAGGTGCGAACGAAGATGGAGCAAGCTTACCTAGAAAGAACCTATTCACTCTGGACTTGAAGACTCCAAGATTATACTGGTTTGGAAAAACATACGCTGGAAGTGAGTTCCACTCCTCACTTGTACTAACAAGGAAAGTTGAAGCAAATCGTTCAATACGGCAAGGTGGTATGCCGACCAGGTATGGGTGGTACTTTTTGGTTCGTCTGCTTGCCCGGTGGTGGAATGGGGAAGGAGGAATTAGGTCATGAAGATCTTGCGCACATTCACCAAAATGTATCATGTAAAAAACTGAAAGTCTGGCTATTCGGCGTCTGTGCTCTTGACTTTGTAAATTGGCTTCCACTAGTGAGTCATCACCAATGAGTCCAGCAGCACGTCGCTCAATCGAATCAAGGGCTTCATGCTGATACTTGGCTGAGCCATCCCAGAGATGGCAGCAGTACTCCATACATGAGCGGACTTGTGCTTTGTAGAGACTGAGCAGCTGTCCCGTTGAGAAGTACCGCCGTACCTTAGCTAGGATGCCCAGCTTCATACTACTCTGTAATCGCCTTCGTCCAACACCCGTCATCTCTCCCAGCTATATCTGATTTAATGAATGAATAAAAATGATATATTATATCTACAAGCTAGATACTATTAGAAGAGATTAGAAGCTAGATACGTGCAGAACAGGTAAAAGTATGAATGTCGTATCGCAAAGTTTGTTCTATTTTCACAAGGTTCTAATTTCAATGAAATTAGGTTCAAATAAATATAGATTACGGCCTGGATTGAGACATCTATGACAATGTGCGAAATCTTGTACTTTGTAAAGCTACGACTATTTACCTGAGTACTAGACTACAATGCAGGCCACACACGTAAATGATTTTTTTGCACAAGCTTAGAATATTTAACAAATTCTTCCCACAGAGGCTAACTCAAAGAAATTTTTACGTGTGTCTGCTCCATAACAGAATTTCCATCACTTATTTTTATGTAAAGCACAGGATCGCTGTTTTCCTCAGACACTTGCATAAAATCAGCGTTTATCACGGATTAAATTGAATCCCACTGAGCGCCGAAATTGCTGTATACAAAACGAACCTAGATAGATGACAACAAAACGTCTGAATAATCGTTACGCGATAACAACATGAAGTTAATCACGTAATACGCCTATTTACGAGGAACGGAACGTAAAGCTAAAAAGCGGTGAACGTTTAATTACATCATACTAATATTATAAATGTGAAAGTTTGGATGTTTGTTTGTCTGTTACTCGATCATGTCGTAACGAAAACAGATTTCGATAAAATTTGGTATATACGTAAATTATAACCTGAGTTACCATATAAGCTACCTTTTATCCCATAAATCAGGTCCCATGGGATAAAAATCGAGTGTCAAGGCAAGTTGCAGCTGCGAGTTTTGCTTTCTTTCTAGGTTACCTACACATTTAGTAGTGTAACGCGTACGAAGTCGGTAAAATAATAAAATAAATGCGAAAGTTTGGATGTTTGTTTATTTGTTTGTTACTCAATCACGTCGTAACGGCTGAACCAATTTTGATGAAATTTGGTATGTATGTACTACATATCAGGGTATAATCCAGATAATAAGATTTTACAAAATATAAAAACGGAGTCTAAATGTGCTAATACTCGTACCTCAGATAACGTCCCATTTGATCAGTTAGCCTCATTTTAATTTTTTTTACCTCTCTTGACTCCCAATATCTCAACAATCCCCCCACATTTTTAACTCATTTAATCGCACCAAAATTGTGCCATTGCTACCTATATACAAACTTCACGATGATCGGATAAACGCTTTGAAAGTTATCCTCGGGCAAACATACATACATACAACGCCGATTTGCCCAAGTTGATTTAGAGATGTCGCTTCGCTCAATCAATTATTATTTCGAACTATTAGTATTTTACTCCAATATCCTTTTCTGTGCACGTACCCGTCACTATAATCAACTATCTCTACCTTCAAAGGATTGCTGGAAGAAAACTCTCATTAGGGTTAAGCTCACCTTTGTACATGTCCATTTTATAAGCTGTTTTTTGTCTTTAAATCTATTTCTGTACAATAAAGAAAGAATATCGTGAGGCGTGTAACACCAGCCCCTAAAAATAATGTTATAACTTGACGACCACGATCGCTTTTACCTACCCTGGTATCTATTTATTTTGTTTTGCTTAAGTACACAGTTATATACTGGTGGTAGAGCTTTTGTGAACGGGCTCGAAGAAGTGGGCACCACCGCCTTACCTTTATCTGCCGCCAAATAGCAGTACTTGTGCTGCTGTGTTCCGGTTAGATGGTAATGGTATGTTCCTGTAATTACTGGCACATAGGCATAACAGCTAAGTCCTATAGTATGGCAACGTATCCACATAGAGATCAAGACAACATAATAGCTTGTTTGAATTCTATGTGGATATCCATGGGCTGCAGTAGCCACCTCCACGCTCGTTTGCCATATAATTAGTATATAAAAAAAGCTTATGTTGCAAAGCTACCGTCTTTTAACGTTCTCGTAAAATCCATCCATCCAAAGGTTGTCTGGAAGAGATCGCTTTTAGCAATAATACCGCCCATTGTACTATCACTTGTCTAGTTTTAAGTGCTTTAAATATGATTTGTTAATTTGAGTGTGGTATACAATAAAGTGAAGTGGCAATGGGCAGGCCATATAGCGCGCAGAACAGATGGCCGATGGGGCCGGAAGGTTCTCAAGTGGAGGCCACGGACCGGCAAGCGCAGCGTAGGACGTCCACCTACAAGATGGGTAGACGACTTGATAAGAACCGCAGGTCCTCGTTGGATGCAGGCCGCTTCCAACCGCAGTTCCTGGAGATCAATGAGGGAGGCCTTTGTGCAGCAGTGGACGTCCTACCGCTGATATGATGATGATGATGATGCAATAAAGCGTTTTCTATTCTCTATTCTTTTCTATCGCTCTGTCAAGAGCGTTATGACTGAGAAGAAGATATAAAACTTTTTTATTTCCTCGCATTAGTGATGAAACGTTATGTGTTATTGGGTGCAAGTGATCAATAATACCCACGATTAGTGTACTCGCTCGCGTTTGCTCGCCAAATATCTAGGTTCGCTTACAGCCCTTGTATAACAATACCGATTCGAACATGCAAATTAATCGCAAAACCAAGTTTGATACCAGAACTTACCACATGATAATAAAAGCCGTCATATGAAGTTCGCTGCTTTTTAGAAACCAGACTGTAATGGGGTAAATTAAGTTGTCTACCATCTTTGCGTGTTGATGCTTCTTTGATGGAGGGGGGAAATTTGTGCCTTGTCGTTGTTTTTACTGTTTTATCGACGTAAACGGATTCATGGCGTTGTTTCCTTAAGTCTTTGTTTGAATATAAAGTGCTTCGGAATTATTGACTTTTGCTTCATAACCTGATCAGAGATCTTATATTTTTTTGTACATTATAGGCTTGCGTTCGACCACGATCTCGCCTGATGGTAAGCGATGCTGCAGTCTACGATGGTACACGCATACCTAGAAGAAACCTACTCACTCGCGACTTTAAGATACCCAGGTTGTAGCTATCAGGAAACACAGACTCTGGCAAGGCGTTCCACTCTTTCGCGATGCGCACAATAAAGGTAGAAGAGAACCGCTTTGTGCGAATGGGAGGTATTTCTACCATATAGCGGTGGCGCACCGCAGAGCGTCTGGTTGTCCGTTGATAGAATGGAGATGGATTATACATTATGTACTAAGAAGTGAAGGCATGGCAACATGCTGTAGCTAATGCTGCTCTGAGGAACCTTTCGCCACCACACTAAGCAGTTAGTTTTAATAAAAGTAAGATTTGTTTATTAATAGTGTATCTGTTTTCTTTGTTTCTTGTTGTGGTATAATTAAATATTTTTTTTTTCTTTCTTTCTTTTATTTCTAAGATGTGTAATAAAAGTGTATGCCTAGTATCAAATAAAGATATGATAACTTAATATTTTAGACATTTCACACAGTGCCATCTAGTTTCAAACTAAGCAAAGATGGTACTATAGAAACCAGATAACTGATAGAAAACCTGATTATATATACATCTTCTTTTTTTTATTTAATACTAGCTGATCTGCCTTCGGCTTTGTACGCATGGTTTGTCAAATAAAAACATTACCCTCTTTCTGTGTAGTCGGGAAAAAGTAGCCTATGTTACTCAGGGATAATGTAGCATTCTAATGGTGAAATAAGTTTTGAAATCCGACCCGTAGTTTTTTAATTATATTCGTTACAAACGTACAAAAATACAAATCTTTCCTCTTTATAATATTAGTATAGACATACATTATTACTGATAATTTATAGAGAAACAACCAGACTCGGAACTAATATCTATAGATCTTGTCCACATTTGTCCCGCGGTGGAAACGAATCCGCAGTCTCATGCGACTCATGGCGGGTTCCTATATTCGTCGGTAACCAGCTACGACTCGTTTCTCCATGAAAATGTGGCAAACGTTTGACACTAGTATGACACTTTTTCAAGGAGATACGAGTTGTAGACGGTTACCGACGAATATAGGAACCCGCCTTTAGACGGCTATACGCCAAGTGTGCCACGTAGGTCGTCTGCGCCTTAATAAACATAAATATACATTTACTAAGGTAACAAAGTTCATATAAGTATTTTAATAATTTTTATGTTGACATTATTATTAAATTTTGCATGCAAAAACATGACTGTACACTTTAACTTCTATGTCGTCCTTCTCTTTACTTGTGTTTCACAAATGAATGAAATTAAATGTATCACATAAATTTATATTGTGCTATTAATGTTTTATTCTATCACATGCATTAATCTATTTTCCAACTTCACAAACCATGGATAGTAATGACTTCCAGTTCCATGTAACTATGTTTGCAAAACAAAAAAGCAGTTAATAATTGAATTGCAAAGACTTAGGGTGCCGTTACACGTTCATGCAGCTTCAGTTTTACATCAACCTCATCCATCATAACAGCCATGAGACATTCATGGCTAAACATAGGCCTCCCTCATAGATTTCCAGAGCAACCGATCTTGTGCGGCCTGCATCTATAGCTCACAAAATATCGTGAAATAACACGATGTAACATTTACAAATCAATGTACAAAACACTAAAAAAATATACTATATCCAATCAATACATAGGCCACTGATTTTTACCATCTTTAAAAGACAGGGGCCATAGACAATGGGCTATGTCATGGCACATAGTGAAGCCATTGCTTATTCATTTTAAATGCAATTTGTTGACCACAATGATCTGGATTTTTAACACCCACAATAGTTTATCGTTTATACTTCTATAAATATATATATCTGTCTTAAATTGCGTATCCCACTTCTCCCTTACGTTAAAGCCAAAAAGTATCTATTAAATATTAAAATAAGGAAAAACTTGTGTAGATCGTTAAAACCCAGCACATTATGTCGAGATATTTTTGGTGGTCAAATAATTTGTCCATCATTCTCCAGCAAGATGGCTGATGGTGTAAAGGACGCCTAAGCCTAGGTAACGATGCAATCACAGCAAGGTATAATTAAAACACGAGCGAAGACGAAAGCCTCTGGAAGATTGCTAGAGACAGTAAAACAATTCTTGGCGTTTCAATTCAGAGAAAATCGTTTTTATTTGGCTTCGTTGCTTTTGTATCATTCACTGCTATTATTGAAACCGTGGTTACCTAGAAGTTTATTACTGTGTCGTCGGGAACTTTGTTTTGCGATTTAAAATTAAATCAACAAAAAAAACCCGACTGCCAATTGGATTCTTTTAAAACTTATTATACCTCAATGATCTTACCCATGGACATGATACCCATGTCGCCATACACAGAGTCCCGAAACATGTATCCCGAAAGGGGGCGATTCTGACAAGAATTATAAAAAACATGTTTTGTTCAAGAAAAATTCGTAATGAATGAATGAATGAAATACTCTTTATTGCACACTAAACAAAAATACAGTAATAATGGAAATAAACTATAAATAAAGGTACAATGGGTGGTCTTATCGCTGTAAGTGATCTCTTCCAGACAATCTTTGGATGGACAGGATAAATAAAATCAAAAGACGGCGGACATAAACAGAACCCACAAAAAACACTAACTAGCAGTTACGAGACAAGGAAAGGAAATAGTTGTATACCTTGAATTTGAAAATAGGAAGAGATTGGGACGACCTTATAGACAAAGGTAAGGTAATCTTTTTTGCTGTAAAATATGAAAGTTCGACGCACGCAAAATAGCGTGCGTCGAACTGTGCGTGCACGTTAGTGCGAGAAATAGTGACAAATGTTACCGCGTCGCATAGAATCTCGACAATCTCGAAGACATACATCATAATTACATTTTTAGAGTGACAGCAGATATCAAAATTGGCATATGTCAAAATAAATCTAAAAATATAGTTTTTTTTATATAACTTATATCTGACAGTTGTGTCACTTTTGACGTGGACTGTCACTCAAAAAAAAATAGAATATAGTAATGAACTTTCGTACTTCACCCGTCCAAACATTACGTTTGATACAAGCCTACTTTTTGCATAGAAGTTAACCATTCTTATTATAATACCAAACCATGGCACTAGTTTTAATTTTTTTGATTTTAGGGCATCCTAGTTTCCTCACGGTTTTTATTTACCATTTCGAAAAGGTAAAAAAGTTTTTTTCGAGTACAAAAAGCCATTGAATCAACTGTAATAGGAAAACCAGTTCTAGCAAGTTTCATCCGTTAGGCATACAAAAAGGACAGAAAAATAAAACTGAAGATTTTTTTCAAATTTATTTAGAGAATCTCCCCAAACATTCGAATTCCGTGAACCTGAGTACAGTAGGTAAGCACTTTCAAATGTAAAGTCGTTCTACACGACACTCGAATTGCAAGTTGCCACGAGGTCGTTAGTTTCCTCGCTTTGCGCCATTGAATGGTGCATAATAGGTAAGTCTGAAAATACGTTAAATTCTATTTCAAACTCTTGCAGCTTTGTGATGAGAAAAATAAGAGGAAGTCTCATTTCACATTTTTATAGGAAAGTAAGATGTGCTTATTCAGATAGTTCAAACCAAATTATATCTTTCAAACTCAGAGAGGTTGTTATGGAATAATAGTAAATTATTAAACAAGGGGCTAGAGCAATGTTTTACGTCACAAGCGCTATATTAAATCTCGAACATAACGAAGGATTCAAGAGTTAACTCACGAGCGAAGCGATGGAGTTTGAGTGCACACAGGGATATAAGCACGCCCAAGATGCAAACAGCTTAATCCACGAAGAGTTCCCTACTTTTTCCCAAATTTAAATACAGATGAAGGTTAGAATTCAAATAACATTGTGCCCACGAGGACATAATGAAGTTCAGTACAACATTACTTCCGGTTCAGCCGTAGGGATTTAATTACCTGCTTTCGGTGAGGTTTACATCACATATAATTTGACATTGTCGAGCAGGTGCTGTGAAAAAGGATGGTATGAAATAATTCACATTAGGTAAATTTGAGATTTACTACAGAAATAAGGATAACAACAAAGAAGATAGACATAGTATAAAATACAGCCAGTGATCTGTAGCAGAATAGAATAGAATATAAAGAATAGATAATTCTTCATTGTTACACAAAATTACAACAGCTTAACCTAGAAAGCTTAAAGAGCAGTTGAGCTATCTATAGATCGTTTACGGTATTAAGATAGTTCATCTGTTTTATTTGTATTTTTAAAGAGATATGTACATAATTGTACATTATTTCTGTTATTTATGTAGTTATTATAAGTAGTAAGGCATGTAAGTCAAATTCAAAATATTTTATTTATTAATATCACAAGGATCACTCTGGAACGTCAATTTTACTGCCTGTTCCTTCGCGACCAAGGCAGGAAAGAAAGGCAAGAAACAAGGCTGGTTGTTTTTTTAATGATTCTTTTAGAATACATGAAATAAATTTCGCCTAAATTGTAACATTTGAAATGTGTTGGAGCAATTTCAATCCCAAGCTTCGATATTTTATACAAGGTTTTTTTATGGTTTTTTTATAAAGATTTTGTTTAATTACGTTTTATTTAAATTTATTTATTGTCAATTTCTGTACATCACTTGGGAGTTTGTTATAAAAGCGAACATCTTGCCCTTTAAACGATTTACTAACTTTATGGAGTCTACAACGGGCAACAGCTAATTTATCTTTATTTCTAGTATTAAAATTATGAACATCGCTATTTTTCTTAAACAAATAATTTTTTTGTGAACATACATCAGATTTTCATAGAAGTACTGACAAGGGAATGTATTAAAAAAATTAAAAATGAAAAAAACAAAAAAATAGAATAAAAAATATAGGGAATATAGGGAATGAATAAAAAAAATCAAGGAATTAAAATTTACCCGTTAAATCAAATTTTATTTTATCAATATTTATTTCTTTAAACTTATTGCGTAATGATTCTCTGGGGCCTATATCATAAATTGCACGAACATCCCTCTTCTGCAGCACAAAAAAGTTGTTTATATCTGCAGCACTCCCCCACAGCAGTATACCGTATGACATAATGCTATGGAAGTAGCTGAAGTAATAACAGGTGTAATGTGCAAATAAAAACTATATTTAATAACTCAAGCCCTAAAAATTTAATTAACGATGCAATACAGTGCGTTAGGACTACGTCTTCATTTCTTCCGTTGTTAAACTCACATATTCTTTTTTTTCTAATCTATTTCGTCCCACTGCTGGGCAAAGGTCTCCCCCAAGCATCCTTATCTGTTGCTATCTCCCACCATCCTCTTTGGAAGGTGTCGTATTCGTCTCGCCAACGCTCTCTCGGCCGACCCCGACGTCGCCTTCCGTCTTCAGGCGTCCATGGTGTTACAATATGGGCCCATTTCTCGGAGTGCATTCGTGCAACGTGGCCCGCCCATTCCCACTTAAGCCCAGCCGATCTCTTCCCTACATCTGCAATGCCGGTAAGTGAGCACAGCATGGTGTTACGCGGTCGACACGTTTAAAGCCGAGGATGCTGCGCTCCATTGCCCTTTGACAAGTCTTGAACTTGGACTTCTGGTCTTCAGTCAAACTCACATAAAAAATATAATTTGATGAGTGGCTGCTTTTATGTGGTTGGTATTACATGCTATTGTGATTGTATATTTATTTTTAACACGTCAATTTTATTTAAAACATTCAGTTTTAAACTTGTTCATGTTGATCGTCATCATCACATCAGTAATGGTATCTCCACTGCTGAACATAGCCCCCCCACAGATTTCTAAAGTGACCAATCTTTCACGGCTTGGGTCCAACGGTTCCCATCAACTTTTATGGGGTTGCCTTTCTATCTTGTAGGGGCCGTACAACGCTGCGCTTTTCATAGTGGTCTACTCGAGAACCTTCCTGCCCCAACGGCCGTCAGCTCTTCTAGTTACGTGCTCTGTCACTGCCACTACAGAGTGTACATTGTTTGTGCTATGTCGGTTTATTGAGACCCATAGTGAAATACCACGTTTCTGTACCATACGTCATCACGGTAAAATACACTAATCAAAGACTTTCGTAATGAGACACTGAGGTGTTTTGGAAGAGATGACGTCACGAAGTTTCACGAACGCTGTCCAGAGTGCCCCGCCAGGTTAAAACTACAAAAAACCTACTACAAAAAAGTAGCCTATGTATTCCAGGTTATAATCTACGTACATACCAAATTTTATCGGTTCAACCGTTACGACGTTATTGAGTAACAAACAAACATCTAAACTTTCGCATTTATAATATTAGTGTGATTTGTTTGTTTATTTAATGTTTGTAAATTAAGTATATGTATGTATTTGTTATTTAATTAGTGTAGTTAATTTATTAATAGTAATTGCAGCAAAAAAACTTAAAAATTAATTTATCTAACTAGTATTAGTTTTAGACCTGTAAAAATAGATATACCTAAGTCGAAATAAATAAATACTAAATGACGACCTCAGTGGCGTTGTGGGCAAATAGCGGGCCAAGATGCAAAAGGTAGTGGGTCCGATTCCCACCGCGGAACAAATGTTTGTATGATCTAAAGATATTTGTTCCGGGTCTGGGTTTTTTCTGTATATTATAAGTATAAATGAATGAAAATTCTTTATTATACCTTACAAGCTAGACACAACAGATTTAAAGAAAAAAAACAAATAAAAGTAAGCATAATGGGCGGTCTTATCGCTTAACAAAGCGATCTCTTCCAGACAACCTTTGGGTGGAGAGGATCATTGCTTAATGGAAGATTGGCCGAGGTGTAAAAAGAATAAACTTAATAATAGAAAAAGAAATGTATTTACAAAAAAGAAATATAAGTTATATTCTGTTATTTGATTCCCATAGTACAAGCTCTGCTTAGTTTAGGGCTCAGATAATGATGTGTGTAAAGTCAAGCAATATTTGTTTTTTTTTGTTAATTATTTAAAATTTTCACTTAAGTATTATATAAGACTTTCCTCATTTTTTTATCTTCCTCTATCGCAATAACGACCTTTTATACGAATATGCAAATAAACGTTATTATCTCAAAAACCACTAAAAATTAATGAAAGCGACCAGATGTCCATAGAATAATAAACTCGCACGAACATTGAGAATTTAAAAGTAAAATCTTAAGACAAGGAGCTCGGTAGTTGGCTCTTGCGGCTCTCATTAGAAGACTCATTTGTTCTAGGTCCACTCACGAGGCTAAGCATAGTCTACACTGAATAAAACTTATATGCATTATTATCATAACATATTCAACGCACCACTTGAAATGAACTGAAATACATACATTTTTTTATACTACTTATATGGCAAACGAGCATGCAGTCCACCTGATGTTAAGTGGCTACTGCAGCACATGGATATCCACATAGAATTCAAAATAAGCAATTATGTTGTCTTGATCTCTATGTGAATACTTTGCCATACTATAGGACTTAGTTGTTATGTCTATGTGGCAGTAATTACAGGAACATACCATTACCATCTAACCGGAACACAGCAGCACAAGTACTGCTATTTGGCGGCAGATAAATGTATTATAAGGTACATTATTGTGTTTGTGAAACTAAGTTTATACAGAAGTTAACATTTTAATTTTATATACTCTAGTTCTTACCAATTGCGGTATACACACACTATTAAATACTTCAATCAATTTAAAATGTACAGAACGTTGGGGACGAGCACAGTGCAGTAATGCACAAGGGTATCCATTTTCTCTCCATGACCTTGCAAAGTATAATGAAATGTTAGCGGATGTTTTTAACTAATACGTATTGAGAATAAATACCATTAGTTTTTAAAAAAACGGTACGCCATTGTGTTTGATTAATGCCATATTTTACATCGGTACAGAGTAATCTTTTTCTATTGATTAGACCTGCATTGAAACTAAGTGGTGTGCTTAATAATGTATTTGCTTTCTGTTTGTTTACTGCGACGCAGGATCTATTGTTGTCTTATATAAACACCGACACTTGTACCTATATAACGCAGATCCTCAAACAGTAAGGGTTTATGCAACTATTATGATACCATCTTTCTATTTAGTGGTCGCTTAGTAAGTGGTAAGTGGTGTGCTTAATAATGACTTTGATATTTTCTGTTTGTTTGCTGTGACGCAGGACAATTGCTGTCTTATTAAACACCAGCACTTTTACCTAGGTATTTAACCCCGATGCTCAAACAATAAGGGTTTATGCAACTTTTATGAGGTCATCTTTCTATATAGTGGTCGCTTAATAAGTGGTAAGTGGTGTGTTTAATAATGTTTTTGCTCTGTTCTGTTTGTTTGCTGCGACGCAGGATCTATTGCTGTCTTATTAAACACCAGCACTTGTACCTAGGTATATCACCCAGATCCTCAAACAATAAGGGTTTATGCAACTTTATGAGGCCATCTTTCTATTAAGTGGTCGCACTAAGCAACGTCCTACAAAAAGTGTAGGACGCCCTCCGGTTAGATGAAGTGACGATTTGCGCGCTGTGGCTGGCAAGGATTGAATGAGAAGAGCTGAGGATCGGGCTCAATGGCGCACCCTGGGAGAAACCTAAGTCCAGCAGTGGACTGTTATAAGTTGATGATGACTAAGCAACAGTTTCTAGTACGTTGTCTCCAAAGAACTTTTCTGAACTGCTGTTAGTTCCACTGCCACTTCAGCTTACTAATCCTCTGCTGTCAGTGACTTTGTCTACGGATCTCCTGATTTGAGCTCATAGAGTATACTAATATCATAAAGAGGAAATATTTGTTTGTTTGTTTGTATTGAATAGGCTCCGAAACTACTGGACCGATTTAAATAAATTTTTCACTGTTGGGAAGCTTTACTATCCCTGGGTGACATAGGCTACTTTATACCTAACTGCGCAGAAGGAAGGTAATATTTTTATTGAAAAACTACGCGTGTGAAGCTGCGGATTGGTCAGCTAGTGTAGTATATTTTAGGTAGGTATTTATTTTAACACAGACTGACTCGCCCGCGGGTTTGCGCGCGTGATTTGTCAATAATAATAATATCCTCTTTTTCAGTCGGGTGAAAAGTAACCTATGTCTCAATCCCAGTCATCCATTCTAATATTATAAATACTGTTTGTTTGTTACCTTTTCACGACAAAACGGCTCAACAGATCATAATGAAATTTGACAAGGAGATAGATTATATCCTCAAAAAGGACATAGATTATCTTTTGTATCGAAAAATAATTTCGAAGGGGGTGAAATAGGGGTTGAAAGTTTGTATGGGCAATACATAATTCCTTAAGTTAGGTATCTGAAAATTAATATTTAGGCTTTTGGTAAGAAATAACGACAAAATTGTTGGCAAAATCATCCTCAAAGGGGGGGGGGGATAACGTAAAGGGTTAAAATTATAGGTAGCCTTTAGATGCGCTCCCTATGTACCGTTGGTATATAGATAGATTGTGACTGAGATTGGGACATGGCAACTATTTACCCGACTGCGAAGAAGGAGGGTAATGTTTTTATTAATAAACCAGGCGTGCGAAGCCAAGGGCGAGTCAGCTAGTAATTTATATACCAAACTTTTATAGAAATCGGACTAGCCGTTTAGACAGAGTGGTATACTTTCAAATTTGTAATGCTATTATGTGTTTAATAGCTTTCTAGACGGGCTGTCATCTTGGTCTTATATGTACTGATAATTCTGTAACTAGAGAGCTTAATATGGTTCCTCATTAAATATGCACGCTTCTTTAGAACCCGACCGACGCACGGTTCAAATGAACATACATAACTAGGTAAACTCACTCGGATGTTCATGATTCCTATCTACTTACAAACTGGCCATATTAGAATGTTTGTCTATTTCAATTAAAACAGAAAATTTTGATAGAATTTTATTCAGGTTATGTTTACCATAAGTTTTGATTTTTTTTAAGTGGTCTTAAGATTGCTAAAATAAACCTCTGTGACGGACGGACTTAAATAAATCCATACTATCCATACTAATATTATAAATTCGAAAGTAACTCTGTTTGTTTGTAAGTTTGTTTGTTACCTTTTCTCGACTAAACGTCTGAACGGATCGTATTGAAATTTCGCAAGGAGATAGCTTATATTGTCGAGAAGGACATAGGCTATCTTTTGTCTCAAAAAATAATGTAATAGGAGGTGAAATAGGGGTTGAAAATAATGTATGGGCAATCCACAACTCTTTAAGGTAGGGGTCTGAAAACTCATATTTAGGCTTTTGGTAAGAAATAAACAATTCAATACAATTCAATTTCTTTATTTCAGACCAGCACTAACTACAAGGACTAGTCCATATTACATACAATACAACAATATACAATAAACAAGTAACAAAAACAACATGAAAAGATAAAATAGGTACACATAAAATAACAGGATTATTCGACTCCTGAGACACTAGACGTGCACAGCTCTCGTCCAGTGTTCCATGAAGGAACAGTTAAAGTCCAGCCTCCCTGCAATGAGTTGCAGGTAGCTGTTGGGGCTACCCTGCGCATCAGGGATGCCGTTCTCTTGCGCAGTATTGCTGAGAACCCGTCTATATACATATTTAAATTTTTTTGCAAAACAAACAACCAAAGGGAGGAGGTTAAGGGGTTAAAATAAGAGGTATTCTTTAGAAGCGCTCCCTGTGTACAGTTGGTTATAGATAGATTTTGACAGGTATTGGAACACGAATACTTTTTACCCGACTGTGCAAAAGGAGGGTAATGTTTTTATTGATAAACCACGCGTGCGAAGCCGAAAAGTAGTAGGTGGATTGACTTAAAATTTTTACACATATACACAAAATTGACCATATTTAATTACTAGGATACTTAAATAGGGGCAATGTGGGTAAAAGTAAACTCTGTCAATCCAACTCTCAAAATATTTATAAACACAACCATTTGATAGTCAATTATCTTCATTTTTAAATGTCGGTGTCAGATAACAAGAATTAGAATTTTGGCGGTTACCATTAATAGTTAAAAAAAAACTTTATTGAAAGCATTTACTATTGCATTTACCCCTGTTTACATACATTCAAGAAAGGGACGGATGAAAGAAGAGTACACGCGGCGGAAATGCGAATGTTGAGATGGAGTTGTAGAGTAACGAGAATGCATAAGATAAGGAATGAGTAAATTAGAGGAAGGTTAAAAGTAGCGCCAGTGGTAGAGAATTGAGGAGTAAGAGGCTAACGTGGTATGAGCATGTCACGCGTAGGAAAGAATATTATGTGACTAAATGAGTGGTAGTTATAGAAGTAGAGGAAGGCCGAAGAAGAGGAAGTAACAACACGGAGATGACGGCTGATAGAGAGATGGGGAGGAGGAATACATATTGTGCCGGCCCCGCGTAATGTGGGAAAAAGGCAGGAAAAAGAAATAAAAAGAAGATAATCACTTGGCCCTCACAACCATATACAAATGTATTGGCGTTATTCTTGACGGGTTTGTGGCGTACCTAATACGACGCGCGCCACCGATCCGAAATCTGTTTTGTAGAATGATGGTCCTACTTTTATTTTACTATTAAATGTTTGCGTTTGGACCACACGTACAATACAGGTTTCGGACCGACCGACCGGCGTTCGCGCATACTTGCCTTTTGTTTCCCCACTCCACTTGACTGACGGCCGCTGTGTCGATCGCGCGCTCGCGTATTTTGCTTTGCTTAAGTTTATCGTGCGTTTATTGTATATTTATTTATTTCTTTTAATTAAATTCATTCGTGCTATACTTCTAATAATATTATTCATTTTTTAGTTTAAACTATCATTCTTCACAAGTTCATTATTTCGCGTTGACATGTTAATTTGAAACGTACCTGAAAAGTGGCAATGGAGTCACTTTTCAGGTACGAAACCTAAATGAAATCCTGTGTGTCATGGCCTTTACCAGAAGTATGCATTTAATATGCATTGCTTTGTCCTCTAAACGTTGCAGCTCTTAACCACCGCCGTTAGCCGACCGAGCTTGCTATCTATTTTACTAATTTAAATGCTGAGCTTATGTAGGTCACTGTGTGATTTTTAAGTCCATTCTGATAGTGAAATAAAACTCGATAAGTAATGGCCTCCTGAACACAGCCCTTATACTACGTGTGTTTTTATATCTAACATTAATTTAAAACACACATCCGGAATCGTAATAGCTGATTTTATAAGTGGGTTTAATACGGGTAGTCTGAATACTTATCCAGTAATCGATACAATTTCAATTTTTTTTATACTACTTATATGGCAAACGAGCATGCAGTCCACCAGATGTTAAGTGGCTACTGCAGCTCATGGATATCCACATAGACGTCAAAACAACCTATTATATTGTCTTGGTCTCTGTGTGGATACGTTGCCATACTATAGGACTTAGCTGGTATGCCTATGTGCCAGTAATTACAGGAGCATACCATTACCATCTAACCGGAACACAGCAGCTCAAATATTGCTTTTTGGCGGCAGATACAGTAAGGCGGTGGTGCCCACTTCCTCGAGCCCGTTCACAAAAGCTCTACCACCAGTGAATCCAATAAACAATTTTTAACGTAAATCGGCGGTGCCTCTGCGATGATGCCGCTTATTCAGTTTAACAGGTGCCTACGTACATAATAATAATCCTCCTAGCCGATTTCGGCTACAGAGACTTGACTTTGTGATTATTGGCCTAGGTGTTTAGCCTGTATGTGGCTGATGTACCCTATTTTTGCGCTAAAAGTCCGGTTACAATGAACACAAGTTAAGGCGCCATTAATGTAGTTGTAATTGATATTAGCCGGCGGTCGACTTTTAAGCTGATCTCGTTTTAAGTCTAGTTCTTGCCTCCTTTCTTCTTCAAACTCGTACACTTTGTCCTGAACATGACGCCTCCATTCAGGTCGTTTTTCAGCGAGAGCCTCCCAGCGCGACGGATCGATACAACACCTCTTCATGTGCCTCTTCTGTACGTCTTTGAAACGTAGGAACTGACCTCCGCGTTTCCGCTTACCATGTTCTAGTTCACAGAAGAAAATGCGTTTCGCCCTTCGCTCATCAGACATCCGAGACAGGTGCCCGCACCAACGCAGCTGACGCCGCATCAAATATGCCTCTATGCCACAGACATTAGCCCGTCGTAGAACATCGGTATTACGGACCCGATCCGACCACTTGATGTTAAGAATGCCGCGGAGGCATTTCAGATGGAATCTGTCTAACGTGCGTATGTGTCTGCGATACAGGCACCATGTCTCTGACGAGTACAAGATGTTAGGAAGTACAATAGCCATATACACCTTAATCTTGTTACTCAATTTGATGTTATGGGAGCGAAATACCTGGACTCGTAGTTTACCAAAAGCAGCCATAGCGGAGCCAAGTCTGCTGTTGATCTCCGAGTCAAGGTCGCATTTTGTTGTTATGCTGCTTCCCAGATATCTGAATGTATCGACCTGTTTTATGGGCTTTCCATCGATTTGCAGATTCAATGGAGCTTGGTTAACAGTGTCCATGGCCATCACCTCTGTCTTTGTAATATTAATTTTGAGGCCAAATCTACAGCACGCAGCGTCAAGCCGAGTCATCAAGTCCTGGAGTCCCTCAGAAGATTCCGCAACGAAACATAGGTCATCAGCATACATCAATTCGGTAATGAGGTCATACGATACCTTTGTGTGCGCTTTTAACCTAGCCAGGTTAAAGATACTGCCATCTGTGCGAAAACGTATGCGGATCCCTTCGGTACCTTCGGTTCCTACGTACATACATGATGAATTAATATGATTTGTTGACGAATTTTCTGCAGGCTGTATCGCTGTTTGAAAATTTTAAATTTTCTACAGTAATTAATTTGAAAATAAAACAACTTTACAACAATACTAGCCATTAGCCCTACCCGTGTTTTTAATTTAATGTCGAAAACAACAAAAAACGTGGTATACAAATATAAAAAATTAAGAGTGGCTTGCCTTGTCTGAATTTGTTTCCTGATAACTACAACCTAGGGTTCTTCAAGTTGCGAGTGAACAGGTTTCTTCTAGGCAGGGTTTTTCACCGTAGACTGCGTCATTGCTTACCATCAGGTGAGATGGTCAAACGCTAGCCAAAAATTACTTTAGCTGCAGCACGTAGTGCGAGGCGAGGTCTTATCGCTAAATAGCGATTTCGGCTGGACCACCTTTGGATGGAATAGTCTATGTATGTATGTATATTAAATTGTTAGTTAATAATTTCGGTATTCTCCTGGTGTTCTATTTATCGTTTCAAGCACGATTACCCTGTATTTATTATAACAATATTCAGTTTTTCCATTATATCAAAATTATCCACACAAGCCCGTTCAATACCCTCTAACCACATTACTGGATGCCTCTAACGAAGTTTTGCACGGCGCTAGATGAGGCCTGTAATTTCATTTTGCGCATAATAAATTCCCTGGGGATGAAGCTACGGTGACGGCACGGGAATATCTGATGGGTATTGATCTTTAAAAGGGGTTATACCAAACACCTTTTTGTACAAAAAGGTATAATGACATCAGCCTGAGAATCAGCGCTACTTTGAATCATTTGTTCCACGACGGGAATCAAACCTGAAACCTCCTGCATCTTAGCCGGATATTCTTAATGAGTTTCGTGGCGCAGTGGGCGAATTGCTGAGACGCAGGAGGTCGCAGGTTCGATTCGCTCTGGAATCAATGTTTGTATGATCTACAGATATTTGTTCCTGGGCTGGATATTTTTCGATATATACAGGTTGTTTGGTAATATACTGACGATATTCAAGTGACGGTTTCTCAAAACATAATGAAAGACTTCGCGAAAATAAACTATTCGTTATATTATTAAATTTTAAAGAAAATTGACTGAATTTAGGTGATTCATTCGATATAAAACTTACTGTCTACTCTTGAAATCGATATCTAAAAATAAAGGCCGATTTGTTATCTCTTTCGGAAATGGCTGTGGGTTTTGAGTTAGAAAGGGACAACAAGAGATATCTCGAGACGTCACCAATACTATATCTGTGGTAAGATAGCAAGCATTATGCAATAGCACTACATAAGTTTAATAAATTGTTTATTTTTACATCCGAAAATAAATTTCAAATATTACAAATTTATTTGTTATGATAATCAAAATAACCTTTTTAATTTTTGTGCGTATATTATCAAACAGTCTATATATTACAAGTATGTATTTACAAAAATAAAGCTATATAAGTATTATATCAGTTATCTGGTTTCCATAGTAGCTCTGCTTAGTTAAACTAACATAAATAAATATTGCTGGACATTTTACACAGCGCTATCTAGCCCCGAGCTAAGCAGAGCTTGTATTATGGGAACCGGATAACTGATGCGTACTTGTATCGTTTTTTTTGTAAATACATACATAAAAAGCATACTACGTACGTAATACTTACTTAGTTTGGGGCTTGATAGGGCTTTGTGAAATGTCCATTAATATTTATTTATATATTCACTCACTGCACCAATCGTCAATTATGTACACTGGTCGGAAAAAGTTTAAAATAAATATTATTCTCTTCTATCATCAGTTATGGACATCTTCCTAGAGTCTAGTAATTATTTTTGAGAGCTTTATTGGTTCAGTCCAGGATCTAGACAAAACAGCTCTCTCAAAGATTAAGACAGTTTGGCATCTGTCTGTCCAACAGCGAGTAACGAGAAGCGAATGTGTATTAAGGATAGTTTGTCACTAGATTAAGAGCGAGTGTGCAAGGGGGTCCGGTGATTACTCGCAGCTGGTAAGCATAAGTACCAAAACTACAAAGCGAGACTCGCTTAGCTCACAGCGTAAGTGAGTTACACGTCGCTGATTTTACGTGTCAGCAAATAGTTTTAAGTATTAGGATATCTATGTTAGTCACTAAGGTATATATTTATATGGGCCGCAGAATTATATTTCATTTTTATTATATATAAAATAGAACTTTATTTTAAGGTGTATGTTAAGATGTATAATATATACGAGTATATAATTAATTAATTTAGTATAATTATATATATATATATATATATATATATATATATATATATATATATATAACTATACTTAATTAATTAATTAAGTATAATTATATATATCTATATATATAACTATACTTAATTAATTAATAAGGTGTATGTTAAGATGTATAATATAAACGAGTATATAATTAATAAATTAAGTATAATTATATATATATATATAATTATACTTAATTCATATACTTACATTATACTTATATCTTAACATACACCTTAAAATAAAGTTCTATTTTAAATATAATAAAAATAAAATATAATTCTAATAAAAATAAATATATATATATATATATATATATATATAATATTGTTATAATAGAATACAATAGTATGTAGAATATTGTTATTTCAAGTATATATATAATAGTACCTATTATATATCTTATAAGTATATATTGGTATAAGTGGTATTAGTGGTGCAGTGGGCGAACAGCCGGCTGAGACGCATGAGGTAGCGGGTTCGACTCCCGCAACGGAACAAACGTTTGCATGATCTACAAATATTTGTTCCGGGTCTGGTTGTTTCCCTATATTATAAGTATGTATTTACAAAAAAATGTATATAAGTATTCTATCAGTTATCTGGTTCCCATAATACAAGCTCTGCTTAGTTTGGGGCTGCTTAGGTTAGTGTGAAATGTCCAGCAATATTTTTTTTTTATTATAATTTCACTTGAAAGAACAATATTCTCACAGGGTCTTGTGGCTAAATGGAGCGGTCTCGACAGCATATCAGCGTTTATCATTTTACGGCGGGCATGATACCAAGTCGAGTCCTATTTACGACTTTAGCACACAATATTTACCAAGTCCTCCTTTGTTTTGTTTATGTTTCACGTCTAAACTATTTAATTGTCTCTTTTGTTTTCATTTTCTCTCTCTTATAATGTAACTGTACATGCGTATTGTGTGCTAACATAGTGATTAAATGATTGTCTATGTCTTTATTTATTAGCAAGCGTCACTGAGCGAGTTGATAGCTTTTGTCGTACAACTAATGGAGCAAATATTTTTGCCGACAGTATGACCAGACAGCGATCACCTATTATTATATGTGTCTCTTTTATTGTACATCAATTGTACATTTCTTGAGCGAGAAATTAGTCGATAGTAAGTCGCTTACTCGTCGGCGGTGGTAAAAGTGCCTAATTCAAAAGCATTGTACCTGACCTATAGATATCATAATAATCATCATCGTCAGTCTTTCTCATCCCACTGCTGGGCATAGGCCTCTCTTCGTTGTCGCCATTCGCCTCTGTCCTGCGCTGTTCTAACCCACATACGACCTGCGATTTTTTAATGTCGTTGACCCACCTTGCCAGCGGACGACCTGCGGTCCTGGTTCCATCTTGGGGCCACAACCCAGTCAGCACCCTGCTCCACCTATCATCACCGCGCCTGGCCACATGTCCTGCCCAACTCCATTTGAGTCCCAATTTACGCTTGCTAACGTCATGAACTTTAGTCCGCTTGCTAATTTCTGTATTGGGGACTCAGTCTAGCAGTGTGATGCCGAGCATGGCGCGCTCCATGGCTCTCTGTGCGACTCTAATCCAGTGCACAGTCTCCTTTGTGAGCGTCTAGGTCTCAGCCCCGTAGGTTAATGTCGGCAGGACACATTGGTTGTAGAGGCGGGTCTTCAGACATTGTGGAACGGACCTATAACGGACCTGTAAAATATACGTAGGTATATGAGTAGGTACGTTAAAACAAGGCCCAAAAGCCTGTAAACAAACGTGACAAAGCCTAACCGCGCCGTGATCCCCTACAGCCTTTGACTCTACCGGCTAATTGTCTTTGTATTTTAATTTACCACTCAAGTCTTACCTGTAGGTTTTGAATTAATATTACAAACAAGCTTCCACCCGTGACTTCACACGCATGTTAATCAATAATAAGGCTATGTTACGGGGCTCCTTTTTCTGCATTCGAACTCTGTATGTCGTCCATTATGCATGAGAGAGTTGACTATATAGATAACCAGCCTAACTCCGAACAGCAGCGCAGAAGTTTCCTGGGGTCTCACGGAGTGATCTTGGATCGTTTAGGATTTCTGCACGGTATGCTGTTACCCCCCACGCATTTCAGGACTACGTGGGCAGCTGATTCTTCCTCCGTGAGACTTCCCTTGCAGAGTGGGCTGTCTGTGGCTCCGATGGTGTAGAGGTGTTTGTTCAGGAGACAATGTTATGTAAGGGTCCCCACGATTATTCGAAGGTCCAGTTTTGAACGTTGAGCAGTCAACGTGTCAGTCGTGGCGAGACGGCCGGCCTATGTCTCCAGGTCATAACTATATACCAAAATTTCATTGAAATCGATCCAGTTGTTTGTTTTTATTTGTCGCGAAAACATAACAAACAGAGAGACAAATCTACTTTTAGATTAGTAATATTAGTATACATAGATTCAAATATATTTTGTTAAAACAAATACTTTTTGATATTACCTTTTAGAGAAATAAATATAAATACATTACTTACTTGGTTTTAGCGATAAGACCGCCCATTGTACTAAATCTATTTGTAAAACTCATGTTCTGTATTTTACTGTTGGTGTACATTTATTGTACACTTTTTAAGTTATTTTATATTATCATAATATAACAAATCAGTACCAAATTTTATTAAAAAATAACAAAACTAAACAGAAATCGAAGTATTTTGATCTAGTAATAAAAAAACACATATGAATATTTTTATAGTTAAGTATCTCTATTTTTTCTGCCTTCTGTGTGACTACAGCTACCACCCTGAGACATACACGTGAACAATCTCATGTAGTGGTAATTTGTTTAAAGATTTTTTTATACTACAGACAGATGGAACACACATATGGGCCATATGTGTGTTCCATCTGATGTTGAACGGTAACCATCGCCTATAACAGAGTATTGTTCGTATTGCACTGCCCTGCGTCCATCTACTTGACACATACAGGTGTAAAGCCGCATGTGCCTGTTATTTCACCGGTAACCATAACCTTCAAATAGTATTATAGTTTTATAGCGTTATCCGAACACTTACGGAAAATTCTAAGATTATAAAAACCATCTCTATAACTATCAAAACAGACATTACTTGAACCAGCAACCTTTCTTTTGATACGAGGATGCCCTGCCAATTGTGCTGCAGTCTTTTGTCACGTCAAGATCGATCAAACCGGAATACAGCAATGCTGTTTGGCGGCAGAAATAGGTAGTACTCCACAAGTTCGAGTTCTTTTTTTTTTACATTTCACACAGCGCTAGCCTCAAACTAAGCAGAGCTTGTATTATGGGAACCAGATAACTAATAGAATACTTATATACATTTTTTTTGTAAATACATACTTATAATAAATATATAGAAAAACATCCAGACTCGGAACAAATATCTGTCGATCATGCAAACATTTGTTACGCGGCGGGATTCAAACCCGCTACCTCCTGCGTCTCAGTCGGCTATTCACCCACTGCGCCACAGAGGTCGTCAAACTTTCACAAGAAGCTCGACTATTCTTAACTTATAAATACTGTTACGCCGAGGCTGTTACAGAATAAGTAATAGTAAAATAATAGTCAGCTTCTCGAAGTTATACCTACTGTGTCACAGAATAGGTAATACTTGTTAATAATATACCTACATACCACCTTTTTTACAACAGTTGCACAGAATAAGAAATAGTAGTCATTAGAAATACCTTCATTTTTCTAGTTACTAGTAGAAACATCGAGAAGGTTTTGGAAATAAAGCGCGGTATAAATAGTGCGTAGAGACGCTCGAGAGAGTCAGTTAACCCTCCGTCGTCCGAGACACGTTCTCGGAGACCCGGATAACGAAATCACCTGCGCTAATGCGTAAGATATTTCTGAGTCATCTACATTAGACAGAGCAAACACTTCACAGATACACCTAGCGAGGTCGACGAGTCCCTTCAGTCGCCGCCTATACGAGGTACAAGCACGTACCCGGGCGTTTCTCTCCTATTTCCACCCTGGCAACAGCCCAAGCCGAGGTTCGAACCTAAGTGGTGCCCTTGCGCTAGTTGCCTCATCAAAACTTACAGAGCTGAGCGCCTTCTGCGCTCGCCAAAAGTTCGATTAAGCTGCAACGGCCTCAGAGGCCAACAGCAAGATTAGTTTATTCGAAAAAAAAATCCAGAGAGTCAGTCTGGATTTGGCTATACGTGCGAAAATTTCGGTAACTTTTAGTGGTTTATTGTGCGATAGTATTGTGTAATAGTGTGTTGTGAGTCCTTGTGATTAAGATCGTGTATTTATCTTATTAGTGTTGAATAAAAGTGTTATTTTGGTTAGATTGATTTTCATTATTTTATCCCGAACCCTCAGCTCGTAACAATACGTTTAACAAAATTAAGTTCTTTATTTTTCTGAGCCAGGAGCTGTGTACACGTACGATCAACAAGTGACTCTCAGAGGGCAAACAGTTGCTGTCAATATTGAGTGGCGGTCATTGATTATACGGGAAATCTAATAAAGGAGATTGTGCGGTTTGCGAGCGTTAATGGATCTTCTATGTTCTGACGCGATTATGTTTTGTTTAGTCTTATGGTTTCGGAAAAGCTTTACTATCGATCTTTTTATACGGGCGATTATATGGAAGACCAAGGATTATAACCTAACTAGCTGACCAATCCGCGGCTTCGCACGCGTGCTTTGCCAATAAAAAGTAACCTATGTGTTTATCCAGGTTATGATCTACGTACATACCAAATTTCATCGTAATCGGTTCAGCCGTTCCGGCATAAAACAGTAACAAACATCCATATATTAGTAGGATTTTATGGTTAGCATTTGTGGACTATGTTGACAATTATAACGACCTTCGTGGTGCAATACGCGAATAGCAGGCTGAGACGCGACGGTTGCGGGTATGATTCCTGCCGCAGAACAAATGATTGCACGATATACAGATATCTGTTCCGGGTTTGGATGTGACTTTATATTTATAGATAAATATGTATTTACAAAAAAAAGTTTAATTGTATTATATCAGTTATCTGGCTCTCATAGTACAAGCTTTTCTTAGTTTTGGGCTTGATAGCGTTATGTAATAGTTCAAGGATTATATATTTTTATTATAATCTAAAGTTATCGTTGGAAGAAACTTGTTAACATCTGTAAACCGCCTAATTAGGTAAAGATATAATTAGGTACCTTTAACAGAAATGTACCAATAATGTACCATAATATAATAACTATGTAACATACATACGTATACTTAGTAAAGTAACAAAGTTACGATTAGCACCTAATATATATTTTTTTACCTATGATAATTTTAGTTTGTAATGAATATCTTTATGCTGTTGATTTGTCTTGCCACGCCCTTCAGGGTACATACTTCTATAGATTACTTGTATTACCTGTTATGTATGTTGCATTGAAATAAATAAATACTAAATACTAATGAACGACTATAAATGATTTATGCTTTCATTGGTTTTTTTTTTTTTTTTTATGTTATTTGTGGGGAAACAGGCTTACGGCCCACCTGATGGTAAGTGGTCACCGTCGCCTATTGACACCGGCAACACCCGGGGTATTGTCGATGCGTTCCCTACACTGAAGAAACCTCTTTACATTTCTCTTGAAGCGTGCCATGTCGTAGTCTAATGGGAAAACCTCAGATGGTAGCTCATTCCACATCTTGCAAGTATGGGGTAGAAAAGATCGCGTGAAGCGTGTGGTGCGCGATACCCAATTGTCGATTATATGTGGATGAGCTTTATTGCGTTGTCGAGAAGTGCGGTGGTAAAATCTCGACGACGGGATGAGATCAAATAGCTCCTCAGAACATTCCCCATTATACAGGCGGTAGAATACACTGAGCGATCCGATGTCACGGCGTTGACTCAGCGGTTCCAGCCTGTCGGCGAGTTTGGGATCACCGATTATTCTAATGGCTCTTCTCTGAAGGGAGTCAAAACGAAGCAATTGGTACTTTGGAGCTCCGTGCCAAAGATGGGAACAGTATTCCACGTGCGGCCGAACTTGCGCTTTGTACAGCAATAGCCGTTGTTGTGCCGTAAAATACTGTTTGGCACGGTTAAGGACTCCAAGTTTTTTGGAGGTGAGCACAGCTTTTGCTTCTAAGTGACTCCCATACTGGACCTCATTAGAAATTTCGACTCCCAGAATCCCTATACTCGCCGAGACGGGGAATGGTGTTGTTTATATAGTTGTCATAAATCACAACGGCTATAGCTAAAAATCATTATCATCGTAATGACAGTCTATATTTACGTTCTGCTGAGTGTAGGTCAATAGAGTAGTAAAATATAAATTATCCGGGGCTAATGTCCAAATATTTACAAAATAAAACTCATATATTGTTTTATTCTTATTTAATGAATTAAAACTTCGATATATATTAAGATTAGAAAACATATATGAGCTGCTTTGGTACCAATTTACTGTAAGAACAATTCAATTGGGATAAGAAAAATAAATTAGTCTTAAAGCATTTACAGACGTACGACTTAAAGACGTATGTGTGTAAACAGCCTTAATTTAAATGAATAAACAAGTAAAAAAACTAACGACTAGTATAATATATTGAGCTGGAATTTTTTTTTTATCCAGCTACATCTAAGTATATCTTGTAACAGCCATCTTTTTATACTAAACTATTCTTACGGTAAATATTTTTAATAATTTACACATTTACTTTACAAATTATATCTACAAAAGTTTTAAGATTTGGCACTCGTAACTTACTTTTTTTTAGTTCAAATTAGTTTTATTTTGACACTTTTATAGAGGTCCGTTTAGTTTAATCTAGGAAAATGGAACTTAAATCTACAAACTGTTGTCTCGGCTTAGTCTAGGTTGAGTAGAGACGACAAAAAACTGTTTGATTTTGGAATACGGGCCCTTTATAAGGTATCTCATTTCATAACTTCTTTGACTACCTAATTAACTATTCACTTTTAAACGCCACGTAGACTACGCCGTTGACCTCTACGACATAGGCTTGCTACGAGGATTCCCACCGATAAGACGTAGACCTTATTATACTATTTATCTGTTCATATTTTTACTAAGTTGATTTTAAATTATTAAGGAGATTTTTTTTTTATTATTTGTTAAAATGTTAGTTAAGTTTTTGATCATACACATTTACAAATCACTGACATGTCTTTCAATTACAAAATGTAGATCCACAATCTAAATTTTGGTCTTAGATGGACTTAAATCGCTTAGCGATAACGAAATTTCAAAAATATAATTTACAATGGGACGTGTGAATTTAATTAAGGTATCATGGTTTTTGAATTTACAAAAGTTATTCGATCGTTTGTTTTTTGACACTTATCCGTCCGGCCGTCTACTTAAGGGCACTTTTAGGATCCCATACGAGCAATATTTTTCGGCAATAAGTAGCCGGTGGATAATACGTTTGGAGCGCTCGTTAATATTGGCCACATATCCGAGTGTAAGTCACGGGCAATTTTAGATAATAATACCAGCAATAATTGACAGTTACGCAATGCACGGCAACTACGTAAAATGTTACTCGTTCAGGCGACCCTTTACAATAGACTGACATAGATAGTTATTGATTAAAACGAGTATTTATCGCGTGTGTACCTTTTTATTTGTTAACCCGACATTTCGGCTGTGTTACAACAGTCATGGTCTCAGTCAGCCCGAGACTATGACTATTGCAATACAGCCGAAACGTCGGAATAACAAATAAAATAGGTACCTACATACGCAATAAATACCCGTTTTAATCAATAATTATGTACTGTGATCGCGAAAGTTTGAAAAATACGACTTACATAGAGTGAAAACATGCAAGTAAAAACTGTAAAAAGAGACAGCAAATTACAATAAAAAACATAGCTAAAGGATACAGATATAAGATGTCGATTGAAAGTTCTATGTACAACTATTTAGGAATCAATTTTCATTGTTAACTTTGACACAATCATTTCATAACCTAATAATAGTTTACAAATTCTTATATAATCGTTCCTAATTGGGGTTTCACAGCTACCATTTACATAATTATTTTATAACGAATTATTATTAGGACTTTCGTCATCTAAATCAGTTACAGCCGATTCATTATTATCAATAACATTCGAATTTATTTCAATGTTGTTCAATACGTTATTATGATTGGCACTATCACTATCAATCTCGCAACTTGACTTTTGGTTGCAGCCGTCACTATCAATCTCACAACTTTTTTGACTGCCAGATTTTTGGTTGCAGCGGTCACTATCAATCTCGCAACTTTTTTGACTGCCAGACTTTTGGTTGCAGCAGTCACTGTCAATCTCGCAACTTTTTTGACTCCCAGATTTTTGGTTGCAGCGGTCACTATCAATCTCGCAACTTTTTTGACTGCCAGACTTTTGGTTGCAGCAGTCACTGTCAATCTCGCAACTTTTTTGACTCCCAGATTTTTGGTTGCAGCAGTCACTGTCAATCTCGCAACTTTTTTGACTGCCAGATCTTTGGTTGCAGCAGTCGCTGTCAATCTCGCAACATTTTTGCCTGCTAGACTTTTGGTTGCCACTTTCGCTATTCTCGCAGCTTTTTGAGCTCTCCGACTCAGTTTTTTCGACGATAACTTCAATTATAGGCTTAAAATCTGTTTCTAAATCAGGTGGTCGTACAGTTGATAGAGTGTTTGATAGGTACGATTGTAGGTTGTAGCCTGGTAGTAGTTTTGGTTGTAAGGGTAGCATGAGGTCGAGGGACCCTGTGGTGGCGGGGCGTGGTTGCAGGGGCGGAGCGGTGATCAGTGGTGGTTGCAACGACGCCAGAGAAATGGCCCCGCATTGTGTGTTGATGATGGGGCTTTCGACTGGAAGGTACAAAGGTTTGTGTTATGTAACTAAGGTATTGCTTATTAAATTAAGGTATCTATTTTTTCTACAGATAAATTGTGGACTACGGCGGATTTTCATGTTGTATGTAGATCCATATCGTGTAAGGATACAGATACCGGGGTCTATCTGACATTCGACACATGAGAAATGGAGACAACAGCTTGAACATTCGTCACAGACTCATAACGTAGCCGTAGAATAACTGAACTAAATAGATAGACACAGAAGCTAAACTTAGAACAACGAACATACGACGCTCTCGGTCAAACGTTCAACCGACTTGATCCAAAATCTTCATACGCGCGCCTGTTATCGCTCGTTGACTGAATTTAACTTTTGTACTTCTTTATCTATTTTGTGGTTACTGTTTCATCATATCAACCATAGAACGTCCACTGCTGGACAAAGGCCTCCCTCATTGATCTCCAGGAACTGCGGTTAGAAGCGGCCTGCATCCAACGCCGACCTGCGGTTCTTACAAAGTCGTCTGCCCATCTTGTAGGTGGACATCCAACGCTGCGCTTGCCGGTCCATGGCCTCCATTCGAGAACTTTCCGGCCCCATCGGCCATCTGTTCTGCGCGCTATATGGCCTGTTCATTGCTACTTCAACGTGCTAATCCGTCGGGCTATGTCGGTGACTTGAGTTCTCCTACGTATCTCCTCATTTCTGATTCGATCCCGTAGAGAAAACCCGAGCATATCCCTCTCCATAGCTCGTTGAGCGACTCTAAGCTTATTCATAAGGCCAATAGTGAAGGACCACGTTTCGGTTCCATATGTCATCACTGGTAACACACACTGATTGAAGACTTTCGTCTTAAGGCACTGAGGTATGTTGGACGAAAAGACGTTGCGAAGTTTCCCAAACGCTGCCCATCCGAGTTGGATTCGACGATTGACCTCTTTCTCGAAGTTGGACCTACCTAATTGGACTGTTTGTCCTAGGTATACATACGCGTCGACAACTTCAAGAGCCGAGTTCTCAACCATAACTGGAGCAGGGACGACATGGACATTCGACATGATTTTCGTCTTGTCCATGTTCATTTTAAGTCCTACCCGTTGGGACACTCGATTGAGGCCTTCAAGCATCGTGCTGAGCTCTTCCATCGACTTTGCCATGACCACAATATCGTCAGCAAACGACGACGACGTCGAAGGTGAGTGATGTATTCGCCGTTAATATTGATGCCCAGTCCTTTCCGTTCCCGAAGCTTGAAGGCATCTTCCAATGCGGTCGTAAACAGTTTCGGAGAGATGAATCTCCCTGTCTTACGCCTCTTTTTAAGGGAATCGCCTTCGAGCTCTGTTCGTGTACTCAGACTGATATAGTGGCGTTTTTATACAAACACTTCAACACTTCGATGTATCGATAGTCAATACGGCATCGTTGGAGAGACTCAAGCACTGCCCATGTTTCGATTGAATCTAAGGCTTTCTCATAGTCCACAAACGCGAGACATAGTGGCAAGTTATACTCTTCGTTCTTCTGTATGACTTTCCGCAGCGTATGTATGTGGTCTATGGTACTGTAGCCTTTACGGAACCCGGCTTGTTCTGGAGGCTGGAAGTCATCAAACCTGCGCTCGAGACGGTTCGCGATGACCCTTGAAAACAGCTTATAAACATGGCTCAAAAGCGAGATGGGTCTATAACTCTTAAACAAGGTGTTGTCACCTTTCTTGAAGAATAGAACCACCACGCCCTCGTTCCATGCTTTTGACGTCGTACCTTCAAGCAAGGCGAAATTAAAGAGCTTCTGAAGGACTTTAAGTACCGGTGATCCACCCGCTTTCAGAAGCTCTGAAGTGATTCCGTCCTCACCCGGCGCCTTGTCGTTCTTAAGCTGCTTCAAGGCCATCCTGATCTCATACAGGCTGATGTCTGGAATATCTTTGGTATAATGTCGGGTCAGTTTGGCTCTTGGGTCGTTGGCCGCACTGCAAACAGGTTTAGTGACCGAATCGTAGAGCCGTCCATAGAACCTTTCGACTTCCCTTAACACTTCCGCTTTACTTGACGTTATACTACCATCTTCCCTCTTCATCTTCGTCATGCGGCTCTGCTCAATAGAATTATCTCTCGCGAACTTTTTGGAGCCTTTATTCCGCTCTATCGTATCTTTAATACGAGATTTATTAAAGGTACGAATATCGTGCCGCAAGGATTTCCAAATCTTTCTATTGAGCTGCCTATGTGACTGAGCATCATCGGGAGACTGCAGTCGCAAAGAACGTCGTTCAGCCATGAGGTTAAGGGTGTCATCAGAGAGTTTCTGAGGTCTATTGATACGAGGGGTCTTAAAGAACTGGGACCCCACCGTATGGACGGTTTCTACGAACCTGTTATTGATCTCGTCCACTGATGCATCTACTTCTAGACAGTCAAAGCGATTTGCAAGTTCGAGTTGAAAGCTCTCGAGGTTTTGGATATGTGTGCGAGTGGGTCGGAGCGTAGACTTCATCAGACGGGACCTTTCAAGTGTAACGTTCATATTCAATGTGGCTCTAACAATTCGGTGATCACTGCCGGTTTTCACCCTGTGAATCACAGAGACATCATTGAATATCCGTTTCTTGTTGGTCAAGATGAAATCAATCTTATTTCTCGTGGAACCGTTGGTTACTGTTTGATTGGCAAATATTTTTATAAATTAATTAACTTGGTCGCGATAGTTCTAAGAGATTAAATGTCAAACACTATGAATTATGAAATTTAATACATGCTAATCTAGAAAAAATACATGCAGATACATGCGTAGTATTGCTGCCTACTAGATGAAAAGAGAACCTTATAAAGGTTGTTGGGAGCCATTGGGTGCAGGCCGCAGAAGATCCCTCGCTCTGGAAACCTATGCAGGAGGCCTATTATCAGCAGTGGACGTCCTTTGGCTGAGATGATAATGATGACATGCATACTAAAATAATATATATTCGGGTAGGTAAAAAACCTTAAAAGTACGTATTTACTTAGCTAAATGTAGTGCACAATGATAATGCAGGCAAAACCTTCTACTGCTCAATGTTTATAATTTTACCTATATAAGTGGTTTATTACAATAGGAAATAATAATAAGACATATAAAACTAACTAAACATTTTTATTTAACCTATTATATGCATAAGCAAAAGCAAGAAATGTTTATTCAGCGGAAACATTTAGAAAGAGGCCAGAAAGTTGCGAAGTTGTACATTATACAATATTGTTACATAGCGCTTACTAAAGACAGATGCAAATATTTTGCTAAAAATTATAAAGAAGATTGACAAACGGCTAAAAACATTGCATCCTGACCCTTTCTCTAAAAAAACAATCCCTTAACACAAAGTTTTAAATTAATTTGATGAGATAATAATACATATATGTTTCGGGCCTGGATGTTGTTCTATATTACAAGTATGTATTTACAAAAGTCTATAAATATTCTATCAGTTATCTGGTTCCCATAATACAGGCTCTACTTAGTTTGGGGCTAGTTAATGCTGTGGGAAATGTTCAGCTATATTTTTTTTTGTTAGTGTGGAAAACTATAATTAGGCACAAAAATTATAACAGGAAATATTTACCACAAAGTATACATAATATACGTAGTTTTTACGGATAACTGAGACGTTTCTTTTATATTCAATACTAGCTGTTGCTCGCGACGTCGTACGCGTTACACTAATAAATGTGTAGATAACCTCAAAATAAAGCTAAGCACGCTGTTAAAACTTGACTCGACGACCCATTTCTATCTTATGAGACCTGATTTATGGGATAAAAAGTAGCCTATGTGGTAATCGAGGTTATACTTAATTTCATCGAAATCGGTTCGGTTCGACGTGATTCAGTAACAAACAAACATCCAAACTTTCGCGTTTATAATATTAGTGTGATATTCACAAACATTACTTCTGTTAAAAGTAACTATCATTATTCAGTTGGAAACGGTATATACATACTTTATACTCTGCAATATTCTTTATCTTCTTAACACATTATAAAATGAAGTCGCTTCCGCTTTCTGTTAGCTTATATCTTTTAAACTACTTAACGGATTTTAATTTAGTTTTCAGCAATATATAGAGTGATTCAAGAGGAAGGTTCATAAATATATATTACAGACATAGTAACTTCTAAAGAAACAGTTTGTTTGTTACCTTTTCATAACTAAACGGCTGAACGGATCGCTATGAAATTTGGCAAGGAGATAGATTATATCCTGGGGAACGACATAGGCTACTTTTTATCTGGGTGCGCAACAGGAAGGTAATGTTTTTATTGTAATACCACGCATGCGAAACCACCAGCTACTTTAAATAAAAAATACGTTTACTGAATAATATATTTGCGCTGCGTATGGTGGTCACCAATTGATGGAAAGATGACCTGATAAAGATTACTGTTGGGAGCCGTTGTGTACAGGTCACACAAGGTCTGCCACTCTCGAAAGCTATCGTGGAGGCCTATATTCAACAGTGGACGTCCTTGAGTTGATATGATGATAATAAGTACAGTTTTGCCAATCTTCTTTGCAATTTAAATGGTAAAATATTTATAATTCTGTTATATTTTGACAAAGCGATGAATAAGTTTGTAAAATCTTAGTTTAATTAAGCTGACAGATATTCCTTAGATATATCTAAGGTTGGAATAGAATCGTCTGAGCTTTACCAATAGGTGCCCTGGCCTGCAAAGGCAGGGCTGTCGTGGTGGGTGGCCGCAGCAGGTTTGGTGGACCTTGGAGCGCCAGACTTATCATGTTCATTCCGTTTACTCCTGGAAATAAAAACACCATATTAAAGAAAACTTATAATAGAAATGAAATAAATAGGTCTCGTTTTTATCACGCCATTATCTGAAATGGAGGTGAAGGAGAAGGCCTATACAGATTTAGGTTAGTGAATAGTTGTATTCTAGATCTTCATGCTTCATCTTAGAACACATAATCGCTTACCATCAGGTGAGATTGTGGTCAAACGAAAATCTTACAGGTTAAAAAAAGACTGTACAGCAGTCTGTTCAGACGGGCTGTATTGATGGTAAGAGTAGGAATAATAATAGTCATTTATTTCAGACAGTGTCCTTATAAAACAAAAGTAATAATAATCACTAAAAAATATCAGCCTTCAAATTAAAAACATACAAATTAATATTAACACAGGAAATTAAAAGAAAATAATATGTCAAATTTCACAGATAATAATAAAATAAAATAGAATAAGAACATATCATTAAATTGGAAGACACGATACAAAATTTTATTTGAATTTAATTATTTACCCAAACAAGAAAGTTCAATAAGTTAAAATGTGTAGGGTAAGTTTATTCTGTAACTCGTGTTTCGTAATTCTGTCACAAAAAGTGTGCACATTATATAAATTTAACCTTCTCGTTAAACATCGTGTCAAGTTGTAAAAACATCGCAACAAGTATTTTTTTCTCGATCTCATAAGATTTCTGGATAGCGACTCTATAAATTATTTTTACAACGGTAAACCACAACTAAACTCATGTTATGTATAACTGGTTCTTTAACAATCCAGTATCTGTTAAATAAAATCCTAACCCTTGCTTAAGTAATATTACAACGCCATCTGTAATTTCACCCCCGTACTAATAACCTCACTTACCAAACTTATTCCCGCTCCCAGGCAGCTCCTTTAGAACCACAGGATGCTTTACTGCGTTTACCCGCCGATTGGAAGCGGCAGGTTGGTTCACTTTTCTCCGGGGTTGCTCGACTGGAAGCACCCTGCGCCTCTTCTTGGGAAGTTTTGACCGCGCCTGTGGATAGATGGCGTCGGTATAAAAATATGTTATAAAGCAGAAACATTACAAAGTTTGACCACGTCTGTGGGTAGATGGCGTTGTTATACAATAATGTTACAAGAGCATCTGAGTAACATTACGAATTTTTTACTACGTCGGTGGGTAGATGGCGTTGTCATAAATCAGCTTTAAGATTATGGAGTACACACAAACAGCTCGCTAAATGTGACAACATACAAGATTTTTATTTGCATATAAAAGAAGTGTACAGTCATGTATTAAAAACTAGGTAATGGCACTCAATACATTTTTTATTGTACACATTTTTTTTATTTTTGACGAACCCCGTGGCTCAGTGGGCGAATACCCAGCTGAGACGCAGAAGGTAGCGGGTTCCATTCCTACCGAACATATGTTTGCATGTTCTACAGATATTTGTTCCGGGTCTGGAAGTTTTTCTATATATAATAAGTATGTATATACAAAAAAAATATTTAAGTATTCTATCAGTTATCTGGTTACCATAGTACCAGTTCTGCTTAGTTTGGGGCTAGATAGCGCTGTGTGAAATGTCCAGCAATATTTATATTCATTTATGAAGGTTTTCATGATTTTTTTAGTTTCCATTACTTTATCAGTTTGCTATTCACCTCAACTTCGATTTTATATAAAATAAAAATACCTAGCATTTTTTTCTACTCTGACATTCGAACCCAACCCCTGGATTAAAAGGTGGATAGTTCTTTGTTCTCGTAACCCAGGTTACGACTCTTGCAAATTTTTCCTTTAGTTAATTTAACTCTAGCTTGATTCAGGCACCTGGCTAATTAGTTTGTGAACTCGTAAAGAAAGGTGAGAATTGGATTTAAGTTGCGCCCACGTTGGAAATCAGAACAGAGATTACAGAATTGAGTTATTTTTTTTATACTACTTATATGGCAAACGAGCATGCAGTCCACCAGATGTTAAATAGCTACTGCAGCCCATGGATATCAACATAGAATTCAAAACAAGCTATTATGTTGTCTTGATCTCTATGTGGATACATTGCCATATTATAATACTTAGCTGTTATGCCTATGTGCCAGTAGTTACAGGAATATACCATTACCATCTAAACGGAACACAGCAGCACAAGTACTACAATTTGGCGGCAGATAAAGGTAAGGCGAGTTTTTAAATTACGATGTTTTAAGATTTATTTGAGTAATTTTGCAAGATGTTGCCGAGTAATGTACAAGTGTACAAGTTCTTGAAGTTGAATAAGCGTTCTCAAGCTCATGAAAGCGTAATTTGCAGATTGTAACTTTACGGATATATTGTGAAGCTTGTTTAAATTATTTAGTAACTATAAAAATTTGTACCTACTTTAATTTTAGCGTAGTACGTTGAGTGAGACACTTATACGCCAAAGTACATAATTTAAATTTGTTTTTGTACGTTTTCTGAGAGTTTTGATATTCGTACTTAAAATTTTTACTTTTTCGATTAATTGGTCGCAAAAATGGCAAATGTAGATATAAAAATTAAATTATAGGGCATATCTGTTATTCTTGATTACTATAAGTGAAAGAAAAGGTATAATCTGTATGTAGATTTTTCCTTATCAGTTAAATCGTTATGGGAAGTCGGCTAATATAAATTTGATGACATCGATACATTTTTGAAATAGATACACATCGTAACGATTTAATTGAAAACAATAAAAATTACGAACAGATAAAACCTTATCTTATATTTATACAAATCTAGAATAGAAAACATTCGTGGACAGGTTATTTAAATAAATATGTATTTTTAAAATTATTATTATTATTTATAATTTACACTCTAACATTTCTTAACATTATTACGATTATTCCTTACATAATATATTTATTTCTTCTATCTACTTATCATAACTATCTAATTAAGCCTATCATAATTGTATGCAAACACATTTGTTCTTACGAGTTCTAATGACTTGCCTAAAAAAAGGTTTCTGCAGAATAACAGCGCCGAGCTGTCGATCGGTGGCGAGGCATAATGCTGAGCTGGAACCCATTTGCTGCAGTAGCACATACACACCTACTTGCCTCTTTTTAATTTTTCCCTGACTGTAAATTTATTATTTCATTCTATTGTTTCTATGTTTGTTGTATTTTCTGTGTTCTCTTGTGCTTTCTCTTTGATGTTATACCTTTTGATTGTATTGTGTGAATTTGTGTGTGTTACGGTAGCAAATAAATGTCTGTCTATGTCTATGTCTAAAATAGTAACCCCTACTCACTAAGAATATCACATGTGCTTATTTTTCTGCAAGAAAATAATGATTCAAACCACATCTACCTGCTCGAGAGATTCATCTTAAAAATGTGTTTTCTCTGGAGAAACTGTCTATTCATGTTAAATAAAACAATTTGCTCGGAGATAACTTGCATTGGGGACACGGAAAGAGTAATAATAGACTAGCTATAGAATACATTTGTATTGGTAATAGCTCACTTCTATTTACCCCGTGCTTAGTCTTCATTTCTCAATGGACTTTGACATAACTTTTGAAACTATCATGGTTATAAACACTATTTGCACAAATCATGGATAATATCCCGTTTTTAGTGCAAATGGACGTAGAGATGATAAAAATAATTAGTGATTTAAACGGGTATTTATCACCATTTTTATTTGTTACTAGCTGACCAATCCGCAGCTTTGCACGCGTAGTTTTTAAATAAAAACATAACCCTCCTTCTCCGCAGTTGGGTAAAAAGTAGCGCGTGTCACCCGGAGATAGTGTAGCTTCCCAAAAGTGAAATATTTTTTTAAATCGGTCCAGTAGTTTCGGAGCCCATTCAATATAAACAAACAAACAAGGACATCTTTCCTCTTTATATTATTACGAAGTTTTTTGTAGATATTGAGATGTTCTTACTTATTGTAGAACATATTTTTGTTCGATCATCAATAGTTTCCGCAGCGCATGCGACGAAAGACGTTTTAGAGCACTTTTTTACACCTTGGGTTACGTTACTTATGTTTTAGTAAGGATCCCTAATCATTTCTAGCAATAAATATAACTTATGTCACTCAAGGTGAATGTAGCTTTCTAATGGTAAAATAATTTTTGAAATCGGTACAGTAGTTTTTGAGTTTATTTATTACAAACATACACACAAAAATACAAATCTTTCCTCTTTATAATATTAGTATAGTATTGACGTTTCGATTGTTTTCGTAGAGGAGGTTACAGGGAGACTCCCTACTGACCACAGGGATCTGGCCGCGACCACGGCTATTGCAACAGTTGCAACATAATCGGAACGTCAGGATAAGAAATAAAAAAGATACATACGCGATAAATACTCGTTTAGATCAGTTATTAAGTAAAGTGATCGCAAAAAATTGATAAATAGGTAAGTACTATGATCAAAATAATCTTATATTTTACTAGCTGCCACCCAGCTTTGCACATCCCACTTCCGTCCCGCGGGCACTGATTTATAGAATGAAAAGTGTCCTATTTCCATATGCAGGTCATCATCGTCATATGTTCCAAATTTCATGCAATCGGTTTCGTAGTATTGGCGTTAGGAACAAACATACACCCAAACATGCAAACTTTCGCATTTCATATACATAATATATGAATTCGTAGAGGAGAAACAAGCACAAGCGATGTGCCTAGGAGTTAATATTTTAGTGAAAACATGAATGTTTATGTAACTAGCCTGCCCACGATTTTTTCGTTCCCAAATAATAACAAGCCTTATTGTTATTCTAGATTTGTATTCGTGAAGGTACTGTTTGTAATTATTCCATAAAAATATTATGGAATCTCTCTGATATAAAGTAAAATATTTGTATTCGTATCATTAAAATAGATCCCCATTTATTAGCGTTGATGGGTTACAGCTTGAACAATATAGAAATTACCAGCCGTACTGGTTATTCATTAACTATTGTTCACTATTTATCATAACATCGTTACTCTAAGAGATGTAAATTACATACGCGAGGGAGTTTAACCTGATGAATTTACTTTCCATTTAAGAGATAAAAGGCCCAATGGAAAGGAAACAAAGGCATTTGCGACCCCAAGGTATCTGTTTTGAATTTATTAAGATTAAATCATTAACGAATTTTGCGCATTATTCATATCGGCTACTGGTCGAGAACAGTACCGATGTAGACTGATTTTTAACATTTTGACGTTAATTACAGATCATTAGAGGTACCATACAACATCTTTCGGAATCCAAGTCAACCTTACCGACCCGTGGTATACCCTGCCGACTAACAAGCAAGGCTCTGACGCTCCACCCACCAACACGAACTGGACCAGCGTGGTGGGTTACGGTCCAACCCCCCCCCCCCCCCCCCCCATTATGATAGACACACAAAACAGGCCCCAAGTTCCCGGCGGTCCTGGGGTTGGGGTTGTTAATGACGGAAGACAAAACCATCCTGGGGCCAGGGGTGCTAAGAATCCCCATGCGAGATCGATCCCCCGTCAAACGAATCAGGCAAAGTGTACCAAAGAAGAGACGGAGGGATGAACTCACTAATTTCCAAGCAGATTGGAACATCTTACCGCTTGAAAGTAGTGTATAGAAATAACGGAGGGCCAGCAGAAGAATCCTATGCCCAGCAGTGAGACACAGAGGGTTGATTATAATAATAATAACAGATACTTGACTTAAGCCGAATATAGTAGCTGATTGGTTTTATTTGGAGGCTTTCTCCTCAGCGACGAATCAGTTTTATGTGTTAAAAAAATATATGTCATTCATTGACCTTTTACCTGCAAAGTGAACATACAAAAAAGTTCTACCTGTTTATTAACTATGAGAAAAATAATAACAAAATGTAGCTGTTTTCGACTTTTAACTTGATTCAACCTCTAAACGACGTAAAATTTTGTAATTTTTCTTTCACCTAAATGAGGGCAAAGATTATACCTTCAAGTTGAACATATGCTGCTGTGCTGCGACGGTCCTTCACGTGGCAATTAATTATTTTAAATTATTCAGATTAGTTAGCGGGCGTATCCTTAGAAGGTGGTTGCGAGGGCGATGGGCGGCAGTGTACAGCTGACTGTCGTACGGGAGGGTTGTGCTCGTCTGCCTCGCGCTCACCTATTTTCTGGTCGGTTAGATGCGTGCGGGGCCAAAACAATAGCTACGCCCATTCGCTCAAGGTCATCGGCTACGGTTAGCGCCTTAAGTAGCTAATGAATATTGGTTTTTATTTCACCCTACTATTATACACCTATATGTACCTACTTATAGTATTTTATATAATATACCTTTTTATTATTAGTATAGAATAATAATGTAATATGCTATTACATTATTATGTATCTAATCCATTGATGAGTACTTATATATATGTATGTATATATTTATTTATGTTGCTTATGTAAGTGCACTGTTTATTTAATATTCATTTATATATTATTAATAGCTACCGTCCTATAACGATCTCGTGATATCCGGTCCATCCAAGGATTGTCTGGAAGAGATCGCTTTTAGCGATAAGACCGCCAATTGTATTTCTGCGTGTATTGTTATATGTTTTTAATATTGTTTTTTGTTGACTGTGTGACTTACAATAAAGCGTTTTCTATCTTCTATCTATCTATGTGTTGTCCCTGTTCCACTCGATAGGAAATACCTACTGCCCTCAAAAGGCGTCCACTAGGCCGCAACAGCTATGGCATTAGCAAGTATTTATGCCTAACACGTGCGCCAGAAGCCATATTACTCCCGATCAAGGATTTCATTCAATTATAAACCAATCGACCGACTGCAATCGCGCAAATCAAATAGCCGACCTTGCACCTATAGTTGTACCTAGATAGAACTACGATTATTTATACAGGCTTAATTACATTCTTATATAACAACATAAGGAAACACAACTGTGGCTTTATAAAATGTATTTAAAAAGTACATTTATTAACATAAATATACAATTATTAACAAGACTATAAAATATAGAAGAAACAATTGAAACATCTAAAGATCGTTGCAAACGATTTATAGATAGCTCAACTGCTCCAGATTACTACCAGGTAGATGTGTCCACAAGATACTGGAAATATAAAACCGGCCAAGTGCAAGTCCACAGACATGAGAAATAAGGAGACAGGCTGGTAATACGAATTCTCAAGAAACCCAGTGTCCCCGAATTTCCCCCTCTCGTGCCTACACCTACAAATAAAGCTTACTTACGATAATTAACTCGCGCAACACACACACTGAACGTAGCACTAGTGTTGGCTACTTGACTAACTCACACTAACAAATCACCCTATTAGTGCGTACTACACGTACGTCACACTACCTTAAAAACTTAGGCATACACTAGGGATTGACATTGTTGATAAAGTGTTATCGATATCTTAGCATTTTGAGAGATATCCCGTCCAAATTCAATCTTAACTTTAATATGGTTTAGGATTTATTAATGAAATCAATTAAATACTCAACTGCACAAGTAGAAAGTCAAAAATCCTAAACCAACCGTTTCTAATTTTTCTTAGTTTGAGTCTCACTATTGAATCGAATTACAATCCCCTAAGAAACATACATTACAACCCTTCTTTAACTATTTAAGAGTATTATTACTTTTAATATTTACAAAGTTAGATATCTAATTACTCGTCAAGTTTTATTTTAGTTCGGTCTTGGTTATTAAAAAGGTATCGACAAATTCATTTGTTGAAATGAACTAGTACATCACTAACTCGCAGCAGAAAACAGTGGCCGTACCACGCAACGAACGTGGTATCGAGAGTATCGTTAAATATATATTCCATTGCGCATTTTGTTTTTGGATTGTGACTCGTTTTATCATACACGCAGCAATGTATTTCAAACAATGAATATGAAATGCTTTTTGCACCGATTTCAAACTTGACTGACGACATTGTAAATAATTTTAGCCTTGTGATTGTTTTATAGAAAAAACGTATTAAAACAAGTAATTTTGAGTACTTACATGTGGAACAATATCCCATCTTTGCTATAATTCACTTTGTTTCTCCTGTTTTTGCATGTAATCACAGCACAACTTGGCATTTTGAGTGAATTTGTCTGAGACAGATGAAGCACGACTAGTGCCCGATTTCGACGGACAAAATATTTTGGTCTTGTTGTTGAGACACTGGCCACGCCCCTTCGCCCTATCCCCTTACTTCTCTCATCCGTGTGTAAGTCAGACTCGCGCACGAAGGGTTCCGTACCAATACCTATAAAAACGGCAAAAAAATCATGTTTGTTGTATGGGAGCCCCACTTAAATATTTATTTTATTCAATAGCACAATTTTATTTATTAACCTTTTTTTTTGACTTCGTTTACCTGGGCTTAAAATATGTCTATAAATGTGTCTTAGATATAACAACGCTAACATCCGAAAACGTCATCTGCCCGTTCAGGTAAGCGTAGTCATTTATTAATATCTTTTTTATTTTCTGAACTTTGACCTTTTTATCCAAACTCTTTGGAATATAGCTTAATAAACTCGACGATGTGTTATCTTCTATTTTATAAATCTAATGTAATTGATTATTATTCAAAATTGAATGGCCAATAACCTTAATTTTCCTAAAATAACTGACCAATATCCTTTCTCATATACATACACATAAACAACTACTACATAAAGTAGATTCACAGTATTTTCTTGTTAAGTTTCATCAAGATAGGTCCAGCCGTTGAGTCGTGAAAACGTAACAGACAGACCGAGAGAGTTACTTTCGGATTTATAAATTAGTTTGGAGTATGGAGTATGGATTCTCATAGTAAAAGTTTGCAGTAGTTTGGGGCTAGATGGCGGTGTGTGAAATGTCTAGCATTATTTATTTTATCATCATCATATCAGCCGTAGGACCCCCACTGCTGGACAAAGGCCTCCCTCATTGATCTCCAGGAACTGCAGTTGGAAGCAGTCTGCATCCAACGCCGATCATGGCAAAGTCGATGGAAGCACGATGCTCGAAGGCCTCAATCGAGTCTCCCAACGGATAGGGCTTAAATTGAACATGGACAAGACGAAAATTATGTCGAATGTCCATGTCGTGCCTGCCCCAGTTATGATTGAGAACTCGGCTCTTGGAAGTTGTCGACGCGTATGTATACCTTTGACAAACAGTCCAATTAGGTAGGTCCAACTTCGAGAAAGAGGTCAATCGTCGAATCCAACTCGGATGGGCAGCGTTTGGGAAACTTCGCAACGTCTTTTCGTCCAACATACCTCAGTGCCTTAAGACGAAATTCTTCAATCAGTGTGTGTTACCAGTGATGACATATGGAACCGAGACGTGGTCCTTCACTATTGGCCTTATGAATAAGCTCAGAGTCGCTCAACGAGCTATGGAGAGGGCTATGCACGGGGTTTCTTTACGGAATCGAATCAGAAATGAGGAGAACTCAAGTCACCGACATAGCCCGACGGATTAGCACGTTGAAGTGGCAATGGGCAGGCCATATAGCGCGCAGAACAGATGGCCGATGGGGCCGTAAAGTTATCGAATGGAGGCCACGGACCGGCAAGCGCAGCGTAGGACGTCCACCTACAAGTTGGGCAGACGACTTGGTATTTATTTTATACGTGTGATCAATTTGTCTAACCTTCGGCAGTCAGGCAAAAAGCGGACAGGAAGTAAACAAAATTTCATTTGAAAATATAATATTTTCCAAGTCTATGTATGGAGTATGGAATCCCATAGTAAAAGTTTGCATTAGTTTGGGGCTAGATAGCGGTGTGTAAAATGTCCAGCATTATTTATTTTAAACGTGTGATCAATTTATCTAACCTTCGGCAGTCAGGCAAAATGCGGGCAGGAAGTAAGTCTTGAGTTATTTCGCGGGTTTTCTGATACTATTTACTCTGTGGAGCGCCCCGCAGGCTAATGATGTTGAATATTTTCAATTCCATATAGAAATGTTTGCCAAGATTCGACGTTCCTTTTAAATATTTGTATTTGGTAACATTTAGAGATTTATATTTCACTAGTTGACCCGGCGAACTTCGTACCGCCTTGATAAGCGTATGACGCGGGCTGCCAATGTACGTGACCGGTATAATTGTCAATCGGTCATCATTAGCTGCATCTATGTATGAGAAAATGAATATTTATCATAATTTTTGTTTGCGTGAATTTTTCAGATATATTAATACTTATTCTGCTATTCGGGGCGAAGACAAATCCTACACATTGAAGATCATCAAAATTGGTCCAGCTGTTGTTGAGTTATAAATGGTGTAACTTACCCGATTTTGTTTTATATTTATACTACACAGTTGACCCGGCGAACTTCGTAACGCCTTGACATGCATATGACGCGGGCTGTCAATACACGTCGGCCATCATTATCTCCATCAAAGTATGTGAAATTTATTTTTATGAATAAATCTTTTTGCGTGATTTTTTCCGATATTTTAATTGTTATATTCGGGACGGAGACAAATACAACAAATCAAAAATCATCAAAATAGGTCCCGCCGTTCTCGAGTTATAAGTGTTTGAACAAACCCACAAACTTTGTTTTATATATTAAAATTTTATGAGAAAATGGCGGCGAAAGTTTGAAAACTGCCATTTGCGGCTTTACTTGTGTAAAACTATCAAGCGAGAGACGGATGCCTGAGATAGGGTGTAAAAACCAGACAAGTGCAAGTACGACTCTCGCACCGATGGTTCTGTAAAAATATTATGATAAGTGATATAACTACAAATTTTATCATAATTAAATTATTTTAAGTGTTATTTATAATATTTTAGGTTTATAGTATGTAGGTATGTTAATATTATATATGTAGATGCACCGCCGTCATGTGATAAATTATAATCCTGTCCATACAATAGTTGTCTGAAAGAGATCGCTTTTAGCGATAAGACCGCCCATTGTACTAAATCTATTTGTAAAAACTACGTTCTGTATATTACTTTGGTGTGTATTTACTACAATAAAGAGTTATTTTATCTTATCTTACAAATAACCCATTTTCGGATGTTTTGTACTCATATTTATTCATACCGTAGGGACACAATAGAACACTTGGTAACGTCAATAATACTTAAATCATTACATAGGCTTTATCTAACTAGTAGCTCGTTACACATCATTTTGGAGGTGCTAGAAACAGACACGCATTTCATATTAATTTAAGAATCTAAACACTATTTATAAGTATTTAAGATTATAGCTGATATAAGTGAGAATTGTCAAAGAATTTTATATATACCTAATTTAAATTCCAAATTGCTATTTAAGTCAATAGGTTACAATTAAAAGAAATATATATTACATTAGTGAATAAATTAAATGTTAGATCGTAGCTGCTGTGCAATACCACGGCATTGTTAAACATTTCAAAAAATTCTAAATACTCTTAATTTTAATTTGGAAAAAAAACATAGTACAACTGTACAAGTACAACTGAAACGATAGTATTCGTAGTAATGTGTCGCGAACACTAACGCCCCCTTCTAGTTTAATATTTCCAATTATTAAAAAAAAATATACAAGTTATTATGTGTGCGTATGTGTGTATGAGTTTGTGTGTTTGTATGAGAGGGTGTGTGTGTGTGTGCGCGTAAGCTTTCGTGGGTTTGTGTGTGTGTATGACCTACACAGCAATAGAGTCACAGTCTATACAGCAACTTTTAAAAGGTCTTCAGTTTCTTCATACGACAGTGTTATGAGTAGGGATCGGCGTAGGTAGTGCTATTTTAGGTCAATGAACCTGAATGATAAGTTAATATGGAAATGCCCCGGGATTTATTCCCCGATTCCCGGGAATATTTTTCTGAATAAATTGTCACATGCATAGCGCTGCGTATTGTGTATGTACTCGCTGCAAATGTGTGCGTATAGTGAAACCGAGTTCTCACCTTACCCGCGATAAGCTACAAAATCGTGAGGGAAAGGGATGACCTTAGTGACCAATATAACATGAATTTGCATAAAGCTGAATAGTTACTATGTAAAATACGAATTCCTAAAAAAACCTGTTTAATAAAATAAAAATATATTTCCCGGGATTTAGAAGGCATATCCATGTTAAGTTAACGGTCACTAATTCCCGTGAATAGCACTACCTACGTCGATCACTAGTTATGAGCCACTGAAGACATTTTTGTTGTTATTTATAGCGGGATAAGGGAAATATATCAATTTGTTTGTTGACTCTGTTATATACGAATTAAAGAGTAATATTGATAAATTGACTCATAAATTAATATCAAGATAATTTATACTCTAAACTAACCATGTCATGAAATTGTATTGCATCAAAAGACATGTCAAAATACATGAGTAACACTAATTGCATATTAAAATTTCAAATCGTAACTGCTGTAAAAGGGCATTGTAATCTTACCTAATGTTATTAATGAATAAAAAAACAATAATATATGTACCTAATATCACAGACGGCACGCGACAACACTACAACCCTACCTCGGCCACCATTCAGTCACTACCCTGCTCTATCTGTTATCACCACGTCCAGCCAAGTATCCGGTCAAGACCATAATACCAATAATACATACCTCTATCAATTAATTTTCTATCAAATTGAGTCATACTTGCTTCTGTTAATAAGTCATTTATTGGTAACAGCTTTTGCTTGTATTATTAGTAGTATTTGTAAATTTTATAACTACCTAAATACAAAAGATTCATAGATATACGATACACAGATACAGAAAATCTAGTGCGGCTTTTGACGCACCATTATACCTAGGTTATTATTTACTTTAGATACTTATTTCTTGATTAATTTTATTAAATTAAAGTACAGTAAGTAAACTATAGTCTCTTTTCCTAATTTATATTTATTTATAGGGTTCCGTACCTCAAAGGGTAAAAAAGAAACCCTTTCATTGTCAGTCTATATGTCCTATGTCACCACCAATTTTCTCAAAAATGGGTAGACCTAACAAGTTGAAATTTATACCAGATACTGAAGTCTATAGTGCCTAATAGGTGTATAAAAATCAAGGTCCTGAGTCAACACGATAAAAAGATATGGACAAATTTAGATTTTTGCGAAAACTTGTGAGTACCAAAATTTTCCTTAATTTTCTACTTTTTTATTTTTTGGAAAATTTCCCTTTACTTGTGCTGTAAGGCCTTACTTTTAATAAAAAATGTCAATTCTAGGTGAACCGGAAGTATCTGGTTTTGGGTCGAAAACCTATATGGTAGTTCCCGTTGACCTAGAATCACGAAATTTGGCAAAAAGCAAGGTCTTACAGCACAATAAAGTAAAAACTCTAAAAACTAAATAAGTTGAAAATCGAAGGGTATCCCATACATACATAGTTGACGCTAATTAAGATCCTCTGTGTTGTATGGGCGCTCATACAATTTAGGGGACTAGCTGAATCGGCACCAACCTCCGCAAATTTTATTTATTTACCAAATAAGGTAATTAAATAAAATTATGCTATTGAATGAAATAAATATTTAAGTGGGGCTCCTATACAACAGACATGATTTTTTTGCAGTTTTTATAGATAATGGTACGGAACCCTTCGTGCGCGAGTCGGACTCGCACTTGGCCTGTTTTATATTTTGTGTATGTTATTTGTGCAAATCCTTGTTTTTTGCCATATTTCATGATTACTGGTCATGATTACCAGTCAACGGATAGCCTTATTTGCGAGTGTCAAAATATGAGGCATAAATGGCTGCATTTCTTTATTTTCAAACAGCATTAATTTTCACTTGATTTGAACTTTACAACCTTCACGCGTTCCTCAAAAAAAGGGTCTTGACAGACAGATAGTCCGACAATGAAAGGATCTTTTATGGGCTTCTTTTTTCCTTTTGAGGTACGGATCTCTAAAACCTGACAAACAGTACTGTTACGCCGAGGCTGTTACAGAATAGGTAATAGTAAAGTAATGGTCGGCAACTCGAAGTTCTACCTACTGTGTCTCAGAATAGTTAATACTTGGTGTGGAATATACCTACATACCACGTTTTACCTACAGTTGCACAGATTAAGAAATAGTCGTCAGTCAAAATACTACACTTTTATAGTAACTAGTAGAAACATCGAAAAGGTTCTGGAAATAATGCGCGGTATAAATAGTGCGTAGAGACGCTCGAGGAGTCGGTCTTGATTTGGCGATACGTGCGAACATTTCAGTGACTTTTAGTGGTTTATTGTGTAACAGTGGTGTGATTTAGAGTGTTGTGGATCCTTGTGATTAAGATCGTGTATTTATCATTTTAGTGTTGAATAAAAGTGTTATTTTGGTTAGATTCATTTTCATTATTTTATCCCGAACCCTCAGCTCCTAACAATACTTACGGCTCTGAGGATCATACTGCGTTTTAAAATAGCGTCATCGAAAATGAATTTCTAAGAACGAAAAAACAATCTTAGGATTTTTACTATATCTCTATCTACGATTTTTATTTTACAAATATTGCTACGTTTTCTCGAGTAAACGGCTGGACTGATTTTGCTGAAAGTTGGTATACAGATGATTATGACCGGGATTGAGATCTAAGCTACTTTATTCCCAACTGCGCAGGAGGGTAATGTTTTTAAAGACAAACAACGTGTGCGAATCCGCGGGTGAGTTAGCTATAGTGTGACCATTAGTGCTGTGCACTCCCTGAGGTATGCGCGCGGCGAGACGGGGGGGAGAATCGGCTGCTGCGCTCTGTCAGTTCGCCGTCAACGCTCGTGGCGGCAGGTAGTGTTATTCGTATCGGACTGTCTATCTCATGTGCGTCTGACATAGACAGTCCGATACAAATAACACTACCTGCCGCCACGAGCGTTGACGGCGAACTGACAGAGCGCAGCAGCCGATTCTCCCCTCCGTCTCGCCGCGCGCATACCTCAGGGAGTGCACAGCACTAATGGTCACACTATAGTGCAAAATATTTTAGACATAGTAACATGTCAGCACCTTTACAAAATATCTGTACATACAATACATATATTTTCCAGCAACGAAACACGGATAGAATGAGTGTCTTGTAAATGAAAACATTCATTTGACACTGATGAAAAAATAAAACACAAAAGAAAATGGTGAAGAAGAGGTAATGAAAGATGTTGACTTCTGGCTCTGAAGTAGGTAATTGTAACGTGGGTATTATTTGCTTTTATCACGTCAAGTAACTTGATAGCTGGGATCAAGCTCGTAGGTGCTCAGCGCTACTCGAACCCACTTAAGTAGGTGTATGTAAGCCTTATCTGATAACATTTTCTTGTGATTAAATAAGTTGTACGTTATATTAGCCAAGTATAGGAAGTTAATAGATTCGCAAATAAAAGTTGTGTTTAGGTAGAGTTTATGAGGATCCCATAGCGCAGTGGGCGAATAACCGGCTGATACTCAGGAGGTTGTGGGTTGCATGATCTTTAACGTTCTTGTGAAATCCAGTACACCCAAAAGTTGTCTGCAAGAGATAAGAACGCCAATACTTTTTCCGCGTGTCTTGTTATTTATATTGCTTTTTATTTTAATTTAACTGTCATGTACAACATAGCGTCAATCAACCAATCTTGATCAGATTGGTTCAAGGTCTTAGTGTCTCTTTACATTATTAGCATATATTTATAAAAAAAACCAGTTATGTAGTTCCCATAGATTTATTTAGTTTGGGGCTAGATAGCGCTGTGTGAAATGTCCAGTAATATTAATTTAATTATTATTCTAGACAAATACATTTTTGCTTACTAAATAAATAAATATTGCTGGACATTTCACACAACGCTATCTAGCCCCAAACTAAGCAGAGCTTGTACTATGGGAACCAGATAACTGATAGAATACGTATATACATTCATCGCCATCATCATCATCATCAGCCGGTAAACGTCCACTGCTGAACATAGGCCTCCCCCTTAGATCGCCACAACGAGCGGTTGGTAGCCGTTTGCGCCCAACGGCTCCCCGCGATTCCTACTAGATCGTCGGTCCACCTTGTGGGGGGCCGGCCTATGCTGCGTCTTCCAGTCCGTGGTCTCCACTCGAGAACCTTTCTTCCCCAATGATTATCGGTTCTACAAGCGATGTGGCCTGCCCATTGCCACTTTAACTTGCTAATTTTGAGAGCTATGTCGGCAACTTAAGTTCTTCTGCGGATTTTGTCACGCAAAGAAACCCCGAGCATAGCCCTCTCCATAGCTCGTTGAGCGACCTTAAGCTTGGTCATGAGGCCATGAGTAAAAGACCACGTTTCAGTGCCATAGGTCATCACAAGCATTACACACTGGTTGAAGACTTTAGTCTTCAGCTGAAGACTGCAATCTCATTTCATCCCGGTCCTCCATTAGCTTAATGGTTTCATCTGAGAGTTTCTGGTGCTGAGTTTGGCGGGGAGCCTTAAAGAACTTAGATCCCACCGCTTGGAAAGTTTTCACCAACCCGTTGTTTATCTCGTCAATATCATTGCAGCTGGCTAGGCACTGGAAGCGATGGTGCAGTTCTAGCTTAAAGCTCTCGAGGTTTTGGATTCTGGCCGGATTTGGACGGAGCGTAGACTTCATCAGACGTGCCCTTTCAAACTTAACATCAATATTCAATGTGCCTCTAACAATGCGGTGATCGCTCCCGGTTTTCACCCTGCTGATCACGGAGACATCATCAAATATTTGCTTCTTGGTCGTCATAATGAAGTCTATCTCATTTCTAGTGAAACCGTCGGGGCTTATCCACGTCCTCTTTCTGGCTGGCCGCTTCTCATAGAAGGAGTTCATCATGAAGAGGCCCTCCTAAATAATAAGAGGCGCACTGATAAATTATTCAGATTTAATACCATTTTCTTCGATCGTTTTCCCTGTTTCTTAGGTTGGTATCTCTATAACAAGCTTTCTGATGTGGAATATCTGTGTCATCTCAAGCATTATGAATTTAAAAAGTGCCTCACACAAATTCTTTTGAGTTACTCGTACGATGAAACTGAGCAACTACTTAATGTCTTAAAATAATAGTGTAACACACCTAATTAATTACAATTATTGTAATCAGCTAACCCTCCCTCATGGATCATACAAACTCATACTTAGGCACCCACACAACACAACATTCAACATTTACACACACCACACACCCTTACTCACAAAACACACTTACACATTCTCATATCCACTCTAGGATCATAACACAGACCTAATTCATTATTAACTATAATAATTCATACTAATATTAATTCCTATTATTGCAAAAATCAAATATTATTCTGCACAATTGTGTTTCGGTTATATTAATGTACTTCTAATTGCATACATACAATAATAATTGTTCTTAAATAAATAAATTAATGTATTGTTTTTATATTCTACTTGATATTAAGCAGGAGGAGCACAGCTGCCTATCATACAGGATTTTCAGCCTAGTTTAGGCAACTGAGGCTCATACATAATTGTTGTCACATATACATTTTAATTTTTGTTACATGTACCTACCTAATAATTATGTATTGAATTTTTGTATTTGTACATTTTGTCAAATAAATATTCGTTATTATATTCTATTCTAAATCACATTATCTATTCTAATTTGTATTATGTTCTGATGAGCGTTCAATCAACAATGGTAACTAACAGACACTCCTTCTCCATGAAGTCGGCCAGTCTCTGGCCCCTTCGGTTCCACCGCCCGAACCCAAATGGCCCCACTCTCAGCTCATCATCTTTCCTTGTGCCTAGCTTTGCGTTAAAGTCCCCCATTACAACCGTGAAATGAGTCTTGGAAGTATGTATGGCCTCGGAGATCTCCTCATATATGGCTTCTACTTCATTGTCTGGGTGTGTCGAGGTCGGTGCATATACCTGTATGATCTTCAACGAATTCCTTTCGGTAATTCTGAGTATAAGGTATGGTACCCTGTTCGACACTCTGTCGACTTTTGTCACGTTGTTATCGAGGGACTTGCGGACGAGAAAACCGACACCACCTTGGGATAGTTGATCTCCCTCCAAGTAGAAGAGCAAGTTACCAGAGTTAAGGATTATCGTGTCCTGACCCTGTCTTCGAACTTCCGACAATCCTAGGATGTCCCAACGTACCTTGCTCAGTTCTTCAGTTCTTCTTCCAGCTCGACAATCTTCTCGTCAGCCCTGAGCGTTCGTGTGTTGTACGTTGCCAGGTCCAGTCATCGGTGGTGGTAGTTGGATTGCTGCCGGGGATTCTTAGCACCCCCTGCTCCGCAACTGTCCTGGTTGCTACCACTTCCAGGGATGCCGGAGCCGCCGGGGACTAGGGGCCGTTTGTTAATTGTGTCCATCATAGGGGGAGTTTCGCCTTAATCACCACGCTTGGCAGGCGGCTTGGTGATCGCAGTGGTTGGTGATTAGTACACAGAAGAATGCTGCTGCCCATTCCCTGGAACATCTACCTTTGCCGGCTCACACGGCTCCCGCGGGATGAGAAGGGGTGGCCCTATTATTACGCCGGGACCACACGGCAATTATATACATTCAATACTTATAATATACAGAGTGGTTTTTTTAACTGTAACAGTACGGCAGCACCCATAACCAGAGGAGATACAGGTGCAGTTTCTTATAAAACATCAGTTCGTTTTCGAAGAAAAACATTTTGGCATTAAATTTTTTTTGGTCCAGAGTGAGTAGCGCCATAAAATGAATCAAGTTGGTAAATTTTTTTTTTTGATGCTGATCGATGCAGTCCTTTGTAAGGATCATTTTATTGTATTGGATGAAAAAAATCTGAACAGCGAAAGTTAGTCAAATTTGATAAAAAGTATTCTCATACAACAGGACAAACAAAATTCCTTCTACAAACATTTTATTAGATTCTAATTGCACATTAAAAAGTATTAATACTGTAGCGATTAAGAAGTTTAGGAACTCCATGCTCTTATGAGCAATTCAAAAACATTTCGTATTTCAGAACAATTTTGAATTTCCAACATGGTTCTTGCACCTGTCGGACTTTTATATCAGTCATTTCATTATCTTATTTGTCCTATCATGGCATTGTCAAATATGCAAAAAGTAGACTCAATTGAAGCATACTTCCTTAACCGACGAAGCTCAACTAATGCGCTGAAGTGGTATCAGGAACGCTACCCAGACCGCGATTGAGGAAGTATGCTATAATTAAGTCTACTTTTTTTCGTATTTGACAATGCCATGATAGGACAAATAAGATGATGCAATGACTGATATAAAAGTCCTACAGGTGCAAGAACCATGTTCGAAATTAAAAATTGTTCTGAAATACGAAATGTTTTTGAATTGCTCATGTGAGCATGGAGTTCCTAAACTTCTTAATCGCTACAGTATTAATACTTCTTTAATATGCAATTAGAATCTAATAAAATGTTTGTAGAAGGAATTTTGTTTGTCCTGTTGTATGATAATACTTTTTATCAAATTTGACTAATTTCCGCTGTTCAGATTTTTTTCATCCGATACAATAAAATGATCCTTACAAAGGACTGCCTCGATCGGCATCAAAAAAAAATTACCAACTTGATTCATTTTAAGGCGCTACTCACACTTGACCAAAAAAATTTTAATGCCAAAATGTTTTTCTTCAAAAACGAGCTGATGTTTTGAAAAAAACTGCACCTGTATCTCTTCTGGTTATGGGTGCTGCCGTACTGTTACAGTTAAAAAAACACTGTATAGAGAAAAGAACCAGACCCGGAAGAAATATCTGTAGATCATGCAAACATTTGTTCCACGGCGAGAATCGAACCCGCTACTTCCTGCGTTTTAGCCGGGTATTCACCCACTGCACCACGGAGGTCGTCTGATTTGTTGGTTAGCTGTAACACCCTTCTCAAGCCACTGGCCTTAAATCACGGCACCTTATTTTTTTAATCTGCCAATAAAAAATAAACTGAAGCCTTTGCTAATGGATTGTCCATTAGCAAAGCGCAAATAATCATGGTGCATATAGTTATACTGAAATATTGTTAGACACGTTTTGAGTGTCACTAAACATCATTTTCATACGATCAGCTATAGGACGTGCATCGGAGACTATAGGCCTTCCAGTAACCTTTCGTATATCATTATCACGTACTCTTTAATCGGTGTTTCGACCGACAATGTTTCGGTTCAATTCGTAAACCTTCATCAGGGTAAGTGCGATCCGCTCCAAACCGAGTTGCTGACGATACGGACAAAATTTATTAGGACACAGTGTCCCAACTGACACTTTTGATTTTAATATAATTTTATTGTCGATTCGGACACCATCAAATTATTAAAGCTGTTGAGTACAGTCAGGTAAAAAAATGTTTAAGCAAAATATAATAAAATGTAATAAAGCTAATCAATTGCTTTACGAGCGTGTGGTGACATACATACATTAAGGTTAAAAAAACCACAAGTTTCATTCATAGCGTATTTTTTGTATAAATCATTATCTTGTATGCTTAGGCATCTATAGTATAATGATCACTTAAAATATCTTAAATAAAGAGATAGAGAGAGTTTGACCTTTCTATGCATCTATTTTGTCATCTTGCTGTGCCGCCGCTGCGCCTCGGTAAAAACCTGTTTTTTTAACTGACTGTACAATGCAAATTTTGAATGGTGTCCGAATCGACCGTGACAAAAAAATTTAAATCAAAAGTGTCAATTGGGACATGCGTCTCAATAAATTTAGTCCGGATCGACAGCAAGTCTCCGAACCACGTCTCGCCTCGCACTACGCGATTAGACAAGCGCGGTGGTGGGGGTTGCGTCAACGGTGGCCCATCGCGTTTACAGTTTTTAGCATATCGTCTTTCTTTCTAGCTTGGCTGAAAGAACTAACGGCCGTTGGGGCAGAAAGGTTCTCACACCACGCACTGTAAAACGCAGGGTGTAACTAAAATCTTATAAATATTGTCCTGTGGATTTCTTATAAAGGGCCCATAATAAACGCTCGTAAGCTCGTAATTTCCTATCAATATGATCACCCTCTAATGTTATTTCGTCAGGAAAATCGTAAGAGGCGTTTTTTATGACTTTATCTGATCAATGAATGCAATAAAACCTTTTATACAAACATTTTCTGAATCAAATATTGCTGCTATTTTTTTATCAATTACAGGAGAGGCATGTTTACCGACTCTATTTTGACCGGTGTTGATTATATTATTGACAATAGGTTTTTTGTATACTAATGTTTGATTTTTTTATCGCAATTACTATCCTGTCTATAAGCGATGATGTGGTCTAAGCTAAAGCCTCTCAGAGTTACTCTAACTGTTTAGACATCAGGATTATCATCATCATCATAATAATAGCCATAGGACATCCTTTTCAGAACCTAAGCCTCCCCCATAGATTTACAGAGCGATGTTGTGCGGTCTGTACCCAATGGCTCCCGGCAAATTCTATCAAGTCGTCTTTCCATCCAGTGAGAGGTCATTCTACGTTGTGCTTTCCAGTGTGGCTGATTGTACCAGGATTATCTTCATCAAACAAAGACGATGGTGTTATTATCCAAAACAGAACCAACATTGTCTTACAAATATCAATATTAGCATTCTATTGTCTGTTAGCCCTTTAGCAACAAGCTGGCAATATTTTATAGATTTTTTGTGACATAAGCTTGTATCGTCATTTTATTTATACAAAAAAAGTTTTGATTCAGGTTTTAGAAATTTTGGGCATTGCTATATCTGCTAAATGTATGGTTAAAAGGTTATTCTAGGCCTTTACTGTATGATTTTTTTAGAAAAGCTTTTATTAGACAATATTGAATAATATAATTATCCAGCAATACTCAGTGTGAGTGGGAGGCACAGTATGTGGTTGCCTTAAGTGCTGGGCTAATAACTATTAACCAGACACTCAGAGATATTACTTTGACTAGTTTCTCGTGTAGATAATTGTTTTAGTAAACAGAGAACTAGATAGAAGTGTAGTTGTATGAATAAATTTGCAATATATTTTTGCCGCATAAGATCGGTCACTCTGAAAGTTTATGCGAAAGACAGATATTCAGCAGTGGACATCTAGAGCTGATTTGATGATGGTAAAATCTTTATATGGCATGAAATACAATCAATAATTCAACTTAAAATTGCAAATTGGCATTATTGTAGAATCTGCAAATAGCATTCTTGCGTTTTATTCGGTCAAAGGGGATATAAGATTTAAGTGTATTCAAGTTAAAATTCATAAAATTGAACCTAATCTCATCGCGATAAAGTACAATTTACATTGCAAGCTAATTTGAAATAGCATACGCATTTGACTAGAGGCAACAGTATGGTAGCTTGCTGATACTATTATTTAGAGTACATTAACGATTCGAATACGTTGCTAAGCCAATACTGCATACTGCATTGGATCGTTATAAATGGAATCCTTTGTGTAGTAGCCACAATAACATAAACAAGAAATTGGTTGCCGTAGAGGTTTGCCGTAGAGGGTCTACGAACGCTACGCCGTAGATGATCTACGGTTGGGTTATATTTATGGTTTATTGTCGAAATCCCCACCGCTACGTTCCCACCATCCGTAGAGGCCTTGTAACTGGACAATTAATACATAATTTTATCACGGCCAATTTCTTATATAATTATTTGAAAACAAATTGCCCGTGTTAAAGCTTGCATCGTTGTAGTGATTGTCTAGTTAGATGGCCTCTACTCTACTCACTGTTGGGGACGTAGCGGTGGAGATTTTGAGAATAAACCATATTTATCACTAGCTTCCTCCAGCGGCTTTGCATGCGTTGTTTGTCAGCAAAAAGTTTATATTTTAATTCAGGTCATAATCAATCAACATACCAAATTTCATCGAAATCGGTTCAGCCATTACGACGTGTCTAACAAACAAAAAAACAAACATTCGAACTTTGACAATTTTAATATTAGTGTGATGTATTTTTAAAACCAGCAAGTGTTAAAAATAGTTTTTTTTTTGTATAATTTATAGGCCAGCGTTTGCCCACGATCTCGTCTGATGGTAAGCGATGATACAGTCTACGATGGTACACGCTTGCCTAGAAGCCCATTCACTCACGACTTGAATACCCCTTCTTCTTCTTTCGTGTCGATGTCTCAATACTATAGCCATTTTGACCAGTACGCCGCCACATTCATGGCAGCGTCAGAGCAGGTCATCAGTTGCCTCAACTTGAAAACCCCTAGTTTGTAGTTATCAGGTAACACAGACTTAGGCGAGGCGTTCCATTCCTTGGCGGTACGCATAATAAAGGTGGAAGAGTACCGCTTTGTGCGTATGGGAGGTATATCTACCATGTAGCGGTGGCGCACCGCGTAGCGTCTGGTTGTCCAATGATAGCATGGAGATGGTGGGATAAGGTTGAAAAGTTAAACAGCACACTCTCCAAAATGTATCCGAAAAAAACCGAGAGGCTTGCAACCTTTCGACGATGCTTGAGGCTGTAGAGCCTTGCATCTGCTAACTCGGCATTGCAAATGAGATACTTGGCTCTTTTCTAAATTGAATTTCTTTTAGCAGTGCTAACTTCAGCATTTTTTGTTTTATGTTGCTGTACATAGTAAGTGTTGATAGTTAGTTTGATTGGTCTATATGTGTTGTCAAATGTCAATCAAAATTTTGCAAATTTCTAAGCTCTTTAAAGATAAGATTGTTTTCGCAAATAATCACACCTTTTACTACATAAATTTGAACAGTTTACTCATCAAAGAAACGTTCGTCGTCAACGATTAGTAAACTCATAATTTAATGAATGAAAATTCTTTATTGCACAAAATAAAAATAGTTTGTACATAGGCGAACCTAATGCTAGATGGCATTTTTTTCCAGTTAACGTTTTTGTAACGCGGACAAACATTTATTGTTGGTAGTGAATATTTGGTTATGAAGGAGTTTAATTTAAATTTTAATACAGATTACATCAAAATCAAAATCTTTTTATTTATTAAAATCACAAGGATCACTTTGAAACGGCAACTTTACTGCCTGTTTCTTCACAACCAAGCCAGGAGAAAAATACAAGAAACAAGGCTAGTTGTCCTTTTTATTTATCCTTTTAGAATACAAAACAATTAAGAAAAAAAAATAGTCTAAATGGTAACATTTTAAAATGAGTTAGAGCAATTTCAATCCCAAGCTTCTCTAAATAAAACTTAACTTAGACAAACACAAAGTATTTCAATAAATCTACTTTCTAATACTTAAACATCAATTAACCCTAGTAATAACAGAAATAATATACATTAATACAAAAATACAGAAAAATACGAAAGAGCAAACGCAAACGAACTATAGATAGCTCAACTACTCCAGATCACTACCAGACGGGAGTGTCCCCAAGACACTGGCTGCATTGCCCATAAGCATTGCTAAACTGCAATGCTTATGCGTTGACCCAGATAAGTGCCAGCTCTCGGACCACACGACGCTCCGACCAGACGCCTAGAAAGAATTTTGAAAACGCTCCGGTAACCCATGGACCCAGGGTGTCGACCCCAAAGTAATACCATTCATAAAATAATAAATATCGTTATATTATATATATACACTTAACTTAGGCCGCCCATTGTACCTATGATTTAAAAGTGTATTTTCGATTGTATGTTTGTAATTAATGGTGTGCGATAAAGGAATTATCTATCTATCTATATATCTTAACAAGAATTCAAGTACGAACCTGTACAAAAATTGATATACACGTGCAAATACATTGAGACGTGGCCCCTTGTGACTGTGCGATGCAAATTCCTTTTGTGATAAAAAAGAAAGAAAATTAATAGAATTGTGTACTTTTTAGGATTCCGTACCCAAAGGGTAAAACGGGACCTTATTACTAAGACTCCGCTGTCTGTCTGTCCGTCTGCCACCAGGCTGTATCTCACGAACCGTGATAGTTAGACAGTTAAGATTTTCACAGATGATGTGATTTTGTCCCCGCTGTAACAAAAAATACTAAAAACAGATAAAATAAATATATAAGGGGGCTCCCATAAAACAAACGTCATTTTTGCTCGATATTGATAACGGCAACAGATAGACGTTTGAAATATTCACAGAATATTTAGTTATATATTCACTTTAAAAATAAATAACTAAATTAAAATAAAACAAATATCTAAGGGGGGCTCCCATACAAGAAACGTAATTTTTTGGCCGTTTTTATAGATTTATGGCACGGAACCCTTCGTGCGCGAGACCGACTTGCACTTGGCCGGTTTTTTTATTAGCTTTCCGTCTTTAGTTTCACTGCGACCACGAGGTCTATTGTGATCGCCACTTATGTTTATACACACACATCGTCCACATAAGTCGCACCTAGTTTATGGTGGCATTTAAAGTTCACCACTTTTTTAAATATTATTTGTGGGGAAACAGGCTTACGGCCCAACTGATGGTAAGCGGTCACCGTCGCCTATTGACACCGGCAACACCCGGGGTATTGTCGATGCGTTCCCTACACTGTAGAAACCTCTTTACATTTCTCTTGAAGCGTGCCATGTCGTAGCCTAATGGGAATACCTCAGATGGTAGCTCATTCCACATCTTGCAAGTATGGGTAGAAAAGATCGCGTGAAGCATGTGGTGCGTGATACCCAATTATCGATGATATGTGGTTGAGCTTTATTACGTTGTCGAGAAGTGCGGTGGTAAAATCTCGACGACGGGATGAGATCAAATAGCTCCTAACTTAGCCCGACAGCTGCTAAAAACTGTAGTATATTCTTAGAGGTGATAACTGTTAGCTCCTCCGGGCTAAGAATGTGTTTGCCCAGATGAATGGTACATATCCACCTTTATGAAGGCACACTGAGTCTCTGCGTGCAATGAATGTCTGCAATCAGTCAGTGCGACATAACTGGCTGCCTCCGACTTTGATATACTGGCCTATTCCACTCGGCAAGTGGCTTCGCTTTGTATGGCACTGGAGGGGATTAATCTGACTTATTGCTGTGTGGTCATTACTATCATCATCATCATGGGCATTTACATCTATAAAAGATGATTTAAGTCAGGTTGGACAGGACAGGCTATTTCTGTCATGGCTAAAAAGGCCTTTTATATTTAAGGATTTAGGTTGCCTAGAAGAGATTGCTTCTAAGCGATAAGACTGGCCATTGCAGTATTTACTTCTTTTTTATTTCATTTTTTATACTGCATGTAGATGTAACTAGCTTATGGCCCACCTGATGTTAAGTGGTAACCATCGCCTTTAACATTATTCACGCACGTTAGAAATGCGCCCTACGATACACTTCCCTGCGTCCATGAACTTGACGCATACAGGAAGCCTCATGTGCCTGTAACTTCACCGGCAACCATACCGTTCAAACTGAAGCACAGAAATGCTGTTTAGCGGCAGAAATAGGTATGGTAGTAGTACTTCCCCGGGCGAGCCATTTCACAAGGAACTACTCTTTTATATTTTGTATGTATATTTTTGTTTATATGCTGTACAATAAAGTGTTCTCATTCATTCATTCATAAGATCACTGTAAATGGTCTTAGGGATTATTAATATAGTATGTTTTAACTATTGATTTATTTTTTATCTTATTGTTACAAAATGGATCTACACCAGCAAAATGCAGGTTTAAGATACAATGACGGCACAAATACATGGCCAACCTGATAATCAGCGGTTACCACTGCCTATAAAATTTTCATTACCCCACAGGTTACGTCCAATCAAGACGTGGTCTACATGGCAATAAAGAAGAAGAAAGAAACCGGCACTTATACCTTTCAAACCTTTCAATGCAATGAGATTAGTAACTCGGCGACAGAAATAGTACTTTCTCGGACGAACTCTTTCACAAGAAACTCTAAAACTAACTGAACAGGTACTATTAAAAAAAACGAGTGTGCTTTAGACCACACGACTAAAGTTAAACTTCTCCTGCTGCTAACCATCTGTTGTGGAATAGCTGAACTTTTTTGTAAATCGAAGAATGAAGAAGTGTTTTGTTTTTGCAGTTTGTATAATTTAGGCTAATTTGGGATAGGAGATATGCGTCAATCAACTGGCTATGAGAGAAAGAGAGAAAGAAAATGTGTGTTAATATACGAAACGTAACTCTCTCTCTTTCTAACTTCACTAACTTATATCTCCCTCTCAACTTCCGTTCACACTTTTCGTAACGCATTCACCAACTTACTCCCTAATTCTGTGTGGGTCTTTAGATGTTTTTACTGGTTCTTTTGATAATTTTTATACTATTTTTTATATATGATTAATCTGTCTTTTACATTATAGTTTATTAATTTTATCTCATTCTGTAATTGAAAATATCAAAAAAATGATGTTAGTAAAATCAGCGTTTGCAAGCGCTTATGCAATGTAGCGATAACCACTTTGGCAGAGCTTCCAATCAAGTTTAGCGGTAACTGGAATTAATGTTCAGCGTAATTGACTAAACTTTCAGCTTTTATGAATATAGAAATGGGGAGATCCGTCGTCGCCAACTAAAGTCACCGGTGTAGCCCAGAGGATTGGCAGTGGAAGTGGGTGGGGTATATAGAACCTGTTTTGTTATGTACTACATTTAATTCAAAAAACACATCCGAAAACGTATTAATTGATTTTAAAGGTAGGTTTAATACCGGTAGCTTGAATATTTATTCAGTTATCGATACATTTCCATTGTACAATTTTTAACGTAAATCAGCGGCGCCCTTGCGACGCTGCTTAGTCAGTTTAACAGTAAAATATTATTTGTTTACCTTTTAACAGGCTGTTTCATTGATATTTAAGACTTGAAATTAAGGTTGTTCGAAAATTTAAAATTTTCTATGGGAATGAATTTGAAGAAATGAACTAATCAAATTAATGATATTTTTTTTATTTGATAGACGTGGTCGGGGTCGGCCAAGAAAGCGTTGGTGAGACGATCTTATTGCCTTCGAGCTGGAGTGGTGGAGTGTCACACAGGACTGAGATAGTTTGAGAGACTTGGGGAGACTTTTGCCTAGCAGTTGGACAATACGAGTAGGTATAGGTTGACAAAGATGAATTTGAAAAAAAAAACCTTATTTTACAACTATTGGTGGACCCATGTTTTCATTTAATATCGTATTAGCATATAGTATTTAGCATATAGCTCAAAAAACTGACGTCGGGATAACCAGAGGAGATCACAAAATAAAAAAACACAGCGTAGGACGACCCGATTAAAACTTGATCTTAAATAGGTTGCTCGTAACCGTTGTTGGGTGCAGACTACACGAGATAGGTCGCTCTCGAAATCTATGAGGAGACCTAAGTTTGGCATTGGATGTCCTGTGTTTGATATAATGTTTACCGGCATTCAACTTTAATTTAATCGTTTATTTGGTGTAACATTTTGTTTTTATATTATCTTTTAAAACGACGAGACCCAACTCCAAATAATAAGATAATGGACATGTACAAATAAGGTATTATCTTTGATTGACAACGAACAGGAACAGTTATCACCCGGGCACGATCTGTCATGGCTAGTTTGGAATTCCCTAAATGGGTTCATACTTTATTTACTCATTCGTAAAAATGGGTAAATATGTATAAAACAGGTGATAAATATTACAAACATAGGTTGCAGGCATGTTTTATTATATTAGTTGGCATGCAAATGCAGTTAATATATCTTTTTAGTATATTAAAACCATTTCTACAATTAAATTTATATAAGGTAAAAGTTTTAAAATAATAACAATAATGTGGATCAGAAAATTAAATAAAAATAAAGGATGTATACTAAAATAAATGCAATAATCAATGTCATAAAAAAATCGGTCAAATCTCTAAAAATTAAATAAATTACGCTATTATTGAATTTGTATGTCTTTGTCCATAAAAAAATCATTTACAATATACCTAATAGCATCTAATTCTCAAAAATTTAAACAATTCATGCTTGAATTCAGTAATTTTTTTTTTATTCTGTTTGGTACTTTGTTATATATTTTTGGAGACATACACTTTTATTAAGAAGAGCAGTGTTGATTTTGACTAGGCACAGGTGGTATCGCGTCTGCTGCGTGAATGGGTAGGCTTTACAAATAAGTCGGTATTCATTTTGACAAAAATTGATATTTCGTAAGTGCATAGTGAGGGTTAAGTTAAAATATTAAGTGATAGCAAGTAAGGTTTGCAGCTATCAGTTGTTTTCAGACCATACATTGCCAGTTAAAATATTATGTGACAGAAAGTAAGGTTTGTAGCTATTAGTCGTTTTCAGACCATACATTGCCAGTTAAAATATTAAATGATAGCAAGTAAGGTTTGCAGCTATCAGTTGTTTTCAGACCATACATTGCCAGTTAAAATATTAAGTGATAGCAAGTAAGGTTTGCAGCTATCAGTTGTTTTCAAACCATACATTGCCAGTTAAAATATTAAGTGATAGCAAGTAAGGTTTGCAGCTATCAGTTGTTTTCAGACCATACATTGCCAGTTAAAATATTAAGTGATAGAAAGTAAGGTTTGCAGCTATCAGTTGTTTTCAGACCATACATTGCCAGTTAAAATATTAAGTGATAGAAAGTAAGGTTTGCAGCTATCAGTGGTTTTCAAACCATATATTGCCAGTTAAAATATTAAGTGATAGCAAGTAAGGTTTGCAGCTATCATTTGTTTTCAGACCATACATTGCCAGTTCAAATATTAAGTGATAGAAAGTAAGGTTTGTAGCTATCAGTTGTTTTCAGACCATACATTGCCAGTTAAAATATTAAGTGATAGAAAGTAAGGTTTGCAGCTATCAGATGTTTTCAGACCATACATTGCCAGTTAAAATATTAAGGTAATAGAAAGTAAGGTTTGCAGCTATCAGTTGTTTTCAGACCATACATTGCCAGTTAAAATATTAAGTGATAGCAAGTAAGGTTTGCAGCTATCAGTTGTTTTCAGACCATACATTGCCAGTAAAAATATTAAGTGATAGAAAGTAAGGTTTGCAGCTATCAGTTGTTTTCAGACCATACATTGCCAGTTAAAATATTAAGTGATAGAAAGTAAGGTTTGAATCTATCAGTTGTTTTCAGACCATACATTGCCAGTTAAAATATTTAGTGATAGCAAGTAAGGTTTGCAGCTATCAGTTGTTTTCAAACCATACATGGCCAGTTAAAATATTAAGTGATAGCAAGTAAGGTTTGCAGCTATCAGTTGTTTTCAAACCATATATTGCCAGTTAAAATATTAAGTGATAGCAAGTAAGGTTTGCATCTATCAGTTGTTTTCAGACCATACATTGCCAGTTAAAATATTAAGTGATAGAAAGTAAGGTTTGCAGCTATCAGTTGTTTTCAGACCATACATTGCCAGTTAAAATATTAAGTGATAGAAAGTAAGGTTTGAACCTATCAGTTGTTTTCAGACCATACATTGCCAGTTAAAATATTAAGTGATAGCAAGTAAGGTTTGCACCTATCAGTGGTTTTCAAACCATGTATTGCCAGTTAAAATATTAAGTGATAGCAAGTAAGGTTTGCAGCTATCATTTGTTTTCAGACCATACATTGCCAGTTCAAATATTAAGTGATAGAAAGTAAGGTTTGTAGCTATCAGTTGTTTTCAGACCATACATTGCCAGTTAAAAAAATAAGTGATAGAAAGTAAGGTTTGCAGCTATCAGTTGTTTTCAGACCATACATTGCCAGTTAAAATATTAAGTGATAGCAAGTAAGGTTTGCAGCTATCAGTTGTTTTCAGACCATACATTGCCAGTTAAAATATTAAGTGATAGCAAGTAAGGTTTGCAGCTATCAGTTGTTTTCAGACCATACATTGCCAGTTAAAATATTAAGTGATAGAAAGTAAGGTTTGAACCTATCAGTTGTTTTCAGACCGTACATTGCCAGTTAAAATATTAAGTGATAGCAAGTAAGGTTTGCAGCTATCAGTGGTTTTCAAACCATATATTGCCAGTTAAAATATTAAGTGATAGAAAGTAAGGTTTGCAGCTATCAGTTGTTTTCAGACCATACATTGCCAGTTAAAATATTAAGTGATAGCAAGTAAGGTTTGCAGCTATCAGTTGTTTTCAGACCATACATTGCCAGTTAAAATATTAAGTGATAGAAAGTAAGGTTTGCAGCTATCAGTCGTTTTCAGACCATACATTGCCAGTTAAAATATTAAGTGATAGCAAGTAAGGTTTGCAGCTATCAGTTGTTTTCAAACCATATATTGCCAGTTAAAATATTAAGTGATAGCAAGTAAGGTTTGCATCTATCAGTTGTTTTCAGACCATACATTGCCAGTTAAAATATTAAGTGATAGAAAGTAAGGTTTGCAGCTATCAGTTGTTTTCAGACCATACATTGCCAGTTAAAATATTAAGTGATAGAAAGTAAGGTTTGAACCTATCAGTTGTTTTCAGACCGTACATTGCCAGTTAAAATATTAAGTGATAGCAAGTAAGGTTTGCAGCTATCAGTGGTTTTCAAACCATATATTGCCAGTTAAAATATTAAGTGATAGCAAGTAAGGTTTGCAGCTATCATTTGTTTTCAGACCATACATTGCCAGTTCAAATATTAAGTGATAGAAAGTAAGGTTTGTAGCTATCAGTTGTTTTCAGACCATACATTGCCAGTTAAAAAAATAAGTGATAGAAAGTAAGGTTTGCAGCTATCAGTTGTTTTCAGACCATACATTGCCAGTTAAAATATTAAGTGATAGCAAGTAAGGTTTGCAGCTATCAGTTGTTTTCAGACCATACATTGCCAGTTAAAATATTAAGTGATAGCAAGTAAGGTTTGCAGCTATCAGTTGTTTTCAGACCATACATTGCCAGTTAAAATATTAAGTGATAGAAAGTACGGTTTGCAGCTATCAGTTGTTTTCAGACCATACAATGCCAGTTAAAATATTAAGTGATAGCAAGTAAGGTTTGCAGCTATCAGTGTTTTTCAAACCATATAATGCCAGTTAAAATATTAAGTGATAGCAAGTAAGGTTTGCAGCTATCATTTGTTTTCAGACCATACATTGCCAGTTCAAATATTAAGTGATAGAAAGTAAGGTTTGTAGCTATCAGTTGTTTTCAGACCATACATTGCCAGTTAAAAAAATAAGTGATAGAAAGTAAGGTTTGCAGCTATCAGGTGTTTTCAGACCATACATTGCCAGGTAAAATATTAAGGTAATAGAAAGTAAGGTTTGCAGCAATCAGTTGTTTTCAGACCATACATTGCCAGTTAAAATATTAAGTGATAGCAAGTAAGGTTTGCAGCTATCAATTGTTTTCAGACCATACATTGCCAGTTAAAATATTAAGTGATAGAAAGTACGGTTTGCAGCTATCAGTTGTTTTCAGACCATACAATGCCAGTTAAAATATTAAGTGATAGCAAGTAAGGTTTGCAGCTATCAGTGTTTTTCAAACCATATAATGCCAGTTAAAATATTAAGTGATAGCAAGTAAGGTTTGCAGCTATCATTTGTTTTCAGACCATACATTGCCAGTTCAAATATTAAGTGATAGAAAGTAAGGTTTGTAGCTATCAGTTGTTTTCAGACCATACATTGCCAGTTAAAAAAATAAGTGATAGAAAGTAAGGTTTGCAGCTATCAGGTGTTTTCAGACCATACATTGCCAGGTAAAATATTAAGGTAATAGAAAGTAAGGTTTGCAGCAATCAGTTGTTTTCAGACCATACATTGCCAGTTAAAATATTAAGTGATAGCAAGTAAGGTTTGCAGCTATCAGTTGTTTTCAGACCATACATTGCCAGTTAAAATATTAAGTGATAGAAAGTAAGGTTTGCAGCTATCAGTTGTTTTCAGACCATACATTGCCAGTTAAAATATTAAGTGATAGCAAGTAAGGTTTGCAGCTATCAGTTGTTTTCAGACCATACATTGCCAGTTAAATTATTAAGTGATAGAAAGTAAGGTTTGCAGCTATCAGTCGTTTTCAGACCATACATTGCCAGTTAAAATATTAAGTGATAGAAAGTAAGGTTTGCAGCTATCAGTTGTTTTCAGACCATACATTGCCAGTTAAAATATTAAGTGATAGCAAGTAAGGTTTGCAGCTATCAGTTGTTTTCAAACCATACATTGCCAGTTAAAATATTAAGTGATAGCAAGTAAGGTTTGCAGCTATCAGTTGTTTTCAAACCATACATTGCCAGTTAAAATATTAAGTGAAAGCAAGTTAGGTTTGCAGCTATCAGTTGTTTTCAGACCATACAATGCCAGTTATAATATTAAGTGATAGAAAGTAAGGTTTGCAGCTATCAGTTGTTTTCAGATCATACATTGCCAGTTAAAATATTAAGTGATAGAAAGTAAGGTTTGCAGCTATCAGTTGTTTTCAGACCATACATTGCCAGTTAAAATATTAAGGTAATAGAAAGTAAGGTTTGCAGCTATCAGTTGTTTTCAGACCATACATTGCCAGTTAAAATATTAAGTGATAGCAAGTAAGGTTTGCAGCTATCAGTTGTTTTCAGACCATACATTGCCAGTTAAAATATTAAGTGATAGAAAGTAAGGTTTGCAGCTATCAGTTGTTTTCAAACCATACATTGCTCTGATACACCTTTTTTGCGATCTAACCCAGGTTGGGCTCCGCACCCAGGTTGGCCGCTTCAGATTTAATATGTGCAAATGGGGATGCAAGGACCCTAACATAACGCAGTGCGACTGTGGTAATCCCGCGCAGTCAATGCAGCACTTGCTAATGTGCCCTTTGTGTCCGAACACCTGCACGATGGAGGACCTAATAACCGCCTCGCCTAACGCTATTGTTGTGGCCAAAGACCTCCCCAACATAGTATAAATTAAAACGTAGAACTCTTGACACGCTAAGAAGACAACGAATTAAACTGAATGACTGATAGATCTCTAAATCTATACTACTCCATACTCCATTCAAATGGTAATACATTAGGAAATAACTCTGTCACTTTGTTAACCCTATCTTTCTCCTTGTTACGTTTCACGAGTAACGGCAACATTCGAAGAAATTTAGTATAGAGATTATGATCTGGATAAAGACATAGATCATTAATATAAATACGGGGTTTATCGCTTACCGTTTATCAGTTATAATAATAAATATTATATTATTTATACATTCTAATTATTATTTAAATTTTTAGTTAGCTTATTAAGTCTAGTTATTTATTCTGCCTGCTAGAAGAATATACAGCTATGCTATTTACGGTTTTAAATTATAAGTAAGATCAGTTATATTTTTTTTCCTGTTATCATTGTACAAAATTCAGATGAGATTGAAGCGTTATGTATCAATTCATAAGCGATGGGACTCGCTTAGGGTAGGATGGCTGAGCCGTAAAGTGTGATAGTTATTGCCGGTAAAAATGCCGCATATTTTGGATACATCATCATATCCGCCGTAGGATGTCCACTGCTGGACATAGGCCTCCCTCATTGATCTCCAGGAACTGCGGTTGGAAGCGGCCTGCATCCAACGCCGACCTGCGGTTCTTACCAAGTCGTCTGCCCATCTTGTAGGTGGACGTCCTACGCTGCGCTTGCCGGTCCGTGGCCTCCATTCGATAACTTTCCGGCCCCATCGGCCATCTGTTCTGCGCGCTATATGGCCTGCCCATTGCCACTTCAACGTGCTAATCCCTCGGGCTATGTCGGTGACTTGAGTTCTCCTACGTATCTCCTCATTTCTGATTCGATCCCGTAGAGAAACCCCGAGCATAGCCCTTTCCATAGCTCAGCGACTCTAAGCTTATTCATAAGGCCAATAGTGAAAGACCACGTTTCGGTTCCATATGTCGTCACTGGTAACACACACTGATTGAAGACTTTCGCCTTAAGGCACTGAGGTATGTTGGACGAAATGACGTTGCGAATACTTAACAAGTAAATTAATTAAGTATTGTTTTTCACACTACTTAAAATGTATAATTAGTAACTTTGATTTATAACAAACTATCAATTGATTATTCGGACGCTAGAAAGTGTATTGTTGTATTGTTGTGTAAAGTGTGATTTACTAATTATATATTTCTACAGATATTTGTTCCGGGTCTGGTTGTTTTTCTATATAATATTATAAGTATATATTTACAAAAAACAAGCATATAAGTTTTCTATCAGTTATCTGGTTCCCATAATACAAGCTCTACTTAGTTTGGGGCTAGATAGCGCTGTGTGAATTGCCCAGCAATATTTATTATTTATTTACATTTATTTTCTTTTACAAGTTAAACTTTGTCTGGATGAGATCGCTTGCATCGATAAGACGGGCGGTTTTATCGATAAAAGCGATCTCGTCCATTGTACCGGTATTTATGTTTTATTTCCTTTGTTTATATTTAACTTTTTATATTTGGTGTGCAATACACAGTAAAATATTATTTTTTTTGTTGAAAAATTACTTTTTCAAAACAAGCATTTATATAATTCATAATCGGAACCGCAAGCAGATTCGAATGAGCCCAAACACTAGTAGCCTACTTTACTCCATTCAGATGTTCCCTTGTCTCCATCATGAGACCACATCCATGTTACCATATTATTGTATTGTCACCGAAGTTACATAGGTATGTAATCCAAATTTCAGCTCAATCAGGTGAAGGGAACGGGTTTAAAATTCAGTTTCAAGATTCCACCCGGACAAACATACATACCTATACATTGCAAGTTAATAAAAAGCTTGTAAAAAGAAGTTGTTTTCTTAAATCTAATATACAAATCTAAGTTTCTATGGTGTCAACAAACATTGTTAGAGACTAGTGATTTAAAATAATGACTGAAATTAATCGCAAAAGTTTTTTTTAAGAAATAGGTATTGTTTATTGACAAATCTCGCGTGTAAGGATAGTAACAGAAGGAAGTAAGTAAATTAATAAGTTTTCAGTGCAAATAGTACTACTATTGCATAGTATATTAGGAACCCGTAAATTAAAGGAGGCAATCTGCGCCGCTTTTGATGTAATTCACCTTCCCGGTGATTTGTGGGTCCAATATCCTGGAACTTCGGCTTGAGATTGAACGTTATTTTCCTTTTTTTTACAAATATCGGCATAATAATATACTTAAGAACAGAACAGCACTATAAAGATAAGATAGAGCTTTATTTACTTGCCAGAACATGGGTAGGATTATTAGGAATTCACAAAAATAAATAGTACTTATCACCAGACTCATATTGATAAATGAAATACACTCGTAGGTACAATGAATTGTAATCTTGCGTATGTCTAGTATATTTTATTAGATTTAATGCGAATAGCCGTCTGAGACGCAGGAGGTTGCGAGTTCGATTCCTGACGCGGAACAAATGTTAGCATAATTTACAGTTATTTGTTCCGGGTCTGTGCGTTTTTATGTACATATATAACAAAAAAACTTGTTTACGGTTGGGTGCGCGGTACTGCGCCCCTCATCAGTGCCAGTGCGGTTAGACAGTCGAACAGCTTGGTCACCATGGATTATCGTGTTCCAGGACCGCCGGTAGGATTTCCCGTCATGCTAGCCTTAATGATATCATCCGCTGGGCTTTTTGCACCGTTAACGTTCCAGCCGTTCTCGCACCAAATGGTCTCATACGTGACGATGGTAAGAGGCCTGACGGTATGACTCAGAAATTTTTTCTTATACCTTAGAAGAAGGGTAGGCTTTGGTGTGGGACGTGCGTCATCTGTCTGGTACGGAAGTTGGGGCCGGTGCGGCGGCAAATTCAGCCGAAGATCTCAAGCGGTGCAAATATGGAAGTCTCGATAGAGTTTACGTATTTGAGCAATTTGGGGTCGAGAGGTCGAGTCCATGTGGTACCGAGGCTCATCGTGTCGAATCGCATGGTCGAAGCGACGTGTGATCTGAGAGCTGTCGCTTATCTGGGTCAACGCATAAGCATTGCAATTCAGCTGGGCAGTGCAGCCAGTGCCTTGAGGACACTTCCGCCTGGTAGTGATCTGGAGCATTTGAGCTACCTATAGATCGTTTGCAACGGTCTTTAGATGATTCAACTGTTTCTTTTGTATTTTTATTGCTAGTAATTGTATATTATTTCTGTAATTAATGAATTTAAATATTTTATTTCAAAATAATTATATGAGTATTTTATCAAGTTATAATCTTTGTTTAGTTTAGGACTAGATATTACCGTGTGAAATGTCCAGTACTACTTACGTTGCGTGCTGTAAGATCATGACTGTACCTGATTTATATTTCTTATTTTTTTTTTTTTTTTAATACATTATAAGCTTGCGTTTGACCACGATCTCGCCTGATGGTAAGCGATGATGCAGTCTACGATGGTACACGCTTGCCTAGAAGAAACCTATTCACTCGCGACTTAAAGATACCCAGGCTGTAGCTATCTGGAAACACAGACTCTGGCAAAGGCGTTCCACTCTTTGGCGGTGCGCATAATAAAGGTCGAAGAGAACCGCTTTGTGCGAATGGGAGGTATTTCTACCATATAGCGGTGGCGCATCGCAGAGCGACTGAATTGATTGATAATTGAATAATAATAAATGATTGATTGATAACTCTTAATTCAACCTAGAAAACAATGACTACTACGCGGTGGTTCTAGCGATCGGCGCAAATTAGCTTAGATAAAGTAATATTGTACTGCGTTAATGTTCGCTAGAATATACCGTTTTAACTTTTGAAAATATCATGGTTATAAACACTAATTGTACTAAAAGCGGGATATTTACCATCACTTAGTTTTTTTCATACCAATTCATAAACACAATGTGTTTAATACAAAAACTACAAACATAAGCAACAAAATGTTTACAAAACATGCAATCCCGTTTAATACTTACTAGAAAAGACAAGAACAGATTGAGCCACGACGGCGATTGATTAGATTGATTCCATCATTAAATTGGGTCAATCCTGTAAGTACGGGCTCAGATACAGGGTTAGGTTATGTTATACTGCTCCATTCTATATAGCACAGGCTTAGACTAGTTTAGGTATAAAAACTATGAGTATTTCTTTTTATACAACTTATATGGCAAACGAGCATGCAGTCCACCAGATGTTAAGTGGTTACTGCAGCCCATGGATATCCACATAGAATTCAAAACGAGGTATTATGTTGTCTTGATCTCTATGTAGATACGTTGTCGTACTATAGGACTTAGCTGTTATGCCTATGTGCCAGTAATTACAGGAACATACCATTACCATCTAACCGGAACACAGCAGCACAAGTACTGCTATTTGGCGGCAGATAAACGTAAGGCGGTGGTGCCCACTTCCTCGAGCTCGTTCACAAAAGCTCTACCACCAGTAAAATACCTATATATAAATTATTCAATATTCATTTATATATTAAAATCATAAGGATCACTGTGAAACGTCATTATAATATAGCTTACGAATATATTAATCCCGATGATTGACATCTTATGGTATTACCGAGAAAGAGACCTAAGAGAAAAAGACGTAAACCCGTGAATATGGCTAGTCATAAGCAAGTCTAAGTATTACGTTTTTGAGACATCCTCATTTATTGCAATATGTTAGTGAAAAAAGGGGTTTAACTAGAATGCGTTTACTCTATTTAAAATTATTGTAAACAAAATATTTTTTTTATTTCTCCAAAGATACATTAATTAAAATGATTTACAAAAGGCGATGAAATTCCTGGAAATAGATAGATAGATAATACTTTATTGCACACCATAAACAACAAAACTTTTAAAATTAACATTATTTAAACGAAATACAATTGACGGTCTAATCGTTAAGTAGCGATCTCTACCAGACAACCTTTGGATGGAATGGATCTTAATGAGTTTTACCTAGAGTATCAATGTTGTACCGCAGACATAGGTACGTTTGTTTATTAAAATACATAATATTTAATACTAGAAAAAATAAACTACGATAGGTAATATAATAAAATACCTAAAGGTATTGTATTTTTTTACTTTGAACATATAATCATATCGTTTATGATGAAATTTTTAAGGAATTGTTTACTTGACAGACAATAAAGTAGAAGTAAGTGAAGTAAAAAACATTTATTTAGGACAACAGTACAGACAAAATAAAACAGAGGGTAATAAAATAAAATATTTAAATACACATTAAAAATAACCTTATGAAAATAATAGGTACCTACCTATAAAAACGCAGAAAGGCATAAAAACAACAGAATTAAAAACGGTCATATAGGCAGGTACCTAACAAGAGCTACATAAATACGTGGGCGCTAAAAGTTTCTGTACTGTGCGGTGTCCCAAAAAGGATATCAATTTCTTTTCAATGAACAATTTTGACGACCTCCGTGGCGCAGCGGGCGAATAGTCGGCTGAGACGCAGGAGGTAGCGGGTTCGATTCCCGCCGCGTAACAAATGTTTGAACGATCTACAGATATTTGTTCCAGGTATGGTTGTTTCTCTATGTAGGTATATTATAAGTGTGTATTTACAAAAAAAAATGTATATAAGTATTCTATCAGTTATCTGGTTCCCATAGTACAAGCTCTGCTTAGTTTGGGGCTAGATAGCGCTATGTGAAATGTCCAGCAATATTTATTTATATTTATAAGCACGTTTTACGAGTAGGATATAAACATTTTTACGAGCGACGTGTAGTTCTGTTATAACATATCTTAAAATCCACAGTTAAATGTTATATGATAGAATAATACAGGTGTTACAGTATCATTAACAAACTTAGAAAATTTATGATCCGGGAAGCTCTCAGAAATATTAACTGCAACAGGTTTTTCCCTTGGTATGTTGGCAAATAAACTATGTACCATGGAGTTTTTGAGTAATGGCTGTAAGCTGAATAAATTCTATAATACTACACTCCGGTAAAACTTTTGAAACTATCATGGTTATGAACACTATTTGCACTCATAACGGGATTCTCATTATCTAACAAATCATTGTAAATATTCCGTTTTTAGGGTTCCGTACCTCAAAAGGTAAAAAAAGAACCCTTATTACCCTCTCCTGTCCGTCTGTCAGCCTATCTGTCCGTGTGTCACCACCAATTTTCTCAAGAACGGGTATAGCTACAAATTTGAAATTCATACCAAATACTGAGGTCTATTGTCCCTATAAGTTATATAAAAATCAAGGCCCTGACTCAACACGATAAAAAGTTATGGGTAAGTTTAGATTTTCACGAAAACTTGTAAACCAAAATTTACCTTAATTTTCAACTTTAAAAAGTTTCTATATTTTTTATTTTTTAGAATTTTCCCGTTACTTGTGCTGTACCTTGCTTTTAACCGAAATTAACAATTCTAGGTCAACCGGAAGTACCCTATAGGTTTTGGATCGAAAACCTATATGGTAGTTCCCGTTGACTCATAGATATTTAGCAAAAAGCAATGCATTACAGCACAAAAAAAGGAAAAAATACAAAAATAAAAAAAAAATTGAAAATTAAAGGGTGTCCCCATACATAATAGTTGACGCCAATTAAGATAGTCCTCTGAGTTGTATGGGCGCTCATACAATTTAGAGGACTAGCTTAATCGACACCAACCTCAAATAAAGTAAATAAATTAAATTGTGTTATTAAATAAAATAAATATTTAAGTGGGGCTCCCATACAACAGACATGATTTTTTTTTGCCGTTTTTATTGATAATGGTACGGAAACCCGTTGTGCGCGAGTCCTACTCGCACTTTGCCGGTTTTTTAGTCCAAATAACACTCAGTTAAAGCCTATTTATTATCATGTTTGCTGTTACTGAGTTCGAATACGTTACGGGTTTTTCAGGAATATATACATATAAGCCTAAGGGTGACTTGCGCAACGATGTCTTAACGTATTTTGTGGTAAAACATGATTTAAGGAGTTGTCAAATCATACAGATACGTAAAAGTTAAACGTACTTATTTGCTTAATACGTTTAGGGGTTAAAGCAAGCCGGTCTAAGTGTATTTTGGAATAGATAAACCATTTAAATACAATAATACTAGTTAAATAAATTCAAAAGTAACTATGTTTGTTACTTCGTAACGGCTGAACTGATTTCGGTGAACTTGGTATATTTATCATTATTATAAATATGGGATTTATCACGTACCTTCTTATCGGTGTATCGAACGATAATGTTTCGGTTCAATTCGCGAACCATCATCAGAATGAGTGCGATCCGCTCCGGATAACGTGCGAAGCGAGACGTTATTCGGAGCGGATCGCAATATTTAAGATTGTATCGTGCATCCAATGTAAAAATAGGTGGGCTTAATGCTTATACATTTTATACCCGACAAACCCATATTTACTTCCCACCTTGTGGAAGTTTCTTTTTTTTAACTTGATAGATCTTTGTTTGACCACAGTCTCACCTGATGGTAAACGATGATGTGGTCTAAGATGAAGCACGAAGCTCTAGAAGAAACCTATTTACTCTTACCTTAAAGATGCCCGGATTGTATTATTTGGGAAAAACAGACGACGGCAAAGTGTTCCTACCTTAGCTGTGCGCATCAAGAAAGTGAAACCAAAATGGTGTGTGCGAATGGGTGGTATATAAGCTAGGTACGGATGGTACTGAGCCGTGTGCCTGCTTGTCCTTCTCCTTTGGTGGAAGGGAGACGGCGGGAAATAAACCACATAGAATTAAAAAGCAACGTAGAAATCGGTAAACACTTAGCGGAGCATAAAAATACAGCCAAATTAAGAATCTCTTTTTTAAAGTCGTTTGAAAAATGGTTATTTTAATGAGATTGTATTCTCAATCAAAGTTACATTCTTGTAGTCAATCCCATTGTCCACCAACTTCTTATCATTAAACTATAAGTATAATCACGAATCACCCTGCCTTCCAACTTGAAAACAATGATACAAGAGAATCCAATCTCTTGGACAAAATTAGACACGTAACTTGGCGAACTTGCTAATGTTACAGTACTTCACTAAGTTGTGACTGCCCACAATCTTAGTTTGAGGTAAAGAAAAATAAGGCAAAGAGGACTTGGATTTTTGTCGCTCCATTTTCGATAATCGTGAGTAGGAAAAATCCTTTACGATATTGTTGGCCTAATTATCAGAATTCGTAAGTTCATATAGATTTTTTTTAAGTCACTATTACTTTAGGCATAAAAAATAAAATACCCTCATCTTACACCTAATGTAAGAGTAACTCAATAAAAATCTCTCAAACTTAGTGAGAAAATCAGTTTTTGTTGCTCCTTTAAAATTTACCCATATGGACTTACGAATTTGTTATTTAGGCCGACGATATAATATGTATTTATAAATAGTATACGTTAGTAAAAATACATAAGTATTTATAAGTATAACTAGTGGTTCGCCCCGAACTGAGATCTCGCGAGTCTTACATAAAACAAAATAAATTATTCGTAATCATTGACTATCAAAATAGTGTCACGAAATAAATAACCAACATACTTTATCTACCGTTTCATTCAAATAACAGTTAACAGGAGTTCATGTAAATCTTTTTTGGGGGTACAAATTGCAGTTATGCTGGATTTCAGACTTTCTATATTTGTGTCACTTATGCTATACGCATACCAAACTACAGCACTGTGGGGTCACTGGTGTAACCTGTGAATTTCATCAAAGTACAATTTATATTATGGCTAATAACTCAAAAACTACAAAACCTTTACTAAAAATAAAAATTTATCCAAATGTACTAAAAAAGACCTTTAATTTGACGTCCCACTTGATCTAATAGTCTCATTTTTTTTTACCCCTTTTAAATCCCAACATCTTATCAACCCCGCAACATTTTTAAGTCAATAAGTAATACGAAAATTGCGCCATTATTACCTTCCTATGTATTAAACGCTTCGAAAGTTATCCTCGGGCAAACAAACATACCTACTGTTACGCCCAAGGCTGTAACAGAATAAGTTTTAGTCGGCCTTTCGAAAATATACCGTCTGTTTCACAGAATGGGTAATAATATCTCCGAATAGGTAAAGACTTCCGTGGAACAGTGGGCGAATAGCCGGCTGAGACTCAGGAGGTAGCGGGTTCGATTCGGAATCGCGGAACAAATGTTTGCACGATCTACATACATTTGTTCTAGGTTTGGTTGTTTCTCTATATATTCATCATCAGCCCACATTAGTTCACTGCTAGACATAGGCCTCTCCCAATACGCGCCACTGAGCCCGGGCTTTGGCTCTTCTCATCCAATTTCTGTCCGCCACCTTTCTTATGTCATCGCTCCACCTAGCCGGGGGACGCCCCACACTACGTTTTCCAAGACGCGGTCTCCACTCAAGAACTCGTTTACCCCAACGGTTGTCGGTTCTCCGGCATATATGGCCAGTCCACTGCCACTTCAGTTTGCTAATGCGTTGAGCTATGTCGGTAACTTTGGTTCTCTGTCGGATAACCTCGTTACGGATTTTATCATTCAGAGAAACTCCAAGCATAGCCCGTTCCATAGCTCGCTGCGCAACCTTAAATTGGTGGACTAGTCCTACCGTGAGCGTCCACGTCTCAGCACCGTAGGTCATTACGGGTAGGACGCACTGATTGAAGACTTTAGTTTTCAGGCATTGCGGTATAGGTGACGAGAAGATTCGACCTAATTTTCCAAATGCTGCCCAGCCCAACTGGATCCTCCTCTTGGCCTCCTTCTCGAAGTTGTGTCTACCCATTTGCACTATCTGGCCGAGGTATACGTACTCTTGAATAACTTCGAGTGGATGGCCTTCTACGACGACCGGTTCCGGATGTATTTGAACATTAAACATAACCTTGGTTTTGTCCAAGTTCATTCGTAAACCAATTCGTCGAGAGGAGTCAGCTAGGCCGTCCAGCATGACCTGTAGCTCCTGCAGCGACTCCGCCATCGGGACTATGTCATCTGCGAATCGCAAGTGCGAGATGTGCTCGCCATTTATGTTAATGCCCATGATTCTAGTCCAGCGTCTTAAACAAATCCTCCAGTGCGTTGGTGAACAGTTTCAGGGATATGACATCCCCCTGTCGCACTCCTCTATGCAACTGGATGGGAGCTATACGAGCTATCGTGCGAATCCGTAGCGACGAATCTGCAAGACCGCACTTTAAGAGTCTAGGAATTCTAACATTGCCCTGTATAGTTATCTATCAAGTGGCAACCTACGTTAGAATCAACCTGGACTCTTATGAAAAACTCGGCCACTCCCATACGTATGGCACCCGCAATCGGCACAGGCTCGAGTCGATATCGAGATCACTTGCCAAATCGTCGAAACTGACGCATGTCATGGGTCCGGCCGTCTACAACAAGCTTCCAGACACAATCACGCAGGCTCCTAGCTTATTTATATTCAAAAAAAGAATAAAACGCTGGCTTATTGAGCAAAATTTTTATAACTACGACGAGCTTATAGCTCTTAGATGAAGGATTATTTATTTTGTATAAATTTATTGTTATTATTGTTGTTTTTATTTATGAATGAATTAATTATACTTTATTTAAATTTTATTAAAACTGTATACAATGTAGTTACGTACAAAACCAGATGTTGACTTATAATGTTTATTATCAATAAATTACAATTATGACTATTATTAGACTGCTGGTTCTGTACCTGGACACTCATGGTGGCTGATTCGTAGAGACATCTCAGCACTTCGATATAACGATAGTCTATTTGGCATCGCTGCAGAGATTCCAGAACAGCCCAGGTTTTGACAGAGTCAAAGGCTTTCTCGTAGTCCACAAATGCTAGGCACAGGGAATGATTATACTCCTCAGACTTTTGTATAATCTGCCGCACTGTGTGGATGTGGTCTACGGTACTACAGCCACTTCGAAACCCGGCCTGTTCAGGGGGCTGGAATTCGTCGAACCTTCTAACGAGACGGTTTGTGATGACCCTTGAGAACAACTTATACACGTGGCTCAGGAGTGAAATGGGCCTGTAGTTTTTCAGCAGTGTTTTGTCACCTTTTTTAAAGAAAAGGACTACAATACTCCTGTTCCATGCCTCCGGAGTTCTCCCACGGTGAATGACAGAGTTGAACAGCTTTTGCAGTTCCCTTAACACTGGAGCTCCTCCTGCTTTCAGAAGCTCAGATGTCACATCACACATTTACATAAAAAATATAAGTATTCTATCAGTTATCTGGTTCCCATAGTATAAGCTCTGCTTAATTTGAGGCTAGATAGCGCTGTGTGAAATGTCCAGCAATATTTGTTTATTATTTATTTAATAGGTGGATAAATACCTACTACTTCTTTACCTACAGTTGCACAGAATAAGAAAAAGTAATTATGTTGAAATACCTACACATTTCTAGTTGCCAGAGGAACCTTTGAGATCGTTCCAGAAGCGTGCGGTATAAATAGGGCGTAGAGACGCGAGAGAGTCATTTTGGTTTTGGCAATACGTGCGAACTTTTCGGTGACTTTTAGTGGTTTATTGTGCAACAGTGGTGTGAATTAGTGTGTTGTGATTACTAGTGATTTAGTTAGAGAGTTATTTTTAAATATATTTATAAAGAGTTATTTTGGTTAGAATGTTTTTCATTATTTATCCCGTACCCTTAGTTCGTAACAATACATACATACAACACCGATTTGCCCGAGTTGATTTGGAGGTCTCACTTCACTCTATCAACTACAGCTGTGGCAGAGTTGGCAAATAGCAGAGACGCATGAGGTTCCGTGAGTTTCCGCCATGAAACAAAATAAATGTTCGCATGTTCTACAGATATTTGTTCGGCGTTCAGGTCTTTTTCTTTTATAATACAAGTATGTATTCCGATAAACAAGTATATAAATATTAACAGGTATCTTGTTCCAAGTACAAGCTTTGCTCAATTTGAGACTAGATTTTTTTTATACATTATAGGCTTGCGTTTGACCACGATCTCGCCTGATGGTAAGCGATGATGCAGTCTACGATAGTACACGCTTGCCTAGAAGAAACCTTATTCACTCGCGACTGAAAGATAGCCTGTGTGAAATATCCAGCATTTTTAATAATAAATAAATAATGCTGGTTATTTCACACAGCGCCATCTAGCCCTAAACTAAACAAAGCTTGTACTATGGGAACCAGATAACTGATAAAATACATAAATGCTATTTATTTTGTAAAAATACATACATACTCTACTAGCTGACCAATTCGCAGCTTCGCACGCGTACTTTTTCATTAAAATCATTCTGCGCAGTTCTGAAAAAAGTAGTCTATGTTACTCAGGGATAACGTAGCATACTAATAGTAAAAAAAAATTGAATAACCTGTAGTTTTTGAGTTTATTCGTTACAAACATACAAAAATACAAATCTTTCCTTTTTATAATATTGGTAAAGATAGAGAAACAACCAGATCCCAAACAAATATATATAGATCATGCAAACATTTTTTCGGCGGTGAGAATCAAACCCACAACCTCCTGCGCCTTAGCCGGCTATTCACCCACTATGCCATGGAGGTCGTCTAAATTGTTTATTTCAACTTTGTAAAAGGAATAATTAAAATAGTTTTGATGAAGATATCATTATAAATATCGTATAATGTAACTGAAAGATTTAAGAGATTCTGACACTCTTAAGTGGCTACTGCAGCCCATGGATATCCACATAGAATTCAAATCAAGCTATTATGTTGTCTTAATCTCTATATGGATACGTTGCCATACTATAGGACTTAGCTTTTATTCCTATGTGCCAGTAATTACAGGAACATACCATTACCATCTAACCGGAACACAGCAGCACAAGTACTGTTATTTGGTAGAAGATAAAGGTAAGACGGTGGTGCCCACTTCCTCGAGCTCGTTAAAAAAAAGCTCTACCACCAGTAAAAAAACCACCAGTAAACACCAGTAAAAACAAAATTTTGTTACAATATTATTTGCTGCGACAACCGTTCCTATCTTCCAACTTACTTTTCTAATATTATGTTCTGCGCCAGAAAAATACCTTCATTTCGTTCGTTACCTAATGTTATTTCTGCGGCAGAGCATTACCTACGCCAATGGATCGAAACCAAGTAATGAAGTGGAACATTTACGATGAAACTCCTAGTTTTTGTTTTTGTGGAAATCACCCAAACTATAATAGGAAAATATTTTCCGTAAACATTCCTTAAATACAACATGTATTATATTCCTTTTGAAACTATCATAAAAAATCATCTTAATCATCACCCTGTCAGCCACAGGACTGCTACATCCGACCCGATCTTATGTGGCCTGTACCCAACGGCTCCCATCAACCTTTATTAGGTCATCTTTCCATCTAGTAGGGGTCCGTCCTACGTTGCGCATTTCAGTGCGTGTTCTGACTCAAAATAAATAAATATTGCTGGACATTTCATACAAAGCTAGCCCCAAACTAAGCTTAGCTTGTACACACGGCTACATATCAAGCTATAAACTTGACCTCGCATTGTGTAGGCTTTTCGTAGAATAATAGTTCAGCTTATACTGGAAATTTATAGCTTGATGTGTAGCCGTGTGTACTATAGGAACCAGATAATTGATAGAGCACTTATATACTTGTATTTTTGTAAATAAATACTTATTTTTATAGTATATAAAAATCTCGTGTCACGGTGTTTGTGGTTGTTTCCTCTAAAACGAGTCGACCGATTTTAATGATTTTTATTTGTATATTTGGTAGGTATGATAATAGTTCAGTAGGTATTTTACACTCTCTTATCCCCACCCCTCATTTTTTAATTGCAATTTAAGTATTTTTGTATGAACAATATGCATATAATTTAACCGTCGTTCATTGACGTAAAGTCATTTACACGAAGTCGCGTCATTTTGACAATAGCGTTTTATATAATTTTTATTCCAAATTTTTCACGGGTACGGGAAATTTCAAGCGTGTGAAGCCACGCTCAGGTCAGCTAGTAATATAAAGAAAAACATCCAGAACCAATATCTGTAAATCATGCAAAATTTATTCTGCGGCAGGAATCAAACCCGCTACCTAGTTATGCAACCAGCTGAGATACGCCTAACTACATTGAACGCATAAAGACGCAAACTCTGCATTCTCAGATGTCTGGCTGGCCGCTTATCAGCGACCACCTACGTGTTATGTGCCTCTTGGCTGTATTATTGTAATACTAAATAAATTATTCGTCTCGAGAATGAAATTAGTCTTAGACGTTTCACTGTAATAATATTTTAATTAAAATCTTTTATCAAAATATTAAAGTTTAGTTTTTAAAAAACACTTATAACGTTCCCGTAAACTTTAATGGCGCAGGCGGTAGGATTTTCCGAATTTCCGCATAGTTTTTCACGTGTTTCCGTGAATTTTCGAACGTATCGGATTTGTTCGAACAAACAAATAAGTGAAGCATCCTGGGATTGAACAAGCATGTTGGTGGTGGCTGTGAGTAGAATTTTTGCCATCCTTTCCTACCTTTTTCATGTTTTCGTGTCTTGCTATTTTCGGAATCAAACTTTTTTCGTTATAACGTTATCTGGTTTCCTATTGTAGGAATTTGTTATTATAGAGTAGGTAGAATTAAGTAAACAGTGCAAATCAAAATTTATGCCTGTTATAGTATTTGGTATTATTTATTAAAATTCATATATAGCCAAGAAAATAAGTTTAGTATTAAATCAAAATCTAATTTATCCACATAAAATTTTGTGATTTGTTTATTAACGACTTTAGCCCTAAAAATTGTTTATATATATAATAAATTGTGATAAATTAATAAATTGTAAAAATGTCGACTCTTACCCCAATACCAAAAGAAATACTGAATATAGTACCTCTTTTTAATGGCAATAAACGCCACCTTAATCTATTTTTAAGGAAATGTGATTATGTGGTAGAAAAATGTAAAGGAAATATACAGCAAAATATTTATGTATTACACACAATCACGAGTAAATTGACAGATGAAGCCGCAGCATTGGCTAGTGAGCGGAATGACATAACATCTTGATAAATTAAAATCTGTTTTAGTGCAACACTTTGGTGACCCTAGAAGTGAGCAATGTATCGCGATAGAGTTGGAAACTTTGAAAATGAAACATGGGGAAAGCTATTTAGAGTTTTGTAATAGGGTACAGTCTGTTAGATCAGTACTTATATCAAAAGTGAACCAATTGCTGAATGTAGAAATACGGATAAGTAAGGTTAACATCTATAACCACCTGGCACTTAATGTGTTCTTATACAACTTGCCCGAAAATGTTATAAGTCAGTGCGAATGAAAATGCCCTCCACTTTGGAAAAGGCTTTGGAGTTTGTACTAGAGGATGTAAACTTTTATGAGCAGTATACTCTCCGTAATAAAATGCTTAGACCTCTACAAACAGCAGGTGCAACAACATCCACAAAATTTGGTACAGGTTCATCATCTCAGAACGTGCCCATGCAGCCTAGTGGCTTTAGACCTACCTTCAATACACCCCCACGCTTTAACTTTGGCATTCCAAGTAACAGTCAGTATAGGCAACCTTTTGTAAACAAATTCTCACCGCAGACTTCAACTGTGTATAGACCACAGTTGATGCAGCCATCACAGTTTGGACAGCAAAGGTTCATACAACCACAAAATTTTAATCCGAAGCCGCAGTTTGGTTATAGGCCCCAGTTAAATTAGAATCAATTTGGTCATAAACCATTTGAACAAAAATTCAATACCGATGTCACAATGAGGACCACTCTTCCTCAAAAACCACAAATACAGGCACAACAACCTCAGGGATTTCGATTGAATGAGCTTGAGTTAGGTGTAAATTACGATTTGGAAAATTATGATGATCAAGATAATCATTTCACTGAAGATGATTTTGCGGATTATTATAATTCACAAAATGAATTCACAACAGACAATATTCAGTCACCTACTGAAGAAAATGTAATTGAAGCTGAAAATTTTCACATACAAGCCTCTACTATAGTGAACCGGAAGTGATAAACTTAAACTGTAATATTAAATTAAAACTGCCGTATATATATTTATCAGAGATCGATGCAAAATTTATGATTGATACTGGCAGTACGCGATCTTTCATCAGTCCACGAAAAGTACAGGAATTTTTCGCTGACTATGTTCTGTGTCAACCGTTTACTGTCATCAGAACTCATGCTTCAAGTACATATAACGAAGTCATTGAAATTCCATTGATGACATCTTTCAACTGCAGTGAATTCCACAAATTCTATGTTTACGACGTAGACTCTCAATACGACGGACTTATAGGTAACGACTTATTGGTACAGTTAGAAGCAGTTATTGACTTAAAACATGAAAAACTTAGGATCAAGACAGCGACTATACCTATTGTAAAACGTATAACAAATCATGTAATAGAGTTAGCTGCACGCTCTAAACAACAAGTTAAATTACCCACCGACTTATACTCCAGGGAAGCCCTCATGAAATACAAACAATTCTGTGAAGGGAAGGGCTTAGAATGCCCGCCGCCATAGTCCATTGTGTCAATGGATATGCGACCACAGTTATTCAAAACTTATTAGACAAACAGACTTTAACAATTTCATCACCGTTTAAAGTAGAGGAAATTGACAACACATTATAAACATAAACTGCCATAACGAAGTTGAAATGAAAGACATGGAAGTAAATGACATTTTAGAGGAAAATTTAAAGAGACTTAGACTTGACCACATGAACCAAAAGGACCGAACATGCATTTCTGAATTATTCAAAGAATATAAGGATATTTTTTATAGTGATCAGATTTCTCTTCGTTTCACAAATCAGGTAAAACATTTTATTCGAACCAAAAATGAAGATCCAATTTATGTAAAGCCATACAGACAACCTCCTGTGCAAACGCAAGAGATTAAAGTTCAAGTAGATAAATTATTAAAAAACAATGTTCTCCAGGGCTCACAATCACCGTGGAATGCACCAGTTCATCTTGTACCCCAGAAAATGGACGCTTTGAGTGAAATAAAATTTAGAATGGTTATTGACTACCGACGACTCAATGACATTACGACAGATGACAAATATCCCTTACCTAACATCACGGACTTATTTGACAAATTGTGCAGAAGTAAATATTTCACGACTTTAGATTTAGCTAACGGTTACCACCAAATTGAAATCAACGAGACTGATAGACAAAAGACAGCCTTTAGCACAGAAGCGGGACACTACGAATTTCTAAGGATGCCGTTTGGCCTTAAAACCGACCTCGCAACCTTCCAACGAGCTATGGACAATGTTCTTAGAGAAATCCAAGGTTTACATTGTCTTGTATACATGGACGACATCATTTTTTACAGTATTAGCATGTAGGAACACATTAACCATCTTTAAAAACCATCTTTGACAGACTGAGGGAAGCCAACTTAAAAGTACAGCTCGATAAATCCGATTTTTTACGAAAGGAAGTACTGTACTTAGGTCATACTATCACTGACCAAGGCCTTAAGCCAATTAAAGACAAGATAAAGGCAGTTCTAAATTACACACTACCAAAAACTGTAACCGAAATAAAGAGCTTTCTGGGATTAATTGGTTATTATAGGCGTTTTATCAAAGACTTTGCCAAAATTACAAAACCATTAACGAATTGTCTTAAGAAGGGAAAAAAAATAGTAATAGATCAGAATTATATGGACGCTTTCTATCATTGCAAAAAACTTTCAACGCACGCGCCTCTACTTCAGTATCCTGATCCATCAAAGCCCTACATTTTTACAACAAAAGCCTCAGCTGTCGCTGTTGGTGCCATACTATCACAAGGTACTGTAGGTACAGACCGACCTATAGCTTATGCGAGTAGGACTTTCAGTGAAACTGAGATGCGCTACAGCACTATAGAGCGCGAGCTCCTAGCAGTGATATGGGCCGTAAAATACTTTAGACCATATCTATATGGTAATAACTACATCATTTACACTGACCATCGCCCTTTGGATTGGTGAGATTCCTTAAAAGAACCAAGTAGCAAATTAACACGTTGACCATTGCGACTTCAAGAATTCGATTATAAAACTAAGTACAAAAAGGGAAACCAGAACACAAAAGCTGATGCCTTATCGCGCATCAAAGTAAACGCTATTGATAGTGATTCATCGGACGGATCAATGGTAGTTAATGGAGACGAAAAAGAACAGCGACTTCAAAAACACCTTCAGGACATAACTGACAAAATTACTGATTAAGCTAACGACACTGATGACGAACCCATAGAAACAATAGTATTATCTGATAATTCCGACACAGAGACAATTCGTAATATATTTGAACGAGAGCAGGATTACCCATTACCACCTTTATCAAGTAGCTCAGGAGGAACAGTTCATCCAGCTGCAGATCTTGAATCTAAAGGTATTCCTTTTTTGAATAAGGCCGTTGACACAAAACTAAACCAGATCTATACTTGGTTAAGAAAGGAAACAAGCGTAAGAAAAATATCTAGGGAAAAACAAAAAGTTCTTGAAGTTTATATGCATATAAATGACCAGGAATTAATAAAACAATTTTTAAAAGAATACATCAAACCTAAAACTAAATACTTAGGATAAAAAGGAATTACTTTTGGCACAATATGCATGAAATGACATCAGCTGTAATTAACTCGTGTGATGCTTGTCAAAAGATGAAATATAACAGAAAACCGTTAAAACCAACAATAGAATTAACTCAAACCCAATCAGCACCGTTTCAGGAAATATTTAATGATCTCTTTTTGATAGAAAATATGATTTATTTGACAATAGTAGACGCGTTTAGTAAATACGGACATGCCAAAGAGATGTGAGAGTTCGTGCATTGATTAAATACATACTTTTGGATGTACGGTGTACCTAATAAAATTAGTTCTGATCCTGGTTCTGAATTTAAAAACAAATTGATGAAAGAGTTTGCTGACATGTACAAAATTCAGTTACATATTTGTACTACGAATAACCCAAATTCGACTAGTATTGTTGAACGTTTTCATTCAACAATAATAGAAATCTATCGTTTGGCAAAATACGATCAAAAATGTACAGACGCTGCTTCAGTAATGACGTACTCTATAATGGCTTATAATAACACGATCCATTCAACAACGGAATTGACTCCTTTTGAGATAGTATTTGGGTACAAGGATTCTAATAAATTGTTTGACGGTGAATTTGAAAAGGCTTACATGCAACAATTGTTGAACAACCACGCTAAATGGACAAAATACCTCTATCAGTACATTTCGGATAAAATATTGGATAAAAAGCAAAAGACGAGAGAAAAGAGAGTAGGAGAGTCTGTAGAGTTAGAACCAGGCGATACTGTGTTTGCAAAGGATATCAACACTAGGAAAAGTAAGGATAAACCAAGGTATAGGAAAGCTAAAGTGACAGGAAGAGTAAAGCGTAACGTAGCTTTAATGCAAATAGATAAGAAAGAGACAAACGTAGCTATTAAAAATGTTAAACGTCCTCCACAGGTGGTGCTTGGTCGTACTGACCTTGCTTCTCCAAAACCAGGGCCTTCATCTTCAAAAGATTGAAAACAATCCCGGGATATTACCCGTTAAAGAAGGACAAGCGCTTAAGGAGGAAGATAAGTGGTTAATAGTTAAGATTTTAGATTTAAGCAGTATTAGTGGCGATTTAGATTATCATATATTAAAGTTTAATCAGTTTCTTAGATTAGTAGATGGCCATACATCATAAGCCCATGAGTTTTTAGGTATTAGGGCTCAAGTAATGTACTCTACTTGAGTCCTAATACCTAAAAACTCATGGGCGTATGTAGTGAAATTTTGGCAGTTGGTTCCATTACATAGATATAAGAGAGGCTTAGTTAATCCCCTCGGATCATTAATTAAGGCAGTTTCTGGAAATTTAGATAACGATGACGCTATTCGATATGACACTCTTATTTCGCGAATTGGCTTTAAAGAAAACGCAATTGATAAAAAGATAACCTTGATCACCAGAATGTTGGATACCTTTGTGAATAGTACAGAAACCTTACAAGAAAATACGTTAATATTGGAAAAAAGATTGAAAAGAATTGAATAATTACTAAAATATAAAGATATTAAAGAAAACGGCAGTCTCTTTTTGATGTACACCCTAAGCATGTTTGATACGTTTATGAGTATGTTCAGGATTATGTATGCAACGGTTAATGAAATAGAGACAGCTTTGGCATTTAGTAAAGTGTCTGTACTACATCAGTCTATCGTAAATCCTGTAGAATTACTTTATGTGTTAAAATCCATAAAACAAGTAAATAGTTTAGTTTAGTTTATTAAGTTAATGAGAATAATTTGTTGAAATTAAAAAGAATTATCACTGTAAAACCTTATGTAAAGGAAACCAGTTAACGTTCATAATGGAAGTTCCATTAATAGATAAAAATATCTACAACTATTTTAAAATTTATTCATTACCGATTTATAAGGATTCTATAAACAAGACAATTGTAGTTTTTTCCGAATTCCCTTACCTTTTGGTGAAAGATTCGAAATACCTGCTGGTCTCAAATCCATGCGATAAAATTTCTGCAAATAACAACTTCTTATGCAGCGAGAATAACGTGGTTCAGTTTACAACACTGACTTGTGCAAAGCAGCTTCTGGAGTTCCAGACCGATCTTACCTCATGTATACCATACGCAGTTGACATCAAAGACACCAAAGTTCAAAGAATCAGTTTGGATAGCTGGATTAGTTTTACATGTAAACAAACAGTATTGGTGGAAAAATGTAATCATGATAACACAAGAGAGTCGCTCTATGGCACATATATTATAACAACAAATGAAGACTGCGAGGTTATTCTGGTCGAAATTAAACTAAATTATCGCAGAACGTTTACAGCACGTCTACAATACAAGATCACTCCAATTATCACGTTTCCAAAGTTAAAATTGATGAACTTTACTTTATTGCCTACTGTTAACATCAACAACATTGATTTGGAGGAAATCAAATAATTTTTACGTATTCTAAAGTTAAAAGAAAGTGTGTTCAGTAAAAGTGAAAATGATATCAGTGGCGTCAGAGTAAACAGTGTTAGTTTAGGCACTCTATTATTGTACTTAATCTTAAGCATTTTTATTATTGGTTTTATTGTTTATTGTTATATGCTTAAGCGAAATAATCGGATCATAGCTTCCGCGAGACCCGATAATTTCGCTCTTGAGGAGGGAGGAGTTATGAAACCAGCTGAGATACGCATCACTACATTGAACGCATAAAAACGCAAACTCTGCATTCTCAGATGTCTGGCTGGCCGCTTATCAGCGACCACCTACGTGTTATGTGCCTCTTGGCTGTATTATTGTAATACTAAATAAATTATTCGTCTCGAGAATGAAATTAGTCTTAGACGTTTCACTTTAATAATATTTTAATTATAATCTTTTATCAAAATATAAAAGTTTAGTTTTTAAAAACACTTCTAACGTTCCCGTAAACTTCAATACCTACCGCGTCTCAGCCGGATATTTGCCCACTAAGCCACGGAGGTCATTAAATAAAACTCCTACCTGCATAGAAATCTGATAATGTCTTTGAATGGTCTGAATTAGCGGTAGCTCGTTAGTTCGATCCAATTAGTCGACTCCTATTGGCGTGTTTTAATTGGTTTCTAGGGTTTCGTGGGCAGAGGGTACGAACTATTCATACGTGATGAGAATTAAGAATAGAATTAAATTTAATGATTTATTTAAGTCAACGCCTGTAAAACAATACAATAGTAATATTTCCAAATACAATGTCAAATTAAAAGCATAATATTAACCCAAAAATATTTAAAATTAACTAGAAAATGCATTAAGTTAAATACAAATTAATAATAATACAGTAACATATAAAAAAAAAAAAAAGTCAGATGCTATAAAATAAAATAGAGACATATTATAAAATAGAAAATAATTACAGTTATCACACTAATATTATAAATGCGTTGTAACGGCTGAAATGATTTTTATGAAATTTAGTACGAACGTAGACTAAAACCTGGAATGAATGAATGAATGAAAATTCTTTATTATACCTTACAAGCTAGACACAACAGATTTAAAAAAAAAAAAATCTGGATTACCACAGAGGCTACATTTTAGCCCATAAATCAAATCCCATGGAATAAAAAAGCGGCCAAGTGCGAGTCAGACTCGCCCATGAAGGGTTCCGTAGCAGCTAGTAACAGTATAAAATTTCTTGTAGTTCGTTATAACTTTTTGTTTTATATTTGAGTTGATTGAATGAAAGGTAAATTGCGGTTTACGATTTATGACGCATTAAAAAAAAATACTTACTAGATCTTGTTCAAACTAATTTTCGGTGAAAGTTTTCATCCTAATGTACATCATATATTTTTTTTAGTTTTATCATTCTATTATTTTAGAAGTTTCAGGGGTGGGGGGGCCACACACATTTTACCACTTCGGAAGTGTCTCTCGCGCAAACTATTCGATTTAGAAATAAATGATATTAAAAACCTCAATATTATTTTTGAAGACCTATCCATAATTGCCCCCCAAATTTATTAATATTTTTCTATTTTTGTGTTAAAATCTTAATGCGGTTTACAGAATACATCTACTAACCAAGTTTCAACGGTATAGTTCTTATAGTTTCGGAAAAAAGTGGCTGTGACATACGGTCGGACAGCCAGACAGACATGACGAATCCATAAGGGTTTTGTTTTTTGCCATTTGGCTACGGAACCCTAAAAATGGGGTGCCGAGTAAAGTTGCAACTGCGAGTTTAGCTTTATTCCTAGTAGTGTAACGCGTACGAAGTCGCGGGCAACAGCTAGTTAAAAAATAAATAATGTTAATTAAAAATTAGAAACATGTACTTATTACCCACGTTTGGAATAAATAATAATCATTTTGCTTGGTTGGAAAAATCTACAGCGCGGTATATATTTTTCTTTAAATAAAGCAGGTTCAATTTAATCCTGTGATTATAAATAATACTATTTGGATTGACAACGGAACACATTCTTCGACTTCAAAGAATGTAATTATTATTCCAGTAAACGTATAGTTCTTTCTCTGATAATTTATTCATAAGTAGACATAAAATATATTAGAAAATAATGTTAAATTCAAACATAATTTAAATGGTATACATAAATAAGCGTACGAATTTCTGATAATCATAATATTTAGTACTTAAGGTTAACAGTTTTACTTGAAATTATAAATGCATGGTTTAATTCTTGCATATAATTGCTTATAATATGATCATAGTAGTAGTAAAAACATATTTTTCCTTTAACCAGATTCATCGAAGTCACAATATTTGAATGGTATTTTATGACGCTAAGAGCTCTATGAAGAAGTTGATTAATATATTGCGAACAGGTTCTTTCTAGGCAAGCGTGCTCCATCTTCGGTCACACCATCACTTACCATCAGGTAAGGTAGTGGTCAAGCGCTTATGATCAACAGTGGGGCGTAAGTACAAAAAAATCCGACCCGGCTTAACAATGTTTACTTAAAATTTTTAAAATTATTCATATTTTTTTGTTAGTGCTATCACTAACAAAAAAAAATAATAATATAATTATTTTTTTAATTATTCATTTTTTTGTAAGTGCTATTACTAACAAAAAAATAAATAATTTTATTTTTTTAAAGTAATTATTCATTATTAAGCCTGGTCGGTTTTTTTGTACTTACGCCCCACTGTTGATCATAAGCGCTTGACCACTACCTTACCTGATGGTAAGTGATGGTGTGACCGAAGATGGAGCACGCTTGCCTAGAAAGAACCTGTTCGCAATAAATTAATCAACTTCTTCATAGAGCTCTTAGCGTCTTAAAATACCATTCAAATATTTTGACTTCGATTAATCTGGTTACAGGAAAAATATGTTTTTATAGTATTCTTCAAACTTTCGCGATCACTGTACATAATTACTGAATAAAACGGGTATTATAGCGTATATACCTTTTTTATTTATTATTCGCGTGCAGACCGCGGTGCATGCGTGATAAATAATAGTATTAATCAGTAATTGCGCCGTCAACACTCGAACTAGAGCTCAGGCTGAACAATGTAGTTCGAAGGCTCGAACATTGGTTTAAATCAAACGGTTTAGCCCTCAATAGTGAAAAGACCTGCTTTATGACTTTGGCCTCAATGGCAAAACATCACCTGTAACGTGATTGCCGGGAACACCACACTACGGATGGTCGAAAATACAAAACTTTTAGGGTTCTTCATTGACAGCGGACTCACTTGGGAGGCACATATAGAGGAGCTCTGCTCCAAGTTAGGTTGTACCTGTTTTGCGACGGCTCGCTAACACCGCGTCTCGTAGCGTAGTACTGTCGTGTTACTTTGCGAACGTCCACAGTATTCTCACCTACGGTGTGGAGCTGTGGGCGTGAGCCGCGGATGTCGAGCGGGTTTTCGTCATGCAAAAGCGGGCCGTGCGCGCGATCGTCGGCGTGGATGACGATGTGTCGTGTAAAGACTTGTTTAAAGAGCTGAATATCATGCCTCTCCCCTGTGAACTTATATACCAAGTAGCCCTTTTCACTCATATCAACATCGATGAGTTCTAGAGGAGAGGTGTGAACTCCGGCCACGCTCTGCGCAGTAACAAGCTCGCTCACGTCCTCGTCACGCCCGCGCACATGCTGTGCAAGTCGGAGAGGTCCGTATATATAATGGGTCCCTCGGTCTTCAACAGACTACCGGATAAGATTAAAAGGGATGCAACTTCCACCATAATATTTAAAAATAGATTGTAAAAATGGCTCTTAGAGAGTTCTTTTCACTCTGTAGATGAGTTATACACATTGCCTATTAAATAATTTTATAAAATGAATGTTTTATTATAGTTATATTTTAATAATGCTAAATATTCAATTAACTTAAATAACTATTATAATCTATATAACTTGTGTTTTTGACTTGTAACTTGGCGTTATAAATAAAGAATTGTATTGTATTGTATTGTAATTATCTATACTAATGTTATAAGGAGGAAATATTTGTATTTTTGTGTGTATGTTTGTTTGTAATGAATAAACTTAAAAACTACGTTTCCGATTTCTAAAACTCTTTCACCATTAGAATGCCACATTATCCCCGGGTGACATAGGCTACTTTTTTATCCAACTGCGCAGAGGGAGGGTAATGTTTTTATTGAAAAACTACGCTCGTGAAGCTGCGGATTGGTCAGCTAGTGTTTTCATACCTTTACAAGCTTCCGCAATAGCTTTAAATTCACACGCGTGGTTCGTCACATTCCCCTACTTCTGCGCAGTCGGATAAAAAGAAGTATTTGTAACAATGCCGGTCATAAACTCAACCGAACAAAGTGTTTTAATGTTGACACACTACTACACTAAACACGTCAAAATAGTGTTGTCCACTTTGCGATATCTATAATCGACCATCGCCTAAAAACACAAATAAAATAATGGTATAGACAGGAAAAGTATCACCTAGTATTAGAGGTTTGAACGGCTTTGCTTTTATAACAGAATAGATGTTTTGCTCTATCGTATGCTGATTTTCAACTGCAGTGTTAAGTTAACATTATTTTCCGAGGAACTTGAATTAAAAAACATTTGTGATTTGAGCTGACGAAGAGTTATTTTGACATTGACAAATTATGATATAGAGTTTTTGAGATTTTGGATATAAAATCATATTTTTGGCGGCATCTTTCCCGATAGCACTATCTATTACGCTAGTTGGAACAAGTTTTTTAAAGGTCTATATTGAAAACCCCTGATTACATACAGGAATATGCTTCAGTTTCGTTCAAGCTCTAAACATTTCTAGTTTTGATTTACTTTACAATATTGCTATATAGCAAATTTCAACGAAATCGTCCAGCCGATTAGTGGCGAAAACAGACAGACAGACACATATAGAGTCACTTTCGAATTTATAATAGATGATTAAACGAACTTCACAAGTGAAATTCTTATTTTTTATGTTATTAGTGGGGAAACAGGCTTACGGCCCACCTGATAGTTAGTGGTCACCGTCGCCTATTACAACCGGCAACACCCGGGGTATTGTCGATCGTTCCCTACACTGTAGAAACCTCTTTACATTTCTCTTGAAGCGTGCCATGTCGTAGCCTAATGGGAAAACCTCTGATGGTACCTCATTCCACATCTTGCAAGTATGGGGTAGAAAAGTATGGGGTATGGGGAAATTCTATCACTATTATATTAATAGCTCCATTCAAAGATATGATGCTACCTTTTAGGACAAGGCACTACCTAGTAAAATTACTGTATTCCTATATCTGAAGATGGAGCTATGAAAATATAATGTAAGTAGGTATGGCCAAAGATAAAATGTACGGGGCTCTGTTAACACACGTCCAATCCCACTTGGGGGTTTAGATCTAACTCGGGAATGCAATGGCGTCAGACGGGGACAAGTGTGTTGGTAATTACGACTCGAGAAGCCATTTGTATGATTTATTAATTGTTTATATTTATGCAAACAACAATCAGGATCGCTTTACAATCCTCGTGATTTTAATTATTACAATATTGACATAAGTTACTTTGATTTAACACGTTCTCAGCGGCACAGATTTATCTGTACTTTCCATTACTGCGTTACGGGTCGTTTTAAACTTGTCCTAAACCAGAGATTGTGGCGGCACGAGGCATATTTAACCCCACCGCCCGTAGGGGACCAAAATCAGTTTTTTGGCGTCAAATAAGACAAAGTGTATGGTTTTTTTTGTGCGTGGCACGAGGTCTAAGAAACCCGGCATTGAGTTTGGTATATCATAGAACTAGGAATCAATAGCACATCTCAGATATATAGTTATCTCTTTCCTACACTGAACCAGATGGAAGTTTTAAAGACCGCTTTAAAGACGAGATACGGACAGGGTGTTTCAAGCCCTGTTTCGCACTTATTGTGTTAACTGTTAATTAATTTGCAATATCTTTCTGTTTTCGTACGTCATTAATCTAAGTTTTTGTTACTTATTCTTGGATACATTTCTCGAATAATTTGATAGTTTTTATAAATCCTTTCTTTATAAAAAAATAGTGGCACTCCCGGAGGGCCGACAGAAGTAAAAACTTGAACAGACTACAATACAGATACTTATATACAGAGGTGTCGGTAACGGTAACGGTAATAGTGTCGCGAGTTCAATGGTTTATTCCCATATCAAAAAATGCCCAACGCGCCTAAAGAAGTTACACTTTAATAATTTTTGGAAGTTTTGAAGTAAAAGCTTTATGGCTAGTATTTTCTATGTAAAACCTTCTAAATATTTGTTTATAGAAAGAGAAGAGAAGATTTTAAGAAAGGTGTCCAAAAGGAAACAAAAAAGGAAATTTATATTAATGGTGTAGGAAAACAGAGTGATATTACAATGACCAACCCAATCCCATTTCAGTTTGACCAATACGTACATCCATTAATTACTGTTGCGACAGACTCGTTAGCGATCTTCCCAATCGCGCTCTTGCCAGAGCGGTTGTCGTCGTTATGTTGTATCATCACTTTTTGGGCTGATGTTACTGCTTGATGACTAGTAGCTAATGAGTAGTACAAATCTTTATAAGATATAATGTATGATGGTGGGAATTATATGGTTTCAATGTTTTAGTGTGTATAGTATGTATTATTAAAACAATATTTCTTACTTTAGGAACTGTATTGCTAGGTTTTATTGATGTTTAAGTATTAGAAATTAGGTTTATAAGGAACTTTAATAACAGATAGAGATTATACAATTATTTACAATAAAATACAGAAGAAACAGTTGACCGTTGCAAACGATCTATAGATAACTCAACTGCTCCAGATCACTATACTGGCTGCATTGCCCCGCTAAATTGCAATGCTTATGCGTTGACCCAGATAACCGGCAGACGCCCAGAAAGAATTTTGAAAACGCGATGGGCCCCGGTACCCCATTGACCCAGGGTCTCGACCCCAAATGGCTCAAATACGTAAGCTCTGTCGAGAGTTCCATATTTGCGTAGCTTGAGATCCTCGGCTGAATTTGCCGGCGCACTGGCCCCAACACCAGACAGATGAGATGGTGTAAGGGTATCGACGCACGTGGCGTCCCACACCAAAGGCCTTCCCTTCTCCCAAGGTATAAGAGTCATACCGACAGGTCTCTTACCATCGTCACGTATCAGACCGTTCGGTTCGAGAACGGCTGGAACATTAACGCTGCAAAAAGCCTGGCGGATAATATCATTAAGACTAGCAGATTAGTAGGTTTATTGAAATACCTTGTGTTTGTCTAGGTTTAGTTATATTTATTTGTCTTATAGTTTAATTTAAACCCCTCCCTCTTCCAAATATGCACTACGTATAATAACTGTTTGTCCGCATTACACAAAAATTTACTGGAAGAGAATGCTATGTAGTATTAAGTTCGCCTGTATACAGATTATTTTTGTTTTGTGCAATAAATAATTTTTCATTCAGTCATTCATTCATCACGGGACACTGCGAGTTTAACCATCACCTCTTGAAGACTAGGTCCACGGACAGTGGATTAGATCGCGGATGTCTTCTGGAGAAAGAGACTGTGGAGTGCGTGATACGTCACTGCACTGCCACAAACGTTACCAGACTAAGAATGGGTCTGCAAAGGGTCGTCGAATCTTCATCCTCCTCCAACACCACTGCAACAACATCCACGGAGATCTTGGAAGGCTGCTGCCATAAACTCGAAGTCCTACTCCGTTACTTTAAGGAGCTAGGATGGCTGGTCAGGTTAGAAGGGGGTAATGCACAATACACTCCAATGCGGGTCGTCAGTGCAGATCTTATTATTCCCACGTTAGAGTTAGAATAAGAAGAGACAGAAGAAGAGTCAATTTTTTTTAAACCATCTCTAAAACTTACGAACCGGATGGGATTTGAACCCGCCACCAATATAATGTACATTGCCAATTGTGGTACAGGCGCTTGTAACGCTTGTTGAATTTTTTCAAAATTTAATTTATGCTAAACTACATATTGACAATTACAAAGCAAAAAATACATACAAAGATACAATACACGTAATAAAAACAATATTATTGTTCTATCACACAGGCATGACAAAATAAATAAAAGCTTTTTATGACTACGCATAAAATCATTTAGTAAGTTACCTTTAGTTTTATGAGATTTAGATTGTAAGGAATATAATTTTAAAATGAAATAGTTAATCTATACTAATATTATAAAGAGGAAAGATTTGTACCTATTTTTGTATGTTTGTATGTTTGTAATGAATAGGCTCAAAAAGTACTGGGCCGATTTAAAAAATTCTTTCACCAATAGAATGCTACATTCTTCCAATTTGACATAGGCTACATTTCATTTTGAAAAAAATTAGGGATCCTTGGTAAAATTTGAACAATGTAACCGAAGGTGTAGATAGAAATGTAGATAGAAAATGAGTCTTAAAATGTCTTTCATCGAATGCGCTGCCGAAACTATTAGCGATAGAACAAAATAATGTATAACAATATTGAAGAACATCATAATGTCTACAAAAAACTCCGCGGTAGCATATGTCTAACTATTGTAGTTATGTCACTACAACAACTTTTATCATTTTAAACAATAATGAAAATGCTAACCAAATTCAAACCATGCTATTTATGTGTTTATATTAATCCTAATTAATAATAATTAATAAATAATAATTTTTTAATAAATAAAAATATTTGTGAAAAAAAGTGTTTTATATCCAAATTTCCATAAATAAATAATTGTCTACCCCGTGCGAAGCCGGGACGGGCTGCTAATAAGTCATATTATGATATTGACGAAGCACTAGCTGATGACTTTAGCATAAAATTATTTAATAAGTAACATTTAGTTATAAGAGATTTAGATTGCAAGGAATATAATTTTAAAATTAGAAAGCTATTATTGTGTAATAGTAGATTATTAACCAAGGGGATAAAGCAGTGTCTTCTGTCGCGGGTGACGATTTAAATCGCGAGCGTAACGAAGGACTCGAGGTTTACTCCCGAGCGTAGCGAGGGTGTTCAAAATCTCGAAGTCTTAAATCACGAGCGAAGCGAGGGATTTAAGACGAGTCCTGAGTGTAGCGAGGGATTTAAGTTCACCCAAGACTAAGACAGCTTTATCACCGAGGAAAATACTCTACTTTTCGTACCATTTGCGAAAAAATTAACACAATAATAATATGAGATAATAAATTAAAATAAACTTAACGTTTATGTATTTGAAGAAAACAAAAACGCGGCAAATTCCTAGACTAATATTTTTTTTGTCGGAAAAGCAAAGGCATCAAGCTCATACGGCCTCGTCGGTTTTCGTAATTTTATTTAATAATCATAACTGCATAATAAATGCGTATTCCTTTTTCAAAAAGATGTATAATGCTTTATATACAAACTCAATGGTGTAAGCACAGATGTAGTTCAGTATAAATTTCGGTAAGTATTCCAAATTTAAATCACATTCTCCCCCCAGAGGATGAATGAAATTCAGTACAATTTCCTTTCCCTGTTTTTAACAGATTAAAAATGACTATTGTTATGTTCGCTTTTTGTGGCATAGAAAGTCACTTTTTTGAGCAAGTGGTACGAAAATCATATTATGATATTGACGAAGCACTAGCTCATGACTTTAGCGCAGATTTTAGTACGTGTGAATAATAATTATTTCGTTTGTACCTACCTATATTGTAGGTACTGATAGTGATACTGATATACTTACTTTAAAATGTATTCTGCTGTGACGTTTCCTAGTGTACATTTAAAGTATCAATAAAGAATAAAAATAAATATTTATTGTATTTTTCTCCAAATTCCTCTATCAGCCGCCATCTTCTTTGTTACTTATATCATCTATCACCCAATAATAATTAAATAACGCTGGATATTGCACACAGCGCTACCTAGTCCCAAATTAAGCAAATCTTGTACTATGATGGTAACCAGATAACTAATAGAACATCTTTTATTTTGTCCGGTGGCCTGAATTGAACTCATAATATCCTGCGCCTCAACCGGCTAACAGTTGGGAGCTACGACGCTACAGACAGACACAAACACAAAAATAACAGTGATATGAAAAAAACAGGCTTCTAAACAACACAATTTCACATGGCCACTTGTGTCGCCCTCATAAATCATACTTATCTCAACAAAATATAAAAGTCACGTCTTAAGTAAATATTATCTGTAACAAAGTGACCAAAACCAATATTATTGCCTTTCGAGAGCAAACGAAGCCTTAAAGAGGCCTAGCCAATGCTATTTAATATTGATAAAATCTCTCCACGACACATCAACTAAAGAAATAGAGAGATATGCAATTATAATAAATTGAAATTTCAGTGATGTAAAGCTGAAATTTGGCAAGATAATACGCTTTACTGACGCCTGGTTAACAATAATAGAATAAAAACAAGAAAATATTTTTGTTACGGGAACCTCTTGGCGTTTATTGTGTCAATCATAGGGGAGTTTTGCCAAAATCACCACGCTTGGCAGGCGGCTTGGTGATCGCAGTGGTTGGTGATTAGTACACAGAACAATGCTGCTGCCCATTCCCTGGAACATCTCCTTTTGCCGGCTCACACGGCTCACGCGGGATTCAAGTAAGAATCGCGGGGAGCCGTTGGGCGCAAACGGCTACCAACCGCTCGTTGTGGTGATCTAAGGGGGAGGCCTATGTTCAGCAGTGGACGTCTTCCGGCTGATGATGATGACGATGAACCTCTTGGCGTTGAAAAAAAGTGACCGCAAAGAATGGGGAAGGTCTTGGCCCAGCAGTGGGATATCCTATCCTACTAATATTATAAACGCGAAAGTTTGTATGTATGGATGTATGGATGTTTGTTACTATTTCACGCCAGAACGGCTATACCGATTGCTATGAAATTTTGTATAAATGAAGATTATAACCTAGATTAACACATAGGCTTCTTTTTATTGACAAACAACGCGAACGAAGCCGCTGGCGGCAGCTAGTAAATCGTAAAAGGAACATTTTTTTTTAAACATTTCATTTATTTATTCATAAACAATTATATAATCGCGCAATATAAAGTGCTTATAGCACCGCTTTGTCCTATTGTACCTAAGTCTAAGTTGCACAAAATAATAATAGATCATCCCAAAATTTACATATACAACACAATTAAAAATACATATACTATTTTAAACCAATAATACTCATTTTTTTTTGTTAAACTTTTTTTTTTATTTATTCATAAACAATTATATAATTGTGTTTGAAATCACATCCTAAATACAAGTTACAATATTTTAAAATTATCACATACATGTCAACATAAATAAAATAATACAAAACAAATGTCTACTTACCTATATATAAAAATGTCAAAAAAGTCAAGAAAAGTCAAATGGAAAATAGACATCAAAGAATATAAAATAAAAATGATTTAGAATAATATTACTAAGGAATTAATAATACAAACATGTCACAAATTAATTAAATTGACCATTAACTCAAAATCTATATAAAAAAAGAAACCGACTATTCAATATAATTACCGGTCATAAAATCATTAACTGAATAGAAACACCCTTTCAACAAAATCTTCTTTAGTCTTGATTTGAATTTAAAAGGCCTGTCGATAATTTTCATGTCAGTAGGCAGTGCGTTAAAAAGTCTTACAGCTTGATACCGCGAGCCATGTTTGGCAACATTCAACCTTGGACAAAGAGGTGTCTCAAGATATTTTCTCCTTGTGTCTATTCTGTTTTTCCTTTCTTCAAAAGTTTCATATTTAAGCGGATTTTTAACTACGTCCATTAAGACTACTAGAATGTATAGGCTGGGAACCGTCAGAATATTGAGGTTTTGAAAATGTTCTTTGCATGATTCCCATTGTGGAATGCGCACTATCGTTCTAATGGCTCGTTTTTGAACAATAAACGCTCTATTTATGTTGTAGTCATAACTATTTCCCCAAAACTTCACACTATATCTTAATCTTGACTCTACTAGGGCATAATATACTATTTTAAGCTGTGAGATCCCTACTTCTTCTCTAAGGCTTCTAAGAGCGTAACATGCTGAGCTAGCATTAACAATAGAATCCATCTCAGTTTTCCAGTTCAGGAACTGGTCGATATGAACTCCTAGAAATTTGACACTCTTTGCAAATTCAACCTCAAGCCCCTCACATGCTACATTAACCGATTCGTTAGTGCGCTTTGTTGTTGTAAACAGGATAGCTTGTGTCTTCTTAATGTTGAGTTTTAAGTTATTGGCATGAAACCATTGATTGAAAACTACAAGTGCATTGGCAATCTTTATTTTAAGTTCTTGTAAGCAAGAGGCTGGTATGATTGCATTGGTATTATCCGCATATACGACTAGTTTAATATCGGGAATGGCATTGCTTACAAAATTGATAAGATCATTAAGGAAAATAATAAAAAATATCGGCCCTAATATAGAGCCCTGTGGAACTCCACGTCCGATGTTGCACACTTTCGACTTCGTCACCACTTCCTGTCCATTAATAATATTTTTTAATTCAATAAATTGCTTCCTATTGTTCAGATACGATTTTATAAGACACAACGCAGATCCTCTAACCCCATAATGTTCAAGCTTTGCAAGTAGAGTATTGTGGTCTACCAAGTCGAAAGCAGAGGAGAGATCAAGAAATAGTCCTGCTACCTTCTTTTTACTATTACGATCACCAACAACTTCATTTATAAGCAGATCAACCGCATCTACAGTACCGATACACTTTTAGTATCCAAATTGTCTCTTATTTAGTACGTTGTTCTTATTTAAGTGTAACACTAACCTATCTTTAATAAGTCTTTCATAGATTTTAGAGAAACATGGCAGTAACGAAATTGGTCTATAGTTTTTTGGGTCATTTTTTTTTTCCTTTTTTATGGATCGGTAGAACTCTAGCTATTTTTAGTTGCTCAGGGAAAATGCCAGAACTCATACAGTTATTGAAAAAATTAGACAATGGCTCAGCAAGAAGATCAATATTGTCTTTGACAATTGTAATAGGTATTTCATCATATCCATATGAACGTTTTACCACCATCCTTTTAACTATTATTTTAATCTCATTTCTATTAGTGGTTCCCATTTCCATGTCAGTAAAATCTCTATTACAATTATTCATTAAAAATGTCAGGGCTAAATTATTGTCATTATTATCTTAGTCATATGTACTGTAGTCAAATTGTTTTGCAAATATGTCAGCTATGTCTTGGGCATTGTCAAATATCTCATTATTAATTTTAAGTTTATAAGTGTCCATGTTTCTTTTACTACATTTATTTCTATGTCTGTTAACTATATTCCATATTTGTTTCGATTTATTACCTGCTTTTTCTATTTCATCTTTAACTGCAACTTTTTTTGATGTAATTAATACCTTTTTATAAAGTTTTATGTACTTATTACGATATACGGTAAACGATTCATGACAGTTGCTCTTATTCATTGAGTTTAGAAATCTTTTCATTTTACTCGACTGTCTGACACCCTTTGTTATCCAATTAATAGAATGTTTCATCTGTGTATTTACTTTAGTACATATTTTACTAAAAGCTTTGTTTACTAGACGTTGAAAGCATGTTATAAAATTATTAATATTGCAATTCGCTAGGTCACACTCGATTAAACTCTGCCTAAGAGTACATTTATTTTTCTGTGAAAAAACTCTACGTTTCACCGTATATAATTGCTCGGGTATTTTCTTAAAATTAGTGTTTTTTAGAGCTAGGCTGCAGAATAGACCTACATGCCCATCTGCAAGCCTGTTGTGATCAATGTCGCTGCTCAAAATATAATCCTCTCGCAGGTTGGTTAGAATGTTATCAATACATGATTCGGAGCTGTTTCTACAAAAAGTATTTGATTTAATAAGATATTTAAAATTTTAACAGTTAAGTAGCGTTAATAACTCACCTTGATGCTTACTTTCAAGTTCGTTGAGAAAATGCTCGTATAGGCATATAAAGTTAGGATTTTCAGTCTGCACGTTTAAATGTTTTTTTTCAAAATGTATGTGGGATATCGAAAAAAAAGGCGAATTTAAAATGTATTTAACATTTTAAATTCATCTTTTTTTTTCGATATCCCACATACATTTTGAAAAAAAAACATTTAAACGTGTTGTTGTTACATTATTGATCACAAAAAATGTTTCATTTAATTTTAGAGTATGAGTTGGCAACTCTACTTTATAAGAGTCCCTGTGTGCTTTCTTTATATTTTCCATGCAGTAAACAAGATCACGGAAAATGGTTCGTAGCCCGAAGTTGTTTACTTTTCCTGAAAACATACTGTGGTTATACGTTAGATTTCTGTTAGTGTCAATTGTATAAGCATATTTGTATGTTTGTGTGTCTTGATACAGAATGTTGTTAAAATTTCGAATTCTTTGATTTATTGCATTTCTGTTTAGTCCATATTGATAAGTAGGTGCACATAATATAATATTCGTTTGTGTAATGTCCTGCATGCATTCTCTAATGTAATTAATTAATTCTTGATTGCTATTCGATACTTGACAGTCTTGGTCACCTATCATTATAATACAATAATCTTCTATTGTGAAGTCAGTTAACTTTGATTTCAGTCCTTTCAGTAGCTGTTGAGTGCATCCATTTGGAGTCAGGTAATGACAAATGTTGTAGTCATTATTCGTTATATCCTGTGCAGTAGATAATATCTTGTTCTGTTTATTGTCACTGATCAGACATATTTTCGGTTTGCGTGTAGATGACTGTTGATTTTTCTTACCGTTCTGAGGAATTTTTGCTATATTAGGGATTTTACATTTCTGTTTCATTTTTGTATATATTTGTTTGTATCGCTCTATCTTGTACTTGTCTGTGTGATCCAGTCGTTGTTTGAGTTTTTTTGTGTAGTAGGTTTATTTTCGTATGTTTTGTTTCCGTTATTTTTAAACTTTCTGTTTGTGTTTGAACATGAACTTTAGATTTAGGTAGTTTCATATTTTGTCTAGGTGTTGATAATATCGGAGAAATAAACTTGGAAGGGCTATTTCCAATTTTTTTATATAAGACATTCTTTTTTGTAAGTTCTTTATTTAATTTAATCAGATTTCCATTTTCTAATGTCAGTTTTTCAATCTCATTATGAGCGCTCGTTAGCTCAATTGTAAGTTGCTCATTTTTATGTTTAAGCGAATTTATCTCTTCAGAAGTATCACCGGAGAGGTCTGGAAGGCTGCTTGTAGTGACATCTATTGGGTCAATGCTCATATTCGAATCGTCCTTATTGCTATTGCTAATAGACAGTTGCGTCTGCGCCCGTCTGAACGTTATGTTATCTTGGTTCTCCATTGTTTCTGCTGGTAATACAACTACTACTCACCAGATGGAGTAATTTACTGCTCAGAAAAATGCTCTTCAAAAACTAATTTTCTATGCAAAAATTTATAATTCCGGCTGGGGATCAATCTTGGTACCGGCTGGACGTAGTATCGACATAAAATTACATCCAATGAACCACAGCACCAGATCGACTTTAAATTGGGGCTCGAAATTGTGGAACAGGTACGAGTTGCTATGTTATCTTGAAATAATTCCGTTACGTCTTCATTCTGTTATGAGTCACACACTTCTCGTAGCACCGTCATTATGATTTTGTAATTAAACGATGATAGAATATTTCTATTTGTATTTACTTACAGTTTCTATTGTTTCTTGTTTGCTATGTATGGCACCATTTACTTAATAACACTGGGTCAAATCACTCAAGTCAAGGTATATAAAGAGCACTAGGTTTTTTGTTTCCTCTGCTAGAGAAATACGTTTCTCTTCACTTGTAACCGTATATTTAGGTCGTTTTCACCAAATAACACTGTCACGTAAACTTCATAACTATATCAAGATATTTATGTAAAAATTTTTACAGATTTTAAACTTTGAGTATTTTATTTACAATTTTTAATGAACCTTACCTATACTATATTATGGAAGATGGGGGTTATTATTTTTACTCACGCACGGCTTCGGCGTCTTGTGAAGCATTGTTGAATCATATATTATATGCAATGTGAGATACGCTATGTTATAATTGTATATATGATATAATATGTTATAACCTTACAAGTTGGATGTAGCTTGTAAGTTAATTAAATTATTTTGATCAGTGTTAACTATGGGTACTACACCTCAATTTATTTGATAAACTATGACAAATCTTTAAATTGAACTCGGTAGCTCAATCAAAAGTGTTGAAATCACCGCCCTACCCTATCTATTTTTTGTTGTTGAATGGCAGCGGTGGAAGTTATAGGAAAACTAATTCATTTGGACGTGTAGGAAATACAAACACCGCGTTCAGGGTCCGGTAATAAAATGAGAAAACGGATAAATGTTGCGGTTTTTATGTGGAGTTACGTTTATTGTATGGGTTGAAAGATTGAGAAATAAATTTTTTTTGAAGTAAAACTTCTTTATGCACGCTTGAATTGGGGAGTAAGCTGGTGAATGCGTGACGAGAGCGTTACGAAAAGTGTGATCGGCCGAGGCGAATGGAAGTTGACAGGGAGATTCAAGTTAGTGAAGATAGAAAGAGTTATATTATATATATATATATATATATATATATATTCACATATTCACATAGGATAAATAATTATGTTTGTGCGTAAGGTGTGTGAAGCTTTACGTTAAAACAACAAGCAAGTTTTCGGTTTCCACATAGTTTCCACATATATATATATATATATATATATATAAATATATATATAAATATTATATTTACTCGTTTATAAATATAAAAAATATTATAATTATTACTTATTATAATTACATCTTATTTTATTTTTTTGTACAAGTTTGTACCTGTAACAAGAGTTAATCTTCTTCAGTACAAGTGTTATTCCGGCGGGAGGCATAGGCATGCCATATCACAGGTCTTCCTAGTTCGGGTGCCTATGTTTATTTTGCAACTAGGTTTTAACATTTAACTAAAATACTGAATCTGATGTACCTGCCTAATCTTTATCTAATCTTTATCTAATCTTTATCTAATCTTTATCTAATCTTTATCTAATCTTTATCTTATCTTTATCTAATCTTTATCTAATCTTTATCTAATCGTTATCTAATCTTTATCTTATCTTTATCGTATCTTTATCTTATCTTTATCTTTATCTTATCTTTATCTTATCTTTACCTTATCTTTATCTTATCTTTACCTTATCTTTATCTTATCTTTACCTTATCTTTATCTTATCTTTATCTTATCTTTATCTTATCTTTATCTTATCTTAATCGTATCTTAATCGTATCTTTATCTTATCTTTATCTTATCTTTATCTTATCTTTATCTTATCTTTATCTTATCTTTATCTTATCTTTATCTTATCTTTATCTTATCTTTATCTTATCTTTATCTTATCTTTATCTTATCTTTATCTTATCTTTATCTTATCTTTATCTTATCCTTATCTTATCCTTATCTTATCATTATCTTTATCGTCTCTTTAGCGTCTCTTTATCTTATCTTTATCTTTATCTTATCTTTATCTTATATTTATCTTATCTTTAACTTATCTTTATCGTATCTTTATCTTATCTTTATCTTATCCTTATCTTTATCTTATCTTTATCTTATCTTTATCTTATCTTTATCTTATCTTTATCGTATCTTTATCGTATCTTTATCGTATCTTTATCTTATCTTTATCTTATCTTTATCTTATCTTTATCTTATCTTTATCTTATCTTTATCTTATCTTTATCTTATCTTTATCTTATCTTTATCTTATCTTTATCGTATCTTTATCGTATCTTTATCGTATCTTTATCGTATCTTTATCGTATCTTTATCGTATCTTTATCTTATCTTTATGTTATCTTTATGTTATCTTTATCTTATCTTATCTTATCTTATCTTTATCTTATCTTTATCTTATCTTTATCTTATCTTTATCTTATCTTTATCTTATCTTTATCTTATCTTTATCTTATCTTTATCTTATCTTTATCTTATCTTTATCTTATCTTTATCTTATCTTTATCTTATCTTTATCTTATCTTTATCTTATCTTTATCTTATCTTTATCTTATCTTTATCTTATCTTTATCTTATCTTTATCTTATCTTTATCTTATCTTTATCTTATCTTTATCTTATCTTTATCTTATCTTTATCTTATCTTTATCTTATCTTTATCTTATCTTTATCTTATCTTTATCTTATCTTTATCTTATCTTTATCTTATCTTTATCTTATCTTTATCTTATCTTTATCTTATCTTTATCTTATCTTTATCTTATCTTTATCTTATCTTTATCTTATCTTTATCTTATCTTTATCTTATCTTTATCTTATCTTTATCTTATCTTTATCTTATCTTTATCTTATCTTTATCTTATCTTTATCTTATCTTTATCTTATCTTTATCTTATCTTTATCTTATCTTTATCTTATCTTTATCTTATCTTTATCTTATCTTTATCTTATCTTTATCTTATCTTTATCTTATCTTTATCTTATCTTTATCTTATCTTTATCTTATCTTTATCTTATCTTTATCTTATCTTTATCTTATCTTTATCTTATCTTTATCTTATCTTTATCTTATCTTTATCTTATCTTTATCTTATCTTTATCTTATCTTTATCTTATCTTTATCTTATCTTTATCTTATCTTTATCTTATCTTTATCTTATCTTTATCTTATCTTTATCTTATCTTTATATTATCTTTATATTATCTTTATCTTATCTTTATCTTATTTTATCTTATCTTTATCTTATCTTTATCTTATCTTTATCTTATCTTTATCTTAATGTGCACGACAGCATCATAAGGACTACATGCGGCGAGAGGGGTGCAAGTAGTGACCGTCGCAACCCATGACCATAGTATGAAAATTGTATTATTTTATCTCGTTTACATATTAATCAATGTACTTTAAGAATAATCTTGTTTGTAAATAGATAGTAATAATAGGAATAATTAGATAAGAATAATATTCTTCAGTTATGATGCAAATAAAGTTACGTATATTTGTTGTTTTACTATAAAATGGGTAAATGTAGGTAGGAGGTAACACATTTTTATGTAATAAGAGTAGAAATGAGTGCGCATACGCCCGTTCCGACGCTCGAATTGGAAATAACGCGCGGCCGCCACTTAGGGCGAGTATATATAGTAGTGAAGCGGGGGACAGGGTAGTATTTATAGCGCCGCACCGAAAACACGCCGCCATTTCTAAACCGAGCGGAGCCGGGTGAAGACGCATGTATTATTCATAAGTAATAATCATAGTCTATAAGATAAATATAGTAATATATAACAAACAGTATGTAAAGTATGAAAAAGTAATAAATAAAGGCTAGAGGGGGTGAGGCAGTGAATGTTCTAGAAAATTGCGAGGAATAGTATATGTTGTGTATAGATTGCCGAGGGTTAGTGTCTACGTAGTCCCGTATTTGCGAACGAGAAAATAAAAAACACCAGTCTTGATCAAATAGGTAGCGAGGCGGCGAGGCAGATTTTCTTCCTATTCTTCTTTCTTCCTGTTGCTTCCTTTTCCGATGTTGCCCGAGCACTGAATCGCTGACGGCTAATAGGCGCCGTTTTTTATACTATTCCTCGCAATTTTCTAGAACATTCACTGCCTCACCCCCTCTAGCCTTTATTTATTACTTTTTCATACTTTACATACTGTTTGTTATATATTACTATATTTATCTTATAGACTATGATTATTACTTATGAATAATACATGCGTCTTCACCCGGCTCCGCTCGGTTTAGAAATGGCGGCGCTTTTTCGGTGCGGCGCTATAAATACTACCCTGTCCCCCGCTTCACTACTATATATACTCGCCCTAAGTGGCGGCCGCGCGTTATTTTCAATTCGAGCGTCGGAACGGGCGTATGCGCACTCATTTCTACTTTTATTACATAAAAATGTGTTACCTCCTACCTACATTTACCCATTTTATAGTAAAACAACAAATATACGTAACTTTATTTGCATCATAACTGAAGAATATTATTCTTATCTAATTATTCCTATTATTACTATCTATTTACAAACAAGATTATTCGTAAAGTACATTGATTAATATGTAAACGAGGTAAAATAATACAATTTTCATACTATGGTCATGGGTCGCGACGGTCACTACTTGCACCCCTCTCGCCGCAGGTAATCCTTATGATGCTGTCGTGCACATTTCTCCCGCCGTCGCAGCACGCGACTCCACTGGTAGCACGACGATCTTCTTGCATGGTCGGCGCAGGACGTGCCCGTTGCTCGTAGTGATGTCCACGACTCGTATCTCGTTGTCTTCTCCAGGGTAGGTTCTGGTCACTCTTCCTCTTGGCCAGACGTTCCTCGGCAGGTTTGGGTCGCAGATGATCACCAGGTCACCGACCTTCGGGGCGGTCCCGGTGGCTCTGGGCTCCCGCCGGTGTTGGAGCAAAGGGAGATACTCCTTCACCCATCGTTCGCAAATACGGGACTACGTAGACACTAACCCTCGGCAATCTATACACAACATCAAATGGTCCTTCGTAAGCCGGATAATTTTTGAAGACTAACAGCGCGGGTTATCTACGTATTTTTGCGAACGAACTATTCAAGATGCCTGTTACGCGATCGAAGAAAGGAAGCGTCGCCGACTTGACAGAACAACGACCAAGCCCGACGAATCAAGAACCCGGCAACACAGAGGGCGCTACTAGCGCTCCGCGAAGTACTGGGATGACGACACGAAGTACTACGAGCTCCGCGAGAGTTCCGCCAGCTTCTGCACGTCAAGAAAAATCTGCGACAACGTCGGAAGGCACCGCGACTACGGAAACCACGGCCACAGAATACACGACGTCAACAGAGAAAACAACAAGTACGGAGACCAACGTCACGACACAACGGGCTGAAGACTCCAACACATTGAAGCCGTCGAAGCGCGCCAAGTCACACCGCTCCGAAGCGCATCGAAGAAAATTATCGGAGTTAGAAGCGCAAGAAAAATTGGCCGAATTAAAATTAGAAGAAATACGCGCGTCGCTCGCACTCGCCCAGCTGAAGTTACAAAAACAGCGCGCCGCCGCCGACGATGATGAAACAGCTTCTGCGTCAGAAGATGAAGAAGAAGAGGAACGATCAAGTCGAGTTCAAGAATGGTTGGATCACACGAAGAACGACCCACCAGAAGAAAAGAAGAGGCCAGAAGAGGGGGAACAGAAAGGACGAGGACAGGGAGTTCACAAGGAAAAGGAATGTGAACACCGGGGGGACCATGAAGAGACCCGGCCTGCGCGTCAGCCACAGAACGTGGACGTCACCTCACTGGCAGCAGCCCTCACTCAAGCAGTACGGATGACCAGGGATGCACCGAAGTACCTACAGGAGTTACCTGTTTTCAATGGACAATGTAACGGCTGGCTTGCGTTCCGCGCCGCCTACTACGAAACTGAAGCTTTATTCTCGAAGACCGAAAATGTAGCAAGACTAAGAAGAAGCGTCAGGGGGGTAGCATGGGAAGCAATCAGCAGCCTCCTCATCAGCCAACCGGATCCAGCAGCTATCATGGAAGCTCTGGAAAGAAGATTTGGACGACCGGATGCACTGGCGATGAACGAGATGCAGAAGATTAAGGCACTAGGAAAACTCAGCGATAGTCCACGTGACCTATGTATATTCGCAAACAAGGTGGCTAACATCGTGTCTACTATGGAAGCCCTCAAGAAAATTCACTACCTGTATAATCCAGAGTTAGTGAAGATTACCATCGAGAAGCTTACGCCGATTATGAGAAGCAAATGGTATGACTATGCCGCGAAGAACAAAGAAGATGTACCCGACTTGAAGAAACTCACCAGCTTTTTGAATGAAGAGGCTGACAAGTGCGGAGCATACGCGCAACCCGAAGACATCGTCACAAATATTACGCAGGAGAAACATCCAAGAAGAAGATTCGAGCACACCTTCGCTACTGATACCAAGAAAGAACAATGTCCAGCATGCAAGCAGAGTCATCACTTACCTGAATGCAAGAAGTTTCAAGACACAGATGTCAACGAGCGATGGGAAATGGCTAAGAGACATCGCATCTGCTTCCAATGCCTACGAAGCACGCATCGCCGCGGTACCTGCAGAGCAAAGAGGTGCGGACAAGACGGCTGCGCGATGGCTCACCATCACCTCTTACACCATAAGAGGTCAAGAAGGACATCATCACCATCACCACCAGCAACACAAGAAGTGACATCAGCAGTGGAACTAGTGAAGAACATCGATTGCATCAGAAGCCGTCAAGCCTACCTGAAGATCGCACCAGTAACACTCATCGGTCAAAATGAAGCAAGAGTGGACACCTACGCCTTGATGGACGACGGAAGCACTATCACTCTCGTTGATGAAAGATTGGCAGAGATACTGGGCTTGGATGGCCCACGCGATCAGATGTGGGTGCAGGGCCTGAACGAGACAGTGAAGCATGAAAATAGCAAGAGAGTCGACATCAAAATACGGGGAAGATACAGCGAAGAAGAATACACAATTTGCAATGCACGCACAGTACAGCGGCTGATGTTCACCAAGCAGAATATAGAACGGAGAGATCTTCAAGACTGCACTCATCTACGGGACATCGAAGACCAGCTGATCTACAAGGACGCCTCACCCAAGATACTGATAGGACAGGACAACTGGGAACTTCTAGTGGCACTCGACATAAGAACAGGAAGACAAGACCAACCGGTCGCAACTCACACGCGACTGGGCTGGGTGCTACACGGATACCGTACGTCTTATCAGAAACCAGTAGCCTTCTGCGGACATACCACCATAGCGGCTAAAGAAGACTCGATGGAACATATGATGAAGAGGTTCTTCGACCTGGAAGCGCTTGGAATAGAACACAAGAAACAGAAGAACGATCCAGAAGAACGAGCAATGAAGATTCTGCAAGAAAAAAGCAGAAGAATGCCCGATGGCCGTTTTGAGACTGCACTTCTGTGGAAAGAAGACGAGTGCCAGATCCCAAACAATTATGAAGACGCCTACAAAAGATTGCGGACGCTGGAGAAGAGACTAGATCGCGACCCAGACTTGAAAACAAAGTACGAAGAAAGGATAAACAACCTTCTCACGTCGGTATACGCGGCTCCAGCCACCACACCTGCACCTAAAGGGAAAACATGATACCTGCCACATTTTGCAGTGTGCAATCCTTCAAAACCGAAGATACGCCTGGTACATGATGCAGCAGCAAGATCACGCGGGAGGAGCCTGAATGACATGCTACTCTCCGGCCCTGACCTTCTGCAGTCACTACCCGGAGTCATTATGAGGTTCCGGCAGCATCCATTCGCGGTCTCTGCCGACATTCAAGAGATGTTCATGCAGATCAAGATCAGACCAGAAGACAGAGACGCGCTGAGGTTTCTATGGAGAGGAGACTGCAGAGGAGAAACGAAGCCGAAGGAGTTTCAGATGACATCAGTGATCTTCGGAGCAACGTCCTCACCGTGCACAGCGTTGTATATAAAGAATAGGAACGCAGAAGACTTCGCAGAAGCATTCCCCAGAGCAGTGAAAGAGATAAAGAAAAATCACTACATGGACGACTACATCACAAGCTTCCCGAGTGAAGAAGAAGCAATAGAAGTATCGAAAGAAGTGGACCACATTCATCGTCAAGCTGGCTTCGTTCTGCGAGGTTGGGTGTCGAACCGACAGACCATATTACGTCGCTTCGACACGAACAGCAAAACCGCTACAATACCCATAGGTGGCACCGACGTCGAGAAAACCCTCGGACTGCTGTGGGAAGTGAAAGAAGATTGTATCGGTTTCCACTTGAACGATAAGAAGACTCCGCCAGAGGTGCTGTACAACAATCGCCCACCTACGAAGAGAGAAGCACTGAGCGTGATAATGTCGCTGTTCGATCCGCTCGGACTGGTATCACCCCTGACAACACCTGCCAAGAGACTGATGCAAGAAACATGGCGATATGGGACCGGCTGGGATGAACCAATCCCTGAAGAGCTGCAACCGCGCTGGACAACGTGGCTGAACAACCTGCGCGCCATAAAAAAACTTCACATCCAGCGATGTTACGACATGCAGCAATCAGTGGCTTCGAGAGAATTACACACGTTTGTCGACGCGAGTGAAGAAGCATATGCAACAGCGGTCTATATACGTACGCAACACGTCGATGGGTCAGTGAACGTCGTATTGGTAGCAGCCAAGAGTCGCGTCGCACCCCTGAAGCCCACGTCTATACCACGACTTGAGCTGCAAGCGGCCCTGATAGGCGCGCGACTAGCGAAGACTGTGGCCGAAGAACACGACCTGGAGTTCGAAAGGAAGACTTATTGGAGCGACTCACGCACTTTCCTCGCGTGGATAAGAGCGGAACCGCGTGCCTACAAGACGTTCGTCGCACATCGCTTGGCTGAGATTGAAGACCTCACCAAAGTGAACGAGTGGCGTTGGGTCCCCACCAAAGAAAACGTTGCAGACGACGCCACGAGAGAAACGCCGAGCGACTTCACAGCGCGGCACCGATGGTTTCAGGGTCCTGAGTTCCTAAGACGGCGAGAAGAAGACTGGCCAACAGAAGTAAAGGTCACCAACACAGAAACTGGGGAAGAAAGATGCCACGCGTCGCAAGACATAAAGACGCACGAACACTTGCCGAACATAGACAACATAGCTAAGTGGCCGATACTTATACGCGCCACAGGAAGAGTGCTACAACTCATAGATCTGTGTAGGATCAAGAAACACAGAGCAGCTGCAACAAGACACAAAAAGACTAAAAAGAATGCAGAAAAAGATGCCGCATGGAGCCGCGGTAAGAAAAAGACCGACAAGAATAAAGGAACGGCATCAACCAAGAAAACAGAAAAAAGAAAACCAGTGTGCCTGGACGCGAGCTACCTGTTACGAGCGGAGAAGATGTGGATAAGGAAAGTACAGGATGACAGCTACGCCGATGAAAAGACGCGAATAATGCACGGCGACACGCCCTCGTCAAAGGACCGCCTTGCCACTCTGAGTGTGTACATAGGTGAAGATGGATTACTACGCCTACGAGGAAGAATCGCCGCGACGCCAGGTATACAGGAGGAAACAGCCAACCCTGCCCTGTTGGACGGACAGCACAAGTATACAAGAATGTACATCCAACATGTACACGAGAAGATGCTCCACGGGGGGGTAGAAACCACAGTGAATGAAATAAGACAACGGTTCTGGGTGACAAGAATACGACCCACAGTGAGGAGCGTAATAAGAAGATGTCCACAGTGCCAAATGAGAAAAGCGAAGCCCGCGATCCCTTCGACAGGAAACCTACCTCCAGCACGTCTCACCCATCACGCGCGTCCCTTCTCCTACACAGGACTGGACTACTTCGGACCGCTGGAAGTCACCGTGGGAAGACACCGTGAGAAGAGGTGGGTCGCCCTCTTCACTTGCCTCACGACAAGGGCCGTCCACCTAGAAGTAGTGACATCATTAAGTGCGGATTCTGCCATCGCCGCGCTAAGAAGATTCATCGCGAGGAGAGGACAACCGACTGAACTGTGGTCAGACAACGCGACGTGCTTCAAGGCAGCAGATAAGGAATTGAGAGAAGCCCAGCAAGAAGCTTGGGAAGCAACGCGAGAAGAGGCCAACGCACGCCGCATCAACTGGCGTTACATTCCCCCCGCCTCCCCCTTTATGGGCGGCGCCTGGGAACGACTCGTGCGTAGCGTCAAAGAAGCCCTACGCGTCATCCTGCATGAGAAGCACCCAAGCGACGAGGTCCTGCACACACTCCTCGTGGAAGTCGAGAACATAATTAATTCGCGGCCGCTCACGCATGTCGCTGTGACGCCAGAAGAACCCGAGGCCTTGACCCCGAACCACATCCTGCTGGGGCCAAACAGTCACGTGCCAACACCGGGCAGCTTCACTCAAGAGGATCAATCCGCACGACAACTCTGGAAGCGCGCACAACTTCTGGCCGACGAATTTTGGAAGAGATGGGTGATACGATAAAGATAAGATAAAGATAGATAAGATAAAGATAAGATAAAGATAAGATAAAGATAAGATAAAGATAGGATAAAGATAAGATAAAGATAAGATAAAGATAAGATAAAGATAAGATAATATATTTATAGCGCCGCACCGAAAACGCGCCGCCATTTCTAAACCGAGCGGAGCCGGGTGAAGACGCATGTATTATTCATGAGTAATAATCATAGTCTATAAGATAAATATAGTAATATATAACAAACAGTATGTAAAGTATGAAAAAGTAATAAATAAAGGCTAGAGGGGGTGAGGCAGTGAATGTTCTAGAAAATTGCGAGGAATAGTATAAAAAACGGCGCCTATTGGCCGTCAGCAATTCAGTGCTCGGGCAACATCGGAAAAGGAAGCAACAGGAAGAAAGAAGAAAAATAGGAAGAAAATCTGCCTCGCCGCCTCGCTACCTATTTGATCAAGACTGGTGTTTTTATTTTCTCCTTCGCAAATACGGGACTACGTAGACACTAACCCTCGGCAATCTATACACAACAGTAAAATAATACAATTTTCATACTATGGTCATGGGTCGCGACGGTCACTACTTGCACCCCTCTCGCCGCAGGTAATCCTTATGATGCTGTCGTGCACATTTCTCCCGCCGTCGCAGCACGCGACTCCACTGGTAGCACGACGATCTTCTTGCATGGTCGGCGCAGGACGTGCCCGTTGCTCGTAGTGATGTCCACGACTCGTATCTCGTTGTCTTCTCCAGGGTAGGTTCTGGTCACTCTTCCTCTTGGCCAGACGTTCCTCGGCAGGTTTGGGTCGCAGATGATCACCAGGTCACCGACCTTCGGGGCGGTCCCGGTGGCTCTGGGCTCCCGCCGGTGTTGGAGCAAAGGGAGATACTCCTTCACCCATCTCTTCCAAAATTCGTCGGCCAGAAGTTGTGCGCGCTTCCAGAGTTGTCGTGCGGATTGATCCTCTTGAGTGAAGCTGCCCGGTGTTGGCACGTGACTGTTTGGCCCCAGCAGGATGTGGTTCGGGGTCAAGGCCTCGGGTTCTTCTGGCGTCACAGCGACATGCGTGAGCGGCCGCGAATTAATTATGTTCTCGACTTCCACGAGGAGTGTGTGCAGGACCTCGTCGCTTGGGTGCTTCTCATGCAGGATGACGCGTAGGGCTTCTTTGACGCTACGCACGAGTCGTTCCCAGGCGCCGCCCATAAAGGGGGAGGCGGGGGGAATGTAACGCCAGTTGATGCGGCGTGCGTTGGCCTCTTCTCGCGTTGCTTCCCAAGCTTCTTGCTGGGCTTCTCTCAATTCCTTATCTGCTGCCTTGAAGCACGTCGCGTTGTCTGACCACAGTTCAGTCGGTTGTCCTCTCCTCGCGATGAATCTTCTTAGCGCGGCGATGGCAGAATCCGCACTTAATGATGTCACTACTTCTAGGTGGACGGCCCTTGTCGTGAGGCAAGTGAAGAGGGCGACCCACCTCTTCTCACGGTGTCTTCCCACGGTGACTTCCAGCGGTCCGAAGTAGTCCAGTCCTGTGTAGGAGAAGGGACGCGCGTGATGGGTGAGACGTGCTGGAGGTAGGTTTCCTGTCGAAGGGATCGCGGGCTTCGCTTTTCTCATTTGGCACTGTGGACATCTTCTTATTACGCTCCTCACTGTGGGTCGTATTCTTGTCACCCAGAACCGTTGTCTTATTTCATTCACTGTGGTCTCTACCCCCCCGTGGAGCATCTTCTCGTGTACATGTTGGATGTACATTCTTGTATACTTGTGCTGTCCGTCCAACAGGGCAGGGTTGGCCGTTTCCTCCTGTATACCTGGCGTCGCGACGATTCTTCCTCGTAGGCGTAGTAATCCATCTTCACCTATGTACACACTCAGAGTGGCAAGGCGGTCCTTTGACGAGGGCGTGTCGCCGTGCATTATTCGCGTCTTTTCATCGGCGTAGCTGTCATCCTGTACTTTCCTTATCCACATCTTCTCCGCTCGTAACAGGTAGCTCGCGTCCAGGCACACTGGTTTTCTTTTTTCTGTTTTCTTGGTTGATGCCGTTCCTTTATTCTTGTCGGTCTTTTTCTTACCGCGGCTCCATGCGGCATCTTTTTCTGCATTCTTTTTAGTCTTTTTGTGTCTTGTTGCAGCTGCTCTGTGTTTCTTGATCCTACACAGATCTATGAATTGTAGCACTCTTCCTGTGGCGCGTATAAGTATCGGCCACTTAGCTATGTTGTCTATGTTCGGCAAGTGTTCGTGCGTCTTTATGTCTTTCGACGCGTGGCATCTTTCTTCCCCATTTTCTGTGTTGGTGACCTTTACTTCTGTTGGCCAGTCTTCTTCTCGCCGTCTTAGGAACTCAGGACCCTGAAACCATCGGTGCTGCGCTGTGAAGTCGCTCGGCGTTTCTCTCGTGGCGTCGTCTGCAACGTTTTCTTTGGTGGGGACCCAGCGCCACTCGTTCACTTTGGTGAGGTCTTCAATCTCAGCCAGGCGATGTGCGACGAACGTCTTGTAGGCACGCGGTTCCGCTCTTATCCACGCGAGGACAGTGCGTGAGTCGCTCCAATAAGTCTTCCTTTCGAACTCCAGGTCGTGTTCTTCGGCCACAGTCTTCGCTAGTCGCGCGCCTATCAGGGCCGCTTGCAGCTCAAGTCGTGGTATAGACGTGGGCTTCAGGGGTGCGACGCGACTCTTGGCTGCTACCAATACGACGTTCACTGACCCATCGACGTGTTGCGTACGTATATAGACCGCTGTTGCATATGCTTCTTCACTCGCGTCGACAAACGTGTGTAATTCTCTCGAAGCCACTGATTGCTGCATGTCGTAACATCGCTGGATGTGAAGTTTTTTTATGGCGCGCAGGTTGTTCAGCCACGTTGTCCAGCGCGGTTGCAGCTCTTCAGGGATTGGTTCATCCCAGCCGGTCCCATATCGCCATGTTTCTTGCATCAGTCTCTTGGCAGGTGTTGTCAGGGGTGATACCAGTCCGAGCGGATCGAACAGCGACATTATCACGCTCAGTGCTTCTCTCTTCGTAGGTGGGCGATTGTTGTACAGCACCTCTGGCGGAGTCTTCTTATCGTTCAAGTGGAAACCGATACAATCTTCTTTCACTTCCCACAGCAGTCCGAGGGTTTTCTCGACGTCGGTGCCACCTATGGGTATTGTAGCGGTTTTGCTGTTCGTGTCGAAGCGACGTAATACGGTCTGTCGGTTCGACACCCAACCTCGCAGAACGAAGCCAGCTTGACGTTGAATGTGGTCCACTTCTTTCGATACTTCTATTGCTTCTTCTTCACTCGGGAAGCTTGTGATGTAGTCGTCCATGTAGTGATTTTTCTTTATCTCTTTCACTGCTCTGGGGAATGCTTCTGCGAAGTCTTCTGCGTTCCTATTCTTTATATACAACGCTGTGCACGGTGAGGACGTTGCTCCGAAGATCACTGATGTCATCTGAAACTCCTTCGGCTTCGTTTCTCCTCTGCAGTCTCCTCTCCATAGAAACCTCAGCGCGTCTCTGTCTTCTGGTCTGATCTTGATCTGCATGAACATCTCTTGAATGTCGGCAGAGACCGCGAATGGATGCTGCCGGAACCTCATAATGACTCCGGGTAGTGACTGCAGAAGGTCAGGGCCGGAGAGTAGCATGTCATTCAGGCTCCTCCCGCGTGATCTTGCTGCTGCATCATGTACCAGGCGTATCTTCGGTTTTGAAGGATTGCACACTGCAAAATGTGGCAGGTATCATGTTTTCCCTTTAGGTGCAGGTGTGGTGGCTGGAGCCGCGTATACCGACGTGAGAAGGTTGTTTATCCTTTCTTCGTACTTTGTTTTCAAGTCTGGGTCGCGATCTAGTCTCTTCTCCAGCGTCCGCAATCTTTTGTAGGCGTCTTCATAATTGTTTGGGATCTGGCACTCGTCTTCTTTCCACAGAAGTGCAGTCTCAAAACGGCCATCGGGCATTCTTCTGCTTTTTTCTTGCAGAATCTTCATTGCTCGTTCTTCTGGATCGTTCTTCTGTTTCTTGTGTTCTATTCCAAGCGCTTCCAGGTCGAAGAACCTCTTCATCATATGTTCCATCGAGTCTTCTTTAGCCGCTATGGTGGTATGTCCGCAGAAGGCTACTGGTTTCTGATAAGACGTACGGTATCCGTGTAGCACCCAGCCCAGTCGCGTGTGAGTTGCGACCGGTTGGTCTTGTCTTCCTGTTCTTATGTCGAGTGCCACTAGAAGTTCCCAGTTGTCCTGTCCTATCAGTATCTTGGGTGAGGCGTCCTTGTAGATCAGCTGGTTTTCGATGTCCCGTAGATGAGTGCAGTCTTGAAGATCTCTCCGTTCTATATTCTGCTTGGTGAACATCAGCCGCTGTACTGTGCGTGCATTGCGCATTGTGTATTCTTCTTCGCTGTATCTTTCCCGTATTTTGATGTCGACTCTCTTGCTATTTTCATGCTTTACTGTCTCGTTCAGGCCCTGCACCCACATCTGATCGCGTGGGCCATCCAAGCCCAGTATCTCTGCCAATCCTTCATCAACGAGAGTGATAGTGCTTCCGTCGTCCATCAAGGCGTAGGTGTCCACTCTTGCTTCATTTTGACCGATGAGTGTTACTGGTGCGATCTTCAGGTAGGCTGGACGGCTTCTGATGCAATCGATGTTCTTCACTAGTTCCACTGCTGATGTCACTTCTTGTGTTGCTGGTGGTGATGGTGATGATGTCCTTCTTGACCTCTTATGGTGTAAAAGGTGATGGTGAGCCATCGCGCAGCCGTCTTGTCCGCACCTCTTTGCTCTGCAGGTACCGCGGCGATACGTGCTTCGTAGGCATTGGAAGCAGATGCGATGTCTCTTAGCCATTTCCCAGCGCTCGTTGACATCTGTGTCTTGAAACTTCTTGCATTCAGGTAAGTGATGACTCTGCTTGCATGCTGGACATTGTTCTTTCTTGGTATTAGTAGCGAAGGTGTGCTCGAATCTTCTTCTTGGATGTTTCTCCTGCGTAGTATTTGTGCCGATGTCTTCGGGTTGCGAGTATGCTCCGCACTTGTCAGCCTCTTCATTCAAAAAGCTGGTGAGTTTCTTCAAGTCGGGTACATCTTCTTTGTTCTTCGCGGCATAGTCGTACCATTTGCTTCTCATAATCGGCGTAAGCTTCTCGATGGTGATCTTCACTAACTCTGGATTATACAGGTAGTGAATTTTCTTGAGGGCTTCCATAGTAGACACGATGTTAGCCACCTTGTTTGCGAATATACATAGGTCACGTGGACTATCGCTGAGTTTTCCTAGTGCCTTAATCTTCTGCATCTCGTTCATCGCCAGTGCATCCGGTCGTCCAAATCTTCTTTCCAGAGCTTCCATGATAGCTGCTGGATCCGGTTGGCTGATGAGGAGGCTACTGATTGCTTCCCATGCTACCCCCCTGACGCTTCTTCTTAGTCTTGCTACATTTTCGGTCTTCGAGAATAAAGCTTCAGTTTCGTAGTAGGCGGCGCGGAACGCAAGCCAGCCGTTACATTGTCCATTGAAAACAGGTAACTCCTGTAGGTACTTCGGTGCATCCCTGGTCATCCGTACTGCTTGAGTGAGGGCTGCTGCCAGTGAGGTGACGTCCACGTTCTGTGGCTGACGCGCAGGCCGGGTCTCTTCATGGTCCCCCCGGTGTTCACATTCCTTTTCCTTGTGAACTCCCTGTCCTCGTCCTTTCTGTTCCCCCTCTTCTGGCCTCTTCTTTTCTTCTGGTGGGTCGTTCTTCGTGTGATCCAACCATTCTTGAACTCGACTTGATCGTTCCTCTTCTTCTTCATCTTCTGACGCAGAAGCTTCTTCATCATCGTCGGCGGCGGCGCGCTGTTTTTGTAACTTCAGCTGGGCGAGTGCGAGCGACGCGCGTATTTCTTCTAATTTTAATTCGGCCAATTTTTCTTGCGCTTCTAACTCCGATAATTTTCTTCGATGCGCTTCGGAGCGGTGTGACTTGGCGCGCTTCGACGGCTTCAATGTGTTGGAGTCTTCAGCCCGTTGTGTCGTGACGTTGGTCTCCGTACTTGTTGTTTTCTCTGTTGACGTCGTGTATTCTGTGGCCGTGGTTTCCGTAGTCGCGGTGCCTTACGACGTTGTCGCAGATTTTTCTTGACGTGCAGAATTTATCTTATCTTTATCTTATCTTTATCTTATCTTTATCTTATCTTTATCTTATCTTTATCTTATCTTTATCTTATCTTTATCTTATCTTTATCTTATCTTTATCTTATCTTTATCTTATCTTTATCTTATCTTATCTTTATCTTATCTTTATCTTATCTTTATCTTATCTTTATCTTATATTTATCTTATCTTTATCTTATCTTTATCTTATCGTTATCTTATCTTTATCTTATCTTTATCTTATCTTTATCTTATCCTTATCTTTATCTTATCTTTATCTTATCTTTATCTTATCTTTATCTTTATCTTATCTTTATCTTATCTTTATCTTATCTTTATCTTATCTTTATCTTATCTTTATCTTATCTTTATCTTATCTTTATCTTATCTTTATCTTATCTTTATCTTATCTTTATCTTATCTTTATCTTATCTTTATCTTATCTTTATCTTATCTTTATCTTATATTTATCTTATCTTTATCTTATCTTTATCTTATCTTTATCTTATCTTTATCTTATCTTTATCTTATCTTTATCTTATCTTTATTTTATCTTATCTTTATCTTATCTTATTATGTATCCGTCAATAGTTGGTTTGAGAGTTTGCTAACGTTACGCGAACGGTGATTTCTGCATTATATTTCGTAGTTTCATTTCGTTCTTGAACAATTTAATAAATTAATATTTTGAAAAAGAAGTTTTACTTCAGTCGTGTGGTTTAAAGCACACTCGTTTTTTTAACTTGCAATGTAGGCGCTATAACCTATAGCATAATATAAATATAGCAGTATAGCTCAAGTGTCAGTGGACAGGAAGAGCTCGAAGAACTGTCGGCCGTTGGGGCAGAAAGGTTATTGAGTGGAGACCACGCACTGGAAAGCGCAGCGTAGGACCACCCCCTACTAGAAGAAGGAAAAAAAAGTTGACCTAATAAAGGGGCCTTTGAGTGCAGCGCGATCTTGCGCTGCAAAGCGTAGCTCTGGAAATCTATGGAGAAATCCTATGTACAACAGTGGACGTTCTGTAGCTGAGATGATGATGATAAATGTAAAGACCTTAGTCTTAACCTTCTTTAGCACTTAAAAAATGACAAAAAAAACATTTTTGACATAAGTGTATAGAAAACAGACAAATAGAACAAATAAGGATAAAACTCGCAGATATTATAAGCACACAAAATATCCATTACTCCAACAAAACGACACTTCAACATTATTTAATAAACTACGTGACATTTTCTCGTCAAATATGTCTTAATGTTATCTTTTACTCAAGACACCTGGGCATAAATAGTAGATTATTAAACGAGGGGATAAAGCAGTGTCTTACGTCATGGGCGCTATTTTGAATCCCGAACGTAACGAAGGATTCCAGAGTTAACTCACGAGCAGAGCGAGGGAGTTACTAGAATCCTGAGTGCAGTGGGGGATAAAAGTATGACCAATATATAGACAGCTATAACCACGAGTAGAATACTCTACATTTCACACTTTCTGTGAGAGAATAAAAACCAAATCTAGGTTGATTCATTCTGTGCAGAGTTTAGTTCGATTTACGTAACTTCTTATTGTGTCTCTTTGGTTCAAATTTTAATACAGATGAGGTTCTAAACTCAAATCACATTATGCTCGGGAGAGCATAATGAAATCTAGTATAACTTCACTCCCGTCTCAGCTGTAGAAATTTAATCACCTGTTTTCGGTGAGGTTTACATGACATGTAATTTGACATTGTCGAGCAGGTGGTATGAAAACTTCATTCTTCACTAACTTGAAAGTGTTAGTGAAGAATGATGTTTTTACACTATCTGACTGCTATCTGCTTATGGAACTCTCTTCCTGTGGAAATCCACAGAACCTCTTTGGGAATCTTCAAACCCTAACTCTGTAAACACTTTAAATCTCTTTAAAATAGTCAACTAAATTTAGCACTTTACATAGTTATATTTATGTATAGATAGATAGATGGATAATTTCTTTATTGCACACCATTACATATTAACATACAAAAGAAAATACATTTTTAAATCATAGGTACATAGCGATGAGGCCGCCCGGCCTCATCGCTAAAACCGATCTCTTCCAGGCATCCTTTGGATGGACAGGATCTATGTGAACAAATAAGGACGGCGGCGTTATTAAATATAATATAAAATAAAATGCATGTAATATTATCATAAAATTACATAAATATTAATAATATACTACATAAAATATATATACCAACATATATAAATTATAAAATACATAAATTAATAAATGGCCTAATGAGCAATGTTTGACATCTAATGCAGTCACTACCAACTGCATTAGATGTGATGGATGATATGCTCTTCTTAACATCACAATCAGTAAATTGACGAAACAAAAAAGGTGAAGAGTCAGGAGTTGATAATGAGGAAAGATAATTCAAAGTTTGTGTCTTAGTAGGTCCATCAAAGTTAGACGAAGAGGAGAAATGTACATTCAAAAAACTTACGTCTAAGTCCTTAGGAACTGTGTCTTGGCGTGATTTACCAACTCCTAGTGACCGCAAGAACTTCCATACTTTCGTAGGATCATTATTTCTACAGATTCATGGATATATCGGCGTTGAGCATCTCTACACACCCTATTGCAGTGATTTCTACTCTCAGCATATTTCTCTCGGTTTGCATCAGAAGTATTGCGTTTGAATCTAACGTTGGCTGCGAGTTTCTTGTTCATTTTGTCTCGTATTTGGTCGCTAAGCCACGGCGCTGGGAGATGTTTCAATTTGACCGCCCGTACTGGGGCATGCACGTCGTATAATCTCGTCATGATGCGGTTAAAACAATCAACTTTATCATCAACAGAAACAGCGTCAAAAACCTCAGACCAATCCGCGTTTTGGGCATCTTTGCGTAAAGACTCCACATTCATGCCTCCAAAATTGCGCTGAAAAATAATTTTTGGCTTGGCTTTGGGAGGGCGAACTTTATATGAAAGGAATAATAGATCGTGATATGAAAATTCATCCGCCGTACACTGACCGTGCTTGGCGACATGAACTGAAGATGAAACTAATATTAAATCCAGAAGGGAAGGTTGACAATTCGGAAAATGATGCGTTGGATTCAAAGGAAGAATGGACAAGTTATTCGCCTGGACAATGTTTTTTAAGGAACTGGAACGGTGGTCATGCTTACTTAAGCGTTTATTAAAATCTCCTGAGATAATGGTGTGATCGTGAAGGGGAATAAACTCTTCAAGCAGTTTTTCTAAAGAGGAGAAGTAATCAATACGCTTTGAAGGCGAGTAGTAAACTCCAAGCAGTATTTTACGATAAGATAACGTAACTTGAAAGAATAGATGCTCACCAGCACTCGGTGGGGGTGGCTGTGCAGACATACTAATAACAGTGAAGGGATTATGAGAACGGAGGTACACCACCAGCCCCCGATCCAGTGCGGTCATTGCGAATGAGCTGGAATCCAGGAAGTGCATAAGCAGTGGAGGGTAAACAAGGTTTTAACCAGGACTCGGATATAAAAATAGCGTGAATGGTTTTTAAATTTAATGACGCCAGCATTTCTGTAAAGTGAGCCGGAATGCTTTGTGCATTTATATGCACCACATTAAAGTTCTTGGGAACATCACGAAAAATTGATTCTAGAGAATCATAAAGAGTTGGAATACTACTGAAACTATCGTCAGAACCAACTGAGGAGGAGCAAGATACAAATACAACATCATCAGAGTCGCTCATTAAAATAATAAATAAAATATAATAATAATAAATACCTTAGTAAACTATAAAGATTGCTATAAGGGCTGAAAACTAGTCTCAAACAATATCTTGTCGCGTTTAGTCCATGCCCACCCGCCAGCTACTTGTAAACTGTACATAATATAAACATTAACAAAGAGTTGAAAACAAAGACGCAAGAAAAAAATAATAATAATAAAGCAATAAAATTATTAACTCTAATCCGACCGAACCGGTTTAACACCAAGCTCAAAAAAAATATACCTAGTCAGGTCATAAATTCTGTCACATGTTTAATATAAAATAATTGAAACAAGTTTATTCATTATGTAACCATTTATATACCAAAATGAACTTAACAAAACATAAATTCTTATGACACTAAAGTTTATTCAAAATGACCTCCGTGATTTTGAATACAGGCCTTCAATCTACGCGGCCAGTCGTCTATCGCAGCGCGAACGAGGTCCATGTCAATATCGGCGGCTGCCTTAATCAAGGATGTCATGAGTGACTCTAAATTGGGTTGAGGCTTTGAGCACGCCTTATCCTCCAAGTGTTGCCATATCTTGTAATCTAACGGATTCAAATCTGGACTGGAGGAATGCCAGTCTTCGTGCCGGATGAAGTCGATTTCACGCGCCGCCAGCTAGTCTTGTGTGCTCTTCGATCTATGAGCTGGCGCCGAATCTTGTTGGAATACCCAGTGCCTGTTATTGAACATGGTATGAGAAACAGGTTCCACAAGGTTCGTCAGGACTGTATTTTGATACACAACTGCATTCGTTTTTACACCTTTCTCACAAAAATGTACCTCTGTTAAGCCCCAATAAGAAACTCCCAACTATACCATGAGCGTGGATGGAAAATGACCTCGTTGGACACGCGGAATACGGTTGCTCGCTTCTTCACTACTGTGTGCGAACACCTTATCATTTTGTTTGTTGTAGCTCTCTTCTACGGTAAAATTTTTTTCATCCGAAAAAAGAATTTAAGGATATTGTTTTCCCGCGTACCGCTTCAACAAAGCGCGGCATCTCTTCAGTCTCACGTCCATTAGATGAGCATTCAAACGATGTCCTGTTTTTCTTCGATATGCCCGAAGCCCTAAGTCTTCATTTAACACCCTTTTCACCGTGGTTCTGCTTTAACCCATCTGTAGGGCCAACAGTTTCTGCTTACGTTTGGGATTTCTTTGAATTCGCGCCTTCACAGCTTTTATCACTGCTGGAGTCCTAACAGACCGAGCGCGACCACTTCTTGACCTGTCATCTACACTAGAGTCTTCATTGTATCGTTTGATGGTGCGATAAACGAATCTTTTGGTTATATTCAAATTTTTCAGTATGTCAAAAATTTGAATTGGCGCGTAACCGCAACGATGCAACGCAATAACTGCAACACGGTCTTCTTTAAGTGTCCACTCCATATTTAAAAATGAGTAAAATTTTAAAAAGTATACATTTTTATTTTCATGAACAATTCGAAATTCGAATTCTATAAACTTTTTTGTGGCCAGCTTTCTAAAAGAAAAGTTTTTACTGTGTGACAATACTTATGACCTGACTAGGTATACATATATCCGATAATATAAAGGAATGGAACGTTTCATACATTATCACTTTGGTTAAATTGACATTTGACAATGACATTTGCCTTGATAGGTGGTTTGAGTCATCGTTGCACACATAAAAAAATAAACAAAAATTTAGGGTTGTAAAATAAATCAAGAAAGTGAAAAGACGGTCCATACATAACAAGGTGGATAATAGAGTAAATGGACCCGGCTTTACTCGGTTGGATTCAGCTTTGTATGATGATGAACAACACACTATTTTCGGGAAGCCACCGCACGTCTGGCCTTCGACAGAGCAGCTGTCTCCTTGACTACCGGTGCTATGGTCGTTTTAATTGCCGCCGGTGCCTCCGTTTGTGGGAACTTGTTTAATTTCTCGATGGTGGAGACTCGGTGCCTAGCTCCATCAGGCCCGAGTACGAAGACAAGACCCTAGCTGGTCCAACATCACGTGACACAAAAACGCTTGCGCCCCGCCATAAATGTTTCGTGACGTGCCTTGGTTAGGAACTCAAAGAGCGTTACTCCTGTGTTCTTCAGAGCAGTCTTGGACGACCACATCTTGTCCCGTACCGTAACGTCTCGCAGCTTGCATAGGATGTGCCGTGGCTTATCAGACGTAGCGCGCCCCATGCGATGGCATCGGCTGATGCAGGCTTTTGAAAATCCAGGTTGTTTTAACCTATCCGATACAGTCCTCACCACTACATCTGCCATATCTTCTTGAGTGGCCTCTGGAACACCATGGAAGAGCAAGATTTTCCTCCGACTACGCATCTCCAGATTGTCCATTTGGGTACCAAGCATATAAATTTGCTTTTGAAGTGTGCCAAGAGATTTGACCACATATTTCTTAAAGATTGCAAACTCATTAGACAAGGCTGGTATGTCTGCCGCTGGTGACTTAGTTCTAAGGAGCTTCTCCTCAAATTCCTCCATAGTGTCTTGAAACATTTGGCCCATCTTAGACAAGGATTTTTGAAATGTTGTAGCATCCATGTTGATGATGTAGGTAGGTTATAGTGAAGTGCAGTGATGTCAATAATACTGGTGTGTTGTTGTGAAAATTGCAAGGAGAACAGTAGATGGCAGGTAGAGTTGGTTATATACTAATTTAACACATAAATATTATAACTTTTTGGTATTTTACTATTTAATTTAATTAAACAAAGAAGAGGTTATAAAAATGCGTGTTTACTATCTCACACCTACCGCCCAAAAAAAAATGTAAGTGTATTATTATTAATTTTTGTAACTTTATTGTATGTTAAAGTTACTAAAGTTCAAGTCTGTTTATCGGTTTTCTGGCACTACCTCTTAATCTGCAAGCTAGCTGGAAGAAAATGCTAATTGGAATTAGGTTTGCTTAAGTATAATACTTATTAATAAATAATTTTCTAATCTAATGTGCCCAATGAAAGTCTTTGATCAGTGTGTGTTATTAGTAATGACATATGGCGCAGAAACATGGTCCTAAAAACAGGTTCACTATGAACCTCAAAAAAAGGTCACAGCGTGCTATGGAGAGAGCTATTCTCTACAAGATCGAATCAGTAATGAGGAGATTCATAGGCAACCCAAACTCACTGGCAAAGCCCAGAGGATTAGCAAGCTGAAGTGGGAGTAGGCGGGACACATAGCTCGAAGAACTGATAGCCGTTAGGGCAGAAAGGTTATCGAGTGGAGACCACGCCACGACCACGTAGAACCACCCCCACTAGATGGAAAGAACACCTGATAAAAGTTGGGTGCCGTTGGGTACAGGCCGTACAAGATCGGTCGCTCTGGAAATCTATGGGAGAGCCCTATGTGCAGCAGGGGACGTCCTGTACTAGGTAATAGGTTGCTGGGAGCCGTTGGGTGCAGGCCATACAAGATCAGTCGCTCTGGAAATCTATAGGGGAGGCTTATGTTCAGCATTGGATGTCCTATGGTCAGCTATATCAGTAAGATACACAAAGGTTAGCGGGAAGGAAATGCTAATGAACATTAAGTTCTTTTACTTAGAAAACTTGCGTGATTGATTTCAATCATTATTATAAATACGGTATTTATCACTTACCGTCTTATCGGTATTTTGACCGATAGTTCTGCAGTGGCGGAATATGCCCTAGATATTTATTCGACTACAAACGTTTCGAAAATGCCCGGGTCATAGCGAGACAGAAGTTTTTCGTTCCTCGCAAGATCCGAGAGGCGATAGAAATAAGTCGTGTGCCGAACTTTGACAGAGATAGAGGATTAGTTCTACCGCCAGCCTGGAGGCCAAGTCTTCATGATGCAAGTGACAAAAGAGTGAGTGAACCTGGTAGAGACATAGTTAGTGTTGTGTGTTTGCCTGTACCAAGAACTACCGAAGAGAGCAGCAGTGATGATAATGTATATATAATAATAAAAGACACAGTCGGTCAACACGCTGGGCCTTCGTTGACCCAATCCCCACCACCCCGCCCGTCCAATCGCGCGCAGAGGGCAGCGGCGCGCAGTGGGAGGCGAGACGTTATTCGGAGCGGATCGCACTCATCCTGATGAAGGTTCACGAATTGAACCTAAACATTGTCGGTCGAAACACCGATAAGACGGTAGGTGATAAATGCCGGTTAATTATGGCAATAATTTTCTAATTTAATCTAATCTACGATAATGAAATAACTCGCAAATCGTCTAGATTCGCTTTTGATTGCAATTTAACTGTAGACTATAGATCTGCGCCTAGTTCCTAATCCTCAACTTACGAGCTATTAAACTACACGCGGTTAAATTAAACTCGTTAAGTTAAATGGGGCGCGCTTAATCCCTTTCAAAGAGTACCGTTTGTTGTTGCTTTATGATATCGAGAACGGATTAAAGTTTATCTTATTAGTTTTGGCAAAGATTCATCATCATCATCATCATCATATCAGCCGTAGGACGTCCACTGCTGGACAAAGACCTCCCTCATTGATCTCTAGGAACTGCGGTTGGAAGCGGCCTGCATCCAACGCCGACCTGCGGTTCTTACCAAGTCGTCTGCCCATCTTGTGGGTGGACGTCCTACGCTGCGCTTGCCGGTCCGTGGTCTCCACTCGAGAACCTTTCGGCCCCATCGGCCATCTGTTCTGCGCGCTATATGGCCTGCCCATTGCCACTTCAACGTGCTAATCCGTCGGGCTATGTCGGTGACTTGAGTTCTCCAACGTTACTCCTCATTTCTGATTCGATCCCGTAGAGAAACCCCGAGCATAGCCCTCTCCATAGCTCGTTGAGCGACTCTGAGCTTATTCATAAGGCCAATAGTGAAGGACCACGTCTCGGTTCCATATGTCATCACTGGTAACACACACTGATTGTAGACTTTCGTCTTAAGGCACTGAGGTATGTTAAACGAAAAGACGTTGCGAAGTTTCCCAAACGCTTCCCATCCGAGTTGGATTCGACGATTGACCTCTTTCTCGAAGTTGGACCTACCTAGTTGGACTGTTTGTCCTAGGTATACATACGCGTCGACAACTTCAAGAGCCGAGTTCTCAACCATAACTGGGGCAGGGACGACATGGACATTCGACATGATTTTCGTCTTGTCCATGTTCATTTTAAGTCCTACCCGTTGGGAGACTCGATTGAGGCCTTCGAGCATCGTGCTGAGCTCTTCCATCGACTTTGCCATGACCACAATATCGTCGGCAAACCGAAGGTGAGTGATGTATTCGCCGTTAATATTGATGCCCAGTCCTTTCCATTTCAGAAGCTTGAAGGCATCTTCCAATGCGGTCGTAAACAGTTTCGGAGAAATGACATCTCCCTGTCTTACGCCTCTTTTTAAGGGAATCGCCTTCGAGCTCTGTTCATGTACTCGGACTTACATAGTGGCGTTTTTATACAAACACTTCAACACTTCGATGTACCGATATTCAATACGGCATCGTTGGAGAGACTCAAGCACTGCCCATGTTTCGATCGAATCGAAGGCTTTCTCATAGTCCACAAACGCGAGACATAGCGGCAAGTTATACTCTTCAGTCTTCTGTATGACTTGCCGCAGCGTATGTATGTGGTCTATGGTACTGTAGCCTTCACGGAACCCAGCTTGTTTGGGAGGCTGGAAGTCATCAAACCTGCGTTCGAGACGGTTCGCGATGACCCTCGAAAACAGCTTATAAACATGGCTCAAAAGCGAGATGGGTCTGTAATTCTTAAGCAAGGTGTTGTCACCTTTCTTGAAGAACAGAACCACCACGCCCCCGTTCCATGCTTTTGGCGTCGTACCTTCAAGCAAGGCGGAATTAAAAAGCTTCTGAAGGACTTTAAGTACCGGTGATCCACCCACTTTCAGAAGCTCTGAAGTGATTCCGTCCTCACCTGGCGCCTTGTCGTTCTTAAGCTGCTTCAAGGCCATCCTGATCTCATACAGGCTGATGTCCGGAATATCTTCGGTATAATGTCGGGTCAGTTTGGCTCTTGGGTCGTTGGCCGCACTGCAAACAGGTTTAGTGACCGAATCGTAGAGCCGTCCATAGAACCTTTCGACTTCCGCTTAACTTGACGTTATGCTGCCATCTTCCCTTTTCAGCTTCGTCATGCAGCTCTGCCCAATAGAATTATCTCTCGCGAACACTTTGGAGCCTTTATTCCGCTCTATAGTATCTTTAATACGAGATGTATTAAAGGTACGAATATCGTGCCGCAAGGATTTCCAAATCTTTCTATTGAGCTGCCTATGTGACTGAGCATCATCGGGAGACTGCAGTTGCATCAGAGAGTTTCTGAGGTCTATTGGTACGGGGGGTCTTAAAGAACTGGGACCCTACCGTATGGACGGTTTCTATGAACCTGTTATTGATCTCGTCCACTGATGCATCTACTTCTAGACAGTCAAAGCGATTTGCAAGTTTGAGTTGAAAGCTCTCGAGGTTTTGGATATGTGCGCGAGTGGGTCGGAGCGTAGATTTCATCAAACGGGACCTTTCAAGTTTAACGTTCATATTCAATGTGCCTCTAACAATTCGGTGATCACTGCCGGTTTTCACCCTGTGAATCACAGAGACATCATTGAATATCCATTTCTTGTTGGTCAAGATGAAATCAATCTCATTTCTCGTGGAACCGTTGGGACTCATCCAGGTCCATTTCCTGTGAGGCGGCTTCTGGAAAAAAGAATTCATCATAAAGAGTCCTTCTTTCTCCAGAAAATCGGCCAGCCTCTGTCCCCTGGGGTTCCGTTGCTCATATCCAAATTGCCCCACTCTCAACTCATCATCGCTTCTCATGCCTAGCTTTGCATTGAAGAAGGACGACTTCAAAGAAGGAGGTTCTCAATTAGTCGATTTTTTTATTTGTATGTTCAGCAATAATTCTTCACCACTTTGTCTCATTTCAGTGAATTTCGTTAGAAAGGAATTGTGAAAGATTTTTCAATTTTCTATTTCTTAAGTTGGTTATTGATGGAGTGAAGCGCGATCTCCAAATTAACTTGGAAAAATCAGCGTTATATGTATGTATGTTCGTTTGTCCGAGAATAACTTTCGTAGCGTTGATCTGATCATCGTGAAATTTGTTTTATAGGTAGGTAGTGGTATTACAATCCTAGTGTGGCTAAATGAGCTGAGATATTGGGGTTCAAAAGGGGTAAAAAAACCAAAATGAGAATATTTTGTCAAGTAGGAGGTCGAAAAGGTCTTAATTAGTACATTTAGACCCTACCATTAATTTTAGTTTAATCCTTGTAGTTTTTATGTTATAGCCATAATAAAAACTAAACTTTGACGAAATTCACAGGGTACACCAGTGACCCCGTATTGTTGAAATTTGTTATTCGTGTGACTTTAGTGAAACAAATATGGGAAAAACCGGACTATATAACATGCACTCCCGTTACTTGTAATTTGAATGAAACTGAAGGTCAAGGTAGTCGGTTCCGTATTTCCTGGCACTATTTTATCAGTCAAAGATTAAGGCCGGCTTGCATAACTTTGCTTTAACTTATTTAGCGACTCTCTCTCTCTCTGGTCGGTCCTTCATGACTGAAGATCGTGGCCATGGTGTGATTTCATACGGGAATGGATGAACTGTCTCCAGCGACCTCTGTCGGTAGCAATTTTGACGATTTGATAGAAAGTCGTTGAGTTCTGGGCATCTTTTAGTTGGTCTGTCCATCTAGTTGGTGAGCGGCCTCTTGGCCTTTTGCCTTCTGTGTTGCCAACGATAACTAGTTTCTCGAGACTGTCATCCCCACGCCTCATCACATGACCAAAATAGCTCAGAACGCGTTGGTAGCACACCGATGAAAGACGCTCCTTTATTTGCAGTTGTGATAGGATTGATGCATTTGTGCGTTTGGCCGTCCACGGGATTCTCAGCATTCATTTGTTTTTTTCATTTCATTCATTCATTCATTTCATTTTTTTCATTTCATTCATTCATTCACATTTAGCGACTAAACATGTTTAAATTGTATGTATTTGTATGATTTCACAACTCTTTAAATCATATTTAGCCACTAAATTCGTTTAGGCATCGTTACGAGTAGCCCTAAGAGTATTTTTTTTGGGAGTCGCGAGATCTCAGTCCGGGGCAAACCACTAACTGGTGTATACTAATATAAAGAGGATCATGGTCTTGACTGACTGACATATAGACAACGCACAGCCCAAACCGCTGGTCCTAGAGACTTGAAATTTGGATGGTATATTCTTTGTAGTTTGAAAGTGAACACATAGAATAGATTTTTGAAAATTCATCCCCTAAAAGGATCAAAAGAGGTTTTTACCGTTGTATGTAAAACCGTGGTTCTTGAATTTATAAACTTGAAACTTGGCGAACGTATTTTTCAACAAAAATAAAAGAAATTGTATTTTTTGTTTTTCAAAATTCATCCCCTGGGCGGGTGAAAAAGGGTGTTGAACTTTGTATGGAAAAACATTATTTCTAGGGATAATAGACTTAAAACTTTACACAAATACTAAGCAAGGTACATAATGAAACATGGAATAGTAATTCTATCTGAAAATCACTTCTTTGGGTTGAAAAGAGATGTTGTAGTTTGTTCTAAAACAATGTCATTTGCATTGACGAACGTATAACTTTGCATAAATGCTTTTTATAGGTAAAAAATGAAACATTTTATCATGGTAAGACCACCAGGGTCTGATGATGGAGCCCGGAGGGAATCTACAGAACTCTTTAATGGATAACAGTAAATGTATCATGTTTGGATTCTATAAAATTGTTTCTGCTAGACGTTTCACGATACAATTACCAGCGTCTGAAGACGGGGAAATAGACTGCTCTTAACCATCAATACATTAAATAATCGTTACGGGACTCACATACTAACTAAAAATCAACGCACAGCCTAAACTGCTGATCTTAGAGTCTTGAAATATAGAGGTTGTGTTTTTTGTAGGGTGTGCGGGTGGACTACGAAAGGATTTTTTGACATTCGCACCCCAAGGGGTCCAAAATAAGAGGTTAAAATAAAACGGAAATAGTCTGTTTTTCAGGTACCGTTAGTAATAGACCGATCATATTATAAATGTAGATTCCTGTAATAACATAAACAAATACATATTTCAGCGCTTTCAGAAATTTTACTGAAAAAAGACACAAGACCATTTTGTTTGCCAACTAAATCTCATTTATCTTTTTAGCCAGATTTCAATAATAAATATTTTCAGGAACCCATGGTCAAAATATGACCTCTTATATGAAAAACTTGAGTGTGGTATCGTTTTAAATGTCGTCAATAATAAACTTATTATGTTATTTCTTATATTTATTTTGAGGATCAGGGATAATGGAGCCAACAGGTGATCAACTGGATTATTTAATGAATAAAAGTAGAACGGTCATGTTTGAGTTCTTTTTAATTATTTATTTGAGATGTAAGACGGTAAACGTATACCATCGTCTGATAATGACTACCAGGGTCTGATCATGAAGCCAGGAGTGCATCACACTATTATTATAAATGTGAAAGGTTGGATATTCGTTTATTTATTTATTACTCAATAACGTCCTACGGCTGAACCAATTTTGATGAACTTTGTTATATACGTAAATTATAACTTAGATTAACACATAAGCAAGGTACATTTTATTCCATAAATTAGAATCCATGGGATAAAAATGTTGTGTCAAAGTTTCTATAGGAAAACGGTTTTAGTCTTTGGTACCGAAGATTTTAAAACCATCTCAAAAATTGTCAAGCCTAGATGGGACTTGAACCCGAAACTTTCTTCTTGATACGAGGATGCACTATTCAATTATGCTACTGGGCTCTGTAACGTGAGGGTCGAAATTAGTGAGATGATTCAGATTACGACTAAACCGCCGTTAGCTTGTTACCCCTTCACGACAAAACTACTCAACGGACTGAGTTTAAACTTTGTAAAAGTTTAGTTTATTAATTAATAAATTAACATAAATTTTACTTTTTATCTCATTAATCAGTTTTCATAATCTTTGGTGCGCCTTCAGGCCGTGGTGAGTGTAAATATAGATATGTAGAAATAGAGATATATATTATTTCTCCTAAATCGATATAAATAGGTAAATTCATAAAAAAATGCAGTCCATTCTCATTAAATTTAATATTGATGCAATGGTGAGCCATACAAAATTCAGCCATCGTAGTGACCCCAGCCATCGTATTGTCTGAATGGTAGATATAGGCGCAATGATGAGTTATAAAAAAATCCAGCTATCGCAGCACCTTCCAGCACACTCTTGAATGAAAATATAGGATCGCATTGATGAATCATACATAATTTCAGCTACCGCAGCGTCCTCCAACAAACTTACTACAAGTCAGATAGGGTCGCATCAATAAGTTATAAACAATAATCCAGCTACCACAGCACCCTCCGACGCAATCATTTTAAGATTTATAAAGTTGCACTGATTAGTCATTAAAAAAATTTTTACTTAACATACCCAAGTGTATACTGGGGGATGCTGCGTTAAAAGTTTTTAAATAGGGTCTCAAGGATAAATAAAAATACAGCTACTGCAGCGTTCAGCTATCCACTTTCTTTAAGTTTGTTAGTGTCGCAGTGATAAGTAAAAAGAAATTTGTAGCTACCGCAGCTTTTCCGAGCCCATACTTTTCAAGTTAAATAGGATCACAATGATAAATTTAAAAATACAGCTAACGTAGCGTCGCCCAGCCCACTACGTTAAATTAGATAGAGTGGTAAAATTGAGTCAGTTACCAGTTACCGCAGTCTCCCGGCTAAAGCAGATCTTTAACTAAAATGGGGTATTTATAAGATGAATAGAGTAATGATAAGTCAAAATTAAATCAGCTACCGCAGATTCTCCGAGCCCACCTTCTTTCAGATAAGTAGGGTCGCAATGATGAATAGTTAAAATTTGCAGCTACGTAGCGTCACCCCCAAACAACTTACTACAACAAACTACAAGACATATGGGGACAGACAATGAGTCATAAAAAAGTTGGATATCACAGAATCCACCCGCCCAATCTTTGTAAGATAAATTGGGTCGCAATTATTAGTCATAAAAATAAATCAGCTAGCGCAGCCACCCTCATTTTGATAATTAGGCATAAAAATCGCATGCGTGCCCCACTCAACCCACTACCAATTATTTAGGGCTATAAAATATTCAGCTACCGCAGCGTTCCGCAGCCCATTGCCTTTAAGTTTGATAGGGTCGTAATGATAGTGATAGAAATTTTCAGCCAACCCAGCGTCCCAACTCCCCAGCATCCCCCAATCCACCCTCATTAAGATAAAAAGTCATTAAAAAACGCATCTCAACCCACTACAAGTTAGGTAGGGCCAGGTCGAAAGGTTGTCTGGAAGAGATCGCTTTTATCGACAAGACCACTAATTGTACTATCGCGAATCTATAGTTCTAAGTGTTTTAAATATTTGTTAATTCAAGTGTGGTATACGAAAAAGCGTTTTCTATTCTATTATATTCTAGGTCTAAAAAATTTGCAGCTACGATAGCGTCCCGCAGCCCATTGCCTTTAAGTTTGATAAGCCGCAATGATAAGTGATAAAAGTATGGAGCCAACACAGCATCCCTATTCCACAGAGTCCCAATGATGAGCCTTAAAACATTTTAAAAACTGCAGCGTTCCCTAACCAAATCGCAACAATAACAATAGCCTATCTAACGATAGGGCTAAATGATAAGTCAAAAAAAGGAGCAAGCAAGGCATCCCCAGCCCACCTTCTTTATGATAAATAGGGTTGGAATAATAAATGACAACAAATTTTTCAGCTAGAGCCGAGTTTTTCAGTCTGCTCTTTCTAGGTAGAGTCTCTCTAGAGTCACTTAAAATTAGCTGTATGTATTTTTATAATATAGAACAACGTGCGCGAAGACGCTGATAATAGCTAAGTTTTTTTTAATGGCTCATCATTGCGCCTATATCTAACAGGGTGGGCTGGTGTCACTACGGCTAGCATTTTGTACGGCTCACCATTGCGACAATATTAAACGTAAAGGGAGTGGACTGCACGACGACGTTTATGTAGCTGCAACTTTTTTACCTGATTTATGGGATAAAAAGTAGCAGGTTAATAGTAGTAAGTTAACTCAGGTTAAAATCTACGAACGTACCAAATTTAAGTGATTAAGTAGGGTCGCAATGATGAGTAGTAAAAATTTGCAGCTACGCAACGTCACCCCCAACCAACTAACTGCAATTCACATCGGACCACAACGATAAGTCATAAAAAAATTGGCTATCACAGCATCCACAAGACCAATCTGTAAAAAATATATTGGATCGCAATTATTAGTCATAAAAATAAATCAGCTAGCGCACCATCCCCCAGGCCATCCTCATTAATATAAATAATCATAAAAAAAATGCATCAGGCCTCACTCTATCCACTACAAGTTAGGTTAGGTAGGGCTACAAAATTTGCGGCTACCGCAGCGTCCCGCAGCCCATTGCCTTTAAATTTGATGGTCTGGCAATGTATGTGATAAAAGTTTGCAGCCAACAGCGTCCTTACTCCCTAGTCTCCATGATAAGTGGTAAAAGTTTGCAGTCTACACACACAGCGTCCCCGCTCCCCAGAGTCACAATGATGAGCTATAAAACATTGTAAGAACTGCAGCGTCCCCTAACCAACTCACAATAATAACAATAAGCTATCTAACAAAAGGGTTAAAATGTTAAGTCAAAAAAATTGGAGCGAGAAATTGGAATGGCAGCATCTCCCAGCCCACCCTTTATAAGATAAATAGAGTCGCAATGACGAGTGGTAACAAATTTACACCTACCGCCGAGTTTTTCAGTCTGATTTTTCTAAGTAGTCTCACTAGAGTCTCTTAAAATTAGCTGTATGTATTTTACACCATAGAACAACGTGCGCGCAGCCGCTGGTAACAGCTAAGATTGTTTTATGACTCATCGTTGCGCCTATTTCTAACATTCAGAGATTGGGCTGGTGTCACAGCCGCTAGCATTTTGTATGGCTTACGATTGCGACAATATAAGTTTAAAGGGAGTGGACTGCAGGAAGCTTAATGTAGCTTAAATTTTTTTATCTGATTTATGGGATAAAAAGTAGCAATTTATGTTAATCCAGCTTAAAATTTACGTACATTCCAAGTTTCATTAAAATCGGTTCAGCCGCTACGACGTGATTGAGTAACAAATAAACAAACATCCTCACTGAACATCATCACATACATTAATGTGATATACCTAATGTTGTGATAAATTAGTACATATTTAGTAGTGTAATGCGTACGAAGTTGCGGGCAACAGCTAGTACTAATATAAAGAGGAAAGATTTGTATTTTTGTGTTTGTTTGTAATGAATAAACTCAAAAACTACGGGTCCGATTTCAACATTTTTTTCACCACTAGAAAGCTACATTCACCTTGAGTAACATAGCCTATGTAACTCAAGGTGAATGTAGCTTTTTCTCCAACTGCGCAAAGAAGGGTAATGTTTTTATTGAAAAACTAGTGGTCCCGCCGAACTTCGTATCGGCTTGACATGCATAGGTATAACGCGGACTGTCAATATAAGTCACCCTGGTAGAATTGTCAATTGTTGTTCCTGGCCATCATTATGTATGAGAAAATGAATGACTTCCACCAATAATTCAATACCAAAACTAGCCAAATCGCTCCACCCGTTCTCAAGTTTTAGCGAAACTAACGAACAGCAATTAATTTTTATATATATAGACCATATATCTCGGGATAACTCCTACCGAAGCATCTGTTTCAAATGATATTCATTTTTTATTACATCCTCTTGGACGATATTTGCAGCACGCATTCTGTCAATTCTATGTCAAACGTCATAAGGTTACATTATAAAAGCGCTAAGGTTAGATTATAAATAATTTTATATGGTGGTTAAGTGTTCCTAAATTTTCTAATTTTTCGAGCAATTTTCTTATTTTTTTCTTTCATAAAAACCTTCTCCTGACAATAAGAAATACAACAAAAAAAGAATTGGTCAAATTGGTCCAGGCGTTGTTGAGTTATGCGCTTACCAACACATTTTACGATTTATTTTTATATTATAGACTACGCATGCGAAGCTGCGGGTTGGTCAGCTAGTAATAAATAAAGTACTTGGTAGTATGTCATAATAAAATACAATACAATATAAACCAATTTCACGAAGAAGAAAATATCTAGATAATCTAAAAGCAAACAGGGCAACCGTATTTGCGCCGGATTCAGCCCGGTTTATCCGGCACCTGGGTACCACTTAACGAAATTAGAGAAGTATTAATCGAACTATTACGGAAACATATACAGAACAGGTCGTGTTTTAAAGATAGATGTTATATTGTATTACTCGTGCGCGATAACTTGGGACCTGCTAGGAATGCGACTCCCCGACCGCTTCCCCTGCACTTCCCCGATAGCGCCCGTATTGTATCGTTCCCATCACTATTTGTTACTAGGGGTTTTAGTCTCGTACTGGCCTACGTCACGTAACGACGCGCTCTGGACATCTTTTAGTTTTCGTTTGTGTTATTGTTTTTTTGTCTGGAAAAAAGAAGTCAACCATGTGCGCAGGCTTCGACAAAAGTATTGGGACAATGACCTCCTACAAGAGACGAATGAATCGCAATTAATTGTAAATTTATCGGATACCTCTTCGTTAAGTGAATATAGTGAGACTGAGGACGAAGAACAACCTCTAGAAGGCATAAATCCACTAAGTAGTGACGAAGATGAGATAATGTAAATAATAGATAAAATAAATGTATAAACTTAAAAATTGTATTTTTATTTTATTCAAATAGTATAAAAAAAGATTAGATAAAAAGCAGCGTCCTCCCTGAGTAACATAATAAAATAGGTTAAAAAAAACAAAGACGAAGCCGCGGGCGGCTGCTTGTTATGTTCGCTTTTTTGCGGGCGGTACAAACACGCCAATATGACGTCACCGCGCTCAGGTCCCAACTTATCGCGCACGGGTAATATAGTTGTTTCTAGTCATCATACATCGTCGCTGTTCTAAGTGACGTAACCGACATTTTGGCGTAACTAACATTTGTAATGTTACTTTTATCTACTTTTGAAAACGAACCTATCTGTATAATCGGAATATCTGTATCTTCTACCTACGTCTAATGTATGTTTGACGTATCTACATAACTTAATATTTTAGATCATTCGAAGAGGCCTAAGTACACTTACGACTTTTAGTAATATATTCTAAAATGTCGGTTACGTCACTTAGAACAGTGACGATATATCAGCCAAAGAATGTCAACGGTTGAAAATAGGCCTCCCCCATAAATTTCCTAAATGACAGATCTTGTGCGGCTTGTACCCAACGGCTCCCAGCAACCCTTATAAGTTCGTCTTTCCGTCTAGTGGATAATTAAAATTTTTTTTTCATTACATTTCAAGGATCACTTTGAAACGTCAATTTTACTGCCTGTTCCTTTGCGACCAAGCCAGAAAAGAAAGGCAAGAAACAAGGCTGGTTGTTCTTTTTAATGATCATTTTACAATACATAACAATACAGGAAATAAATTACGTCTAAATTGTAACATTTTTGAACGAGTTGGAGCACATTCAATCCTAAGCTGCACTATCATCTAGATAATCTAATATCTTACAGCTATTGCTCCGCTGAAATGCAATGCTTATGCGTTGACTCAGATAAGCGGCAGCTCTCGTATCACACGTCGCTTCGACCAGTAGCTTAGAAATAATTTTGTAAATGCGATAGGCTCCAGTAAAAATTGTTCATAACTAACTAACTATTGTACTAAATTGCATCAAAACCTGTCTAGCCGTAAAGAGACAAGAGTTACTTTCGAATTTTTAATATAAGTATGCATTTATTTTACCTTTTATAGACGCTTATAGAAACAAATAAAATTATCTACAATAATAATGATTTACAGAAAAACTGTTATTTTCCTTCGAAAATTTGAGTCACGTAGTACGTCATATCAATAACAATAACCATGTAAATGTTCCGAGATTTCATTTTTAATATTTACAGAAATAATACGGGAAATAAACAAGGCAACGGGTTTATTTATTGTAAGTATTGGACGTGACTACATAAACATTCTCTAAAGATAATATTGTGAGATATCTTGTTTTCGCTTCATTCAATTCTGAGCTTCTGATATAAATTTTTTTCTTTAAGTGTCGGATTACGTTTTATTTATGACTAGCTTTTGCCCGTGGCTTCGCACGTGTGTTTTGCCAATAAAAAGTAGCCTATGTGCTATGCTATATTATTATGTACCTAATTTATTTATTTATATATTTGTCTGTAAATATTTTTTTTGCTTATGTATGTAGACTGTTTATTCAATATTTAATTAATACCTACCGTTCTATAGCGTTCTCGTGAAGTCCAGTCCATCCAAAGGTTGTCTGGAAGAGATCGCTTTTAGCGATAAGACCGCCAATTGTACTATCGCGTGTATTGTTATTTGTTTTTTATATTTTAAGTGTGATTTACAATAAAGCGTTTTCTATCTATCTATCTATGTTTTAATCCAGATTATAATCTACGTACATACGAAATTTCATTAAAATCCATTTAGTATTTTTGCGTGAAAGAGTAACAAAAATTCATACGTACATCCATACAAACTTTCGCGTTTATAATATTAGTGGGATGTGGGATATAATCACATATATGTATATAAATAGAACACACGGCTACACATCAAGCTATACAAATCCGGTATAAGCTGACCTCGCATTGTGTAGGCTTTTTGTAGATTGAGAGGTCAGCTTATTCTGGAATCGTATAGATTGATGTGTAGCCGTGTGTTATGCCACCGCCATACCTATTTCTACCGCCAAGCAGCATTGCTGTATTTCGGTTTGAAGGGTAGTTGACAGGAAAATAACGGACACATGAGACTTTACACCTGTATGCCTCAAGTTGATAGACGCTGGGCATTGCATCGTAGAACACGTTTCTAATGTGCGTGACCTACGAGGCAACTTAACATCAGGTGGGTCATATGCTTGTTTCCATCACCAGGTAGCATAAAAAAACTTTGTCAGAATTCTAGGTATTATTTACAAGGTGGCCAGAAAAATAAGACCCAAATACAATATGGTCGCATTTGGGTAATTTTTTTGTTTAAATTGTGAACGTTACGGTCCGGCTATATTGTAAAGTACCTTAATTAAAACACCTATAAGAGGGTACGTGTTGAATCCCGTATTTATAATAATGATTGAAATCAGTCACGAAAGTTTTCTAAGTCAAATACCCAAATAAATTTTTATTTGATTTACGATGTTATATTTAATAAAAATACTAGCTAATTACTAATTGACCCTCCCGCGGTCGAACGCGTGTTTGTTCAATAATACATTACCTTTCTTCTGCGCAGTCAAGTAAAAAGTAACTTATTTCTCAACTCTGGTCATAATCTATCTATACTAGGTGTTTTGGTAAGTACAACATTAAATCAAAAAACTAGTATAAAGTGGGGTTTTTTTTTTTAAATTCGTTTTCAAAGAAAATATTTAATTTTTAAACCACCGAGTCCTAAAATATCAATAAAACAGCCTGCATAAAATAGGTAAACATATCATATTTATTAATTGTAATATATATATATATATTTATATATATTCATATTCGACGACCTCCGTGGTGCAGTGGGCGTATAGACGGCTGAAACGCAGAAGGTAGCGGGTTCGATTCCCGCCGCGGAACAAATGTTTGCATGATCTACAGATATTTGATCCAGGTCTGGTTTTTTCTCTATATATTATAAGTATACAAAAAAAAATGTATTTATGTATTCTATCAGTTATCTGGTTCCTATAATACAAGCTCTGCTTAGTTTAGGGCTAGATAGCGCTGTGTGAAATGTCCAGCAATATTTTATTTAATTTAATTTATTTATTATGTAAGTAGGTAACTGTTAAATTGAATAAGCGATTTACGTTAAAAATTGTTTATTGGAAATGTAACGTTTACTGAATAAATATTCAAGCTACCGGTATCAAACCCACTTCTGAAATTAGTTAATACGATTCTGGACGTGTTCTTAAATTGATGTTGTGCACAGGGCTACACATCAAGCTATACATTTCCAATATAAGCTGACCACTCATTCTACGAAAAGCCTACACAATGCGATGTCAGCTTATACTGGGTCGTGAAAACGAAACAAACAGACAGAGAGTTACTTTCTAACTTATAATATTAGTAAGGATAGTGAAATAGCAGAGCCTCCTTATACAATGATATCAAGTTAGCACAACAAGTGACTCTAAACAATATTAAACGCGTTAGAAACATGGATATGTGTGAAAATAGCACGTTCAAAGGACGCACTGAACTGAAAACTGAGCTGTGCCTAGAATACACAGCCATTGAGGCTGAATGACGCATATTGTAATGAGAAGGCAGTAAGTTTACTTTCCAAATTAAATAATTTTAAGAACTAAAGTTGCTCAGAGAGCCATGGAACGTGCCGTGTTAGGCATCAACCTGTTAAACCATATACCCAACATCGAAATACAACGCAGAACCAAAGTCGTGGATGTAGGTAGAAGGATCAACCAGCTGCAGTGGAGATGGGCTGGACACTTAGCATGGAGGAAAGACGGAAGATGGACGAGGGCAGACCAGTTGGCAGAACACCAGCCAGATGGTCGGATGACAACGCGAGATTTGCGGGAAAGCGTTGGATGCGCTTGGCACATAACCGCAGAGAGTGGCGTGATAACGAGGATGCTTGTACTCGGCAGCAGGTGGATGTGGGCGGAGATGATGATGATGATATAAAGGTTAAAGAGTAAGAGGCTAGCGTGGACATACCACGCTAGCTTATCGTAAGCTTGAGATAACTCATCCGTGCATTTTATGAGTCGATGGCTTGAAATAAACAATTTCGCTCCGTGGCGCAGTCTGCGAATACCTGGCTAAGACGCAGGAGGTAGAGGGTTTGATTCCCACCTCGGAACATATGCTACAGATATTTGTTCCGGGTCTGGATGTTTTTCTATGTAATATAAGTATGTATTTACAAACAAAACGTATATAAGTATTCTATCAGTTATCGGGTTCCCATTGCACAATCTTTGCTTAGTATGGGGCTAGATGGCGCTGTGTGAAATGTCCAGCATTATTTATTTAATTTTTATTATTTTGGCAACAAAATTGGTACCCAGAAGATGGAAAAAGATCAAAAGGAAGGCAAATCACAAGATGGGATTAACATTTACTGCTGGTCCCTATTGGAGAAGAGCTGCTACTGACAGACTTCATTAGAGCGAGCTGGATTACGCCTTTGCCGATAGCTAATTTGAATTAAAATATATTAAATTATTTAAATTTACTAACTTGTTGTAAAAATGACAGAATAAGGGCTTATTATTTATGATTTTAATTATTAATTTTATCCTGTAATTTCTGTACAGCGTGGGTAAAGTTTGGGTGGTTAAATTTTAGATGCTCAATGATCTTTATAATCAATTTGCAACATAACAAAACCTGTATAATAAACCTCATAAAAAAACTAGCAAAAAAAATTCATACAAAATGCTACTCGTGTTCCCTTCAAAGGTTTATAAAACCCAATCTCACCGAGTATAGGATTTCCGTCGGTTCTTTCTGTGAAATTTCAGCCGCAATTCGAGGCACAAAGGAGCATAAATAACCTGCGAAGGCTCTGTGATCAAAGTGATTCGAACTCGCAAAATATGTTTGTAACTTTTCCTTTTAGTAAAATGCATTTTATATCTATGCAGTCCGTGATTTTGATGGTTTTAAATAAAATTAAGCTAAAAATTTTACACAGAGCTATCTAGCCCATAACAAAGCTTCATAGCAAAGCTTTTACTATGGGAACCTATAACTCGTAGAAAACATAAATACCCTTTTTTGCTTTTATCTAGCATGCAGCGTTTGTTATTTGTGTATAAATATACTTATTTATACTAGTGGTTCGCCCAGAACTGACCTCGTGAGTCATCGATAAAAAAAATCAAAACGTGCGACGAAAACATAACCAAAAAACTTGGCCTACAGTTTCATTCAAATTACAGGTAACGGCAGTTCATGTAAATTAATATCATTTTTTTGGGGTACAAATAGCAGTTACTCTAGATTTCAGACTTTTGCCTATATTTGTGTCACATAAGTTACATACATACAACGCATACATAGCACATATTACAGCACTGTGGGATCACTGGTGTACCTTGTGAAATTTTTGTCAAAGTTTTGTTTTTATTATGCCTAATGACTCAAAACCTGTAAAGATTTTACTAAAAATAAAAACGGAGTCTAAATTTACTAATGAAGACCCCTCTTTAACCCTAATATCTCTACAACCCCCAACATATTTAGTTCATTTAGTCACACCAAAATTGTGCCATCACGATCTACCTATGTATCAAATTTCACGATGATCGGATAAACGCTTCAAAAGTTATCCTCGGACAAATAAACATCCATACATACGACGCCGATATGCCCAAGTTGATTTAGAGATCTCGCTTCGCTCGATCAATTATATAGAGAAACATCCAGACCCGGATTAAACAATTGTTCCGCGGTGGCACTCAAACCCGCAACTTCCAGCGTCTTAGCCGGCTATTGGTCCGCTGGGCCACAGAGTCGTCAATATAAAGCTAATTTGAATTGTAATTAAACTCAATTACTTAGGTATATATAACAGTTATCGTATATATAAAAGTTTACAGGTTATCCGACAGAGAACCAAAGTTACCGACCTAGCTCAACGGATTAGCAAACTGAAGTGGCAGTGGATCTAGCCATATATGCCGGAGGACCGACAACCGTTGGAACAAACGAGTTCTTGAGTGGAGACCGCGTCTTGGCAAACGTAGTGTGGGGCGTCCCCCGGCTAAGTGGAGCGATGACATAAGAAAGGTGGCGGCCAGAAATTGGATGAGAAGAGCCGAAGACCGGGCTCAGTGGCGCGTGTTGGGAGAGGCCTATGTCAAGCAAGGACTAAAGTGGGCTGATGATGATGATATAACAGTTGTTTTTACTGAGAAAAATAATGATACGAAATCCAGCAGAATATTTGCGGGTTCAAATCTTGACGCTTTCGTAATTTTTTTTGTCCGTCTCCTTTTTTTGTAAAACGTCTTCAAGATGTACCTATTAGAGACCGCATCATAATGAGACAAAAGGAGGGAGTTCATAAATTGAACTGACATTAGCGAAGCAGAAGAAAGGCTTTCATTAGAGTGTAATGCAATCGTAAGTTGAAAATTGTGTTGTGGTGACAAGTCAAAAAGGTTTTTTGATCGAGCGAAGCGAGATCTCCAAATCAACTTGGGCAAATAGGCGTTGTATGTATGTAAGTATGTATGCATGTATGTTTGTTTGTCCGAGGATAACTTTTGAGGCGATGATCCGATTATCGTGAAATTCGGTACAGTAGGTAGTGATGACACAATTTTGATGTGATTAGATAAGCTAAAAATGTGGGGGGGTTGTTAAGATATTGGGGTTCAGAAGGGGTAAATAAAATGAAAATGAGACTGTTAGCTTAAATGGGACGTCAAATGAAAGATCTTGATTAGTACATTTCAACCATGTTTTTATTTTTAGTTTAGCCCTTGCAGTTTTTGATTTATTATTAGCCTTAATAAAAACAAAACTTTGACAAAACTCACAGGGTACACCAGTGACCCCACAATGCTGAAATTTGGTATTCCTGTTGCTTTAGTGACACAAATATAGGCAAAAGTCTGAAATCTGGAATAACTGTATTTTATATTCCAAAAAAGAATAAACAATTTACATGAACTCCCGTTACCTGTATGAACTGTAATTTGAATGAAACTGTAGGCCAAATAATTTGGTTTATGTTTCGTGGCACTATTTTGATAGTCAAAGATTACGAACAATATATTTTTGTTTTTTATGGTAGACTCGCGAAAACTCAGTTCGGGGTGAACCACTAGTTTCATAAGTTTAAAAATTAGGAGTTCGTTATTCGTAAACCCAAAATACGCCACGAAGTAATTTACCAAAAAACATCCTTATGGACATAGAACTTCATCCAAAGGTTGTCTGTAAAAGGACCGCCCATTTCATTTCCTTTGTTTTATCTTTGTAATTTTGTTTGGTATGCAATAAACATATCTATCGTCTATAAATCTATCTTTCTTCGTATATTTCAACACTATTATTTAAACACAGGGTTTAAACAAAATCTCAAACTAACCACAGACAAAGGAGCCTCGCAAGATACGGGCACGACAGTCCAAGTCGCCCACAATCTTCGTAGATAAATTTTAACGTAATGTAATTTGTAATAGCGGACGGAAATGCAACCGCGATTTTCAAAGTTCTTCACTGTCTTTTCAGATAAAGTGCCACGACTTTCTATTTCACAATTATCGGGTATTTATCGCATATTTATTTTATTAAACTATGTTTTTTTTAGTCCGCCCGCGACCACGGCTTTTACAACAAAATCGAAACGTCGGGACAACAAATAGAAAATGTACATACGCGATAAATAAGAGTTTTAATCAGTAATTTCTGTATCACGTTGCCTTGTTGGTGAAAGATAAACAACATTTTGGTTTGACGACCTCCATGGCGCAGTGGCCGAACAGCCGGCTGAGACGCAGGAGGTAGCGGGTTCGATTCCTGCCCCAGAACAAATGTTTGCATTATCTACAGATATTTGTTCCGGGTCTGGTTGTTTTTTTATACATTAAAAGTATGTATTTACAAAAAAAATTATATAAATATTTTATCAGTTACCTGGATCCCATTGTACAAGCTTTGCTTAGTTTGGGGCTAGATAGCGCTGTATGAAATGTCCCGCAATATTTATTATTTATTTATTTATATATCATGCACTTGACGGAATATGGAGCGCACGCACAAGCGGACGTCCGCAGCATGGCCGTGGCCGAAACTGAGGTCAGATTTGTTTTTTTGTTCGAATGGACTTTTTTCGCTATTGGCATCTGAGGCCGTTGCAGCTTAACCGAACTTTTGGCGAGCGCAGAAGGCGCTCAGCCCTGTAAGTTATGATGAAGCAACTAGTGTAAGTCTACCACATAGGTACGAACCTCGGCTTGGGCTGTTGCCGGGATGAGGATAGGAGTTTGTTGTACATGTTTGTATCTCGTATAGGCGGTGACTGAAGGGTCTCGTCGACCTCGCCGGCGAGGTCAGTGTATCTGTGAAGTGTTTGCTCTGTCTAATGTAGATGACTCAGATATCTCCTCCGCGTTGGCGGAGGTGATTTCGTCATCCGGATCTCCGAGAACGTATCTTGGTCGACGGAGGTATTAAACTGAGGTCACACTTAGAATGCGCTTTAAATATGCTAGTGCTATCCTGCTCTTGCGGAACGCGAGCGCAGGATATCACTAGCTAATCAATCTTAAACCACCAATCATATGGTTGTTTCAATATTTTACATTTATTCCAGTTATAACATTAAGAAGAACAGATTTTGTATATAGTTAGTAAGAATTTCAAAATAAATGTTGTCTTACAGTTAAAATCAGTGTTTCATTTTTAACCTAATTTCAGAACCCTAGAAGGAACAGTATAGTAGTGAACAGTAGTTAGGCAGGCAGAGTAGGCCATCGTATCACCACATTGTGAAACCACATCGTATTACCACTCCTGTATCACTAAACGCTGAAAGTTGGTCTCTAATGTAGGTGATATCCTTAGAATAGATAACACCCCAGAAGAAGTGAACGTGCCTAATACTGAAACGTTAACATCTACTCAATGTAGAGTACGTTTAGTACGATTTGTCAGTCTGTGACCGTCGCTCACGCATGACGTGTTTTACAATGTTCAATTTAATATGCCTTCTTGTGTCGTCCCAACGTGTAAAAATTCAGCTGGGCTCAATAAAAAACAAGATGGAATCACATTTCATACGTAAGTAGCGAATTTTGATGTTGTGTTATTTGATTATTAAATAATTTGTTCGGTTTGTAATTGTCGTAAGGAATGTGTTCAGAATGCTGGTGCGAGAAATACTTCTAGTTTTAATATTGGTGATTGTAATAGTATTTTGGCAGATCCGTTATCAGATACTGCCAAAAAACTATTTAAGTTGGTAGATAGGAGGTAGCTAAATAAGTTTTAAGCTGTCATCATCATCATCATCATATCAGCCGTAGGACGTCCACTGCTGGACAAAGGCCTCCCTCATTGATCTCCAGGAACTGCGGTTGGAAGCGGCCTGCATCCAACGCCGACCTGCAGTTCTTACCAAGTCGTCTGCCCATCTTGTGGGTGGACGTCCTACGCTGCGCTTGCCGGTCCGTGGCCTCCACTCGAGAACCTTTCGGCCCCATCGGCCATCTGTTCTGCGCGCTATATGGCCTGCTCATTGCCACTTCAACGTGCTAATCCGTCGGGCTATGTCGGTGACTTGAGTTCTTCTACGTATCTCCTCATTTCTGATTCGATCCCCTAGAGAAACCCCGAGCATAGCCCTCTCCATAGCTCGTTGAGCGACTCTGAGCTTATTCATAAGGCCAATAGTGAAGGACCACGTCTCGGTTCCATATGTCATCACTGGTAACACACACTGATTGAAGACTTTCGTCTTAAGGCACTGAGGTATGTTGGACGAAACTGAGGTATGTTTGAGCTGTATAGTTAATTTTCTTATGTTTACATTACCAGGGTGTCATAATCGCATGAGCGACTAAGCCCTTTTGTTACTTGATTATTAAAAAAAAAAATTGTTGTAAATAATGACCATTTTGTTGGTGTTGCCAAATACCGAGTGTTATTATTTTTCCTACTATAGAATTCAGAGATTAAAAACTTTTAGTACCTAATTGTAGTTTAGAATTATACCAGTGGTTGTGTACTTATGTTTAAGTGTGTGTATGTATAACAAAGCTAATTACATTCATAGCTGTAATGAAAAACAATATCGATGCCAAATCCTTAGAATAAAGTATGCTTTATTGTACACCAGAAATACGAGTACTTAAAGAACTATGTAGTTTAAGTTAGTATAGTACGCTAGCTAGGTAACCTAGAAATAACGCTAAACTCGCTATTGCAACTTGACATGACACCCCATTTTTATCCCATGGAAACTGATATATGCGATAAATGGTAACTTATGAGGTGATCAAGGTTATAATCTACGTATATATAAAGTTTAATCGAAATCGGTTCAGCCGTTACGGCGTGACAAATAAACAAACAAACAAACATCCAAACTTTCGCATTTATAATATTAGTGCAATTATGCGGCCTTAACGCTAAAAGGGTTTTTTTTCCAGGCAACCTATGGATGGAAAGTATGAGCGAAGCAGTAACGGACGGCGGTGCACAGAGTAAAATTATAAAAAGAGGAAAATAATAATATAATATGTTACATTTTTTACATATTTCTATTTAAAAATGGAACTAGCCACATTCTTAATAATCTATACAATAATATTATAAAGAGGACAGATTTGTTTGTGTGTTTGTTTGCATTTAATAGGCTCCGAAACTACTGGATCGATTTAAAAAATATTTCACTGTTGGGAAGCTACACTATCCCCGGGTGACATAGGCTACTTTTTACCCAACTGCGCAGAAGGAGGGGTAATGTTTTTATTGAAAAACTACGCGTGCGAAGTTGCGTATTGGTCAGCTAGTGTGTATATAATGAAATACAACCTGAATGAGAAATCCTTATTATCTCGGGGTCCTTATCCTTATTATCTTATTATTTCGGTCCTTGTATAACAATATACATTTTAGAATCGTGTTTTACTACTATCTTGCTTGATGCTAAGGAATATTACAGTCTATGATGGAACACGCTTGCCTGTTCACTCTTTACTTGAAACTCCCCAACCTGTAATTATCGGTAAACACAGACTCAGGCAAGACGACTCTTAATATTATGAAAACTATTTCATAGAACGAGCTAATGTTTTTTCTTTTACAGGTCGATTATCAGTAAACGAGAAATAGAGTGACCTAAAACGATGCCTCGGAAATTATAAGTATTAGGGCGAGGTGCGCAACGATGCCTAAATGCATTTAGTGGCTAAAAATGATTTAAAGAGTTGTCAAAACAAATTCGTCAAATTTAAACATGTTTTGTCACTAAATACGTTTAGAATTGTTGTGGTTTAAAATTGCAAATGAGAAATATAAAGAACGCAATGTAATACAAGATTTAAAGACTTAAAATTTTGCTTCTTATAATGATTATCAAAAGAATTAATTGTAAAATTGTAAATATCGAACCTGACGTGACAGAACCAGGTAGCACCCTTGGATAGTGCATCCTCGTATGAAGAGAAAGGTTGCGGGTTCAAGTCCCGTCTAGACTTGAAAATGATTGAGATGGTTTTAAAATGTTGGATGTATCCGTATGTGTTCAGATAACACTATTCAATTGTAACACGACATAAAAGAGAAAGCTGAGAGCCATTAGTTGCAGGCCGCATAGGATCGGTCGCTCTGAAAATTTATGGAATGGCCTTTGTTGAGCAGTTGACGTCCTATGGCTAGTATTATGATGATGAATACTTAATTAAAAAAACTGTAAATGCCTTTAGAAGGCATTTTGGAATACTACCGACGAACTATTGGTCAGAACAGTAATTACCTATCGTCTTAAAAATCACTGTGTCAAAAGTTAGATCTCTACATTTTTCTCAATGAATATATAAAGTAGGATAATTGAACTATCATATGCAATAAAACATATGCCATAATAACATATTTAAATAGCGATAGCTTGAACGTGAATATAAGGAAGTAGATTGAGTGATAAAGGAATATTTGTGATATGACACTTTCAGATCGATTTTTTTTTGTAATATTTGTTGATGAACTGTTACTAATTATACATTATTAAACGCGTGGTACTTAACATTCTCGGTGTAATTTAAGGATATTCTTATATAGTTAAGAAAGTTAGCTTTTACAGTCAATTTTTGAAAGGTCTCCACGTATTTCAGTTTTAAAAATTCAAATTGAGTTTTCGTATTTACCGCTGTCGTCGTACAAGAAGATACGACTATTATAACGTTTTCTGATCTGTAGACTAACAGGATTTAAAATAAAATATTGGCCCAATTCACCCCAATTTGACTTAGAGGCCAAAAAGTGTACCGTGCAAAAATAAGAAAAATCATGAAAATGGATTTTTTTGGAAAATATGATTTAAATTGTAGCATATATCCTCGTTTTTATTTACTTAATGATCATAAATTTAGTATGGCTTGTTTTATTTTATTAAATTTAATTATTCTTGACGTGGCAAATATGGTTACCTAAATTTATGGAGGTAAAATTTATTTTATAATTATTTTAGCCGTATATAGAGAATAATCGCATTATTTGATCATATTTATCACCTTAACAAATAAAGAAACGAAATATTGCGGAAGAAGAAATAAATAAGTCGATCAATTTCCAGTCGAAAATACTTCGAGAAACGTGTGCAAATATGTTATCAATCACTGTAACTATTATAGGGAATTTAGGTTCCAACTACAAACATAAATTGTTTTATTATTTTCGTGCAAACAAGTGTATTGAAAAAACTAAAATTTGTGAATTAGTGATATCAAAACGCGAGTTATCAAATCAAATCAAATTATTATTAATTTGGACACAAGGAACAATACAAGTAAGTAAGTAGGTGACGACCTCCGTGGCGCAGTGGGCGAATAGCCAGCTGAGTCACAGGAGGTATCGGGTTCGATTCCCGCTGCGGAATAAATGTTTGCATGATCTACAGATATTTTTTCCGGGTCTGGTTGTTTCTCTATGTATTATAAGTATGTATTTACAAAAAAAAAGTATATAAGTATTCTATAAGTTATCTGGTTCCCATAGTAGCTATGCTTAGTCGATATATGCTATGCTTATCCCACGAAACTATGCTTAGTTTGGGGCTAGATAGCGCTTTGTGAAATGTCCAGCAATATTTATATTTATATTTATTTATATAGTAGGTACATAGCAAGCTTAAATCTAAAAACATAGTGCTTATATCTAGTTCATTTACTACGCTCCTAATTACCTTACAATAGTAGGGTAGGGGTGTGCTAAGAGCCAGACTATATTACTGTATCCCAGCCCTTAGCGCCCTCTGACGGACGATGTGCGATATTAAATCAAAGTCAAAATCAAAAATGTTTTATTTGTATTACGCCGATTTTTACAATTCTGGTTGAAGCCCTGGCTCCTGAACTAGCGTGAGCTGTATGTCAGTTTCTTCCTACATTAAATGATAAAGAAAATACATAAGTGGTACAATACTTACAATGATAGATAAACAGTCAAGTGAAATCACTTTCAAAAAATCACTTTCTGTAAATCAAGCTAATTCTGTTGTCCGAAAATGGCTAGTGACGCTCACATACAGTGAAACCGAGCAGTTACTGGAGATACAATTCTCAACTATATTATTAAGTTTCTGTTCTAAGTATTATTTTTCTTTTTTTTTTCTCTAGTTTTTATTTATCATTATAATTTTTTTCAGTCGTCGACTGAGGTTATAAATAAATCTTATTTTGTTAATCGTAGTGAGGTCCCCGCGATACAGGCTTTGCCTAGTGCAGGGATCGTTAGTTAATATATAATATCTGTTAACCATATCTGCATAAACCTGTTTTTGTAATGTTTAAAAAATAAGTTACCTATTAAGTTGTTTATGTAGCAATAAATACATTTTTCATTTTTTCATTTTCATACAATGATAGTTAAATACTCAATACAATTTAGGTAAATTGTAAACGAATCCTGGTGTATAATTAAGTATTTATCCGTTTATTTATTTTTTAAACATAACTTTAAAATATAATATAAATGTGTTGTGTGTAAGCAAGTTAGGGTAAAACTAAAACTAAAAATTTATGAAGTGTAAAATTTTAAAGTAGGTATACCCGTGCACGGAGTACCTTCTTATTGATCGTTTAGTAGTAATTGGTTTTGTTTTGGTGTGTTTTAATTAATTTTTAGTCATCATCATCATCATATCTGCCGTAGGACGTCCACTGCTGGACAAAGGCCTCCCTCATTGATCTCCAGGAACTGCGGTTGGAATCCAACTGCGGCCTGCATCCAACGCCGACCTGCGGTTCTTACCAAGTCGTCTGCCCATCTTGTGGGTGGACGTTCTACGCTGCGCTTGCCGGTCCGTGGCCTCCACTCGAGAACCTTTCAGCCCCATCGGCCATCTGTTCTGCGCGCTATATGGCCTGCCCATTGCCACTTCAACGTGCTAATCCGTCGGGCTATGTCGGTGACTTGAGTTCTCCTACGTATCTCCTCATTTCTGATTCGATCCCGTAGAGAAACCCCGAGCATAGCCTTCTCCATAGCTCGTTGAGCGACTCTGAGCTTATTCATAAGGCCAATAGTGAAGGACCACGTCTCGGTTCCATATGTCATCACTGGTAACACACACTGATTGTAGACTTTCGTCTTAAGGCACTGAGGTATGTTGGACGAAAAGACGTTGCGAAGTTTCCTAAACGCTGCCCATCCGAGTTGGATTCGACGATTGACCTCTTTCTCGAAGTTGGACCTACCTAATTGGACTGTTTGTCCTAGGTATACATACGCGTCGACAACTTCAAGAGCCGAGTTCTCAACCATAACTGGGGCAGGGACGACATGGACATTCGACATGATTTTCGTCTTGTCCATGTTCATTTTAAGTCCTACCCGTTGGGAGACTCGACTGAGGCCTTCGAGCATCGTGCTGAGCTCTTCCATCGACTTTGCCATGACCACAATATCGTCGGCAAACCGAAGGTGAGTGATGTATTCGCCGTTAATATTGATGCCCAGTCCTTTCCATTCCAGAAGCTTGAAGGCATCTTCCAATGCGGTCGTAAACAGTTTCGGAGAAATGACATCTCCCTGTCTTACGCCTCTTTTTAAGGGAATCGCCTTCGAGCTCTGTTCATGTACTCGGACTGACATAGTGGCGTTTTTATACAAACACTTCAACACTTCGATGTACCGATAGTCAATACGGCATTATTGGAGAGACTCAAGCACTGCCCATGTTTCGATCGAATCGAAGGCTTTCTCATAGTCCACAAACGCGAGACATAGCGGCAAGTTATACTCTTCGGTCTTCTCTATGACTTGCCGCAGCGTATGTATGTGGTCTATGGTACTGTAGCCTTTACGGAACCCGGCTTGTTCGGAAGGCTGGAAGTCATCAAACCTGCGTTCGAGACGGTTCGCGATGACCCTCGAAAACAGCTTATAAACATGGCTCAAAAGCGAGATGTGTCTGTAATTCTTAAGCAAGGTGTTGTCACCTTTCTCGAAGAACAGAACCACCACGCCCCCGTTCCATGCTTTTGGCGTCGTACCTTCAAGCAAGGCGGAATTAAAAAGCTTCTGAAGGACTTTAAGTACCGGTGATCCACCCGCTTTCAGAAGCTCTGAAGTGATTCCGTCCTCTTAAGCTCTTAAGCTGGCGCCTTGTCGTTCTTAAGCTGCTTTAAGGCCATCCTGATCTCATACAGGCTGATGTCCGGAATATCTTCGGTATAATGTCGGGTCAGTTTGGCTCTTGGGTCATTGGCCGCACTGCAAACAGGTTTAGTGACCGAATCGTAGAGCCGTCCATAGAACCTTTCGACTTCCCTTAACACTTCCGCTTTACTTGACGTTATGCTGCCATCTTCCCTCTTCAGCTTCGTCATGCGGCTCTGCCCAATAGAATTATCTCTCGCGAACACTTTGGAGCCTTTATTCCGCTCTATCGTATCTTTAATACGAGATGTATTAAAGGTACGAATATCGTGCCGCAAGGATTTCCAAATCTTTCTATTGAGCTGCCTATGTGACTGAGCATCATCGGGAGACTGCAGTTGCAAAGAACGTCGTTCAGCCATGAGGTTAAGGGTGTCATCAGAGAGTTTCTGAGGTCTATTGGTACGGGGGGTCTTAAAGAACTGGGACCCCACCGTATGGACGGTTTCTACGAACCTGTTATTGATCTCGTCCACTGATGCATCTACTTCTAGACAGTCAAAGCGATTTGCAAGTTCGAGTTGAAAGCTCTCGAGGATTTGGATATGTGCGCGAGTGGGTCGGAGCGTAGATTTCATCAAACGGGACCTTTCAAGTTTAACGTTGATATTCAATGTGGCTCTAACAATTCGGTGATCACTGCCGGTTTTCACCCTGTGAATCACAGAGACATCATTGAATATCCGTTTCTTGTTGGTCAAGATGAAATCAATCTCATTTCTCGTGGAACCGTTGGGACTCATCCAGGTCCATTTCCTGTGAGGCGGCTTCTGGAAAAAAGAATTCATCATAAAGAGTCCTTCCCCAGCCTCTGTCCTCTGGGGTTCCGTTGCCCATATCCAAATTGCCCCACTCTCAACTCATCATCGCTTCTCATGCCTAGCTTTGCATTGAAGTCCCCCATAACAACAATAAAGTGAGTTTTGTTCGTATGTATGGCTCTACTGATGTCCTCATAATTTTTAGTAGCTGCTTTTAACTATTCATTTAGAAATTCAAGACTAAGGATCAGTCATTATTTTTGAATTTCCAATCGATCCTCCGTGTCTTTGGTATGACAAATCCAAAAGCTAATTTCGTAATTTGTGCTTACAGCTCCTTAGAATAAGGTTGTGAATACGTAAGATTTTGTTTATTTCGTTGTATAGATAGGTTGCCAAAAAGTTGAATTGATGTTGCATAAAGTCTGTTCTACATAGTGTATTTGGTATTAGGTTTCTTCTGCGTGTATGTGAGGGGTGTAGTGAGATTTTTTTGTGTATTCTTATTGCTGCATTGAGTATTTATATAGTTGACGAACTATGTTCGAGTTATGCTCTTTTATAATCGAGAACGAGGTCACTGCGGCAAATATTCTAAAATATTTAAAGAAAACTATAACTTAACAAACAACGCCAAAAAGTTTTCGAAAAAATTACAACAAACTATCATAAAAAATTCCGTGATCGTTTGACGAAAGCTAAAAGGATCAAATCTCGATTCTTGCAACAAATCGCTTCGTGATTAGATAGCGAGTTCAAAATTATGTTCGTTGATGAAGAATCGTGTCCTACACCTACATTTATGAGTCGAGGTCAACCATCAAAAACATATGAACACCTGTCGGACAAAAGCAAGAAACAAAAGAACATGGAATTAGTGCAAGAATATGGACTCGAATTTGTACATATCGCGTTCATATACAATATGTACAAAAAAAAATTACTTGGTAAAAACATTTTTATCATCATAATATATTTATTAATGTATTATTTTCTATCATGTCAATGTAAAATTTTGTTTAAATTATGGCCATTAAATTAGTTAAAATCCGCAAAAACCTAAAAAAAACAAGATTTTTTAATTTCAGTGGCAATTTTTTTTATTAATAAAGTTATTTTTTGATGTTCATTTATAGTCCATAAATACTATAGATTATAATTACGAAAAAATCATTACATATTTTTAAAACTGAGAAAGTTGCAGATTTTTGAGACGATAATTACGCTCCGGACACATAGTGCGACGGGTCATATTAAATAAAATACCTTACACAAAGTGCTTCAGATTAAGGGGAGACCGGAGGGGAATCGCCCATACAACACGTACTACCAAGATCATTTCTAATTGGAGCATATTTATACCTTAATAATGTATTATTTTAATTTGAATAGTATTTATCTAGGTTCCCAACCATACATTAGATCAAAATACTTACCTAAAATGAAATAGAAGTGTATCGCATTCTGCATGTTTTTACGTCATAAAAGACCTGTTTTCAACCTAATTGTTTCGCATTAAAAACCACAACATCCTACGTATCCTAGTCATGGGAACATAGATTATACCGTCTAGTTACATAATAACAACACAAGGACAAAAATACAACAAGTTTCATAATTTTTCGTATTACGGAACACGGTCAAAATCTAATCAAATTTAGAATCATTCTATTGCTACCACTGTCACTCTGCGTGGCTAAATTTCGTCACTAAATAGGGATAGCGATATTCAGGCCGAAGTTTTTGACGCGGCCGAATTGAAGTTGCGCTCGGGGTTCGCCGGCTTCTTAAGTATGTTATTAAACTCTAGTCTATGTTCCAACATTAGTTATCTACTTTAGAAAATGTAAAGATGATATGCCTGAAGTTAAACATTCTATGTGAATAAGTACACACGTCAACAATCAGGTCAAGAATCAACTGATTTGAAGGGCAGTGAAAAATTACAGGTTAGTTTATTTAAAAAAAAAACTGGGCTAATCTTGACTTTATTTTTATATTTTATGAAAAGAGAGAGAGGGAGAGAGATGAATTTCTCCCTGAAGAGAGAAGTCTCGAACACCGCCGTAAAGTTTGCAAGCCTATCGATCTTTTACAGAATACATTTTGGGGAATGTTCCCAGCAACTATACGATCTGATCCCACCATCCCCCTTCCATCAAAGGACAAGCAGGCGCACGGCTCAGTACCATCCGTACCTAGTTGATATACCACCCATTCGCACACACCGTTTTGATTCTACGTTCTTGATGCGTAGAGCTAAGGTATGGAACACTTTACCGTCGTCTGTTTTTCCTAATAAATACAATCCGGGCCTTGTTAAAGGTAAGAGTGAATAGGTTTCTTTTAGATCTTCGGGCTACATCTTAAACCACATCATCGCTTACAATCAGGTGAGGTTGTGGTCAAACGAAGTTCTATCATGTTTAAAAAAAAAGTTTATGAAAAGTTGTTAATTAAAAAAACATCCAAATGTTACCTGGAAGAGATCACTCTCAGCGATAAGGTCGCCCCTTGTATTGCCTTTTTAGTTTTATTTTGATGTTATATTGTTTATGTGTGGTAATAACAATAAAGGGTTATCTTATCTTATCTTAATTGTCCCTTTCGGGTGAGCATACAATATTTTTAAAGGTTTCTGTGTTAAAGAAAACATTTCCAAACAAAATCGGCTATAATTTTAGCAATCATTTTTAAATCAGATTTCTCGCTTTGCAAACATCGAAAATAGGCAAGAGGAACGGCTTTTTTTCGAAAGCCATCATAACTCTATAACATAAAAACAAAATGAAAAAGTGTTTTGAAATCCCTGTTTGAATTTGGGTCCCTTTAACAATCATAAAAGTATTTTTGTTTTTAAGGACGCACTATACCTGGGGAGACGATAAATTACTTATTTTAAAACAATGTTTTGTTCAACAAATTGTGTGATTTCAAAAAATTTTCTCGATAGAAAAAAAAATCCAAAGATGACTCCAAATTTATCTTTAACTCGTTCTTATGCGATGAATACTTCAATCTTGAAACTTTATACACAACATAAATAAGGGCATCTGTGTTTTTAATTTTCAAAATACCTTTTGATATTACCATAAAATGAGAATATCTAAGTTTTGCACTAATTAAACCATTCGCTCCGGACGCTCGTTCCGCGATTCAGTCTGGCCTCGGCTTTCAGCCGGGGTACCCGTGACGCTTGTCGCTCCAAACGAACATGTAATTCTTAGGTAGAATTCATATTTAGTTGGGTTTTTGTAAAAACGCAGTAATGAGAAATAAAAACAACAAGATAATGAAGGGACTGAATGATAAAAAACCGGCAAACATATGAACCACGGCGAGATAGGACGTGCAGCGGGGCGCGGAGAAGCGGGGGTGAAATACGAGTTTGGGCTGAGGTATAGTCAACTCTTAATAGAGGTAACAATTCAATAGCTTCAGTCGTCGCTGAGATAGTCAGCTGTGACAGCTTGACAGACACACAGTGAGACGGACAAAGTCGCACCGTAGGGTTCCACTTTTACCTTTTTGTTCCGGAACCATAAAAGACTGCCACGTCTCATTTTCCGCCAGTATGCCAAATCAAAAAACTTAATGTTAGCTTCTAACTCAGTATTTGAGAAGTCGCAAGAATCAAAAGCCTTTGTACTGTTGTTATTTCAGTAGCTTTTGGCGAGTTTACGCTTTATCGTTTTACATTGTGTGCCTTTCTAAGGGTTTTATTAGAAAAGTGATGAAAAGAATATATATTTGCCTTTTATGACTGTTCGCTTTGATATATTTTTATTGTACTGTTTATTGAATTTAACTTGCTCCGACTATGCACGCGCGGTATAAAAATGTGTAAGTAAATCTTCTCCTCCTAAACGGCTTGACCGATTTTGATGAAAATAGCCCACTGTGTACTTTTAAAAACTCGTTATTTAAACACTTTTGTCATCACACTAATATTATAAATGAGAAAATTTGGATATTTGTATATTTGTTTGTAACTTGATCACGCCGTAACGGCTAAACCGATTTCGATGAAATTTGGTATCGTAGATAACATAGGATAATTTTATTGATATATTATGTGTGCAAAGCCACGGGTGGAAGCTAGTGTTTAAAATAAAATATACTTTTCTCTTCAGGATTTCATACATCCAAACACATATTTCTTAACGATTTATTTTCCTATGACAGAACTGGCCTCATAGATTATCCTATGTTATCACAAGAAAGAAAAATATCCTGTGGCACTATTGGTTGAGCCAAGCAGTTGTGAAAAACATTATTTTTCATCTGAACTCAAACTGCTACGGGAGATCTACTTTCCAATGACTCAACTGTCCTCACAGTAGTGTCACGGGATAGAATAAAAAGCGGCCAAATGCGAGTCGGACTCGCGCACGAAGGGTTCCGTAACATTATAAATTATATATAGATATTATAAAAACGGCAAAAAAATCACGTTTGTTGTATCGGAGCCCCTCTTAAATATGTGTTTTATTTTAGTTTAATTATTTATTTTCAAAGTGAATATATAACTAAACATTCTGTGAATATTTCAAGTGTCCAACCTGTTGCCATTATCAATATCACGCAAAAACGAGCAAAAAAATCATGTTGGTTGTATGGGAGCCCCCCTTAAATATATATTTTATATTGTTTTTAGTATTTCTTGTTATAGCGGCAACAGAAATATACCTATCTGTGAAAATGTCAACTGCATTACTATTACGGTTCATGAGATACAGCCTGGTGACAAACGGACAGACAGACAGCGGAGTCTTAGTAATAGGGTCCCGTATGACCCTTTGGGTACGGAACCCTAAAAATATCCTATGGCACTATTGGTTGAGCCATGCAGTTGAGTCACAGGAAAATAACGCATAGAAAGGATTATTTTTCACCTGAAATCAAACGTTCTAAATCTCACTTAAAGCTGTAGTTCTAAATTCAAACGTTGCGCCAAGACAGCTTCCTTAGCTGCCGGGCACCTTTGTTCCAAAGAGGAATATACCAAAAAGAATATGTTATGAGGGCGGTCTTCATTGTTGTACAAGTTTGTCATAAATAGCTGAGTTCATACGAAGGCTTGTAAGGAACAAGCTGGTTCTACTTGAGCTTAGACTTCCCTTTCTAAGCCTTTGAGGGGTTTGCCAGGCGTTATGTTGAACTCGCATTATACATGGGGACTTTGTAAAGAGTTCTTCTTCTTTCGAGTCTAAGATTCACTTCACAATCATACAATTATTTATTTGGAACTTAAACAATTGTACAAATGATGTGAAAAACGATGATATCTGCAGAACTGTGTCGCAGACATCAACGCCCTCTTCCAGGAAATATTATATTAGAGTAGATCCCAGTCAAAGTACATTAGTTACGCAAACAGTGAGTACGTGTGTATGTTTGAGGCTGTGCCTGTAAGTGGTGTGTGCATTTGTGTGTGTTGTATAGGTGTGTATATTCACATAAAAATTGAATATAAAAATATAAACTCGTATTAAATAAATAAAATATATTATAAATATAATATATGATATAAATTACAATATTAATTATATGTTATATAAATTGATGAATAAAAATTTGCCACTTGTATTGCGTTGTCAGTAGCTAGGTTTAAGTCGTCATTTCTGCAGGTGATAGGGAAGTTGTATTTTCTGCAAGTGCTGGGCACAGAAAACAGATAATCATGTGGGCCATGCTTTGAATGCAGGGATCCACGCAGTCGCAGTCAGTCATTGTAGGGTCCCGCATTCCCCATCTACACAGATTCTTCCTGCACCTGCCGACCTGAATTCGGAGTCTGTTCATAGATTTCCAAACTCACAATGGAAGGTCGTGTCCACAGAATAGATAAAACCCCAGAAAAAGTGAACGCGCCTAATACTAAAACGTCAACATCTACTTTGGAGTAGATTAGCGTACTCTACTTGGGTAGAGTACGTCGCCATTAGTAAGTCTGTGACCGTCGTCACGCGTGACGTGTTTTACAGTGTTCAGTTTAATTAAGTTATTATTAAATATTCATTTATTTCGGAACAAGTCCATAGGTACATTAGATTAGACAATAAATTCGTTATATAAAAACCAAGCAACACACACTTAAAAATAATAAAAACCACACCACTTTACAAATAAAAATATAAAACAATTAAAATGGTCAAAATAAAAATGTCAAAAATTTAATAAAGAGTTCCAATAAAATAATAATAATCATAAAAATTAATAGATAAGTTATGGCTTCTTGTGTCGTCTGAAAGTGTAAAAATTCAGCTGCGCTCAAAAAAACAAAATGGGATCACATTTGATACGTAAGTAGCGCATTTAGATGTTGTGTTATTTGTTTATTGAATAAATTGTTTGCTTTGTAATTGTCGTTCATAAAGTTCCTCCATTTTGCTGGTGTTGCCAAATATCGAGTGCTATTAATTTCCCTACTCTAGAATTCTGAGATTAAAAACTTTTATTAGTGGTAGTTTTAAATTATACTAGTGGTTCGCCCCGAACAGAGATCTCGAAAATCTTGAAAGAAAATATTATATTTAAGGTCATTTGCGCAACGATGTATAAACGTATTTAGTGGCTAAAATTGATTTAAGGCGTTCTCAAATCATACAAATATGTCAAATTTTATTAAGTCGCTAAATACGCTTAGGGATCGTTTTGCAATCGGCCTTGATATTTGACTAATAAAAAAGGTGCCATAGTTACATTAGTTGTATCATACCAAAAACATTTACCCCAAAATGGGTATAAATAATGACTTACGCGGGTGGAGGTGAGGTGGGCGCGGGACGCGGGTTTCGTTTTATGGACACAGCGTTTTGATAGAGCAGCTTGGGATTGAAATTGCTCCAACTCGTTCAAAATTTTACAATTTATACGTAATTTATTTCCTGTTATGTATTCTAAAAGGATCATTAAAAAATGCAACCAGCCTTGTTTTTTGCCTTTCTTTCCTGGCTTGGTCGTGAAGGAACAGGCAGTAAAATTGATGTTTCAAAGCCATCATTGTGATTTTAATGAATAAAAGTTTTTGACTTTAACTTTGAGCGCACAGCTTGCAAGCACTCTGAATACGTCTTCTGTTGTTTTATCAATTCTATGGTCTTTTTTCGGAGGAAGATTTTCCTGTGACTTGATAAAGTCATGTGGCGGTGGGTATTTTTCCTTCCATAGGTTAAACTTTGCGGTGGCCGGGTGGCTACCAGCAGCGTGTGTTTTACGTAAAAAGCTTTTAGGACTTTTAATTCGGGAGGGAGTTAACAACCGTAGAGAGGATATTGGTTATCAGTTTCTTGTTTCAGTTTTTAATGTTACAAGCGACAAAATTGTAAAAAAATTGACAGATTGTTGTTTTACTGGTGGTAGAGCTTTTGTGAACGGGCTCGAGGCAGTGGGCACCACCGCCTTACCTTTATCTGCCTCCAAATAGCAGTACTTGTGCTGCTGTGTTCCGGTTAGATGATAATGGTATGTTCCTGTAATTACTGGCACATAGGCATAACAGCTAAGTCCTATATGTATGGCAACGTATCCACATGGAGATTAAGACAACATAATACCTTGTTTTGAATTCTATGTGGATATCCATGGGCTGCAGTAGCCACTTTACATCTAGTGGACTGCATGCTCGTTTGCCATATAAGTAGTATAAAAAAAAAAGATTTCGAAGAAGCTGCTCTGACAAATAAGAAAGCGGCAGAGTCTTGCCCAGCACCTTTTGTTAAAAAAAAACCATCTATTAATAACAAATTACATTTACATACTACGAACCCTCAAAGTCATTTAATTTGAACCGAGTCAGAAACAATGGCGCTCGAAACGTCGAGAACCCTCAACCGCTGAACGCAGTCAAGTACCCACTGTAACCTTACATCGTCTGTCTCCTTCTCTTTTACTCTAATAGCATATGTCTGTCTCGCTCTGACAGTGCAAATATAACTTCTTACCTCTTGAATTGAGAATCATCTGTTCGAGTGATGTTTACATGATCGTATCAAGGACCTTCTTTAGATTTGTAGAAATAGACCGATTATAGCACTATTTGATTAGGCTTTTTGGGTTTCTGTAGCTATTGTAAAGTATTTATAATTTTGTTTATTCGTCCATCTCCCGTCTGTATGTAACAGTTATTTTACACGGAGGCTGTTGTCTGTAATATTTACACTAAAATTATAAATTCGAAACTAACTCTCTCTGTCTGTTTGTTACATTGTCACAACTAAATGGCTGGACTGACTTCGTTGAAATATAGTATACAGACAGATTATGACCAGTATTGGGAGATAGGTTATATTTTTCTCGACTGCGCCGAAGGAAATTATTTTTTCTAGTACATATGAAATTATTTTGAAGGTGTCTTGCTACAAAATACATTGCTAAAAAATAAGGAAGGAAAAATTTCTAAAAAAAATAGTAGTGGTTAAATTGGTTAAAAAAATAAAATATTAAAAACCGGCCAAGTGCGAGTAGGACTCGCGCACGAAGGGTTCCGTATCATTTTCTATAAAAACGGCAAAAAAATCACGTTTGTTGTATGGGAGCCCCCCCTCCCGTAAATATTAATTTTATTATAATTTAATTATTTATTTTTTAAAGTGAATAATATAACTTACTATTTCTGAATATTTCAAACGTTTACCTGTTGCCGTTACCAATATCTAGCAAAAATGAGCAAATAATCATGTTTTTTGTATGGGATCCCCCTTAAATATTTATTTTATTCTATTTTTAGTAGTTGTTATAGCGGCAACAGAAACACATCATCTGTGAAAATTTCAACTGTCTACCTATCACGGTTCATGAGATACAGCCTGGTGACAGAGGGACAGACAGATATACAGACAGACCGCGGAGTCTTAGTAATAGGGTCCCGTTTTACCCTTTGGGTACGGAACCTTAAAAAACCTACACCATGTACAACACGAACTTAACCATAAAATAATTTAAATTTCTATAAAAAAATACTACTTACAACAGTTTCTTTATAACTTCCAATAGAAACCTATTCAGTAAGTCTTCACCTCGTTTGCAGCCTATTTCCTAACTCAGTAACCTTCACACAAAAGAACACCTTATACCCTAGTCTTACAGCTCAACATTCCAGAAAAGCATTCAATTAAGCTCGGCATTTGAAAATACGGATGAGACACGAAGTTTTGTATTGGCTAGCCGATAGTGTAGGGGTCATATCTGGATGTGGCACGTTCCAGATACTTTTACTAACAAGAAAGATATGGCAATTTTAAAAATTAACTTAATAAACGATAAGCCTTCATCATCATCATCATCATCCACAGCCTGACTTCACCCATTGTTGGGTATAGGCCTCTCCAAGTTTGTACCATCCACCACGATCCTGCAATAGTGAGCCCACTGACGGCCCGCGACCTTTACGATGTCGTCCACCCATCTCGCTGCTGGTCGTCCTACCCTTCTATACCCGCTCCTCGGCTACCATTCAGTCACTGTCCTGCTCCATCTGTCATCACCACGTCTAGCCAAGTGTCCCGCCCAAGACTATTTGAGCTCCATAACTTGAATCCCAACGTCATGAACCTTCGTTCGTCTACGGATCTCGACGTTTGGAACTCAATCTAACAGTCTGATGCCAAGCATGGTACGCTCCATGGCTCTTTAGATAAGTCTTCACTAACATTAAATAAATAAATAATAAATATTATTGGTCATTTCACACAGCGCTATCTAGCCCCAAACTAAGCAAATCTTGTACGATGGGAATCAGATAACTTATAGAATACTTAATATTCTTTTTTTTTGTAACGACATTCCTATAATATAAAGAAAAACATCCAGACCCGGAACATATATCTGTAGATAATGCAAACATTTGTTCCGCGGCGGGAATCGAACTCGCTACCTCCTGCGTCTCAGCCAGCTATACGTCCACTGCACCACGGAGGTCGTCAACATTGATATTGTTTTGTAAAATTTTTTATTATACAACATGGAGATGCTTGAATGATTGATGAACAAGCTTATGCTCCACCTGATGTTATGTGGTAACCATCGCCTATAACCAAGTATTGCCTCGTAGGTCACGCACCTTAGAAACGTGCCCTACGCATTGTTCTGCGTCCATCAACTTGAGGCATACAGATGTTAAGCTTTATATGCCTGTAATTTCACCGGAAGCCATACTGGAACTCCACTACTCATTATCATAAATTCGGGATTTATCACGTTATCGGTGTTTCGACCGACATGTTTCGGTTCAATTCGTGAACCTTTATTAAGGTGAGTGCAATCCGCTCCGAACTGCATCTCGTCTCTGATAAATCCTGTATTTATTCGTATAATAATGATTGAGATAAATCACGAAAGTTTTCTTAGTAAAACTCTACTAGGTACTCTTAAAAAGTTAGGTCATACTGAACGTTCTATGCCTAATATAATATGATGATAGCCTTTAGAAGTAAAGGAATATGCCTTTCAGTTTTTTTTAATTTGAAGCAGGATTACCAGGAAAAAACCAGTGATTAACAAATTATGTGTTCTTTCCAGCAATTGTATATATTCAACTCAGCAGTTTCAGTATGCCTTTAGGTTTTTTTATAATTTGAAGCAGGATTACCAGGAAAAAACCAGTGATTAACAAATTGTGTGTTCTTTCCAGCAATTGTATATATTCGACTCAGCAGTTTCAGTATGCCTTTAGGTTTTTTTATAATTTGAAGTAGCATTACCAGGAAAAAACCAGTGATTAACAAATTGTGTGTTCTTTCCAGCAATTTTATATTCGACTTGGCAGTTTCAGCAGATAAAAGGAACGCTTTAGTAAAACCAAGTAGAATACAAAACGAATACTTGCGGATTTTCCAAAAAAAAACTGTCGCGGTGGAATGGGTCGTTCTCATCCTCCCCACTAGGGGACGATGGGAAAAATCTTATAAGTGTGATTTTAAATGAATAAAAATGATTTATTAACTAGCTTCAGCTAGCGGTTTGTCAACAAAAAATTTAAATCCAGGTCATAATCTATGAAGAAAACCAAGTTTTATGAAAATCAGTTCAGTCCCATTACGACGTGATTGGGTATCAAATAAATAAATAAACAAGCAGCCAAACTTTCACAATTATAATAATAATGTGATAACTAACTTTTGCCCATAGCTTCGCATGCGTGGTTGGTCAATTCAATTTAGCCTATGTCTCAATCTAAGTCAGAATGTATCCATATACCAAATTTTATCGAAATCGGTCGGTTAATCGTGAAAACGTAACAGACAAATATAATAATATAGACAGAGGAATTACTTTCAAATCTGTTGTTAGTGATTGTTTGTAATAATTATTAAATTAGATAATTTTATGATTACTTCAGCAATATTTACTAGTTTATTATTCATTTATAAACAGAAGTCGCTTTCATAAATCAACCGCCGATTTTGTGTTGGTCGGCTTTCGAGTCGCGCCACCATCGCACGACTATTTAAAGCATTCACGGCTTTTATTAAGCGCTCATCCTCACTCCTAAGCAGGAAAAGTAAAATGTCTCTTAGAAATAAGATGACCCTTTACAAACCTTGCATTCGCCCCATCATGACATACTCCTCTGTAGTATTTGCACACTCTCGTCAAGTTGCTGCCATTCATACAGTACAAAATCGTATCTTGCGAAAAGCCACAGGCTCGCCTTGGTATTTTCGTAATAACGATCTACACCGTGAATTTAAAATAGAGTCAATAGCCAAGTTAATCAAGCTCTCTTCCAAGTGACATTATGAACTTGCCACTCATCATCCGAATCCTTTGGTAACAAAACAAAACCCATGGTCCATGGACCTATGGTCCAAACAAAACCCTCCGTCGTCCGAGACACATTCTCGGAGACCCGGATGACGAAATCACCTCCGCTAATGCGGAAGAGATTTCCAAGTCATCTACATAAACACTTCACAGATATACCGACCTCGCCGGCGAGGTCGACGAGTCCCTTTAGTCGCCGCTTATACGAGGTACAAGCACGTACCCGGGCGTTTCTCTCCTATCTCCACCCTGGCAGCAGCCCAAGCCGAGGTTCGTACCTAAGTGGTGTCCTTGCGCTAGTTGCCTCATCAAAAATTACAGGGTTGAGGGCCTTCTGCGCTCGCCAAAAGCTCGGTTAAGCTGCATCGGCCTCAGAGGCCAACAGCGAGATAAGTCCATTCGAAAAATAAAATTAAGCGCTCAGTTCTTCTTCTACAGCCATCCTGTACTCCTGTATGTAGGTTGGTGGTAATTTCAGTTACTGTAGCCATTGTGTTTGTTCTGTTCTTATATGTCTATGAATAAATATATCCATGTAGAAGAAAAATGATGTAAAATAATGTGAAATTAATATGATGTCCCCATGAAAATTGTTGTTTCTTAATAAGAAATATTCTTTTTTATTTTTATTGTATAATATACAATAATAATAAAAAAGATTAATTTTCAATCTCATAAACTATAAAAAGCAACAAAAACGATCTTATCGCTTAAAAAACAATTTTATTTAGATGCCTAGTTAGGTTTGAACATGATTGCACTTGTGTTTTTGATGGACCTATAATTATTCCTGTAGCTATTATTGTATTTGTTAAGTTTTAGCAATTAAACAATATCTTATCTCTATTCAAAACTCTTGAATGGATTTGACTTCTAAATTCCTTTGGCTTTATTAATAACGGCCACAATTTTTACTGAAATTTAACTGTTGTCATTAATTAAAGTGGCATTTAATTCGCATGTAGTAGGTTTATTTAAGTTAACAGTGTTAAAATTATGAGATAAATGGTTTTAAGATTTTGTTTTTGTCCCCACGGATAGGGAGAAGGTAGTGGGGAAATGGTAACGTCGCGCCGAAATGGGGGCATCTATCGGATTATGTCAATGACACATTACTCTGTCAAAAAGTATTTCCTCCGTTTCTTCTTAAAATATTTTAGACATTTGGCCTTTGAGCCATTATAGAGGCGAGACGTTATTATCCCGTATTTATAATAATGTTTATGGCGATAATTTGTAAGATGTGTTTTGATTCAGTTCTAGTCTGAGATCAGGATATATAACTTCTCGCTTGTCAGCCATATAGTCAGTCTTTGTTTAGAAAATTTCATAGTAGGACGTAAAGCGCAAAACTGTAGATTTAGGGCGACTTGCGCAACGTTGCCTGAACGTATTTAATAACTAAACATGTTTAAACTTGACGTATATCCCCCAAATACGTTTAGGCATCGTTGCGCAAGTTGCCCTTAGAGTCTGTGTAAAACTCAATATTTGACGGGCGGCGAATGGATAAAAACGAATGGACATCCACACCTTTTTTATACTTAGTAATTACAGTAAAAAAATGGGATGTGGCTGTGTCATGGACACGGTCATGTGTTGTACGTAAATACGTGTACGTAAAAGGAGTATTTTATATATAACTAGCTGACCAATCCGCAGCTTCGTACGCGTAGTTTTTCAATAAAAACATTACCCTTTTTGGCGCAGTTGGGGAAAAAGTAGCCTATGTTACTAAAGGTGAATGTAACTTTCCAATGGTGAAATAATTTTTGAAATCGGACTAGTACTTTTTGTGTTTATTCATTACAAACATACACACAAAAATACAAATCTTTCCTCTTTATAATATTAAGTATAGATATGCATTAGATAGATTTTGACGAAAGCTGACGATTGGAACTTAAACGCACGTCGTAGCTTTTCCAAGTCAAAAGTTATACTAAATGGAAATCTTGAAACGCAGCAAAATGACCTCAAAATTGCCGCCATTTCATCTCCACCGAACGCAATGCGTCACAGTTCTCAGCGTAACTAATTATTTAATCCTTTAGCTATTGGTGGTGCAATTAAATTTTGGATGGAGATGATAGCTACGTAGCTGCAACACCAAACTGTATCCCCCGATTTTGTTATCATTCGTTTTTTTTAATTGCCGCCCATTATGGAAACAATTTCAAGAAGTGTATTCACGTCAAAAATAAGTTCTAATCGAACCAATTAATACTGAAATCAAATTAAACCATTTATCTCTGTACAAATTGTCGTTAAATCAATCTTGTCGAAAACTTCTAATTGCTCCGGAGAAATACGGCTCCAAAGATTAAAGAGTACCTTTTCCTTATATTCTGTTAGCGAAATGTACTCGTATTTGGCAGGTAAAGGTAAGAATATAAAATACAGGCTACGAATTATAAAAAATAATACTAATATATATAGCATGACTATATGATAAAAGGTATACCCATTATACAACTTGTTTTGTTATGGACGACATTAATTTAAAACACACATCCGGAATCGTATTATTTGATTTTTGAGGTAGGTGGATCAATACCGGTAGCTTGAAAATATATCCAGTACTTGATACGTTTCCAATACGTAATTTTTAATGTAACGCCTTTGCGACGATACCGCTTAGTCAGTTTAACAGGTACCTACTTACATGATGAATGAATATAGATTAATGTCAGGCCATTTTAATAGGTAACATTTGACGTCTGTTCACGTCTGTCAGTTCGGTACAACTCATACCGAACTCGTACTCGTATCGGTCAATATTACAATAAATATGTAATCGTAATTGAAAAAAGTTAAGCACTTGTGCAGTTCTAACAAAACGAAACAATACATTATTTTATGCTCGCCGTTACAAGGTTATATTGTTGAATTTTGATGAATTTTTAAATGTTACCTATTAAAATGACCTGACTTTAGTTTACCTATACAGTCTATTTCATTGATATTTTAGATTGTTTGAATATTTAAAAATTTCTGTGGTAATGACTTTAAAAAAACAATTTTACAACAATACTAGCCATTAGCCCTACAAGTGTTTTCATTTAATGTCGTACTTAACATAACGTAGTATATGGTCGTGAGCAAGTATAATATATTATATAGTATTATTAACAGATTAATTTAACTTCATAACATTACTGTATGGTTATAAAAGGGAGTAAATTAAACAAGCAAAGCGATCTTAATAATCGATCAGTTTCCTTTGCGGAATCATTACAGTTTATCAGAGTTTTATGATATTTTGCTCAGCTTTGTCGCGGTTTAAGAGCCTTTTCACTTGATTGGTTTTATAGGTGTTTGGATATTGTTAAGCATCTAATGTGTTTCTTAATATTTATTCGTCCTAAAAAACAAGGGAACAAAAAAACTTTACTAATGGCCGGTTCTTATAAACATTGAAAAAAATACAATAATTTATCAACATTTCGAGAAAAACGTTTCATTATGGTTAACAGGAACGTAAACAGTTTATTTATTGGCTATGCGACTATTTTATAACACAATAATAACACTTCAGTGGCACCTTGGGCGAATAGCCGGTGGAAATCGCGGGTGCGATTCCCGCCACGAAATAAATGTTCGCATATTCGACAAATATGTTTAATATTGATATTATATATTATTATTTTTAATCATACTCTAGCTACCACGTTAGTCCGTTCTATGCAAAAGTTTTTTGGGAGAAATCGCTTTTAGCGATAAAACCACCAGTTCTTTACTAAACCTGTTTTACGGTGTACAATAAAGTACTTTCTATTATATCGTCTGTTTAATCATTCAAGTCAATATCAATAGTAATTTCTTGAAATCACAACGATTATTTTATACAGACCATAAACCACAAACTTGGAATAATTCAAACCAATTCTAAAGAGGGGTTGGACGAAACAGTTTATATATAGATAGTTAGAGTAGGTACAATACAGCATCGATCAGTAAACTCCATTGATGTTCCGGTCATTGGGTCTGCTTGTTAACTCCGCTTCGTTTCCTCAAACAAAACTCTTGAAGAATATATGGCTGGTCAGGGCACTGTACATAACATAGCTTGAAATATATTATCTATAATACTGGGCAATTATCTATCGAAACACCGTTACGAAGGTACGTGTTAGATCCCGTATTTATAAAAATGATTGAAATCAATCACGAAAGTTTTCTAAGTAAAATACACCGAGTATTAGTATTTCAAACTGGATCAAACGAAACAGGGTGATAGAAAATAATAACTACCACCTAGTTATCTTCAAGCCGCGAGTGAATAGTTTTCTTCTAGGCAAGCGGTTACTATCGTAGACTAAACCATCGCTTTCCATCAGACGAGATCGTGGTCAAACGCTAGCCTATAATTTATTAAAATTCTTTTGATTTTGAGGATACGTTTGCGTGTACTATTTTTACAAATTTTTAAGGGAGGACAAAGTGTGCAAGAACATTTACATTAAATAGATTATTTATAAAAAAACATGATCGATGTGCGATGCACAAGATCCCATTGCCCATATATTATATACGTTCAACAAGGTGGAATACATCCTTATTTACAGGGTTGTGTATCTTGAGAATGTTAAAAATAAAGATTAAAAATACATTTATTTGGGACAAGAGTACATCACAGACATAACAAAAGGTAATAAAATTAAACATACATTGAAAAAAGACATTAAAAACAACACTGATTATGAAAATAAATTATGAAAAACTACGAGCCTTACAGTAGTCGCATATGATGTGTGACCACCGCGCGCGCTCATTGGTCAAATCAAATAGCGCGCGCTTCTCCTGTTTCCTGTAACACATTTCCATCCCGTTTGCCAAAATCACTCCCACAAACCGAGAGAAAAGATGTTACACATCATAAAAACAAAAGATTGGGAACTATCACTATAGGCAGGTACCTAACAAGAGCTACATAAGTTCGTGGGCGCTAAAAGGTTCTGTGCTGCGTAGTGTCTCAAAAACGATCAGTCTCAACTTTGTTTTGGTCCAGGCTTAGGCGCTAAGCGCAGAAGAACGCTGATGTTATTATCATAATCCAAATTCTTCCAATTAACTACATTTTGTGTAATTAGCGCTTGACTATCATTGGATGATGGACTATGATATCGTTAAAACGAAACATGATAAAATATATGATGTCACACGATTGTTTGGTCTAGTATTCTATGTAGGAGCTCTATGTACAGCCGTAGAAAGCATATGACTGATATAATGCTAATGTTTCATTAGCATCTAAATTCCTTATCAATTGAGGCATCTGTACCAGGGCCAGTGGGTATCTGCAAGCTACTTGAAACATACAGTTCACTGTCATCAGAATCTGAACTTTCAAACACAGCTGAGGAGTCAAAGGAAGTCGACTCAGAAACGTTTAGTTCAGCTTGTGCTTTGGGGATTTTTTTTTTTATGTTAGTAATGAAAATGATGCGAATAAATTGTGTAAAATATAATAAAACAGGGAAAAATGTGACATATAAGAAGCAATCAGAATTAGTTGTTAAAAAAGTTGCTTCTAGAAATCCACATAAATTATACTTACCTAAAGTCAGGCTCGACATTTATAAAAGAAATGGTTATGTGAGTGCCATAAAAATGTATAACAAATTGGATTTACCATTTTATGTATGTATTCAAAACAAATTTGACTAAATGTTTGGCACACTATTAGTTTATGACATTATTGAATATTAACCCATTCCAATGACTTTAAATTGACTTATTAGGTGCTGTGACATTTGTTTTTATTTTGTACTAGTGGACCCGCCGAACTTCGTACCGCCTTGACATGCATATAACGCAGGCTGTCAATATACGTCACCCCGGTAGATTTGTCAATTGGTGTCCCCGGCCATCATTATGTATGAGAAAATCAATGACTTCCACAAATAATTCAATACCAAAATTAGCCAAATCGCTCCACCCGTTCTCGAGTCTTAGCGAACAGCAATTCATTATATATATATAGACAATATCTCGGGATAACTCCGACTGAAGCATCTGTTTCAAACGCTACTCATTTTTTTACATCCTCTTTGACGATATTTGCAGCACGCATTCTGTCAATTCTATGTCAAACGTCATAAGGTTACATTATAAAAGCGCTAAGGTTAGATTATAAATAATTTTATATGGTGGTTAAGTATTCTTAAATTTTCTAATTTTGCGCGCAATTTTCTTAATTTTTTCTTTCAAAAGAACCTTTTCCTGACAATAAGAAATACAACAGCCGTTCACGCGTGATGGCGTGACCAAGGGAAATAGGGATTCATTTTTTTATATAGAGATTGTATTGACATTTCTAATTTTATTTGCTTGTTCGTGTACTGATACTGATAATATTTTGTATGACTTTAAACATTCACTTAGTTTAAATTTGATTTATATAGTAATTTATATTCGTACACCTGTATTACATCTGTATGGTAGAATATATAAGGATCAACAAAATGTAACATCGAAACATATGTTACTATATTCTGGCAAATAAACGTTATGATTTCTGATTACATAAGTTAATATTTTTATCAACACAATCATTATTATGAATACTATAGATTACTGTTAACACCCATCATAATCAGCATTTATCACAACCTAATTGCGTTATTAATACGCGGAAAATGCCTGTTTATTTTCATTGTAAAATGTGCGGGTGTGATTATAAATCATCAATTAGCTAAATTACGATTTACGACGAAAAAAATTTAATTAAAAGTACTTACCGCAAAATGCGGAAAGGGGGACAAAATGTGGTTTGCTCTATGCGGTATTAGCTTTAGATTTCAGTCTTATTACGTACCTTCAACTGGATTCAATTGGATATAGGTATTAATTATAAGATACACCACTTCCACCGTCCTACGTAAGGCACACTTAAAGTTTTTCGAACTTAGAAAAACAAGTTGTTATAACAAAAATATTATGTATATTGCTTTTCAAAATACTCTCCTTTACATTTTAAATATTTTTTCATGCGATCGAACCATTTTTTAAAACAGGAGGACCACAGATCTGAAGACATGTTTTCTACGTGCTGATTGAACGCTATCACTGCCTCTTCAGAGTTGGTAAAAGTGAAACGTCTCATCAAATCTTTGATTTTGGGAAAAATACATAAATCACAGGGTGCTAGGTAAGGACTGTGTGCAGGATGGGTTACGAGTTGTACTTTTTAGGAAGCTAAAAATGATTTTGTTTTGTTGGGCGGTGAAGAAGCGTTGTCATGATGTAGGAGAACGCGGCTTTTTGGTCGTCTTTCGCGAACTTTCTAACACTCTGGGTAAACAAATAGCAGAATACCACTCGGCATTAACATTCTTTTGATCTTCAAGTGGAATTGTGCAGATGGAACTCGTAGCTGAGAAAAAAAAACGCAATCATTTTTTACCAACGTTTCTCGCCAGCCTTGCTTTTGTTGGCCTGTTCTCATTTTCAAACACCCATTCACAAGATTGCTGTTTTTTTTTCAGGTTCAAAACAATAAATCCAAGATTCGTCTCCTGTGACAATGTCATAAACAGCATTAGAATGTCCGTAGTCGTACTTCAGTAGCATCTGTGAGCACCATTCCACGCGAGCCCGCTTCTGCTCCGCTGTCAGTTCATGAGGGATCCAATGACAACAAAGTTTCCGAACTTTCAATTCATCGTGTAAAATATTCTGAATTTGGCTCATACCAATCCCCAATAGTCCTCAAATTGTCTCATAGGTAATCCGCGGGTTTTTTTCGATTAGCCGCTTAACAGTAGCCACATTATTTTCGTTGACGCAGTTGAAGGCCGCCCTTCACGAAATTCGTCATGTAAAGAAACCCGACCTCTCTCAAATTCAGCAAACCATCGCCTTACGGTGCTCAAACAAGGTGCTTCTCTCTAAAAGCATTTTGAAGACGAGCGGCACAGTCTTGCGAAGTGAGAGAACTTTTAAAATCATAAAAAATTATCGCTCTAAAATCTTTTCGACTTAATTTCATTTTAGTTGCGTACGTAGAACTTTGATGTGTGATAAAAAAAATTAACAAATGATTTCCCGACAATTTTTTTTTTTACTAAGAAGGTTGCAACGTTCAAAAAAATTTAACATTCGATATTCAAATAGTTCCAATTAGCTAGAAGTGCAAAACTTTTAGTGTGCCCCATGTTTAAAGGTTGTCTAGATAAGATCGCTTTTAGCGATTCGACTGCCCATAGTACTAGATATCATCATTTCAGCCGTAAAACGTCCACTACTGAACACAGGCCTCCATGGATCTTCATGATAGGTAGTTGCCATACTCACCACGCTTGGCAGGCGGGTTGGCGAGCGCAGTACGGGATGTTGATACACGGAAAGACGCTGCTGCCCATCTTCCGGAGGTTACGGCTCTTACTGCATCCACGGACATGAGAGGAGGGGTAACATTCTACTACCGGCACCCCACGGTACTAGATATATTTGTAAAAATTATGTTCTTTTATCTTATTTTCGTATAGAATAAATAGTTATCTTATGTTATTCAAGTTCATCCCAAGATTGATATTAATGATATGACTATTGTGTCATAACCACCTGAGCTCAACTTTAAATTCACTTTATCTTATATTTTTCTCGAGATCGTACATTCTCTTAACTCGACGGATAGGACGCCATTTCACTTCGACATTTTTCTTTGTAATAAACATCCCAAGTTATAAATTCATAAAAATGCTACGTTTGATTAACCGATACTGTCGTAATTGATCGAGCAAAGCAAGATCTTTCAATCAACTTTGGCAAATCGGCGTTGTATGTATATGTATCTTTGTTTGTCCGAGGATAACTTTCGAAGCGTTGATCCGATCATCGTGAAATTGTATACTTAGGTAGGTAGTGATGGCACAATTTTGGTGTCACTAAATTATCAAAAAAGGAGGGGTTGTTGAGATATTGAGGTTCAAGAGGGGTAAAAAAATGAAAATGAGGCTAACTAGTCAAATGGGATATCAAATGAAAGGTTCTAATTAGTACATTTAGATTCAGTTTTTATTTTTAGTAAATTCTTTATAGTTTTTGAGTTATTAGTCATAATAATAACAAAACTATGACAAAATTCACAGGGTACACCAGTGACCCCCCAGTGCTGAAATTTGGTATGCATGTAGCTTAAGTAACACAAATATAAGCAAGTCTGAAATCCAGAAAAACTCCAATTTGTACCCCAACAAAAGAGTAACCACAGTACATGAACTCCCGTTGCCTGTAATTTGAATGAAACTGTAGGTGGTTATTTATTTTGTGACACTTTTTTGATAGTCAAAAATTATATATAACATTTTTTATTTTAATCGGAGACTCGCGAGATATCAAGTTCGGGGCGGACCACTAGTAATTATATAAGCGAAAGTAAGTGTGTTTGATTTTTATGATTTATTGTATATGTTTTGTGTTTAAAATGCAATTAATTTAACCTTTACTATGATGGACATCTCGGATCTCTTGCGCCAGAGACAGGTCCATACATTAAGTTTATACTTGACAATTTTTGCACTCACGTCACAGGTTGTCGCCACTTGTAATACTATCCGATAACACACGCCTTCCCATTTTTGGTATTACAGTGGTAGTGGTTCGCCCCGAACTGAGATCTCGCGAATCTCCCAATAAACAAAATATATATTATTTTTAGGGCGACTTGCACAACGATGTTTAAACGTATTTAGTGGCTAAATATGATTTAAGAAGTTGAAAAATCATACAAATACGTCAAATATAAACATGTTTAGTCACTGAACACGTTTAGTGATCTGTGTGCATGCCGGCCTTAATCTTTGACTAATAAATTAGTTGCACGATATCGAAACCAAATAACTTGACCCGCAGTTTCATTCAAATTAGAGGTAACGGGGGATCATGTAGTTACGTTGGTTACTACTCTTTATAGAGGTAGAAATTACAGTTATTCTAGATATCAGACTTTTGCCTATATTAGTGTCAGTAAAACTAGACGAATACTGGAATTCAGCACTGTGGGATCTCTGGTGTACCCTATGAATTTTGTCTAGTTTTGTTTGTATTATGGCTAATAACACAAAAACTTCAAAGATTAAACCAAAAATAAAAACGAGATTGAAATGTACTAATGACGGGCTTTTATTTGACCTAATTAATAATCTCATTTTCATTTTTTTACCTCTCTTGAACTCCAATATCCAAACAAAACATTTTAGCTCATTTAGTCTCATACTCATTTATTCAAACCGTGGGGACACAATGGAACACGTGGTTATGTCAATAATAGTACTTACTTAATTACATGTCTTTATCTAAGTAGAGGTATCACACCAACATTGTGCCATCACTATGTATCAAATTTCACAATGATCGCCTCAACACTTCGAAAGTTATCCTCGGACAAACAATCATACATACATACATACAACGCCGATTTGCATAAGTTAATCTGGAGATCTTGCTTCGCTCGATCAATAAAAAATACTTTACGTATAGGGTAGGGTGTGGGACGCCACGTGCGTCAATACTCTTGCGCCATCTCATCTGTCTGGTACAGCAGTTATGGCTGGTGCGGCGGCAAATTCAGCCGAAGATTTCAAGCGGCGCATATATGGAAGTCTTAACAGAACTTACGTATTTGAGCCATTTGTGGTAGAGATCCTGGGTCCACGGGGTACCGGGGGCTATCGTGTTTTCAAAATTATTTCTGGGCGTCTGGTCGAAGCAACATGTGATCCGAGAGCTGGCGCTTATCTGGGTCAACGCATAAGCATTGCAATTCAACGGGGCAATGCAGCCAGTGCCTTGAGGACACTTGCGCCTGGTAGTCATGTGGATCAGTTGAGCTATCTATAGATCGTTTGTACACGGTCTTAAGATGATTTAACTGTTTGTTCTGTATTTTATTATAAAAATGACCTTACTTATTGCAATGCATGAGGATACATACCGAGGATGTGCATTATGATTGCAATCTGTTACTGTTTTATGGTACCGTTCCGACAAAACATTTCCCTGGTTTATAGCCTGCCAATAGCTTTGTGAGAAATATCTCATAGTTGAAATAATCGAAAATACCATTCGGAAAATATACGACCTTTTTATTGTATTTCAGGCTTTATTTGAAGGCTGTATTTCATTATTTTATCTCGAGAGCGGTTTAAATCGGCCATTACATTTTAAGAGAGAGAAGAGCTGTGGTTATCGGTTTTAAAAATGCCATTATTGGACATAAATCACTATTACTTCTAAATGAGTGTTGTATTTCGTGATGATATACTTTAGGAACTGAATACTAAAAAATCATTCATTCCAGTTATACCAGACGCCGCAATGTTTTAGTGATTTTTAACGTTTTTACCGGATAAAAACATGGATTATTGATTTCAACTACAAGCAGAAAATGTCTTTAGCAGTCGCATTACAATGTTCGGAGACAGAATCACTTTTAAGAGGTAAATCAAACTTTGCATTTACAGGCATCGAGAATAAATAAAACTAGAATTTGCCTATTTCAATTTTGGCGATCGATCTAACATCTAATGACCTGAAAAGGGTATACTGATAAATAATTGCCGATAAAGAGTATACAATACCCAATGGTTGTGAAACTGAGTTGTCTTGGCAGCCAAAAGGATAAAAATAAAGCATAAACATTATTCTAAAACGGGGCTTTACATTCACAAATTACTTGTAACCAGGTAGATTAAGCTAGATTTCATGACCTTAAAAATGCGCGCTATACAAAGTGCTCATAGCAACTTTTTAAATTAAGACTTCTGGAAAAAATTTGGCTACTTAAAATTAAGAGTTGACTTTACCTCAGCCCAAACTCGAATTTCACCCCCGCTTCTCCGCGCACCGCTGCACGTCCTATCTCGCCGTGGTTCATATGTTTGCCGGTTTTTTATCATTCAGTCCCTTCATTATCTTGTTGTGTTTATTTCTCATTACTGCGTCTTTACAATAACCAACTAAATATAAATTCTACATTAGAATTACGTGTTCGTTTGGAGCGACAAGCGTCACGGGTACCCGTCTGAAAGCCGAGGCCAGACTGAATCGCGACACGGGCGTCCGGAGCGAATGGTTTCATTAGTGCAAAACTTAGATATTTTCATTTTATGATAAAATCAAAAGGTAGTTTGAAAATTGAAAACACAGGTGCCCTTATTTATGTTGTGTAGAATTACTGTACAAAGTTTCAAGATCTAAATTGTAGTATTCATCGCATAAGAACGGTTTTAAGATAAATTTGGAGTCATCTTTGGATTTTTTTCTATCAAGAAAATTTTACGGAATCGTGTTTTCACAACACAGGTGCTCTAGCACGTATCCTTAACTATAACATTTATGAATTACAAATTGAAATCACAAACTTTTTTGAACAAAACATTGTTTCATAATAAGCGATTTATCGTCTCCCTAGGTATAGTGCGCCCTTAAGAAAACTGATTTATAAAGTGTAACTCTTATAAATACTAATTTTATCAAAAAACTTATAAAGGTGCTATAGCCTGCTGAGTTATTCTAGTTTAGATACTACATAGGCTGCTATTTAAGAATCCGGAACTGGCCACTGCATAAATAATATTTAAAAAGAAATTATCACGTTTGAAAATGGAACTCTTTGGCTGTAGAATGCAGGTTATTTCGTCCGTCTCTCAACTGTTTTCATTGTGTGGCGCGATTTCAAAAATTGCGTGTCATTATCACAATGGATTTATCTCGAGAAAATTTTCGTGCGATGATTTTTTATGATTTTCGACGTGGTCTAACTCAACAGCAGTGTATCGATCAACTCAGTTCGACTTTTGGGGATAAAGCACCAACGAAGACTACTGTGTATCACTGGTTTAGTGAGTTTAATCGTGGACGTCGTATGCTCACGGACGAAATTAAAGATGGTCGCCCTGAATCAGTTGTTGTGCCACGAAACATCGATGCAGTACGTAAACTAATAATGCAAGATCGTCATGTGACATATCGAGAGATAGAGGTGATCTTGGGTATTAGTATGACGAGTATACATAAGATATTACACGAACACTTGGCTGCAAAAAAAGTTTGTTCGCGTTGGATACCGCACAACTTGACAATAGATCAAAAACAGGCTCATGTCGATTGGTGCAAAAAAATGATAAAAAGGTGCAGCAAAAGCTGTATATAATATCTACACAGGTGATGAATCCTGGATTTATGCATACGACCCCGAAACTAAGCAACAGTCAACAGTTTGGGTCTTCCAACATGAGCCGAACCCAACAAAAGTTGCTCGTGCGAAAAGCACTTTGAAGCAAATGGTCGCCTGTTTTTTTGGTATAGATGGACACGTGGCTACTGTACCCCTAGAAAATTGTAAATCTGTTAATTCAGAGTGGTACACGACCATTTGTTTGCCAGAAGTCTTTGCAGAAATCAGGAAGAATAATCCACAACGCAGAATCATTCTCCATCACGACAATGCAAGCTGTCACACTTCGGGTGAAACGACCCGATATTTGGAGGGTGAAACGGTGGAATTAACGGGTCATCCGCCATATAGCCCTGATTTGGCACCCAACGACTTCTTTTGATTTCCAACCGTGAAGAATAAATTACGTGGTCAACGATTTTCAACCCGAGTAGAAGCCGTTGAGGCATTCAAAAATCATGTTTTGGAGATACCGTCTTCCGATTGGACAAAGTGCTATGAAAACTGGTTTCACCGAATGCAAAAGTGCATTGATCATCATGGCGAATATTTTGAAAAGCAATAAAACCATATTTAACAGTCAATGATAGTTATTTTATTTTATTCCGGATACATAAATAGCAGCCCTCGTATTATGCTAAACTGTGTTTAGTTGTAATACGCTGTTAACATTTATGTTCAATAAATACCTTTTAAAAACAAAACATTCACAAATAAAATTTAATAATCTGTTTTTTAAAAAAAATATCTAATCTGTAGCATTCTGATAAAGATTTACTAATTTCTTTCCATCCAAAAATTGTCTGAAAGAGTTCACACTCAGCGATAAGGCTGCCCATTGTATTACCTTTATTTTAGTCTAGTGTTTTATTGTTTTTGTGTGGTAATTAAGATACGGATTTATGTTATCTTTTCAAACTTTTAAATAACAGCAAAAATAAAAGGAACGTTCACCAATTAATCAACTTGAATCCGATTTCAGGTTTCCAATTTTTCCATTGAACAAACAATTAGCAAGCCAGCCAAACAGTCGGCAATATAAAAATGACTCCGGTGACAAATATTTAACCAAGAATTATTTAAAGTTCTGAAAATTGATCGCGGGATCAACCTACAATAGTCTGTGGAGAAGCTTGCTCGTTTAATGGACTTCTAAAATAAAGGTTAACAATACTTTGGCAAATACTTCAAGTATTTATTTTTTTGTACATTGATAACAATCCTATTTGTAGTAGGGCTTGTGAAAAAGTTTTCCCGGTGAAGTACAAACGGTATCTATGTTAATATTCAGCTGACAAATTATACTCGTGTTTCTGTGTCTCGATTTGAATGTTTTGGTAAAATTACAGGTATCGATCTTTTACAGAATACATTTTGAGGAAAGTGCCAAGGAACTATACGTTATTATCCCGCCATCTCCCTTCCGTCAAAGGACAAGCAGGTGCACGGCTCAGTACCATCCGTACCTAGTTGTTATATCACCCATTCACACTCACTGTTTTGATTCTACGTTCTTGATGCGTACAGCTAAGGTATGGAACACTTTACCGTCGTCTGTTTTTTCCTAAAGCTTACAATCTGAGTATCTTTAACGTAAGAGTAAATAGGTTTTGTCTAAATCTTTGCGTTTCATCTTAGACAACATCATCGCTTATGATATCGAAGGTCGATCCAGTTTAAAAAAAAAGCACATGAGACCTTTGTATATTTTAGAGTGATGGGGATAAATCAATGCCATGAAGGCCAAGTATTAGACGGCGTGATCAGTGAGGTAATTAAATTGTTCTGAACAGTGGTATGGTTCGTAAGATACTGGGACCAACCCGCAGAATGGTCAGAAGCCGGAGAGTCCGAAAGAATTTAAAGATCGAGGAGCTAGTGAAATAATTAAACATCATCGGCAAAACGAAAACTCATCGCCTTCGCTTGCTCGGCCATTTATAGAGATTGGGAGAGGATCGATATGTTCACAATGCCTATCTCGTTTGTCCTGTCGCGCGCCGGCCGACGACCCGTTGGACGCGCGTGGTACCGCTGGAAAGATTGTGTAGTGGAAAGAGACCTCGTGAGCTACAAGCGGAGAACTGGCGGGAAACTGCACAGGATAGAGTAAAATGGCGACTGCCTTTATCGGAAGCCAAGACACACTTCGGGTCGCTGAGTGATAGCAGTAAGTATGTGGTATGATAACCGTATATCTTCGGCTAAGGGCGTTTAAGGGCTATCGTTGTTTAGTCTCCGATCTATTTTATTTCAAATCTGGGAAACACTTTCGATTATTTATTCAGAAGATGATGGGATAAGATCATCTCTTCGGATTTATGGAGGGATCGGACTGAAGATAGTGAGGGATGGAAGTAAGTAGCTTAAAGTTAAGGCTCGAATGGACCTTAATTATTCAATTTTGCCTAGAGCCTAGGGCGAATGGTAGGGCTAGGACATTTTGCTTGTGAACTATAATATTATTTATTTTAGCTTGCGCCTACAGTTTCACCTGCATTAATAGTAGAGTTTAATGTAGCTAGCGTTATTCAGAGCCTTCAACTGAAATTAAATGTACTAGCTATCAAATTGAAAGGATTTAAATCTTTTATAAATTAACCTTAGTATAAATGATCCTAAAACTCTTACAGAAAATGCAACATTTTGATTTGAACGAAACCTGATTTATTTGCTTATTTATTTAACACATTACATTTATTATTACCGTCACCTAACACAATAAATATAAATATAAACAAATATAAATATTGCTGGACATTTCACACATCGCTATCTAGCCATAAACTAAGCAGAGCTTGTATTATGGGAACCAGATAAGTGATATAATTTTTACATACATTTTTTTTGTAAATACGTACTTATAATATATATAAAAACAACCAGACCCGGAACAAATATCTGTAGATCATACAAACATTTGTTCCGCGGCGGGATTCGAACCCGCTACGAGTACCTCTTGCGTCTCAGCCGGCTATTCGCCCACTGCACCACGAAGGTCGTCAATAGAGTAGCAATATACGTCAATTAATAATAATCATGTGTCTTAAATTATATAAGTACATTTTTCTTTTTCTTTTAATAAATAAAATCAGAATCAAAATAACAATCATCAACAAAAACCAAAATAAAAATACTACATAATGAAATCAATCAATAAATCTTCTATTTGTTTACAAGAGCATCATAAAATAAATAGTGCAGCCATTAATGACACTTTTATTTTCCAATTTACACTTTTTATTATGTTGACACTTAGTAATTCAATACACTTTTATCTAACTTTATGGTTATCAAAATCTTAAATTATTCTCTGTTGTAGGATCTTTTTTTGTAATAATTTACATCTATCGAGAGAGACCTGTAATTGGCGGTATAATCTCATAAACTAGATATTTAAGACACTTTGTATTATAATTAAAACTGTTGATCTCTTCAATAAATAAATAAAATTACGAACTCGCTCCGTGAACAGTGGTACACGTCAATGTTCTCCGCAACCTGATTAAGTGCTTGTATGGTGCGCGTCAGTGGAGCTTTATCGAGCAGGTTAGTCCTTCCGCGAGGCACCACGAACATGCGGCCGCCTGCACCGCCCCACGTACTCGCCTGGCACGCAAAGCCTTATCCTCTCCAAGATAGTTGGGTTGGTTATGATCCCTCGGATCACCTTAACTACATATAGAGCCAGCGCCACATTCCTACTACCCCATTTCAAGTAGTAGACATAGACAATCATTTATTCACTACATTAGCATACAATATAAAATTCAGTTACATTTTAAGAGAGAGGAAATACTTAAAATTGAACAATTAAACAGTATAAACGTAAAACTTAAACAAAAATAAGGCAGAACTCGGTAGATACTGTGTGCTACAGCAGTAAATGGGACTCGACTCAGCATATACATATACATCATACATATACATTATCATCATACATCATATAATCATACATCATACATATACAGCCACATCCCTACTACCCCATTTCAAGTACATACGAATAATATCATATTGTGTAAGAAGGCTCCGCTTTTCTATATCCAAAGGTACGGTTATAGTTTGTAGGTATTCATTTACACATACATAAGTTTAACTAATCTAACATTCATGACGATTTAACAAGTTGAACGTAAAGTGGAGCTCCATAATTCCAACTTCTTTAGTAACTTGTTTACGGTACGAGCTATCCGATTATGGAACGACTTGTCCATTTCTATCTTTATGCTAAATCTTCAGCTATTTTTAAAAAAAACCGGCCAAGTGCGAGTCGGACTCGCGCACGAAAGGTTCGGTACCATTATCTATAAAAACGGTAAAAAATCACATTTGTTGTATGGGAGCCCCCCTTAAATATTTGTTTTTTTTATTTTAATTATTTATTTTTAAAGTGCATATATAACTAAATATTCTGTGAATATTTCAAGCGTCTACCTGTTGCCGTTATCAATATCGAGCTAAAACGAACAAAATAATCAAGTTTGTTGTATAGTACATAGCCTGCACTAAAAGTATCGGGAATGGAATATTTCCGCTGTTCCTGTATATTAAAATCTTTTTAATTGAAAACTCCTTGGTTTTAAAAATCGAATACCATTTATTTATTTAAAAAAATATTCTCGGTCGTGTCACAAGGTCTTGTCAAACTTGTTTAGTCGTTGAGAAAATGGAATTGACTCGAGAAAATTCAAGAGCGATGATTTATTATGAGTTTCGAAGTGGTTTAACACAAAAACAGTGTGTTGACGAAAGATTTCTGCATTTGGTGATGAAGCCCTATCCAAAACCACAATTTATCGCTGGTTTGCTGAATTTCAACGTGGACGTGTCAAGCTCAGTGATGATCCCCGTCGTCCAAAAACTGCAGTCACCCAAGAAAACGATGATGTTGTGCGTAAGTTGATTTAGGAAGATCGACATGTGACATACCGCGAAATTCAGGCAACTTTAGACATTGGCATGAGTCAAATACAAATAATCTTGCATGAACAATTAGGTGTAAAAAAGTTGTTTTCCCGATGGATACCGCATTTGCTCTGTGAAGAGCAAAAAGCGGTTCGCGTTACTTGGTGCGTCAGAACTCTCGAAAGATTCCACGCAGGATCCTCAAATGTTGTATACATTATCGTATTAGGTGACGAATCCTGGATATACGCGTACGAACCCGAAATAAAAAAAACAGTCACGAGTTTGGGTGTTCGAAAATGAGTTAAAGCCAACAAAAATTGTTCGTTCACGGAGTGTTGCAAAAAAAATGGTGGCCACGTTTGTCTTCAAAACCGGCCATGTTGCGACTATTCCTCTTGAAGGACAAGGACAAAGAACGGTTAATGCAGAATGGTATGCTAGCATTTGTTTGCCACAGGTCGTTTCTGAACTCCGTAAAGAGAACTGCAACCGCCGCATCATCCTCCATCACGACAATGCGAGTTCTCAGACCGCGCACAGAACAAAAGAGTTTTTAGAGCAAGAAAAAATAGAATTATTAGACCATCCGCCGTACAGCCCCGACCTAAGCCCTAATAATTTCTATACTATCCCTAAAATAAAGAATAAATTGCGTGGTCAGAGATTTTCATCACCTGAAGAAGCTGTGGACGCCTACAAAACGGCCATTTTGGAGACCCCAACTTCCGAATGGAATGGTTGCTTCAATGATTGGTTCCATCGTATGGAAAAATGTGTCAAATTTTGCGGAGAATACTTCGAAAAGCAATAAATACATTTTTAAATAGTAATGTAGTGCCACTTCCTTGATTCCCGAAATTTTCAGTGCCGCTCGTAGCCCCCCTTAAATATTTATTTTGTTCTGTTTTTAGTACTTGTTGTTACAGCGGCAACAGAAATATATCATCTGTGAAAATATCAACTGTCTAACTATCACGGTTCATGAGATACAGCCTGGTGACAGACAGACAGACAGCGGAGCCTCAGTAATAGGGTGCCGTTTTACCCTTTGGGTACGGAACACTATAAAAGAGGTCTACAAACTATACTTAGCGGCTTCTTTAGAGTAAACATTGTATTTCCTTTTGATATATATTGAAAAAGTATATGTGTATATTTTATATTTATTTATGTAAGTATATGTACGTATATTTTAGGTTTAGGTAATTATTTATTTTTATCCTACATAAATAAATACCTAAACCTTCAATCCAGTCCATCCAAAGGTTGCCGGGAAAAGATAGCTTTCAGCGATAAGGCTGCCCATATACACTCCATATATATTAGTCTTTATGTTTTTTAGGTTAAATTATTTTAATTTGGTGACACAATACTCCTCTATCTCTTTCTTGTGAAAGGACTCACCCAAAGAAGGAGCATACCTACCGATTTGTGCGACTAAGAAGTATGGCTGTGTTTTGGTTTGAAGGGTATGGTTGCCGGTGAAATTACAGGCACATGAGGCTTTACACCTGAATGCCTAAAGTTGTCTGTCGCAGGGTAGTGCATCGTAGCACGTTTCTAAGGTGCGTGATTTACGTAGCAATACGTTGTTAAAGACGATGGTTACCATTTAACATAAAATACATAATGAACGCTTCAAAATGCATATTAGTAAATGTTTGAAGAGAGGTATATAAATATGATAAAGTTACGTAAATATCCCATCAAAAAGCCCATAAATAATAAAAAGTTCGTCAAACAAGCGCTCGCTCGTCAAACATACTTCGCACTTACATCAGCGGAAACAACGGATGGATGTGTCTTTAGTCTGAGAGCTGGTATTATCAAACACAAACATTGTCTAGACCACACACTAAATCCTTGTATTATTTTTTTTATCTAGCCTATGCTGTTCTTGTGCCTTATTAAAGATGAAACGCGAAGATCTAAGGATGATGGTGGGAATCATCAGGGACACTGCAAACTTAACCATCACCTCCTAAAGACCGGAGCCACGGACAGCGGGCTTTGTCGCGGATGCCTTCGGGAGGAAGAGACTGTGGAGCACGTGATACTTCACTGCACTGCCACAAACGACGCAAGACTAAGAACGGGTCTGCAAGGGGTCATCGAATCCTTATGATCCACTAACACCGCTACTACTCCAACATCCACGGAGACCCTGGAAAGCTGCTGCCACCAACCCAAAGTCCTACTCTATTACTGCAAGGAGTTAGGATGGCTGGGGTCAGGTTAGAAAGGGGGTAATGCACCATACACCCCAATGCGGGACGTCAGTGCAGATCTTTTATTCCCCCCTCCCTACAATTAGAATTAGAAATAGCCTATGCTGTTTCACTGCTGAACAAAGGCCTCCCCTTTTGTTATGTTATTTGTGGGGAAACAGGCTTACGGCCTGCTTAATGGTAAGCGGTCACCGTCGCCTATTAACACCGGCAACACCCGAGGTATTCTCGATGCGTTCCCTACCCTGCACAAACCTCTACATTTCTCTTGAAGCGTGCCATGTCGTAGCCTAATGAGAAAATCTCAGATGGTAGCTCACTCTATTGAAGGTTTATTTCATTCCATTCCATTGAAAATTTATGTTTTTTCTGTAGATTTAAATAAGTTCCGTCATTACTTAGATGAGCACTTACACAATGAAAATCAGATTACAATGTTTAGTAGAATTGTTTATGTACTGATGTACATCGCACGTTATCCAATGTATTACCTAGTTTATGTCTTAGTTCTATTTTATAGTATAGTTATTCTTAGGTTTATTATTATTTGCGTGCAGTGTTAACCTGTAATTGATTGTGCAATCAGCTCTTACATGTAATGTAAAGTATTAATTGAATGTATCGTTGTAACTATCGTTGGTTTACCTAAATAAATAAAATAAAATAAAATTCCACATCTAGAATTTCCACATCATGCCTCATCTCTCCACTTTACTCGATCTTGTACTAAATGCCGCCATTCCCTATAACTAAGCATCCAAATCATCACGCCAATACTTTTAAGCCTTCCACGGTATTCGCCAGGCACTTGTATTCATTAGAACAAATATTTTATCTGCCATAGAAAACTGATGTACCTACATAAATATTAACTGGTGTTCCCCGCACTAGGACTTGCCTGTATCGCAAGAGGCTAAATTAGGGGACGTTGATTAAAGGATCACGCGAAGTAGCGGTACATCTACGTGCTATGTTCAGGGGATATTGTCACTGGACATTTCACTCGTCCACATTACAAAGTCTGACGGCCAAGGATCACAACACTACTGCCATTTTTATGTACTACTAAACAATACTGGTAAATTAACACATTTTTATACACATAATTATCGATTAAAACGGGTATTTATCGCGTACGTACCTATTTTATTTGTTATCCCGACGTTTCGGCTGTGTTGCAACAGTCGTGGTCACGGGTTGACTGAAGAACTTGGAACTACCGTCGAAAAGTGATAGTAGCTGCAGCAACTACCCTCACTTGGTCTTCAGGATTAGAAATGTGCTCGTTCATATTACGACACACTACACTAACCGTATCTACGCACTAAGACGACCGATCACGACGCGCACACCTTGCAATCACCGGGTTCCAGGACGCTGAGAGTCTATAGCCATCTTACCGATTGAAATTAGGAAATTTCTTGATTTCAATTGCTTCACGAACCATTTTCGTGTACACATTAGATGTTTAATTGTAGCTCCTAAACTATAACGCTCGTAGCTAGAAGCAGTCTCGTAGCACCGTAACGCTGAGTTATTGCTACGCCGTAGACACGCCATGCACAATCTTGTACTCTTGCAAACTAATATGCGCCTTATTACAACAGAAACAAAGCGTAAATTGGAGTTAGACTTGAAAAGGTATTACTGTCGGTAGTGTTTGCCAAGTTTTTCGCTCGATGGTAAACTTATCATATTAAAATATTTAAGAATAAGTTGAAGCAACTAATTGTTTAGCTTTTTGCAGTGATGGTACAAATAATTTATGAAAATTAATTCAAACTAGTTTTTAAAAACAAATTCTTTTTAATAAGAATCTATTTAAAAAAGGCTTTTATCCTTTCATAATATATCAGCCATAGGATGTCCAACCCTGAACATAGCTCTAACCCATAGTATTCCAAAACTTAACGATTTTGTGCCGGCCAACAGCTCTCAAGAATCAACGAGGCTATTTTAAAGCTATTAGATCGGGCGGAATGTTTTTTTCGATTTAGAATCAGAAAACGTTATTTTAAAAACTATCAACCTTTGAATCCATGTTGCAAAGCTTTATAATTATTATAAAATAAAATACATTTATTTCAAGCAATTATGTAGGTCATATAGGAAAGCGCACAACACAATAAGTAAACTAATGTTTATACAGGGTTTTTGAGAGCATGCCTGTGACAGCAATGTCTGGTGTACGGGCAGTCTACTCTGCCGGCTATCATTGCCAAGACGGTGTCGGCGCTGGCCTTCAGCCTGTGCACCAGGGAGGCGGCTCGCTTGCGCATGACGGTATGGAAGCAGTCGACCCGCGCCGCTGCGAACATCCCTGATGCACTGCAGTAGCGGGGCAGCCCCAGCATCGCCCTGAGTGCATTGTTATACTGGACGCGGAGTGCGCTGTATACTTCGCCTACAGGCTGCACGAGTACAGAGAGGTACAGTACGCCCGAAATAAAGTCAGCTTAACTCCCTCTGAACTACGCGCAAACCTGCGAGCAATCATATTCGCACGCGCGGACAGCGCCCTCCGCTCCCGTTCGATGTCTTCATTGTCTTTGAGGTCTGTAGTGACAACGTGCCCAAGATATTTAAATGTATATACTCTGTCTAAAATAATCCCGTTAAGACTTAAGGTTGGGACACTTTGAAGACGTTTCGTACCGACCTCAAAGACCATGAACTGACTCTTTTTAGGGTTATATTTTAACCCATGACCAGTGGCGTATTTCTCACACGTCCTCACCAGCTCTCTTAATCCACAGACCGAGGCGCTTAGCAGCACCATATCATCAGCATAACTCAAACTATTGACGCATACACCATCCGATATGACATCCGATATGCCGGCTGCTGAGCGCCACGATCAGCTCGTTCAAATAAAGGTTAAAGAGAGCGAGAGAGGTCAACCCCCTCTGTCTCACTCCACACTCCAGCCGATAAGGTGCTGACATTGCGCCCGCCCAACGTACGGTATTTATCTGGTTCCTGTACCAATACACTTAAAGATATTTACAAGCTCAGGAGGTAGGTTGATGCTCTCAAGCTTCTCCCACAAGATTTTATAGGAAACCAGATTAAAGGCCTTGGACAGGTCCAGAAAGCAGACGAACACTGGAGTCTTTCTATCTGTATAGTATCTGACGGTATGCTTAAGACACAGTATAGCACTTTCAGTGGACAGTTTAGGGCGGAACCCGAACTGATTATCATGCAAGGTTAAGTATTCATCTAACTGCATATTAAGCAAACCGTCAAACACTTTTGCAATAATAGTTGCCAGTGATATGGGTTGGTAGTTGGACTTGTCAGCCATATCTCCAGTCATGTTCTTTACTACGGGTACTACAACTGTTTTCATTAAATCAACTGGCAAGTAGGAATGACCGACACACAAGGTGTAGAACATGGCCAAGACGCCAGCCGTATGAGGGCCAGCATGTTGGAGATGCTCAATGCCGAGGCCATCGTGTCCTGCAGATTTACCTTTGGAGAGCGTTTTTATTACTTTCGCAACATTCCTAGCCGTAAATCTATATTCAAGCTTATCTTTAGGCATATCAGCAGTGGACATCTCTCGCTCAGGTCCTAGTGGCGACTTGACTATAAAGTGTTCCCTAAATATGTCGGCAATACCCTTAGGATCACTCAACCCCTCCACACTTATTGGCGGACCCGGCCGAGCATTAATCTTTTTAAATTTTTGTCAAAAATCACGAAAATCTCCACTTCCGTGTTTTCTGGCCAAGTCATCCATTTTGATTTGATCCTGATGATTTAGGCACCACTTTAAACGCGATTTAAAGACCCTTCTGCCCTCGCTCATCTTTTCGTAAACAAGACCAGATTTAGGTCTATTACAAAGGACCCATTCTCGAAAACTAGACCTGGCCTCGCTATGTGCCACTTTTACATGTGAGTTCCAACCGAATTTACGAGACTTCACTTTACCCTTTTTTATGGTGCTCTTTCGACTAGCTGCGGCAGCGGTACAAAGGGTAGTCACGATGTCAGAATACAACCCATCAAGAATACGCCTATGGTTAGCATCATTACAAAATCGATCACCACATTCTACGAACTCAGCAGGAAAGTCAATACATTTCAGTCTCATGTGACATTTATTTTCATACAAAGTAATTTCGTCCTCTGTTCTATCCCCCCAAAGTACATTCTTATAAGTAGTTACTATTTGTGGTAGACTCAAGGTTAACATACTATAATTACATTCAATTACAAGAGGAAAATGATCTGACCATACAACATCATAATCAACATACACTTTAGTTACAGAATGTTTTGCTGATTGAGTCACTATACAGTGATCTAGCCAGCTACATGATCCATATACGTCACTAACAAATGTGTAGGTATCGGACTGTAATGCCAAAAAGTCAACATCGATACAAGACCATCGCTGATCGTCACAGAAATGTATGAGTTCGCTATAAAATAGTTCAGAAGGGTTCGCGTTAAAATCACCCAATAAGTAAACAGATTCTACACCGTACTGATCTATGATAGCGCTTACCATACCGAGACAGTCCGTGAACTCAGGTAGGTTTTCAACCTTGTTCGTAGGCATATAGATGCACATCACAATAACAGGTCGATCACGTGTTACGATTTTTATTGCACATACACGACTATTGTCACACTTCAACACTGATACCTTTTGAAAGACGCTGCTTTTCCACAATAAAGCTACACCTCCGTACGGCCTTCCGCGCAGGATCCCTGCCGAAGTATCCACCGCCGACGTTCCCGTGTAACCAAACTCAGCGTCGATCGAACTTAGGAATGGTATGTCCTCGGGCAATAACCATGTTTCTTGCAAAGCAATTATATCACAAGTACGACACAGCTCTTTGATTTTATCGACGGAGCGTTTTACATTTTTACAATTAAAGCTAGCAAATTTGAGACAGCTCATCAACTTTAAATTATTTTCATCCTTTATTTATATTTTCTAAGGCCATTTACAGAAGTAATCTGTTCGTAAGTTTGTGTTTGAAATTCACAAACCGCCTGAATATTATTCCACGTGGCCACAAGTTTTCATCCAAATACAAACTAAGCTTAGTTTCCGAGACGAAGAACTTATATGCAGTGTAATCTTTTTGTCTCGATGTATTAACTTTCTGTAGGGATACCAATTCTTTGGTCTTGTATTGAATGTATTTGACTATGTCTTCTTGTAGAGTGTTATTATCCACATTTGTAATAAATATAGGAATTTTCTTCTCAGCCGCCTTAAAGGTACTCTCCAGGTCACTCGCTATGCCAGTTTTACCTAGATAGCAATATTTCATAGGTTTTTTGCGTCTAGACACTACTTGCCATCCTTCAGTGCTAGTTTCATTTACTTCTGTTTGAGTAGTCCCGCCGATGGAAAAGTTTACACCGTGATCCAGCTGACGCGTGGTTGAGCTATGTTGTTGTTTACTTGTCGTCAGCCCAGGCACCACAGATGGCTTCGTAACGTCTTTATATTTACTCATACTAATAGCTAAATCTTCACAGTGAACCAGCTGGCGCATGGAAGAGCTATGCTGTTGTTCACTCGTCGTAGGCCCTGATTCTACAGCTGGATTCATACCGGGATCGCGTAAAGTCGTCATAACATTGCCTTCTTGGCTGCAGTGACTGCTAACGGTATAATTATCACTTACGGTGCGCAGCTGCTCACTATAATCATCTCGTGATCGTTGTGAATCTACCTTCACAATTTCTCTAAACTCTTGAGTATCCGTCTCGACTTCGCTATTGAACTTCGGTTGTGAACTGTTATGTGACTCATTGAGAGATGAATTAGGCAGCTGAGATATGCCTAATACAGTAGTATCCAACAGCCATGCTCCTCGTTTGTTCATGTTTACATTACAAACTGGAGATGGGGGCAACGAATCGTTCCTGCATTTCAGAACTTCTACTTTAAACTCCATCAGCTGGTCGAGTGTGACGTATGTAGATTTGACCTTTTCAATGTCATTTTTTACTAAAAGATGATCTTTCAACAGCTTGGTACAATCAAGATAGTCAAATGTAATTGGAGGTAGTTTTTCTAGCTGACGAGCTACAAACACTGGCATTACATCAGGTTCCGCTGATTTGAACAGATTTATGATATCTCCAAGGTCTCTTTCTTCTTTATGGTCAAACCGAAATAGTTTTAAGTAGCGGTTTGGATTAGAGATCGAACTCGAAAAATATGTCAGACTGACCCGACAGCTTTACGATATTTTAAATAGTATTTCCAATGTACTGCAATGGGCAGGCCATATAGCGCACAGAACAGATGGCCAATGGGCCCGGAAAGTTCTCGAATGGAGGCCACGGACCGGCAAGCGCAGCGTAGGACGTCCACCTACAAGATGGGCAGACGACTTGGTAAGAACCGCAGGTCAGCGTTGGATACAGGTCGCTTCCAACCGCAGTTCCTGGAGATCAATGAGGGAGGCTTTTGTCCAGCAGTGGACGTCCTACGGCTGATATGATGATGATGAAGCGTAGTTGGATAAATCATAAAATTACTAAAATATAGCTTATATTACATGCGATCCATTGTGTACAGAGTATCCTAACTTTATCCTCAGTAAACAGTATTAGAGCGCAAAGTTGCGCATTGCAACAGCTATATAACAGGATAGCTATCTCCTAAATGCATGTAAACGCTTTTAGACAAGTAATATACGCAAAACGAAACGAAAAACGCTTAGTAATCGAGAAAAATACGAATTGTTAATGCTAATAGTCCGGGAGCCAGGTAAAAATTAGATCAATTATTTATTCTCGAATGATAATTGGTGAGACACATAAGGGAATAGTAGCCTCGTGAATGTCAGCTGCGGTTTCATGGAAGGGGTGAGCGGCGGCAGCTTCCCACGCACGAATAAAAAACATATATTCATAATTTCCTCTTAACTGAAAACTAGGTAAAATTGTAGCTAACGCAATATCTTGAAGAAAAAAAAATCTGCTGTAGACTTTGTCTTTTGACTTGTCACATGTAACGGTAGATGTCACTACAAGTGTTTTCGATTGACTCTTGTCTAGTACGCAACTGATTTTGCTCGTAATATTTTGAGTAATATTGCTTGCGGCAAGTTGATGTTTACTTTGATAGTCAAACACGGATATCAAAGCTCAAAATACTAATATTTATTGACAACCTTTACAAGAAAAATGTATAACAAAATACCCGAACAAATACAAACCGAAGCAATGGATGGAATCTTTGAAAATATATAATAATTCGACTAATGGAATAGTTGACATTTGACGATTTCTTTAACGACAAGACTTGTAAATTTTTTTTTTTCTGTCCATCCAAAGGTTGTCTGAAAGAAATCACTTTTATCGATACGCCATTTGTATGTCCGCGTGATTAGATAGATGTTTTAAATTATTATGTATTATTATTATTAGAAAAACCGGTGGCATTTTTATGCTGTGGTGGTACTACGGTCGTATTACTAAGAAATCCCAAATTAATATTTGATTGTTCTTACATCGCATTTAAAAGTTTTTTTTTTATTTTTATAGTGTTATCCTAACAAATACGGAAAATTCCAATATTTTAAAACCATCTCAATAATTTTTAAGCCTAGACGGGACTTGAACACGCCACCTTCCTCTTAATACGAGGATGCACTATCCAATTGTGCTACCGGGCACGTCAGGGTCGAAATTTTTGAGATGGTTTTAAAATCTTGGAATTTTTCGTATGTGTTCGGATAGCACTGTAAAATAAATATACAATTTGAAATAAGCAACGCTACATCTCTTGTCAATATACGAAACTGCAACGTTTTGCATTGAGCAGCTCAAAATATTTACAAGTTTTTCTGTAGATGGAGCTAACGGTGCTATTTAGTCGTAATCTGAATCTTCTCACTAATTTCGACCCTAATGTGACAGAGCCCGGTAGCACAATTGGATAGTGCATCCTCGTATCAAGAGGAAGGTTCCGGGTTCAAAACCCGTCTAGGCTTGAAAATTTTTGAGATCGCTTTTAATGTACTACAAAATCATTTTATCCCATAAAAAAGCTACGATTTCAAATCATGCAATTTTTTTGTCAAAAAACATTTATCTGCAGCAAAAATCTTTATAGAATGTTTTAAAATTGCCACAAACCTAAAATACATTTTCATTGCAGCCACGACATTAAATTAGATTTCCGAGAGCATTTGACATAGATACGACTAAAGAAGACCAGTGTTTCTCAAACTATTGCAAATTTTTAATATTCATGTTTTAAAAAAATATTACGCCGTTATCAGTCGTCTCAGTGCGTAGATACAGTTAGTGTAGTGTGTCGTAATATGAACGAGGACAGCTCTAATTTTGAAGACCAAGTGATGGGTAGTTGCTACAGCTGCCATCACTTCTCGACGGTAGTCCCAAGTACTCCAGTCTGCCCGTGACCACGGCTGTTATAACGCAGCCGAAACATCGGGATAACGAATAAAAAAGGTACATACGCGATAAATACTTATTTTAATTAGTACTACTTACTTACAGTGATCGTGAAAGTTTGAAAAATACTGTTTTTATATTTATGCCATCTGGGGATGGATCAAGAATATAGACATATGATGTTAAGTGGCATCGCCTATACCATAGTGTTTCCTAGTAGGTCAAATACATTAGGAACCAGTGTTGCGATCCACAATATTTCGATGCAAGTCGTAAACCTCGCACTGAAACATTGACGGTCTTAACACTTATTAATGTTTGAAATAAATCACTAAACTTTTCTAAGTAAAATGGTCTTTGTTATATTGTCCGTAAATTAATGTTCATCTTTAGGGTTTCGTACCCAAAGGGTAAAACGGCACCTTAATACTGAGGCTCCGCTGTCTGTCTGTCTGTCCGTTTGTCATCAGGCTGTATCTCATGAACCGTGATTGTTAGACAGTTGAAAACTTCACAGATGATGTCTTTTTGTTGCCGCTATATCAGCAAATACTAAGAACAAAATAAAAAAAATATTTAAGGGGGGCTCCCATACAACAAACGTGATTTTTTTGCTCATTTTTGCTTGATATTGATAACGGCGACAGGTAGACGCTTGAAATATTCACATAATATTAAGTTATATATTCACTTTAAAATAATTAATAAAATTAAAATAAAAAAATATTTAAGTGTGGCTCCCATACAACAAACGTGATTTTTTTGCCGTTTTTATAGATAATGGTACGGAACCCTTCGTGCGCGAGTCCGACTCGCACTTGGCCGGTTTTTTGTTTTTTTTCTCTTTTCTATTGTTTCATATAATTAGAAAGGCTTTGGGCTACCTCCAAACTTCAACACCAGAGTTCTCATACGAAATACATGACTTACCATCAGGTGAGGTAGTGGTCCAGCGCTTGCCTATCATAATTATAGATAAAAATATGTAAAAAAAATTTACGCCACGCGCGAGCTAACATTTGTCTGAGGTAAATAAACAAGCAAGCACAAGCAGCCCTAACTATTTTTAAAGTGAAAACTTCTTAACGCGCCGGCGAACCCTGAGCGCAACTTCAATTCGGCCGCGTCAAAAACTTCGGCCTGAATATCGCTATCCCTGTTTAGTGACGAAGTTTTGCCACGCAGAGCGACAGTGATAGCAATAGAACGATTCTAAATTTGATTAGATTTTGACCGTGTTCCGTAATACCAAAAATGATGACTAAAAACTTGTTGTATTTTTCTCATTGTGTTGTTATTCTGTAACTAGACGATATAATCTATGTTCCCATGACTAGGATACGTAAGATGTTGTTGTTTTTAATACGAAACAATTAGGTTGAAAACAGGTCTTTTATGACGTAAAAACATGCAGAATTCGATACGCTTCTATTACATTTTAGGTAAGTATTTTGATCTAATATATGGTTGGGAACCTAGATAAAAACTATTAAAATTAAAATTATACCTTATTAAGGTAGAAATATGCTCCAATTTGAAATGATCTTGGTAGTAGGTGTTGTATGGGCGATTGTCCCTCCGGTATCCCCTTAATGATTTTTTCCCATCTCAAAAAATTACCAACGCGCCGTTGGTAATTTTTTGAGATGGGAAATAATCATTGAACTCGCGACACTGTTACCGTTTCCGACACCTCTGTATAAAGTTATCTGTAGTGTAGACCGCTTTTAAATTTTGAATACCCAAATATTGAGCGCTAAATTTTACCCTTCTGACGGCACTTCCGGAGTGTCACTTTGTTTATTTATAAACATGTTACCTTGAACATAAGCCAACAAAAGATTCCTCTATGGTATTCGAAGTTGAGAAACGCTGGCGTAGACTAAAAGGTCAGTTTAATTCTTTAAAAGCACTTGCATTATTAACGCCTTTTTGAGATTTTTAACAGAAATACAATCGGAATATGTATTAGAATAGATATACTTCTAGAAGCTTCTAAATGTAGTTATTAATTGTTTAATGGCTTTGTTTAAATCCGAATTGAGCTTATTTGCACCGTATTTAAATAAAATAAAATAAAATTGACTGTACATCACTCATACTCAGAAAGTTGGTCATTATTAAGAGTTGACTATACCTCAGCCCAAACTCGAATTTCACCCCCGCTTCTCCACGCGCCGCTGCACGTCCTATCTCGGCGTGGTTCATATATTTGCCGGTTTTTTTATCATTCAGTCCCTTCATTATCTTATTGTGTTTATTTCTCATTACTGCGTCTTTTCAAAAACCAACTAAATATAAATTCTACCTAAGAATTACGTGTTCGTTTGGAGCGACAAGCGTCACGGGTACCCGTCTGAAAGCCGAGGCCAGACTGAATCGCGAAACGGGCGTCCGGAGCGAATGGTTTCATTACTGCAAAACTTAGATATTTACATTTTATGATAAAATCAAAAGGTATTTAGAAAATTTAAAACACAGGTGCCTTTATTTATGTTGTGTAGAATTACTGCACAAAGTTTCAAGGTCTTAATTGTAGTATTCATCGCACAAGAACGGTTTTAAGATAAATTTGGAATCATCTTTGGATTTTTTTTCTATCAAGAAAATTTTACGAAATCGTGTTTTCACAACACAGGCGCTCTAGCACGTATCCTTAGCTATGACATATATGAATTACAGATTTAAATAACAAAATTTGTTGAACAAAACATTGTTTCAAAATAAGCGATTTATCGTCTCCCCAGGTATAGTGCGCCCTTAACTAGACACCTGATCCGTAAATGCTGTTTATGTCTCTAGAGCCGTAAGTAAATTTCTCATTGCTTTCATAATATACTAAAATAAAATACAACCTCCATGACTAATCCATATTACTTTTTAAAATAAAATAAATTACATTCTTAAATACTGAAATTAAATACACATGTTAGAAATCAGGATTTGTAATGTGTAATTTAATAAAAAAAACTTAGCCAGATAATGCTTATTTTATATGACATATAATGACATATGTTATTCCCGCCAATTATGGTTGCACCTGGTTGCACTCGCATTGGTCATAAAGAGCAGCGTGCGTTTGAAACTTACGGAGTACCTAGTTCCGAACTCCGCATTTGGGCTCACGTCAGAATCAGAATCACACTAATAATTATAAATGCGAATGTTTGGATGTTTGTTTGTTTGTTACTGAATCATGTCGTATCGACTCAACAGATTTGTACGTAGATTATAACCTGAATTAACACATAGACTACATTTTATCCCCTAAATCAGGTCCCGTGGGATAAAAGTGGGGTGTCAAGTTGCAACAGCGAGTTTAGATGTATTTCGAGGTTACCTACACATTTAGTAGTGTAACGCGTACGAAGTCGTGGGCAGCGACTAGAATACAATAAATGACGGTATCATAGGTTATCTTATCGCTAAAAGCGATCTCTTCCAGACAACCTTAGGCTTATTATTACAATGGCTGAAGTTATCTTTAGTAGTTATGTATTAACAACAAAAAAAATATATAAGTATGTATATAAAACATATATCAGAAATGTAGTTCCTATAGTACAAGCTCTGCTTAGTTTGGGACTGGATAACGCTGTGTGAAATATCCAGCAATTTTTGTTTATTATATCTTTAAGATGCGATCTTATGCATATTGAAATGTAGTGGCAGTCGACGGACTAAATAACATGAAGGACTTGCAGCCGTTGGGGCATAACGGTTCTTGGACGGAGTCGAGTTGCTAGAAGCCGTTGTGTGCAAGCCGCATGAGATCTGTCACTCTGGACAATGGACAGTGGCTGTCCTATGGATGACATAATGATGATGACGATTGAACATATTGTACATCAATTTTTAAATCATATTTTTATGAAAAACTATGCTGATTTTCATAATAAAGAAGTGGCAATCCGGGAGTACCGACAGACGTGAAAACTTGAACAATTACGAGATACTTATATGCAGAGGTGTCGGTAACGGTATCAGTTTAGTGATTTCAATGGTTTTTTCCCATCTGATAAAATGTCCAACGCACCTAAAAAAGTTTTCACTTCATATACACAGGTGTCGGTAACGGTAACGGCAACAGTGTCGCGAGTTCAATGGTTTTTTTCCCATCTCATAAAATGCCCAACGAGCCTAAAGAAGTTTTCACTTTATATACACAGGTCTCGGTAATGGAATCGGTAAGAGTGTCACGAGTTCAATGGTTTTATCACATCTCCAAAAGTTCCCAACTCACCTTAAGAAGTTAATACTTCATATACAGAGGTGTCGGTAACGGTAATGGTAACAGTGTCGCGAGTTCAGTGGTTTTATTTCCATCTCAAAAAATACCCAACGCACCTTAAGAAGTTAATACTTCATATACAGAGGTGTCGGTAACGGTAATGGTAACAGTGTCGCGAGTTCAGTGGTTTTATTTACATCTCAAAAAATACCCAACGCACCTACAGAAGTTAATACTTCATATACAGAGGTGTCGGTAACGGTAATGGTAACAGTGTCGCGAGTTCAATGGTTTTATTTCCATCTCAAAAAATACCCAACGCACCTACAGAAGTTAATACTTCATATACAGAGGTGTCGGTAACGGTAGTGTCGCGAGTTCAGTGGTTTTATTTCCATCTCAAAAAATACCCAACGCGCCTTAAGAAGTTTTCACTTCAATAATAATCAAATTCTTTGTTTACGTTTCTAAATAATCAAACGTTTAAATGTCAATATTTCAAAAACGATTACCAGAAGTTCAATACAAATTCAATCCGATTATATAACTTGATCCGAACTTTACTGTGCAGGCTATACTTTCGTTCGACGTAGTCATTATCCAAAGTGGTTATATTTCACACAAAATTCAACTTTATTCTTATAGCCCTCAGAACTAAAATGAAATTTGTTTACTGTGAATTGAGGATTGTCATTATTTCAAAAGTGAGCAACTTTCAGTCGAAATTAAACTTTATTTCTAAAGCTAATAGAACTTAAATGACTTTTCAGAAGAATTATTTCAGTCTCTAGTTAATTTCGGGGTTATGTAGTTCAGACATACTACTATTGTTTAAAAATATGTGGTTGTATTTGATTTTAAGTTTATTCGAGATATTTGATATATGTTCCGGGTCTGGATGTTTTTCCATATATTACTAGCTGATCCGCCTGCAACTTCGCACGTGTCGTTTGTCAATATAAACATTACCTTCCTTCTGCGCAGTTATCTAAAAAGTAGCCTATGTCTCAATCCCGATCATAATCTATCTATATACCAAATTTCATAAAAATCGATAAAGCCGTTCTAGAGTTATAATTGGCGTAACTAACCAGACTTTGTTTATATATTTAGTTAAGTATGTATTTACAAAAAAATATATGTGCTCTATCAGTTAACTGAATTCCATAGTACAAGTCTTGCTTAGTTTGAGGCTGTTTGATAGCGCTGTTTGAAATGTTCATGCAATATTATTTTTTTTAACCTGGTCTTTAACGGACCAACAAAAGTCCAAACTCGGGGTTTGTCAGCGAGCGATGGAGCGCAGTATCCTAGGAGTCAAGTTAACAGACCGCATTAGAAACAGTGAACTGCGCCCCAAACACAAATCGCGGACGTTGGGCATCTCTGCCGCATGTCGGCAGACCGCGATGCCGATGGAATGGATCTCAATTCGTATATGGAAGACTGAACTACACACGCGCATGATAGAGTGGAGTGGAAGGAAGGGAGGGAGGTCTTTTCCCGGCTTTAGGATAGTACAGGCTTGGAGCTTGTACAATAATAATGATATTTTTTTTTTAAACCGGTGTGGTTTACGTACGGTGTGGGTACGACGAGACAATCGATTAAAGAGTGCTACAACCCTAATTTTAGCGAACAATCGTTTCGGTACATATTCTGCAGAAATCGATACCCGCTAACGGATCCCCTATTTGGCTTAATCGTAACCTAAATCAAGCTGAATTAAGTCACTTCCTCCATAGTTGCAAAATAGTAACAACCATTGTTACTATTTTGCAACTGTGTCAATGTTATCGACAAGAACTTCTGGATCATTTCTAAAATTATTGAAACTAAGTGTGTTGTCTGATCATAGATACGTATTATATTACCAGTACAAGATTAAAAGTGACATAAGCGCGATGATCCAGAGGGCGAGACTAATGAACCGAAGTCGAACCCGACAGACCTATTTACCCGAATACCACCACCGAATTCCAACACACTGTCCCTTCTTTGTACAGTTTTGAAACCTTTAGCAGCTACTTATAAACATGTCAGAGTCATTGATTAATTTTTGAATTAAAATCCAGTTTAATTAGATAAATGTCCTAGAACCAAAAATTCGAAGGCATTTTACATAGGTATACTATTCTAATAAGCGTTCACATGATACGGGAATGCAAAAACTTAAAAAAAAACTTTTATGCAAAAACTGGGCGTGTATCAAACCATCATGTACAATTTTTTTATTTTTATTGATGATAGCCAAGCGCTTGACCTGATGGTAAGTGATGGTGTGATCGAAGATGGAGCACGCTTGCCTAGAAAGAACCTATTCACTCTGGATTTAAGACTCCAAAGATTATACTGGTTCGGAAAAAATACACCGGAAGTAAAATCCACTCCTTACTTGAGCTAACAAGAAATGTTGAAGCAAATCGTTTGGTACGGCAAGGTGGTATGTCGACCAGGTATGGGTGATACTTCTCGGTACGTCTGCTTGTCCGGTGGTGGAAGGGGGAAGCAGGGTTAAGGTCATGAAGATCTTGCGCACATTCACCAAAAAGAATCTTGTAAAAAATAAAATAACCTAATATATTTGGTCTTGATTCCAACCCCATGTAAAATCATATTCAAAGATCAAGAGATACAAGGTACAGAGTAAGAAAGTCAGTGTTGTCTATCATAGGTATTAATATAGTCGTTAATACAGTTTCAATTTCAGCAAAAACTGTATCAGACAATATCTGATAAAAATCTGTATGTATTACATACACTGTGCTGGACACTATCGACTTAAAAGCACATGTTCAAGCTAGGGCTATGCGATACACAAACCTGCAGATTCTGTAATAAGGCGGCACAACCACCCCTACATCTGTTAGGCGAATGTGCTCCACTAATGCGCAAACGTAGCATTCATTCGAACAAAAACATTCTTAACCCGGCGGAGCTTACAGACACTGAAAATATTCTACAGTTTTCAACAGCTGTAGGGCTTAATGGTGAACTTTAAACGCTCCCATAAACTAAGGCCAACCTGAATACAAGTGGCGATTAGAAAAGGCCTCGTGATCGCAGCAAAATTAAAGCCACAACACCAATTTTTTTGAAGTAAAACTTCTTTACACACACTTAACTCGGGGAGTAAGCTGGTGAATGTGTGACGAGAGCGTTACAAAACGTGTGATCGGCGAGGCTAACGAAAGTTGAGAGGGAATTATAAGTAAGTGAAGATAGAAATAGAGAGATATACGTTTTGTATATTACTGTAGGAACAAGAGAGAGAGAGAGAGAGGTGCGAGCACACATTTTCTTTCTCTCTTTCTTTCATACGTTTTGTATATCTAAGACACAGTGCAGGCCTATTGTCTGTATCACACTCTAGGAGCAAGAGAGAGCAGTGCGCGCGCACATTTTCTTTCTCTCTTCCTCCCATAGCCAGTGCATGAAATATATATATATATCTCAGTCAGTAGTTCGTTTGCGAGTTTACTGGCGTTACCCGAACGGTGATTTCTTGATTATTTTTCGTGATTTCATTTCGTTTTTGAATAATTTTATAAATTAATATTTTGAATAAGAATTTTTGCTTCAGTTGTGTGATCTAAAGCACACTCGTTTTTTTACACTTAATTAAATACAGATGTTTAGATAGCGTCTGGTTGTTTTATTCCACTAAGGGCGCAAACAAGAATTTGGCCTACCTGATAGTAAGCGGTTACCGTTGCCTATGGACGTGTGTAGCACCAAAGGAATCACACGCGCAGTAAGCTAATGTTCCGGGCTGATAGTTCGAAGTTTTCGAGTGGAGACCACGCTCTAGAAGTAGGAAGGCAACTAGAAGAAAACACCCTAATAAAGGTTACTTTGAGCCGTTGAGTGCTGGTAACACAAGATCGGTCGCTTTGAAAATGTATGCGGTAGACTTATTGACGTCCTATCGTTGATATAATGATGATGAATCCATAAGGGAAAATTCTAAAATTCACCTCGTTAGCATCATATCACAAAAAAGTGTATTCACATCCCTAAAATATTATCTCGAAAATTCCGGTCGGTATTGAAAAGAGTCTTTGACGCGTTAACAGATTTTGCCACGGTTCGATCCCTTGAATTAACTTTATACAGAGTTCTGCGGAATACGTGCGTGAACCCATAAACAAAATATGTTCAGTTGTATTTTTAACATGTCATTTTTTGCCCGGAGATATAAAAGCAGATTTTTTGTATGTCTACTGAAAACAACAAATATTTTCCTAACTTTCCTTAAAACATTGGGTCCAGAATGAAAGTCGAACATTATTCTCGTAATAACCTTTTGAAAAAAATGCTTCATTTTTACAATCCGTCGGATACCACCTCTCAGATACCACTATCGAACAAAATTATTCTTCATCCTCTTGGATAGCACTGTAGGGACCGTGTAAGTGTGTGTGAAGATGAATCAGCAGTTTTGCGTGTATGCGAGAAGTATGATCGCGACAAATGGCAGTTACTGTGAGCTGTTGGTCAAGTACGTTTGTGTGTCATATCGGGGCAACTCGGAATAAATAACTACAAGTGAAATCTGACAATTTACATTCAGTAACTCCCAATGTAGACTCCTTAGAATGATATATATTTATTAGGTACCTATTAAGTAAGGAACCTACAGCACCTTTCGAAGGTCCATGTTTATTTTACCACTTACGGAATAGCAACTTTTGATAAAATATTGTTCACTTTACCACCTCTCAAATTAACACACAAATACTTAACCACCCTGTATTTCCTGGTGGTATTAAAGCGCTCATTCGAGCGTGATGAAGATTATGGAAAGATCTTAGCGTTTCAAAGTAAAGGTGATCCCAGGAATCGGGTTTAGCATAATCAATGTCTTGTTGGGAATTGTTCGTTACCATGAAAATATTATAGATTAATGCTCTAAAAAACCAGACAAGTGCGAGCCTGACTCGCGAACCGAGGGTTACGTTTTTTTTAATGCTATATATCAACAAATTAACGATTTTTCTTTTATTTGTTGCTGTGAGACCTTGCTTCTTGCCAAATTTCATGATTCTAGGTCAACGGGAACTATTTATATAGGTTTTGATTTAGTTGCGAGTTTCAAAGTATGCGGCATAAGTGACCGTGTTTTTTATTGGGTTGACTTAGAAGCTTGATTTTTAAGGTTCCGTAGCCAAATGGCACAACTCTGTACCCTTATGGATTCGTCATGTCTGTCTGTCCGTCCGTATCTCACAGCCACTTTTTTCCGAAACTATAAGAACTATACTGTTGAAACTTGGTAAGTAGATGTATTCTGTGAACCGCAATTAAGATTTTCACACAAAAATAGAAAAAAAAAACAAATGATATTGAGGTTTCTAATATAATTTTTTTCTAAAACAAATAGTTTACGCGAGAGACACTTCCAAAGTGGTAAAATGTGCCCCCCCCCCTGTAACTTCTAAAATAAGAGAATGATAAAACTACAAAAAATATATGATGTACATTAGCATGTAAACTTTCACCGAAAATTAGTTTGAACAAGATCTAGTAAATAATTTTTTTTAATACGTCATAAATCGTAAACCGCAATTTACCTTTCATTCAATCAACTCAAATATAAAAAAGTTACAACGAACTACAAGAACTTTCATATTATGTTACTAGCTGCTACGGAACCCTTCATGGGCGAGTCCGACTTGCACTTGGCCGCTTTTATTTTACGCTCCAAGAAATACGATTTCCAAAAATGCGAAACGTTGCATTGCTAAGTATCAAGATTCAATCGAATCTTGAATTTGTATAGAATTAGTTAATCTAGTTTAATAATGAAACAAATCTAAGATGGCGCCGAAAATCAACTTGCATCAAATGCATGCAATAGTGTACACACAACTACACATCAAGCTATAAATTTCCAGTATAAGCTGACCTCTCATTCTACGAAAAGCCTACACAATGCGAGGTCAGCTTATACTGGAATTTTTTGATGTGTACAAGAGGTAATGATTTTCGGCGCTATTTTAAATTAATTATTTTAATAAACCAGGTTCTAAGAGACTTTTTCTTCAAATTATGGTTAATAAAATAGTCTTGAGGTAAAGGCAATCTGCAAACATATCAAACGATAAAATAAAATTAAATTTGTCATAAAATCGCTTACCATCAGGCGAGATCGTAGTCAAACGCAAGTCAATGTATAAAAAAATGGCTCTTCTCGTAGAAAGTCAAAGTCAACAGTATTTTAATAAAACAACAAACAACTTCTCTACTTTTGTATACTTTTTTAAGTTTACTGTAAAATATGATATTAAAAAATATATAATACACGATACACTAACAAAATTTAACGAGAAAAGGATATAATTATTTTAATGCCTTCAAATCAAAACCTTATGCAAATACTCTTATTTACTTTGTCATATTCAATACATGGATTTTGTAGTTCTAACGATAAAAGCAGTATTAGCTTTACTTTTTCAATATTATCAGCCCTATCCTCATATAAATAAGGTAAGATTTTGTTAAATTTCTTTCGGATAAAACCTTATACGAAGTAACTTCGTGGTTGATTAAATCTGCGTCATTAGTTGGTATGTTTGTGACGTCACGGATAACGTAACTGAAAAAGCATCGAGGAAGATTAAATGTGATTATTTACCTGTGGTCAAAATGGGAGTTGTAGGAAATGAGAGATAATTTTTTATCATTTTCATGTTTAGTATATTTTGTTGGTGATTTGTGTTTATAGAAAGAGGGGCAGTTATTATTCTTGATTAGCCCATTAAATTATTTGATCTTCCATCAAACAACATCGCTGCTGAAACTATATTAAAATCGATGCTTATGCCTAGTAATATTGTTTTTTATTGGTGACTAGCTTCAGTCCGCGGTTTCGCACGCGTGGTTTATAAATATTTATTTTCATATCTTCTGAACCCTGCAAGATATCGAAACTGAAAATATACGAAAATGTAAGGTAAAATTATTTTACTAATCCCTAAATTTTCATTGAAATCTGTTAACCGTTTTGGAGCTTATGCGAGGCTAACTTTACGGCGGACTTATAGACAAAACATCAAAAAGGTCATTTAAGGCATCGTATATAGGTAAATAGTCAATATAAAATTTTGGCATTTATTTGAAAATCTGAGACACTTCTATTTTAGAATGTTCGGATAGAAAACGCTTGTCTAGAAAGAACCTGTTAACTCTGTTAAGTTAGAATAGAAGAACTGTTAACTTAAGTAAAAAGATAATTAATAAAAACCCTTCTATACAAAATCTGATAGAGTCGAACAGTTAAGCACTGCAGTATAACTTTAGAAACTATCATGGTTATGAAATCTATTTGGTCCAAAAACGGAATATTTACCATGATTTGTGAGTTTTTGAGTATCGGGATATTTTGACGCAGGTGCATGCGCCATGATCACGGGTAAACAGAAGTTTTTGGGTTGTTATTGGCAGATATAATGATCTACCCTCTTTCTCAGTCTCTTGCTAGGAATGAATTCACTATTACTATTACTACCACTCGTTTCATTCTCGATCATAACTCGATTTCGACACACAGCACTCACGTGAGGACGCGTTATCGACGCTTCACTTCTTCGGTTCTTAGACATTCTCACCACAGGATTCCAGGCTCCAGAAACGTCTCAAATCGAGGTAAATATCCCGGTTTTAGTACAAATTATGCACTGTAGTGTTTATTTAGTGATAAAAGGAGTACACTACACAGTTTTTTTATATTATTATGAACCTGTCGTGTCCCGGAAAGGGAAGGAAGACTTTTTCCATAAACTGAAGGGAAAAAGCCTTTCCTTTCGGCCCAATCGCCTCCGTTTTGGGCCATTGTGATCCTTCAAATCTTATTCATCCCTTCATCTTTGCTACGGTCTACTGCGAGGTTTTCCGTTCAGATGAGTCTACTCCGTGGCTTTCACACTGCGATTAAAAACAACCACTGACCTGTGTATGCGAGTAGAACATGCTGAAGTTGGAGACGATGACGGGCACTGGCAGTGCGATGGTCAGTACGCCTGCCAGCGCACACAGAGCGCCCACGAACATGCCCAGGTATGTCTTCGGGGCCATGTCGCCGTACCCCACTGTGGTCATCGTGACGATAGCCCACCAGAGGCCGAGGGGGATGGACTTGAACTGGTTGTCTGGGTTATCCTAGAAAAAAAAAAATTAAATTACTGTTGGACCAAACATAGTTTTGAAATTACAGTGCAATTCTCGTTTGTGCTTCTGTAATTAGTACTCTGAGCCCCAAAACACAAGCTTATTCTTTAAGCTTAGCTTAAAGCTCTCTGTAAGCAATATCTGTAACTACCAAACTTGTGAACTAGCTCATATAAAAAAAAGAAGACACGTGAGGTGGTTACCACCAGTATGCATCAACTTGATGTACGCAGGGTAGTGCATTGTAGGGCACGTTCCTAAGGTGTGTGACCTATGAGACAATGCTTTGTTATCATGATCATCATATCGACCTCCGTGGCGCAGTGAACGAATAGCCAGCTGAGACGCAGGAGGTAGCGGGTTCGATTCCCGCCGCGGAACAAATGTGTACATGATCTACAGGTATTTGTTCCGGGTCTGGATGTTTTTCTATGTATTATAAGTATGTATTTAAAAAAAAACGTATATAAGTATTCTATTAGTTATCTGGTTCCCATAGTACAAGCTCTGCTTAGTTTGGGGCTAGATAGCACTGTGTGAAATGTCCAGCAATATTTATATGATTATTATTTTCACTGCTGGGCATAGGCCTCTCTTCGTTGTCGCCATTCGCCTCTGTCCGGCGCTTGTTATAATGTGCTTGCTATGTTTTGTTATAAGCGATGGTTACCAATTGATATCAGGTCGGCAATGTGTTTCGTTGTCATCACAGCGCTAAGTATAAAAACAGTTATATTAGGTCAGTTTAAATAAAGTAGAATATAGGATTTACTTAACTACTTTTGCCAAAGAATCACGTTTGCAAAATAACTAACCTAACTACCTTAATCTCACTAGATCACAATTTATAGCTAGACCGCGAAGAAATTTAGAACATTAGCTGTTCCGTTTAGTAGGTCAACCAATTACGGACAGAAATTTTTCTATATTATCCATCTTTTTATATATTATGTATCGTGATTGTCTTTTATTAATGGCCCACCTGATTGGCAAATTGGTTATACCGAAGTAGTTACCATCGCCTACAACAAAGCATTGTTTTACAGATCACTGTGGGGGCAAGGGCTACAGCAGTATATTCTGTGACGGAGTTTTATGCAAGTCTGCATTTTGGCCCAGCGTGCCATCATTTGCCAGCCGCCCCACCAGTCGCCTCCTTCCTTTGTTATAGTTCACGCAATGTTACGAAAAAGAAATAGTGCTTTAGTAAATCCCAGTCTGTGTTTGCATTCATCTGCACCCTGGTCTAGGAACCAAAGACACTACCACTCACGACTTCCCGATAGTAACCCGATAGCCGCGCACTTTAGATAGATAGATAATTTCTTTATTGCACACTATTAAATACAAAGATATAAAAGAAAATACACTTTTAAATCATAAGTACAATGGGCGGCCTTATCACTAAAAGCAATCTCTTCCAGGCAACCTTTGGGTGGACAGGATCTATATGAACAAATAAGGACGGCGGCGTAAGATAATATTAGAATCCCTAGAAAAAGTATATTTTACAACAAAAACGTACGCGCACTGCGTCCATCAACTTGGGGCATATAGGTATACCTCATATGCCCGTAATAGTTTTACCGGTACCACATAAAACTGAAACACAGAAATGCTGCTTGGCGGCAGAAATAGGTACAGAATAGGAGCCCTATCACAAGCTCTACTGCTAATCCATCGGTGTTCATAACCATTATTCACATTCCGACTTCACCCACTAGTGGGTATACCGTGGGACCTATACCTTACTAAGTTTGAGCTATCCAGCTTGATTCTGGGCTTGTCGGTTCAGTCGTAACAATTGTTTCGGTTAGATTCGTAAACCTACATCATTTTATTATTATTATTTAGGATTTATTTATTTAATTAGAACTGATTAACCAATTACATTAATCAATTTAAAAGAATTCAAAACATTAATTACATAAACCATACATTGTCAAATCAAAATCTAAATAAAAACTAATTTAAAACATTAATTACATAAACCATACCTTTACCATCATGGTAAAGCCGCGGTTTTATTGCTGCTTGGGATAGCCTACGCACGTAGCGCAGCGTGGGTTCATTTGTCTGCCTGCGTGTACCTTTCCACTGCAGCACACGCATCGCACGGATATTAACGCGCCGGCGAACCCCGAGCGCAACTTCAATTCGGCAGCGTCAAAAACTTCGGGCTGAATATCGCTATCCCTGTTTAGTGACGAAGTTTAGCCACGCAGAGCGACAGTGATAGCAATAGAACGATTCTAAATTTGATTAGATTTTGACCATGTTCCGTAATACCACAAATGATGACTGAAAACTTGTTGTATTTTTCTCATTGTGTTGTTATTCTGTAACTAGACGATATAATCTATGTTCCCATGACTAGGATACGTAAGATGTTGTTGTTTTTAATACGAAATAATTAGGTTGAAAACAGGTCTTTTATGACGTAAAAACATGCAGAATGCGATACGCTTCTATTTCATTTTAGGTAAGTATTTTGATCTAATATATGGTTGGGAACCTAGATAAATACTTTTAAAATTAAAATAATACCTTATTAAGGTAGAAATATGCTCCAATTAGAAATGATCTTGGTAGTACGTGTTGTATGGGCGATTGTTCCTCCGGTGTCCCCTTAACCCACGACCACAGCCAGGCCGGCTGTTATTACGTCATTAGTTTACCCCTTCCTCCTGTCCCAGCCATCACCTCTACTGCTGTAAAGCTACGCCGCCGTGTGCCGCATGTATATGCGCCGTTCACTTGCTGGCGCGAGGGCAATAGTATATTTATATTGATTCGTATTATTATTTATAATTTGTACTTTATAAAATTTCTTATCATTATTATTATTTCTAACATAATATATTTATTACTTCTATCTACTCATCATAATTATCTATTTAAGCCTATCATAAATGTATGCAAACACCAATTAGTGCCTATTCGTTCTTACGAGTTCTAATGACTTGCCTAAAAAAGGTTTCTGCAGAATAACAGCGCCGAGCTGTCGATCGGTGGCGAGGCATAATGCTGAGCTGAAACCACATTTGCTGCAGTAACATGTACTTGCCTCTTTTTAATTTTTCCCTAACTACATTGTATATTTATTATTTCATTCTATTGTTTCTATGTTTGTTGTGTGTAATTTTCCGTTTTCTCTTACTTGTGTTCTTTATTTGATGTTATACCTTTTGATTGTATTGTGTGAATTTGTGTGTGCTATGGCAGCAAATAAATGTATGTCTATATCTATATCGTGTGCTACGTTAAACTGCGAGGATGAGGTATCCGAGCAGGCCACGTTGGTGACGTCATGAAGCCACGCATCCGTACGTATCGTAGCCGTGGGTCGCAGTGGATAGATCCACCTACATTCTTAACAAAGCGATACACTTCGCTATGCGTCTCATCTCGCACTGCTGCAAGATGCACCACTCGCATCCGTCAGACGTGACACCGACAAAACAGTGCGTAATAACTTCCTTATTTAAAATAATTCATTCGGTATATTTCGTCCAATAAATTATTCCACAAACAGCATTAATTTAAGCATTATTAAAATGCAAGCCGATATCGCTCGAAAATTTAATTATCACCCCGAAACAAATCAACTGTTATGCCACAGTTCAAAACAGGACAGCCAGGTTACAATTCTGTATTCCAAAAGTTTTCATTCTCATTGCTAAAGGACGTTATATCAATCGCCTATCTAAACACATACAAATAATTAATTTCTAATAAAACACTTCATATCAACTTTACTAACAAAAAGGTAAAATACTGTCCAATATTTATTAACAACTAGCTGACTCGCCGAACTTCGTAACGCCTTGACATGCATACGACGCGGGCTGCCAATGTACGTCACCCCGGTAAAATTGTCAATCGGCTATCATTAGTTGCATCTATGTCTGAGAAAATGAATTCTCTTCATAATTTTTTTTGCTTGTATTTTTCCGATATTTAGTTATTTTGCTATACAAATCCAACAAATCAATGATCGTCAAAATCAGTCCCGTCAAAACCCGTCTTTGTTTGTTAAAAATATATAGAGATTATACCGTACGAAAATACGGCAAAATATTTGGGTATGACCCTTGACGCAAAGTTATGCTGGAAAGCTCACGTCAAGAAGAAAAAAGAGGAATTAGAATTGCAGTACAAAAGAATGTACTGGTTACTTGGAAGGCAGTCTTCTCTTTCAGCACACAATAAAATTGCTTTGTACAAACAAGTCTTGATGCCAGTATGGACTTATGGTATACAGCTCGGTTTAAAGAGTTTATTCTCATAAGAACAAATTACAATTCACTTAAAATGAGCTTAAATATATTATAACAGTAAGTTTAGTCTAGTGTACAAAGTATGTATTCATCATGTAGGTATATAACATTATAGAAACTTTTAAATCAAAGGTTTTCCAAAAGTAGGTACCAACACACTCACACTATAACAATTTTAGGTAGGTTATTGAAGTTGCTCTCATCTACAGCTTGAATCTATAGCTCTGGGGTTGTACCAAAAAAACGAAACATTCTAACCATCCAACGATTCCAAAATAAAGTACTCAGAGACATCGTAGATCCAACTTGGTATATTAGAACTGACGACCTTCACCGGGACCTCATCATAGAATTAATCGATAGAGTAATACAAAAATATACAGAAGCTCACGAACAAAGACTTCACCATCATGTGAACGTCGAGGCAATCCAGCTCCTCGACAACACGAATATAGTGAGAAGACTGAAAAGGACAAAACCTTTTGAGTTATTTTAGTGTGCAATAGTGTAATATAGTTTCAGTGTTAGTGCTATTCATAAGGAACACAAGAACATATTGTCTCCCCCTATTAAATAGAGACTGAAAGAAAAGTGGCAATGTACACATTCTTAATCATAATGATATTATTAAAACTATGATAACATAAAATTCCTCATTGGTCTACTTAGATAGGTTGTAATATAACTAGAGTACATGTACGATGTTGGTACATAAAAAGAAAATACGAGCCTTACAGTTACATTTTTACCCTACACCATACACCATATGAATAAAATTACAAACAATACAGAAAACACAAAGCAAATCATAATCTTATCTACCGAATTCTACACTCGAAAATTGGTCATTTAAAACTCGATAACGGCTCTGTATATGCGATTATCCGTAAATAAATTTAAAAATAGAATGAGGCTCATTGTATTCATAATAATATGCTATAATGAAATACAACCTCCATGACAAATCCTTATTTAAATTAAATGAAAGAGGTCTCATATTAAAAAACATCTAACCACCAGGCACGCTCATTGGTCAAATCAAATGTTTTCGTCAATGTTAAATGTTTTTGTCAAGTATTTCGTCGGTTTCCTGTTACACATTTCCGTCCCTTTTGCCAAAATCACTCCCACAAACCTAGAGTAAAAATGTTACACGTCAATGAAACACGGCGACAAAGTGAAGAAATTCTTTTGTCCTCTGAGGTTCTTTCCCAAAACGATGCTCACACGTCAAATTAATTTTTTTAATTATTTCATACATAAATGGAAAACGGTTTTCAAATTTTACTGTTATTTGATAAGATAACGCAGTGCTTACGTTTCACTTAATGTTAAAAAGTTCAATAACAGTTCAGTTACAGGTAACGTCCAACTGTACATGGCCTAGGTAGGGTGGGAGTACTACTAATATGTACCTAGTCAGGTCATAAGTATTGTAACACAGTAAAAACTTTTCTTATAGAATGCTGGCCACAAAAAAGTTTATAGAATTCGAATTTCGAATTATTCATGAAAATAAAATGTGTACTTTTTAGAATTTTACTCATTTTTAAATATAGAGTGGACGCTTAAAGAAGACCGTGTTGCAGTTATTGCGTTGCATCGTTGCGGTTACGCGCCAATTAAAATTTTTTACATACTGGAAAATTTGAATATAAACAAAAGATTCGTTTATCGCACCATCAAACGATACAATGAAGACTCTAGTGTAGATGAGAGGTCAAGAAGTGGTCGCCCTCGGTCTGTTAGGACTCCAGCAGTGATAAAAGCTGTGAAGGCGCGAATTCAAAGAAATCCCAAACGTAAGCAGAAACTGTTAGCCCCTCAGATGGGGTTAAGCAGAACCACGGTGAAAAGGGTGTTAAATGAAGACTTAGGGCTTCGGGCATATCGAAGAAAAACAGGACATCGTTTGAATGCTCGTCTAATGGACCTGAGACTGAAGAGATGCCGCGCTTTGTTAAAGCGGTACGCGGAAAAAAAATAACGCGAAATTATTTTTTCAGATGAAAAAAATTTTACCGTAGAAGAGAGCTACAACACACAAAATGATAAGGTGTGGCGATGGATAAGGCACAGTAGTGAAGAAGCGAGCAACCGTATTCCGCGTGTCCAACGAGGTCATTTTCCATCCTCGCTCATGGTATGGTTGGGAGTTTCTTATTGGGGCTTAACAGAGGTACATTTTTGTGAGAAAGGTGTAAAAACGAATGCAGTTGTGTATCAAAATACAGTCCTGACGAACCTTGTGGAACCTGTTTCTCATACCATGTTCAATAACAGGCACTGGGTATTCCAACAAGATTCGGCGCCAGCTCATAGAGCGAAGAGCACACAAGACTGGCTGGCGGCGCGTGAAATCGACTTCATCCGGCACGAAGACTGGCCCTCCTCCAGTCAAGATTTGAATCCGTTAGATTACAAGATATGGCAACACTTGGAGGAAAAGGCGTGCTTAAAGCCTCATCCCAATTTGGAGTCACTCAAGACATCCTTGATTAAGGCAGCCGCCGATATTGACATGGACCTCGTTCGTGCTGCGATAGACGACTGGCCGCGCAGATTGAAGGCCTGTATTCAAAATCACGGAGGTCATTTTGAATAAACTTTAGTGTGATAAGAATCTATGTTTTGTAAAGTTTATTTTGGTATATAAATAATTACATAATGAATAAACTTGTTTAAATTATTTTATATTAAACATGTGACAGAATTTATGACCTGACTAGGTATTACTAATGTACTAAAATAAAATAATGAGGGTTATACATTTATTTCTTACTGTAAAAGCACACTTTGGACTTGGGAAGTAAGCTGGTGCTTATAAAAAGTGTGATCGGGCGAAGCGAACGGTAGTTGAGAGGGAGATATAAGTTAGTGAAGATAGAAAGAGAGAGAGTTACGTTTCGCATATTACTGTAGGGGCAAAAGAAAGAGGTGCGAGCACATATTTTCTTTCTCTCTTTCTCTCATAGCCAGTTACGTTTCGTATATCTAAGATACAGTGCAGGCCTATTGTCTGTATCACACTGTAGGAGCAAGAGAGAGCAGTGCGCGCGCACATTTTCTTTCTCTCTTCCTCTCATAACCATATATATATATATATATGTCGGAGAACATCCATCATTACGTTAAGAACACTGTCTTTAAACCTAGTCGTCAAAGTGACAGTTTGATTTTGTTTCTTTTTAATTTTAATTCCTACTCGATTGTGAAGATGGCGTGATTGTCGATACTTTTATTAGAATGGCAACACTGGCTTGTCTCTGGCCGGATGTTTTTGGTTTGACAGCCGTTAAAAAACTAACAGAGTTGCGGCCATTTTGGGAGGGATTCGGTTACCGATCGCCGACGAGTAAAGACATCAAAAGACATCACGCTCATCTGGTTATATTTCCATGTGATTTGTTATACAACGGAATAAATCCACATTGGTCTACACGCCTGCGATATTATTTCGAAGAAACTCCTCGTAATGGACGAGCAATCGAGCTTCGCTAACGCCCCTTCCAACCACCTGCCGTCATCAGAAGTGGGATGTAACCGACCATGTGGAAGAAGTGACGACATGGAAGAAAAGTGGCGATTGTTGCTGGAGCAACAAAATCAAAATTTTCTCGCCCTTATGCACGCTATGAAAGGACCGTCGTCAAGCCATGTTGTGCACCTAACGGAATTCGATCCTGACAAAATGAATATTGACGCGCGTGCTTGGTTATCCACTGCAACTATGTGTATGGCTGATAACCAGCTTAATGGAGCACCGTTGATGATTGCACTGAGTAAGTCTTTAAAGGGCCAGGCTTCGATTTGGCTGTCACAAATATCCTATCCTGGCATGGAATGGAAAGATTTTCAAGAGACCTTTACTGCGCGTTACGACACACCTGAGACTGCCGCCGCTACCCTGCTGCATCTGTGGAATAGTAAACCAAAAGACAACGAGTGTCTCGCCTCCTATGCCGCTTCTCAGATTAATGTGCTGCTGTCGCGCTGGAAGAACATGGATGTTGAACAAATTGCTGTTTCTAGTGTGGTTGCGCACCTTGCTCAAATAGAACCACGTGCAAACCACCTTGCTTTTACGACCGAAATCGCGACGCGTGCCAAGCTTCAGCAAGAATTGAAGGCGTTGTCGCATCTCAAGAGGAAAGCAACCTCTGTTATGGATTCTGGGAATGGACCTAATGATGCTAAGCGCAAATTCATACCATCACCTACATATTATGTGAAGTGCGCTCATTGTGGAAGACATGGGCATCACATTTCTGTCTGCTGATTTAAGAAGGACAACCAGAGGAAGGAGTACCATCACTCGAACCCGACGCCAGGACAATCAAGCGCTACTGTGAAGTCCAATGATGTAAATGCTGCTGTGACCTGTTACAACTGTGGGGACAAGGGCCACTACTCCTCAAGATGCCCGCTGCCGAAGAAGATCAACGGTGGCAAGCCAGGTTCCCTGCCTGCTAGCAACGCTGGCGAGCGACGTGTGGACGTCTGCACTGTTGCAGCCCCTGCTGGTGTTATGCAGCAATATGGTGAGTCCTTTTCATTTTGTTATGACTCTGGAGCAGAGTGCTCTCTTGTAAAGGAGTCAATGTCGTCAAGAATCCATGGCAAGCGAATAAATAACACTGTTAAAATGACTGGCATTGGTGATAGTAAAGTATATAGTACCGTGCAGATTTTGGCCATGGTTCAGATTGACGACATTGCTCTTGAAATTCTTTTTCATGTTCTCCTGGACAAATACCTACGTCACAATATAATGATTGGTTATGATGTTTTGCCTCAAGGTGTTGACATTTTAATATATTCTAATAAGCTTCATTTTGCGAAGACGCTAACAGTAAATGCCTGTGCTACTTCTACCCCTGCTGCAGTTGATTTTAACGATGTAGACACTGATGTGCCTCTTGAATCTAAGCCTAAACTTGTAAACCTGTTAAATGAATTCAAAGATTACTTCGTTTCTGGTACACCTTCAGGTCATGCTAATGTAGATCCGATAGAGATTTGACTGGTAGATGCTAATAAGACCGTGTATCGTAGGCCGTATAGGTTGAGTCCACAGGAACGTGAAGTTGTTAGGGAAAAGGTTGATGAGTTGCTTGCAGCTGAAGTTATACGTCCGAGCACATCACCTTTTGCGAGCCCTATTCTTCTCGTGAAGAAAAAGGACGGATCGGACCGTATGTGTGTAGATTTCAGGGAGCTCAATGCAAATACGGTGCCAGATCGCTATCCTTTACCTTTGATAGCCGACCAAATAGATCGTCTGCATGGTTGCCATTATTTTACAACCCTTGATATGGCCAGTGGATTTCATCAGCTGCCGATACACGCGGACTCCATTGAAAAGACCGCATTCGTGACTCCGGAGGGCCATTTTGAATATCTCAAGATGCGCTTTGGTCTACGGAACGCACCAGCGGCTTTTCAACGAGCAGTCAATAAAGCGTTGGGGCCTCTGGCTAACACTTATGCCGTCGTCTATATGGATGACATCCTTATCATTGGTAAATATGACGTTGATGAGACCTTAGAGAGGATCCGTTCTGTCCTGTGCGTACTTACCGAGTCCGGTTTTTCCTTCAACTTGAAGAAGTGTTCTTTTATGAAGAAGAGAGTAGAGTATCTGGGGTACGAGGTTAGTAAGGGCGAAATTCGTCCAAATCCCAAGAAGGTTGAAGCTCTCACTCGTTTACCTCCTCCAGAGACAGTCACTCAGTTGAGGCAGTTCATTGGGCTGGCTTCGTATTTCAGGCAGTTTGTTCCTAAATTTGCTCAGGTCATGGCTCCTCTTCATGCACTTACTTCTCCTGGTAAAAGAAATATCGACTGGAAGCCTGAACATGAAGAAATTAGGCAGAAAATTATCTCTGTATTGACTAATGAGCCCGTTTTAGTTATCTTTGATCCGGATGGTCCGGTTGAACTGCATACAGATGCGTCGTCGATTGGGTATGGCGGAATCCTTATCCAAAACAAGGATGGCAGGAACCATGTCGTTGGGTACTACAGCAAACGAACCACACCCGCTGAGGCAAAATACCACTCATACGAGCTGGAAACCTTAGCGGTTGTGAACTCGATTAAGCACTTCCGTCATTACTTGCATGGGAACAAGTTTGTTGTCGTAACAGACGCGTTAAAGTCTTCTCATCGGAAAGCAGATCTCACCCCTGTGCATCGGTGGTGGGCTTTTCTGCAAGCCTTTGATTTTGAAATTGTTTTAGGGATGGAAAAAGGATGTGTCATGCCGATTTCTTGTCACGAAATCCTTTACCTGTAGAGTCTATTACTAGGGTCCAACAGATGCGGGTTGATGTCGCCAACTTGCCGGAACACTGGTTGCAAGCGGAGCAGCAGCGTGATCCTGAAATCTTAAAGCTGATCGATGATCACAAAGAACATCGCATGAACGAGGATGTCGCAAGGACATACGAGGTTAGGAAGGGTGTTCTTCATAGGAAAGTGCAGCGGAATAACAGATCTCGATGGTTGCCGATTGTACCTAGGGCTCTTCGTTGGTCGCTTGTGAATTCTATACACGAGTCTCTAATGCATGTAGGCTGGGAGAAAACGCTCGAAAAGATCTTCGACATGTATTGGTTCGAGCACATGTCTAAATTTGTTCGAAAGTTCGTTGACAATTGCGTCACATGTAAAATCTCGAAATCTTCGTCAGGAAAGGTTCAGGCTAAAATACATCCAATACCTAAGAATCCGATACCTTGGCATACGTTGCATATTGATGCTACAGGGAAGTTGAGTGGCAAGAATGACAAAAAGGAATACGTTTTCGTATTGATCGACGCATTCACCAAGTTTGTCTTGCTACATCACACCCTACGCATCGATACTGCAAGCAGCATTCAAGCTCTGAAAAGTAGTATCTCTTTATTTGGAGCCCCTAAGCGTCTTATTGCTGATCAGGGACGATGTTTTGCGAGTGCCGATTTCAAGGACTTCTGTCAGTCTCATGCAATAAACTTGCACCTTATTGCTACCGGTAGTTCTCGCGCAAACGGTCAGGTCGAGAGGGCCATGAGCACACTGAAAAATATGCTGACGGCCGTTGAGTCCAGTAAAGAGCGGTCATGGCAAGATGCTCTTCCTGACGTTCAGCTAGCGTTGAACTGTACCATCAACAGGGTTACTAAGTCGAGTCCCCTCGAACTTCTTGTAGGCAAAGTTGCTAGGCCTTTAGATCTCCCTTTCGCTGATGACGATGAGCCGGTAGTAGATATCGACGCGGTTCGTGAGCAAGCTGTTGCCAGTATGGAGAAAAACTCTACCTATGATAAGTCTCGTTTCGACAGCACAAAGGCGAAGGTTCAAAATTTTGCTGTAGGTGATTTCGTTCTTTTGAAAAATGAAGAAAGGAACCAGTTAAAACTAGACCCTAAATATAAAGGTCCCTTTAAGATCGCTGAGTTATTAGATGGCGATAGGTATCTGATCAAAGCTTTAAACAGTAATAGGTCTTACAACTATGCACACGATCGGTTAAGAAAAATGCCTTCTAATCAATTTGCTGATGATTTGTCCAGGGAGCACGAGATTGAGCAACCTCAACAAGACGTTGATATTGTTACCACAAATAACCAACAAAATGTTGTTGTTATTGCACAAGTTGAGCCAAATAATGAAAATGTTTCTAAAGAGCAAGTTTTGAAAACGATCACGATTAATCATGATACCTGAAGTAAAATTTTATTGTTTGTAATGATAATTTTTTTCTGTAACTAGTTGATATAATTTTGTTTTTATTTGTCAAAACTGGTTTTACAACTTGAAGTTGCATACGTTGGCATGTAGTCGTAGCTCCGGTCTAACCGAAGAGTGCGCGATGCGCATCTAACTATGCATCCTATCACTGGTTAAGTGAAAATCACTGGTAAAGTGAAATCGCTGGTCAAGCGAAATCGCTGGTTAAGCGTAAAAGTTTAAGAATGGTCGCTGGTCAAGTGACTATTAAAATCGTTGCTGGTCAAGTGACGACAAAAAATCACTGGTCAAGTGAAAATGTAAAAAAAAAAGAGAGTTGTATCGCTGGTCAAGTGATACAACATTAATGAGGTTCTAAAACCAGTTTGATGTTTTTTTGTTTGTACATGATTGTAATTACAATTTAAAAAGAGCTGATAATGATCAAAGAAACTTAAAATTAAAAGCAGTCTCACATTATTAAAGTACCAAGTTTGCATTCAAAACCTTGCACTATTGTAGACAGGAGGGACTGAGAATAGTATCAACTGCGGTAAATGTTTTCACTTCCAGATTGAACACCCACGCGAGGACGCGTGACGCTGTCAGAATGGCCGTGTCGGAGAACATCCATCATTACGTTAAGAACACTGTTTTTAAACCTAGTCGTCAAAGTGACAGTTTGATTTTGTTTCTTTTTCATTTTAATTCCTACTCGATTGTGAAGATGGCGTGATTGTCGATACTTTTATTAGAATGGCAACACTGGCTTGTCTCTGGCCGGATGTTTTTGGTTTGACAGCCGTTAAAAAACTAACAGAGTTGCGGCCATTTTGGCAGGGATTCGGTTACCGATCGCCGACGAGTAAAGACATCAAAAGACATCACGCTCATCTGGTTATATTTCCATGTGATTTGTTATACAACGGAATAAATCCACATTGGTCTACACGCCTGCGATATTATTTCGAAGAAACTCCTCGTAATGGACGAGCAATCGAGCTTCGCTAACGCCCCTTCCAACCACCCGCCGTCATATATGTATCTCAGTCAGTAGTTCGTTTGCGAGTTTGTTAGCGTTACGCGAACGGTGATATCTTGATTAATTTTTGGTAATTTCATTTTCACACTCGTTTTTTATATCACTAATAAGCATTCGGACCCCCTGTTGGTAAGTGGTTATCGTATATCCTATAGACGTTTGTCACTCGCAAGTTGGCAACACTTTTATAACTATAAAATACACTTTTTGAAGGACTCAGTTTACAGTTTATAGTCTCTGGGGAAACCCTCGGTAGGAAGACTACCCCACAACATAAAAGTGTTAGTGGGAGTGTATTTTCAGCATTACGCAAAGGTTAACTGAAATTGAATGCGTGCTAGCCTTAAGTTCGCCTGAATACAGATGTATTTTAAATTTTGTGCAATAAAGAATTTTCGATCAATCAATATTTCTCTGGAACCTCATAGTGCGCGACCACATCGTCTCCAAGGTTCCAAGTTTATTTCGTCGCGGCTATAACGTTCTGATTTATACGTGTATTAACTTAAATCGCTCCCAAATTCCGAACTTTTTGAGCAGGCATATTTTGGTGTCAAACTTGAAGACTTCTACAATATTCAATGATACGGTATATTGCCAAAGTTTATACTTTGTAGGCTGTATTATCCAATAGCGCAAGAGAATAAAAATGTTTTTTAGGATGGATGTATTTACCTATATACAGACACGAGTAGGATAAACCGGTTTGGTCTAGGATAAACTAATTTGGCTTGAAATCGGGTTTGGCCGGTACGGTAACATATTGTATTATGTATGTATGTTCATTTGGCACATCCTGTAAGCTAATCGGCTTCACACCATCATCATCATCATTCTCAGCCCTGGTGGACCTACTGCTGGGCATAGGGCTTACTTTGTTTCAACCATTCTTCCCCATCCTGTGCCAGTCTGAGCCACGCACCCGCGCACTTATTGATGTCGTCGACCCATATCGCTGGTGGACGTCCCCTATTTCGATGCCCAGTTCTCGGCCTCCACTCTGTTAGTGCCTTAGTCCACCTTTCATCCCTACGTCTAGCCAAGTGTCCTGCCCAACTCCACTTGAGCTCCAATATTCGCCTGCTGATGTCTTGTACTTTATTCTGCTTGCGAGTTTCGGTATAAGGAACTCGATCTAAGAGTGTGATGCCGAGCATCGCGCGCTCCATCATGCGCTCTATGCTACATTTTGTGCACAGCCTCCTTCGTGAGCCTCCATGTCTCGGCACCATAAGTCATAGTTGGCAGGACACATTGGTTATAGAGACATGTTTTAAGACATTGTGATATAAACGGCTTAACAGTTTTTAATAAATGAGGTATAAGTTGTCTGAATCACGAGAGCGACAGGCCATACAAAGTTTCAAGAAATCCAATTGGCTTGCAGCCGCCATATTGATCAGAAATATAATTAAGTGATTTATCAAAATTAACACCTTTAGGTAAATAGTATCAGTTTGTGGTAAATATAATGTTTAATTTTAGATACTCTGCTCTCACTACCCTCACATAGACGAGGAATCAATATCAAATTGACGTATCTAAATATTAATTTCGGAAAATGTACCTATGTACACTAAAATACAGTATTATAAATTCAAAACGATATATATATATATATCTCTGTGTGTATGATTCATACCACGATCAATCTTAATAAAATGTAGTATAAAGATGACCTAGAATAAGACATAGGCTACACTTTATCGACACGCGTGCATAACGTGTACCTATATAAAAACTTGCCAAGTCAGACCTTAGGCTTCAATATATTAACCTAAGTTATAAGAAGAAATGATAATTTAGTAGTTATAAAACATTTTACGTTGTTATAAATAAATTTCAGGACTGGCCATTGAACTTGGCACCCATTTAGATCTCACTTCTTTTGTCGTTGAAGTCAACAACCAAGGCATATATCATAATAATGAACTTGGCTCTCATTTCACTTGACTCTCATTATGTTTTTGATAGGATCTTTATTTTACTTAACACTTTACCAAATAAGATAAGATAACTTCCTATAAGATAAGATCCGTTTTAAAAACTTTCTCCCAACAAATACTAAAATATCCCTAGTCAACTCTTTGCTCCTACCTATAATCGACTATGCGGATATATGGTACCTAGACCTTAATCAGGACCTCCTTAACAAATTGGATCGACTGCTCAATACGTGCATTAGGTTCATCTACGGTCTCCGTAAGTATGATCATATCATGTGTCTGAGTATCGCTCCAAACTGAAATGGCTCTCAATTCGTGACAGGAGAAAGTTAAGAGTTTTATGTCTTCTTTTTTCGATCCTTAGGGACCCCTTTACTCCCCATTATCTTAAATGCAAATTTTCCTACCTGTCTGACACCCATGACCAAAACTTCAGATCCACTGATTCTCTACTTCTCGTTACCCCGAAACACTCAACCGCCTTCCGTGGCAACTCTTTTGAGGTGGTAGCTGTCGGTCTATGGAACTCTCTCCCTACTCATATTAAAAAGGCGCCTAGTAAACCGGTTTTCAGACGACTAGTCTACAGTCATTTCTTGCAGTCCTCCACTGGCTGTTAAAATATATGAAAACGTAGTACCCATGTGTGTTGTCTGTAATAGTATTTTTTGTTTTATATCTATAAATATATATATATATATAGATATAATATATATATAATATATAAATATATAGATATAATATATATATATTTGTTATATTTCTCATATATATATTCTATATGTAATATTATTGTTATATCAAGTAGGTTTATGTATTTATTCTAACTGTAATCGGAGTTTATTGTTATTTGTGTTTCTTTTGTTTTTTTTAATAAACATTAATATTGTTAAAAGTTAGCACGCCAACCTTTTTTGTTACCTCTGAGGTTGGCAGGTAGAAAATGCTATTAGCATTAAGCCCACCTTTTCTACATGTAATTTGTATTTTTGTGCAATAAAGTATTAAATAAATAAATAAATAAAATAACTCTTTATTGTACACCATAGTAAAATACAGAACATAATTCTTACAAATAGATTTAATACAATGGGTGGTCAAATGGTTAGGTTCATGACGTTGGGATTCGAGTTATGGAGCTCAAATGGTCTTGGGCGGGACACTTGGCTAGACGTGGTGATGACAGATGGATCAGGACAGTGACTGAATTGTGGCCGAGGAGCGGGTATAGAAGGGTAGAACGACCAGCAGCGAGATGGGTGGACGCCATCGTAAAGGTCGCGGGCCGTCAGTGGGTGAGACTAGCGCAGGATCGTGGTGGAAGGCACAAACTTGGGGAGGCCTATACCCAACAATGGGTGAAGTCATGCTGTGAATGATGATGATGATGGGCGGTCAAATAAATACCCATAATTCTTAATCATGGTTATTAACACAGAAAAGCCCAAAACAACAATATTTATGGATAAAAACATTAAATATAGGTATGACTGTTCCAACGCATATTACCAGCAATTAACTTGCACTGCGGTTAGTTTTCATTCGTACCTGAAATTCAGTAGTCAATCGTACCACAGTAAATACGCAGAGTAAGGCAACTCCATACAAAGTGTATTCATCAATCAATAATATAAATACGGCATTTACCACGTACCGTTGTATCCGTGATATGTTAATAATTCATGAACTACCTGCTGACTTGGTTTTTAGGTACTAGCCGTTTTAGCTCTGTAAGCGATTAAACAAAATATTTTATAGATAAAAGTATTTACAATTGATATGCATTTGTTCTTATTTATTCATTTATTGTTATGTCTTGATTTAGCGTTGAAATACCTTTTTTTCCTGTGGCACGCCTTACCTTCTTTTAGCGTGACCAGGATGACTGGTAGATAATGCTATCAGCATAAAATACTCCTAGCACTATTCTGTTTTGTGTGAAAATAATAATATTTTTAAGAGCCTGTAGTGTCCAACTGCAGGGCAAAGCTCTCTTTTTCTTCTCTCCAGTCTTCTCTATTTTGGGCTATTGTGGACCAATCCTGTAAATGGGCATCAATTTCATATCTTCGCCGCGGATTAGTTCATTTATAAAAATACAACCGAATTGAGAACTTCCTCCTTTTCTAAAAATAATAACATAGTAAAACAATATTAATTTATTTCAAATATTAGAACAATTTTAGGTAATATTACAACATAAAGTATTTTATAAGAACTTAAAATATATATAAAGCCCTAATCTAACAAGCCGCTGCCAGTGGGCAGCGTGCCCAGAATTCTGGCCGCATTGCCACGTTGAATGGCAATGCTTAAACGTTGGCCAAAATATAGGCCAGCATTTTGGTCACGCGTCGCCTCGAGCAGGCGTTTTGAAAGGTCATCATAAATGGAAAGCCCAAAAGGCCGATTCAGCCGCCGCAACAGCCTTATTTTGCATACAGAAAAGATGTGACGGCGCTAAAGTGTCAACACAAGTGGCGTCCCACACTAAAGGTCGCCCCATCTTCCACGGAATTAGTGTTATTCCGTCAGGTCTTTTACCATCGTCACGTACGAGACCACTTGGTTCCAAAATGGCAGCGCAGTTGGCGTTGGTAAAAGCCCGGTTATTATTCCTTTTCGTAGGTCGGTTAATAAACTAAGTGGACTGAAACCTTCAATCAATGCTTTATGCTTTTTGATGAATGATGATGAATGATGAATAAGTGAATTGAAAAAAAAATTGTCAAAGTATTAAATATATCAATATTTTTTATGATACTATGGTAGCCAAATAGTTCTTCTACACATGGGAACCCATTATTGGCTCTTTGTTTATATCCAAAATTTATTATTATGTTGTATAAGCTGTTGATTCTCCGTCAAATAAAATTAAAAAAGTTAGTATTCTGTTTCTTCGATACTGTGTTAATTAACATGAGAATTGTATAAAGGACAATTTACATGGGCGGCGGTCCGTCCGTCGCACAAATGTTATGCATGAGATGAAAATTTTAGCTTTCCACACAGATTTGTTTTGATCATTTTAAGGCTTTATATTCCATGAATAACAATACAAACAGTGACGGTTAACAGTTTCTTGTTTAGACAAGAATATATTGAAAACTAGCTGTTGCCCGTGACTTTATACGCGTTATACTACTAAATGTGTAGGTAACCTAAAAATAAGACAAAACTCGCTGTTGCAACTTGACTTGACACGACACCCCACATTTATTCCATGGGATCTGATTTAAAATATAAAGTAGCCTATGTGTTTATCCAGGTTATTATCTTCGTGCATACTAAATTTCATCGAAATGGGTTCAGCAGTTACGACGTGATTGAGTAACAAACAAACGAATAAATAAAGGAACATCCAAACTTTCGCATTTATAATATTAGTATGATTAAAAAAAACCCGACGCTTTCTTTTTTCGTGAAGGGTTAAACACTGACACAGAGACTAAGAACCAAACCAGATAAACTAGCTTTATATTATAAGAAACCGCATCCAAATCGGTCAATCCGTTTAGGAACTACGATGGCACAGACGGACAGATAGACAGATAGATAAAGTCTTTATTGCACACCATTAAATATAAACATATAACAGAAAACACACTTTTAAATCATAGGTACAATGGGCGGCCTCGATATAGGTGTCAAACTTAAGACACCCCACTGTTTGCTAAGGTCGTTGAATAAAAACCCCCGTAATAGGTTCAAACTCTAACCTCAACTCAAGAGCCAAGAAGCTCTTAATAATGAGCTAGCAGCTACTAGCATAGCTCCACAGCTTAAAGCATAAATTAGAAGGTTGCAATTCTCTCGGATTTTTAACCGACCTAAATAAAAGGAGGAGGTTGTAACAGTTCCAATAGTAACCGTTCAGTTTGATAATTCACAAATAAATTTTAAAATGAATTATAATCTGTGGGGATAGATTTCGCTACTTGATGAGTTGTTGATTTAAATTTCGTCAAAAATACAATTATTCTGTTATTTTTTTTTGTTTGTTTTGAGGACCAGGGAATAACCAGGGAGCCAACAGGTGATGATCAGAATTTCCTAATGGATATGAGTAAAACGTTCATGTTTGGATTCTTTTAAATTGTTTTTGTGAGATGTTTGACGATATCGTCTACCAGGATCTGATGATGGAGCCAGCAGGGAATCAACAGAAATCTTTAATGTATAACAGTAGATTTATCGTGTTTAAGTTCTATTAAATTGTTTTTGGGAGGCTAGATATATAATGACTCCCAGGATTTGATCATAAAGCCAGGAGTGAATCACACTAATATTATAAATGTGAAAGTTTGGATGTTCGTTTATTTTTTTGTTACTCAATAGCGTCGTAACGGCTGAACTAATCTTCCTAAAGTTTGTTATGTACGTAAATTTATAACTTAACACATAAGCTACTTTTTATTCCATAAATCAGGTCCCATGGGATAAAATGGTGTGTCTAAGTTTCTATAGGAAAATGATTTTTGTTTATGTTACCGCAAGATTTTAAAATTATCTCAAAAAGTTTCAATTCTAGACGGGACTTGAACCCACTACCTTCCTCTTGATACGAGGATGCACTATCCAATTGTGCTACCGGGCTCTGTCACGCCAATGTCGAAATTAATGAGATGATTCAGATTACGACTAAATCGCCGTTAGTTATTACCCCTTCACGACAAAACTACTGAATGGATTGAGTTCAAATTTTGCAAATGATTTACTAAATTAACATAAATGTTACTGTTTATCTCATAAATCAGTTTTCATAATCTTTGGTGCGCCTTTAGGCCAAAGTAAGTGTAGATATATAACCTTATATATAGTGATATATTATCACTTTTAAATCCATATAAACAGATAAATTCATAGAAATATTCTGCTATATAGGATTCCTGCAGTCCACTTCTTTAAATTTAATATTAATGAAATGGTGAGTCATACAAAATTCAGCCATCGTAGTGACCCCAGCCTATTGTCTGCATGGTAGATATAGGCGCAATGATGAGTAATAAAAAAATCCAGCTACCGTAGTTTCTGCCAGCACACTCTCACTTCACTTCAGTGAATATAGGGTAGCAGTGATGAATCATACACAATATTAGCTACCGCAGAGAATTCCAACCAACTCACTACAAGTCAGATAAGGCCGCAGCAATAAGTCATGAAAAATAATTCAGCTGCAGCAGCATCCTCCAATTCAATCATTTTAAGATTTATAATGTTACAATGATTAATCATCAAAAAAAAATTAACGCATCATCCCCCAGTGTACAGTGCTGCGTTAAAAGTTTTACATAGGGTCTCAAGGATGAATAATAAAAAAAACAACTTCTGCAGCGTTCTGCTATCCACTTTCTTTAAGTTTGTTAGAGTCGCAGTGATAAGTCTTCAAGTAAAATAGGATCAGCTAACATAGCGTCCCCCAGCCCACTCCCTTAAATTAGATAGAGTGGCAAAATTGAGTCATAAAAAAATCAGTAACCGCAGCGTCTTCCAACTCACGCTCTCTTTAATTAAAATGGGGTCTTTTTAAGATGAATAGAGTAATGATAAGTCAAAAAATTTGTAGCTACCGCAGCATCCCCGAATCCACCCTCTTTAAGATAAGTAGGGTCGCAGTGATGAATAATAAAAATGTGCAGCTACGTAACATCGCCCCCAACCAGCTAACTACAACAAATTACAAGTAAGATGGGGCCGCAACAATGAGCTTTAAAAAAATCGAATATCGTAGGCTCCACCAGCTCAATCTTTATAAGATAAATTGGGTCGCAATTATTAGTCATAATAATAAATCGGCTAGCGTAGCCACCCTCATTTAGATATATAGGCATAAAAAAACTCATCGTGCCCCACTCAACCCACTACAAGTTAGGTAAGGCTATAAAATATATTATATATATTGAACTACCGCAGCGTCTCGAAGCCCATTGCCTTGATGGGTTCGTAATGATAGTGATATAAGTTTTCAGCCAACACAGCGTCCTCATGCTTCAGGGTCCCAATGATGAACCATAAAACATTGTAAAACTGCAGCGTCCACTAACCAACTCACAACGATAACAATAACCTATCTAACGATAGGGTCGAATGATTAGTGAATATTATATAAATATAAAATATTGGAGGTAGCGCAGCATCTCTCAGCTCACCCTCTTTAAAATAAATAGGGTCACAATAATGAGTGATATCAAATTTTTCAGCTACCGCCGAGTTTTTCTGCCTGCTCTTTCTAGGTAGAATCTCACTAGTCTCTTAAAATTAGCTGTATGTATACACCATAGAACAACGTGCGCGAAAACGCTGGTAACAGCTAAGATTTTTTTATGACTTATCATTGCGCATATATCTAACATGCAGAGAGTGGGCTGGCGTCACAACGCCTAGCATTTTCTAGGGCACACCATTGTGACAATATTAAACTTAAAAGGAGTGGAATGCACGACGACTTTTATGTAGCTGCAATTTTTTTACCTGATTTATGGGATTAAATGAAGCAGGTTCATAGCAGTAAGTTAGTTTAGGTTAAAACCTACGTACATACCAAATACCATCGAAATCGGTTCAGCCGTTACGACGTGATTGAGTAACAAATAAACAAACATCCTCACTGAACATCATCACATAAATTAATGTGATATGTTGTGATAAATTAGTACCTACTCATTTAGTAGTGTAATGAGTATGAAGTCGCCGGCAACAGCTAGTAGTAGAAATACGTTCCATTCGCACAATGCGGTTCTGTTTGACCTAAACTATGCGACGCTTAGTCTAAGTCTGTTCCGCGGCGGGAATCGAACCCGTATCCTCCTGCATCTCCGCTTATTGATCACGGTGGTAGTCCGCATCGTTATGTTCATGTTTATTACGTTGACAAAGTTAATCGCTTAAGTACTAAACTTAGCATTTAACATCAAAGTATGATCAAGATATTATTTAGTTGGGCATCTCACATTGTTTTGCCAACTTTTACTTGTTCAGGATACTTTGATGTGTAAATAAATACTTGTAAATATATATATACCAATATTTATAAATCTATATTAATAATCTTCTTTTGTAATATTATAAATATTGTTATTTGTAATTTAATGTTTGTAGGAGGTTTTCACAGAATTAAGGGAAAATCTGAAAATTCTTTCAGCGAAGAAAACTACACTAACCCATAATGCTGTCCATTATTGTTCGAGCGAAGTGAGATCGCCAAATCAACTTGGGCAAATCGGCATTGTATGTTTGCTTGTTTGTTTGTCCGAGGATAAATTTCGAAGCGTTGATCCGATCATCGTGAAATTTGATTTATAGGTATGTAGTGTTAGCACAATCCTGGTGTGAATAAATGAGTTAAAAATGTGGGGGATTGTTGAGATATTGGGGTTCAAGAGTGGTAAAAAAAAATTTAAATGGGACTATCCTGTTAAATGGCACGTCTAATAAAAGTTTTTTGTGCCTAATAAAATTTCGACCCTAGTTTTATTTTAAGTTTAGACCTTGTAGTTTTTAAGTTATTAGCCATAAATAAAAAATGAATTATGACAAAATTTACAAGGTCCACCAAGGTACTAAGAGTAACCACACACTGTTGAAATTTGGTATGCGTGTAGCTTTAGGGACACAAATTATGGAAAGATCTACAATTCCAAAAAACTGCAAATTTTACGACAAAAAAACATATCCAAATAACATGAATTCCCGTTACCTGTAATTTGAATGAAACTGTAAGTCAAGCTAGTTTGGTTATTTATTTTGGAGCACTATTTTGAGAGTCATAGATTACAAATAGCTTTTTTGTTAATAAGGGAGGCTCACGAGATCTCAGTTCGGGGCGTACCACTAGTTATTTTTAGTTTAAACCTACTATGGTAAGGTAGGGTAAGGTGACCACTTTAGTGGTTACAAACCCCTAAACCATTTAGGCCGTTTTACAAGTACCCCTGTAGATTACAGATTCAGTGTGGTGAAAAGTTGCCTAACGTTCTCCTTTCATGCAATCTTTGCAGTATGTAATCTGCGTAAGCTTAATTAAGTTATTTGTCCTACGCTCGAGCTGGCAAGTGAAACGTGAATACGTGGTTTTGCTTATAATTGGTTTTGTCTGATCTCTTGTGAAATACTGTGGCAGATGCAAACGTTATTCAACATTTTGAATATTTCTACAGGAATGCTTTGGAAAATGATTTATAAACCTAAACGTTGCTGACGGAGCGAGACGGCAACGCAGCGTAATATTCCTTATCATAGCAGATTGGCAACGTCGCATGATAATTATAGAGTAGTCAAGGAAGCTAGATACATTTTTGATTTTTTATGTTTTGTATACGTTATTTGTAATTTATTATATACTAGCCAATCTACTACCAATCTACTGACCAATCCGCAGCTTCGCACGCGTAGTTTTTCAATAAAATCATTATCCTCCTTGTGTACAGTTGGGTAAAAAGTAGCCTATGTCACTCAAGGTGAATGTTGCTTTCAATGGTGAAAGAATTTTTGAAATCGGCACAGTAATTTTTGAGTTTATTCATTACAAACATGCACACAAAAATACAAATCTTTCCTCTTTATGGACTGGCAATTATCTAATTCTCGTTGTATTCAATAACCCATGTTGATGGATGCTGGGCAGTGCATCGTAGGGTGCATTCTAATGACTTACGAAGCATTGCTTTAGTATAGGCAATGGTTTCCACTAAACATCAGATGGGCCATATACTTTATCCACCTCCATGTTGTATAAATAAACAAGACACTCGTAGTTACCAAAAAAACTTGACAAAATCAAATTGACAAATGAAATTAAGACGTCTTGTGCTAACTTAAAGTTCAAATTTAGCTTAACTTTTAGTTCAATAGCACAGAAAGTACTACAAGAGAGAAAGTGAATACTATTGTTTCTTCTGTGGACAAGGGTCACAGGTAAACCCGTTAACATAATAGGGCTTTATGGTACCGGCTCACTTGATTTTAATTAAACTCTGATTTATTCGTATCCTTTTGCTGAATGGTCTTGATCAGACCAATGTAACCTATAGCAGTTTTTATATGAAACCCTGTCTATGACTTAAAGAGGTAATATAGTAAGCTATTATGTTAAAAAACTGAAAACCATCTACGTCATACGTATGTAGATGGTAGTATATGGGCTAGTTCAGACATGCGGGAACCGCGCGTTTACGAATCGCGCGGTTTGAAACCGCAAAACTGTGATGCTATTCAGACACCGGCGGTTATCACGCGTCTTCACAATTTCCAAATATCTCCACCAACTCTTGCCAAGCTCGGTTATATATAATTTTATTTGAGTAATCCTCACACTGAAAATCCCATAATGAAGGTCTCTTCTCCACTTCATCAATAAATAGTTCAGTGTCGAAATAATCCAAGGCGAACTCACGAGCTGTGACGTGCTAACTGAGCGGTATCCGTAACGCAACTGAACGCGAAGTAAAGACTCCATAGTAATAGAAACGCGCAGGAGCAGCGCGATTCTATTTTTTGGCGGTTGGGTTGCGGTAACCGCGCGACTTGATTAACCGTGCGGTTATGTCTGAACGATTATAAAATAACTTATACAAATAAGACCTGCGCGATTTCCACGCGATTCTGAAATTGCGCGGTTCCCGCCGTGTCTGAACTAGCGCTATGTCACTCGCACTGTATTTACGAATGGATTGACACCTTATTCATCAAAATTCGTTATGTAGTTTAGGCGCTACGGTGGAACATACTTCCACAGACTGCTAAAAACACAACCCTTCCCGTTGGTTTTGCCGTATTTGGGTAAAAATGTAGCCTATCTCACCCCGACTATAATAACTAGTGGTAGAGCTTTTGTGAACGGGCTCGAGGAAGTGGGCACCACCGCCTTACCTTTATCTACCAAATAGCAGTACTTGTGCTGTTCTGTTCCGGTTAGATGGTAATGGTATGTTCCTGTAATTACTGGCACATAGGCATACTCGTAACAGCTAAGTTCTATAGTATGGCAACGTATCCACATAGAGATCAAGACAACATAATAGCTTGTTTTGAATTTTATGCGGATATCTATGGGCTGCAGTAGCTATTTAACATCTGGTGGACTGCATGCTCGTTTGCCATATAAGTAGTATAAAAAAAAATAACGAACCAATTGAATCTCATACATCAGAATCGGATGAGTAGTTTAGACGCTACGGTGGAACATAGGTAAATACAAACATACATACATTCACAGCCTGCTAAAAACATTTTGGCTTTGCCTTTGACGGGTAAAAAGAACTATCAGATGATATCTTTAAAAAAGTAAAAATATTTATGTATGTATGAATGTAAGTAAGTATGTATACTAAAGAATATACCATTATTTACATGACAAAAATACAGAAGAAACAGTTAATTCATCTAAATACCGTTACAAATGATCTATAGATAGCTCAATTGATCCAGATCTCTACCCGGCGGAAGTGTCCACAAGACACTAGATGCATTGCCCCGCTGAATTGCAATGCTTATGCATTGACCCAGATAAGCGCCAGCTCTCGGATCACACGACGCTTTGCCCAGAAAGAATTTTGACAACACGATGGGCCCCAGTACCCTATGGACCCAGGTTCTCGACCCCAAATGGCTCAAATACGTCGTCGAGACTTTCTTTCAATAAATTTATGTTTTATGTACCTATATTCCAGTGGGTGGATGTGCTGATTAGTTATGAAGAAACTCACCTGTGACTTCTCCGCATAATACACCAAGCTCGCAAATATCACAATTCCCAGCACCAAGAAAAACACCAGCAGCGTTAACTCCTTAGCGGACGCCTTAAAAGTATGCACCAGTATTTTCAACCCTGGACTATGTCGAGTCAACTTAAACAGTCTTAGGATCTTTATGATCGAAATAAACTCTAAAATGTCAGCTTTGACGACGTATTGTTTCACAACAGTTAGTTCCACCAGCATGTCCATGTAGAAACTTAGCGTTGCTATAAAATCTATTATGTTCACTGGTGATCTGATGAACTCTATTAGGTTCGGCGCTACCTGTAACAAAGAAAAAAAGTGTTAGTGACATCAACAAAACAGCGGTTTGTGTGCTGAGTTGTCTTGTTTCTGTCGTAGTTAGTAGGTACTATTACGTGTAAAATTTAGGTATTGTACACACGGCTACACATCAAGCTATAAATTCCAGTATAAGCTGAACTGTCATTCTACGAAAAGTCTACACAATTCGAGGTCAGCTTATACTGGAAATGTATAGCTTGATGTGTAGCTGTGTGTACTAGCACGTACAGAAACCCATATAATTGGTGCGATCTTGTCAATTGCTCCAGCTCGATCAAAATGTTACGAATTAGACGTAATTTATTTCTTGTATTGTTATGTAAAAGGATCATTAAAAAAAACAACCAGCCTTGTTTCTTGCCTTTCTTTCCTGGCTTAGTCGCGAAGGAACAGGTAGTAAAATTGACGTTTCTAAGTGATCCTTGTGATTTTAATTAATAAAAGATTTTTACTTTGACTTGCACTTTACGCCAGCCATCATAATCATTAGTTTTTTAGTCCGCGTTTAATCATCAATTAACTCTTACCAGGGTGTACGGACCGTACACGTATAACATCGACGAATATGAGTACCGAGACAGACCTTGCACAGTTTTAGGGTATAATAATAAGGTTTTAAGTAAAAAAAACCCCAAATAGCTTCCTCCTTGTGGTCAAATTAGATATAGTGTGACCATTAGTGCTGTGCACTCCCTGAGGTATGCGCGCGGCGAGACGGGGGGGAGAATCGGCTGCTGCGCTCTGTCAGTTCGCCGTCAACGCTCGTGGCGGCAGGTAGTGTTATTTGTATCGGACTGTCTATGTCATGTGCGTCTGACATAGATACAAATAACACTACCTGCCGCCACGAGCGTTGACGGCGAACTGACAGAGCGCAGCAGCCGATTCTCCCCCCCATCTCGCCGCGCGCATACCTCAGGGAGTGCACAGCACTAATGGTCACACTATAGTCTAACTAGTTGGTCCAACAGGAATAATTTTCGTTGTAGTCAAACTACTTGAATGGAGAAAAAATCCTAATGACCTACTGCAATCTGCCACTGGTTGGCAGTAGCTTGTTATTTTTGTTTATAACAAGGCAAGGTAGGTATATTGTTTACTAAAATTACCCAATCAGCGTTTGACCTATATATTTTAGTAGTATAACAACAAGGATTATTCCTGTTGAACGAATTGCCTCTTAAGTGCCTGTAATTTCACCGGTAACCATTCCCTTCAAACTCAAACACAGCAATGCTGCTTGGTGGCTGAAATTGTTATGGTATTTCTCCGTGTGGATCACTGATCACATAAGGAACCTTATTTCTTATGTCTGTGCAAGGAATCCTACTACAATAAGAAGAGTTTATCAGAATGTTAACCCCATTAAATTAAGGTAAATTTAGAAAAGGGCCCAGTTACAAAAGCCTTTAGGCCACTTTGTGACTTTTTGACGATGTTTTTATAAAACCCTTTTGCTAGTCAATCATCGTGTTTTATTTGAAGTCTCACAAAGTTAATTTGCTCATCAGTAGAAGCTCATGTGATGATGTGATGAGTGTGGAGGCTTTTAATATATTTTTATTTTTCCACAATAAGCACAGAACCGAAAATTAGTCGATTAGTGCTACAAAAAATCTATATTAATATTATAAAGAGGAAATATTTGTTTGTATTGAATAGGCTCCGAAACTACTGGACCGATTTAAAATATTATTTCACTGTTGGGCAGCTACACTATCCCGAGGTGACATAGGCTACTTTTTACCCAACTGCGCAGAAGGAGGGTAATGTTTTTATTGAAAAGCTAAGCGTGCGAAGCTGCGGATTGGTCAGCTAGTCTATTATTAAAAAAAGTTTTTAAGTCATAAAGGTTACAAAAAAATAGGAAATATAAATTAGGTAATATTTAAAAATTGCAGCCGCACAGAGAAACACACGTAAGCGGACACGAGGGACTATCAGTGACCGGGACAACGCTCCTTATAAGGGGGTTGCATGGAGGCTTAACCAGTGCCCCAGCAACGGGGAGTACCACCTGTCCGCCAATGTGCATTGGTGCTGATCAAATCGGTGCTTAAAAACATATGCAGAATGTAGACTACTCTGTTTTACAGATCTCTGTGGTAGTAACACTTTGAATGAGTTTTTTTTTGTAAGGTTGCCGTGTCTCTAAACACGCGTAGGTTTTGTAAAAATGCTCCTCCGCCAGTCCGAATCTCACGTATCGTGTTTTTGTTCGTAATACCTTCGTTAAGGTGGCCGTTCACGTCGCGACACAGAATAGAGACCAAGACAAGAGACTAAGACGGGAGACCGCGACCGTTACTTGACTTTAGGCAATGTATAAGCATCAATTAGCGAGCGAGACAGAGACAGGAGACAGAGACGCGAGACCGGAGACTGCGCGACGGTTGCTACCCTCGACGTAGTAATGTATCGTGTCGCGCTCGAAAAGTACTTGTGTTTATTGTAAAAAACGACTACTTTTTCTGAAAGACTGTGAAAAGCTGATTGAACTGATCAGACAACACCCTCTGATATGCGATGCACAACTAGACTCCTACAGACGAAAATTTCCATCGACAGACACTCCGATACTGAATGAATTGTAGCTTTGGTTTCGGTCTCGGTCTCGAGCCACAGTACATGCAGAAGAGACCGAGACACTTGTCGCGGTCTCCCGTCGCAGTCTCCTGTCTCGGTCTCCTGTCTTTGTCGCGACGCAAACCACTACCTGAACTGTGCGTAGCGATTCGCGCACGCCATGCGTATTATCCACAGACGCACTGACGTTGCGTTAAAAAACACAGATCTGTGTGTTTTCAGCTGTCAACGTGATATGTAGTTTTTATATTTTTTGTTTATTTGAGTTTTGTCGCTTAGCGACCACATTGCCCATAAAGATGAAAGAAGAACATAAACAAAAATTACAAACAAAATCAAACTTATTGCTAAACAAAGAGTAGTTAAATGTTACAATATCTAGCACCTAATAGCACAATGCCAAGTTTCTATTACAGAATAGCGTTTGCCCGCAGCTTTGCACGCGTTATTTGACAATAAAAGTCAGTAAAAGTCATCTTTATATCAAATTTCAACAACACCGTTCCAGCCTTTACGACGTGTAACAAACAAACATCCGCGGCCTTATTCCAAAACGCAGTCTAAAAATAGTACTGGGTCTAAACCGTTGTTCTGAACAAGTTAAAGTTATGATTTTTAAAGCGTACTGTCAGAGCTTTTACACGGGAAGTCTGTGGGTCCGAAATACCAAAAGATCATTGGAAAACCTACGCATCCAATATAATAACATCTTCCGGATGATGTTGCGGTTGCCCCGATACTGCAGTGCATCGGGGATGTTTGCCTACGATCACACAGATGGCTTTCACGCCATCATGCGCAAAAAAACGGCATCGTTGATGAGCAGAATTCGGGGCAGTCGCAACAGCATCCTGAGGACAGTGGCTGAGTGCTGCACATCTCCGCTCTGGAAGTGTTTTGTGCGGAGGGTGATTAATGAAGGAAATAATTTCCTCAGTTAGTCACCCTTGGCACAAAATGGTGTTTTTTATTTTCGCCCAGTGCCTATTTTTTATTTTTGTATATTTAGCTGTTCTTCTTTGTTGTTATATATATATATATTTTTTGTGTGTATGTTAGTCTTAAGATATGGACTCTAGTTGTCTGAAATAAAATATTTTTATTTTATTTATTTTTATTATTTTAAACCAAATTTAAACCAGATTCTACAATAAACTTTATTACAAAAAGAAGTTTAACACTAAACCATGAATCGTCTATGGTCTAAAGTTAGACTCCCGAGACCCCTAGTTTAACTCTGGTTTTTCTTGTTTTGAGGTTATCTTTGATTTTATTTTTGTGTTACGTATTGATAAATAATTTACCGAAATGTGTATTAACATTATTGACTTGATAGATTTAGAAGATATAGATATGCTGGAGACGTTCCGATGATCTGATAGACATCGTCACCGATTGAATCCTTTCTAATTAAGTGATGAAGATTTTTGTTTATTTATTTCGTGAAGATTTATCTCACGAATGTAGAGGATGCATTTTGAGCCTCGAAATTTCAAGTGGTTTGCGCGCTTCGCAATTGGATTGGCCAAAAAGTAAGTGTTTATAACCTTGTAATACATAAGTTTTATAAAAACAAATATGATCAATTTACTAATACATTATTATTGGGGCTTAATTCTACTAAACCCATCGCTTCACTATGACAATGGTATCGTCGCAAAATGGCCACTACCTTTTGGTATTTTACTATCTTTGTCAAAATAATGACAAATAATCATTGATTATTATTCCTGTCATAAGCTGCCAAATTTTCAATGGTATTGTCATAACTACGGGCGGCGATTTTTGACAAACATGTGCTGGATTGTGTTAGTAGAATACCAAAATGTATCTATAGTGGCCATTTTGCGACGATACCATTGTCATAGTGAAGCGATTGGTTTAGTAGAATTGGGCACTTGTTCATTCTAGATTCAAGACGATACCTACTGCTTATTTACACGGTGTATCTCAACCAGCTGACTAAGTTACCATCTCAGCTAGCTAGCACGGATGCCCAGAAGATTTATAAAAATGCCAATTTTAGGCCAGCAAGAGGAGAGCATAAGAAAATTCAGCACAATAGCAAATTTGATGTTCTTCAATTAATGTACTTACAGGTAATTTTAATTTTAGTTTGTTAGGTACTGTCTAATAAAATATACCTACATACAATCACACCTATTTTATGAAGCTAAACTAATCTAGACAAATCTAAAGAATATATGGGACTAGATAAATCTTAAAAATTTTACAAAGATGGTGTAAAACAAAATATTAAGTAAAGATTAAAAGTACTAAAAAGTGTTAACTTTTCAGGTAGTTTGTGATGCTGACCTGAAGATTATGGACATAGTGACCATGTAGCGTGGCAGTGTGCATGGCTCAAGAATATTCCGGGAATGCAGATTAGATCAGAGATTTGAGGCTGGTGCATTCTCTGAAATATTACAGGAAGACAGTGGTTATCTTTGTACTCCATATTTTTTTACCCTTTCTGAATCCCAGAACTCTCAAAGATGAAAACTACAATAGGTGCCATATCCGTACCGGGAACACAGTGGAAAGATGTTTTGGTCTATGGAACCTACGGTTCCGCTGTCCTTCACAATATTGCCATTAACATGAAAGAAGACCGGTTTCCTGGTGTGGAAGATAGCAATAAACTGACTTTTTCAAGGGAACCTATACCAATACCAAGGTATATTCATAACACAGTACAAGGGAATAATAGGAGAAACCAGTTTATTGAAACTCATTTTTAATGTAATTTATATTGTATACACCTATGAATCCCTATAACAATGTGGATACCATTTTCAAAATCTGTCCTAAAATACCTAGTAATGTTATACTAATAATTATTATTTTAAAACAGTCATAATCAAATATGTATTTCAATTTTATTCTATATTTGGTAAATTTTAGGTACATTTTTCAATAATGGTGTCTTATAATAATAGTCATTTATTGTTAATAATAGGGTGTTTTTTACATTCTAATAAAGCTATTTCTAATCCCATATTTTTTTATTGAGCTACTGTATGTTGCTTATGTGTTCAACTTCCAGCATTTATGTCATTTTTTAAAGTCCCTTTGTGAGTGATAGACTGGCACATTTCTTCAGTTCTGTAAAACAATAAAAAACATTGTAGGAAATTTCATGAACTAGATATAAACGTATGAAGCAATATAAAGGGAAACAAAGTAATATATGTACTTATTATTATTCTAATAGTGCTCACAAGACTTACTTTATCTTCAAAACTCCAACTTTCACCCCCTCATTTGTATTTTGTTCCATTTTTTAACACCAACGCGTTCTCAACTCAGGTCAATTATGTTCAAATAGATATATTGGTATTCGTTCAAGCTAAAGGGGAATCGCCTAGGATTTCCTCGAGTTTTTTGTTTTTTCAAAGTGTTTTCTCAAAGCTCCATTACAAATAATGTTTGGATTGACATGGTCTGACTGACTGACTGATGGTTTTGAATTTTGCATGCATGACGAAAATTCACTCCGTTACACGCATGAGTTATTCAAGAAATGATAACTTTAATATGAAAAACTGTCAAACAATAAATCGCCCATGTTTGAGAGATTATAACTTATTTTAGTAATAAATAGATTAATAATCTATCATTAAACATATTTCTTATCCTTTTATACCTCAAAGAAAAAATCAACAATAACAGAAACGGAACGTTGCAACGTTCCGTTTCTGTTATTGTTGATTTTTGATGCAACGCGTTGCATTGTATGGTTGTAGATTGAATGAATGATTATTTACCAATATCTAACTATAATCTATGGATTTAAATAAACCATGGTCTATCTCTGGTACTAAGTTATCTTTCGTTGGGCTGTGTTTTGTAATAAGAACGCATTTTAATCCTGGTACCAACTTTAATACCGAAACGAACCTAGACTTCTTAGTTCTGGTTTAAACCTGGACTATTGTACTTGTTTGAAATAAGGCCGCCGAAGTTTATAATTTATAATATTAGTTTAATTACTTGATTACTGTTATGTTATGTTAGATCCTTCCAAAATAATACAACAACAACTAATAGATAGATATTTCTTTATTGTTACACCAAATTACAATTAGTTAACCTAAACTTAAAGACTAATGACTGGTGGTACAATGGTGGCAACCTTTGGCTGGACTGGATTGAAAAACGTGAGGGTGGGCGGTGTTACAACTACTAATACTGAGGTTAAGGCTGCATTTTCACCAGAAATGTGGTATTCTACGTTGCTATAGCTGCGTTTAATATCCACCAATCATATTCGTTGGTTCACATAGCATAGCACTGGTGGAAACGGATACAACTAAGCTATGTTTATATGGAAGGATGGATGGTCGCGAGTGGTAGCTATGTGAAGAGCAGAGTACTCAGTAGGCCCGCGTTTGTCACTGAAAGTAGACATGCCATCGTCTTCTGCTGCGCGACAGCTGCGCATTTTCCTCGCACAGCTACTTTGCGGCGGCGCATCTTCATAGCACATCTTACTCGCTCCGCTACATAGCTTAGTATCAGTGGAAACGGTCACATAGTTTCAAAGCTTAGCTTTTACATCCTCGCAGCATAGCTGCATAGCACAACTCTGGTGGAAAAGCAGCCTAATACCTAATTGCTCTTTTTGCATACATACTTTCGGTAATAAATAATAATAAAATACATATTGCTGGACACTTCAGACAGCGCTATCTAGCCCCAAATTAAGCAGAGCTTGTACTATGGGAACCAGATAACTGATAGAATACTTATAGTCTTATATACTATTTTTTTTGTAAATACATACTTATAACATATAGAAAAACACCCAGACCCAGAACAAATACGAGTATCTGCAGATCATGCAAACATTTGTTTCGCGGCGGAAATTGAATCCGCTACCTCCTGAGTCTCAGCCGGCTATTCGCCCACTGCACCACGGAGGTCGTCAATAGATTGTAGACGGTAGTTTGGGTGGGTAGGTCCGTGTCGTGTGTGATTGTGTAACTATCTTATTATGTTTGGGTAAAGGGGAAGAGTTTTTAAGTATTCAAATAATGTGTAGCAGGTCAAGTGTCTCTAAACTCCGAGACAAACCTTTATGGTGCTTTAAGTAATACTATTAGTAACTTTTTGTCGAATAAACAAAATAAATTTATAATCTAAAATTCCACTCTAAAAACTAATAAAAACCAGCCAAGTGCGAGTTGGACTTGGGCACGAAAGCTTCCGTAAAATTACCTATAAAACCGGCAAAAAAATCACGTTTGTTGTATTGGAGCCCCCCTTAAATATTTGTTTTATTCTGTTTTTAGTATTTGTTGTTAAAGCGGCAACAGAAATACATTATAATATGTAAAATTTTAACTGTCTAAATAACACGGTTCATGAGATACAGCCTGGTGATAGACGGACAGACAGACGGATAGACAGACAACGGAGTCTTAGTAATAGGGTACCGTTTGACCCTTTGGGTACGGAACCCTAAAAATGAGTTCACAAACAAAACAACGTTATGTAGCCTTTGTGGTCCGACCTTAATTTGTTAGTCCACTTCTCTTTGTGTAAACACGTCGAAAACTATCCTATTGTTTCATTAAAACAACTATCAATAACATGTATCCGTCTGTTTGTACGTTCTAATTGACATTGCGACAATGTTGTTGCAAATTGAACTACCCTCAATGCAAAACTTAATAATAGACTATTGAGTTTTGCATTGCGGTTTCTAGTGTTATTGTAACAATGCATTGGTACTAGTTTATTTGTACGAAATAAAATATAACTTAAAAAAACCGGCCAAGTGCGAGTTGGCCTCGTGCACGAAGGGTTCCTTACCATTATCTATAAAAACGGCAAAAAAATAATGACTGTTGTATGGGAGTCCCACTTAAATATTTATTTTATTCCATAGCACAATTTTATTTAATGACCTTATTTGAGATTGGTGCCGATTATGCTAGTCCTCTAAATTGTATGAGCGCCCATACAACTCAGAGGACTATCTTAATTGGCGTCAACTACGTATGTATAGTGACACCCTTCAATATTCAACTTTTTTTTATTTTATGTAATTTTTCCTTTCGTTGTGCTGTACCTTGCTTTTTGCAAAATTTCGTGATTCTAGGTCAACGAGAACTACCATATAGGGTTTCGACCCATAACCTATAGGGTATTTCCGGTTGACCTAGAAATGCCAATTTTGATTAAAAGCAAGGTCTTACAGCACAAGTAAAGGAAACATTCCGAAAAATAAAAAAGGTAAACTAAAATTACAAAATTAAGGTAAACTTTGGTACTTAAAGTTTTCGCGAAGATTTGCCCATATCTTTTTGTCTTGTTGACTCAGGACTTTGATTTTTATACACCGTATAAACCTCAGTATCTTGTATAAATTATAACTTGCTAGGTCCACCCGTTCCTGAGAAAATTGGTGGTGACACACGGACAGACAGACGGACAAGGGACATGATCTTATAAGAGTTCATTTTTTAACATTTTGAGGTACGGAACTCTAATTAAAAGATATATCTCTAAGTTTGAAGCTATGTATGTTTTTGTGGGTGAATGTCCCACCTGGTAGATTAGTTCGCAGGCGAACGTCATTATTCTTAATTATCTAAAATACTCGCAGCATGACACGTCGTCTGGCACACCAACGGCGCACTGAGGGCTTCTGCATTAAGAATACTGTCTACGTCAGCAGCGCACGTCTAAAGCTCCACGACATAAGTTATGATGCTGTGCTCCGTCGCGTGGTAGCACGCCAGCACCACGCTGCGGGTGGCGGTCGCGGCGAGTTGACGCAGTGCGAAGCACGTGCGGCCCAGTCTCGAGCAAGCTCTTATATATAGTACACTAGCGGCTTTTTTTTTTGTTAATTTTTTACACCTTGGGTTACATTATTGAAGTTTTATTAGAGATCCCTTATTTTTTCTAGTAAAAAATATAGCCTATGTTACTCAAGGATAATGTAGCATTCTAATGGTAAAATAATTTTAGAAATCTGACCCGTAGTTTTTGAGTTTATTCTTTACAAACATACAAATATAAATATCTTTTTTCTTTATAATATTACTAGCTGACCAATCCGCAGCTTCGCACGCGTAGTTTTTCAATAAAAACATTACCCTCCTTCTGCGCAGTTGGGTAAAAAGTACCCTACGTCACCCGGGGATAGTGTAGTTTCCCAACAGTGAAAGAATTTTTTAAATCGGTCCCGTAGTTTCGGAGCCTATTCATAACAAACAAACAAATCTTTCCTCTTTATAATATTAGTGAATATAGATTCAAATAATTTATTTAATTGTTAGTATTAGGATAATTTTAAGTAATATTACAACATAACATATTTTATAACAACTTAAAATATATATAAAACCCTAATCTAACAAGCCGCTGCCAGTGGGCAGCGTGCCCAGAATGCTGGCCGCATTGCCACGTTGAATAGCAATGCTTAAACGTTGGCCAAAATATAGGCCAGCATTTTGGTCACGCGTCGCCTCGACCAGGCTTTTTAAAAGTCATAAATTTATAATTTTGTGGGCGCTCGGTCCCCACGGACCAAGGGTGTAATATTACCATGTTGTAATATTACTTAAAATTATCCTAATACTAAGAATTAAATAAATTATTTGAATCTATATTTACTAATATTATAAAGAGGAAAGATTTCACAGAACAGACAGACAGAGAACAGGATACCAGATATTTTGTAGGCTTCGTTCATGAGAGTGAGGTAGTGCTTGTACACTTTGGATCTTTGATACAATTTGACGACCTTCGTGGTGCAGTGGGCGAATAGCCGGCTGAGACGCAGGAGGTAGCGGGTTCGATTCCCGCCGCGGAACAAATGTTTGCATGATCTAATATTTTTTCCGGGTATGGTTGTTTCTCTATAATTATATTATAAGTATTGTATTTACAAAAAAAAAATTATCAGTTATGTATATGTACCAGTTATCTGGTTCCCATAGTACAAGCTCTGCTTAGTTTGGGGCTAGCTAGCGCTGTGTGAAATGTCCAGCAATATTTATTTATTTAATTAATTTTTTTTTCATATGTAGATAACGTAGCCTGTTACACTATAAAATGATCCTATTACTAATGTATACAGTGTAAATGAATAATGCTGGACATTTCACACAGCTCTATCTAGCCTTAAACTAAGCGAAGCTTCGTACTATGGGAACCAGATAACTGATAGAATAAAATATTTTTTTTTGTAATTACATACTTAAAATATATACATATAGAGAAACAATCAGACCCGTAACAAATATCTGTAGATCATGCAAACATTTGTTCCGCGGTGGGCATTGAGCTCGCAACCTCCTGCGTCTCAGACAGCTATTGCCACTGCGCCACGGTGGTCGTAGGTAGTGTAACTACTTGTTTTGTAATAAATTAAAAAAAATACTTCTATTGTTTATCTCTACTCTAGTTTCATTGCGAGCCCTGTAATACCGTATATTACGTACAGCTGGCTTTGCCCTAATTAGTGATTGCACAATCAATGTAATCCGACTATTCTGCCAATGGCTTTAATTAGTAAGTCGAGGGATGCTATCAAAGACATAAATAGGGTGAATCTGTAACATTTTTGTTTCATTTCAATAAATATTATGATAATAATTACGTATAGTACCTAGAGGAAGACCGCCGACGCTGCAGTTGCATCGAGCGGCACGTTTGTCGACGCAGCATTGACGTCAATCGACCGAGGACTGCAAAATCGACATAGCGTTGCACACTTCTAATTCCTACTTCGAATTGGTTGTACCTAGGTTAGGTTAGCATTAAGTTTTCATGTATTTTTATATTTTTTATAATTAAATATCTTTGAATAATTTCGGTTTTTTTTCGGACCTCCGAGTGTCGCAAACGTATTTTAATCCTTTCACATATTGTTGTTATGTATGTATTTTTATTTGGTATTGGTTTATTATATAAATTATTAAAGTAGGTTTATTTAGGTAGTATTTAGGCAAGTTGAAGTGGCAATGGGCGGACCACATCGCTCGTAGAACCGATAACCGTTGGGGAAGAAAGGTTCTCGAGTGGAGACCACGGACTGGAAGACGCAGCGTAGCCCCCCCCCCCCCCCCCCCCACCCCGCCCTCAAGGTGGACCGACGATCTAGTAAGAATCGCGGGGAGCCGTTGGGCGCAAACGGCTACCAACCGCTCGTTGTGGCGATCTAGGGGGGAGGCCTATGTTCAGCAGTGGTTGTCTTCCGCCTGATGATGATGATGATTGGTCTATGATAAAAATTATTTAAGTAGATTTATTTAGGTAGTATGTACCTATACTGTTTTTATTAGTCCTGTGCAAATTTTAATTAGTTTTCTTTCCTGTGCACTACCTACACATCTTTATCTACAATACACAATCGTTATCTGGAAGAGAATGCTCTTTACCATTAAGTTCACCTTTGTACTAGTTTTATAAGTGCAATAAAGTATTTTCATTTCAGTTCAATATATTTATCATATCTCTTTACATTTTGGTTTAATTTCAGCAATTATTTTGATAATCCTTTCACATATTACTGTTATGTATGTATTTTTATTTGGTCTATGATATAAATTATTTAAGTAGGTTTATTTAGGTAGTATGTATCTATGCTAAATACATTTATCCATGAAATACGATAAAAGAACCCGCAATCTTCTTCTTGATACGAGGATGCGATAGCAATTTTTTCATGGGGTAATACGTCAATTTAAAAAAAATCTTAACAGTTTACTGTAAGCTTGTAAAAACACTTAAAATATAGAAATTTCTCAAGATCCTCAAAGGAAAGAGGCAATCTGGTTCAAGCAATGAAGGTCGTGTCACTAGAACCATACGCACCAACCGACTGACGCTGACGTCACCCAGAATGTCAACTTAACACGTTCCCAGCGGCACAGATTTAACTGTACTTTCCATTACTGCGTTACGGGTCGTTATAAACCTTGTCCTAAACCAGAGATTGTGGCGGCACGAGGCATATTAAACCCCACCGCCCGTTGGAGACCAAAATCATTTTATTGGCGCCAAATAAGACAAAGTGTACGGTTTTTTTTTGTGTACGGCACGAGGTCTAAGAACTCCGGCATTGAGGTTGGTATACCATAGAACTAGGAATCAATAGCACATCTCAGATATATAGTTATCTCTTTCCTTCACTGAACCAGATGGAAGTTGTGCCTCCCGCACAGAGACGTTTAAGTTTTTTCTTACCGCTATAAAGACGAGACACGGACAGGGTGTTTCAAGCCCTGTTTTGCACTTATCGTGTTAAACCAAGAAGGAATTACCAACCTATTTTTGTATTCAGTTTCGGTATGTAAATTTTTTTTGCTTACGAATGCTTATGGCCGCGATTCCATTGCAGCGCACGGGTACGTCAAGCACGTGTACTAAGCTTCGCTATGTTTGAAAATGTAGTCGGATCAATCCACTGCGGCCCACGACCACGCTACGTACGGCTGTGTGGCTTGATGACGTCACCAATACACATGCCCTCCCCTGCCCAGGTGCGAAACACACACAGCTCACCGCGGCCCGCGCTATCCTTGTGGCATACGGCGGCAGCGCTTGCAGCCGGAAAGCAGACAAATAGTTCCACGTATCTAACGTGCGTAGCCTCTGCGTGCACATTCTACGCAGCAGTGAAACCACCCCTTTCCCTCTTTCAAACGCACTTGTCAACAATATGAGTGCTACTTTTATCCCTTGGTCTAAACTCTATACATTTTAGACTATTCAAATGTAATAATTAGTTTGAAAAATATCAGAAAAAACTGGCCAAGTGCGAGTCGGACTGGCGCACAAAGGGTTCCGTATCTATAAAAACGCCAAAAAAAACACGTTTGTTGTATGGGAGCCCCCCCCCCCTAAATATTTGTTTTATTTTAATTTAATTATTTATTTTTAAAGTGAATACGTATCTAAACATTCAATGAAATGTAAATATTTCAAGCGTCTACCGGTTGCCGTTATCAATATTGTGCTAAAACGAGCAAAAAAATCACGTTTGTTGTATGGGAGCCCCCCTTAAATATTTATTTTATTCCGTTTTTAGTATTTTCTATTATAGCTGCAAAAGAAATACATTATCTGTGAAAATTTGAACTGCCTAACTATCACGGTTCATGAGATACACCTCATGATGCCGCCTGGTGACAGACGGACAGACAGACAGCGGAGCCTTAGTAATAGGGTGCCGTTTTATCCTATGTGTACGGAACCCTAAAACACTTTCCATTAATAAAAGAGATATTTTATTAAAGAGCAAACTGTAGCATGGTTTTATTCTTACTCCGATTAAAAAAACTTGTCAATTATTATGAAAAACCTGAAGATAATCTTTGTACCAACATGCGTATTCCCGTTACCAAGTAGAATACATTTTATAATAAAATAATATTTACCTGGATTTTTATAAAATCTCATTTCAATATCCTCCTACACGATATATATAATAGTTTCCAATATAGCCCAGAGGAATATCAAGCTTAAGTGGCAGTGGGCGGGACACAGAACGAATAGCTGACAGTTGGGGCAGAAAGGTTCACGAGTAAAGACCACGCATTGAAAGCATGTAGAACACCACCCCCACTAGATGGAAACATGACCTCACAAAGGTTGCTGGGAACCGTTAGGTGTAAGACCGATCGCGCACAAGATCGATCGATCTGAAAAGCCATAGTGGAGGCCTATGTTTAGTCGGTGGATTGTCTTACTGATATATTACAACCCCGGATCTAGGTTAAGGGGCGTCAAATTCTTCAATAAACATGACATGTGTTCGAAAAAAATCTAGTTTAAAAATGCGCTTGGCATCCAGCGCACGTCGTACTAACGATTATTACACTCGTGGCCCGTGTCCCATCTGCTTAGTTTACCTGGCTCATCATTTGATTTGGAACAGTCCAAACTTTTATCAAAGCCCCCCCCCCCCCCCCCCCTTCCCACCCTCTCAAGCGCTGGAGGATAGGGGGCGCCACATCAAGATTCTATAAATAAATATAAAGACATAGACATAGACATAGACAGACATTTATTTGCTACCATAGCACACACAAATTCACACAATACAATCAAAAGGTATAACATCAAAGAGAAAGCACAAGAGAACACAGAAAATACAACAAACATAGAAACAATAGAATGAAATAATAAATTTACAATGTAGTCAGGGTTAAATTAAAAAGAGGCAAGTAGGTGTGTATGTGCTACTGCAGCAAATGGGTTCCAGCTCAGCATTATGCCTCGCCACCGATCGACAGCTCGGCGCTGTTATTCTGCAGAAACCTTTTTTAGGCAAGTCATTAGAACTCGTAAGAACGAATGTGTTTGCATACAATTATGATAGGCTTAATTAGATAGTTATGATAAGTAGATAGAAAAAATAAATATATTATGTAAGGAATAATCGTAATAATGTTAAGAAATGTTAGTGTGTAAATTATAAATAATAATACGAATAAATATAAATATACTAGAAACGTTACCCTCGCGTCAGCAAGTGAACGGCGCTATATAACAATTTGTACCAGACAACCCAATTTTTTGTTTTTCTATTAAATGTTTCCTATAATGTTTTTTAAATGTAAATTTTGATTTTAGTAGCCGAAAAGGTGGTGGTATGTTATTCCAACACTTGGTTGCCTGGTACCGAAAACTGCCCCTAAACGCTACAGTTTTATGCTTACTATAATGTAGCAAGTCACGGGTTGGTCTCGAACTGTACTTAGTCTTTGATCGGTCAAGCTTGGCGTACAAATACTCTGGCATCTCAGATATCATGACACTATGTACATGATATAAATATATAATATAATATACTCCTAGATGTAAATCTCGCCGCGAAGCCATGTTAAGAGTAGAAGAGTTATTTAAATATGGTGTTATATGCGTTCGCGGCGGGATATTGTAGCAGAACCGGCAGCAAGCATTCTGTATAAAGCTTGCTTGCAGATAAGTTCTTCTGTAATAATTAATGTACCTACCTAAAACTTAAGAACGAATATTGTAATGTCAAACGGTTTTCGTCCACTGTAGCTGTGTTTTTATATAAATCTTTTTTAAAATTATCTGTGGAAGTTTGTAATTGGCCCTTAGAATACATGTTTGTTTTGCATGTATTATAATTTATTTAGTTTTCCGTGTATCTAGCTGTAAGTTTCCTGAAAATAATAAAAATAAAATAAATAAATTATAAAAATATTTTCTTTCAGATAACACAAATCCATACATTGTTAGTTAGTTACTTAAAAACTAAATTAGTAGATACACACAAAAAGGAAAACATTAAAATAAGTTAAATTAATATACAACACACAAATCAAAAGGAAAAAAGGTCTTCGCGCTGAGAGTGAACAACCTAGGTCGGTTCGATCAGTCTCAACACGAAGCACTTCCATATCGGAGAGGTATCTCTGTCCGATATGCCTTTTAGGATGCTGTTTTGACTGCCCCGCACTCTGCGAATCAGGGATGCAGTTTACTGGCGTTGGATGGATTCGAAACCATCCTTTGTAAACATCCCTGATGCACTGCAGAAGCTGGGCAATCCCATTATCATCCTGAAGATATTATTATATCAATTTACCTAGTCAGGTCATAAATTCTGTCACATGTTTAATATAAAATAATTGAAACAAGTTTATTCATTATGTAACCATTTATATACCAAAATGAACTTATCAAAACATATGTAGATTCTTATGACACTAAAGTTTATTCAAAATGACCTCCGTGATTTTGAATACAGGCCTTCAATCTGCGCGGCCAGTCGTCTATCGCAGCACGAACGAGGTCCATGTCAATATCGGCGGCTGCCTTAATCATCCTGATTGGTCTTGAGTGACTCCAAATTGGGATGAGGCATTGAGCACGCCTTTTCTTCCAAGTGTTGCCATATCTTGTAATCTAACGGATTCAAATATGGACTGGAGGAGGGCCAGTCTTCGTGCCGGATGAAGTCGATTTCACGCGCCGCCAGCCAGTCTTGTGTGCTCTTCGCTCTATGACCTGGCGCCGAATCTTGTTGGAATACCCAGTGCCTGTTATTGAACATGGTATGAGAACAGGTTCCACAAGGTTCGTCAGGACTGTATTTTGATAGACAATTGCATTCGTTTTTACACCTTTCTTACAAAAATGTACCTCTGTTAAGCCCCAATAAGAAACTCCCAACCATACCATGAGCGAAGATGGAAAATGACCTCGTTGGACACGCGGAGTACGGTTGCTCGCTTCTTCACTACTGTGTGCGTACACCTTATCATTTTGTGTGTTGTAGCTCTCTTCTACGGTAAAAATGTTTTCATCTGAAAAAAGAATTTCCCGATATTTTTTCCCGCGTACCGCTTTAACAAAGCGCGGCATCTCTTTAGTCTCAGGTCCATTAGACGAGCATTCAAACGATGTCCTGTTTTTCTTCGATATGCCCGAAGCCCTAAGTCTTCATTTAACACCCTTTTCACCGTGGTTCTGCTTAACCCCATCTGAAGGGCCAACAGTTTCTGCTTACGTTTGGGATTTATTTGAATTCGTGCCTTCACAGCTTTTATCACTGCTGGAGTCCTAACAGACCGAGGGCGACCACTTCTTGACCTGTCATCTACACTAGAGTCTTCATTGTATCGTTTGATGGTGCTATAAACGAATCTTTTGGATATATTCAAATTTTTCAGTATGTCAAAAATTTGAATTGGCGCGTAACCGCAACGATGCAATGCAATAACTGCAACACGGTCTTCTTTAAGCGTCCACTCCATATTTCATCATCATCATCATATCAGCCGTAGGACGTCCACTGCTGGACAAAGGCCTCCCTCATTGATCTCCAGGAACTGGGGTTGGAAGCGGCCTGCATCCAACGCCGACCTGCGGTTCTTACCAAGTCGTCTGCCCATCTTGTGGGTGGATGTCCTACGCTGCGCTTGCCGGTCCGTGGCCTCCACTCGAGAACCTTTCGGCCCCATCGGCCATCTGTTCTGCGCGCTATATGGCCTGCCCATTGCCACTTCAACGTGCTAATCCGTCGGGCTATGTCGGTGACTTGAGTTCTCCTACGTATCTCCTCATTTCTGATTCGATCCCGTAGAGAAACCCCGAGCATAGCCCTCTCCATAGCTCGTTGAGCGACTCTGAGCTTATTCATAAGGCCAATAGTGAAGGACCACGTCTCGGTTCCATATGTCATCACTGGTAACACACACTGATTGTAGACTTTCGTCTTAAGGCACTGAGGTATGTTGGACGAAAAGACGTTGCGAAGTTTCCCAAACCCTGCCCATCCGAGTTGGATTCGACGATTGACCTCTTTCTCGAAGTTGGACCTACCTAATTGGACTGTTTGTCCTAGGTATACATACGCGTCGACAACTTCAAGAGCCGAGTTCTCAACCATAACTGGGGCAGGGACGACATGGACATTCGACATGATTTTCGTCTTGTCCATGTTCATTTTAAGTCCTACCCGTTGGGAGACTCGATTGAGGCCTTCGAGCATCGTGCTGAGCTCTTCCATCGACTTTGCCATGACCACAATATCGTCGGCAAACCGAAGGTGAGTGATGTATTCGCCGTTAATATTGATGCCCAGTCCTTTCCATTCCAGAAGCTTGAAGGCATCTTCCAATGCGGTCGTAAACAGTTTCGGAGAAATGACATCTCCCTGTCTTACGCCTCTTTTTAAGGGAATCGCCTTCGAGCTCTGTTCATGTACTCGGACTGACATAGTGGCGTTTTTATACAAACACTTCAACACTTCGATGTACCGATAGTCAATACGGCATCGTTGGAGAGACTCAAGCACTGCCCATGTTTCGATCGAATCGAAGGCTTTCTCATAGTCCACAAACGCGAGACATAGCGGCAAGTTATACTCTTCGGTCTTCTGTATGACTTGCCGCAGCGTATGTATGTGGTCTATGGTACTGTAGCCTTTACGGAACCCGGCTTGTTCGGGAGGCTGGAAGTCATCAAACCTGCGTTCGAGACGGTTCGCGATGACCCTCGAAAACAGCTTATAAACATGGCTCAAAAGCGAGATGGGTCTGTAATTCTTAAGCAAGGTGTTGTCACCTTTCTTGAAGAACAGAACCACCACGCCCCCGTTCCATGCTTTTGGCGTCGTACCTTCAAGCAAGGCGGAATTAAAAAGCTTCTGAAGGACTTTAAGTACCGGTGATCCACCCGCTTTCAGAAGCTCTGAAGTGATTCCGTCCTCACCCGGCGCCTTGTCGTTCTTAAGCTGCTTTAAGGCCATCCTGATCTCATATAGGCTGATGTCCGGAATATCTTCGGTATAATGTCGGGTCAGTTTGGCTCTTGGGTCGTTGGCCGCACTGCAAACAGGTTTAGTGACCGAATCGTAGAGCCGTCCATAGAACCTTTCGACTTCCCTTAACACTTCCGCTTTACTTGACGTTATGCTGCCATCTTCCCTCTTCAGCTTCGTCATGCGGCTCTGCCCAATAGAATTATCTCTCGCGAACACTTTGGAGCCTTTATTCCGCTCTATCGTATCTTTAATACGAGATGTATTAAAGGTACGAATATCGTGCCGCAAGGATTTCCAAATCTTTCTATTGAGCTGCCTATGTGACTGAGCATCATCGGGAGACTGCAGTTGCAAAGAACGTCGTTCAGCCATGAGGTTAAGGGTGTCATCAGAGAGTTTCTGAGGTCTATTGGATCGGGGGGTCTTAAAGAACTGGGACCCCACCGTATGGACGGTTTCTACGAACCTGTTATTGATCTCGTCCACCGATGCATCTACTTCTAGACAGTCAAAGCGATTTGCAAGTTCGAATTGAAAGCTCTCGAGGTTTTGGATATGTGCGCGAGTGGGTCGGAGCGTAGATTTCATCAAACGGGACCTTTCAAGTTTAACGTTCATATTCAATGTGGCTCTAACAATTCGGTGATCACTGCCGGTTTTCACCCTGTGAATCACAGAGACATCATTGAATATCCGTTTCTTGTTGGTCAAGATGAAATCAATCTCATTTCTCGTGGAACCGTTGGGACTCATCCAGGTCCATTTCCTGTGAGGCGGCTTCTGGAAAAAAGAATTCATCATAAAGAGTCCTTCTTTCTCCAGAAAGTCGGCCAGCCTCTGTCCTTTGGGGTTCCGTTGCCCATATCCAAATTGCCCCACTCTCAACTCATCATCGCTTCTCATGCCTAGCTTTGCATTGAAGTCCCCCATAACAACAATAAAGTGAGTTTTGTTCGTATGTATGGCTCTACTGATGTCCTCATACATAGACTCTACTTCTTCATCTGGGTGTGAAGAGGTCGGCGCATATACCTGAACGACCTTCAGCGAATATCGCTTAGATATTCTGAGTGTCAGGTACGCGACCCTGCTCGACACACTGTCGATGGTGATAATGTTGTTGATGAGTGACTTGTGAACGAGAAACCCAACACCACCTTGGGACTGTTGGTCGCCCTCCCGGTAGTATAGTAGATTACCAGACTTAAGGGATATCGTGTCCTCGCCCTCTCTACGGACTTCTGATAACCCCAAAATGCCCCAGTGTAATCTACTAATTTCTTCTTCCAGCTCAACAATCTTTTCGTCTGTCCTCAAAGTGCGGATGTTGTGTGTTACCAGGGCCAGTGGTCGTCGTAGGGTTTGGTAGCCGATCGTCTCCCGGGGATTCTTAGCACCCCTGGCCCCGCCGTTACCGTGACTGCTACCGTAGCCAGGATTAGCGGGGCCGCCGGGGACTCGGGGCCTGGTTTTATAATGTAAATCCATGAGGGGTTGTTGCCATACTCGCCACGCTTGGCAGGCGGGTTGGCGAGCGCAGTATAGGTGTTGAAACACGAAAAGACGCTTCTGCCCATCTTTCGGAGGTATCCCTTAGCAGACTCCTACTGCATCCACGGGCAAGAGCGGAGGGGCAACATTCTATTGCCGGCGCCCCACGGCACTCCATATTTAAAAAAGAGTAAAATTCTAAAAAGTATACATTTTTATTTTCATGAACAATTCGAAATTCGAATTCAATAAACTTTTTTGTGGCCAGCATTCTAAAAGAAAAGTTTTTACTGTGTGACAATACTGATGACCTGACTAGGTATAATAATATCGATAAAAGGATGATATGGGGATTGCCCAGCTTCTGCATTACATCAGGGATATTTACAACGGACCTAGGTTACTCTCTAGAGCTAGAGACCCTGCGTGCTTAAACACGCAAGGTCTCTAGCGGCTTTTTAGTATGGCTGACCCATAGGTTTCCCGTGTAGAAGCTTTGGCAATATGCCTTGATGAGTGTTAATTTAACCTCTTCACTACAGCGTGTAAACCTACGGATCAACATGTTCCCTCGAACCGTTACTGCCCTGCGCTCTATGTCAATTCTGCCCTGGTGGGAATAAATTCTAGATCCGGGGCTGTATGATAACGATGGGGCATCAGAAACTACGGTACCACTACTAGTTATTTTTATTATAAAGTGTTAATTGAAACTTACTCGTAGACATTTTAAAGTATCGCGTGTGTTAGTAAAAAGTGTTAAGTGAAAGTTAGTAGTTATACAAAAAGTGGAGAAAAATTTATACAAAAAGTGGGGGAAAAGTTATACAAAAAGTGGGGAAAAGGTTATACAAAAAGTGGGGAAAAGGTTTAATAGGATGCATGCAGCTGTGCCAAATAATCGAAATACTCAAAAATTTGAATATCATGATAACTATCCCTTTTTTACTGAAAATAGTACTCCCTGATAGTTTCAAAATCTACACTGAAAAACCGAATAGGTTGAACTCCATAATGTTGATTCCATTTAAGTTGCGATAACTGAAAGTATGTTAAAACAATTATTATAGTACATTTATTTCTACAAAAAATTAAATTGATTTAAATATATAGGTTAAACCAACCACTAAAAGAGAACATTTTAAGAGAACATACAGAACAACATTTTTGTCACAATCCTGGTGTGACTCAATGAGCTAAAAATGTGGGGGGGTTGTTGAGATATTGGGACATCACTTCCTACCTATATAGGGTATTTGATAATATACGCACAAAAATGAAAGGGGTTATTTTTATGAGCTTAAAAAATAAATTTGTGAAATGTTTGAAAAGAAATGTGATATTTATTTTGACATGTAAAAACAAAAACTTTATTAAACTTATGTTGTGCTATTGCAGATTGCTTGCTATCTAACCACAGATATTGTGTTGGTGACGTCTCGACACATCTCTTGTTGTCCCTTTCTAACCAAAAATCTGCAGCCATTTTCGAAAGAGATATCAAATCGGATTTTATTTTTTGATGTCGATTGCAATAGTAGGCAGTAAGTTTTATATTGAATTATTCACTTAAACTTAGTCGATTTTATTTAAAATTTGATAATATTATAACTAGTAGTTTTTTTCGGGAAGTCTTTTTTTATGTTTTGAGAAACCATCACTTGAATATCGTAAATATATTACCAAACACCCTGTATACCAAATTTAATGATGATCGCAAAGTTATCCTTGGAAAAACAAACAAACATTCATACATAATGTTTGTTTGTTTTGGTCTTGGTTAATCAACTTGGTCAAATCGGCGTTGTATACAACGCAGATTTGACCAAATTGATTTAAAGATCTCGCTTCGCTCGATCTAAAATAGTTATAAGCCTCCCAACACACGAGCCACGTACCACAGACAGCCTTAGTAGTGGAAGGAAGCCACGTTTACTTATTTCTTCACTTGCGGTCGGTGCCGGCCACAACGACCACACGAAGCGAGAAGCAGCGTCTCGTGGCGTGTAGCGACCACTGGAGTCAACAGTGTACGGCGACATATAAAACGTAGAAAAAGTGCAGTCCGTAGCTCGGTTGCGGCGTTTTGTGGCAATGGTGTGGTGCGTAGCTCATGTGTGGTGACGCTAATATGGTAAATGCATACACCTAAATACGTGTGCTTAGGTGAAATTCAGCTATTGGAATTCAGCCAACGCAAACGGCTAAAAGCAGTAGAATTCAATAGGATGGCCATTTTGGCATCAGCTTGGTTTAAAATAGCCGTTTTTGGAGCTCCGTAGTCCAACTAGTCGAACCCTTACTTTCCGCTCTGTCGTCTGTCTATCGGAAGCGTCTGCTTGCCAGTCTAGTTAAAGTAGTCCTAGAGCGTTATCACACTAGCAATTTGTGAACATTTTTGTTGCCGCGTTTGCTGTTTAGATATTTACATTTGCGCGCCCCGCCACTCCTCAGTGGTTGTACCATTTGCACGTATGACTCAAAGATGTATTTTCTTTCATTTATTTATTTTTAACTAGCTTCCGCTCGCTGATTCATACGCATGGGTTGTCGATAAAAAGTAGCCTATGTGTTAATCCAAGTTATAATCTACGTACATACCAAATTTCATTGAAATCGGTTAAGGCTGTAAGTGCTTATGGTTTGAATCCTGTACTCTTGCTGAAGTAGATGAATGGAAATAAACGAGATGTTATTTCACTGACTGCGTTATATTTTGTTACGTCAATTACAATGCGGGCGCGCGAGCAGACCCGTATATAAGTCGCGGCACGTAACTCTAGCGCTGACCGTTATTGCGCAAAAGTATAAAATAAGGCACCTGAGGGGGGCTAGCGGGATGAAGGGCGGGCGTGCGTAGCACCGATTGGCTCTCCAGTCGCATTCCGTTCCCCGCATTGATACGATACGCCGCGCACATCCAGTGTACAGTCGCGTTCTTAATTGTATTGTTATTGCTGTTATTGGAATTTGTTTGTTAAATTTAGTTTTTTAAGTTTGTTTGTGACTTTAAAGTCTGCCTAAAAATAAGTCTAAAAATACCTAAAAGAAATACTGTTTTGAAAGGGCAGGCCAGGAAAATTGTTTATGGCGTGAATTGTTTATTTTAAACAGCGAATCTATTAATTAATTGATTCTTTGAAACATATCAAAAGTGAGATCGATGAAGCTACAAGTACTTTACTCAGTCATTCGGACAGCAGTACTGTAAATTTGAGCCAGATAAAACAAACTGCGAAAATTACTAAGGCGTGAAACATTAAATTAAATGGCAATTAAGGGAAAATCCAAAAAAAGACAGCAGAGTCTCTAAATACGCCAATTGAAACGGTAAAGAACATCTTCAATCAAGCCAATAGTGGCTATTCACTATTGTATTGCTTGCGCGACAGTACTTATGCGCAGCTATCCCCTCCACGTATCGTTCAGTGCTAAATTTACGTGCCGCGACTTATACGCGATGCGATGCGGTATGCGACTGACTCGTTCCCATGGGGTGAACAAGCGTCTTACAATTTTGCTTACAGCGCTAATTGCTGTCGCTACAAGGCGTTACGACGTGATTGAGTAACAAACAAACATCCAAACTTTTGCATTTATAATATTAGTGTGATGGTGTGCAGTAAAAACATTATCTAATCTAATCTAATTCAGTGAGTTGTAACGAACTAATCGCCTCGCTGGAAACACGCGTGCAAATCGGCAGTGTGATAACGCTCTTACTTATAGTTGCGCCATAATATTCTGTCCGTCGCATCTGCCCGTGCGTAGTAACAGCCGTTTCAGTTAACGAGTACACACTTATAACAGACTAATAGTGCTATAAAGCTGAAATTTGGCAGGTTGATACATAATAAGTGACACATATGGGTAATTTATTTTAGCTCCCCATCTTAAAGTATTTAATAAAACATTTTTGATACAAAATGCGTTTACGAAATAGTTCTTAAAAATTACCAAAATCAACGAAACAAACTTTGTACCTACTTATGTGTAAATGTATATCATACAGCGTTACTGACTACGTAACCTTTCACTGTGCGTTGTCCGATTCCCGCTTAGTCAATATATAAATAGCGTGTTTTTATATATTAAACTTGTGAGACACACAAGCTGACGGGCCTCCTGATGTTAAGTGGTCACTGCCGCCTATTAACTCCTGCAGTACTCGTGGTACTGCAGTCGCGTTGCCTAGCACTTAATAAGTACCCTATTTACACCTCTCTTGAAGGCGTTCATTTTGAAGCCCACCGGAAAAACCTCTGGAGCAAGGTCATTCCTCATCTTGCATCTCATCGTGCGTGGAAGAAACGAGCTGGTGAAACGCACCGTGTGAGACTTCCACGCATCTACAATGGTAAATGGTGGGTGAGCTCGTCGCCGGTTGCAGGAGGTTCGATGGTAGAAGTGGGAAGCAGGGATTAAATTGGTGTTTTTTTGTTGCATTGATATTGCAAGTAGAAGTTCTGGATTATAACTTGGGAATCGAACCTACAACCTCCTGGATCTTGGGTGGGTAGTCGCCCACTGTCCACTGTCACGTTCATACCACCCACTTTCGTTACTCAATCTGTTTTCGGAGCACCATACATTTTCCGAAGCACTCTAAGGCTCAATTCACACCATCTCGGTGTGAACAAAAGTGGCCGATATATATATATATAATATTGGTGGACATTTCACACAGCGCTATCTAGCCCCAAACTAAGCAGAGCTTGCACTATGGGAACCAGATAACTGATAGAATACTTATATACTTTTATTTTTTAAATACATACTTATAATATATAGAAAAGCATTTTTCCCCGGAACAAATATTTGTAGATCATGTAAACATTTATTCCGCGGCGGGAATCGAACCTGCTATCTCCTGCGTATCAGCCGGCTATACGCTCACTGCGCCACAAGGTCATCAAACGTGGCCGTGGTCCTCCGTGGCGTAGTGAGCAACAAACCGACTGAAACGCAGGAGGTTCTGAACGTCTACTTGCAATTTCAATACTGTATATGCAATCCTTACTTTAAAATAAACAGCTGAATTTTAAAGTAACTATCGGTTATTCTTATCGCAACCCTAGTGTAATGATTTGCAAATTTTTGATTGAATATTTTGTTAAATTGTGTACTATAAATACTAGAAGAATTTGTAAGATTAATTTTGTTATATAAATTATAAGTTATTGAGGTTTATTTAAAACATAACATGATTTTGTGATATTCTGTTGACACGCTGTAATTTTCTATTTTGTTCATTGGAAGCCCGTTGTTGAGTAATGGGACAATTGTTTTTGTAATACATTAATACCCGTGTTTATTATTGTCTTTGTAATTGTTGAATCAATAGAATAAATAGTAAACTTATCATAATAGAAATTATGTAATGATCTTATTAAAAACGGAAAGGATGGCAGGTGGCGCCAGTCACGGTGAACGAACGAAACACTTCAACGACTTGAATCGAACAAAGGAGGTTCCGTGACTGACGAACGAGCGCCATTCCTCGGCTGAAATTCAAAACGCATAGTCGCGATAGAAATTAATCTGAAGTTTTCAATACAAGTAATTCAAATCAACATCCAGTATTTTATTTCATAATATTAGTCATATTTTAACAATTTGGCTAAGTGTGTATTCGATAACGCACAGTGAAATCCACACTGAAGCTGCTCTCCCTGCAACGGCAGCGAATCGGGGCGAGCAGTTTCAGTGTCAAAGTTTTCGCACCATTTTAAACGTAATCTAGATTACTTAATATTCGACAGCTACATTATTCTGTAGTTAATTGATTGAAAATACTTTATTGCACTTATAAAACTAGTACAAAGGCGAACTTAATGATAAAGAGCATTCTCTTCCAGATAACCTTTGTGTATTGTAGATACAGATGTATAGGTAGTGCACAGGAAAGGGAACTAATGAAAAATTTGCACAGGACTAATAAAATAGCATAGGTACATACTACTTAAACACTTTTTATCATAGACTAAACTATACCAATATTAAATAAAAATACATATATACATAACAATAGAAGAAGTGATAAGGAAAGATTAAGTTGCTCATTTTTGGTCGGTTTGACCGAGAAGGTGTCTATAGATTCTCAATCTGATTGCTTCCACTGAAGTAGCCTCGAAATAGTTTGGTGGCATATTATTCCAGAGACGAGTAGCGGTTATGATGTAAAAGTCAGAGTAAGTAGCCGTGTTATGCTGAGGAGTAATCAATTGGAAACGACGAGACGATCGCACAGCTCTGTCCTCAGTTGATACGAATCGCAAATCGCTCTCTGAGGTAGCTGGGAGATAGAGGGTTGCGAAGAATACTAAACAGGAGGGATAGCATGTGCGCATCTCGACGAGCTCTGATGTCAAGCCATTTTAGCTACTGACGAAATACCGAGACATGGTCATATTTTCGTAGGCCGTAGATATAGCGAATACAGAGATTCTGCAGACGCTCCAACCTGTTCAGTTGTTCTTCCGTAGCATGTATGTATGTATGTAGTCATGATGATGAATGATGCTTCCTGTGACCATTATATCTACTCATAAACTAATACCTCATTATCTCTAATTTAAATAGCTCGAGTTGATTACAAGTATGTATTTTTTGAGAGAAATAAAAACTTTTTACTTTACTTTAATTTATTGTCACACTCAAGGTCGCGCGCGCGCAACTGCTTTTGCGTCGTTTCTTCGTGCCGAGCTAGGCGCCTATAACCGAGACCGGCTGCTGCCATCTCAGTGTGAATTGAGCCTTATTAGTATTCTCTCAATCGACAGACATTCACCATTGAATACCTCCATAATTGCCTATTACCTACCTATCTTCCCTCAAAGAGCAATTTGCAAAATAATCGGCCCCAAAGCGAGCTCAAAATGAACAGCGATTTCCATCTGAAAACGCTTACAAAAGTTACGTCTGGGTGGTTAGTGGTTAGCTTATATTACTGGATACCATCATAAAACATACAAGACAAAAAAAAATAAGACGGTAGTCGCGTAAAAATTTACTTATGTCTCAATCCCGGTCATACTAATAATAATAATAAGTTATTTGTCGAAAACCTATTATTTTAAACAAGCTTTTATAAAATTCATAATCGGAACCGCAAGTAGATTCAAATCAGCCCAAACACTAGTAGCCTAGTATAATCAATTCAGAAGTTCTATTGTCTAGCATCCGTCTCCATTATGAGATCACCTTCATGGTACCATATTATTCCATTGTCACCGATGTTACATATGTATTCCAAATTTCAGCTCAATCGGTTGAGGGGAACGGGTTTAAAATTCAGTTGCAAGATTCCACCCGGACAAACATACATATATTGCAAGTTTTTTTTTATACAACTTATATGGCAACGAGCATGCAGTCCACCAGATGTTAAGCGGCTACTGCAGCCCATGGATATCCACATAGAATTCAAAACAAGGTACTTATTATATTGTCTTGATCTCTATGTGGATACGTTGCCATACTATAGGACTTAGCTGTTATGCCTATGTGCCAGTAATTACAGGAACATACCATTACCATCTAACCGGAACACAGCAACACAAGTACTGCTATTTGGCGGCAGATACAGTAAGGCGGTGGTGCCCACTTCCTCGAGCTCGTTTACAAAAGCTCTACCACCAGTTAATAAAAATAGCAATTTAATAAAAAGCTTGTTAACAAGTAAATAAAAGTAAAACGTAGTGGTTTTTAATGAACAATTTATTTTTGGATCGTACGTGGTTCTGACTGGCACATGATCGGGAGGAATGGCAGACAAGAGAGGTCTATGCCCCGCAGTGGATCGACACGGGTTGGAATGATGATGGTGATGAAATTAGTTCTTTAGTAATTATTATATTTAGTTTTATTTAGAAAACTTTCGTGATTGATTTCATTTATTATTAGAAATACGGGATTTATCACGTACCGTCTTATCGGTGTTTCGAGGTGTTCGAGGTGCAATCCGCTCCGAATAACGTCTCGCCTCGCACAGTGCGAGGCGAGACGTTATTCGGAGCGGATTGCACTCACCCTGATGAAGGTTCACGAATTGAACAAAAACATTGTCGGTCGAAACACCGATAAGACGGTACGTGATAAATCCCGTATTTATAATAAAATTTAATTTTATGTTTACATTGGCAACAGGCCTTTAAGTAGTACTTAAACCATCGTAATAACAGTGATATGTCGTTAAAACCAAGCCTAGGCGATACTGAAACCTTATTGGCCCATAAAATTAGTCTTAACACGAAAACATTGAACCAAAAATCCTTAGCGTGTTAGCGTGTGTGGTCACCGGATTAGCGACTAATAACTAAACATATTACGGTCGTTACTTTCCAACCTAGATCTTAACTTATATAAAAGATTTTTGAAATTCAATGTTGTTCTTTGAATATAGGCCTTTATGGATTTCCAGAGCGATCTTGTGCGGATTGCACCCAACAGCTCCCATTAACCTTTTCCAGAATCCTGTGCATCAGAATATGTTTTTCCGGACCTGCCAAGGCATTAAAAAGGTAAAGTATGTTATTATAAGTATATATAAATAACTTATAAATATTTTTTCTCTCTTTTTTCCTTTTTTTCCTCCTTCCTTTTTATCTGCACGTACCCACCACTATAATCAGCTATCTGAATCCTCAAAAGTTTACTGAAAGAAACTCTTGTTAGGGTTAAACTCGCCTTTGTACATGTCCTTTTTGTAAGTTTTGATGTCTGTAGTAGTGTACAATTATCGAATAAAAAAATACTAATTCTAAAATAAGTAGGTACATTTATAACAAAAATATAACCGAGTTCAGAAAATAGAAAAAGCCAAACTACTGAATCGATGTTTTTAAGACAAAACGGGTCTTTTCGCGCACAGATTTATATCAAAATTAGAACTTTGACTAACCTAGACATGTAAAACATGTCGTAAAAAACATTAGTATAGTTTGCGAAAATTTAAAAAGTTCTACTGAATCGATTTTGATGAAATTTTCGTATTCAGTATTTATTAATTCACCATTTCATTACAATGAAGTATTATATTGTCCACTCTCTCCTCCCTACCTCCGTGAACGCTTCGAATTCCTTGTCTCTCGCAGTGTGACATCCCGGTCCTCTAATTCTCTTCTCCTCATAACACCTCAACACACTTCAAGCCGCTATGGTGGCTCCTTTACCGTTTATGCGGTGAAAATTTGGAATGCCCTGCCCCATGATCTTCGCGTCCATCGATTAACATTTTCAAATAGAAAGTTAAATAGCACTATCTTTCTCTGTAATTTTATTTTATTGTAGGTATAACTTTATTTTTATATATATTAGTCTATTTATTTATTTATTGTATTCATTCATTTTATTACTTACTTTTAGTATATTTTGTTTTATTTGTTTAAGATCTATGTAGATATTTATGTATTCTTGTACACGCACCTACCTTTAAAATCATCTTTCTCTCTGGCCTCAAAGGATTGCTGGAAGAAAACTCTTCTTAGGGTTAAGCTCGCCTTTGTACATGTCTTCTATTTATGTACTGTTTTAATGTATTTTCTTGTGTACAGTAAAGAATCATCATCATCATCATATCAGCCGTAGGACGTCCACTGCTGGACAAAGGCCTCCCTCATTGATCTCCAGGAACTGCGGTTGGAAGCGGCCTGCATCCAACGCCGACCTGCTGTTCTTACCAAGTCGTCTGCCCATCTTGTGGGTGGACGTCCTACGCTGCGCTTGCCGGTCCGTGGCCTCCACTCGAGAACCTTTCGGCCCCATCGGCCATCTGTTCTGCGCGCTATATGGCCTGCCCATTGCCACTTCAACGTGCTAATCCGTCGGGCTATGTCGGTGACTTGAGTTCTCCTACGTATCTCCTCATTTCTGATTCGATCCCGTAGAGAAACCCCGAGCATAGCCCCCTCCATAGCTCGTTGAGTGACTCTGAGCTTATTCATAAGGCCAATAATGAAGGACCACGTCTCGGTTCCATATGTCATCACTGGTAACACACACTGATTGTAGACTTTTGTCTTAAGGCACTGAGGTATGTTGGACGAAAAGACGTTGCGAAGTTTCCCAAATGCTGCCCATCCGGGTTGGATTCGACGATTGACCTCTTTCTCGAAGTTAGACCTACCTAATTGGACTGTTTGTCTTAGGTATACATACGCGTCGACAACTTCACGAGCCGAGTTCTCAACCATAACTGGGGCAGGGACGACATGGACATTCGACATGATTTTCGTCTTGTCCATGTTCATTTTAAGTCCTACCCGTTGGGAGACTCGATTGAGGCCTTCGAGCATCGTGCTGAGCTCTTCCATCGACTTTGCCATGACCACAATATCGTCGGCAAACCGAAGGTGAGTGATATATTCGCCGTTAATATTGATGCCCAGTCCTTTCCATTCCAGAAGCTTGAAGGCATCTTCCAATGCGGTCGTAAACAGTTTCGGAGAAATGACATCTCCCTGTCTTACGCCTCTTTTTAAGGGAATCGCCTTCGAGCTCTGTTAATGTACTCGGACTGACATAGTGGCGTTTTTATACAAACACTTCAACACTTCGATGTACCGATAGTCAATACGGCATCGTTGGAGAGACTCAAGCACTGCCCATGTTTCGATCGAATCGAAGGCTTTCTCATAGTCCACAAACGCGAGACATAGCGGCAAGTTATACTCTTCGGTCTTCTGTATGACTTGCCGCAGCGTATGTATGTGGTCTATGGTACTGTATCCTTCACGGAACCCAGCTTGTTCGGGAGGCTGGAAGTCATCAAACCTGCGTTCGAGACGGTTCGCGATGACCCTCGAAAACAGCTTATAAACATGGCTCAAAAGCAAGATGGGTCTGTAATTCTTAAGCAAAGTGTTGTCACCTTTCTTGAAAAACAGAACCACCACGCCCCCGTTCCATGCTTTTGGCGTCGTACCTTCAAGCAAGGCGGAATTAAAAAGCTTCTGAAGGACTTTAAGTACCGGTGATCCACCCGCTTTCAGAAGCTCTGAAGTGATTCCGTCCTCACCCGGCGCCTTGTCGTTCTTAAGCTGCTTCAAGGCCATCCTGATCTCATACAGGCTGATGTCCGGAATATCTTCGGTATAATGTCGGGTCAGTTTGGCTCTTGAGTCGTTGGCCGCACTGCAAACAGGTTTAGTGACCGAATCGTAGAGCCGTCCATAGAACCTTTCGACTTCCCTTAACACTTCCGCTTTACTTGACGTTATGCTGCCATCTTCCCTCTTCAGCTTCGTCATGCGGCTCTGCCCAATAGAATTATCTCTCGCGAACACTTTGGAGCCTTGATTCCGCTCTATCGTATCTTTAATACGAGATGTATTAAAGGTACGAATATCGTGCCGCAAGGATTTCCAAATCTTTCTATTGAGCTGCCTATGTGACTGAGCATCATCGGGAGACTGCAGTTGCAAAGAACGTCGTTCAGCCATGAAGTTAAGGGTGTCATCAGAGAGTTTCTGAGGTCTATTGGTACAGGGGGTCTTAAAGAACTGGGACCCCACCGTATGGACGGTTTCTACGAACCTGTTATTGATCTCGTCCACTGATGCATCTACTTCTAGACAGTCAAAGCGATTTGCAAGTTCGAGTTGAAAGCTCTCGAGGTTTTGGATATGTGCGCGAGTGGGTCGGAGCGTAGATTTCATCAAACGGGACCTTTCAAGTTTAACGTTCATATTCAATGTGGCTCTAACAATTCGGTGATCACTGCCGGTTTTCACCCTGTGAATCACAGAGACATCATTGAATATCCGTTTCTTGTTGGTCAAGATGAAATCAATCTCATTTCTCGTGGAACCGTTGGGACTCATATAGGTCCATTTCCTGTGAGGCGGCTTCTGGAAAAAAGAATTCATCATAAAGAGCCCTTCTTTCTCCAGAAAATCGGCCAGCCTCTGTCCTCTGGGGTTCCGTCGCCCATATCCAAATTGCCCCACTCTCAACTCATCATCGCTTCTCATGCCTAGCTTTGCATTGAAGTCCCCCATAACAACAATAAAGTGAGTTTTGTTCGTATGTATGAATAAAAAAGAATACAAAAAAGTAAAGAATAAAAAATGAATATTGGTATGTCAAAAATATATTACAAATGTCATATAATAATAAAAATAAATCCCATTGGACTAAGCTGAGAGTATATCCAAATAAAAAAAGAATGTTTCAAATCGGTTGTTAAAGAACGGAGTTCTGAACAAACATTAAAAATACATCAGAATTGAGAACCTCCTCCTTTTTTACTGACTTCAAAAAAAGAAGAGGTTCTGAAGTCGGTTGTATTTTAATTTTGTTTGTTACCTTTGATTTGGAAAATTCTTTTTTATTTGAAAGGACCACGAAGGAGACTGTGCATAGGATTAGAGTCGCACAGAGAGCCATAGAGCACGCCATGCTCGACATCACACTGCTAGACCGAGTCTCCAATACCGAAATTAGCAAGCGGACTAAAGTTCAAAACGTTAGCAAGCGTATATTGAAACTCAAATGGGGTTGGGCAGGACATGTGGCCAGGCGCGGTGATGATAGGTGGAGCAGGGTACTGACTGAGTGGTGGCCCCGAGATGGAACCAGGAACACAGTTCGTCCACCGGCAAGATGGGTCGACGACATTATAAAAATCGCAGGTCGTATGTGTGTTAGAACAGCGCAGGACAGAGGTGAATGGCGACAATGAAGAGAGGTCTTGCCCAGCAGTGGGATGAGAAGAGCGGACGATGATGATGATTTGAAAGAATATTCTTTCAGATTAGTCCATCAAAATCGGTTCAGTAGTTTGAGTTTCAAATCAAAATACCTGGTATCGATTTTCTGTTGCATTTTTGTTAAAAATTTACATGTTTTGTAGTCTTTAAATAAATTCTAACGCTCAAAATAAGAGTCAGCTCAAACAATGGCCCAACCCAGTAGGCACTAAAGCAAACACGGTCGGCAATTACGGCACCCTTTCCCCGTGAGCCCTAGCCAGCTATCGGCACATGCCTAATGAGGGTCCAATTGTGTGCCCAAAGAATTACCCACGTGTGATACTCGTTGAAGGATAACTGCCTCTGACGATCTTTACTTAGGGTATAAAATTGCTGATTCAGCGGGTGCTGTATACGATTTTTAAGTAGTAATTTTTGACTGTTGAAGTGTAATTTGAAATGTTTTTTTTTGTTTGCGGTTGATATGAATTTTAATAATTTATTTAAAAAAAGTTATGGTTGAGAACTCGGCTCTTGAAGTTGTCGACGCGTATGTATACCTTGGACAAACAGTCCAATAAGGTAAGTCCAACTTCGAGAAAGAGGTCGATCGTCGAATCCAACTCGGATGGGCAGCGTTTGGGAAACTTCGCAACGTCTTTTCGTCCAACATATGTACCTCAGTGCCTTAAGACGAAAGTCTTCAATCAGTGTGTGTTACCAGTGATGACATATGGAACCGAGACGTGGTCCTTCACTATTGGCCTTATGAATAAGCTCAGAGTCGCTCAACGAGCTATGGAGAGGGCTATGCTCGGGGTTTCTCTACGGGATCGAATCAGAAATGAGGAGATACGTAGGAGAACTCAAGTCACCGACATAGCCCGACGGATTAGTACGTTGAAGTGGCAAAGGGCAGGCCATATAGCGCGCAGAACAGATGGCCGATGGGGCCGAAAGGTTCTCGAGTGGAGGCCACGGACCGGCAAGCGCAGCGTAGGACGTCCACCCACAAGATGGGCAGACGACTTGGTAAGAACCGCAGGTCGGCGTTGGATGCAGGCCGCTTCCAACCGCAGTTCCTGGAGATCAATGAGGGAGGCCTTTGTCCAGCAGTGGACGTCCTACGGCTGACATGATGATGATGATTAAAAAACTCGGAATATTATCATCTATCGTATTTGAAGTAGAGCTCCTTGTGAAAGACACCGTCTTGGGGATGTACTATCTTGCCTATTTTTGCCGCCAAACAGTAATGCTCGCTTTGTTGTGTTCTGGGTCTTCAACCCAGAACACTAACTAACTAGACGTAACTAACTAACACTAACTTACACTGTGACTAACTAGTCACAAGGGACCTGAAAGAAATGCACAAACGGAAAGGCCTATTTATGCCCAATAGTGGGTGTCGACGGGCTAAACTGATAACTTAAAAATTGATTTATTAACGTCCTGATGCTAAATAAAACGGTTATAAAGGTAAAAGGTAATAAAAATATTTAATATTAGTAAGCACTAGCGAAAGTCCTGGTAGACAGTGGGGGAGACCTTTGCCCAGCAGTGGGATGACGCAAGATAAATAAAAAAAATATTATTAATTATGCGTAGTGATTGTGAAAGTTTAATATTCTGTCCTAAAATATTATTTCAAAAACGTTAACTAATAACTTCATAACAAACTTTGCATTGACAGTCATTTATTATATAGTGTGACCATTAGAGCTGTGCACTCCCTGAGGTATGCGCGCGGCGAGACGGGGGGGATGTGTCGGCCGCTCCGATCTATCAGTCTGCCGTCAACGCTCACGGCGGTAGGTAGCTTTTGTACCGGACGGTCTATGTCAGACGCACACGGGATAAATATTCAAAGATGGGTCGTGCGTTATCTCGTGATATGAAATGGAAGATGAAGTTGAAACAGAATCTATGTCAGAATAACTTTCGTTAGAATATATAATTGTTTGTAAATATAAAAAATGTTCAATAAAACAAGTCCTTTGAATTATAAGTTTAGTTCTTATTTATCACCTGCATATTTTTAATAAAATATGAGTATATTTAAGTTACATTTTAATCAACTAAGTAAGTATAATATATTAAAGATAGATAGCCTCCAACCATCGTCCCGCCACAAGTCTTGCCTTAGAAATGCAAACTGATATCGTAAGATATGTCCGACATGTTTTGATCTCATGTGAACTCATGCAGTTTTTTTCTTTGCCTCCCACCTCTCCGCGCATACCTCAGGGAGTGCACAGCACTAATGGTCACACTATAATCGAAACATGAATTTCATTAGATTTATTAACGGGAATGCGGCCTCAGAAGTTTAGAAGTTGTACAACCTGTACAGTACGGCATTAATTTAAAACCACAGATTTTATAAAACACCAGATCACGCATTCAGCTGTGATTGCAAGCCGTGCGCAGTGTCCTTAAAACGAAACCCGCGTCCCGCGCCTACCTCACCCCCACCCGCGTAATGTTGCTAGCTTAGTTATTATTTACCCGTTTTAGGGTAAACGTTTTTGATAAGATGCAACTAATGTAACTATGGCACTATTTTAATTATCAAATATCAAGGCCGGTTTGCAAAACAATCCCTAAACGTATTTAAAGACTAAACGTGTTTCAATTTGACATATTTGTATACCTTGAGTACTCCTTAAATCATATTTAGCCACTAAATACAATTATACATCGTTGCGCAAATCGCCTGATTTTTTTTTTGGTTTTAGGGAGTCAAAGTGATACAAAAATACTTTTTCCACACTACTGGACGAGGTTAACTGGAAGAGAATGCTTGCTAGCATTAAGTTCGCCTGTGTACAGATTTATGTATTTTTGTGCAATAAATAATTTTCAATCTATCAATCAACAATGTTAACTTAAATTGGAATCGTAAATCAGTTTAACAGGTACCTACATAACATTACGTTACCTGAAGAATGAATATGATTTGTTTACCTATTTTATACAGGCTGTTTCATTGATATTTTATACAGGGTGTTTCATTGATATTTTATACAGGCTGTTTCATTGATATTTTATACAGGTTGTTCCATTGATATTTTAGGACTTGATATTAATTTTGTTCGTAAATTTATTGTTTTCTATGGTAATGAATTTGTAATAAACCTAAATTGTCCATTAAGCCTCGCCGTGTTCTCATTTAATGTCGTACATAACAAAACACGTAGTATATAAGCAGTGCTGCTAAAAATAACAAACTTAAGAAAACAAGTAATTACAAAATTAAGTGCAGATCTGGTTCGAAGGACCAAATTGTACTACGGTAGCACAGATCAGAGCCAGCGAGCGAGGTCGCGTTGATGGAAACAACTGGATGCTTAAATGACACTCGTTTATTGTTTTAAAGAAATATATAAATTCATAGCATAAATAACCCGGCGCTGCGCGTTTTCGTCGGCACGATTCAGGATTGTGCCATTTTTGCTAGCGACATCTAGTTCTGTTTAGGTACACTATTATGTTCATTATTACGTTAAACAACCTTTAATAACATCATATTTCTCAAAGTAATACTAAATTAAAGTAGAATTTGGAAAACAGCCGCAGAGATGTAAGCCACTAGATATTATAATTAAATAGTACCTTCACAAGCAACCAGCTGGGAAAGCTTAGGTCTAAATTATAAGATCTAGCGGTTTTAATTGATCGAGCGAAGAAGAATCTCTAAATCAACTTGGGCAAATCGGCGTTGTAAGTATGAAAGTATGTATGTTTGTTTGTCTGAGGATAACTTTCGAAGCGTTTATCGTTTCACAAATATAGGCATAAGTCTGAAATCCAGAATAACTGCAATTCCTACCCCAAAAAATAACAAATTAAAATGAACTTCCGTTACCTGTAATTTGAATGAAACTGCAGGTTAAGTTATTTGGTTATGCATTTCGTGGCACTATTTTATTAGTTAAAGAATAACACAACGCGCGACGGCTTGCGCAACGATCCCTAAACATATTTAGCGACTAAACATGTTAAAATTTATCATACTTGTATGATTTTACAAGTCCTTAAATCATATTTAGCCTCTAAATATGTTTAGGCATCTTTCTTTGCACGAGTCGCCCTAAGAATATTTTTATTGTGTTTTGGGAGACTCGTGAGATCTCAGTTCGGGGCGAACCACTAGATAGTAGAATATTAAACGGGGATAAAGCAGTGTCTTGCGTTACGGACGCTATATTGAATCCCGAATGTAACGAAGGTTTCTAGAGTTAACACACACGCGGAGCGAGGGAGTTACTAGAATCCAGAGTACAGAGAGGGATATAAGCACGCCCAAGATGCAGACCACGAAGAGAATACTCTACTTTGCACACTTTTTGCGAGACAATAGAAACCAAATCTAGGTTGGTGCATTCTGTGCAGCGGTTACTTCGATTTACGAATAAGTTCTTATTGTGTTGATCTCTTTGTTTCAAATATTAATACAGATGGGGTTCCAAAATCAAATCAGCCGTAGGGATCTAATTGTTTGCTTTTAGTGAGGTTTACAAGACATTTAATTGCCATTGTCGAGCAGTTGGTGTGAAAGGGATGTTATCCTAGTATCTATCTGTGATATTAATAGTACTTTGTTATACGAGGGGCGTAAGTGATCAATTGCATCCGGAATGTTTTGGAGAGCGAGCGAAAGCAAGCGAGTACGCTAATGTGTCGAGAGTGCTATTGATTGCTTACACCCGAGTATAACAAATAACTTTTAATCACGACTGCGAGGAAAATAAAAAAGTCTTTATAACAATTTGTTATTAAAATTAAAATATACGTTCCCGCTATCCAATGTTTTTTTTCACAAAATAAGGATTCGTCATGAAAGTTGTATCTCATTTTAGTATAATAAGAAAGCAATGAACCTTATTCTATTTTAAAATTTACTTACGGCCCTAGGAACAAAAATCACATTTATGCATCAGGTGTCAAAAAATGGCCAGCTTTCAGCGCATACGTTATGAAATAAATATTATAACGCGTTTCACTGCACTAAGAAAGGCAGGTGTATCAGGGTGACTAAGCGTTACCTGAATGAGTAATAGTTTTCCGCTACCCACCACCGTATCCGGCCATGGCGGTATTTTCCTTCCGTAAGATCCGGAAGGCCGGACAGTCCGCCATATTGTCCGCCATCTTTTTTACTTAGAAAACTTTCGTGTTTTATTTCAATCATTATTATAAATACGGGATTTATGACGTTTTATCGGTGTTCATCTTATGTTTCTTCATAATATTTGCACCACTTTGTACACGAATAATAAACATCAACAAAGCAGAAATCATTTTATTTTCTCCCAAACCGAGCTGCGGCTGCGAAAATATATTTTACTAGCTGACCTGGCCGCGGCATAGAACGCGTGGTTACTACATAAAAACATTACCCTCCTTCTGTGCAGTCAAGTTAAAAGTAACATATGTATGTCTCAGTCCCGATCATAATTTATTTTATAAAAAAAATCATCAAAATCGGTTCAGCCGTTTAGTCGTGAAAACGTAACCAACAAACAGAGTTACTTTCGAATTGATATTATAAGTATGGAGTTATAGATCAGTTTATTAAACTAAAAGGTGTTCACGCCACCGTGGAAATAAGCAATACGTTTAAGCGCAACGATGCCTAAACGTATTTAGTGGCTAAATAATATAAGATAAGATTCATTTCCAAAAAAAATGTCGCCATACTTTATATTATTCTTCTTCGGTAGTAGTTTATAAGAGAAGAACATTTGTTGGCACTAGGTTAAGGATATTTACCCCCCCCCCCCCCCCCCCCCCCCCCCCCCCGCCCCGTGAATTAAGGAGATTTAAGGCCCGACTGAAAAGCCCTAAGAGCTTCCTCTGATCCATCAACCCAACGGACATGCCGAGACAATCTAGTCAAGTGGGGCTACATCAACCCATTCCGGAGCCAGTGCCACTGCAGGGCCACCTTACAAACAATGGCCCACCTGCTCTCATGCTCATGTGGGCTGTGGAAGTTGCTCTTTATTGGGCTAATAACAAAGTCAAACAGCCATTGACACGAAAGAAGAAGAACATTAGTGTCAAGAAAAGCGTCAAGGCGTAGAGTAGGTTCATTATCAAAATCTCTTTCCTTGGACCAACACACGATTCAGCTGGCATTCAGTAAAGAAACTTCAGCTATGAGAAACTTTGGTATTTTCATTAGTTATTTAGCAAAGTTTGAATGCGGCCTTCAAATATGCAGTCCGAGGAAGGTTAGGTGCCTACCTACTTATGAAAATGCTTCTCAGTCCTTAGTTCATTATATTGAGCTGACATTATGAAGACTGTTATGCCACGGAGAGACTTCTCAATAAACTGAAACGTCTACAGAACTTGTGCATTCGTTTTATATTCGGACTGCGCAAGTTCGATCACGTATCCATGTTCAGATCCCAACTTAAATTGCTCCCCATTCGTCTCCGTCGTGATCTTCATGTTCTCTGTCTCTTATTTAAAATATTATATTGTCCACTCTCTCCACCCTACCTCCGTGAACGCTTTGAATTCCTTGTTCCTCGCAGTGTGACATGCCGGTCCTCTAAGTCCCTTCTCCTCAAAACACCTCAACACAGTTCAAGCCGCTATGGTGGCTCCTTTATGCGATGAAAATTTGGGTGAAGCCAGCAGTGGGTGAAGTCGGGCTGTGGATGATGATGATAATCATTCGTTTCATTACTTACTTTAGGTATATTTCGTTTTATTTGTTTAAGATATATGTACATATTTATGATTCTTATACACGCACCTACCTTTAAAATCATCTCTCTCTCTCTCTCTAGCCTCAAAGGTTTGCTGGAAGAAAACTCTTCTTAGGGTTAAGCTCGCCTTTGTACATGTCTTGTATTTTTGTACTTTATAATGTATTTTCTTGTGTACAATAAAGAATAAAGACTTTTGTTCTACAAAGATAACTTTGGTGATTTATTTAAATTATTGATCGAACGAAGCAAGACTCTAAATCAACTTGGGCAAATCGGCGTTGTATGTATGTTTGTTTTTCTGAGGATAACTTTCGAAACGTTTATCAGATCACCGTAAAATTTGGTGTAGTGATGACACAATTTTGGTGTGACTAAATGAGCTAAAAAAGTGAGAGGGGGGGGGGGGGAGAGGGGATTGTTGAGATATTATCAAGAGGGATACAAAAAACGAGTGTGCTTTAGACCAGACGACTAAGGTAAAACTTCTTTTTTCAAAATTATATTACAACTGGATTACCACTCACTGACTGACTAATTGACAGCCTTGTTCTCCCAGATGCCCCCTTGCAGGGTAGTAATGTTTGGTGGGGTCGTATAGAGTAAGTTCCGATGAGTTGTGAATAAATCCTAAATTCCCTCTTTTGTCCCCCATTCGCTCCCATCCACCTCGTATCTCGGAAAGTAAAAGTCCCCAGTTGCCCAGGACATTTTTTTTATATCCGGATTCATTAAAAAAAATCATCTTTCATACAAAAAAAAATTGTCCTATACAAAATATTTTTGTGCAAATACCGTACACTGTATATTTCGTTTGCCGTAACTTTCTTACTGTTTTTGTAGGGAGCCAAACGGCTTGTGGGTAGTATAAAATTTATTTTACTGTAATTTTATTTATTGGTGGAGGGGCATGAGATAACTAAATTTTCAAGTTTATGCGACATCCATCAAAATCATCATTTTGAATGTCCAAAAATTTTTTTTTTAAGTTTTTGCAGGGCATAAGGCAACTTGTTAAATAAATTTTAATGTTTATGCGACATCCATCATCATGAGACGTCCCATGTTTTTTTTTTTAGTTTTTGAAGGGGCATAAGGCAACTTGCTTAGTAAATTTTCATGTTTATGCGACATCCATCATCATGATCATTTTGGATGTCCAATTTTTTTTATAGATTTTTGGAGGGGCATAAGGCAACTTACTAGGTAAATTTTTATGTTTATGCGACATCCATCATCGTCATAATTTTGGAAATCCAAACATATTATTTTCTAAGTTTTTGGAGGGGCATACTTTTACTTCGATATCGTCTTTGACTGCTTCTTCCAGTTCGATATCCTCTTTTATTCCTTTTTTAAATTTAATAACCTATTCGATTGCTTCGTTAACTTCGATATCTTATTTGATATATTCTTCCACTTCAATATCTTCGTTGATTGCTTCTTCCACTACGATATCCTCTCAACAAAATAATGTTTTTTCTTTAAAAAACTTAAATTGCTTGTATCTCCTAAACGGAAGCAGTTAGACATAGTAAAGTGTTCAAAATGGTAGTACACATTTTTGATGGAATCGTTTTTTTATTGTAATCATCGATCTTAATAGGTATCCTTTTTGATTTCTTTTTTCACTTCGGTATCTTCTTTGATTGTGTTTTCTACTTCGTTATCCTCTTTGATTGCTTCTTCCACTTCGATATCGTCATTGATTGCTTCTTCCATTTAGATAACCTCTTTGATTGCTTCATCCACTTGGGTTTCCTATTTGATTGCGTTTTCTACTTGGATATCCTTTTTTATTGCATCTTTCCCTTTGGTATCCGTTTTGACTGCTATTTCCACTTGGATATCCTCTTTGAATACTTTTTCCATTTTGATATCCTCTTTTATGATTGCTTCTTTCACTTCGATATCCTCCTTGATTGCTTCTTCTACTTCGTTATCCTCTTTGTTTCCTTTTTCTATTTTGATATCATCTTTGATAGATTGTTCTACTTTGTTAACTTCTTTAGTTGCTTTCTCATTTTCGATATCCTCTTTAATTACATTTTTCTTCGATATCCTGTTTGGTTGCTTCTTCCACTTTGATATTTTCATTGAATGCTTCTTCCACTACGATTTCCTCTCATCAAAATCATGATTTTTCTTAAAAAAAAATTAAATTGCTTGTATCTCCTAAACAGAAGCAGTTAGGCATAGTAAAGTTTACAAAATGGTAGAACAAATTTTTGGTGGAATCGTTTTTTTATTGTCGTCATCGACGTGCATAGGTATCGTTTTTCATTTCTTCTTTCACTTCTGTATCCTCTTTGATTGCTTCTTCCACTTTGATATCGTCTTTGATTGCGTCTTCCACTTTGATGGCCTCTTTGATTACTTCTTCCATTTCGTTACGCTTTTTAATTTCTGCTTCCACTTATATATCTCCTTTAATTGCTTCTTCCATTTAGGTTACCTCTTTGATTGCTTCATCCACTTGAGTATCTTATTTGATCGCGTTTTCTACTTGAATATTCTTTTTGATTGCATCTTTCCCTTTCATATCCGTTTATACTGCTTTTTCCACTTGGATATCCTTTTTGAATGCTTTTTCTATTTTTATATCCTCTTTGATGGTTGCTTCTTCCACTTCGATATCCTCCTTAATTGCTTCTTCTTTGTTATCCTCTTTGTTTGCTTTTTCTAATTTGATATCCTCTTTGATATATTCTTCCACTTTGATAACCTCTTTAATTGCTTTGTTTTCTTCCATATCCTCTTTGATAGCATTTTTCTTCGATATCCTGTTTGGGGGTTTCTTTTACATCGATATCCTATCCTTTGATTGCTTCTTCTAGAAACGGAAAAACACGAGAGTTGCGAGCAGCTCGCGCACCACGCAACCTCTAGTTAATTTATAAAATTGTTCAGTTACAAAATAATAATTTTCCACACGTCTGTAAGTCGATGAGTCTATGTTCATTCTGAACAGACGCAACTCGCACTTGCACACTAACGTTTAAAAATTTACGAAAAGTAACTCTCTCCCTCTCTTTCTATCTTCACTAAATTATATCTCCATCTCAACTTCCGTTCGCACTTTTCGTAACGCATTTACCAGCTTACTCCCGTAGTCAAGCGTGCGTAAAGAAGTTTTACTTCAAAAAGTTCTAGAATGTCATAACATCTAAGGCATCGTGGGCTTTGATTTCTCTTAAACTGAATCTCATTCCTCTAGATCTATAGTTCAGAACCTGCGAGAGAACAGATGAACATACCTACATACATACATCTGTAAAAGATAACCAACCTTTTGCATTCCCAAAATCGGGTAGAGATACAATTTTAATCCATTTCTTCACGAGGGGTCATAGGTAACAGTAAATATCAAAAATATCTTAACAAAAACATATTCGTAAAACGTTTCTACAGAGAGGAAAAACCACTTCTTTGCGACAAAACCTAATAATAGCGAATTATCTTTCACCGAAACTTAATAAAAAGAAATTAGGTCTTCCCAAGCAAGATTCTCAACACTTGATGTAATTTACTCGAAGAAATCTTGGATTGTAGCTAATATGACTTGTACTTTTTGCTTGTTAGATTATATATTTTGTTAGTACATAACAGAATACTCAATAGTACAGATGTCGACAATGTATTTTCTTTGTGATGCCATGTTTAGTTATCTTTTGGTCACTTTTGGATATTTATTGGAGAACTAGTGAACCCGCCGAACTTCGTACCGCCTTGCATATAACGCGGCATTCTGTAGTATATTTAATATCAGCATTGCACCCGTGCAAAGCCGGGGCGGATCGCTAGTAAATATTATAAAAAAAAAACAGTTAAACTAGTTTTCTGTAAGAAAACCACTCCAAGGAGCTATTTAATGAAGATCAGCTGGTCCAAAGACTATCAGGACTTCATGTAAAGCTGTAAATTGATTTTTTTATATCTACTGGTGGACCCGCCGAACTTCGTACCGCCTTGACATGCATATAACGCGGGCTGTCAATATACGTCACCCTGGTAGAATTGTCAATTGTTGTCCCCGGCCATCATTATGTATGAGAAAATGAATGACTTCCACAAATAATTCAATACCAAAATTAGCCAAATCGCTCCACCCGTTCTCGAGTTTTAGCCAGACTAACGAACAGCAATTCATTTTTATATAGGTATATATGTATAGACAATATTTCGGGATAACTCCGACCGAAGCATCTGTTTCAAACGATATTAATTTTTTTACATCCTCTTTGACGATATTTGCAGCACGCATTCTGTCAATTCTATGTCAAACGTCATAAGGTTACATTATAAAAGCGCTAAGGTTAGATTATAAATAATTTTATATGGTGGTTATGTATTTTTAATTTTTCTAATTTTGCGCGCAATTTTCTTAATTTTTCTTTCATAAGAAGATTCTCCTGACAATAACAAATACAACAAAAAAAGAATTATCGAAATCGGTCCAGCCGTTCACGCGTGATGGCGTGACCAAGGGAAATTGGGATTCATTTTTATATATAGAGATACATTTTATTATAAATGCTCTATAGTAGTAACTATGTTTGTTTGTTAATTTGTTTGTTTGTTACCTATTCACGACTAAACGGCTTAACGGATCGTTAAATTTGGCAAGATTATATCCTCAAGTAGGACATAGGTTATCTTTTGTCTCAATTACCAGAGAATCACCTAATAAACATTTCAAGACAAAGCTGTACGGGTGGCTAGTTGACAAATGTTTCTTTAAGATCAGTGATTTCTTTGACATGAAATTCTGACATAAGTATTAATTTTAACTTATTAAATTCATGGTCTTTATAATTTTAATTTCTTTATTGATTTTTTTACGGTCTTCACGATACTTGATGATATTATTGATTGATTTTTATTTATAAGAAGACTTTTTATGTATAACTATATTTATTTTATTTATCTGTAATTTGCACGCTGTTAATCGGTGAAGTATGTAAAACCTACTTATTAAGCTGTAACAACTTATACACCATCCTTCTAGCAAATAAATTTAATTTCATATCAAATACTTTTACTGGTGGTAGAGCTTTGTGAACGAGCTCGAGGAAGTGGGCACCACCGCCTTACCTTTATCTGCCGCCAAATAGCAGTACTTGTGCTGCTGTGTTCCGGTTAGATGATAATGGTATGTTCCTGTAATTACTGGCACATAGGCCTAACAGCTAAGTCCTATAGTATGCCAACGTACCCACATAGAGATCAAGACATCATAATACCTTGTGTTGAATTGTATGTGGATATCCATGGGCTGCAGTAGCCAATTAACATCTGGTGGACTGCATGCTCGTTTGCCATATAAGTAGTAATTAAAAAAAAATCTTGAAGAGGGTGAAATAGGAGTTGAAAGTTTGTATGGGTAATCGATAATTCCTTAAGTTAAGGTTATAAAAATTCATATATAGGCTTTTAGTAAGAAATAAGGAAATAAGAGTTTCAAATTTTTTGCAAAATTATCCCTAAAGAGAGAAAGGGAGTAAGGGGTTATGAGGTATTCTTTAGATGCACTCTCTCACTCTCAGAAGGGTCTCCCAACAGATGGATCTTAAAATGAACATGGATAAGACGAAAATCATGACAAATATTCATGTTGCACCCGTACCGGTAGTTGTTGGGGGTGATACTCTCGAAGTTGTCGACGAATATACCTAGGACAAACTGGCCAATTAGGTAAGTCCAACTTCGACAAAGAGGTCGCACGAAGAATTCAACTCGGCTGGGCAGCGCTCGGGAAACTTCGCGATATCTTCTCGTCCAAAATTGCCCAGAGCCTGAAGACTAAAGTCTTCAATCAGTGTGTGTTGCCAGTGATGGCTTATGGCACTGAAACGTGGTCCTTTACTCATGGCCTCATGACCAAGATCAAGGTCGCTCAACGAGCTATGGAGAGGGCTATGCTCGGGGTTTCTTTGCATGACAAAATCCGCAATGAGGAAATCCGCAAAAGAACTAAAGTTGCCGACATAGCACTCAAAATTAGCAAGTTGATGAGGCAATGGGCAGGCCACATCGCTCGTAGAACCAATAACCGTTGGGGAAGAAAGGTTCTCGAGTGGAGACCACGGACTGGCCCCCCACAAGGTGGACCGACGATCTAGTATGAATCGCAGGGAGCCGTTGGGCGCAAACGGTTACCAACCGCTCGTTGTGGCGATCTAAGGGGGAGGCCTATATTCAGCAGTGGACGTCTCCCGGCTGATAATGATGATGATGATGACTCTTTATGTACCGATTGAGACATAGGCTACTTTTTACCCGACTGCGCAGAAGGAGAGTAATGTTTTAATGACAAACCACGCGTGCGATGCCGCGGGCGGTTTACCTAGTATAATTAAGTTCGTACATCCTTATAACAGAGCTACCAAGTCCATTAACCTATTACTGTTTTGAGTTACCAAGTTAAGTATACGCTCAATGATTTATTAAACAAGTAACTATTCAATTTTAATTATTTATACAATATAATTTTTGCCGACCTCCGTGGCGCAGTGATCGAATAGCCGGCTGAGACGCAGGAGGTAGCGGGTTCGATTCCCTCCGCGGAACAAATGTTTGCATGATCTACAGATATTTGTTCCGGGTCTGGTTGTTTCTCTATATATTATAAGTATGTATTTACAAAAAAAAATGTATAAAAGTATTCTATCAGTTATCTGGTTCCCATAATATAAGCTTTGCTTAGTTTGGGGCTAGATAGCGCTGTGTGGAATGTCCAGTAACATTTATTATTTATTTATTATTAATTTAAACTTTATATGGCATGCAATTTGCACGCCACTGTGGCTGAATATGGTGAAACCATTCAAATTTGTATCATCTGTAAAATTTTACCCTGTTTTGGCAAATTAATATCTTAATCGGTATCTCTATATTGTTACTTAAGATATTTTAAATTCATAAACATTAAAACACAATGTTTTATACCGCAACTGGTAGGAAGTAAAAAATAAGTCACTAACTAACTAACATTGACATAATATTTTCAGCCTTCTTTAATCAGCTATTCACAAACAAATAAATTATTTATTTTCAAGTAAAGATACGTTTCAATATAGGCAAAAGTATAATACTGTAGCCTTACTTAAAGAATTGCTTTCCTCTCCATAAAGTGAGTGTATGTAAGTGACAGATTTGACCTCTTCGTTTTTGCTCGACCGCCCCGTCATGTCCAGTTAGCGGGTACTTACGTTGGGAAGTTCCCTTTAGTATGACTTTTTCAAGTTTGTTGTCTGTTCTGAAGAAGCAGACTTTTTGTTTGATACGAAGGTTTACACAGAAAACTAAGGAGATAATCCTGCTTATTTTATTGGGTGTATTTTACGAAGTTTATTAAGGCTAAGGCTGTTAAAGGCTTAGGTACTTGTATTGTTCCACAAACAAACCAGTGACACAACTGGCAAGTCTTTTTTAGTTTGAGAGTAGAATCGGAGCTACTTTAAGCTTACGTTTGAACCTTAAGCCTTAAACAAACTATCGGACGCGACTTATAGTCGCGACTGACGGACGTAACTTAGCATCTGCAAACTCTGTCGGACGTCGCGTCGTGTCAATCTATCTAATAAGCAAATTGTACACGCTAAGAAAAGTCCTCGAGTCTACGCAGGAATTCGTGTCATTTATACACACGAACTGTGTACATAGCTCCGGCGATGGCTAAGAAAAAAATCTTGCCTGCGCTAGACACGGCGCGTTCTGTGTTATTGCGGTGACGGAGTAGGTAGGGAGTAGTAATGTGTAGTGTTGTAAAACTTGACTAGTGAACCATACCCTACGCACGGCTGCCCGAAAACAATCTCATCGTTTACAAGTTCCTATTTATCTTGTCTGGAGCAGACACGACAAATTTTTGTGCCTAGTTCCGACTAAATTCTAATCGTGTACATGATGAATTGGTCGTATCTGCCGCCGACACGGTGACATTTCTTAGCGTTCACAAGGGCCTAACGCCGTGCACACGCGTCGGATTCATCCGCGACTTATAAAAAATATCCAGGAGCAGATAAAAACATCCAAGGAGCCAGATTCTCGTCGAACTTCCAAGCACTTATAGTCATGTCCGTGACTTATAACTTATAACACATTTTGTTAGACATGACACAATGACAAAATAAAACACAAAAGAAGATGGTAACTGCAATATCCCACAATATCACATTCATAAATCACATAATCATAATAATCGTACATCTCACAAAGTTGAGTCATGCCAAAATGGCGTCAGCTCAGCATGTGTTAACTAGGAATGGTCAAACCTAGCTATTTATGGCTGGTATTCTGCTGACCCCCAAATAGTGTACTCACGGACGTCAGGGACTTGCACAGCTTGGTTATAACAGTGACTTGGAAAAATATATTAGGTCTTCTATTAAATATTTGCTAAGGCTTAGTTATGTAAGTACCGGATACCTATGTATTCTTTAAAACCTTTCTGCTAATACGTTTTATTTATTAATGACAGTTTGCGTATATCATTAATCAGATACAGCATAGGTCAGGTCAGTCAGTCGCAACTGTAAGTCGCGTCCGATACCATGTTTCTAGCTTTAGCAATAGGCTTTGCTGCATTGCAGATACAATCCTTATAATAATTGGTAGGCAGCTCGCGTCCGTATTAAATAACTATGATAATGTCTCCTACTCTTTCGGCTATTAATGCGGGATCGTTATCATTTTCCGGATGACAAGACATTTTAGTATAGGGCGATCCGAAATATGTATATTAACCAGAAAGGTTAATATACACCATGAATGAATGAATAAAAATTATGTGTTATGACTTAGACACTATAAATACACAAAAACAGATGAAAAAAACAATAAAAACAAATAAATATAAGAATTGGTATCGCCATCTTTCGACTATATAAGGTAACTCTTCCCCAATTCCTTGTCTATCCATTTTCCTTTACCAACTTGCGCGCCCGCAGCTGCCATGATGGCGCTGGCTGGAAAGACAATACAGACGCAACCGCACCGCTCCGCGAGAAGGTCAAAATATTTACTTACGTACGGGACCCACTGAAAAATATCGCTAATTACCACTGAATTCTTCCGCAAAAATATAATTAAATTGTGTTTTACAAAAGGCATTATTAATAGCCTCCAACTTCATGTGGTGTTGCTAATTACCGCGACTTCTGGTGAATTAGTGAAGTGTGCGCAAAGAAACATTCCAGGTCGCTTCAAAGGATCTCGAAAGTTAGTGGGTTATTTTCCAGGAGTTATCATAAGGGCTGTAAAAAGTCAATTCGAAGGCGTAAGATCCGCAAACGGCTCCACCAAATACGTTACAGTAAAAACTCATAACCAGTCAAAATCAATTTTGAGTGTGAAAAAAACGTATATTTATAGAGTTATATTGAGTATTAAGTATTGTGGTCGTCGATCGGAATACAAAAATACTTAAATAAATAACTAGATATTGAAAAGATCCAAGACTGTCTCAAAATTTTTAAGATGGTTTAAAAATTCTTAAGGTTTAAAGTTCATAAAGTAGTCTTCTATAATCTATTTAGAAGTTACGTTGTCTAGCATCCGTCTCCATCATGAGGCCACCTCATGAACACTCTCCGAAATTACACATGTATACCAAGTTTCAGCTCAATCGGTTGGGGAGGAACTGGTTTAAAAATCAGTTGCAAGGTTTGACCTGAACTAACAAACATAGCAAGTTCCATCCATATCCGTCAATAATATATATATATACCTATTTGTATTCTCATTGTACTATTTGTTACTAAAATAAAAAAAAATCCCTACTAATAATAAAAATGCGAAAGTTACTTTGTTTTTTACCTTTTCACAGATGAACGGATCGTAATGAAATTTGGCAAGGAGATAGATTATATCCTCAAGAATGACATAAGCTATCTTGACGACCCCCGTGGCGCAGTGAGCGAATAGCCGGCTGAGACGCAGGAGGTTGCGGGTTCGATTCCCGCTGCGGAACAAATGTTTGAACGATATACATATATTTGTTTCGGGTCTGGTTGTTTCTCTATATATTTTATGTATGTATTTACAAAAAAAAAGGATATAAGTATTATATCAATTATCTGGTTCCCATAGTTTAAGCTTTGCTTTGTTTGGGGCTAGATAGCGTTGTGTGAAATGTCCAGCATTATTTATTTATTTATTATTTATCTCAAAAAATAATATTAATTGGGGTGAAATAGGGGTTGAAAGGTTTGTATGGGCAATCCATAATTCCTCAAGTTAGGGATCTGAAAATTTATATTTAGGCTGTTAGTTAGTAATAAAGAACGTTTGTACCGTTGGTATATAGATAGGTTGTGATCGGGATTGGGACATAGGCTACTTTTTAACTGACTGCGCAGAAAGAGGGTATTATTTAAATATATAACAATATATAACCACGCATGCCCCTTCTTCTCCAGCGTTTGAGAGGGGTGAAGGGGGGTTTAAGTTTGAAGCGTTCCAAACCAAATAAACAGCCAGGTGAACTAGGTAGACCGCGGGCAGGTAGTGGAATAATTGATAGTACGACGCGGCGAGCGCTGGATGCTAAAAAAACTTTTTAAAACACATATTTATTTCAGAAATATTTTTTTTATATTTTGAAAAATTCGTCGTCCCATGAAATTCCCACCCGGGGCAGCTGCCGGATTGCTCTCCTCCTCCTAGACCCAGGCTGAATACCTACTTTGATCTCAATCATTCGTAGCCCATATTCATTTACTTTTTTCTATTGTTTTCAATTTCTGTTTTAGGGTTCCGTAGCCGAATGGCAAAAATCGGAACCTTTATAGATTCGTCATGTCTGTTTGTCTGTCCGTCCGTATGTCACAGCAACTTTTTTCCGAAACTATAAAAACTATACTGTTGTAACTTGTTAAGTAGATGTATTCTGTGAACCGCATTAAGATTTTCACACAAAAATAGAAAAAATGACATTGAGGTTTCTAATATTTTTTTTCTACCGAATAGTTTGCGCGAGAGACACTTCCAAAGTGGTAAAATGTGTGCCCCCCCCCCCCCCTCTGTAACTTTTATAATAAGAGTAATAATAATAATAATCCTCCTAGCCGATTTCGGCTACAGAGACTTGACTTTGTGATTATTGGCCTAGGTGTTTAGCCTGTATGTGGCTGATGTACCCTATTTTTGCGCTAAAAGTCCGGTTACAATGAACACAAGTTAAGGCGCCATTAATGTAGTTGTAATTGATATTAGCCGGCGGTCGACTTTTAAGCTGATCTCGTTTTAAGTCTAGTTCTTGCCTCCTTTCTTCTTCAAACTCGTACACTTTGTCCTGAACATGACGCCTCCATTCAGGTCGTTTTTCAGCGAGAGCCTCCCAGCGCGACGGATCGATACAACACCTCTTCATGTGCCTCTTCTGTACGTCTTTGAAACGTAGGAACTGACCTCCGCGTTTCCGCTTACCATGTTCTAGTTCACAGAAGAAAATGCGTTTCGCCCTTCGCTCATCAGACATCCGAGACAGGTGCCCGCACCAACGCAGCTGACGCCGCATCAAATATGCCTCTATGCCACAGACATTAGCCCGTCGTAGAACATCGGTATTACGGACCCGATCCGACCACTTGATGTTAAGAATGTCGCGGAGGCATTTCAGATGGAATCTGTCTAACGTGCGTATGTGTCTGCGATACAGGCACCATGTCTCTGACGAGTACAAGATGTTAGGAAGTACAATAGCCATATACACCTTAATCTTGGTACTCAATTTGATGTTATGGGAGCGAAATACCTGGACTCGTAGTTTACCAAAAGCAGCCATAGCGGAGCCAAGTCTGCTGTTGATCTCCGAGTCAAGGTCGCATTTTGTTGTTATGCTGCTTCCCAGATATCTGAATGTATCGACCTGTTTTATGGGCTTTCCATCGATTTGCAGATTCAGTGGAGCTTGGTTAACAGTGTCCATGGCCATCACCTCTGTCTTTGTAATATTAATTTTGAGGCCAAATCTACAGCACGCAGCGTCAAGCCGAGTCATCAAGTCCTGGAGTCCCTCAGAAGATTCCGCAACGAAACATAGGTCATCAGCATACATCAATTCGGTAATGAGGTCATACGATACCTTTGTGTGCGCTTTTAACCTAGCCAGGTTAAAGATACTGCCATCTGTGCGAAAACGTATGCGGATCCCTTCGGTGTTGGCTTGTAAAGTCTCCCTCACGACAACGGAAAAGTACAGAGCAAAAAGAGTGGGTGCTAATACACAGCCTTGTTTTACACCACAAGTGACAGGGAATTGCTCTGTCTGCTCACCATTGACGGTTACGCAACAAGTCATGTTGTCGTGAAGAAGTCTTATCAAGCGTATAAATTTGTCGGTGCAACCAAGTTTCGAAAGCACAATCCACAAAGCTTCGCGAGGTACACTGTCAAAAGCTTTCTCCAGATCAACAAAACAGAGAAACAGAGGTTGACACTGTTCCCTGCTTTTCTCTTGCAGTTGTCTAAGAGAGAATATGGCCTCGCATGTGCCGCGATTGGGTCTAAACCCAAATTGCGTTTCAGGCAATATACTTTCAGAGAGCTCCATAAGACGATTTAAGAGTACTCTGGCAAAAGTTTTTCCTGGAGTAGACAGAAGTGATATACCCCTATAAGAGTTGCAAACAGATCGATCACCTTTATTTTTATACAAAGAGCAAATTAGTGATACGCCAAAACTAGGAGGAACGAACTCCATTTCCCACATGCGCTGGAAAAATTGCCAAATCTTGTAGTGCAACTCATCTCCGCCATATTTTAATAGTTCTCCTGGTATGTTATCGATGCCGACAGCCTTATTGTTTTTCTGCGCTTTGATGGCGATGATAACTTCCTCAAGAGAAGGAGGCTGATCCAGATCTACGGCTTGTGGTAAGGCAGGAAGTGATGCTAAATAGTTTATGTCAGCAGAACGATCCACATTGAGTAAGCTGTTATAGTGTTCTGCCCAGCGAGTAAGAACTTCTCCTTTGCTTACCAGGAGGGTACCTGAAAGTGATTTCAGTGGTACGTTTACTCGATGTGGACTTCCTACTAACTTTTTAATCTCGTTAAAGAAATCGCCGAGTCTATTCGAATCAGCAAGCCACTGAATATAGCGAACCTTGTTCAGCCACCACTCATCTTTTGCGTTTCGAGTTAGTCTCCTTATTTGGCTCGTACTCTCCTTTATTTTTTCAGAAGCAGTTGTCTGATTTCCCTTTCAAAGGAGCTGGCGGTGTTTTTCTAGGGCGACTGTCAATGTATTATCATTTTCGTCAAACCAGTCTTCACAGACACGAGGTTTTTGGCCTAAGATCTCAGTAGCCGCATTGATGGTATTTGTAGTTAACAGTTTCCAGCCCTCGTCTAACTGTTCATCTTCGGGGTGTATGCCTGCTGTAAAGGTATTGACAGCTTCCCTGTAATTTGCCAATATTTCAGCAGACTCTAGCTTTTTCAGATGAAGACAGTTAGGCTTAGCCCTGCGAGGTCTACGGCAAGGGCTAAGACGCAAAAATAGTTTTGTAACAACAAGTCGGTGATCCGACCAACAGTTTGCGCCCCTCATTACTCTCGTTACTTTGACATCCGCTATATCCCGTTGACGGACTATAGCATAATCAATAAGATGCCAATGCTTGGACCTTGGGTGCATCCAGGTAGTTTTGTATTTATTTGGGAGTCTAAACATGGTATTGGTAATACCCAGATGAAATTGGGAACAGAGGCTTAGTAACAGTTGCCCATTACTGTTCATGTTACCAATGCCATGTCGCCCTATCACCCGAGGCCAAGCTTCAAAATCACGTCCGACGCGAGCATTAAAGTCGCCAAGAAGCAAAACTTTCTCACAGCGCCGGATTTTAGTCAGCACTTCTGACACTTCCTCATAAAATTTGTCCTTGACGTCATCACTTTTGTCGAGTGTTGGCGAATATACGCTGATAACATTTAAGTATTTATTGTTTCGAAGATGGAAACGTAAGGACATGACACGATCAGAGATAGCAACTGGATGTTCTTCCAACTTAGAGGCTAAAGTAGTTTTAATAGCAAAGCCTACTCCTGACCGTCTAGGCTCAGAAGCTGGTGTGCCTTTCCAGAAGAAAGTGTACCCACCACCACGTTCAACAAGCTCACCTTCATCAGCTAGATGTGTTTCGCTGAGAGCGGCTATGTCGACGTCATAGCGTTTGAGCTCGCGAGCCACAATGGCGGTTTTACGTTCTGGGCAGAGGTTGTTGGGTCGGTCTAAAAGAGTACGTACATTCCACGCACCAAAAGTCATATTCATCTGCATGTTTTTAGATTTATTCTTATTGCGAGGAATGAGCGTTTGTTTGGGGCACCTTTTCTAGCCCCCTCCCCGGCTGAGCGAGGAAAGCAGTGCCTCTCTAAATAAAGCTGCTTTGTCTCAAAGAGTGCTGCCGAACCACACTGTCACCCCGATGCAGTGCTAGAGCGACCACTCTCCTCTCCTTAGGCCACCCGTGTCCAGGTATTAGACCAAGCCCAGGACTTTTTTAAACTCGGAATGACAAAGCCAAGTCAGATGCGCAGGATATATTAAGTTGCATAAGTGTGCGCGCCGTACACAGATGCACCCTCTCCTCCTTACTCCCCTTGACCCAGTGGAACGGAGAACCGCTACGACTGGAAGGGAACAGGACGCAGTATCTGGCAACGATAAAAACTCCTATCGCTACCTTCAGGCCTTCTACAGTTGCCTGGTTGCCTCGCCACTTGAGGTGGATTGCGTTGACGCCGAAGCAACGAGCACTAGCACGGGGAGTGACCGTGCCGACTCGAGGGCCGAAACATGCCGTTGCTACAACAAAGTGTTTCAATACACGTACAGTATTCATAAATGTGTTTCAAACAAAGTATAATAAGAGTATGATAAAACTAAAAAAAATATATGATGTACATTACCATGAAAATACTATACTTTCACCGAAAATTGGTTTGAACGACATCTAGTAAAGAGTTTTTTTAATACGTCATAAATCGTAAACCGCAATTTACCTATCATTCAATCAATTCAAATATAAAAAATTTATAACGAACTAAAGGAACTTTTATAATATGTTACTTGCTGCTACGGAACCCTTCATGGGCGAGTCCGACTGGCACTTGGCCGCTTTTTATTAAGCTCGTTTTCACTCAGCCATAATGACTTTTGCCATTTCTTTTAATAGAACAATATCTATTATATTTTTGCAATTAGCTCGTAGCGCCTGACTTTGTTTACACGGATATTTCTTCATCTGCGATTTCGTTACAATATATTATTATTATTAATTGCAATTTTTTATATTTTATAGCATATATTTAGAAATACAAGCTGACGGGCCTCCTGATGTTAAGAGTTCACCGTCGCCTATAAGCTCCTGCAGGACTCGAGGTACGTGCGTTGCCTAAAACTTATTTGCTTTTAGGGTTCCGTACCCAAAGGGTAAAACGGTACCCTATTACTAAGGCTCCGCTGTCTGTCTGTCTGTTCGTCTGTCACCAGGCTGTATTTCATGAACCGTGGTAGTTAGACAGTTGTAATTTTCACAGATGATGTATTTCTGTTGCCTCTACAGCAACAAATATTAAAAACAGAATAAAATTATTATTTAAGGGGGGCTCCCATACAACAAACGTGATTTTTTGTTGGTTTTAGCTCGATATTGGTAACGGCAACAGGTAGATGCTTGAAATATTCACAGAATATTTAGTTATATATTCACTTTAAAAATAAATAATTAAAATAAAATAAAACAAACGTGTTTTTTTTGTCGTTTTATGGATAATGATACGGAACTTTTCGTGCGCGAGTCCGTCTCGCACTTGGCTGGTTTTAATAAACTTATACATTAGATTTAACTTTAATTTTTGTTCAAATTTGTATGCTTAGTGCAGATCACAGTTCACCTAACCCTTATGCCATGTAGCATCTGTAATAACCTGTGTTTCACAAATAAAGTTATTAAATAAATAAATATTGCTGGACATTTCACACAGCGCTATCTAGCCCCAAACTAAGCAGAGCTTGTACTATGGAACCAAGATAACTGATAGAATACTTAAATACTGTTTTTTTTGTAAATAAATACTTATAATATATAGAAAACCAACCAGACCCGGAACAAATATCTGTTGATCATGCAAACATTTGTTCCGCAGCGGGAATCGAACCCGCTACCTCCTGCGTCTCAGCCGGCTATTCGCCCACTGCGCCACGGAGCACGGCGAATAGCCGGCTGAGACGCAGGGGGTAGCGGGTTCGATTCCCGCCGCGGAACAAATGTTTGCACGATCTACAGATATTTGTTCCGGATCTGGTTGTTTCTCTATAGTATGTTTTTACAAAAATAAGTATATAAGTATTCTATCAGTTATCTGGTACCCATAGTACAAGCTCTGCATAGTTTGGGGCTAGATAGCGCTGTGTGAAATGTCCAGCAATATTTATTTATTTATATAGTAACCACTTCCGTGCACTTTTAGTCAATTGTGGGGTAGTGCGGTATTCCTAGGAGGGTTTCAACGTTCGGGCGGATCCTAACGACTCAATTGACATGGTAAAATAGGCACAAGTACCTCATCTTTTTATTTTGTTTCATTTTGTGTGTAGGTATTTAGCGTAGAACGTAGAAATATTTGTACCGTCTCGCTTAGAAATATCTACGCAAATGGAGCCCATACACGTTCACCAAACTCTTTCCACGCAGGCTTGCGCTCAGAAATAGGTGCATAGTTTTACTTAGAAAACTTTCGTGATTGATTTCAATCATTATTATAAATACGGGATTTATCACGTACCGTCTTATCGGTGTTTCGACCGACAATGTTTCGGTTCAATTCGTAAACCTTCATCAGGGTGAGTGCGATCCGCTCCGAATAACGAGACAGTGCGAGGCGAGACGTTATTCGGAGCGGATCGCACTCACCCTGATGAAGGTTTACGAATAGAACCGAAACATTGTCGGTCGAAACACCGATAAGACGGTACGTGATAAATCCCGTATTTATAATAATGAGGTGCATAGTTGTATGAGTACAAATAATTGTATTGTATTCATTTATTTCAGATAATCTATCATTATAAATTATATCAAATGAAATCATGTACAATTAAACAAATTAAATCAATATCATATAATTATTAATCAATTTATAAATTACTGGCTGACCAATACGCAGCTTCACACGCGTAGTTTTTCAATAAAAACATTACCCTCCTTCTGCGAAGTTGGATAAAAAGTAGTCTATGTCACCCGGTGATAGGGTAGCATCACAACACTGAAAGATTTTTTTTAAATCGGTCCAGTAGTTTCGGAGCCTATTCAATACAAACAAACAAATATTTCCTCTTTATAATATTAGTATAGAAAATTAATACTATGTACGCACATGCTCGAGCAATACACCGGATGAAGTTTGTCCATATAGAGGACACAAAACGCCCTGTCAAAGTTTGTAGGATGGTGTTGAGGCTGGCTCGCGTACTGCTCATCAGAGATGTTGTTTTCTTCCTAATGATGGCATGAAAGCCATTAGTTCGATACTGAGCAAACATCTCTGAGGCACAACAAAAACGGGGAGCCCTTTTTTAGATACATATATTTTTTTTAATTACTACTTATATGGCAAACGAGCATGCAGTCCACCAGATGTTAAGTGGCTACTGCAGCCCATGGATATCCACATAGAATTCAAAACAAGCTATTATGTTGTCTTGATCTCTATGTGGATACGTTGCCATACTATAGGACTTAGCTGTTATGCCTATGTGCCAGTAATTATAGGAACATACCATTACCATCTAACCGGAACACAGCAGCACAAGTACTGCTATTTGGCGGCAGATAAAGGTAAGGCGGTGGTGCCCACTTCCTCGAGCCCGTTCACAAAAGTTCTACCACCAGTAAAATCGTCATCACCCTAAAGCCTCATCATCATCCTAAAGGTATCGGACAACGTTTGTGTGCTCGAACGTCGCCGCACAGCTTTAGCTAGTCGCCACTTCCACTGCATAAGTCCATCACTGTACAACAGATTAAACCGATCGCATTACATTTTTCTATTACCATTATTTTATTACCATTCTATTACTACAAATGCAAGTTGAAATGTTTAGAATGGCTGATATCCTTATCCTACGATGACACTGAAAATCTTCTGCTTTTTGCAGAATAATACACATTCATCATACACACTTTATACCTCATGTTTCACACACTTAAGGTGAGTATAGACTACAACATTTACTTGTAACAGAACAACGAGCCGCTCTGTGATATGTTCTACTGTATCATCCTAAGCGTCAAGCACGCTCGCCTCTTTGTTACAGCCGATTGTACAAACCAATGAGCATATTGGTGAGCGTTTCGTCGAGCGTTTTGGTGTAACATTTCGTCGAGCCTTTGCACGAGTGCGGGCGATGCGCGGGTGCGGGGTGACGCGGAGGAAGAGGGAGGAACGACGCACGCGGTCCGCGCGGTCGTTAGTTGTTCAAGTTCACACGGTGATTTTACACGTGCATTGCATTAGCTCGTTATTTATACTTAATAACTATTTTCTATTCAACTATGTCGTGGGATAGGGAAAAAAAGCATTTACTCGTAACATAACAACGCCAAGCATTCGCAGGAACGTTACATTACATGGAAATGCTTTGGAAACTGAGCTTTTGCCTGTATTGTACCATTCGTAAGAACGTTACATTACACAGAAATGCTCGAGAAAATGTTGTAGTCTATACTCACTTTTACACGCCCCTACATACTTACACATTGCACACACACACATGTAATCTACTCTGGTAATACGTAAAATTCAAAATAAAATATAATTTAGATAATTAAAATTTATTATAGTTACTATTCAATAGGTTTATTTCACGGAACGCCACGCAAGTATAATTCATGACAAAATGGCATTGTCACGCTGACCGCACAGGCACCATGGTTCGCCATGCGCCAACAGCGCAACCGGCCTTCGCTTGGTAATTAGCAAATCTTGGTGCAGCAAGTGTAGATAGTGATGCAGGGGCAACATCCGCCACTGCAGCAGCTTCCGCAGCAACCTCCGCAAGGCCCGCAAGGTCCGCACATCTTGGGTTGTTGAGTTTAAGGAGTACAACTAAAGTTCTAAAAACAGGTCAAAAGACCTAAAGTTACGATTGAAAAGTTGACGAATAGATAAATTGAAATTGTATGTTTTAGACTGTTTTTAGGTTTTTTAAATATTTTTGAAGTTTTTAATGTGTATCTCGCAAAGAATTTGAGTGTACTAGTTACTATTCTTGTTATTATATATTTGTAATCGTATCGATACTCGATACTTTTGATTTGTCTCATCATCATCATCATCATATCAGCCGTAGGACGTCCACTGCTGGACAAAGGCCTCCATCATTGATCTCCAGGAACTGCGGTTGGAAGCGGCCTGCATCCAACGCCGACCTGCGGTTCTTACCAAGTCGTCTGCCCATCTTGTGGGTGGACGTCCTACGCTGCGCTTGCCGGTCCGTGGCCTCCACTCGAGAACCTTTCGGCCCCATCGGCCATCTGTTCTGCGCGATATATGGCCTGCCCATTGCCACTTCAACGTGCTAATCCGTCGGGCTATGTCGGTGACTTGAGTTCTCCTACGTATCTCCTCATTTCTGATTCGATCCCGTAGAGAAACCCCGAGCATAGCCCTCTCCATAGCTCGTTGAGCGACTCTGAGCTTATTCATAAGGCCAATAGTGAAGGACCACGTCTCGGTTTCATATGTCATCACTGGTAACACACACTGATTGAAGACTTTCGTCTTAAGGCACTGAGGTATGTTGGACGTAAAGACGTTGCGAAGTTTCCCAAACGCTGCCCATCCGAGTTGGATTCGAAGATTGACCTCTTTCTCGAAGTTGGACCTACCTAATTGGACTGTTTGTCCTAGGTATACATACGCGTCGACAACTTCAAGAGCCGAGTTCTCAACCATAACTGGGGCAGGGACGACATGGACATTCGACATGATTTTCGTCTTGTCCATGTTCATTTTAAGTCCTACCCGTTGGGAGACTCGATTGAGGCCTTCGAGCATCGTGCTGAGCTCTTCCATCGACTTTGCCATGACCACAATATCGTCGGCAAACCGAAGGTGAGTGATGTATTCGCCGTTAATATTGATGCCCAGTCCTTTCCATTCCAGAAGCTTGAAGGCATCTTCCAATGCGGTCGTAAACAGTTTAGTTTCGGAGAGATTACATCTCCCTGCCTTACGCCTCTTTTTAAGGGAATCGCCTTCGAGCTCTGTTCGTGTACTCGGACTGACATAGTGGCGTTTTTATACAAACACTTCAACACTTCGATGTACCGATAGTCAATACGGCATCGTTGGAGAGACTCAAGCACTGCCCATGTTTCGATCGAATCGAAGGCTTTCTCATAGTCCACAAACGCGAGACATAGCGGCAAGTTATACTCTTCGGTCTTCTGTATGACTTACCGCAGCGTATGTATGTGGTCTATGGTACTGTAGCCTTTACGGAACCCGGCTTGTTCGGGAGGCTGGAAGTCATCAAACCTGCGTTCGAGACGGTTCGCGATGACCCTCGAAAACAGCTTATAAACATGGCTCAAAAGCGAGATGGGTCTGTAATTCTTAAGCAAGGTGTTGACACCTTTCTTGAAGAACAGAACCACCATGCCCCCGTTCCATGCTTTTGGCATCGTACCTTCAAGCAAGGCGGAATTAAAGAGCTTCTGAAGGACTTTAAGTACCGGTGATCCACCCGCTTTCAGAAGCTCTGAAGTGATTCCGTCCTCGCCCGGCGCCTTGTCGTTCTTAAGCTGCTTCAAGGCCATCCTGATCTCATACAGGCTGATGTCCGGAATATCTTCGGTATAATGTCGGGTCAGTTTGGCTCTTGGGTCGTTGGCCGCACTGCAAACAGGTTTAGTGACCGAATCGTAGAGCCGTCCATAGAACCTTTCGACTTCCCTTAACACTTCCGCTTTACTTGACGTTATGCTGCCATCTTCCCTCTTCAGCTTCGTCATGCGGCTCTGCCCAATAGAATTATCTCTCGCGAACACTTTGGAGCCTTTATTCCGCTCTATCGTATCTTTAATACGAGATGTATTAAAGGTACGAATATCGTGCCGCAAGGATTTCCAAATCTTTCTATTGAGCTGCCTATGTGACTGAGCATCATCGGGAGACTGTAGTCGCAAAGAACGTCGTTCAGCCATGAGGTTAAGGGTGTCATCAGAGAGTTTCTGAGGTCTATTTAACATTGATTTGTCTGTTTAACAATAAATTAACTTTAGTCTTTCTTTAACTTAGCTTCTCTTTTAGTCTAAATATTGAATTTTTTATTAGTGTTGATGCCTGCGACACAGTATTTTTACTCCTGCGGTATCACAGTTTCTATTATGTTTCTGTGCGCTGTTTTATGTACCAAATAAAAACATTTTGATTGATTGTTGAACTGGACTCGTAGGGCATTAAGCCTTCAAATTATTCTGTTGTAAAATTTTATATTCTCTATGTAAGTCATTTGTAATGGCTTCCGACGTTTGGGTGGGATAAAAATATAATTGGCGCAGTGGATGAATAGCAGACCGAGACGCAGGAGGTTGCGGTTTCGATTCCCGCCGCAAATCAAATGTCTATGATCTACAGATATTTGTTTTTTCAGATACTTGGCGTATAGGGGCAAGATGGAATACCCTCTTTACGCCAACTATGCCAATAGGTGTTTCACAAAAAAATCTCTTCAAAGCTCTGGCTACAATGTTCATTCCCTGATTTAACCTCAACTTCTCGACAGCTGCAAAGTCCGTTTGAAGTTACGGTACTATTTGCATCCATCCACTATGTTCTTTGGCAGACATCGAAGAGTTTGTAGAGAATAATTCAATTAACAGTTTTGGAAATCGACTTACGGCATTTCAAGTCGCAAATGGCACTTATCAGATTCAAGAATGCAATTTCAGTAAAATTTGTTACGATTTTTATTTTTGGCTTCTAGTTTTTATCTATACTTTGGGTAATCCTCGATCCCTGCGTTCATCTAACACACTTCAACTCAGGACACTTGTACATTCCTCCTGCTTTGATAAGTTTTTTTACAGTGCAGGCTGTCCGGTTATGGAACGCGCTGCCGGTAGCTATCAGATGTGCCCATGGAAGTATTATGTACTACGTACAACAGGAATGAGCTCTATTTGTGCATCTTGCAGCTAAAATAAAGAAAATAAAACCTTATGCAAAGGTCGTAAGAATCTTGTTGCGCGCAAAATAAAAATGAAGCCGAGTGAGAGGGCAACCACTGAACGCTGTGTCCCGTTCTAACATAGTACTTATTACTTCAGTGTTGCCAACTTAGTGGATCTTCCACTAAATCTGGTGGTTTTGACTTACCTATTAGCAGACAAATATGGGTTTTAGTGACTAGTGGAATTTAAGAATTAAGTATTTTTTTTCTTGAACATTGGATCAACGATTATAAGGTCCACTCGTTTCGTTTTTGGAGTTTAATTTTATCGTGCAGGCAGCACTGTTTCATGTAGTGAGTAAAACGGCCAAAAGGACGTGCATCAAGGCCAGAAACTGTTAAAAATAATGTCAATAAATTATTATCGGGAACTCCCCGTGTTCCCTTTCCCTCTTAAGTCTCAATTTTAGTTAGCCCTCCGTGTGTTGGTGTTGGTGGTTTTGTTTCGTGTTTCCTCATTGATAACTATGCCAAAACCACAGTATACGCAACAGTTTCGGAATTCTTGGCTTCAGGACACACAATATTGGCTTCAAGTAATTGAAAGTACTGCTGGTCAAGTACCGAAATGCAAATTTTGTGGAATGATTTTACGGAGTCATTATGGAGATTTAAAAACGCATGGAATGTAGAAGAAGCTTTAACAAAAAACAAAGTTGTAACCGGATGTTTGATACTTGTATACAAAATTAATATTATTACCCAAAATATCCGCGATTTTTTGGATCCAAAATGCTATCTGGGATACCGATTAGAAAAACAAATACCTACTCGAAATGCAAGAAAAGGGATTACCAACGGAAGAAAACGAAATAATGCGAACTCGGTGCATGCAATTTATAGTGAGTTTAATTAAAGAAATAAAAAATAGGCTCCTGGAAAATGTGGAATTAATGAAAAAAATGTGTCAAATCTATCTTAAAAACATTGCTTTCTTATTAAAAATAAAATAAGTGGAAAATTTAGCGATTTTTAAGATAGTGCGATTTTTATTAGTGGATTTCTGGTGGTTTTAGAAGTCGATTCTGGTGGGGAGGTTGATACTTCGTTGGCAACACTGTATAACTTCCATGCCCCAAATGAAATCGCCGACTCAGACGTTAATGGCGGAGTGTTTTTTGATTTCGTGATATTTTTGAAGAATTTTAGTTAAAATAAGGAAGCCTTCCGGAAGCCTCCACGACACAAATTCTCCCCATTTGTGTCGTGGAGGCTTCCGGAAGCGAGTATTATCCTGATTGTGGTTTATCTTTTCGCAGGTAATAGTTTTAAACATAATTTGTTAGTGAAGAATTACGGTGACCATGCAATCCTAGTTCAAAAACAAATAATTTAAATACCTATGCATTTTTTATTCCTTTCTCTATTAAAATAACTTTGTTTCAATTTCAGATATTTTTGTTATATTGCCGTGTAGTCCCGGCGTATTAATAGGGCCACCCCTTCTCATCCCGCGGGAGCCGTGTGAGCCAGCAAAGGGAGTTGTTCCAGGGAATGGGCAGCAGCATTCTTCTGTGTACTAAACACCAAGCACTGCGATCACCAAGCCGCCTGCCAAGCGTGGTGATTATGGCAAAACCCCCCCTATGACCGACACAACAGACAAACGGCCCCTAGTCTCCGGCGGCTCCGTCATCCCTGGAAGTGGTAGCAACCAGGATAGTGGCGGAGCGGGGGGTGCTAAGAATCCTCGGCAGCGATCTAGCTTCCACCACCGACGACTGGACCTGGCAACGTACAACACACGAACGCTCAGGGCTGACGAGAAGATTTTCGAGCTGGAAGAAGAACTGAGCAAGCTACGTTGGGACATCCTCGTCGGAAGTCCGAAGACAGGGTCAGGACACGATGATCCTTAACTCCGGCAACTTGCTCTTCTACCGGGAGGGAGATCAACTATCCCAGGGTGGTGTCGGGTTTCTCGTCCGCAAGTCCCTCGTCAACAACGTGACAAAAGTCGACATTGTGTCGAACAGGGTAGCATACGTTATACTCAGAATTACCGGAAGGTATTCGTTGAAGGTCATACAGGTATATGCGCCGACCTCGACACACCCAGACGATGAAGTGGAAGCCATATATGAGGATATCTCCGAGGCGATACATGCTTCCAAGACTCATTTCACGGTTGTAATGGGGGACTTCAACGCAAAGCTAGGCACAAGGAAAGACGATGAGCTGAGAGTGGGGCCATTTGGATGCGGGCGGCGGAATCGAAGGGGCCAGAGACTGGCCGACTTCATGGAGAAGGAGGGCCTTTTCATGATGAACTCCTTCTATGAGAAGCGGCCAGCCAGAAAGTGGACGTGGATAAGCCCCGACGGTTTCACTAGAAATGAGATAGACTTCATTATGATGACCAAGAAGCAAATATTTGATGATGTCTCCGTGATCAGCAGGGTGAAAACCGGGAGCGATCACCGCATTGTTAGAGGCACATTGAATATCGATGTTAAGCTTGAAAGGGCACGTCTGATGAAGTCTACGCTCCGTCCAAATCCGGCCCAAATCCAAAACCCCGAGAGCTTTCAGCTAGAACTGCACCATCGCTTCCAGTGCCTAGCCAGCTGCAATGATATTGACGAGATAAACAACGGGTTGGTGGAAACTGTCTAAGCGGTGGGATCTAAGTTCTTTAAGGCCCCCCGCCGAACTAAGCACCAGAAACTCAGATGAAACCATTAAGCTAATGGAGGACCGGGATGAAATGAGATTGCAGTCTTCAGCTGATATGTCGGCATACGGCGTGCTTAAAAGACGAATCTCGAAATCTTTGTGACACGATCTGCGTACCTTTAATATATTTCGTATTAAGGTCGCAATAGAAAGGAACAAAGGTTCAAAAGTGTTTGCAAACCATTCGTCTATAGGGCAAAGCCAAATGACTTAGCTGAAGACCGACAGCTGCACTATCATTTCGTCGAAACCGGAGATTCTGAGAGAGGTCGAAAAGTTCTATGGACAGATGTACACCTCAACACAAAACCTCGTTGGTGAGTTGGCTCAGGACACCAGAGCCAAACTAACCCGACACTATACCGAAGACATCCCGGACATCAGCCTGTACGAGATTAGGATCGCTCTGAGACAGCTTAAAAACAACAAGGCACCAGGTGAGGATGGAGTTACGACAGAACTTCTGAGAGCAGGTGGAAAACCGGTACTTCTAGTCGTCCAGAAGTTAATTAACTCCGTCGTCCTCGAAGGAATCACGCCAAAAGCGTGGGATAAGAGCGTGGTGGTGCTTTTTTTAAAAAGGTGATAAAACCTTATTAAATAACTACAGGCCCATCTCGCTCTTGAGCCACGTTTACAAACTGTTTTCGAGAGTGATTACGAACCGTCTCGCTCGCAGGTTCGATGACTTCCAGCCTCCCGAACAAGCCGGTTTCCGAAAAGGCTTTAGTACCATAGACCACATCCACACGCTACGCCAGATTATACAGAAGACCGAGGAGTATAATCGGCCTTTATGTCTAGCGTTTGTGGACTATGAAAAAACCTTCGATTCAATCGAGACCTGGGCAGTACTGCAGTCTCTTCAGCGATGCCAAATCGACTATAGGTATATCGAAGTATTGAAGTGTTTGTATAGTAACGCCACTATGTCAGTCAGTCTACAGGACCAGAGTACGGAACCAATCCAATTGCAGAGAGGCGTGAGACAGGGAGACGTAATTTCTCCGAAACTGTTCACGAACGCATTGGAGGACGTTTTCAAACTCTTGGTCTGGGACAGACTTGGCATCAATATCAATGGCGAATACATCACTCACCTTCGTTTTGCCGATGATATAGTCATTATGGCCGAATCGCTCGAGGAACTCGGTACCATGCTCAACGACGATTAGGGTCTCCCAACAGGTGGGTCTTAAAATGAACATGGATAAGACGAAAATCATGTCAAATATCCATGTTGCATATGTATGCATGTTGTTGGGGGTGATACTCTCGAAGTTGTCGACGAATATGTATACCTAGGACAAACTGTCCAATTTGGTAAGTCCAACTTCGACAAAGAGGTCGCACAAAGAATCCAACTCGGCTGGGCAGCTTTCGGGAAACTTCGCGATATCTTCTCATTCAAAATTCCCCAGAGCCTGAAGACTAAAGTCTTCAACCTGTGTTGCCGTGGTCCTTTACTCATGGCCTCATGACCAAGCGCAAGGTCGCTCAACGAGCTATGGAGAGGGCTATGCTCGGGGTTTCTTTGCGTGACAAAATCCGCAGAAGAACTAAAGTTACCGACATAGCTCTCAAAATTAGCAAGTTGAAGTGGCAATGGGCAGGCCACATTGCTCGTAGAACCGATAACCGTTGGGGAAGAAAGGTTCTCGAGTGGAGACCACGAACTGGAAGACGCAGCGTAGGCCGGCTCCCCACAAGTTGGATAATCGCGGGGAGCCGTTGGGCGCAAACGGCTACCAACCGCTCGTTGTGGCGATCTAAGGGGGAGGCCTATGTTCAGCAGTGGACGTCTTCCCGCTCATGATGATGATGATGATGAATTTCAGATAACCCCAGTGCAATGCAATTTAGATATATTTTGCAAAAGTTATTGTACAAAAATAGTATTAAGCCCAGCATAAATGCCAATTGCACCACTGATGATTATGAATTGACTCCTGTAATCGAGTTAGGAACAAAGAGAGGGCTATTGTGGAAGAATGTAATAAAGATCAGTCGACATCAATTGATGATTTGTTGGATCTCGTAGATAACGCTTGTGTTTCAGATTTTAAACTGAACATTATTTATTATATTGCTGGATATATTGTGAAGTAGATGATTGACAACATTGTTTGTTCAAATTGTCGTGTGGTTGTTGGACCACAAGACCATAGATCACAACTAAGTACTGTGTCGACATATAACAATTTTCTGCATTTACTGCTTTTATTGATCGAGGAAAACTTAAACACGTTTCCAGATTTGTATTTGAAATTCTGAAGTACACTGAAAAACTGTTTATTACATTATCAAATCTATCATTAAAAAACGTACACAAAAATAAAATTATCATGTATGTTGTCCAAGAATTTTATAGCAAACTACATACATTGTTAGATTCACCACATCCTCCTCAATCTATATTTGAAAACCCACGTGATATTCAATTGGTGAAGGCGTTAGCGAATTCATATCTCAATTTACGTTGAACTCATAATGCAAAATTAGAATCAATGAAACATATAAGGAATAAGCTGGGTTTGCGGCAGAAACTTCACAAGATTGTTTTATTTAGCAATGTTTGATTTAAAATTAAACTTAAATGTAAACTTAACTGTTTTTTTCTTACCTAATTAATTAAATATACCACAATATCGTAATTTTATCTCAGTCCAGCTGCATGTCGTGTCCCACAAGGACCAGTAGATAAGTACCTACCTATATGACGCGAGTGTGAAAAGCAAGCAAGAACAGGAAATGGAAATGTACCTATAGTGCCGCAAAGAGCAAGTTTATCATTAGCATCTTCGATTAAAATCCATCTGAAGCAATGATCTGCTGACGTCAGATCACAAATATTTTTTATAATTATTGTCCTTAAATCATATTTCAATATGGTCACCATCGCCAGAGAGGGATAAGAGGTACAGTTACTGAGCTCTCTTTCGGCTTCAATTTTGCGACAACTGCTCATTCCTGTTGTATGTAGTACTTATTACTTCCATGGATGTGCCAAGTCACTTATCATTTTTAAACGTATGCTCAGAGAACACTATGTGAGTATTTGTCCTATGTATTTGTCCTATGTTGTAGTTTGTTTGTCCGAGGATAACTTTTGAAGCGTTTATCCGATCATCGTGAAATTTGTTATATAGGTAGGTAGTGTAAGCACAATTTTGGTGTGACTAAATGAGGTAAAAATGAGGGGTGTTGTTGAGATATTGGAGTGCAAGAGGGATAAAAAAAACAAAATGAGACTATCCGATCGAGTGGCACGTATCTATGTATGTGAAAATAAATTTTTATCATAAATTTTTCTGCGTGATTTTTTTCGGTATTTTATTAGTTATTCTGCTATTCGGGATGGAAACAAATCAAAGATCACCAAAATCGGTTCAGCCGTTCTTGAGTTATAAATGGTGTAACTAACCCGATTTTGTTTTATATATTAAACAATTAATTATTTAATTACAAATTAACATTTACATTTACAAGACAAATTAATAATTTAACAACCGATCAATTTGTGATAATGATAAACGATATTTGCAGCGCGCATTCTGTCAATCGCTTACAGTTATTTCAAACAACTGACAGTTATGTCAAACAACTGACAGTTATGTCAAACAACTGACAGTTATGTCAAACAACTGACAGTTACGTATAGTTAATATTGTCGATAAGTTTTCTTAAATTTTCTAATGTTCCGCTCAACTTCCTTAATTTAATATTTCATAAGAACCGTCTCCTAATAATAATAAACACAAAAAAAGAATTAGCTAAACAAATGTTCCATCCGTTCACGCGTGATGCGACGACCAAGGGAAATAGAGATTCATTTTTATATATACAGATTACAATTTACAATTCATACAAAATAAAATACAAGAAACAATTAAAATTTTACACAACAAACAAATTTGATCACATCTCCGAATTTCGTCTCAAGCTTAAGTAGTTACCTATTCGTCCTCGCCGGAATACTCATATCCTTTCCCTCCTGTACAACATCCTCTGAAACCCCTTAACCCCTTCCTACTTGAAAGAACGATTTGAGTACCTTCACTGCTCTAATCCTCACTCGCTCCGATTGTCTGAAAATTTGTTGCCGAAAACACACACATTACCGGTATCAATACGGCAAGCTCCGTCATTAGCCACATTTAAAACAAGAGTGAAAAAATTGTATGTCTCAGAAACGTCGTAGTATCGCTATAGACATGTATGTATGTGTGTTTCTGTATATTTTTTATTATTATTATTTTAGTTATTGTAGGTATATTATTGAACTTATGTATATTGTTTTATTTTATTGTAAGTAATCAGCGCTCTTCTAAAATTTAGTTTTTGTAGATACACCCTCTCCATTAATGTAATGTTACAAAAGTCCTCTCCATCCAAAGGTTGTCTGGAAGAAATCGTTTCTAAGCGATAAAACCGCCCATTGTACTTTTTGCTTTGTGAATTTTTATTTTAATATCTGTTTCTTTTGAAGTGTGCAATAAAGTATTATAATTCATTCATTTAAAATTAAGGCTTTTTTATTTTTATCAATTTTGACATGAGTACAGTTGAAGATAAAGATAAAGATTTATTTATTTGCCAAAACATGGGTAAAATTATACAGATGTTACAAAATCAAATGGTTTTACCATATTCAGCCACCGTGGCGTGCAAATTAGATGTCATATAAAATTAAATTAAATACAGATAACTATGCAATATTAAATAAGTAATATAATGACAGCACATACCAATCAAATAATTAGATTAAAATTGAAACTAGAGATGTCATTGTGTATCATTTAAATATTCATTGATTGTGTAATATGCTTTTTGGGTCAGGTAATTTTTTAATTTTATCTTAAATAGATAGGAACTGTGTATCGATTTTATAGTAATAGGAAGCTTATTACATATGTTCACTCCCATACAAAACACACTCTTATTAAACAAAGCTGTCTTAGACGCTATTCATTGAAGGTGAAATGAGTACCATCATTCCAGTTCCCCATAAAACTGCACAAGAACTCTCTTTTGAGTTGAAAACAGTTGCTACCCGCTTCGGCTATAATTAATTTTTAATTATACTTTACCGAATAAAGTCAGGCGAGTTTCATTGTTCAAAGTTTGAGGGGTACAATGAAAAAATGAAATAACAACTTTTAGCTTTAAAGGGTTCTTTTTAGTTGAAGCAGATTTATTTTATGCTGCCATATTTTACAAAAGTTCTACTGTTACGCAACAAAAGAGCAAAGCAACATTTTGAAATTAAATTTTTAGCTTTAATAGCATCTTAAAAGAGATAGCCGCAGCATGGCTAAAATGGCGAGAAGTAACCGGTGTCACCTGCGACAAAAGAATGCCAGTTAAACTTAAAAGTCTTATTATAAGACCAGTCTTAACGTATGGAAGCGAAACTTGGGCCGTAACGCAGAAGAACATACATACCATCCAATTCACCAAAGTTAAGATGCTGAGGTGGATGTGCGGCGTCACCAGACTCGATAAAATCCGTAACGAGTACGTGCGAGGAAGCTTGGCGGTGCGCGACATCGCTGACAAGATGCAGGAGAGTCGGCTGCGATGGTACGGTCACGTGAAGAGGAGGCCACCTGACTGCGTAGGGAATTTGGCACTACAACTTTCCATCCCCGATCGAAGATCTAGAGGTAGACCCAAGACAAGGTGGAGAGATGTAGTGTCAAAAGAAATGAGAGAGTGCCAAGTTTCTGATGACGGCGTCGAGGTTAGAGCGAAGTAGAGAAGAACGACCAGGAAAGCTGACCCCACCACCATGTGGGATACATAGCTCGGAAGAGAGAGAGAGCATCTTAAAAGAGATAGGTACTTACAATACAATACAATATCTTTATTGATCATCATCAGCCAGAAGACGTCCACTGCTGAACATAGGCCTCCCCCTTAGATCGCCACAACGAGCGGTTGGTAGCCGTTTGCGCCCAACGGCTCCCCGCGATTCTTACTAGATCGTCGGTCCACCTTGTGGGGGGCCGGCCTACGCTGCGTCTTCCAGTCCGTGGTCTCCACTCGAGAACCTTTCTTCCCCAACGGTTATCGGTTCTACGAGCGATGTGGCCTGCCCATTGCCACTTCAACTTGCTAATTTTGAGAGCTATGTCGGCAACTTTAGTTCATCTGCGGATTTCCTCATTGCGGATTTTGTCACGCAAAGAAACCCCGAGCATAGCCCTCTCCATAGCTCGTTGAGCGACCTTGAGCTTGGTCATGAGGCCATGAGTAAAGGACCACGTTTCAGTGCCATAGGTCATCACAGGCAGCACACACTGGTTGAAGACTTTAGTCTTCAGGCTCTGGGGAATTTTGGACGAGAAGATATCGCGAAGTTTCCCGATATCTTTATTGATAACACCAAGTTATAAGTCAAGTACTAAGGTAGGTATATGTTACTTAATAATCATTTATATTTACGATTATATTAAACTTAATCATGTTAAATTAAGGATTAAAATTAAAAGTATATTAATTATTGATATGGATTATTATTTAATATTATTTTGGTGTTGTATTTTTTTCACTCGGTTCTACTATATCCGGGGATATACCTGAGCTGCACGGGCCTAAGCCGAGTGCACATCAGTACCTAACGTATGATTGGTTGAACTTTCACTTGGAATGTCCGTTTGCGAGAACTTTCGCACAATTCTGCTGGTGTTCTATAACCGCTTTTTGCATAAGAATATATGTGTGTTTTGGGAGATCTAATAAATAAATAATAAATAAATATTGCTGGACATGTCACACAGCGCTATCCAGCCCCAAACTAAACAAAGCTTGTACTATGGGAACCAGATAACTGATAGAATGCATATATACTTTTTTTTTATAAATACATACTTATCATATATAGAGAAACAACCAGACCCGGAACAAATATCTGTAGATCATGCAAACATTTGTTCCGCGGCGGGAATCGAACCCGCTACCTCCTGCGTCTCAGCAGGCTACTCGCCCACTGCACCACGTATGTAGTCGATATACGGCAAGTGATTGAAAAAGTTGCTTTGGAATTACACCTGTACTGGAAATGACTATTGGTACGATGGATACCTTCTGCAGGCGCCACATACGGGTGATTTCATTTTTCATTATTATTATTAAGGAAGTGGCAGTTCGTAAAACTCATTTATAGCGTAAAATGAGTTTTCGAGGAGCCACTTTCGTAGCCTCGATTTAAAGACCGTTGTGGAAGTTGCAGCCCTAAGTTACAGAAGTTAAGTCATCGTCATCATCACCATCATTATATTAGCCTAAGGACGTTAACTGCTAAACATAGGCACGTTTCTAAGATGCGTGACCTACGAGACAATACTTTGTTATATGCGATGGTTACCACTTAACATGAGGAGGGCATATGCTCCAGGTCGTATAAAATAGATTTCCAGGGCAACCGATCTTATGCGGCCTGCACCGAACGGCTCCCAGCAATCTTTATCAGGTCTTTTTTCCATCTAGTGGGAGGCACACTGCGCTTTCCAGTGTGCGGTCTCCACTCGACAAACTTTCTGCCCCAACGGCCGTCAGTTCTTCGAGCGATGTGTGTTACAGAAGTTAAGTACAACAAGCAAAAGCAGGCCCAAGCACACGTAAACACGGCTACACATCAAGCTATAAAATCCAGTATAAGCTGACCTCGCATTGTGTAGGCTTTTTGTAGAATGAGAGGTCAGCTTATACTGGCATATATAGCTTGATGTGTAGCCGTGTGTACGAACGTACGCGTACGACGACCTGAGAGCACTTGGGTGCAGATCGCACAAGATCAATCGATTAGGTATAAGTTGTTAGACATTTGTTAAATATTGCTTTATTGTAAATATGTCTTAATTTGTTTTTTTTTGTGTGTACCTTAATTAAAAAAAATATCAAACAAACAAACTTTTATTTAACAAGTTATTTAAACAATTTAAGTATTACCATTAACTAAAAATGTAAGATAATTTCTTTATATTAATTTTAAATACCGAAAATCTACACTATCCCCGGGTGACATAGTCATTTGTCTCTGTCGCTAATAATCTAGTGTCGTAGTAAACATGACGAACATAGTCAAGTGCAATGCGTGTAACGTCGTTATTGATGAACTTTTAACATACATACAAAATAAAGTGTCTGTAATCGATACAGAAACACTAGTGCGAATATGCATTTCGTCGTTCACTACCGATGAAATCAAAAAATCGAAATCATTATTATTCGATTCGATTCCGGCGAGTCAACGCAGGATAAGCAGAAAGAACAAGGGGAAAGAAGAAAGAGACCTTGGAGATATCATAAATCTGTTCAAATCAGCGGAACCTGATGTAATGCCAGTGTTTGTCGCTCGTCAGTTAGAAAAACTACCTCAAATAACATTCGACCATCTTGATTGTACCATGCTATTGAAAGATCTTCATAAAGTAAAAAATGACATTGAAAAGGTCAAATCTACATACGTTACACTTGACCAGCTGATGGAGTTCAAAGTAGAAGTTCTGAAATACAGGAACGATTCGTTGCCCCCATCTCCAGTCTGCAATGTAAACATGAACAAACGAGGAGCATGGCTGGTGGATACTACTGTACTAGGCATATCTCAGCTGCCTAATTCATTTCTCAATGAGTCACATAACAGTTCACTACCATGTGGGAAATAGATGGGAAAAAGCGACAGATAGGGATGCTTGGAGGGACTTGGGGGAGATCTTTGCCCAGCAGAGGGACGAGATAGGTTAGGAAAAAAAAAATATGTACTTTTAAGCATTGGTCAGTGTAAATCAGTGTACAAGTAAAATAAACAAGTACTTAATATAAATATAAAAACCGGACAAGTGCGAGTCAGACTTGTCCACTGAGGGTTCCGTACGTAGGTACTTTAAATAAAGACTTTATTTTTATTATTTAAAACAAATGTATAGTTGTATGTTGTATATATGTAGTTGTATGTTTCACATTTTTCCCCATACTTGTAGTATAAGATGATAGTACTTTACAAATGTCTTAGTTCTAGGACAACGGAATGTACCCTATAAATTTTGATTCCCTTGAGAGTGTCGAAATTACGTTTGTTGCGGCATAAACGGAATAATAATATTTTTTAAAAGTCTTTTTTAAAAATCCTAAAAGTTTTATTTTTTCTCCGCTTCAAGGTAGTGTAGACCTGAGTATATGGCTTTAACTTCAATTCGATACGTTCCACGCGTTCCCGAGATAAAGATATGGTTTTAATTTCAACTCGATACCTCCACGCGTTCCCGAGATAAAGATATGGTTTTAATTTCAATTCGATACCTCCACGCGTTCCAGAGATAAATATATGGTTTTAATTTCAACTCGATACCTCCACGCGTTCCCGAGATAAAGATATGGTTTTAATTTCAACTCGATACCTCCACGCGTTCCCGAGATAAAGATATGGTTTTAATTTCAATTCGATACCTCCACGCGTTCCAGAGATAAAGATATGGTTTTAATTTCAACTCGATACCTCCACGCATTCCCGAGATAAAGATATGGTTTTAATTTCAATTCGATACCTCCACGCGTTTCCGAGCTAAAGATATGGTTTTAATTTCAACTCGATACCTCCACGCGTTCCCGAGATAAAGATATGGTTTTAATTTCAACTTGATACCTCCACGCTTTTCCGAGATAAAGATATGGTTTTATTTTCAACTCGATACCTCCACGCGTTCCTGAGTTAAAGATATGGTTTTAATTTCAACTCGATACCTCCACGCGTTCCCGAGATAAAGATATGGTTTTAATTTCAACTCGATACCTCCACGCGTTTCTGAGATAAAGATATTGTTTTAATTTCAACTCGATACCTCCACGCGTTTCTGAGATAAAGATATTGTTTTAATTTCAACTCGATACCTCCACGCGTTCCCGAGATAAAGATACTTATGGTTTTAATATCAACTCAATACTACGCGTTCCCAAGATAAAGGGTCTTGACAGACATACAGACAGGCAACAAAGTGATACTATAAGGGTTCCGTTTTTTCCTTTTAAGGTATGGAACCATAAAAGGGGTTTCATTCAGACCAGGTCAAAGTCAAAGTCAAAATATCCGAAAAATCGCAAAATCGTACGTAGATAAGTAATTATATAATATATTTTCTGCGCCGTTTTATAACAAAAGAGATATCAAAGAGAATAATTAACAAAGCCGTTGGTTCTGCAGAGTACAGTCGTGAACAGTAATAAATTTTACAAAATGGACGACGGTCGGACGACGTATTAATGAAATGGGCTGAGGGCCAAGTGTGTGTTGAAGTTTTAAAAATCGTAGTGGTATTTTTGAGATCACTATACAGGGTGTTTGGTTAATATACTGACGATATTCAAGTGACGGTTTCTCAAAAAATAAAACGAAAACTTCTCGAAAAAAACTACTAGTTACATTATCAACTAAGTTTATTGTGATTAATTTAATACAAAACTTACTGCTTACTCTTGCAATCGACATCCAAAAATAAAGGCCGATTTGATATCTCGTTTGGAAATGGCTGCGGGTTTTGGGTTTTTTTTTTTATTTATTTCACAAAATCCACAGCCCTTATTATGTAAGATACAAACTTATACTAAGCGTAGCATACGGCCAAAAACGGATTTACTTTATATAAAAAATAATTTATAAATAGACAGTCCAAATTAAACTAGAAATACGAACAAAACAAATTACGTGTAAGAACACAAAAAGGTTGATAAAATACATTGAATACATATATATAAGTAGTTACATCATAAATTCATAAATATATGTATATACCATAATAACCAGTATTTTGTTGCGTTGTTATCATGCATATGTGTCATCCTCCATTATTATTTTTTAAAGTTTCACTTTTAAAAGGGTAGAAAGGATTTTATAGGGTTAGAAAGGAACAACAAGAGATATCTCGAAACGTCACCAATACAGTATCTGTAGCTAGATGGCAAGCATTATGCAACAGCACAACATAGGTACGTTTAATAAAGTGTTTGAATTTACATTCCAAAATAAATTTCACATTTCTATGGTTGTTTTCACAAATGTACTTATTAAGCTCATCAAAATAACCCCTTTTATTTTTGTGGGTAACACACTATATACATAAACGCTCTAAGACAAAAATCACCGATGTCACGTAGTACACCGCAAAGTTGAAGTGGGAATGGGCTGGACATGTATGTCGAATGTGCAATGACTTGTGGGCCAAAATAGCCACCGAGTAGGTCCCACAGGGCGCGAGACCGGGTGGCCGGCCCAGACGGAGATGGGCGGTGAACTTGACGCGTACAGTGCGAACTGATCGACTGAAGCCCTAGACCGGGGTGAATGGAAGAAGAGAACGGGGGCCTTTGGCCAGCAGTGGAATCCAGCCGGCTCTTTAGATTAGATTTAGATATACTATACATGAAGTGTGTGCGTCGTGATATAAATGTGGACATCTCTAATTCTGAAAACCAAGCGAGGGTAGTTGCTGCAGATGCCATCACTTCGACGTTAGCTCCGAGTACTCCAGTCTGCCCGTGACCACGACTGTTGGAACACAGTCAAAACGTCGGGATGATAAATAATAAATATCGCTGTTTATTTCACACAGCGCTATCTAGCACCAAACTAAGCAGAGCTTGTACTATGGGAACCAGATAGTTGACATATAATACATATATATATATATATATATATATATATATATATATATATATACTAGCTGTTGCCCGCAACTTCGTACGCGTTATACTACTAAATGTAACTAATTTATCGCAAAATATCACATTAATTTATGTGATGTTCATTGAAGATGTGTGTTTATTTATTTGTTTGTTACTCAATCACGTCAGAATGGTCAAATCACGTAAATAAATGTATTCGTAACAAATGAATTGATTAATTAAGCGAGTGGCTGGTTGAATAAGTGTTCGAGTCAGTGATTTTACAAACTTTTATGTAACTTGTATATTGTAAAAGTATTTTCGTATTGTTTCTTCATCTTTTAATACCCATTCTCGATCATAACTTGATTCCGACACACAACACTCGGTATCACAGTACTCAAAAACTCACAAATGTTAAATATCCCTTTTTTAGTGAAAATAGTGTTAATTTAATAGTTTCAAAAGTTAAATGCATTTGAGCGCGCAGCGTAGGACACCTACTAGATGGAAATGTGACCTTAACTAAATATAGATGTCGTCAATCAGCCTATATCCAGGCCAAATAATATATCAATGTCAAGTAGTACTGGCTGAAAAAGTCAGAAAATTAAGAAGTGAAAAAGCCAGGGAAGAGTAGCTTTTTTTGTCGGCTTAAAAAGTGGTTGGGTTTTCGCGAATTAGATTAGAAAACTCCACAATTAATTTTTTTTATTGATGAATGTCAAGCGCTTGACCACTACCTCACCTGATGGTAAATAAAGGTGTGATCGAAGATGGAGCACGCTTGCCTAGAAAGAACTTATTCACTCTGGACTTGAAGACTCTAAGATTATACTGGTTTGGAAAAACATACGCCGGAAGCGAGTTCCACTCCTTACTTGTGCTAACAAGAAAAGTCGAAGCAATTGACGACCTCCGTGGCACAGTGGGCGAATAGCCGGCTGAGACGCAGGAGGTAGCGGGTTCGATTCCCGCTGCGGAACAAATGTTTGCATGATCTACAGATATTTGTTCCGGGTCTGGTTGTTTCTCTATGTATTATAAGTATGTATTTACAAAAAAAAAGTATATAAGTATTCTATCAGTTATCTGGTTCCCATAGTACAAGCTATGCTTAGTTTGGGGCGAGATAGCGCTGTGTGAAATGTCCAGCAATATATATTATAAATTGCTTTGTACAGCAAGGTGTTATGCCGAGCAGGTATGAGTGGTACTTCTCGGTATGTCTGCTTGTCCGGGTGGTGGAAGGGGGAAGCAGGGATAAGGTCATGAAGATCTTGCGCACATTCTCAAAAATCAATCTTATAAAAAACTGAAAGTCTGGCTACTTGGCGCCTGTGCTCTAGACTTTGTAAATTGGCTTCCACTATAGGGAGTCATCGCCACCTGAGTCTAGCAGCACGTCGCTCAATCGAATCAAGGGCTTCAAGCTGATACTTGGCCATTCCAGGGATGGCAGCAGTACTCCATATATGAGCGGACTTGTGCTTTGTAGAAACTGAGCAGCTGTCCCGGTGAGAAGTACCGCCAACAATGTCATCCAACAATGACTACTCTAATTGATCGTTCCTTCAATAAATCAGTTATCCACATTAGCAGGTTGGACGGAAATCGATACGAGGAAAGCTTGCTAATGTGACCGTTGCGCCAAACTGTATCGAAAGTTTTTGAAATGTAGAGCGAAACTGCAAGAGCTTCCCCGTGCCCATCTATTGCTTTACTCCAGATGTGAGTAGCATACACTAGAAAACCTCCAACGGTTGGTTCATATAAAAAAATACCACAAAAACGATAAACAACTGTTAAGCGTGTGTTTATAAAATTCCTTACCAATTTTAATAAATGACATTTTTAAAACGCGTCATTTTTTTTTGTTGTAAGACCCTAGATTTTTTTATGGAGGCATTATTGTTTTAGCGACAAGAAATTTTATGGAGTCTTGTATGCGAAATCTTTTACACAATTATGTTTCAAAATAGAAGATGCAGTAATAAAAATATGGTTTTATATGATCCCGCAATTGTAGAATTATGTACAGGCCGTACACGATCGGTCACTCTGGAACTTTATGGGAAAAGCGGACGTCCTACGGCTTATATGATGATGATATCTACTAAACTAATGATGATATCTATATCAGTAACCATCTAAACAAAACATTTATCAGTACCCTAAAACTATCTAGAAACTACCCTCCAATCGTTTATCAGTCTGCTTCTATCAAAGTTTTAAAAACAGAATGAAAACAGCTTTGTCTGGCCGTGTGCCAGAGACATCGATTTCACGACATCACTATGGTGGTTATTTAATTATGTTTAAAATATGGCTAGGAAAGCATTTTTTTACCAGTAACTAGCTGTTGCCTGCGGCTTCGTTCACGTGGTTCTGGGGTGCAAAAATACATATTAAAACTTTAACATCCCATTTTTATTCTATTGGAACTGATTTATGGGATAAATGGTAGCCTATGTGGTAATGTGGGTTATAATCTACGTATATACCAAATTTCATCGAAATAGGTTCAGTCGTAACGACGCTATTGAGTAACAAACAAACATCCAAACTTTAACATTTATAATTAATATTATTGTGATACCGCATCATTTACTTTGTAATACACAGCCTGTTTTGTTATGTACGACATTAATTTAAAACACACATCCGGAATCACATTTTCTCATTTTAGGTTTAATAACGGTAGCTTGAATATTTATCCAGAACTCGATACATTTCCAATAAACAGTTTTTAAAGTAAATCGGCGACGCCTTTGCGCCGATGCGGCTTAGTTAGTTTGTCAGGTTAACCTACTTGCAAGATGAATATGATTTGTTTACCTATTTTATGCAGGCTGTTTCATTGATATTTTAGGACTTAAAATTAAAGTAGAATAAAATAAAAAAAAATTTTAGTGAATTTGAAAAAAAACTATTTACAATATCGATTTATAAGAAACATATTAATAAGCTCAACGAGCTATGGAGAGGGCTATGCTCGGGGTTTCTCTACGGGATCGAATCAGAAATGAGGAGATACGTAGGAGAACTCAAGTCACCGACATAGCCCGACGGATTAGCACGTTGAAGTGGCAATGGGCAGGCCATATAGCGCGCAGAACAGATGGCCGATGGGGCCGAAAGGTTCTCGAGTGGAGGCCACGGACCGGCAAGCGCAGCGTAGGACGTCCACCCACAAGATGGGCAGACGACTTGGTAAGAACCGCAGGTCGGCGTTGGATGCAGGCCGCTTCCAACCGCAGTTCCTGGAGATCAATGAGGGAGGCCTTTGTCCAGCAGTGGACGTCCTACGGCTGATATGATGATGATGATGATATTAATAAAGAAAATTTAAATAAATTAACATGCTAACCATACCATGGTGTGTGTGTGAGTGTTCTCAAAACGCTCGTTTTATAGTGTGTTATGGGAGGTTGTGTGTGTGAGTGAGTGTGTGGGTATGTGTAGTTGTATGTATGCGGGGGTCTGCGTGTGCGAGGGTTCGAAGGTGTGTGTACGAGTGTGTGGTATTTTATATTTTTTTATGTATTTATTTTGTATTTATATTTATTTATTTAGTAACTAACACGGTTTAAATAAACCAATTACATCAGTTACTTAATTGTGACTAAAACTTATATAAAACAAAATGAGAATTATTGTGCACGTTTACATTGGTAAAAAAATGCAAAATAATAATAATTAATATAATTATAGGTATTTACACATATATTATTTATTACATTATTTCAAAATAATATAAACAATTCAAAATAAGCCAAGAAACAAGCATCCTTTCATTGATCACTTAGTGGTAGTGTAAGTGTAGGTGTTTGCGTGGGTTATGTGTCTGTTGGGTAAGGGTGTACTTGCGATCATTATTATATATACGGGACTCATCAATAAAAGAAGGCCTAAGGTCACTCTGCCTGCTTTGGAGAGGGCTATACTTGGTATTTCTCTATGAAATCCAATCAGAAATGAAGACAAACCAAAGTCACAGACATAGCCCAGACGCTGAGCTGCAGAGAGTGCAGCATAGCTCGAAGAACTGGCTGCTGTTGGCGGAGGGCGGAAGCCCATGAGAAATTTTTGTTACTAGACCTACGATACACTGCCTTGCCTCCATAAACTTGATGCATACAAATGTAAAGCCTCATGTGCCTGTAATTTACCGGAATCTATTCCCTTCATACCGAAACACAGCAGTGCTGCTTCGCGGCATAAATAGGTATGGCGGTTGTACTTTCGTGGAACCCTTTCACAAGGAACTCTACTACTGTTCTGGAAATGTTACCTGTTATAGGTTGCTTGAAGCCGTTTTGCCAAGCGCGCACTAGATCGGTCACTCTAGAAATCTATAGGCAAGGCCTTTGTTCTACAGTGGACGTGCTATTTTTTTTCGAATGAGGCAATTTAACTGAATTTAACTGCGTCAATGCGGGTTTGATGGCTGGAAACCAGCGTTGAGCAGTAAGTGAATGGCTCAGCATAATGCTGAGCCATTCTCCTTTTTCCAGCACAGGACTCATAGTGCCCGGGTACGTATCTTTTGTTTCATTTTAATTTTATTGTTTATGTTAACGTGTTTTTAATTGTCTGTATCTAATTGTCTGTCTTTAATTATCTACTGAATCAAATTCAAATTCAAAATTGTTTATATGGAACTATTAACACAATATATACAAGCATGTTATACGTAATAAACGCTGGCAACTGCAAAAATTATATAAAACTGAGTAGCAGTGCCAGCGCCCTCCTCCTTAACATAGAGATAAGTTCCTAGAAGTATTGTGGTACAAGATAGGGTACAGATACAGTACGGTACAGATACAAGATATAAACGGCCGACCTGAAAGATGCTGATATTGAACGGGAGAGGAGGGCTTTCGGTCAGAGCAAATATGATAGTCCGCAGGTTTGCACGTTGTTCGAGAGACGTTAAAATAACTCTCTTTAAAGCATTTTGTACTTCATTCTACACGTGCAGCCTGTGGGTAAACTATACGTAGAGATCGTACACAGCCCTCAGAGTCCAGTACAAGAACGCGCTGAGGATGATGTTGGGGCTTCCCCGCTTCTGCAGCGCGTCGGGAATGTTCGCAGAGCCGCGCATCAATTGTTTCTATGCGACAATGCGCATGCGCTGTGCATCCCTGGTGCGGCAGGTGCGGGCGAGTACGAACGTCCTCAGCGTGATTGCAGACCGCCTCGACTGTCCCTATTTGAACCACTGCTGTAACCTCCATGTGCCACACAAGCTCTTCCAAAGAGCATTGTGAGTGAGAGTACCTGACTAAATATGTGAATTAGGATTATTATGTGATTATTTTATTTTTATTAACTGTGTTTGAATTTAATATGTACTAACCCATTTGACATGTTTAAGTTTTTTTTTTTACCAACAAATATGGATCTGTGACATCTGAAATAAATAAATGAATGAATGAATAAACAAATTAAGTAAAAAGAGTAAAAAAAAATGGAATAAAATTACAAACTAAAGTCTTAAAACCAAATAATGATATAAAATATTACCATTTTGTGCGCCAACAGCGGTATGGGAGATAGGGTTGGGGGAGGGTTTCCAACATTCCACATGTTGGAGGGATGGGATGTTGGGCGTAGGAGTAATTAGGTACATAATATTTATGAATAAATACATAATTATATAATATATTATGTTATTTGCCAATATTACTATTAAATTTAAATGCTTTTAAGAGGAACTTTTTAAGAGGTCTTCCGTTTCCTTAAACGAAAGAGCTTGAAATGTAGTATATGTGTGTTTATTACTTATGTCGAAATAAATGTCTATATCTATCTATGTATGTTAAGATGATGATGAATTGTGAACGTGCAGAACCACTGCCTATTATAATTCACAAACACTGCAGGATGTATATCAGAACAGGTAATAAGACACACGTCACAAAAACAACGTCAGGCCATCTTACGTATGTGCCAAGTTTAGGGTTACGTATGCGCCAAGTTTAGGGTTACGTGGCACTTATTGTTTACTCATGTTTCATAGGCTACACAATGTAAGGCTATCCAAACGATTGTTATATGTTATGACTCTACATCGAGTCACGCTAAATTTTAAAAAACATGGTCAGACAACACTATCTTTCATCCATCGCTCACTAGGCCACTTATTAATTTATACATTTCAATAATTTATGTATGGAGTTATGACAATATATATTCTATGTATCTTAATATTAATATTTATGGAATTTTATGATTATATAATATATAATCCTACTAATATTATAAACGCAAAAGTTTGTATGTATGGATGTATCGATGTTTGTTACTCTTTCACGCCGGAACGGCTGAACCGATTGCGATGAAATTTAGTATGTACGTAGGTCATAACCTGGATTAACAAATAGGCTACTTTTTATTGGCAAACTACGCGTGCGAAGCCGCTGATTGGTCAGCTAGTATAATATAATTATGCGTCATATTTTATTTTATCTATATTTTTTTAATAAAATGTAAATAATACTTGTTCTTCAGTATCTGATTTACGCCGTTGTCCTTAATAGTCCACATAGATCCTGTCCATCCAAAGGTTGCTTGGAAGAGATCGCTTTTAGCGATAAGGCCGCCTATTGTACCTATAATTTAAAAGTGTGTTTTCTGTTATATGTTTATATTTAATGGTATGCAATAAATAAATTATCTATCTATCGAGTCATCTGGGAAGTATAAATAAAATAAATATATGTTTGCAGTTTATATAGTACGCTACTGATACTCGCAACAACGAGAAGTATGTTTTAGTGGGTCTTAGTTGATATATTTCAACATGTCAAAATACAAATATTTCCTGTTTATATTTATAATATATAAAGAATTTTTGAAATTGGACAGGAAGTTTTTGAGTTTGATCGTTACAAACATACTAAAATACAAATATTTCCTCTTTATATTATAAATAATATAAATATATTTATATTATAAATATAAATATATTATAAATATAATGAGGAAATATTTGTATTTTAGTATGTTTGTAACGAACAAACTCAAAAACTTCCTGTCCAATTTCAAAAATTCTTATGCTACGTTCAGCTTACGTTACTCAAGACTAATGTAGCATTCTAGTGGTGAAAGAATTTTTGATATATTATAAATATTATAAATATAAAGAGGAAATATTTGTATTTTAGTACGTTTGTAACGAACAAACTCAAAAACTTCCTGTCCTATTTCAAAAATTCTTTCACCACTGGTATGCTACATTAGTCTTGAGTAACGTAAGCTACTTTTTACCCAACTGCGCAGAAGAAGGGTAATGTTTTTATTGAAAAACTACGTGTGCGAAGCTGCGGATTGGTCAGCTAGTAATTATTATAACTATATAAATGTGTTTTTTGTGAAATAATAAGAATAAAAAAGCGTTACTTACGCTTTACAGCTATTGAGTTTGACAATTAAATGTAATAATTGTTAAAACGAGAGGGGGCTAGTCACCCAGTGGATACCAAACAGACGACGCAGCCGTGGTAGGCCCAGAAAAGATGGAAAGACTACCTGCATGGCTAACATGGCAGGCACGAGATAAAATCGAGACAAGATGAGAAAAAATTGACGATTTGAGATTTACTCGCTAGCGGTAACATGCGTGTCAAGACAGAGAAATATCTCACAGTCTCTCATCAGCCTCTCGAGACAAAATGTCAATTTTTACAGGCATAGCGTCGCCACTCCGAGGCTCGAGGTCCACTCGCAGTTTCTCTATTACATACAAAGCCATTGGCTTATATATGCGCCAAAGCGCTTGAAACTCGCTGTCACGGAGATCAAACGAGTTGCAAATAACCCGTATCCGCTTTCGTTGAATTTTCCGTTGAATTATCTCTTTTCATAATTTGTTGCAATATAGTTATAATACGGCACTGACATTTTTTCAGCAAATTGAACCGATTTTAATTTATTTTATAGAAAATATCGCTGCTGTCTCTCAATCTCATCGAACAGAATGATCGACGACAAATTAGTCACGTTTAGATGTCAAAAGTCGACTAGTCATGAGAAAATATGACGCGTATGTTATGGTTTTAGAGAAATTTGTCACGAAGTCTTCGTTTGATAGAACGACATGATATAAGTGAACTCTATGTTACCGACAGTCGAGATGTAAAGATACGACGACAAAATGGCGTGACAAAATTATCTCTTGCCTGCCATGTTAGCCACGCTGGATGCATTCAAACCAGATTGGCCCAATTTGGCTGTGGACCGTGATGGCTAGAGGGGAGATGGGAAGCTCTTTGCCCAGCAGTGGGACAATATAGGTTAGTAAAAAAAATGCCTTTAATAAATAAGACATTACACAATAAAGAATTTTTATTCAATCAATGCTTTTACAAGGGTAAACAGTTTTTTTAAGTTTCAAAGTTATAAATACGTTACGAAGTTCGAATTATACACATACCAAACGTTTAACATAACATAACATAAAAAACCGGCCAAGTGCAAGTCGGACTCGCACACGAAGGGTTCCGTACCATTATCTATAAAACGGCAAAAAAATCATGTTTGTTGTATGGGAGCCCACCATAAAAACTCAGGTAGATGCTTGAAATATTTACAGAATAATTGTTATATTATTCACCCTACAATAAATAATGAAATTTAATTTATTTATTTAATTTATTTAATTAGAACGGATTAACCAATTACACTAATTAATATTAACTAATTAAAACATTAATTACATAAACCATTGTCAAATTAAAATCTAAATTACAATAAGAATCTACACAGTATACAAATTAACAATAAAATTAAATTAAAATAATACACATTAATATAAATAAATGCATTAAATCACACACATAAATCATAAATTTATTTTTGTATTATTGTATATTTGTATTTATGTATTATAAATTGAATTGATAAATTAAAGACCTTTCATACATCAATCTCACAATACCTCAGACATACCAGCATCAATTCCTTACATTAGTCAGCAAACACATCGCATTCAGGGTTGGCATCTAGGAGTTTGTTGAGGGCGGTGAGTGTGCGAGGCAGCGGGGAGTTAGCACGGGATACAGTACGGCTCGAGGGTACGGCAAGAAGCCTGTGTCTTCTGCACCGAATATTTTGATTTGGGACATAAAAGTGAAGTAGCTCGTTAAGCAGATCAGGTGTATCAATTTTGTTGCGAAATATTTTGGAGACAGTGGTTATCTGCTCACACGCTTTCCTAGTTTTGAGGGAATTATAACCAGAGTATCCTAAGAGGAATTAAGTTGGGTACATTAAAGTGCAATACCCTGCAATTCGCTTATAAAGGTACCTAAGAAATGCCTTTTGTACTTTTTCCAAACGGAGAGCGTACGTAACCTCGTGTGGATTCCATACACAGGAGCAGGACTCTAATTTGCTTCGCACCAAGGTACTGAAGAGAAGTCGTATTATGTGTTCGCTCTGGAAGTCACGAGCATTTCTTAAAACAAAACCAAGTCTACTGTATGACTCCTTAGCGTCGACGCCAATGTGGTCATGGAACCTAAGCCTTTGGTCGAATAAGATTCCCAAATCCCTCACTACTGTCAATCGAGAAATTGCGCTACCATTGATATTGTAGTCGAAGGGTATTGGATGCCACATTCGCCCAAAGGTCATGGCTGAGCATTTGGAAGGATTAAATTCCATCTTGTTTTGCATACTCCAATGATACACTGCCTCAATGTCCTGCTGAAGCGCCAAACAGTCGGACAGGGATCGAACGGCTGAGTATAGTTTTAGGTCGTCTGCGTACAAAAGACACTCCGCGTGTCGAAGAACAGTTGGCAAGTCATTTAATATTATTATAAATAACAATGGTCCTAAGACTGAGCCTTGACTGATTCCGGAGCGCGTCTGATATGGCGAAGACTCGTATATTCCAAGTCTGATATACTGTTGGCGATCACGTAAATAGTCAGCCAGAAGCTGTAGAAGATCAGGCGCAAAGCCTATAGCACTTAGGTTTTCCAGCAGAGTGTCATTATTCACCCTATCAAACGCTTTCCGGAAGTCAAAGTAGAGCACGACCACTTGCCGACCGAGGTCAAGTTGAGTAGATATATACTCAACTAGAGTTAACAGGTTGGTGCTGACCGACCTCTTCCTTCTAAAGCCATGCTGTTCATTAGATAAAAATTTCTCTATTTGTGAGTATATCAGCTTGCGTAGTACGTTTTCAAAGATTTTAGCAGGTGACGACAGAATGGCGATGGGTCTATATTCCTCGACATCTAGTTTATTAGATGACTTTGGTATGGATGTGACTCTCGAAATCTTCCACTGAGGAGGATAACATCCCGAGTGCAAAGCCAAATTAAAAATATGACATAAAGGGCCAACAAAGTGTTTTCTTAGCCGCTTGATAATTACTGGAGGTAAGCCATCAGGTTCAATGGAGCTACTGGAGCGTATGGAGCTTAAATAAAATTAATATTCAAGGCCTTCCTTAAATATTAATTTAACTTAAATTTAATTATGATTAATAAAAACCACGTGGGAGCCCTGCTTAAATATTTGATTTATTTTAATTTAAATATTTATTTTTAAAGTGAATTTATAACTAAATATTCTGTGAATATTTCAAGCGTCTACCTGTTGTCAATATCGAGCAAAAACGAACAAAAAATCACGTTTTTTGTATGGGAGCCCCCCTTAAATATTTATTTTATTCTGTTTTTAGTAGTTGTTTCTATAGCAACAGAAATACATCATCGGTGAAAACTTCAACTGTCTAACTATCACGGTTCATGAGATACAGCCTGGTGACAGACGGACAGAAGACAGCGGAGTCTTGGTAATAAGGTCCCATTTTACCCTTCAGGTACGGAACCCCAAAAATTGTTCCAACTTACACTTGCCGATATTATTTACACTCAACTGAGCCAGCGCTTGAAAAGCAATGCTAGTAGAAGCCGATGGAACGCTAGGCCGAAAAATCGATGCCCACATCTTTTGTGACGCGTTTATCTGAATGCCAGTCGTCGTCGATCTGGCTTTACGTAGTTCTTTTTTGTCGCTGGACGAGAATGTTAACGTATGGATACACAAACATCAGTTTTATTTATTACAAAATGTATCCGCCGCGATTTCGTACGTGAGAACTACTAAACGTGTACAGTTTTGACTAACTGGTAGAAAATGGTGCACTGTGCTGTGTTTTATACATCGAAAATGGACTTTATCATAGCATGTTACTATTTGATTTTTTTTATAAATTATAGGGTTGCGTTTGACCACGATCTCGCCTGATGGTAAGCGATGATGCAGTCTACAATGGTACACGCTTGTTTTGAAGAAACCTATTCACTCGCGACTTGAAGAACCTAAGGTTATAGTTCTCAGGAAACACAGACTCTGGCAAGGCGTTCCACTTCTTGGCGGTGCGCATAATAAAGATGGAAGAGTACCGCTTTGTGCGTATGGGAGGTATGTATGTCTACAGGTGGGATCAGGTTGAAAAGCTCCGCAGCACACTCTCCGAAATGTATCCGATAAAAAACCGAGAGACTTGCAACTTTTTGACAATGCGCGAGACTGTGGACCCTTGCATCTGCTAGCTCATCATTGCAAATGAGTTTCTTGGCTCTTTTCTCAATCGAATCCAGGTCCTCTAGCTGGTATTTCGCTGATTCAAAAAACCCAAACATGATCCTTCTACTATTGATCTCCTCCGTCTTTGAACTCAGGTGGTCAATTAATCGATTATAAATACGAGATTTATCTCGTACCATTTTAACGGTATTTCAATCGACAGTGTTTCGGTTCAATTCGTAAACTTCCATCAGGTGAATGCAATTCTCGCCTCGCACGCCGATAAAACTGTGATAAATCCCGTGGTTAAAAATAAAACGGATGTGCTTTAGACCACACGACTGAAGTAAGACTTGTTTAGCTCCATCTATGTATGTATATATATATAGGTATGTTTATAATAAATTTGCAGTTTGTATAATTTAGGCTAATTTGGGATATGGGACAAATCATCTGGCTATGAGAGAAATAGAGAAAGAAAATGTGTGGTCGCACCTAGGCAAGAGAGAGATGTGCGAAACGAATATACAAAACGTAACTCTCTCTCTTTCTATCTTCACTTATATCTCCTTCTCAACTTCCGTCCGCACTTTTCGTAAAGGATTAGGTCGATCAGTCTATGTTCATTCTGGACAGACGCAACTCGCACTCGCACATTAACGTTTAAAAATATACGAAACGTAACTCTCTCTCTTTCGATCTTCACTAACTTATATCTCCCTCTCAACTTCCGTTCGCACTTGTCGTAACGTATTCACCAGCTTACTCCCCAAGTCAAGCGTGCGTAAAGAAGTTTTACTTCAAAAATAATTAAAATTTACATAGTACAGCTTTCTTTAGTTTGGGGCTATATAGCGCTGTGTAAAATGTACAGCTTTATTGATTTAATAAAACTCGAGAACCTTTCTACCCCAACGACATTCAGCTCTTCGAGCTGTGTCCAAAGCTATTGTTCAAAAATATTTACCAAGCTATTATAAAGTCCAATGAGACAAAACTATAGCATTAAGGTGGCTTTCCACAGTGCGTGATTTTGCGGACGGACGAAATCAAGCGTGCACCGGCGCGGGCGCGACGCACGGTGGGAGCGCTTATGTCCGGGTAACGCAGGCACTACCGTAGCGGTGCATTGCGAGTCGGTAACTTCAAAGGATCGCCGCAAACTCGTGCGAGACATATTCTACTTTCTCTTTAGTTTTATTGCATTTTATCCATAGTAATATAATAATTTTGATAATAAGTTTGTTCCTCTGTCTCTCTATCTCTCTCTGTGTCTGTGTGTTACCTTTTCACGGCCAAACGGTTAAATCGATTTCGATGCAATTTGGTATATAAATAGATTGTGACTGGGATTGAGACATACTTTTTACCCGACTGCACGGATAATAATGTTTAATTGACAAACCATGCGTGTGCAGCCGCGAGCGTGTCAGCTAGTATTTTATATTTTGCTAGTTGACCTACCGAACTTCGTACCGCCTTGACATGCATATAACGCGGGCTGTCAATTTACGTCACCCTGGTAGAATTGTCCATTGTTGTCCCCGGCCATCATTATGTATGAGAAAATTAATGACTTCCACAAATAATTCAATACCAAAATTAGCCAAATCGCTCCACCCGTTCTCGAGTTTTAGCGAGACTAACGAACAGCAATTAATTTTTATATAGATAGACAATATCTCGGAATAACTCCAACCGAAGCATCTGTTTCAAACGATATTAATTTTTTTACATTCTCTTTGACGATATTTGCAGCACCCATTCTGTCAATTCTATCTCAAACGTCATAAGGTTACATTATAAAAGCGCTAAAGTAAGATTATAAATAATTTTATATGGTGGTTACGTATTATTAAATTTTCTAATTTTGCGCGCAATATTCTTAATTTTTTCTTTCATAAGAACCTTCTCCTGACAATAAGAAATACAACAAAAAAGAATTAGCGAAATCGGTCCCGCCGTTCACGCGTGATGGCGTGACCAATGGATATAGGGATTCATTTTTATATATAGAGATTTTGCAATGTTAAAATAGCTTCGAATTTCCGATTTTCATTGACACATATCGTTGGAAGAGCTTCGATGCGGTGCGTGGCTATGGCCATCCGCAAAATCACGCATCGTGGAAAGCCAGCTTTATAGAAGCAGAAGTTCAAGCTTATTGAAATTCAATGATCGGAAAGCTTCCGGTATAAGTTTTCCTTTACAACGCCTCGGAACTTTCATAATAAATATTGTGAATAAATAAATAAGAGTTTGCAGAATTAGCTGAAATTAAAATTATCCATGGTTTGCTTACAATGAATAAGATTAGCTTAATATATAATTACTAGCTGAACCGCTCGCGGCTTCGCACGCTTGAAATTTCCTGTTCCCGTGGAAACTTCTGGATAAAAACTATTTAAAACACTCTTGTCAAAGTGATGCTACACTTCATTTATAGACTTCACGTCAATGAACGACGGGTAAATTATATAGATATTGTTGAAACAAAATACTAAAATCACGATTAAAAAATGGGGGAGGGGGGGAGATCGGAGTGGGGGTAGGAGGGTGAAGAATACTTTACGGCCTAATTTGGTACTAACAACCTACATAGTCAAAATCTTTTATTTATAAAATCACAAGGATCACTTTGAGACGTCAATTTTACTGCCTCTTCCTTAGCGACCAAGCCAGGAAATAAAGGCAAGAAAACAAGGCTGGTTGTTTTTTTATGATTCTTTTAGAATACATAACAATATAGGAAATAAATTACGTCTAAATTGTGACTGTCTAACAAAAACATTAAAACCGTGACACGAGATTTTTTATAATATTAGAGAAGATAGATGTGTGTTTCTTGTAAAGGAAATACAGGAGTTATTGTATCAAGGAGTTTCCTATTCATCATCAGCCACAAAACGTCCACTGTTGAACATAAGCCTCCATTATAGATTTTCATGAGTGAACGGTCTTGTGCGACCTGCACTGACTTTCTCGACTAAAACTATGCGACATAAAAAACGGTTTTGAAATATGCAAGTTAAGTTCTTTTATAAGATATCCTCTTGACCGATGGGCAATCAAAATGATAGTATTTATTTTTTTTACTTGCAGCATATTATAGTACTAACTTCTATGACAGTTCTTTTACAGTCCGAGCAGTACGTCTATGGAATTTACCAATAACAATACGGCAAGCTTCACCTTAGCTACATATATTTAAATCGGGGGTAAAAAGCTTAGATATAGGCTCATAGTACTCGTCGCTCAGAAACTTCATAGTATCGCACATAAATTAAGATAAGATAAGATAACTCTTTATTGTACACCAAAGTAAAATACAGAACATAATTCTTACAAATAGATTTAGTACAATGGGCGGTCTTATCGCTAAAAGCGATCTCTTCCAGACAACCTTTGTATGGACATGATCAAAATGTAACACATGACGGCGGTGCATCTATGTAAATTTAAAAACATATTTACATAGGTACTATAAACCTAAATTACCAGTAATAACACAAATTTAATTTAAATAAGCAACTCTAAAAGTGGTTATGATGAATTAACAAGCAGCTACAACTTCAACACAAGGACAGATAATGGGTGTGCACTTTTGTTTTAAAATTACTAATAGACTTGGATGTTCTTATAGAGAGGGGCAAAGCGTTCCACAATCGTACGGCTGTTACAGTGAAGGATCGACTATAAAACTCTGTCGTATGGACAGGAGTTTTAAGTTGGAGGGAATCTGAAGAACGCAAATTGCGATCATTAGCCTGGTGGAGAAACTCAAAACGCTCCTTAAGATAGAAGGGAGAAGAAGGGTTAAAAAGGATGTTATACAAAATGGACAGTATGTGTGCATTCCGGCGAAGACAGATGGAGAGCCACTTGAGCTTTGTGCGAAAATCAGAAATATGGTTATACTTGCGCAAGCCAAATATGAACCGAATACAGAGGTTTTGAAGGCGCTCAAGTTTGCTCAGTTGGGCTTCAGTGATCTCAAGATAGCAGGCGTCGGCGTAGTCCAGGATTGGAAGTAAAAGGGTCTGTGCAAGCGTAACCTTGGTAGCAGTCGGCAAGAAGTTACGAAGTCTCCGTAAAGATCCAGATGATGCAAATACCCTGCGGCTAATGTCATTGATACAGGGAACCCAGATTAAACAGGTATCCATCTGTATTCCTAGATTTTTCACTGACTGGGTGATGTCTATAGGGGTTCCGTCAAAAACTATGGATGGTAGTTGTGCAAAATTGATTTTGGAGATCTGTATGGAGCTACCAATTATAATGGCCTGTGTTTTGTTTGGGTTGACTGTAAGGCCAAAGGATTTACTCCAGTCACATATCCGGTCAAGGTCAGTATTTAGTAAGCTAATGGCTCCGTCAATATTTTCAACTGTAGCTTGAGTATATGTAAATTTGCAAGTCATCTGCGTACAGGTGGTAGGAAGAAGTTATATTTAAATTTAAAATTATACATTAATTTAAAATTAATGTATAATTATCGTATTTATCTAATGTATGTATAATAAATATTATATATATCATAATTTTATATATTATATTTAGGTATGTAATTTAATAATTTTATAATATTTTTTTATGTCTATTTATATTTTATTTAGGTATTAGTTACACTCCCTTCATCCATATCTTAAGTGCACCCTCGACCATTTCTTTGACATTACTATATCCTCTCCATCCAAAGGTTGTCTAGAAGAAATCGCTTTAAAGCGATAAGACCGCCCATTGTACTATTAGCTTTGTATTTAGTCTGTAATTTTTATGTTTTAATGTGTACATTAAAGTGATTTTCATTCATTTATTATAGGTGGGCAAGAATTTTTTGTAATAACGATGACAATATTGTTGTGCCCAATAGGGCCCATAATGATCGCATACCCATCAATTCATCATCATCATCATATCAGCCGTAAGACGTCCACTGCTGGATAAAGGCCTCCCTCATTGATCTCCAGGAACTGCGGTTGGTAGCAGCCTGCATCCAACGCCGACCTGCGGTTCTTACCAAGTCGTCTGCCCATCTTGTAGGTGGACGTCCTACGCTGCGCTTGCCGGTTCGTGGCCTCCATTCGAGAACTACCATCAATTATCACATATTAAAACATTGTGGAATACAATAAATGATTGAGTATTGAACTTTTCAAAGTTGCAATATAGCTTCGATATCCATAAGGGTTCCGTTTTTACCATTTGAGTCAGGAACCCTAAAACAATTTGTTCACCAATCTAAGGTAGAACAGGTTAAAAAGAAGAATACTGGTACGTAGTTTTTTTTTCAAACTTTCGCGATGTCTGTACATTCACGGCTGTTGCAACACTGTCGAAACGCCGGGATAACAAATAAAAAAGTACATACGCGATAAATACCCATTTAAATCAGTAATTAAATACTTGTACTTACCACAGGTCGTACCAGCAGCTCGATGGTGAACCAAACATTGCAGACCAGCTCGATATAGAAGAACGAGACATGAGGCCTCCCATTGTCCAGCCATGACTCGATTTCTACAATAGGCTCGTCTATCGTGTAGTTCTCATCAAGGGGCTGTGGGGGTGTCTTCACGCGAAGGTCAGGGTGTGTTTTTAGGCAGAAGCAAAACACCGATATGCAGATGAAGAAGACTGATATGCAGGATATCACCTGGAGACAAAAAGAAACGGAGACTGTGAGATAGATAAAGATCAGTACATAAATTGAGAAGTTACATCATTTTTTACTTATTTGGCTAAATGCAAAATTCCTCTAACATTTCGACGAGCAGCCTCTTATTGATGTACTCAAGATTTTAAGTCATAAATAATTTATTCTTTTCTGGTACAAAATAAGGTCTTAAATTGAATATAATAGATTGCTTATAGATATTATCCATTATATTGAACATGACAAATTTATAGTTAACTAGCTGTTGCCCGCGACTTCGTACGCGTTACATTACTAAATGTGTAGGTAACCTAGAAATAAAGCTAAACTCGCTGTTGCAACTTGACTTGACACCCCTTTTATATCGCATGTGACCTGACGTATGTGATAAAAAGTAGTATATGTGTTAATCCACGTACATACTAAATTTCAACGAAATCGGTTCAGCCGTTACGGCGTGATTCAGTAACAAACATACAAACAAACATCCAAACTTTTGCAATGAGGATCAGTAATGTTATAGAAAATTCAATAGAACTAGTATCCAGGTTATTCTTTAAGACATATAAATGATATATCTTTTTGAATTATCAAAATAGGACCATTATTTACGAAGATATTAGGTAGTAAACTTATGCCGTTCCTCCCGCTAAAAGTCAATGTACGCGGGTGCGTGTGACGTCACTACGACGGAACCGAGCGCAAGCGGCACTCTTAGAGCGTAGAGGCCACGCGTTTGTTCACTACATTTGTCAATTTGTTTACTTATAGAGTTGTTAGAGTATAAATGAGTGTGTAAAAAACGTACATAATATGAGTACTAATAAAATAGAACCTGGTTTTGTGCAAGCTCAATCAGATAACCTTCTAAAAGTGGATTTTTTCATGGTATTTGATTACCTAGGTAATCATTCTAAGTTCACGAGCGCTGAAATCCGTGGTTGGAAACTACAAAGGTAAGGGTGCTGCTTATTCATCTACGTACGTGCTTATTAGTAATCTTTAGGTCTACGCTATTAGGTAAAGTACTTACAATGTTAAGTATAGGTACAGGGATGTATTCAGAACGTTAGAGGTAAGTGTAAAAAGAATTAATGTAAACTTTTTAAACTTATGAATCTTTATTCATAGTTATAGCTTTATTCGTGTTCTTAGTATCTTGATAAACGAACGTTGTTTTAGTTGTTGTAAATCTTTTTGCGGATGACTTAACCAACTTTCGCTTTATACCTACAGTGCATGGTTATCTGCACTTACTTATCATTCTCATTATTATTACTATCTCGGCCATTGTTAAAAAGCATTAATTCGGTATGTACTTACTAAGGATGGGTTGAATATAAATAACTAGTGGTTCGCCCCGAACTGAGATCTCGCGAGTTTCCCATAAAAACAAAACAATATTATTCGTAATCTTTGACTATCGAAATAGTGCCACGAAATGAATAACCAACGTACTTGACCTACAGTTTCATTCATATTACAGGTAACGGGAGTTCATGTTATTTGGTTATACGTTTTTGGGGTAGAAATTGCAGTTATTCTGAATTTCAGACTTTTGCCTATATATGTGTTAGTAAAACTACACTCATACAAAATTTCAGCACTGTGGGGTCACTGGTGTACCCTGTGAATTTTGTCAAAGATCAGTTTATATTATGGTTAATAACTTAAAAAATACAAAGTTTAAACTAAAAATAAAAACGGGCTCGAAATTTACTCACAAAGACCTTTTATTGAACGTGCCATTTGACCGGATAGTCCTATTTTGTTTTTTTTTATCTTTCTTGAGCCCCAATATCTCAACAACCCCCCAACATTTTTAGCTCATTGAATCACACCAAAATTGTACCATGACTATATACCAAATTTCACGATGATCGGATAAACGCTTTGAAAGTTATCCTCGGACAAACAAACATACATACATACATACTACGCCGATTTGCCCAAGTTGATTTGGAGATCTCGCTTCGTTCGATCAATAATTTGTTTTTTAATTCACTATCATATGTTTTTACTTATATATATTTTTATTCCGTTTTATTTACTTATTACAGATCTGCTCGTGAAACCTATGGAGGTGATGCTGTAGGATTTGTCCATGTCCAGAGGACATGCTTGTACAGTAAAAGAACGCCTGAACATAGAATAAAAAGTAAGGCCTATTGCTGCACATTTACATGTGATGAAAAAGAGGAGACGGTTTTGAACGTGGAATGTCTAGACTGTGCTGCTTTTTATCATCTCTTTTTATAACATAATACCATTTTTTACGAAGTTTTGGGTCTTTTGGCACGATAAAAAATAGTTTTTCTGGTGTTTTAATAGAAGTGTTTGTACATTTCGGCACTATACAATATTTATACATAGTTAAAAAGGTGAATTAGATACAAATCAGACCTTTAGTTTCTTTTAAAGTCACAACTAACCAAACAAAACACTGCGCGCTGTATCGCTGCCAACGGCTAACTGACGGCGACCGTCCCAGTGACGTCACAGCTACCGCGGCAGCCGTTGAGTGAACTTCGCTAATAATTTGGTCATAACTTCGTAAATTTTTGTCGTAGAACAAAAATTTTTGCACTATATGTTAAGGATTTCTTAGCTCTGTAAATCTGCATTCTCAACTAAAAACGTAACGGATCCTCATTATAATATTAGTGTGATTAGTGTGATTGGTTTATTTTTGTAGGAACCGTATCTTCATTATATTTAGTTTAAAATGAAACACACTTTGCTTTTGTGAGCACTTCAAATGATGAGTTTTTGTTTTTATCTACAACTAGCGGTAGCCCGCCACTGCGTACGCGTTACACTACCAAATGTGTAAGTAACCTAGAAATAAAGCTAAACTCGCTGTTACAACTCGACTTGACAACCCTATTTTATCCCATGTGACCTGATTTATGAAATAAAGGGTAGCCTTTGTGGTAATCCACGTTATAATCTACGTACATACTAAATGTCAATGAAATCGGTTCAGCTGTTACGGTGTGATTGAGTAACAAACAAACATCTAAACTTTTGCATTTGTAATATTAGTGTGATTGGTTTATTTTTTTTAGGAAACGTATCTACATTTGAATAAGTTTAAACTGAAACACATTTTGATTTTATGAAAACTTCGAACAATGACAGAAACAAGTTTTTGTGTTTGATTGCAATACGCGTAATTTCTTTGGATTAGTTTTCAACACAATTTCAAAATTACAAGTTTAGTTAGATATTCAAACGACTCATAAAAGTGCCAACTTCGAATTATCGACGGTTGAAACGACGGACAAAAAAACAAGTATTTAAGTAATGTGAAATAATTACACATACGAGTACAGTCTGTCACCGTATTCAAGACATTATTTTAAAACACTTATACATAATCGTATTAACTGATTTTAGAGATTGGTTTAATACCAGTAGCTTGAATATTTATCTACTTATCGATAAATTTCCAATAAACAATTTTTTACGGAAATCGGCGGTGCCTTTGCGCCGATGCGCAGATTCAGATTCCGATTAGTCAATTTTTAAATCAAATCAAATATTTTATTTGCAACAACACATAATAAAAATAACAACAAAATTATTACAGCATATTAATAAAAAACAACATAAAAACTGAAAACTAGGTAGGTACACAAATTGGTTGCAAAAAGGTCAGAACTCAGCGTGTGCAGGACGTTAGAACCTGCGCTGAACTTCCGTTGAGACCTTTAGGACCGAGAGCGACATATAAATATATAATAAATACATAGCGGATGCGATTTTAAAGGATATAACAAATAAAACATAAAAAGAAGTTTCAAACAGAAAAAGTTTAACAATAACAAGAAAAAATAAATAAACTCATGTTATATATATATATATATATATATATATATATAAACTAGTTAAATAAATAAAAGTATATAGTAATAAAATTATAAAAACGATACATAAAAAATACGTAATTTAAGTATGAGTTGAAATGACTTATTTTTTTCTTTTTTTTTTTATAAAATCTTAATGTAAACTAAGGTAAATGTATGTAAAGTTATAATGCACTTGTATCAAGTCTGTTAGGTTCCTGCTCTTTTTGCCAGTATAAGTCTATAGAATCCTAAAACTGTGAATACTGTGCAGTAGTTTAACAGGTACCTACTTACATGATTAAGAAAATAATTTGTTTACCTATTTTATGCAGGCTATTTCATTTATATTTTAGGACTTAAAATTAAAATTGATTGAAAATTTAAAAAAAAAATCATTGTAATGAATTTAATAATATTTTACAGCAATGCGGCTACCCGCCATTTAATAATGTCGTAAATGCGGTGACACGCGGTATAAACTTCAGGGAGTGAAAGTACCATTACCTCGTAAATCTAAGTCCAAAATTATATGCTTGGAGAATTATATGAATTATTTTGATTTTCAACGTATAAGTACCTTCTTTGCTATAGAACTAACGTTGAATAAATAAATAAATATTGCTGGACATTTCTAAGTCTAAAGTTCTAAGTGCTATCTAGCACCAAACTAAGAAGAGCTTGTACTATGGGAACCAGATAACTGATAGAATATTTATATACATTTGTTTTTGTAAATATACCATTATATATTATATTGTATATTATTTAATATATTGTAACATACCTACAATATACAGAAAACCATCCAGACCCGAAACAAATATTTGTAAATCATGCATACACTTGTTCCGTGGCGGGAATCAAATCCGCTACCTACTGCGTTTCAGCTGGCTGTTTGCCCACTGCGCCTCGGAGGTCGTTACTAATGCGATAATAAATCATCGTTTCATACTAAAAAAGATCTACTCGTTCAAAATATGAATAAAACAGCACCTCCTTCACATACCCTTTTTTCACCCTTTACCATTTTTTTTATCCTACATGGAGATGGAACAATCTTATGACCATGGCTACTTATTATCTAGTGGCAAGTGCATCCAAATCTGTTAAAGATCGCTTTTAGCGATAAGACCGCCACTTGTGTTCCTCGTGTTTAGTTTTTAATTTTAAGGTGTTTTGTTGAACAATAAAGCGTTTTCTATATATATATATACCTAGATATGTATTTCAGAAAATATTTGTCTTTTGAAAACTGTCCCGCAGATCATCCATCATGCGAGCCATAAAACAAAAGTATCCCCTTTATCAACCACGACCAAATAAAAAGTATGACTGAAGTAAATAGTCACAAATAATCGGGTTCCGTATCCGTATTAATATACGATTGGATTTCGTATTCTTCATTTATACCTTAGCGAATCTTCTATTAACATTAATTACTAACATTCGTCCAACCAATGGTTGTATGGAAGATATCGCTTTCCTAAGCGACCTGTTTTTTTAATTTTATTGTATCTAGCTTGTAAAGAATAAAGGCAATACTTTGTTATAGGCGATTGTTTATTAAAGCGACGACAAACCGATTTTGACGACGTAAACAATGCAATCTCTAAGGTCGTAAAATGGTTCAATGTAAACAATCTACTTCTAAATGAAAAGAAAACAAAGTGTATTAGATTTATACTACCTAATGTTACACAAGGTAAATTAAAGCAGATATAAAAATCAGAGACGAGGAGTTGGCTCTTGTGGACACCACCATATTCTTAGGTATAACCCTAGATAATAAGTTTCAATGGGGCCCTCACATTGATATGTTCTCGAAGAGACTTAGTTCTGCGGCATACGCAGTCAAAAATATCCGTCTTTTTACAGACGTAGACACAGCTAGACTTGTTTACTCCAGCTACTTCCACAGCATTATGTCATACGGTATACTGCTGTGGGGGAGTGCTGCAGATATAAACACCGTTTTTGTGCTGCAGAAGAGGCAGAGAATCATTACACAATAAGTTTAAAAAAAAAAAATATTATGACATTCCGTTGTTAATACATCTATAAAAATCTGATGTATGTTCACAAAAATATTAATTTGTTTAAGTAAAATAGCGATAATCATAATTTTAATACTAGAAATAAAGATAAACTCGCTGTTGCCACTGTAGACTCCATAAAGTTAGTAAATCGTTTAAAGGGCAAGCTGTTCGCTTTCATAACAAACTCCCAAGTGATGTACGAAAATTGACAATTTACAAAATTAAAAACGCAATTAAACAAATTCTTTATAAAAAACCTACTATAAAATATCGGATTATTTAGATGATAGAGAAGCTTGGGATTGAAATTGCTCCAACAGGTTCAAAATGTTACAATTTAGACGTAATTTATTTCCTGTATTGTTTTATGTGTTATAAAAGGATCATTAAAAAAACAACCATTTAATGAATAAAATATTTAGACTGTGACTTTGGTTACTACGTAACATCAGGTGGGCCATACGCTTGTTCCATCTCCAGGTGGTATAAAAAAATCAACAAAATCTCGTAAAAATACTTGTAATATAGGTTTTCTAATCCTATCTCAGGCAAATCAATATTTTGACAGTGACAAACAGGTTTATCACTATTTTTTCATTACCTTATTCTAAGAAACGTCAACCGTAAACGTCTGTGAGAGAATATAAATGCTTGATATACATATTTTTATGTAATTAGCCAGTTGTTGGTACGCCAATCAAATCGCAAATCAGTTGACATAGTGTTTAACTTAGCACTCTTGTTAAATCAAATTGAGTTTCTCTAAGGTTGATTAGTAAATAATTAGCTAAACCAAAGAATCACCTATTGAATGTCAAACTAGTGTTATTTTATAGGGTCACACCACCTAAAACATTATTTTAGTTCAATCATTCATTCCTACACTAAATTTGCTTATGTCAATGTCTACATGTTAGAGACTTTTGACAAAAATCAAATGTACAATTAGAATGTGTGGAAAAAACGTTTATTTCGGTCGTTTTTGTCTCTACAAACAAAAATGACCTAAAAATATACAAAAATATACTAATGTACTCATTGCAATCCCATAGATAGGCATGGAAAACTTCGTTTAAGTACACCAAAACATCTTTCAATTGTGCCTGTTTCTTGTACTTATTTGTGATGTAAAAAGTTCCCTTACCTTGGAATCTCTTGTAAGCATACGACGTCGTAATCATCTCCAAAACACCTCAACAATTGCAAATATCAATTCCCTCTCATGGAGTGAGCAGAATGAAGACTGAACACATGGAGCGCTGTTTTAGTAAGAATAACTGCACAAAGGGGACTTCAACAGTTTACTATGACGATAAAACATCTGTACCAAAAGTCAATCACATTAAATAGGTACCTAGGATCAGTGGGAACATACTACAGAAGTGGAGGCAGACGTTAACCGCAGAAGCATTGCCTGGCAGAAGTGGCGATCTTTGAGCGGTGTACTTTGTGACACCAATGTGTTTGTGTTTGTGTAAAGATGGTCAGGAGGGGTAACCAGGCACGACAGAATGAATATTCACATCATATTCACAACTATATTGAATATGTCTGAAGAAGCTTTGAGATTGCTCCAATACCATCTGTAAGCTGGTCACATATCTGAAAGCCGACTGAGGTGGTATGGCCACGTCATGAGAAGACCTGAAGAATATGTGGTCAAAATAGCACTGTGTTTTTAAGAACACAAAAGAGGCAGAGGACGTCCCCCGTAGGCATGGTGGACCAGCATGACCAGACTCATGAAAAAGGAAGAACTACCTGATCCGACACCCCAAGACTAACTTGGCGCTGAAAAATTAGGAGAGTAGTCCCCACTTAATATGGGTAAATGCAAAGAAGAAGAAGATTTGTGATGTATTAAGTCAATAAAAACACCTGTAAATTATGTCCATGATTTTAATTTTGCATCACAGATTGCCTGCACATGTAGATGAAAACAATCCCATTCTGTTCTGGTATAATAATCATTCTGCTTGTGGTAACCACCACCATCAGCTACAGTAATTTGGGATGCCCCAGTGGCGTAAAAACTTATTGTCAATAGTTTTTGTTGTATCAGCTGATACAGCTACTCCGAAATGTAGGTAAATGGGCTTTATCCCCAATCAAGGCATTTTATGTAATCACAGGCTTTGAAATTCTATAGCGCATCTTGAATTCTTCCTCAGTGAATTCCTTAGATGGTTCCACTCTTGTCCTCATCACTCTTGTCTGTCGTGGTCATCCTCATCATTGTTACTGGTTAAATAGTTCTAAGCTATTTAACCAAACAATTTGTATCGCCCGCCGTTGGTTTCTCTAAATAAATAAATAAATAAAATTCAATAGAGACATCCTTAAAATAAATAATTTAAAGGTTAGGTTATGTAGGCAGTTTACAACAGTTTTTTAAGAGATATCATTTCCACAAATATATATAATCACTAGCTGACCAATCCGCGGCTTCGCACGCGTGGTTTGCCAATAAAAAGTAACATATGTGTTAATCTAGGTTATGATCTACGTACATACCAAACTTCATCGCAATTGGTTCAGCCGCTACGGCGTGAAAGAGTAACAAATATCCATATATCCATACATACAAACTTTCGCTTTTATAATATTAGTAGGATTATATTGTCACCTTTGGAGTACACACCTGATGTATTTGTAGAATAAAACCACTAAATTCACTCGAATCAGCCAAATTATTTCTGCTAATTAGAGCTCAAGCACTGATTAAATAAATATCGATTTGACAACAGCTTAATGGACCAAAAACGGCTAATCAGCGTTCCTGCAACCCATTTTCACGTTTGAGAAGAGATTTTGTTGACTGATTTGACAACCTGTTTAACAAATCTCTGATTAAAATCAAATGAGGTAAAATACGTTCCAGCAACCCAATTTGCACTTGACAAGAGGTTTGACCAATGGTCAACTAATTTTTGAGTTAATTATGCTTCCAGCAACCGGGCGAATCCTACTAATATTATAAACGCGAAAGTTTGTATGTATGGATGTTTGTTACTCTGTCACGCCGGAACAGCTAAACCGATTGCAATGAAATTTGGTACGTACGTAGATCATAACCTGGATTAACACATATGCTACGTTTTATTGGCAAACCACGCGTGCGAAGCCGCGGATTGGTCATCTAGTATTATAATAATGCGAAAGTCTAGATGTTTGTTTATTTGTTTGTTACTCAATCACGTCGTAACGGCTAAACCAATTTCTATGAAATTTAGTTCGTACGTAGATTATAACCTGAATTAAAACATAGGGTACTTTTTATCCCCCAGGTCCCGTGGGATAAAAATGTGATGTCAAGTTGCAACAGCGAGTTTAGCTTTATTTCTAGGTTACCTACACATTTAGTAGTGTAACGCGTACGAAGTCGCGGGCAACAGCTAATATATCATAAAACGGTCTTACAATGACGTTTAGTGGAGTGTGTCCGCAACGAAGCTATCAGAAATACTCTATCTTTAAGATTAAGAGATATAGGTTTCTGTTACAGTGTTCTAGCTAAACCACTTTCGGACTCAGCTAGAACACTATACAAACTAATTACGTAAGGTTAGATTTAGTTACTTAATCATTAATTTAGATTACCTACCAGGGCGGCATAATCGCATGTGCGACAAAGCCCTTTTCAATGATAAAAAAACTGACGTTTAGAATTCCATCTCTCATAAACAAATTAAATCACTATAAAAATACTTTATCTTTTTAAACGGAACCCTTGTCCCGTAGCTTCGCAACGGTGCTATGATTTACGACGTATTTTTAATTCCGTATGAAGTGAAATCCCAACTGAATCCCAAGTTCTGGCCGAGCGACGTTATCAATCATCGTATTATCGCGTGACTCGCTTCGCTCGGCGAAACATGGAGCAATTGTTTTTGGTTGGTTTTGAAAGCGGAATATACTGTTATTGGATTCGATATATAATATTAACTGTTTTGATATGATACTTGGTAGCGAAGGAACAGATAAAAATGACGTCTTAAAATGATGTGTTTTAAATGAATATAATATAGATATGGAATATAATAGAATATAATAATTCTTTATTGTACACGAGGAATACTTAAATAAAACTAATTTATGTTAAATATAGTACCGTGGGCGGCCTTATCGCTGTAAGCGATTTCTTCCTTACTACGTGTTTTATTATGTACAACAGTAAATGAAAATGCGGGTAGGACTAAAGACTAGTATTGTTGTAAAATAGGTTTTTTTTTCAAATGAATTACAATAGAAAATTTTATATTTTCAGACAATCATAATATTAAGTGCAAAAATAGTATTTTTATTTTTGAAATCATCTCAAAAATGTTCAAGCCTAGACGGGACTCGAAACCGCAACCTTCTCCTCTTGATACGAGGATTCGCTATCCAATTGTGCTACCAGGCTCTGTCACGCTAGGGTCTAAATTAGTGAGATGATTCAGATTACGACTAAAGCGCTGGTAGCTCCATCTACAGGAAAACTTATACAGTTTTTGAGCTGCTCAATCCCAAACGTTGCAGTTTAGTACATTGTCAAAAGATGTCGCGTTGCTTATTTCAAATAGTATTTTTTATAGTGTTATCAACAAATCAAATCAAACAAACAAAATAAAATAAATAAATAAAAGTGTGAAAGAAATTTACATAAAAACAACGATTAAATTAAATTAAACTAATTTGCATATTTAAGTGATACCCTAGACGAAGTTAATTTTATAAGAGCAATAACATCAACACATCCAACTATATAGCACTCGTATCGTGTAAAAGGCTTTCTGCTTTTTCTGCCAGTTAATCAGATAATTTTTAAGTTTTAATTTAAATCCATAAACACTCTGCAGATTCCTTATTGGCGGAGGAATATTATTCCAATATTTCGATGCAGCGCAGCGAACACTTCCTCGGAAAGCAGTAGATCTATGACGCTGTGTTAACGCGCTGGCGAACACTGAGCGCAACTTCAATTCGGCCACGTCAAAAACTTCGGCCTGAATATCGCTATCCCTGTTTAGTGACGAAGTTTAGCAACGCAGAGCGACAGTGATAGTAATAGAACGATTCTAAATTTGGTTAGATTTTGACCGTGTTCTGTAATACCAAAAATGATGACTGAAAACTTGTTGTATTTTTCTCATTGTGTTTTATTCTGTAACTAGACGATATAATCTATGTTCCCATGACTAGGATACGTAAGATATTGTTGTTTTTAATACGAAAGAATTAGGTTGAAAACAGGTCTTTTATGACGTAAAAACATGCAGAATTCGATACGCTTCTATTTCATTTTAGGTAAGTATTTTGATCTAATATATGGTTGGGAACCTAGATAAATACTATTCAAATTAAAATAATACCTTATTAAGGTAGAAATATTCTCCAATTAGAAATGATCTTGGTAGTACGTGTTGTATGGGCGATTGTCTCTCCGGTGCCCTCTTAAGAGCTGCATCGAACGCTGTCGGGGCTCGCAGGACCTCAAACTTGACGCATTTTCTAGCCTGTTAATGAGATACGCAGGGGCCTCGTGCTTTAAAACACTGAACAGGAAAAATGTATTTTATAGCTAAATAATTATGTTATAAATCCAACTTGCACAAGCTTAAAAAGGTGCGAGTGGTTTAAATATCCCGGATTTACTTTGTGCCTGTCAATGGGACTAAGAGAGTGTACAATTCAGTCAATAACATAAGAAGATTAATCGTTTTTAACTTTAGCAACTCGTCATGTTGATAAATTGATATTTAGTTCACAGTTCAAAAAGTTAAATGAAATTCATTTTTGTGCCTAATATAACATGTTTTTCCACTGTTCTGTTTGTTTTTTTTTTATGCTACCTGGAGATAGAATAAGCGTATGGCTCACCTGATGTTAAGTGGTAACTATCGCCTATAACAGATAACTGCCTCGTAGGTCACGCACCTTATATAGAATGTGCCCTACGTTGCACTGTCCTGCGTCCAACAGCTTGAGATATACAGGTGTAAAGCCACATGTGCCTATATGTATATGTTCACCAGCAACCATACCCTTCAAACCGAAACACAGCAATGCTGCTTGGCTGCTGAAATAGGTATGGTGGTAGTATTTCTCTGGGCGAGTCCTTTCACAAGGAAGTTTTAAACTACTACTTTAAAACTCTTGTTTAATGTAAGGTAGGATCTGGCGCTGTCTTAAAAATATAAACACGAGTATCTTGTACACACGGCTACACATCAAGCTATACATTTCTAGTATAAGCTGACCTCGCATTGTGTAAGCTTGTCGTAGAATGAGAGGTCAGCTTATACTGGAAAGTATAGCTTGATGTGTAGCCGTGTGTACATACAACAATAAAAATTTATGATTTACTAGCTGTTGCCCGCGACTTCGTACGCGTTACACTACTAAATGCGTAGGTAACCTGAAATAAAGCTAAACTCGTTGTTGCAACTTGACTTGACACCCCATTTTTATCCCATGGGAACTGATTTACATAACATTTTAATAAAACTGTACTCACCTTTTATTTACTCACTTCTTTATTTATTTTTTATTATACTTCATCGCTGCTGCACTACCTTCGCTTCTGGTTTCAGCTGAAAATCAGCGTTAGGTGCTTAATATCCAACATTATGCTGAGCTGAACGCCATTTTGGTACGCAGACACATGAGTCGAACTTGTTTTATTGGATTCAATTGTATCTACTGTTCCTTAGAATTGTTTCATGTGTCATTTTGTGTGTACCAAATAAATGATTATTCTATTCTATTCTGATTTATGGGATAAAAGGTAGCCTATGTGATAATCTAGGTTATAATCCACGTATATACCAAATTTCATCAAAATCGGTTAAGCCGTTACAAAGTGATTGAGTAACAAATAAACAAACATCCAAACTTTTGCATTTATAATATTAGTGTGATGATAAGCTATTTATTTACGATTACCAGTGAGATATTTATTAATATAACATCCTTTAATAATTATTTACAATAAAATACAGAAGAAACAGTTGAGTCATCTAAAGACCGTTGCAAATGATCTATAGATAGCTCAACTGCTCCAGATCCAGACGGAAGTATCCCTAAGACGCTGGCTGCATTGCTTCGATGAATTGAAATGCTTATTCGTTGACCCAGATAAGCGCCAGCTCTCGGATCACACGTCGCTTCGAAAAGACGCCCAGAAAAATAGAAGTGTGGATTAGATTATCATACCAGTTAAATTACTGTCAAAACCTTTTTGTATCTGTTATCATCATAATAGGCGTAGAACGTCCACTTTGAACATTATGCCGGGACCATAGGTTTCCAGAGCAAGCGATCTAGTGCAGTCTGCACCCAACGTCTCCCAGCAGCCTTTATCCTTTGTCCATCGAGCGCGAAGTCCAACGCTGCGCTTATCAGTAGTTTAGTCTCCTGCCCCACCGGCCATCAGTTTTGCGAGCTATGTAATCTAGACACGTGTTAACGTGTCAAGCCAAGTTCAAGCTAACAGAACTGGCGAGCAGCACCGTGTCACGAACCATTTGGAACCATTTTTGACCACCTCATAACTCAAAAACTATTGCTCATAAACATGTCGAATTTGGCTAATACATTTCGACTTGCGAGATACATATTTGCTCCAAATTTCATAAACGCACCTAAAACGGTTATCTTAATATTAACGTCTAAAAATAATTTTTTTTTATCAATGACTCACTGACTGAACAATAGATCAAAACTCTTAACGCAGTTCCAGATGACCTAGAAAGTTCAAATTTTGCATCCAGATAGGTAGTTGGGTGAATACAAAGGAATAAATCAGAAACTGGTACATTTTTATCATCACGCTAATATTATAAATGTGAAAGTTTGGATGTTTGAAACCACAAAAGAAGTGAGATCTAAATGGGTGCCAAGTTCAATGGTCAGTCCTGAAATTTATTTATAACAACATAAAATATTTTATAACAACTTAAAATACCATTTATTCTTATAACTTAAGATAATATATTGAAGCCTAAGGTCTGACTTGGCTAGTTTTCCTATATACGAATAATATTATAACCTTCGCCAGTTCTAAAGCAGTAATTTCTCTTTTTATTCTTACTAATAAAACGAAAATTTAGCTTGCTGGTAGAAACTAGCCATCAAACATAGGGCTCTTACATGACTGTATTAGTAGGTACTTAATAGTAATTCGTACATGAGAAGTAGCCATGTCAGACTTTATAGGCTTCAATATATTATCCTAAGTTTTAAGAAGAAATGGTATTTTAAGTTGATAAAATATTTTATGTTGTTAAAAATAAATTTCAGGACTGACTATTGAACTTGGCACCCATTTAGATCTCACTTCTTTTGTTGTTGAAATCAACAACCAAGGCATATTAAACTTGACTCTCATTTTAAATTTATGTTTTTGATGGTATAATATCTTGATATTTTAATCCTGTTTCATCCTTGATTTAAAAGAATTTGGCTAAAATATACCACTGGAACACCCAAGAACTCTTTCTTTCTACAATAAAAAAATACGTAATCTACGTAACAAGTATAAAACGTGATCTACCTAACTATTACGGACTATGAGAAGGGCTTTCTATTCACAAAAAGGTTCTATGTAAATCACCATACAATAAGGTTTAATATGTATTCCCGTCAAAAGCTCCATGAATGTAATTTTTCCTTAGAACCTTTCAGCATGGCGATTCCAATAATTTGCCACTACCACTTTACGTACTTATGTCGTTTTACACGGGCTGCGCACTGACCTTTGCCTTTGCCTGTGCAACTTTAAAATTGTTATTAATGACCTATTCTACCAATCCAACATACTTCACGTTTGATCTAAACTCAATACAAATCAATTCAACGTTTAATTCTTTTCTTCACTCAAGTTAACCGTAGATAACTTAACGAGAATTGGGGTTATAAAAATCTTAAAGAAAATACATACATTTAAAATACACCACTAAGTACACAAAGATAATAAAAAAAACACGGATCTCAGAAGAAGATATAGAAGAATGTAGATTGTGTGAGTTCTACTTTCTTTTTAATAGTTTGCTATGTTTCAGATAACTTGTGTTCAAAGAACTTAGATCTTGGAAAGGGAGGGGAGTCAATAAAATAAGGCAGGCTAGTAGAAACTCTTGCGACCTTTAATGCGGTTTTATGGTTTTGATAGCCACTATGGTCTATCAACTGTCGTGCTCTTGAGAGTTATTTTTTTTCGAGCACATCCCGTCGCACTACAGTATATTATACTTTCATAATAATATTGTGAATGGACACTGGCTGTGGCTTTTAGCGATAAGGCCTATCGTACTGTACTGTACTGTACTATCGTTTATCTAGTTAAATATTTAAAATATGATTTGTTAATTTAAGTGTTGTATGCAATAAAGCGTTTTCTATTCTATTCTGTAAACCGATCATTCTATAGATTATCTCGCAAGCAATCTAATAATACTAAACTTTACTGCATTCAAGATCCAGTGCGCATCTCATAAATAGTATTACATTAAATCACGTGAAGTAAGTAAGTACCACTAAGAATTGCCTAGCAGAACTGACCTTTTTAATACAAAACTCTATGTCAATAGCAGGTTGTTCGTCACATTTCTTTAAATATACAACGAATGACTATTTTCTTTTTGCAAATACGTATGTTTCAGTATTTTTTCGATCTAAATTGAGGTATAACGATGTATATTTGTAGTACGCCAGAGCTTTTAGTGTGAGTTTTCAAATTAAATAAATAAATAAATAATACTGGACATTTCTGACAGCGCTATATAGCCCTAAACTAAGCAAATCAAACCAAGTAACTCATAGAATCATAAACTAATATACTTTTTTTGTAAATACTCGTACTTGTAATATATAAAGATATAACGAGACCCGGAACAAACATCTTTAGATCATGCAAATATTTGTTTGGCATCATCATCATCATCATATCAGCCGTAGGACGTCCACTGCTGGACAAAGGCCTCCCTCATTGATCTCCAGGCACTGCGGTTGGAAGCGGTCTGCATCCAACGCCGACCTGCGGTTCTTACCAAGTCGTCTGCCCATCTTGTAGGTTGACGTCCTACGCTGCGCTTGCCGGTCCGTGGCCTCCACTCGAGAACTTTTCAGCCCCATCGGCCATCTGTTCTGCGCGCTATATGGCCTGCCCATTGCCACTTCAACGTGCTAATCCGTCGGGCTATGTCGGTGACTTGAGTTCTCCTACGTATCTCCTCATTTCTGATTCGATCCCGTAGAGAAACCCCGAGCATAGCCCTCTCCATAGCTTGTTGAGCGACTCTGAGCTTATTCATAAGGCCAATAGTGAAGGATCACGTCTCGGTTCCATATGTCATCACTGGTAACACACACTGATTGTAGACTTTCGTCTTAAGGCACTGAGGTATGTTGGACGAAAAGACGTTGCGAAGTTTCCCAAACGCTGCCCATCCGAGTTGGATTCGACGATTGACCTCTTTCTCGAAGTTGGACCTACCTAATTGGACTATTTGTCCTAGGTATACATACGCGTCGACAACTTCAAGAGCCGAGTTCTCAACCATAACTGGGGCAGGGACGACATGGACATTCAACATGATTTTCGTCTTGTCCATGTTCACTTTAAGTCCTACCCGTTGGGTGACTTGATTGAGGCCTTCGAGCATCGTGCTGAGCTCTTCCATCGACTTTGCCATGGCCACAATATCGTCGGCAAACCGAAGGTGAGTGATGTATACGCCGTTAATATTGATGCCCAGTATTTTCTATTCCAGAAGCTTGAAGGCATCTTCCAATGCGGTCGTAAACAGTTTCGGAGAGATGACATCTTCCTGTCTTACGCCTCTTTTTAAGGGAATCGCCTTCGAGCTCTGTTCGTGTACTCGGACTGACATAGTGGCGTTTTTATACAAACACTTCAATACTTCGATGTACCGATAGTCAATACGGCATCGTTGGAGAGACTCAAGCACTGCCCATGTTTCGATCGGATCGAAGGCTTTCTCATAGTCCACAAACGCGAGACATAGCGGCAAGTTATACTCTTCGGTCTTCTCTATGACTTGCCGCAGCGTATGTATGTGGTCTATGGTACTGTAGCCTTTACGGAACCCGGCTTGTTCGGGAGGCTGGAAGTCATCAAACCTGCGTTCGAGACGGTTCGCGATGACCCTTGAAAACAGCTTATAAACATGGCTCAAAAGCGAGATGGGTCTGTAATTCTTAAGCAAGGTGTTGTCACCTTTCTTGAAGAACAGAACCACCACGCCCTCGTTCCATGCTTTTGGCGTCGTACCTTCAAGCAAGGCGGAATTAAAAAGCTTCTGAAGGACTTTAAGTACCGGTGATCCACCCGCTTTTAGAAGCTCTGAAGTGATTCCGTCCTCACCCGGCGCCTTGTCGTTCTTAAGCTGCTTCAAGGCCATCCTGATCTCATACAGGCTGATGTCCGGAATATCTTCGGTATAATGTCGGGTCAGTTTGGCTCTTGGGTCGTTGGCCGCACTGCAAACAGGTTTAGTGACCGAATCGTAGAGCCGTCCATAGAACCTTTCGACTTCCCTTAACACTTCCGCTTTACTTGACGTTATGCTGCCATCTTCCCTCTTCAGCTTCGTCATGCGGCTCTGCCCAATAGAATTATCTCTCGCAAACACTTTGGAGCCTTTATTCCGCTCTATCGTATCTTTAATACGAGATGTATTATAGGTACGAATATCGTGCCGCAAGGATTTCCAAATCTTTCTATTGAGCTGCCTATGTGACTGAGCATCACCGAGAGACTGCAGTCGCAAAGAACGTCGTTCGGCCATGAGGTTAAGGGTGTCATCAGAGAGTTTCTGAGGTCTATTAGTACGGGGAGTCTTAAAGAACTGGGACCCCACCGTATGGACGGTTTCTACGAACCTGTTATTGATCTCGTCCACTTATGCATCTACTTCTAGACAGTCAAAGCGATTTGCAAGTTCGAGTTGAAAGCTCTCGAAGTTTTGGATATGTGCGCGAGTGGGTCGGAGCGTAGACTTCATCAAACGGGACCTTTCAAGTTTAACGTTCATATTCAATGTGGCTCTAACAATTCGGTGATCACTGCCGGTTTTCACCCTGTGAATCACAGAGACATCATTGAATATCCGTTTCTTGTTGGTCAAGATGAAATCAATCTCATTTCTCGTGGAACCGCTGGGACTCATCCAGGTCCATTTCCTGTGAAGCGGCTTCTGGAAAAAAGAATTCATCATAAAGAGTCCTTCTTTCTCCAGAAATCGGCCAGCCTCTGTCCCCTGGGGTTCCGTTGCCCATATCCAAATTGCCCCACTCTCAATTCATCATCGCTTCTCATGCCTAGCTTTGCATTGAAGTCCCCCATAACGACAATAAAGTGAGTTTTGTTTGTATGTATGGCTCTACTGATGTCCTCATACATAGACTCTACTTCTTCATCTGGGTGTGAAGAGGTCGGCGCATATATCTGAACGACCTTCAGCGAATATCGCTTAGATATTCTGAGTGTCAGGTACGCGACCCTGCTCGACACACTGCCGATGGTGATAATGTTGTTGATGAGTGACTTGTGAACGAGAAACCCAACACCACTTTGGGAATGTTGGTCGCCCTCCCGGTAGTATAGTAGGTTACCAGACTTAAGGGATATCGTGTCCTCGCCCTCTCTACGGACTTCTGATAACCCCAAAATGTCCCAGTGTAATCTACTAATTTCTTCTTCCAGCTCAACAATCTTTTCGTCTGTCCTCAAAGTGCGGATGTTGTGTGTTACCAGGACCAGTGGTGGTCGTAGGGTTTGGTAGCCGATCGTCTCCCTGGGATTCTTAGCACCCCTGGCCCCGCCGTTACCATGACTGCTACCGTAGCCAGGTTTAGCGGGGCCGCCGGGGACTCGGGGCCTGGTTTTATGTTGCAATATCATGAGGGGGTTGTTGCCATACTCGCCACGCTTGGCAGGCGGGTTGACGAGCGCAGTATAGGTATTGAAAACACGAAAAGACGCTGCTGCCCATCTTTCGGAGGTATCCCTTAGCAGACTCCTACTGCATCCACGGGCAAGAGCGGAGAGGCAACATTCTACTGCCGGCGCCCCACGGCAATATATATTGTTTGGCATAAGTATTTAGAATTATTATTCAATTATTAGGTGTATGAAGTTTAGTTCAAAATGTAAAACTAGATGTCGCTAGTAAAATCGTTCCGATTTTGAATCACGCTGAAGAAAACGCGCGACGGTGGGACCACCTCTCACGGTTGCAGTTTGTAAAAAGATTAAACTACAATAATAAATCTCTGAACGTAATATTGTTTTATTTCATTGATTTAACTAACTATCAGCTGCATTTTTGTGCTACTTCCTCGAGTGCATCAGGATCCCAATGTGTACGTTGTACAATTATTATTGGAGATGTTTAAAAAACTGCTATCATCTATTATAGGGGATATATAACGTAATAAATACGAGACGCGAACGAGGTATATGTACCTATGTAACGTTTACCGTCCTCGGATGGTTGGCAGCAATACTCTGAGACGGGGCCTATGTAGCCCACACAGCACGGAAGACCATAATTCTCGCCTACCTTCTTATACATTGTCATGTGAGATTCCTGTTTTTTATAATTTATAACCTTGTAACATACCTTATAACATTGTTGGTCTAAACACCGATAAGCCGGTACATGTAATCCTCACTCGCTCCAATCGTCGAAAATTTGATGCTGAAAACCCCAGTTCATATAACTAGATTCTATGATGATTCCTTTACCGTTCAAGCAACACGTCTTTGGAAGACATTACCGGTCTCAATACGGCAAGCTCTATCATTAGCCACGTTTAAAACAAGATTGAAAAGATTTTATCTCTCAGAAACGTCGTAGTATCGCTATAGATATGTATGTATGTATGTTTATGTATATATATATATATATATAAACATATTTTTTTTATTTAATTTATTTTTTGTATGTACATTTATGTATATTGTTTTAATTATATTGTAAGTGATCAGCGCTCTCCTAAAATTTAGTTTTTGTTTTGTTAATCTAGATACACCCTCTCAATTCTTGTAATGTTACTAAAGTCCTCTCCATCCAAAAGGTTGTCTGGAAGAAATCGCTTCTAAACGATAAGACCGTCCATTGTACTTGTTGCTTTGTGAATTTTTATTTTTATGTCTGTTTCTTTTGAAGTGTACAATAAAGTATTTTCATTCATTCATTCATTCATGATAAATCCCGAATCTATAATAATGATTGAAATCAATCACGAAAGTTTTCTAAGTCAAATTTATAACCTCTATGAATAACCTATGTATATCAAATTAAATTCCATGTTTTTTTTTTGTATCTATACATTATACAATAGCTTCCTTAATAAAGAATTCAAAACTCTTTGAAAAAGTCAAAGGTCCACGGAAACTGGGTCTCGTTTTAATGAATCAAAATAAAGATTCTACCCGCAAACCTTGCCATCCCGGTTTTGCATAATAGCACATTACCCGACATATAAACGAGTAGATACAGTCACCGACAGTTTTCTTATAAAATATTTAACCGAGCAAAGCGAGATCTCCAAATCAACTTGGGCAAATCGGCGTTGTACCTATGTATGTATGTTTGTCCGTGAATAACTTTCGAAGCATTGATCCGATCATCGTGAAATTTAGCATATAGGTAGGTACTGATGGCGCAAACCTGGAATGACGAAATGAGTTAAAAATTTGGGGGGATTCTTGAGATATAGGGGTTCAAGAGGGGTAAAATAAACGAAAATGGGACTATCCGGTCAAATGGCACGTCCAATGAAAGGTCTTCATTATTACAAGTCGACCCCGTTTTTATTTTTGATCGAGCGAAGCGATCTCCAAATCATTTTGGTAAATCAGCGTTGTATGTATGTAAGTATGTATGTATGTTTGTTTGTCCGAGGATCCGAGGAGGAGGAAGCGTTGATCCGATCATCGTGAAATTTGGTATATAGGTAGGTCAACTAACCCGACTATACGGTCAAATGGCACGTCTGATGAAAGGTCTTCATTAGTATTACCCCGTTTTAGTTTTTAGTTTAAATTAAGTAGTTTGAGTCGCTAATATGGCTAATAGCCATAATAAAAACTGAATATTGCCGAAATTTACAGGGTACACCAGTGCTAAACCCCACAGTGCTGATATATGGTATATTAACTTCAGTGACACAAATGTATGAAAAAGTCTGATAATCCAGAATAACTGCAATTTCTATCAAACAAAAATTATAACCAATTAACATAAACCCCCGTTAGTTCTAATTTGAATGAAACTGTACGTCAAGTTAGTTGGTTGTGTTTTTCGTGGCACTATGTTAGTAGTCAAAGATTTCAAATGATATTTTTTCTTTCGGGAGACTCGCGAGATCTCAGTTCGAGGCGAACCAATAGTTATTGACAAACCATGCGTGCGAAGCCGCGGGCGGAAGCTAGTGTTATTAAGAAACAGAAAATAAATAGTTGATATATAAAAACATAAAAAGTGACGAGTGTACCTTTTACCTAAACATGTGCGCTCACTACTTACCTCGTAGCTCATCACGTCACTCGCGCGAAAATAATTGAAATTGATACTCAAAGGTGTCGCCGTCTCCCTAGATCATTGATTAAAGTTAAAACTACGAGAAAAGGGGCACCAATGCCTCCACCACTCCATAGGATGGAACTGATTTAATTACCAATTACTTCCACAGGCGCAGCGGCCTGTTCGTACGCGGTTTGTATGATTTTTAATAACTTTTAATCGGTCTAGTTTTCTCGTAAAAACGGTTTTTAATGGTTTTTACCCACTTCTATTCTGTATTGTTTTGTTCGCGTACAAGTCCATTTATTGAAAGTGGCAAAAGTTGTATGCAAATGACCCACACACACATGCCTCTGCGTGTGATAACCGAGTGACGTCAGGGATACTTATTTGGGGGGTGGAAGTGTCACTTCTTCAGGAGGTAATAGTTAGTATTCTTTGACATTCAATAAATAAATAAATATTGCTGGACATTTCACACAGCGCTATCTAGCCCCAAACTAAGCAGAGCTTGTACTATGGAAACCAGATAACTAATAGAATACCTAGATACTTTTATACTTTTTTTTGTAAATACTTATAATATATAGAGAAACAACCAGACCTAGAAAAAATACCTAGTCAGGTAATAAGTATTGGCACACAGTAAAAACTTTTCTTTTAGAATGCTGGCCACAAAAAAGTTTATAGAATTCGAATTTTGAATTGTTTATGAAAATAAAAATGTATACTTTTTAGAATTTTACTCATTTTAAAATATGGAGTGGACGCTTAAAGAAGACCCTGTTGCAGTTATTGCGTTGCATTGTTGCGGTTACGCGCCAATTCAAATTTTTGACATACTGAAAAATTTGAATGTAACCAAAAGATTTCGCACCATCAAACGATACAATCAAGACTCTAGTGTAGATGACTGGTCAAGAAGTGGTGGTCTGTTAGGACTCCAGCAGTGATAAAAGCTGTGAAGGCGCGAATTCAAAGAAATCCCAAACGTAAGCAGAAACTGTTGGCCCTTCAGATGGGGTTAAGCAGAACCACGGTGAAAAGGGTGTTAAATGAAGACTTAGGGCTTCGGGCATATCGAAGAAAAACAGGACATCGTTTGAATGCTCGTCTAATGGACCTGAGACTGAAGAGATGCCGCGCTTTGTTGAAGCGGTACTCGGGAAAAAAATATCGGAAAATTCTTTTTTCGGATGAAAAAGTTTTTACCGTAGAAGAGAGCTACAACAAACAAAATGATAAGGTGTACGCACACAGTAGTGAAGAAGCGAGCAACCGTATTTCGCGTGTCCAACAAGGTCATTTTTCATCCTCGCTCATGGTATGGTTGGGAGTTTCTTATTGGGGCTTAACAGAGGTACATTTTTGTGAGAAAGGTGTAAAAACGAATGCAGTTGTGTATCAAAATACAGTCCTGACGAACCTTGTGGAACCTGATTCTCATACCATGTTCAATAACAGGCACTGGGTATTCCAACAAGATTCGGCGCCAGCTCATAGAGCGAAGAGCACACAAGACTGGCTGGCGGCGCGTGAAATCGACTTCATCCGGCACGAAGATTGGCCCTCCTCCAGTCCAGATTTGAAACCGTTAGATTACAAGATATGGCAGCACTTGGAGGAAAAGGCGTGCTCAAAGCCTCATCCCAATTTGGAGTCACTCAAGACATTCTTGATTAAGGCAGCCGCCGATATTGACATGGACCTCGTTTGTGCTGCGATAGACGACTGGCCACGCAGATTGAAGGCCTGTATTCAAAATCACGGAGGTCATTTTGAATAAACTTTAATGTCATAAGAATCTATGTTTTGTTAAGTTCATTTTGGTATATAAATGGTTACATAAAGAATAAACTTGTTTCAATTATTTTATATTAAACATGTGACAGAATTTATGACCTGACTAGGTATATGTAGGTCATGCAAACATTTGTTCCGCGGCGGGAATCGAACCCACTACCTCCAGCGTCTCAGCCGGTTATTCAACCACTGCACCACGGAGGTCGTCGTAAGGTCGTAATAATGTAGGATAAAAGAATATGTTCGTTTTGTAGATACACTCTTACATATGAAGCTAACTGTACTTACTGTATACGTTAGAGTGAATAATTTCTTATGTCCCGCGTACAAAACACGACACGCTCCGAACGTACCTTTATAGGTACAAATAAATTGAAACACAAATGTGTACTTTCATTTGCCGTAACAGCTCAGATACGTAGCGATTAGCGTTAGCGATATGTACGAGCAAAAAGGAATAGCGTTTGTGATTATGCAAACTAGGTAACCATTGTGTTGATGATTGATAATAAGGATACGGGCTCAGGTAAGCATTGCACTTCAACGGGGCAATGCTTGGAGTTTCTTTGAAGGAATAATCCTTCTTCTTCTTCAGGCCTTTTCCCATTTTTATTTGGGGCCGGCTTTCCTAATCACTTGTCTCCATATATGTATGTCTTTTCTGGATCGTCATTGAGTCTATATTGTCACTCTCCAAGTCTTTCTTTATTACAGCCATCCATGTTAGTCGAGGTCTTCCGCACTTGTCATTCTCCAGGTATTTCTTTATTACAGCCATGCATGTTAGTCGGGGTCTTCCGCACTTGTCATTCTCCAGGTCTTTCTTTATTACAGCTATCCATGTTAGTCGGGGTCTTCCGCACTTGTCATTCTCCAGGTCTTTCTTTATTACAGCCATCCATGTTAGTCGGGGTCTTTCGCACTTGTCATTCTCCAGATCTTTCTTTATTACAGCCATCCATGTTAGTCGGGGTCTTCCGCACTTGTAATTCTCCAGGTCTTTCTTTATTACAGCTATCCATGTTAGTCGGGGTCTTCCACACTTGTCATTCTCCAGGTTTTTCTTTATTACAGCCATCCATGTTAGTCGGGGTCTTCTGCACTTGTCATTCTCCAGGTCTTTCTTTATTACAGCTATCCATGTTAGTCGGGGTCTCCCGCATTTGTCATCCTCCAGGTTTTTCTTTATTACAGCCATCCATGTTAGTCGGGGTCTTCCGCACTTGTCATTCTCCAGGTCTTTCTTTATTACAGTCATCCATGTTAGTCGGGGTCTTCCGCACTTGTCATTCTCCAGGTCTTTCTTTATTACAGCCATCCATGTTAGTCGGAGTCTTCCGCACTTTCTCTCTCCGATCTCTGCTATAGTCCAGAACTTTTCGAGTCATATGGTCAACCAGCCTCGTCATGACATGGCCGTACCATCGTAGTCGTGTCTCTACTAATTTGTAATTTGAAGGAATAATCCGACGAGGTATTCCGACAGAGAACCAAATTGGTTGACATAGCTTAAAAGATTAGCAAGCTAAAGTCGCAGTTCGTTGCTCATATCTCCCGCAGTACCGATAATCGTTGGCGTGAACGTGATCTGGAGTGGAGACCATGTCTAGGAATTCGTAGTATAGGACGCGCTAGCTAGATGAAGCGATGATTTGCGCGCTGTAGCTGACAGAAGTTTAATGAAAAGAGCAGAAAATCGGGCTGGGACTGTCCCCTTGGAAGTTATCTGTGTCCATCAGTGGACTAGTTAATGATGATAATGGAGCAATGCAGCCAGTGTCTTGGTAAAACTTCTCCCTGGCGGTAGTCTGGAGCAATTGAACTAACTAAAAACAATTTGCAACTCAAGACCCATTAGTTATTTCCACTCTTTTACCATGTTACAAAACTTAGCACTACTAATATTATAAAAAGGTAAGAACCTATGCTGTTTGATAGAATCAGAAATGAGAAGATCTGTAGACCGAGGTAACTGATATAACCAATAGGATTAGCAAGCTGAAGTTGCAATGGGCAGGGTACATAGCTCGAAGAACTGACAGCCGTTGGGGAAGAAAGGTTCTAGTGTGGAGCAAGCACTGGTCGTTCTGAACGTCTATGGGGGAGGCCTATGCTCAGCAGTGAACATCCAGCAGTGAATCTCAGAAACAACTATACCGATTTTAAAAATAATTTTACTGATAGAAAGTTACACTCTCCTTGAGTCCCAACCCCGAACAGTGGATCCAAATTTAGGTTATGGTCTAAGCCTGAAAAAGGCACAACAATATATGGGTCATTTATTCATGTTCAGTGACCTAAATATTTAAATTACAACGAAACCTCACAAAGGACAAATGAGAGACTATTAATCAAATAGATAAAAACATGAGAAAATGTTATAATTCAAAGTGAAAGGATAAATTTCAGGATGAAAATTTAGACTAATATTTTAGACCTATTTAGTACATAATATTATAATTTTTATCATTATGTATTTTTGACAAGTTTTATTTTTGTTTTACTGGTGTGTTAAAAATAAATAAAATAAACAGTATTAAATATTGCTCGACATTTCACACAGAGCTATCTAGCCCCAAACTATGCAGAGCTTGTATTATGGGAACCAGATAACTGATAGAATACTTATATACATTTTTTTTGTAAATAAAAACTACTTACGATGTTTTATCGATGCGCCTAGTGACCTATATTTTATGCTGTGCTATGGAATTCCTTACTGTGCGACTGAGACGGTAGCTAGTGCGGCCGCCTGCGGCGCAGGAGCAAACGAGATGCATGCCGACCGGCCGCTCGCTCGTTGCAAGAGAGTTTCGAATTCACCTAGGATCGTACACCCGTGTCGCGCGCGCGCATCTATCACGTCCATCTAATATTTTCGTGTGCTAATTAATTTTGTAAATACTGTTGTGCCAATATATATATAGACACCTGCTTTTCACTCTTTCATACTCCTTCTTACTATAACTATAAATACATACATTAATAAGAAACCACCAGACCCGAAACAAATGTCTGTAGATCATGCAAACATTTGTTCCGCGGCGGGAATCCAACCCGCTACCTCCTGCGTCTCAGCCGGCTATTCGCCCACTGCACCACAGAGGTCGTCGGAGGTGATACAGACTCAAAAGGAAACTGATTTTAATGAAATTTGCTAACGATATAGATTATGTCCTGAGATGAGACATAGGCTTTTTTTACCGACATACCACGCGTACAAAGCCGCGGGACCTTGATGTCGTCACAGCATTCCGACATTTGGGTGTAGGATTAGCATAGGTGTTGCGAATGTGTGCCTTTGTAATGTCCCGCAATCCATCAATAGTATATTACTGTAGCGGCCAGCAAAAGAAGCATTGATGGACGAACGTGTAAATATGATTTGAGCCGATTATATTTTTTATTTAGTATACGTAAGTCAAAATACCTAAGAAAAATTAATACGTAAGAAAAAAAAAACGATTGCGCTTTACACGACTGAAGTAAAACTTCATAAACAAAATATTAATTAATAAAATTGTTTAATTCCAAAATTGTCCACGCGTCTGTAGGTCGATCAGTCTATGTTCATTCTGGACAGACGCAACTCGCACATTAACGTTTAGAAATATACGAAACGTAACTCTCTCTCTTTCTATCTTCACTAGCTTATATCTCCCTATCAACTTCCGTTCGCAATTTTCCTAACGCATTCACCAGCTTACTCCCCAAGTCAAGCGTGCGTAAAAATGTTTTACTTCAAAATTTGTTCCATTATTAAATTACACGACAGATTTATTATATTAATAATATAATATCGCTGGACATTTCACACAGCGCTAACTAGCCATACACTAAGCAGAGCTTGTACTAGGGGAACCAGATAACTGATAGAATACTTATATATTTTTTTTTGTAAATACATACTTATAATATATAGAAAAATAGCCAGACACGGAACAAATATCTGTAGATCATGCAAGCATTTGTTTCTCGGCGGGAATCGAACCCGCTACCTCCTGCATCTCAGCCAGCTATACGCCCACTGTGCCACGGAGGTCGTCAATATGAGTTTACTATGTAATTTATTTGGCCGCTAAACCACGACAGATATGGATTTTCATACAACTTTTGCCGGCTGCTGCTCGCATGTAATTGGCCGGTACAGCAATTTTGATTTATCTCGAAGAAGGTTGTCAAAATAATGCTCAAATTTCCAAGCATGTTTGAGAAAATAATGTTTTCCCAAAACACCCAAAAACATAACTCAACGAAACTATGAGCAAACTGAAACACTGACCTTTTAATATTCACAATTTTCCTAAAATTTCCATTTTGAGCCCCTCTGTCAGCGAGCGTTATTTTATGGCCCTTATCTTTTAAAAGGCCCACAACCCTCTATATATCAAGCTTAGAACTAAACTCCGTCGGCCGTCGCAAAACGGCCCATTATAACCTATCGTCTTCATTAAAAACCCATAAGGGAAGACATTTTAATTTTGTTGTTTAGATCTGAGAGAAATTAATACATTACCTAAATTATTTCTGGGCGTAAGTAGGTAGTTGTTGATGTTTTATAAAAGTTTTTTTATAGAAGCATATCGCCAATCCGATGTTAAGAGGAAACACAAGGGCCGTTTTTCCATACAAACGTAGACTCCTGTTTCCTCCCTAGATGATGCCAGTACAGCAATAATTATTTTCTCAAAAATTTAGGGCCTCTATTGGCATATCCCTGTGTTTTCTTTTTTTTTATCAATAAATTATTAAAAGAAATATGAACATTCAAAAACGTATAAAACTATTCAGAATTTCCGCTGTGTTCAAACATCCAGAAAACAAATTTGACTAGAATTTATAAAAAAACAATAACATAGGAACACGGTCAAAGCCTATCTTTATTTTTAATGAAGAAAGTAGTTAAAGCGGTCAAGTTTTGGAGAAGAAATCAGGGGACTACGAGTCGTTGATTTTGTGTAATTTTAATAGGTATTTTCGGTCCTGCAAGCTGCAGTTGTCTCTATCGCGCATACTGCGCATACTGCGCCATACTGCGCGACAGCAATAGATTTTAAAAATACCTATTTTTCAATTCTCTAGCCCTTGGTGGTTCTAGCTATTAAGTGGTAACTATCTGCTACAACAAAGCATTGCCTCGTAAGTCACACACCTTAGGAGCGTGCCTTACTGATCAAAGACTTTCGTCCTAAGACACTGAGGCATTGGACGAGCAGACTTTACGTAGTTTCCCGAACACTGCATTGCTGAGAAAATTACATAATTTGGTTAATCATATTGCAAAACTACTAACTAAACAGTCATCAACAAAGGTATCCAGGTCAATAGTCAGTAAAACGACAATTCCAACCTTCTTTACGACGAAATAAAAATTACCAAAGTGTGAAACGATGTAGCTCATTTTTTGTGTGCGTTTTTATTGTTTTCTTAGAGCCTACTTGTTTCTTTTATTGTTCTACAGATGTTATACTGAAATAGATTGTATTAATATTCGGCAATAAAAGTATATCCTACATTCTCAAATTGTACACTGCAGTAAGGTATTACATAGAAGGGACAAAAACTTTTCAAAATTTTGGAATGCTACTAAAAAACTTCAATACAAGCAAAATTTACCTGTTTTAATAGACGGTTTGCAGGCGCCATCGGCAATAGCTGAAATGTTTGCCAACACATTTAAAGTAGCCCCGCAACCGGTGGGGAGTGTGCCCGCTGCTCAAACCATATTTGAAAATGATGTACAGTTTTTATAGGAGGATGTGAGGAAGGCCCTAAGAAAAATGAAGCGTGGCAAGTCATCGGGCCACGATGGTCTGAGTGTCGATCACAAGTTGTGTCAATAACCTAAGCTATGCCGATGACATGGTGCTCCTCAGCCCTTTGATTAAGGGTTTGAGAAAGTTGCTTTTAGTCTGTGAGCAATATGCTGTTGCTCATGGACTAAAGTACAACGTAAAGAAAACCGAATTGATGATATTCAGGTCAAGACAAGGTCCAGGACGTGTGCCCGAGGTACACATGAACGTTACAACCATTAAAATGGTTAAACAGTTCAAGTACCTAGGTCACTTACTAACGGAGACGCTGAGAGATGATGATGACATCGAGCGAGAGCGGAGAGTGCTCGCCATCCGGGGTAACATACTCGCACGCCGCTTTACAAACTGCAGTCCAGATGTAAAACACACCCTATTCCGGGCATATTGTCTGGGTATGTACATATGCCAACTTTGGTCTAATTTTACTAGAAAGGACATCAACATCATAAGGGTCCAGTACAATGATGCCTACCGGGCTCTTATGAGGTTGCCGAGATACTGCAGTGCGTCGAGAATGTTCTCCGAGGCGGGTGTTCCCGACTTTTTCGCTATCATTCGAGCTCGCGTAGCGTCGTTTTGGAGTAGGTTGAGTCGCTCCAACAATAGCGTACTGAGGGCTGTCTCTGACCAAATTTATAAAAATGGAATTTATAAGTATTGGATTTCCGTCCACCTGGACGGAAATAAAAAATGACTACACTGGAGCATCTGCTCCGTGGCATATTCAGTATTTTTAACTGACTTCAAAAAATGAGGAGGTTCTCAATTTTGTTGTTTTTAATGTATTTTTCATTTGTATGTGATATGGGTCGTATTTTTGTGCCTGAAATAAACGAATTTAATTTTTGTTTTTTTTTATTTAATATAGTCTGTGCACGCTATCCATTAATTCTTCGCACACCCTGTCCATACAAAGGTTGTCTGGAAGAGATCGCTCTTAGCGATAATACCGCCCATTGTACTAAATCTATTTGTAAGAATTATGTTGTAAGCTTTACTTTGGTGTACAATAAAGAGTTATCTTATCTTATCACTTTTCATCCAAAGATTGCCTGGAAGAAATCCCTTTCAACAATAAGGCCAGTCATTGTACTATACTAAGCATCAACTAGTTCTTTATGTATTCCTGATGTAAAATAAATCGTTATTCTATAATAGAGCTCAATACTTTAAAAATCCTCCATGATGGACATCCTAGGATTACTTTGTATGGTCCGTGAAGATATCCCTCAAAGGGGTAGTCAGAGGCAGGTCTATATATTACGTTTGAAACATGCACATTATTTAGTAAGTAACTTAATATAAAGTCCTAAAATGTCAACGAAACAGCCTGTCTGTAAAAAATTGGTAATCAAATCATATTCTTCCATCATGTTAGGCACCGTCGCAAAGGCGCCGCTGATTTACGTAAAAAATTGTTTATCTATATCTATACTGATATTATAAAGAGAAAAGATTTGTATTTTTGTGTGTATTACTCGTGCGCGATAACTTGGGACCTGCTAGGAATGCGACTCCCCGACCGCTTCCCCTGCACTTCCCCGATGGCGCCCGTATTGTACCGTTCGCATCACTATTTTTTACTAGGGTTTTTATTCTCGTACTGGCCTACGTCACGTAACGACGCGCTCTGGAATTCTTTTAGTTTTCGTTTGTGTTATTGTTTTGTTGTTGTAGTTTTTGTTGTTATAGTTTGTGTCATTGTTTTGTTGTTGTAGTTTTTGTTGTTATAGTTCTTGTTAAGTGTTTTTGTTATCATTATGAAAGGTAAACCTTTGCATAGCGGAGAAAGAAACCTCGTGCTAAAAGTGTTAGAGTTTTTTTCAGACAGTTTTTTTAGATAGGCTTCGACAAAAGTATTGGGACGATGGCCTCTTACAAGAGACGAACGAATCGCAATTAATTGTAAATTTATCGAATACCTCTTCGTCAAGTGATTATAGTGAGACTGAGGACGAAGAACAACCTCTAGAAGGCATAAATCCACTAAGTAGTGACGAAGATGAGATAATGTAAATAAAAGATAAAATAAATGTATAAACTTAAACATTGTATTTTTATTTTATTCAAATAGTGTAAAAAAGATTAGATAAAAAGCAGCGTCCTCCCTGAGTAACATAATAAATTAGGTTAAAAAAAACAAAGACGAAGCCGCGGGCGGCTGCTTGTTATGTTCGCTTTTTTGCGGGCGGTACAAACACGCCAATATGAAGTCACCGCGCTCAGGTCCCAACTTATCACGCACGGGTAATATGTTTGTAATGAATAAACTCAAAAACTACTGGTCCGATTTTATAAATTCTTTCACCATTAGAAAGCTTTGAGTAACATAAGCTACTTTTTACCCAACTGCGCAAAGGAGGGTAATGTTTAGTATTGGAAAACTACGCGTGCGAAGCTGCGGATTGGTCAGCTAGTTGGAAATGTATCGATTACTAGATAAATATTCAAGCTACCGGTATTAAACCCACCACTAAAATCAGTTATACGACTCCGAATGATTGTTTTAAGGTAATATCGTACATAACAATTCAGGTTGTATAAAACAGCACAATCTTAGAGGTAGAGGTCCTGTCAGAGAGTACAGATTAAGAGTTAAGTAGATATACTACTGGTGGTAGAGCTTTTGTGAACGGGCTCGAGGAAGTGGGCACCACCGTCTTACCTTTATCTGCCGCCAAATAGCAGTACTTGTGCTGCTGTGTTCCGGTTAGATGGTAATGGTATGTTCTTGTAATTACTGGCATAACAGGCATAACAGCTAAGTCCTATAGTATGACAACGTACCCACATAGAGATCAAGACAACATAATACCTTGTTTTGAATTCTATGTGTATATCATTATTATAAATACGGGATTTATCACGTACCGTCTTATCGGTGTTTCGACCGACAATGTTTCGGTTCAACTCGTGAACCTTCATCAGGGTGAGTGCGATCCGCTCCGAATAACGTCTCGCCTCGCACTGAGTGCGAAACACCGATAAGACGGTACGTGATAAATCCCGTATTTATAATAATGATTGAAATCAATCACGAAAGTTTTCTATGTGGATATCCATGCGGTGCAGTAGCCACTTAACATTTGGTGGACTGCATGCTCGTTTGCCATATAAGTAGTATAAAAAAAACCGTTAATGGTATCAATATATAATGAAATCTCGATATTTCTTGATTCAATTATGATAATAGGCTTTCAGTTCTAGGATCAGAGTTTTGAAAACTCTGATAAATGTACATTTTGTTGAGTGTTCCCTTATCATCTATAAAAATAACGAGCGAGCAGTTTATACAACTTATGTTGTATAAAAAAAACAAGATATCAAAAGTAAATGAATTGAATTAAACAGTTGTCGTGACAAAAATAGAAAAAGTCCAGTGAAAATAGATTTTGCGGTGTTTACATAGATAGATAGATATTTTTTTATTGTTACACTAAATTAAAATAACATTACCTAGAAAACTTAAAGACTATTAAGTGGTTTAGATACAGTATAGAAACGTAATCTGTGAATAGGTTTCTTCTAGGCAAGCGTGTACCATCGTAGACTGCATCATCGCTTACTATCAGGCGAGATCGTGGTCAAACGCAAGCCTATAACATACATATAAATAAAAAAAAATCTGAAATTACAAAGTGTATGCGATTCACTTCACAATGCATTGGAAACGCTACATTTCAATAAAACTGTGCTCTATGCTCTTTTTATACAGCGCGTGAACACAACGTTTGCATACAATGGTTTTGCAACCAGCGCAAAGCCGTTTTCATCAAATATGACACAAGATACAAGTAGGTGGAAAATATTAAGGTGATCTCATTAAATTGTGAGTTTTATGCGTCTGCCTGCGGTTTTATTTGCGATAGAGATATCTCGCAATCGCTAATAAAACCGCATTTTAATCTGGGTTCATAGCTGGGTATAGGCCTCCCGGTTCTGTGATAAGTGCATCCATTGCATTCCCGTAACTCTCGCGATTTCGTCCAACCATCTGGCCGGTGGTCTGCCAACTGGTCTGCGCCCTTCTTGCGGCCACCACTCAGTTGCTGCCCTCGTCCATCTTCGGTCTTTCCTCCTTGCCCAAGTATCCAGCCCATCTCCACTTCAGCTGGTTGATCATTCTATCCACATCTACGACTTTGGTACTGCGTCGTATTTCGATGTTGGGTATGTGGTCTAACAGCAAGATGCCTAACATGGCACGCTCCATTGCTCTCTGAGCAACTCTAACTTTGTGAACAAGTTCGTTCGTGAGCGACCATGTTTATGTGAGGGTAGGCAGGACACGTTGGTTGAAAACCTTTTGTCTTAAGGCATTGCGGAATCTTAGACCTGAAGACGGAATCAAGGTTGCCAAAGGCAGTCTATCCTAACTGCACTCGCCTGGATATTTCTTTCACCTGAGATCCCGGGCAAAATGATAAACAATGTCCAAGATAAACGTAATCTTTAACCAGTTGTAGTTGTTGATTACTCACAATGATATAAGGTTTGTCCACAAACGACTCCACATTTGTTATAATTTTAGTCTTGGACATGTTCATACGTAGCCCGACCCTTAGTGATGCGTCGGATATTTGGATAAAAATACTAACGGCTTATTCATATTGATATTAATTAAAAATCGAAAGTAACTGTGTCTGTTACGTTTTCACGACTAAATGGTTAGAATATCGATGAAATACAGATAGATTATTACTGAGATTAGGACATAGGCTAATTTTTACTGCGCAGAAGGAGGGTAATTTTTTTTTATTGATAAACAACGCGTGCAAAGCCGCGGACGGTAGCTAGTACTGTAAAAAATAAGGCTACTTAGGGTTACGGAACAAACTAGTAAAAACGGAACCCAAGGTGCAACTTTGTCATTTTGTTCGTCCGTCCGTCTGTCACAGCTGATTACCTCAGCAACTACAAAGGTTATCCGCTTCAGGGAATACAATATATAAAAATTATACGTCGAAATAGGGTTTCTAGGCCAATAGAACTTAATTTGTACATTTCAAAACAGTTCGCTCGTGCATATATAAATACGGTATTCAACTGAATCAAGAATAAGCGTAGATTTTTTTATTTAAATATTTTAAATATTATCTTAGATTTATTTACTTTTCCTTGCTACTTACCGTGCGCTATCTACAAAATATGTTACCAAAAAAGTTTACTGGAAGAGAATGTTTAGATTCGTCTATGCACATATGTTTATTTTGCGCTTTATAATATTTTTAATCACTCAAAATCTCCACTCCAGTCTTTAACGCTTGAACATCTAGAATTGGGTCTTAAATTCACAACTTCAAAGCCTATATTAGTATAACACCTAAGCTTAAAACTGGACCAGCTAAAGATTAGGGTGACTGATCAAATTGATGAAGACGTTACGGCCCCATTACTAAGCGCGGTTCAAAGTTAACTGCTTTTAAAGTTTTAATCGGGCTCGATTGGATGTTGAAGGATTATTTAGATCGAAAACTATTTATAAACGATACCGGGTTGTTGTGAAGCAACATTTGTTACCTGCAGGTAGATAGGTCGGCTGGGCAGCCTTCGGGAAACTGCGTGACCTATTCTCGTCCAAAATACCTTAAGGCAACCATGGTCCAAGGCACCGCCAAGAAGTGGAATGCCTTGCCTGAGTCTGTGTTTCCTGATAACTACAACCTAGGGGTCTTCAAGTCGCGAGTGAATAGGTTTTTTTTATAAATTATAGGGTTGCGTTTGACCACAATCTCGCCTGATGGTAAGCGATGATGCAGTCTACAGTGTGTCTATTCATTTTAACTACTTAGTAGTAGTTTTATCCTTGAACATGCTTATCTTTTAGTTTCCTCGACGGGTATATTTTTTTTTATTTGTGAGAACATAACGTTTCAAGCCAGATCAAATTGTTATTTTAGTAAAGTTTTATTTTTGTTTCTTGTATTACCCGTGCGCGATAAGTTAAAACCTGAGCGCGGTGACGTCATATTGGCGTGTTTCTACCGCCCGCAAAAAAGCGAACATAACAAGCAACCGCCCGCGGCTTCGTCTTTGTTTTTTTTAACCTAATTTATTATGTTACTCAGGGAGGACGCTGCTTTTTATCTAATCTTTTTTACACTATTTGAATAAAATAAAAATACAATGTTTAAGTTTATACATTTATTTTATCTATTATTTACATTATCTCATCTTCGCCACTACTTAGTGGACAGGTAAATAAAACTGTTTGTTCCGTTTTTCGTTTTCAAAAAACTCTAACACTTTTAGCACGAGGTTGCTTTCTCCACTATGCAAAGGTTTACCCTTCATAATGATAACAAAAACACTTAACAAGAACTATAACAACAAAAACTACAACAACAAAACAATGACACAAACTATAACAACAAAAACTACAACAACAAAACAATAACACAAACGAAAACTAAAAGAATTCCAGAGCGCGTCGTTACGTGACGTAGGCCAGTACGAGACTAAAAACCCTAGTAAAAAATAGTGATGCGAACGGTACAACACGGGCGCCATCGGGGAAGTGCATGGGAAGCGGTCGGGGAGTCGCATTCCTAGCAAGTCCCAAGTTATCGCGCATGAGTAATAATGTGTAATGTGTGCCTTAATAAATCAAATAAAAAATAAAAGATATATCTGTGTTATTTTATTAATTTATTTTAATAATAATTTATTATGCTGGGTTAGAATCCTTTTTGCAACATAAATTGTACTTATTCATTATTATAAATACGGGATTTATCACGTACCTTTTTATCGGTGTTTCGTACGACAATGTTTCGGTTTAATTCGTCTCGCCTCGCACTCATATTGTATTGCAGATTGTTTATTTTTGTGCTATATTTTGTGCCGTTATCTTTTTCTTTATAGGTACTGTAATATTGCAAATAAATTTTTATCTTATTAAAATCTAATATGGTGTATTATTCCAATCTAGTATTATACAAACTTTCGCGATCACTCTACATAATTAGTAATTGAAACGGGTATTTATCGGGTATGTACCTGTTTTATTTATTATCCTGACGTTTCGACTGTATTGCAACAGTCGTGGTCACGGGTTTGAGACATAAAATTATAAATATGTATATAAAAAGGTAGATACGCGATAGATACCCGTTTTAATCAAAAATTATTTTAAACTAATTTTAATGTTAATAATTTGCATACCTATGTAGATTTTTAATGTGATTGAGGATTTAAATTGACAATTTATGGAATTAATGTTTTGAATTCTTTTAAATTATTATGTGGTATTGAGTAAATTATTATGTGCCGTGGGGCGCCGGCAGTAGAATGTTGCCCCTCCGCTCTTGCCCGTGGATGTAGTAGGAATCTTGCGGCGCGGGCTTGCTTGGGCGACTGCCCCTTTTATGTTGAACAGTAGGCTAATTGTTACTGTTGCTGGCTTTAATTTGTCGGTAGTTTGGTCATTCGCTCGCTAATAGTTATTTGCAAGTAATAGTTTAGCGACGATGTTTATTTGTACCGCTTAGGCTTCGGCCTTCAAACAATAACAATAATTCTACAATAGTTATGTATCGTAATACGAAATAAGTACCTACTTTAGGTAAAATTTTATTGTACAAGTTTTGAGAAGCGCCTTAGCTTAATTAACGTTGTAAATTATGTTTGTGTGAATTAAATCCTAGAATTAATCTAGGATTTAATTCACACTGGAATTGTACTAGCTAAGCTTTTATAATCTAATAAAGAACTTTAAAAATTGAAAAAAAAAATTGAGTAGGAATCTGCTAACGGATACCTCCGAAAGATGGGCAGCAGAGTCTTTTCGTGTTTTCAATACTTATACTGCGCTCGCCAACCCGCTTGCCAAGCGTGGCGAGTATGGCAACAACCCCTCTATGATACAACAACATAAAACCAGGCCCCGAGTCTCCGGCGGCCCCGCTAATCCTGGCTACGGTAGCAGTCACGGTAACGGCGGGGCCAGGGGTGCTAAGAATCCCCGGGAGTGGATGCAGGCCGCTTCCAACCGCAGTTCCTGGAGATCAATGAGGGAGGCCTTTGTCCAGCAGTGGACGTCCTACGGCTGATATGATGATGATTGAGTAATCCGTTCTGATTCAATAAATAAATACAAAATGGTCCACCTGGTGTAAAATGCTACCAAGTGTTAGAGCATTGCCTCGCATTGCCTCGTAGGCTATTAATATATTGATTTATTGTTACAAGTGGTTCGCGGCGAACTGAGATATCGCGACTCGCGAGTCTCCCAAACAATAAAATATTATTTGTAATCTTTGACTATCAAAATAGTGCCACGAAATGCATAGCCAACTTACTTGGCCTACAGTTACATTAAAATTACAGGTAACGGGAGTTTATGTAATTTGGTTACTTTTTTATGGGGTATAAATTGCAGTTATTCTGGATTTTAGACTTTTCCCTTTCATTTGTATCACTACTCATATCAAATTTCAGTAGTGTGGGGTTACTGGTGTACCCTGTGAATTTTGTTAGAGTTCAGTTTTTATTAGGTATGGCTAATAACTTTAAAAACTACAAAGTATAAACTGAAAATAAAAACAGGATCGAAATTTATTCACAAATACTTTTTATTAGACGTGCCACTTGACCGGATAGTCTGATTTTGTTCATTCTTACATACACCACTTGAACGCCGATATCTCAACAACCCCCCGACATTTTTAGTTCATTTAGTCACACCAAAATTGTGCAATTGCTACCTACCTATATACCAAATTTCACGATGATCTGATAAACGCTTCGAAAGTTATCCTCGGACAAATAAACATACATACATACGTACATACATACGTACATACATACAACGCCAATTTGCCCAAGTTGATTTGGAGATATAGGTAGGTAACCACTTATTATATTTTTACCACAGTAAATTCATTTTCTAACCACGTCTAAGAAAACCACTGGTTAACAAGAAAAATAATTGTATTTGCCTGAAGCGCGCCCTAAAGACATGCACCTAATGACCTAACGTGAGATCTAGATTTCCCGTTGTCTGTAGAAAGGCCTCAGTAACACAGAAAGTTACAGAATATTTTCCTTTTTTTTATTACATGACAGTGCAGAAAGAGTTCAATGTTTTTAGGCTGTTTGTTTGTATATTTAATGTCATATTAGATTACATGCGAAAAAAACGAACTACAAAATTATATTCCTATTAGAAAATGACTAAGATACAAAACAGCCCTTGATTGAGCAAGGTCCGACACGTGCTTAACCAATTTATTGTTTTTAAATGATAGAATGGCATGTTTTGTATCGCACCGCGCCCAAATTAAGGGCCACGTGACGGTCAAGGTCATTTCGGGTCACGTGTCACTAGTGTTGCCAGGTCCAGTATGTCATTTTTCAGAACGAAATGTTAAAATAATCGGAATTTTGCTACAATGGCTACAAAAAAACTGGTTTTTGTGAACCATCATTTATTTTATCGTATGGTCAGTTTTTTATTAGTCATGTAAATAATTGTACATTATTTCTGATAATATATATGTATATCCCTTACAAAAAGTAGATATTTCTATTCTCCCTCACAGACCTATCCAACAATTTACGTAGGTACATAGAATAAATAAATAAATACGTATTATGGAGGTTAGTGAAAAATCAGAACACTCGGCGTCCCGATCAAGGATGAATCGGGACGTGTAACAAGACCACTGAAATTCGGGATGTCCCGCGTAAATCGGGACACCTGGCAACACGTGTCACCTGTGACGATATGATTGATTCAAAATGAAATATACAACAATTTGTACAAAGGCGAACATAATGCTAATAGAATAATGCATCTTTCAGATAACCTTTGAGTAGATATTTATGTGATATAGATGTAGATGTGTCGATTTATAAATATTAGCTTTGACGACCTCCGTAGCGTAGTGGGCGAATAGCTGGCTGAGATTAAGGAGGTAGCTGGTTCGATTCCCGCCACGTAACAAATGTTTGCATGATCTACAGATATTTATTCGGGGTCTGGATGTTTATTTATATATTATAAGTATGTATTTACAGAAAAAAAGTATATTAATCTATCACAGTTATCTGATTCCCATAGAATAGAATAGAAATATGTTTTCCAGATTACCTGATAAAGCTATCATTTAGTTAAATACCTAGAAGTTAAAGCTTTCTATTGTAAATAGCGAACTATTTACTCAACTTTAAAATAAACAGCGCGTTTTCATAACGAAATTCCAGCGTAGATCTTTTATTTCTGGTGTTCAATGTTGTTGGCTAGCAGTCCATTATTTCCGCCCTAGATAAACTAAAATAATAAATAGGAAGCTTTGAGCTTGAGTACTAAATACTAGTTTTACTAAATCCTTTTGAAAAGAAGATGAAAAAGTGAAGCAAACTCTTCAAGATTATCATTAATTATCAAGGTGATTTATTTGAGTTGGTAAACTGGTGTTTAGGGTTGCGTACCCAAAGGGTAAAACGAGACTATTACTAAGACTCCGCTGTCTGCCTGTCCGTCTTTCACCAGACTGTATCTCATGAACCGTAATAGTTAGACAGTTAAAATTTTCACAGATGATGTATTGCTGTTGTCGCTATAACAAAAAATACAAAAAATAGAATAAAATTTATATTTAAGGGGGGCTCCCTTACAACAAACGTTATTTTTTTTGCTCGTTTTGCTCGATATTGATAACGGCAACCGGTAGACGCTTGAAATATTCACAGAATATTTAGTGATATATTTACTTTAAAAATAAATAATTAAATTAAAATAAATTTAAGGGGGGTTCCCATACAACAAATTATTTGCTCATTTTTATAGATAATGGGGTACGGAACCCTTCGTGCGCGAGTCTGACTCGCACTTGCCCGTTTTTTTTATTGATGATAGACAAGCGCTTGACTACAACCTAAATTGATGGTAAGTGATGGTGTGATCGAAGATGTAGCACGCTTGCCTAGAAAGAACCTGTTCACTCTGAACTTGAAGACTTCAAGATTATACTGGTCCGGAAAAACATACGCCGGAAGTGAGTCCCACTCTTACTTGTGCTAATAAAAAAAGTTGAAGCCAATCATTTGGTACGGTATCAAACTTCTTGGTACGTCTGCTTGTCCCGTGGTAGAAGGGGGAAGGAGGAATAAGGTCATAAAGATCTTGCGCCCATTCATCAAAAATAATCTTGTAAAAAATTGAACGTCTCGCTACTCGGCGTCTAGACTTTGTATCTTTTATCCCCCGATGCAAAAAGAGAGCTGTTATAACTCAACGCCTATTTAAGTTTGTCTGTCTATCTGTGGCATCTTAGCTCCCAAACGGATGGACCTATTCGGACAAGGGACGACTTTTTTTTAATAGTACTAAAGCTTATTTAACTGTGGTGGTTTTAAGTAAGTCAATTTTTAACACTCGGCGTCAAAAAGGTCGTCAGGGGTATTTTAAACTTTGTAAAAATCCCTGATTAAAATTAACTTGTAGTATTGTATTGTACTTGTAATTAACTAAATTAGTGAAGTTACAAATTGAAGCTCTGGAATCAATTGAGAGAAGAGCCAAGAAGCTCATAGACAACGGTGAGCTAGTTGATGCAAGGCTCCACAGCCTGGAGCATCGACGAAAGGTTGCTAGCCTCTCGGTTTTTAATCGAGTACATTTCGGGGAGTGTGCGGTTGAACTTTTCAATCTGATCCCACGATCTCCATTCTATCATCGGACAACCAGACGCTCTGCGGTGCGCCACCGCATGACAGAAACACCTCCCATTCGCACAAAGCGATTTTCTTCGATCTCTATTATTCGGACCGCCAAAGTGTGGAACGCCTAGCCAGAGTCTGTGTTTCCTGATAACTACAACCTGGGTGTCTTTAAGTCGCGAGTGAATAGGTTTATTCTAAGCAATCATGTAAATTAATAGTAAAGTAATATACATTTATTTAGGACAACAGTACATTACAGACATAACAGAAGGTAATAAAATAAAATATACATTGAAAAATACATTAGAAATAACACTGATTATGAAAATGGTTCTTATATAAATACAGAAAGACAGATATAAAAACACCAGAATTGGGAACGGTCATTATAGGCAGGTATTACTCGTGCGCGATAACTTGGGACCTGCTAGGAATGCGACTCCCCGACCGCTTCCCCTGCACTTCCCCGATGGCGCCCGTATTGTACCGTTCGCATCACTATTTTTTACTAGGGCTTTTATTCTCGTACTGGCCTACGTCACGTAACGACGCGCTCTGGAGTTCTTTTAGTTTTCGTTTGTGTTATTGTTTTATTGTTGTAGTTTTTGTTGTTATAGTTTGTGTCATTGTTTTGTTGTTGTAGTTTTTGTTGTTATAGTTCTTGTTAAGTGTTTTTGTTATCATTATGAAGGGTAAACCTTTGCATAGCGGAGAAACGTTTTTGATTGACGAACTTTTTAAAGAGCATGGCCACGAAGTAGATCGTCTACCACCATACATGTGTGACCTCAATCCAATAGAATACATTTGGAATTTGGTCAAGCAAAGAGTAGCCGATAAAAATATCAACCAGTCAGAAAGGGAAATAGAAAAATTAACGAGAGATGCAATTAACCAGCATAAGTGAGAGTGACTGGAAAAAAGAAGTCAACCATGTGGACAGGCTTTGACAAAAGTATTGGGACGATGACCTCTTACAAGAGCCGAATGAATCGCAATTAATTGTAGATTTATCGGATACCTCTTCGTCAAGTGATTATAGTGAGACTGAGGACGAAGAACAACCTCTAGAAGGCATAAATCCACTAAGTAGGGACGAAGATGAGATAATGTAAATAATAGATAAAATAAATGTATTAACTTAAACATTGTATTTTTATTTTATTCAAATAGTGTAAAAACAAGTGCTTGAGTCTCTCCAACGATGCCGTATAGACTATCGGTACATCGAAGTGTTGAAGTGTTTGTATAAAAACGCCACTATGTCAGTCCGAGTACACGAACAGAGCTCGAAGGCGATTCCCTTAAAAAGAGGCGTAAGACAGGGAGATGTAATCTCTCCGAAACTGTTTACGACCGCATTGGAAGATGCCTTCAAGCTTCTGGAATGGAAAGGACTGGGCATCAATATTAACGGCGAATACATCACTCACCTTCGGTTTGCCGACGATATTGTGGTCATGGCAAAGTCGATGGAAGAGCTCAGCACGATGCTCGAAGGCCTCAATCGAGTCTCCCAACGGGTAGGACTTAAAATGAACATGGACAAGACGAAAATCATGTCGAATGTCCATGTCGTCCCTGCCCCAGTTATGGTTGAGAACTTGGCTCTTGAAGTTGTCGACGCGTATGTATACCTAGGACAAACAGTCCAATTAGGTAGGTCCAACTTCGAGAAAGAGGTCAATCGTCGAATCCAACTCGGATGGGCAGCGTTTGGGAAACTTCGCAACGTCTTTTCGTCCAACATACCTCAGTGCCTTAAGACGAAAGTCTTCAATCAGTGTGTGTTACCAGTGATGACATATGGAACCGAGACGTGGTCCTTCACTATTGGCCTTATGAATAAGCTCAGAGTCGCTCAACGAGCTATGGAGAGGGCTATGCTCGGGGTTTCTCTACGGGATCGAATCAGAAATGAGGAGATACGTAGGAGAACTCAAGTCACCGACATAGCCCGACGGATTAGCACGTTGAAGTGGCAATGGGAAGGCCATATATCGCGCATAACAGATGGCCGATGGGGCCGAAAGGTTCTCGAGTGGAGGCCACGGACCGGCAAGCGCAGCGTAGGACGTCCACCCACAAGATGGGCAGACGACTTGGTAAGAACCGCAGGTCGGCGTTGGATGCAGGCCGCTTCCAACCGCAGTTCCTGGAGATCAATGAGGGAGGCCTTTGTCCAGCAGTGGACGTCCTACGGCTGATATGATGAGTGTAAAAAAGATTAGATAAAAAGCAGCGTCCTCCCTGAGTAACATAATAAATTAGGTTAAAAAAAACAAAGACGAAGCCGCGGGCGGCTGCTTGTTATGTTCGCTTTTTTGCGGGCGGTACAAACACGCCAATATGAAGTCACTGCGCTCAGGTCCCAACTTATCGCGTACGGGTAATACCTAACAAGAGCTACATATATACGTGGGCGCTAAAAGGTTCTGTACAGTGTACCATCGTAGACTGCATCATCGCTTACCATCAGACGAGATCGTGGTCAAACGCAAGCCTTTAATGTATAAAAAAAAATTTGTGTTAACTTTGTTTTTAAGATGACATTAAAGTGGTCAACATCACCTGTAGCTGTTCGTGGTTCTGCAAGGTCAATGACTTTAATTTTTTTTAATGAACTATTACAGTCCCACAGCTGGGCAGAAGCCTCCCTTCTTCTGTCACTTTCAAATTATATCAAATCGTATTTATTGCGTAACTAGCTATTGCACGCAACTTCGTATGCGTTACACTACTAAACACTACTAATTCATCGCAAAATATCACATTCATTTATGTGATGTTCATTGAGGATGTGTGTTTATTTATTTGTTTGTTACTCAATCACGTCAGAATGGCCCAACCGATTTCGATGAAATTTCATATATATGTAGAATTTAATCTGGATTAACACATATGCTACTTTTTATTCCATAAATCAGCTAATAAAATGCAGCTACATAAGCGTCTTGCAGTTCACTCCCTTTAAGTTTAATATTGTCGCAATGGTGAGCCATACAAAGCGCTAGCCGTAGTCACCTCAGCCAACTCTCTGCATGTTAGATATAGGCGCAATGATGAGTCATAAAAAAAATCTTAGCTGTTACCAGCGGTTTTGCGCACGTTGTTCTATGGTGTAAAAATACCTACAGCTAATTTTAAGAGACTCTAGTGAGACTCTACCTAAAAAAAGCAGGCTGAAAAACTCAGCCGGTAGCTTAAATTTGTTATCACTCATCTTTGTGACCCTATTTATCTTAAAGAGAGTGGGCTGGGAAATCCTGCGCTTTCTCTAATTTTTTTGACTTATCATTTCAACCCAATCGTTAGATAGGTTATTGTTATTGATGTGAGTTGGTCAAGGGGCGCTGCAGTTTTTACAATCTTCTATGGTCCTGGGGAGTGGAGACGCTGTGTTGGATGAATTTTTTTATCACATAACATTGCGATGCTATTAAACTTAAAGGCAATGGACTGCGGGACGCTGTGATAAATACAAATTTTGTATCCCTACCTAACTTATAGTGAGTTGAGTGGGGCACGATGCGTTTTCTTATGACTATTTATCTTAATGAGGATGGCCTAGGGAATGCTGCGCTAGCCGATTAATTTTTATGACTAATAATTTTATGATCCAATTTTTCTTATTAAAAATTGGGCTGGTAGATGCTGCGATAGCTGTTTTTTATGACTTATCGTTGCTGCCCTTTATGAATTGTAGTTAGTTGGTTGTGGGTGACGCTGCGTAGCTGCAAATTTTTACTACTCATCATTGTGAACCTACTTATCTTAAAGAGGGTGGGCTCGGGGATACTGCGGTAGAAGCAAATTTTTTGACTATACATTGCCCTATGCCTTAAAAAGACCCTAATTAAAATACCTTATTTATAGTTGAAGATAGCGAGACACTGCGGTAGCTTTTTTTTTTTTTTTACTTAACATTGCGACTATTTCTGCATTAAGGGAGTAGGCTAAGGGACTCTACGTTAGCTGCATTTTTATTGCTATTTTGTACCTATATAACTCGAAAAGTATAGGCTCGTAAAAGCTGCGGTAGCTAAAATTTCTTATCACTCATCACTGCGACAATAACAAACTTAAAGGAAGTTGATAGCAAGACGCTGCAGTAGCTGGTATTTTTTTATTGTTCATCCTTGAGACCCTATTTATATATAGTAGGGTATATACCGGGTGATGCTGAGGAAACAGTTTATTTAATGACTAATCATTGCAACATTATAAATATTTAAATGATTGGGTTTAGAATCATAAAAATAATCCAGCTAATGCAGCATCCTCCAGCTGCGGTAGCTGGATTATTTTCATGTATCATTGTTGCTGCCTTATCTAACTTGTAGTGAGTTGGTTGGAGGACGCTGTGGTCACTGAAATTGTGTATGATTCATCACTGAGACCCTATTTTCATCAAGGATACAGCGGCAGATACTGCGGTAGCTGGTTTTTTTTTTATAACTCATAGTTTCGCCTATATGTAACGTGCAGACAGTGGACTGGGGTCACTTCGATCGATGGCTGAATTTTGTATGGCTCACCATTGCGAAATTTATCTGCAGGACGCTTATGTAACTAAATTTTTTTATCAATTTACCTAACCTATTTTTGAGAATATGTCTCTATTTCTACGTATTTATATCTATACTAAACTTGGCGGTTAGGGGTACCAATAGAGATTATGAAAACTGATTCATGAGATAAAAAGTAACATTTATGTTATTTTATGTTTAATAGGTTAGGTTTAGGTTTCAAACTATATATAATGCTGTACATTTCACGCGGCGCTATTTAGCCCCAAACTAAGCAGAACTTGTACTATGGGAACCAAATAACTGATAGAATACTTATATGCTTTTTTTTGTAAAAACATACTACATACCTACTATATCGAAAAACACCCAGACCCAGAACTGATCTGTAAATCAAGCAAACATTTGTTACGCAGCGGGAATCGAACCCGCTACCTCCTGAGTTTTAACCGGCGGCTATTCGCCCACTACGCCACTGAGGTCGTCAACTAAACTTGTGCAAAGTTTGAACTCAATCCGTACAGTAGTTTGGTCGTAAAGGAGTAACAAAGACCAAAATAATTTTTCTATAGAAACTTTGACACCCCATTTTTATCCCATGAGACCTGATTTATAAGATAGAAAGTAGCCTGTTTGTTAATAAATAAATAAATAATTATTTAATATTGCTGAACATTTCACACAGCACTATCTAGCCCCAAACTTAGTAGAGCTTGTACTATGGGAACCATATAACTGATATAAATCTTATGTACTTTTTTGTTAATACACACTTATAATACATAGAAAAACATCCAGACCCGAAAGAAATGTTTGTAGATCATGCACACATTTGTTCCGCGGCGGGAATCGAACCCGCTACCTCCTGCGTCTCAGCTGGCTATTCGCCCACAGCGCCACGGAGGTCGTCAGGACTAATCCAGGTTATAATCTACGTAAATACTAAATTCATCGATATCAGTTCAGTCGTTATGACGTGATTAAAGGTAAAGGTAAATTTAGATTGAGTTACTAACAAACAAACAAACGATACGCGATAAGACCGCCTGTTATAAATAGTTTTTAAACATCATGGAGCGCACACGTGTATCATTGGTGTTCTTAAATAAAGTCCCGCAAGCTAAACTGAACCTTAGGCACAATCATCACCGCCCATAGAAAGCACACAGCCAAATAGTAATTATTTGTCTATGTATTTTTATGTTGTTTGTATTTTTTTGTTTATATGGTGTACACTAAAGTGTTTATTTTATTATTTCATTCATTCAAATAAATAAACGAACATATAAACTTTCTAATTTAATACTGTTAGTGTGATTCACTCCTGGCTTCATGATCAGACCCTGGTAGTCATTATAGTCTCGCAAAAACAATTTAATAGAATCCAAACACGATAAATCTACTGTTATAAATTAAATAGTTCTGTTGAATCCCTGCTGGCTCCATCATCAGACCCTGGTTGACGATATCGTCAAACATCTCACAAAAACAATTTAAAAGAACACATACACGACAGATCTAGTAACTGTTATCCATTAAGAACTTCTGTTGATCTCCTCTAGGCTCCATCATCAGCCGCGACATACATTATTGTATTATCGTTATAACTCTCACACAAACAACTTAAAAGGAACCAACAATGACCGTTGCACTGTTATCCATTAAAGATTTTTGTTGATTCCTTCCTGGCTCCATCATCACACCCTGGTATACATTTTCCATCATACATCTCACACAAATAATTTAGAAGAACCCAAACTTAACCGTTCTACTCTTATCTATTAAGGAATTCTGTTGATTACCTTGTAACGTGACAATCCTATGTCGCGTTACATCCTTCACTTATCTAAACATTACACTTTTAAACAATAATACGATACACCATTACACTCATATAAAAACAATATGCCACGACATCTAGCGGTATGGCGGCGTACTCACTGCCCAAACACTCGATTCTCAAATATCGAGATCCAAGCGTCTCCTCAACGCTGTTAGCCAAGTCTACCGCAGATGGCGTTGCATGCACCTTATAAAATTCAATACTTACTTTTATGGATGTATAATCTATTTTAATTATTTAAATCATCTTTATTTACTAAATTAAATAATCCTTTTCTTAGTAGAAACTAAATATAAATAATATATTAAATAACATAAGACAAAATTCAATCAGTGTATATGACTGAAGCAAAACTGATGTGAAAGTTGTCTTTGGAAACAAATTCGTTTTTAATAATTAATAACGCCGGTAGTTTTATATCGGGTATAAAAGGACAGTTTCGTCTGTAGTCATCCTCTTTCCACGCCTGGACTCAACTGTGAAACTTCTGATCTACGTGCTACAAACTTATTTCTTTGGACAGTATTTCCCTTGTCTTTTTATTGTGAATTCGAGTTACTTCCAAGTCGGGAAGTCTTTGACGGTCTACGCTGCTGGATATATACACCTGACGCCCGTCAAAACTTATCACCGGAGCCGTCGAGAAGCGTGGTGTTTTCTTCGGTTGCCCTTCTGGCTGAGACCACTCCTTCACAAGCCTACCGCCAAGAAGGCGTTCTCCAGACGACCTGCTTCCTGCCTCGACAGACGCCAAGGACCACGCCTGCACAGCTCAAAACCCACTGCACCTCTCCGAGTAGACTCCAGGGACGTTCGGCGAAAATAACACGAGGTGTTTCTATTCCATTATTTTATCCGGGTTGAGCCCTAGTAACTTTCCTCTCTTATTTTTCTGACGCTAACGTCAGATGGCTCCCACTTCTTCAAACTAATTAAATCTGCTGTACCAGGTGCTCAAACATTCTGTAATTGCTGCACTGTAGGCCCTAAGCCGTAGAATTCTAAGCTCTTCAAGCCAGCGTCGGTCTGTACTACCCTCGCTGTAGAATATTTAATCTATATCTGTATATCTGAAATCTGTAATCCTATAAATATGTAATCTTTAATCTAAGTAATAGATTCACCGTAAGCCAAGTCATTTCTGATATAACCTCTGTTTATCTTGCCACATGTATAGGAAATAGAATCTACGAACCTACTCGCTCTACCGACTTCTCTTGTTCCTTTTATTATATGTACTAAAAGCATAACCTAGTTTTATTTATATTCTATTACTCTAAATACTTGTTATAACCTGTTAGCTCCATTTTATTTTAACGACATTTAAAACGACACCACTTACAAATTTTTCATATAAGAGGTCTTATTCTGACCTTAGGGTTCCTGAAAATATTTAAATTTAAAACTAACTTTAACTATTTCAAAATACTCTTATATCTGGCTAAAATGAAAAATGAGATTAGGTTGTCAAACAAAGTGGTCCTGTGCCTTTTTTTTAGGAAAATTTCTGAAAGCGCTGAAATATCTATTAGTTCATTTTATTAGGGGATCTACTTTTAAAATTTGATCGGTCTACTACTATCGATACCTGAAAAACAGATTTTTGTTTTATTTTATACTCTTATTTTGAACCCCCTTGGGGTGCGAATGTCAAAAAATCCTTTTTTAGTCCACCCGTACACCGTAAAAAGAACACACCATCTATATTTCAAGTCTCTAGAAACAGCGGTTTAGGCTGTACGTTGATTTTCAGTCAGTCTATCAGTCTCGTAACGATTATTTAATATACTGATCATGATATTGATGGTTAAGAGCGGTCTATTTTCCGGTCTTCAGACGCAGTCGTCGCTGGTAGTCAATTGTATCGTGAAACGTCTCGCAAAAACAATTTTATAGAACTAAAACACGATACATCTACTGTTATCCAATAAAGAGTTCTGTAGATTCCCTCCTAGCTCCATCATCAGACTCTGGTGGTCTTACCGTGATAAAATGTTTCATTATTTGCATATGAAAAGTATTTATGCAAAGTTAAACGTTCGTAAATGCAAAAAATATTGTTTTACAACAAACTACAACACCCCTTTTCAAACCTATGGGGTGGTTTTCAGATAGAATTACTATCCCATGTTTCATTATGCACCTTGCTTAGTATTTAAGTAAAGTTTTAAGTCTATTAACCCCAGAAATAATGTTTTGCCATACAAAGTTCAACACCCTTTTTCACCCACCCTGGGGATGAATTTTGAAAAATAAAAAAATACCATTTCTCTTATTTTTGTTGAAAAATATGATCGTTAAGTTTCAAGTTTATAAACCCAAGAACCACGGTTTTTCATACAACCGTAAAAACCTTTTTAGACCCCCTTAGGGGATAAATTTCCAAAAATCCGTTCTGAGTGTTCACTTTCACACCAAAAAGTACATACCATCCAAATTTCAAGTCTCTAGGACCAACGGTTTGGGCTGTGCGTTGTCTATATGTCAGTCAGTCAGGACAACGATTCTTATATATTTAAAAAATAGAGATATGGGTAATAACAAGGTGTCTGAGACAGTTTTTGTGTAGGAACAGCCATATTCAGAATTTAATTTATTTCAATCCTGCTAAGTTATACGATGGTAAAAAGAATTAGGCATCAAAAGTCAGTGTGAAAGGCAGAATTACTACCATACATATTTCAGTCACCAAGCAGCATTCCTGTGTTTTGGTATGAAAGGAATAGGTGCCTTTTTTTAGAGTTCCTTAGCCAAATGGCAAAAAAACGGAACCCTTATGGAGTCGTCATGTCTGTCTGTCTGTCCGTATGTCACAGCCGCATTTTTCCGAAACTATAAGAACTATACTGTTGAAAATTGGTAAGTAGATGTATTTCGTGAACCGCATTAAGATTTTCACACAAACAGAGAAAAAAAAACAATAAATTTGGAGGGTTTCCAATACTTAGAACTGAAACTCTTTTTTTATCATCAAACCCATACGTGTGGGGTATTTATGGGTAGGTCTTCAAAAATGGTATTTTAGTTTCTTATATAATTTTTTTCTAAACCGAATAGTTTGTGCGAGAGACACTTCCAAAGTGGTAAAATGTGCCCCCGCCCCCTTCTCCTGTAACTTCTAAAATAAGAGAATAATAAAACTAAAAATATATATGTTGTACGCTATTTTAGGAAGATTTATTCATTGATACCCATTATTCACAGGATTATATCTTAATCCCTACCTTTTAAAAATTCATTTTTTTATGATATTTATGGGAGTAAATTTAACATTCTTACCGCAACATTTTTTAGGATTAGCGGGAATGCCTCGACGATACCCTGCAAACTTCCACCGAAAATTAGTTTGAACGAGATCTAGTTAGTAGTTTTTTTTAATACGTCATAAATCGTAAACCGCAATTTACCTTTCATTCAATCAACTCAAATATGAAAAAAGTTACAACGAACTACAAGAACTTTTATATTTTGTTACTTGCAGCTACGGAACCCATCATGGACGAGGCCGACTCACACTTGGCCGCTTTTTACTTAGAAAACTTTCGTGATTGATTTCAATCATTACTCATCATATTTAATCACCATTAATCTGTGCGAGGCGAGACGTTATTTCGAAGCGGACCGCACTCACCCTGATGAAGGTTTACGAATTGTACAGAAACACCGATAAAACGGTACGGAATAAATGCTGGTCAAAATATAAGCGACAGGACGCTAAACACCTATATGCCTTTATGGACGCAGGGCAGTGCATTGTAGGGCACGTTTCTAAGGTGCGTAACTAACGAGCAGGGCTTGTTACCGGTACCAAAAATACCTGTACCATAGCGGTAAGTACCGGTATTTTCCTTTTAAATACCTGAGTATTTAGTTAGGTATCGATATTTGAGCTCTTATGTACTGAAACTCCATATGGTATACACAATATACACTCAATGCGGAAGTTTGGATGTTTATTTGTTTATGTATTTGTTTGTTACTCAATCACGTCGTAACGGCTGAACCGATTTCGATGTAATTTGGTGTGTACGTAGATTATAACCTGGATTAACACTTATGCTACTTTGAATTGGCAAACTACGCGTGCGAAGCCACTGGCGGAAGCTAGTACAGAATAAATACTCAAGCACCGTCAACTATCTCTATGATCGCGTACTCTAATCTCTCTCACGCTATAAGTGTTGGTACCGGTATTTATGCTCATTGAAAAATCGATATATTACGACCTCCGTGGTGCAGTAGGTAAATAGCCGGCTGAGACGCAGGAAGTAGTTGGTTCGATTGCCGCTGCGGAATAAATGATTGCATGATCTACAGATATTTGTTCCGGGTCTGGATCTTTTTCTATAGAGAGTGTTTTTTTTAACTGGGACAGTACAGCAGCACCCATAACCAGAGGAGAAACAGGTACAGTTTCTTTTAAAACATCAGCTCGTTTTCAAAGAAAAACATTTTGGAATTAAAAATTTTTTGGTCAAGTGTGAGTAGCGCCTTACAGGAATCAAGTTGGTAAAATATTTTTTTGATACCAATCGATGCAGTCTTTTGTAAGGATCATTTTATTGTAGCGGATGAAAAAAATCTGAGCAGCGGAAGTTAGTCAAATTTGATAAAAAATATTCTCATACAACAGGACAAACAAAATTCCTTCTACAAACATTTTATTAGATTCTAATTGCACATTAAAGAAGTATTAATACTGTAGCGATTAAGAAGTTTAGGAACTCCATGCTCTCATGAGCCATTCAAAAACATTTCGTATTTCAGAACTATTTTGAATTTAGAACATGGTTCTTGCATCTGTCGGACTTTTATATCAGTCATTGTATCATCTTAATTGTCCTATCATGGCATTGTCAAATACGCAAAAAGTAGACTTAATTGAAGCATACTTCCTCAACCGACTAAGCCCAACTAATGCGTTGAAGTGGTATCAGGAACGCTACCCAGATCGCGATTGAGGAAGTATGCTTCAATTAAGTCTACTTTTTGCGTATTTGACAATGCCATGATAGGACAATTAAGATGATACAATGACTGATATAAAAGTCCGACAGATGCAAGAACCATGTTCTAAATTCAAAATAGTTCTGAAATACGAAATGTTTTTGAATGGCTCATGAGAGCATGGAGTTCCTAAACTTCTTAATCGCTACAGTATTAATACTTCTTTACAGTACTAATAAATCAAAATGAGACTATTATGTCAAATGGGACGTTTAATGAAAGGTCTCCATTGGTATATTTCGATCCTGTTTTTATTTTTAGTTTAGTTCATTTTATTTTTTGAGTTAATAGCCATAATAAAAACTGAACTTTAACGAAATTTACAGAGTACACCAGTGACCTCACAGGGCTGTAATTTGGTATGCGCGTAGCTTTAGTGAAACAAATATAGGGATTCTTCTGAAATCCAGAATAACAGCAATTTCTACTGCAAAAAAATACCATTTTACATGAACTACCGTTACCGGTAATTTAAATGAAACTGTAAGTCAAGTAGTTTGGTTTTTCATTTCGTGGCACTATTTTAATTGTCAAAGATTAGAAATATTTTTTTTTTTGTTTTTATGGGAAACTCGCGAGATCTCAGTTCAGGGCGAACCACTAGTTAGTTTTATTTTAGTGTTATATTATTTCTGTGTGGTAATTACAGTAAAGATTATCTAATATTATCTTATCTTAAAGGCGATGGTTACCACTTAACATCAGATAGGCCATTTCCTTTTATCTATGTGTTATAAAAAAAACCGGCCAAGTGCGAGTCGGACACGCGCACGAATGGTTCTGTACCATTATCTTTAAAAACGAGCAAAATAAATCACGTTTGTTGTATGGGAGACCCACTTAAATAATTGTTATATTTGAATTTAATTATATATTTTTAAAGTAATTATTTAACTAAATATTTAAGCATCTAAATGTTGCCGTTATCAATATCGAGCAAATAAATCACGTTTGTTGTATGGGAGCCCCCTTAAACATTTATTATATTCTGTTTTTAGTATTTGTTGTTATAGCGGCAACAGAAATACATCATCTGTGTAAACTTCAACTGATTAACTATGACGGTTCATGGGATACAGCCTGGTGATAGACGGACGGACAGACAGACAGCGGAGTCTTAGTAATAGGGTCCCGTTTTACCCTTTGGAAACTCTAAAAACTGTACACAATAAGGAATCCAATTTAAAGTCATATATATCGGTGTGACTGCAACCCAAGTGCTTTGACGCCAATTTACTCTGCCTTTGTCTGGGGTTTCTCTCTTTCTTTGAGAAATGATGTTAAGATGGAGACATTACGATATTTTTCATAGAAATGGATCCTTTGACGTTATGGTAATCGCTTAGATTCCTTTAGGGAAATAATAGGGAATTGCTGCTCGAGGCATTTCATAAAGATGTTGAATTGTCTCGAAGATGTAAGTTATGATGCGTGAAGCACGTATGACTTGGATGAATAAATAAATAAAAATAAATATTGCTGGACATTTCACAAAGCGCTATCTAGCCCCAAACTAAGCAGATCTTTTACTATGGGAACCAGATAACTGGTATAATACTTATATACTTATTTATTGTAAATACATACTTAAAATGTATAGAAAAACATCCAGACCCAGAACAAATATCTGTGGATCATGCAAACATTTGTACCGCGGCGGGAATCGAACCCGCTACCTTCTGTGTGAGTGCGTCTCAGTCGGGTATTCGCCGACTGCGCCACAGAGGTCGACATACGTAACATAACTAATCAAAACAGTATTATATCAGTTATAGACTTATGGCAGTTATAGACAGACAATTATTTGCTACCATAGCACAAACAAGTTAACAGGTATAACATCCAAAGGTATACATCAAATAGAAGTAAGAGAGAACAGAAAATTACATACAACAACCATAAGAACAATAGAATGAAATAATAAATAAAATAAATAAATATTGCTGGACATTTCACACAGCGCTACCTAGCCCCAAACTAAGCAGAGCTTATACTATGTGAACCAGATAACTGAAAGGATACTTATATATATGTATATATATATATTTTTTGTAAATACATACTTATAATATATAAAGAAACAACCAGACCCGGAACAAAAATCTGTAGATCATGCAAACATTTGTTTCGCGGCGGGAATCGAACCCGCTACCCCCTGCGTCTCAGCCGGCTATTCGCCCACTGTACCACGGAGGTCGTCGAACAAAATAAACAACGTAGTCAGGGAAAAATTAAAAAAGGCATGTAAGTTTATATGTGGTACTGCAGCAAATAGGTTTCAGCTCGGCATTATGCCACGCCACCGATCGACAGCTCGGCGCTGTTATCCTCCAGAAACCTTTTTTAAGCAAGTCATTAGACCTCGTAAGAACGAGTAGGCACTAATTGGTGTTTGCATACATTTATGTTTTAGGCTTAATTAGATAATTATGATAAGTAGATAGAAGTAATAAATATATTATGTAAGAAATAATAATAATGATAAGAAATGTTTGAGTACAAATTATAAATAATACGAATAAATATAAATATACTAGGAACTTTACCCTCGCGTCAGCAAGTGAAGCGCGCACTGTAACAATTTGTACCAGACAAACCAGTCTTTTGTTTTTTAATTAAAGGTTTCATGTAATTTTACTTAGAAAACTTTCGTGATTGATTTCAATCATTATTATAAATACGGGAGTTATCACGTACCGTCTTATCGGTGTTTCGACCGACAATGTTTCAGTTCAATTCGTGAACCTTCATCAGGGTGAGTGCGATCCGCTCCGAATAACGTATCGCCTCGCACTGATAAGACGGTACGTGATAAATCCCGTATTTATAATAATTGTTGCATATAATGTTTTTTAAATATAAATTTAGTTTTTAGTAGCCGAAAAGATGGTGGTATGTTATTCCAACACTTGGTTGTCTGGTACCGAAAACTGCCCCTAAACTCTACAGTTTTATGCTTACTGTAATGTAGCAAGTCACGAGTTGGTCTCGAACTGTAGTTAGTCTTTGATCGGTTAAGCTTGGCGTACAGATACTCTGGCATCTCAGGTATCATGACATCAGCTTAGTTTAGTTTGGGGCTAGATAGCGTTGTGTGAAATGTCCAGCATTATTTATTTATGATATATTTGCTTGTAGTGTGTTTCGGTATGAAGGGTATGGTTTCCGGTACAATGACATACACATAAGGTTTAACACCTGTATGCCTCAAGTTGATGGATGCAAGGCAATGCATCGTAGGGCACGTTTCTAAGTTGCGTGACCTACGAGGCAATGCTTTATTATAGGTGATGGTTATCACTTAACAGCAGGTGGTCCATATGCTTGTTCCATAATAATAATAAAAACAACTTATAATAAAAAAACCGGTCAAGTGCGAGTCGGACTCGCGCACGAAGGGTTCCGTACTATTATCTATAAAAACGGCACAAAAAATCATGTCTGTTGTATTGGAGCCCCACTTAAATACTTTTTTATTTTAATTTAACTATACATTTTGAGCGTGAATAATAAATATTCTTTTTTTTTATACTACTAAGTTAGCAAACAAGCATACAACCCACCTGATGGTAAGCGGTTACCGTAGCATATGGACGCTTGTAACACTAAAGGTATTACTCGCGCGTTGCCGACCCTTTAACATTTTCAAAACGCCCTTTTTGAAGAACCCCTTACTGTAGTCCCTAGAGAAAACCTCGACAGGGCGACCATTCCACAAGCAAAGTGTTTGCGGGAGGAAATTCCTCTGGAACCTCACGGTACGCGACCAGATAGTCTCCAAGGTGTGTGGATGGATTCCCTGAAGAAGGCGAGCGGTGCGATGTTAAAACGAACCTGCAGGCACCTTAACCAACAACTCCTCAGAACACAACCCATTATACAAGCGGTAGAACACACACAGGGAGGCAAAATCTCTCCTGAGACTTAAGGGCTCAATACCGCTTGTGAGAATGGGGTAGTCAACAACTTTTCAGCTCGTCTTTGAACAACGTCAAATGGCCCTAGTTGGTATCCAGGTGCTCCTGCCCATAAATGACAGCAGTACTCCATGTGGGGCCGGACTGGCGCCTTATAGAGAAGCAGTCTTTATCCCACACTGAAGTACTGCTTTACCCTGTTGAGCACACCGAGCTTTTTGGATGCCAACTTTGCCTAGTCTTCTAATTGACTCCAAAACTGTACGTCACTGGAGTTGTCGACACCCAGGATTCCAATACTTTTAGAGATTGTTAAGGGTGTTATTCTGTGAATATTTCAAGCGTCTACCTGTTGTCATTATCAATATCGAGCAAAAACGAACAAAAAAAACACGTTTGTTGTATGGGAGCCCCCATAAATATTTATTTTTTTAACAGAAATACATCATCTGTAAAAATTTAAACTGTTTAACTATCCAGGTTCATGAGATACAGCCTGGTGACAGACGGACAGACAGACAGATGGATAGACAGCGGAGTCTTAGTAATAGGGTCCCGTTATACCCTTTGTTTACGGAACCCTATAAAGATGAAAATAATCCGTAGCCTTATCACATAAGCCAATTGCTGTCGCAATGCTGTTGCTAGTCAGGCTATCCCTTTCACACCTACAGTGCGTATCTCACGTGGGTAAGTGACCGACAGATATCATAATTTAAACCGCTGTTGAAACTCCTGTAAAAGCCTACTAAACAAATACATAAAGGTATACCAAACTTTATTGTGCCCAAGCCACAATAAACTCTACCCTAAGTGCTATAAAGATAATTTCAGGTGTTCAGAAAATTGTGGCTTAGCCAAAGTCATAAAGTAACTTTAGTAAGCCACTTTTCTGTATTGCTTGTTGTAAAAACGTTGTTTCAAAGAAAGGTTTTCCCTATCAGTAAGCTGCGGTAACTTTTTTATGTAAAAGCAAAAAATTTGTAGCGGTCGCTTTAAGAATTGGACACGGTTGTGGCATTCGTACAATATTGACACACATCCGCAATTTTCTATTTCATTGCGACCTCGAGGCCTATCGTGATCGCCACTTGTGTT